>JAUDJH010000015.1:7500000-10000000 GCA_036320925.1 Automeris io | reverse complement strand
TTTGGCAAAGTTCACGCTTCAGAAGCGGCGAAGTTTGATTGAGATCCGCGTCCTTTACCTGGAATTTAAACGAGGGACTCACCAAGTTATTAGAAAAGTTTCAACAGTCCCAAATTTTATAATAATACTTTAAATATAAATGCCAGATGGTATTCAACAAGTTTTATCGGCGGCGATGTGGTTTTATCGACTAACTCCAAACTTGCTATGACTAGATTATTCGTTTTTATTATTATGTTAGGACCCTTTTTGGTATCCTGGGAGAAATCCCTAACGGACCTTCAGCGGGCGGTGAGGGCCACCCCTCCCCCGGTGTGTCGGACTTACACCGACTAAAATCCCCGGGGTGTTCCTTCTCCCGTCTGTCGAGTGCCAAAGGCAAGCTGAGCTGTGCTTCCTCGGAACCCGGCCACGTCTGACTTATTGCAGGCCCCATCTACTTGGCGAGGATTATGTTAGGACCCATACTTTTTCTACTTAGATTTAGTGTAATAACAATATACAAACACAAAGAATTACTTAGAAGATAATACGTTTTTATTCATTAAAAATAAAGTAATTTCCGACCATTTTACATTCTTACTTGTGCGATCTACCATTACAATAACTATGCCTAGACCTTACTCTATATATAATCAGTGCAAGAAGAATCTACTTAGCTCTAGCTAAATTTGATATAAAGATATAAAAAATAGACTGACTCGGCAGTGTCAACACTGTGCCCAATGATGAGCATGATGCAGTCCAAAAAACGATTACCATTACCAGCAGTAAAGAAAAATCTGTCGATAGCTGCAGTGATTATTTCGGCCTGCATAAATATCGTTTCAAGAACCCAATATCACAGTTCGGTGTAAACACGTGCCAAAAATCATTCCAGAGCTAATCGAATCTGTAAAAGTAAGAGTTGGAGAATTTCTAAGTCCTAGCCGGGATATGAGTTAGCATATAGCCATGACTCCGTAAACCCTCGCGCGCGGTCCTTTACAGAAGGGAGAGAACGCTTCAGAACACTCACCGTAATACAGATGGTAAAATACGCTTGAAGAGGCAATACTGCTGCGCAAGTAAAGCGCTTGAAAATGCTCAATAAAGTCTGGATCTTAGACAATACAGACTACCCGCCGCTGCAACCTATCCAAGGCGTCAAGTACTGTAAATATATTTATAAAATATTTCCGTAATATGAAATTTTTGAATTTATAATGACAAAACTAAACAAATTGTCATTGTATTATTATTGTACTCGATTAATTTTAATCTATTCGTATTTAAGATAAGCATCGGCCAAGTGTCTAACCATTAATCCATACTATAAGTTTGAATCGAGAAAATCTACCTTTTTGTGGTAGTTCAATTAACACACACGCACATAATGACATTCCGCTAATAAATTAAGTTAAATTGTTTGTAACATAATAAGCATTACATAAATTCTAAGCTCAAAAAATAAATAGTATTAAATAGTTTGTTTGTAAATTACAGTTAATTACTTGCTGTGATGTAACTAGTGTTTCTATTTTAGGACAATCGAGCTTAATTATATTGAGCTAGAAACAAATCGCAAATCTAACCCATTATATCCTGATCCGTACAGATTTATCTATCTAGAAGATTTAGTCATATAGCAAGAGAACATGTGTAGTTCAAGTAAAAGTGGTCTACTATCACTCTTATGTACAAATCCCTATTAAATTGCGACGTAAATTCGACGTCGCAAACTTACTTAATGAGTAGGTTAAATTATTTGCCACTAACACAGATCTAATTCTGTTCATTACATACTATTAAATACCAGATTATGTTACGGAGATTACATCCAATAATATAATGGATCTATTCCATTTAGCCTTGCAGAGCGTAACGTAATAGACAAACTTGAGGAATGTGGGATAAGATATTTTGGCCATGTTTTACTATAATCACAGGAATATTTAGGTATAAAAAGCATTGAATCATTTATTTCAGAGAAAAATAAACTAAGAGAAATAGAGAATGATAAAGGCCCGACGATATGATAATGGTAACTGAGAAGATGGATCCTGGGTCAAGTTCAGAAAATGCCATGAAACAAAAGAAAAGTTTGGTTTTATTTTAGACAAAGGGAGTCACAAATTTGTATGGTATTGACAATTCATTAGTGTTTAAAAGAGTCTTTAAATTCTAAGAAGGTTTTCTAAAACGGGGCGTTAGTAAAATGGGATATTTTTACAAAAATTGACACCAGCTTAGGCTTGGAAAATGCCAAGGAATGGAAGAAAGAATACAGAGATGCGCAATAATATTAAAGAAAATAAATCCGCTAAATATCAGTTGGAGACTTTGGACTCGATTGATCGTAGAGCTCGTAGACTTATTGGCGACGACTCTTAAACAAAAATTGAAATGCAGAGCATCGACGTAGAGTTGCCTGCCTCACAGTCTTTTACCGGTTGCACAGTGGAGAGTATTTTCAGGAACTGCATTCTTTGATTCCACCTGCCCCATTCCAACACAAAACTACTAGACATCGTGTCAGATACCATCCGTATGTGGTGGATGTTCCTCATATCCGCACGAAAAGATTCGCTTTTACATTCATCATGCGAACAGCTAAGTAGTGGAATATGCTTCCAGTGGCCATATTTCCACGGTCTTATAACCCGGGAGTTTTTAAGAGAAGAGTGAATAGGTATTTGTTGGGCAGACTCGGTTCATAATCGGTCTCATCTTCACCTTCCACCAGGTGTGATTGAGTTAAGCGTTAACCTATAAATTAATTAAAAAAAAAAAACAATTTAATTCTGGTCTAATATTTGTATCTTAAGAGCTCTTTCATCTTATTTTTACTTACATTCAGTTTAACTAATAATCTAATTTAGTTTTACAAAATATTATTATAGACATATTACCTACACTGTCTATTATGAATGAAAAAGATGTGTTCAAAGACATATAGCGCAATACCTAAAAAAATACTATTGTTAACCCTTAACTTGGCAGAATGTTCTTTTTTTCAGTATCAAAATAATATTCATACCATTTAACCCTTATGTTCCAAGGATGTCAAGAAAATACTAAATATGCGTTCGAAAACTAAGAAATTGTAATACCTAAACATTCATCTAAGAATATTGTTTCCTAAAAAATAATGCCACTGGATTTTTTAAATTCTGATCTATCTCCACAGATACGTTATCAAGAAAAGGGTTAAAAACAGTTAAACGCTCTGTCTAAAGACAAATACCTATTTCCCAAGTTCTACATAAAACAAAGCAGTTTCCTTATTAAACAAAACACAGGAGCACTGAGTTCTAGAACAATAACAGTGGTGTGAAAAGCAAGTTAAAGTGGAATTGTTTTCATAGTAAAAGTTTTCTTTCAACTTATACTTTAGTTTTATGTGAGAATGTGTTAAACAAATATAATATCATCACGCTAAAAATTCTGCACGTTCTTGGAGCTCATTAGTTGCTTCTATCCTTTTTTTTTTACTTGGGAAAAATTCTCATAGTACCGTCTCGGCCGCGCTAGGAGATTGCGCGAGACCCAGGTGTGTCGGACTTGTACCGACTAAAAACCCCAAGGTGACTACTTCTGCGCATTGGCGGAGACTGCGGGACCTGTAATCAATTCGCCACAAACCCTGTCGCGCCGCGCCCGCTGTGCACAAACTCGGAGGAAGATATCTTCCCTGACACTGGTCATTGTATTTAGGCAGAGCACGTCACAATGCTCTGCCTACTTCTCAAGGATCGCTAACCAGTCACTCAGAGGCCCCACCCTGAGCGGCCGCGACCCCAAAGGCATCAGTAGTTGCTTCTATCCTAGTCTATATTGTATTTTCTAGTTTTAAAAATAACGTTTACAATGAGTTAAAAAACGGTCTTTTATTCTATGAAGTGATATTTAAGAATAATTTTCTTCAACATAACCATAATATTATATATCATAACGCTATATGCTTTTTATGGGTATAACCCTTTTGTGTGCCGTGGTGACCTAGTAGATAAGGTACTGGTATCGACATCCGGTAACGCAAATGGTTGTTGGTTCGAACCTGGCTAGTGACTCTTGATCTAAACTAGGCACTTCCAAAACGCTTGTAGATCACCTAAGAATCTTTCTCTTATTGTCAGCACAAGCTGATACTCGTGCCCACAGGTACCCTTGCATTAAATTCGCCAGCTAAACACCTTAAGTGTGCGCCCCTGTCATTCGGTGAAGTTGGAAAAGCCCTTCCCGGCTTACAACATATCCTGCTGAAAAAAAAAACATTAGTTGCCACAGAAATTTTAAAAAATGCCCCTGAAAGTATAAGGATTCCTAGGCCCGTGTTAAGTGATTTGAGGGACACACCGGGGGTTTTAGTCAGTAGGAGTCTGACATATCAGAGGCTGGGTGGGTGACGTTGAGGGCGTCCCCGTCCAGTGCAGAGAGGAAGGGTCGGCGTGTGTGTGTGCCCACACGCCGGTCCCACAGAGAGGAGGCGAGGGGTTTAAATCCCCCTCCACGAGAGGAGGCCTGCCCAAAAGCCAACGCCCGCCGAGCCGTCGGAAGTATTCGGATTCCCAGGTTCGGCGAAGGCGAAGGGAGGGCAGTGCTGGCACCCCGGTGGTTTTAGTCGGGGCAGGTCCGACACACCGGGGGAAGTGGCCCTCACCACTTCCCCTAACGGTCCGTAGGGATTTCCACCGGGTTAACAAAACAAAAAGTCTGACATATCAGAGCCACTGCCCTAACAGCGACCCTGAAAGTCCTATGTAGGATTTTCACCCGGGGCACAAAAAAAGCGATTTAAAAAATGACTTGCGCTACGGACCATAGTTCCTATCACCGCACAGTATATTTACGGGATACATATATATATATATATATGTATAGTCGTGGTACATGAGACATTCTTATTTATAAAGTAAACCACACTACAGGATAAAAAATAAAACTTCATAACCTATATCCACGTATGTAATCCTTTCATGGCAACAAGTCATATATTATTTCTGTACTATTTTTGATTACTGATAAAGCAAAAGAGTTACCTCGTGTTTTCATATTGTTGTGTATAATAAGAGTGCAAAATCGGCTGTTTTTATTCATTGTAATACCAAACGAAAATCATAGCTAAATATTATAAGACTAATGTTACTTGAAGCGACATCTTTTAGGAAACTATAAAACTACTCAGTGCAGGTATTTGATAGAAGAGATATGTTTATATATAGGTAAGATAGTTGCCCAATTTTCAAGGTTTTTCAAACTTTGCCTGTACATTTCTTTAAGCATATTGATCTCTGTCCGCAAATTCACAGCGTTAACCATAATTACTTACCCTCTTTTTTTTAAATTGCTTAATGCTATTGCTTTACTGTGTACTTGCAAACAATAGTCTTGACTTCGACTGCCCTTGACAGTAGGTATATTCAAATCAATGAAATGTTTACATATAATTAAGAATAACTTGTAATTACTTCAGCTTACTATTTCATTTTATGCTTATAAAAGTGATTAATTTTTAAACAGTGATTGATTCAATAATACTCTCTTATTAAATCTCTACTTGAAAACTGTATCCTACTAATTATCAATTTGATTTATATTAGACAAAATATTTAGCTTATTAGCGTGACTTTTTTTTAATCATCGCACGCCTCTATCCTAGGTATATTATTCAAATGAAACTCTTTGGACCTTGTTTAAATGTTGAAGTTAATTTTGTTCACTTAAGAAAACTTTAACACGAAGAACACAAGTCTTTGAGAAGTGATTAACAATGTCCCAAGACGTGTCAAGCTCAGTCAGTTTGTTCAGTAAATTCAGCTCCGTTGTCATTGACCGTCCAACTTCGTCTATTGAGTTATGAGCTGTTAAATCCGATTTCACGCTTCCGTAAACGCTGCATTCTGGCTTATTCTGCAAAAACTTTATGTTTACATAAAACTAGAAGTTATACCAGAGACTTCTGCACTGGATAGCAATGATGAAACAGTCGAAATAGATTCGTACTTGTATATAGGTAAGCTGTTTTGATATTATGGAGAAAAAACGCAGGTGATTACTACCAATAGATCAAACGGTATTTTCTCTATTTGTATCCAACTAATCTACACAAAATTTATAATAATGTAGAAATATTAAACTTATTTTCTTTTATATTGTTTTCTGATGGAATCGAAAAAGTAGCAATTGAAACGAGTCAGCACATTAATGGGTATTGAGTAGTACTAAGAAATCATAGAATGGGTAATTTATTGGACAGCAGAATTCTCGAGTAGACCAAGGCGTGTCAGTCTTATACCAGCTAAAAATCCCAAGGCGACTTCTTCTGCTCATTAATGTGGACTATGGCGCCTGTAATCAATTCTCCATAGACCTGTCGCGCCGCGCCTTAAGGCACAACCTTGGAGGGAGAAAACGCCTCTCACGACACTTCATCCATTTCGGCAGAACGTGTCACGTGAGCATAACCTAGGACAACCAAAATGTGGAGAAATAAACTGATGTATATACATATGGGTATGTAGTCGTATACATGTATTACATACATATTGAACGGCCTAAAAACCTAATGGTAGTGATTCTGCCTGCAACGATGAAGATCCTAGATTTGAGTCCCGGAAACGGCATTTTCTCTTGTTAGTTTGTTGCGTGTCATTGATGTTTATATTGAAGTACGTATATCTTTATGTTTTTTTTGTTAACCCGATGTAAATCCCTTCGGACCATCAGGGGAGTGGTGAGGGCCACTCCCCCGGTTTTGTCGGACTTGCACCGACTAAAACCCCCAAGGGGACTACTCCTCCGCATTGGCAGGGACTGTGGGTGCCAGCTATGTCCTCTTTTCGCCTTCGCCGGGCCTGGGTATCCGTATACTTCCTACGAACCCGGCAATACGTACATATATATTTATCTAGTACTTTTTACGTAACCGCAATTTTACTTTGGGACTAAGTCAATATCTGTGATTGTCCATAAATATTGTTATTATTATATCCGAAAAAAGTACTATCGCTTTAGATCGTAATGTAATTGTTTCTTTTGGCAAAAATAATACCTTTTATTAGACACCACATGAGTTATAGCTATTCAGTCTTCGAAATAATTAAATAATCTCTCTGCATTAAAATTGAACGAAAATGTTTTCATACTTACAAAACAAAGGAGTCTTACAAAACCTGGAACAAAACAAAAGCATATTTCTCATAATCCACACCGAAAGGATATAATAAAACAATAATTTCATTAGGGAACCCAATTTAATTCCTCGCGGCGTAGACATAAACACAAACAATAGATTTTATAACGCCGCTGCCTTTATAAATCAACTTCTGCTTTCATCCTCTGTTGTAATTCAATAAAAAGTGGCGTTTAATAGAATTAATAAGCATCACATTGATGTGAAACATTTCGTACCCTTAGGAGATAATATTGTTTCAGAATTTATTACTTTTTCCATGATATATAGTTTTTAAGAATTACTAAAATCTAATCCGAAAATTCCGAAAGAAGGTTGAATTTATTGCCGTCTTTAATCGATCAATGAAGTTTTAATTATATCTTATGTACCAGATCATAGTTCACAATCTTGAAGTGTTCCATTTTAATGCTGCTTGCTTAGATCTTTAAGATCTTGTTTTTTAAAACTTTTTTGCTTCTCATCGAATAGTTGGAAAGTCGTAACTTAAATGGAAATACGATAATTACACAAAACGACTTTTATACCCGATTTCTGGTTTATTGAAAAAGATGTTCTTTATCTCTAGTGATGCCAATAGAAGATGTGGGTACGCTTATCCAAATATACATTCCACAGTCGGTATTAAAAGTGAAAATAAAAAGGAATTAAAGAACACACTAACAGTATGATTCTCGAGGCTCCGGCGACATTAGCTTTTGCCTTATTCTAGTTGTCGCACGACCATACTACTAGAATGATATAATAACTATTACCACACTTTCGTGTGCATGATAGCGAGTAAATTAAGGCTTAATATTCCTACTGGCTAAAAACCCCCCTGGGTGTCCCTCAACTCACTGCTACATGGATTTGGAGATCCTTATTTCTCCGGAGACCCAATGGGCAAATAGCTCTTTTCAGGCTGCGTCTCCAGGACGACGCAATACTCTACTTCAACCAACAATTTATTAGCAGACTATTAATTAACTTTAATATTAAAACTCGTTCGTGATTCCTGTAGAAACACTAAGGTGTCGCCGAAGGTTTAACGTAAGGCGCGGCAGACATCCATGACATATGTTATAATGGCAGAAAGAAATACTGTGCTGTATTGATGTGTATAAATCCTTTTTTTTTACTTGGGGAAAATCCTCATGGGACCGTCTCAGCTGCACTGGGGGGTTGCGCAGCCGAGGTGTGTCGGACTTGTACCGGCTAAAAACCCCAAGGTGACTACTTCTGCGCATTGGCGGGGACTGCGGGTCCTGTAATCAATTCGCCACAGCCCCGTCGCGCCGCGCCCGGTGGGCACGAACTCGGGGGCGATATTTTCCCCGACACTGCTCATTGTATTTAGGCAGAGCAGGTCACAATGCTCTGCCTACTTCTCGAGGGTCGATGTGTATAAAACCTATCCTAACATACGAATGCCACTCAAAATTTTCAGTCATATGTCGTTGCAGTTTTCATACAAAATTGTACGGCATAGTTTCACTGCCTGCCGTTGCAGAATATTTCATCGCCTTTTATCGCACCTCTAGAAACTCCACCTTACTAATTTAAAGTTTTAGAATATTTATTATTCTATTTAGAAATTTGACCATAATTAAATTAAATTATAAGTTTGAACATTATTAAGGTTCTATTGTCAAAGACTATACTTCTGTAATCAATCCTACGATATGGGATCCTTTAAGCGTAGCGTGAAGGGATATTTGTGCAGGCCGGCATGATCGCTATGACAACCGATGGGTTTTTTCTTACCTTTCGATAGTCATAGGCGTTTTTGGACTGCACCGTGTTTACTAGCTATGGTGCAGTCACTGTGTCGAGTCAGTTTAAAAAAAAAAAATCCTTTCTTAATTTGACCACAGACTTTAACCATAAACAAAAGACAATATGCGTGTGTGTGTCCAATGCATGGTAGGATGTTTAATGTATTTTTTTATTGATTTAATGTATTTTTAATGCATTAATTTTAAAAGATGTTAGTCATTCTTCGGTCCTTCTCTATGTAAACTATAAGAATACCAAATTTCATATTCCTCCAACCACTCAATTTTCGTAAAAAGGGGTACTAGGGGTTTTTACTACATACCTAAAGATTATTTGTATATATCTAGGGAGGTTGTAAATTGAACTGAATGGTGGCTACATAGGTTTACTGCTATGTGAAATCGTGGGCCAATGATTAATGCTCTGTTGGTTTAATTAATCTTGCTCAAGTCTCATCGGCCCTGCGTCGGCTTGATTACTCCTTACACTTACTATTTGAAATATTCGTCAAGCGTGTATCGATTTCATTGATATACGACGTGTCACCTTACACAGTCTACGTTGATTAAAATCTGTTAATTATATAACTGTAATATCTCTTCATACTCATTGAAGGACCTGGACAAATTGATATATTAGATTAGGTATAATAGAAGAGTGGAAAGTATATGGGATTAATATGTGTTGACGTGATATTCCGAAAGTTTATGTGAATTTAATACATTTTACATTTTATAATACTGTTATCGCTAATCGAATGTTACTTTGTCTAGATCTACCGTTCTCAGTTTTTATAACAAACTTTCCAAACGTTACGAAAATAATATTATGCATTCCATGCAGTAGCGTGCATTCCATAGAAGCATAAAAAAGCATTATCTTGTAATGCTTGAGCATTTAATATATGTATTGATTTAAAATTTGATCCAATTTGGATTTTGAGACCCTTATTCTGGTTACTACCAGATCTAAAGTCAATATATTAATAAAAGTCCAATTAACATAAAGTAACGCTTTTTGTGATTTGTTTGTGGGTGCACACCACTGATTCCACGTAACTTTCAATTACTGTTTCCAACTAATAAACTACTTTTGTATCTTATATTAAGTCTACAATTATTATTATTACGTTTAAAAATACGAAAATTAAATACTTTATGTCTTCAAAAGATTTTTTTTATTCTTTTAAAATTAAGCGAGTGTCTATAAAACTTTTATTACATATTAGGTCCTTACATATGAAATTGGCGTTTTTCGTACTGGCCACTTTAATCACAAATTTCTCCTCTTTGGTAAGGAATTCCAAATTCAAATTTGTACAGCTATAGACTCATGTATTTGTGCTTCGATGATCGTCACTCATTTGTCTTTTTCTTCTGTTTTTTTCTGTTTGCGTCACTCATTTTACAAAATGGAAAACTTAAAATATCGCATTATTTACGAGTACGAGTTCCACCGTGGCACTAGTGCTGCGGAAACAACTCGAAGGGTGAATGATGTGTATGGCGGTCGTGTTGCAAAAGAAAACACAGTTCGTTTTTGGTTCCAACGTTTTCGTTCTGGAAATTTCGACCTGCAGAACAAGCCCCGTGGACGGCCTGAGACTCAAGTTGATAATGAAGAGTTGAAGGCTATTGTGGAAGCGGATCCATCGCAAACCACATCCGAGTTAGCTGCAGGCTGCGATGTTAGTGATAAAACTGTTTTAATTCACTTGAAGCAAATTGGGAAGATTAAAAAGCTTGAAAGGTGGGTACCTCACGAATTGACTGAAGCAAACCGGCAAACGCGCGTCGACTGCTGCGTTACATTACTAAACCGGCACAATAATGAAGGTATTTTAAACCGAATCATTACCTGTGATGAAAAATGGGTTCTTTACGATAATCGGAAGCGCTCAGCGTAATGGTTGGATCCTGGCCAGCCAGCCAAATCCTGCCCCAAGCGAAAATTAACCCCAAAAAAGTTACTTGTAAGCGTTTGGTGGACTAGTGCCGGTATTGTTCATTACAGTTTTCTCAAATCTGGCCAGACTATTACGGCTGATGTCTATTGTCAGCAATTGCAAACCATGATGGAAAAGCTAGCGGCTACACAACCTAGGCTGGTCAATCGCTCCACGCCACTGCTGCTTCACGACAACGCTAGACCACACACTGCGCAACAGACGGCTACTAAATTAGAAGAACTTCAATTGGAAAGTCTAAGACATCCTCCGTACTCCCCGGAACTTGCTCCAACAGATTACCATTTTTTTCGAAATATATTTGTATATGTATTTGTTCGAAAATATAGGTTCATACTTTGATTAATTAAATATATTATATTAAAAAATATTCGACTTTTTGTTCCTCCCATACAAAACGCCAATTTCATATGTAAGGACCTAATATATATATATATATATATATATATATATATATATATATATATATATATATATATTTTATTATTTTAATGAAACATTGTTCATTATAGTAATATGAAAGCTTTTAAACAAGTATAATCTTTAAGTTTTTTGTTTTACTCTTATAAAAATAACCTAGACTTATAAGAAATGGAATCGTTAAAAATAACATTCTATTAGTAGTTAAACCGAAGCGATATAATATTTTACATCACATTTTCTGAGCTAGAAAAATATACCAAGACGTGAGAAATTTCTAAGCTGACATACGTAAGATGTGAAATAATGGACGTTACAATAGAGCGACATGTGGTCTTGTAAGTTTTCAAGAGAATGTAATTGTGTCTGGTCATCTATATGATATATTTTTGAAATAAAATATCTAGTTATTACCTCTTTCTGCTTTCAACCTTCAACCAACCTATACTGAGCTAAGGTCTCTGTAATTCTTTTCCACTCTTGGCGTTCTCGAACTTTGTCCAAGCTAGTTCTTCTAGCCACCTTCATTAAATCATTGGACCATGTTGTCGGCTGTCTCCCCACATTCCTACATATACCTGCAGTTTTGGGGATCTTTGAATTAGAATAAACACTGAATAAACTTCAAAAACTACTTTATTGCACTTTTTCAAATTCGTTTTCGTCTTTACACTTTTTCCTACGTCTTAAAAATACAGAGCGCTCTCTTCGAAAAAAAACCGTTTATCCTCCCTCTCATTCTATTCTTCCTTCTTTTCACTCACATACGTTCCGTTCTACGCATTTACTACTTCATACATAATAAAATTTCATACTATTTAACATCCATCCTACATACCAATATTTTTTATATTACTATATATCATTTATAATAAGCGAACTATAAAATTACAACATTACTCGCTTACTTATACAGACTATAAATAATTAAAAAATAAAAACAAATTAAAATAGCCACTCCCGCAGGAATGGTTACTATGAGTTACCAAAAAATACCGTTGTATGTGTATAAAAAAGTTTCCACAAAATCGTACAAACTAAAATCAAGCTAAGGGATATAAAATAATAAGAGAAAACTAAGTGACTTATCCAAAGACTTATTACGATCATTAACAATCCACTGAGCTCTTTGAAATTAATTATAATTTTTACAGATGAAACCAGGCTTGTGATGGAGTGAATTTAATTGTAAGTATTATATTTTGTAATAAAAAGTAGACTATAAGATTTCAGCGCATCTATAAAGTATATTTATTAGTCACGACTATGGCTTACTAAAAATTGATTAATCTTATTTAGAAGGAAAACATACACTATTGACGAAAACAAAAATGATAAATAAGATGTCATTCTATAAAAAAAAAAAAAACTTAATATTGCATCAAAATTTGTCTATTAAAGGGCGTCACAAAGAACGATTTTTTTTTTTGCTACGCGATATCATTATTGTCAACTTTTAGTAAATTTAGTTAGCAAACAAACTAGTATATTTAATTAGCACAAATACGCAAGTGATAATTTACCATAACTATAATATGAATTTAGGAAGATGTGAATGTGGTATTGTTTTATACCCAACAGCAAACAAGGATCTTTTTGTTCAAAATATTACCTGACATATCCCTAAAAACCGATGATCGTTGGCTCACACGGGTTTTTGAGTGAAGATCGCGAATTGGTAAACGTAGCATAAGACTCATTCCAGCAAGATCGACTTTTGAAAGGTATCCGGTTAGTATCGGATGAGTAGAGCCAAATACCGGACTGAATGGCGTTTATTAGGAGAGGTCAAAACTCAGCAGTGAACTAGGTTGAGCTAATAGTGACGGTGGATTTAGTATTTTAACACTTTAAAACAAAGAACACTCGCCTAAACTTCCCAAGTTTTATACTGGGGATAATTTTTTTGTGGATACGATAGTAAAGTCGAGATAATTCTGTTGTTGACAAAGGTCTTGAAACCTGAAAGGATTAACGTGTAAGGGATAGTTGATAAAAGCTCTTTAAACTAACACAACAGTGTTAGGCAAAATATCTAAAAGCGAATAGTCATGGGAATACCTACTAAAATGCGTGTTATGAATATATTACAAGCTATGATGTGTTGAATTTACGCTTAGCCATAAGTTTAACATGAATATTTTACACATAGCTCATGCGTGATGCTGTTCGAATAGTGCTGACGTGCAAAGACAATGCGTTACTCATTTCGATGAAATCTACTTAACAATTAGCTCAGATACATCTAGTTATTCAAATACCTAGAGACCTAGAGTCATAGTATATTTATATAGTCCAACATGATGACGTTGTCATTGGAACTTCGTCCCTTAGCTGTCACTTTAGTACAGTAACTGCAATTACTTATAATCAAATGCGATGCAGTGACTTTGTAATACCAGTATAAATGAATATTTTATTGCACCCAAGATATAAATATTTAATACAATATTTTCCTCTTCAATAGTATTCAACTTTATATATATGTAGGATGGATTGTGTGAAATATTATTATGTATGAAGTAGTAAATGCGTAGAATGGAACGTATTGAGGAGAAAGGAAGGAAAGATAGAAAGAGAGAAAGGATAAAACGGTTTTTTTTCGATGCGAATGCTCTGTAATTTTAAGACGACAAAAAAGTGTTAAGACGAAAAATTTATTTAGAAAGTGAAATAAACAAGTTTTCAAGGTTTATTTATTTGATCTGAAGATCCCCAAAACTACATATATATATACTAGCTGACACGGCAAACGTTGTTTTGCCATATAAGTGATTTCTAGGTGATAATTGATCAGTTATCGAGCGGGATGAAAAATTATTAAATTACTAAAATGGCTATTAAAAAATAGGGGTTGATGATAAAAGGGTAAAAACTTAGGGTTGTATGTATTTTTAATGCCACATTATAGAAAAATAAAAACAAAAAAAATTGTCCAAAAAATAAAAATAAAAGTTAAGGGTGAACAACCCTTATCACTTAGGGGTATGAAAAACAAATAGTAGCCGATTCTCAGACCTACTGAATATGCATATAAAATTTGGAAAAATCGGTAAAGCCGTTTCGTAGGAGTAAGGTAACTAACATTGTGACACAAAAGTTTTATATATATAGAGATATTACGGTAATTATGAAGGTAGAGACCCAAAAGTTACCAAAATCATTATCAATTTATAGTATAGCCTATATAATTACGCAAGATGAGAACCTGTGAATTCTGCGGTGTAGATTAATTTGTGTTGACATCAACACCGCGTTGTGTATAATATATTCAGGGACTAGTCTTTAATATTGAAATGTTGAGGTTGGTTCAACAAACCAAAATATTTGGTGTATTAACCTTAGTTTAGAGAACGTATTCTGGTCCTTTGATGTTACAATGTGTGCTATTGTACTGTTATTATTCATAGTTGTCCATTGCCCACAAAATTTTTGTTTCAGAACATTTTATCTCATTTACACTCTTAAATTGATTGCTTTTGAGGTATAACTTAAAAGGTGTATCCGAGATTCTTCGAAATGAAGGCTTAATGTTTAATGATTTGTTTTATTCTATGTATTATTCAGGATTTCAAAGGGTTCATTATTAAATCGTTATTAAACTCTTTTCTTTTTAATAAGTCGCTAATAAGGATTTTACTATTTAAGTTGTACTCTACTACGCCTATACCTATACCTCTATGTCTGTTACTGCATCTGAACCTATACTTGCTTCTGTAACTGAATCTATACCTACAATTGTACCTGCACCTGTAGCTATAACTACACCTACATCTGTAGCTGCATTTGAAGCCATAACTACACCTACACCTGTAGCTGCTCTTATACTTACGTCTATGTTTATACGAGTATTGTACTGTAAGTTGATTCATACTATACAAATAGAATTAGTGAAAGAACAATGTATTTTTTATTTATCCAATTGATCAATTTCAAACACACTCAAAACATGGTTACATGTTGAGTTAACTTTACAATCGTGAGATTGATCTCCAGCTCAAGTTGAATGACCTCTGTGATACATCTTTCAAGGTTAGCTTTAAGATGAATATAACCAAGTCATCACCAATCTTTCAGAGGATTCAACATCAAACATTTTTAAATATATTATTATTATTATCAGGCAAGCAGTTGAAACAACAGATATGTGTTCTTTCCATCGGGCCTGAGGGAGTTCGGACAAGAGAGTGCTTTTCTGGCAGCGCGTCCAGTTATGCACTTAAATATCTCCTGCGCAATTGACTGTTTCCGAAAACTGGAACTCGATTTTCTTAATCGGTTTTGAAACAGTCGCCGTAGCCGAAACCGGCTAGGACATCATCATCATCATGTGTTTATATCCTGCTATTAATTTTTTTTATTATTTCTTTTTGTGATTGAGAATTTTATATTGATTCAGATTTAAAGCTAAGATTACCTCTTCTGGAAGATCATTAATGTGTACAAATCCAATTTTTACTATATTTACAAAGACTCAAAAATATGCCTCTTGACATAGGTCAAGAGGTATATTTTTATATCGATAATAATCTTAGAAAATTAATAAAGTTATTACTTATTAAGACGCTTAAGGTAAAATATATTTTGACAGCAAATTACTCACAAGGTTAGGCAGTGTAGACTAATGAAAAGCTTTAGAAGTTGAAGAAAACCTAATTGTCTATTAATTATTATATATAATAAATTACTTACGTAAAGGTAGCTGTTATTTATAGAATAAAGCGAACAAAGAAAGAAAACATTTTGTTTAATTTTATACAAGCAGAGCCTACATTGACAAAGTATCAAATAAGGCCTTTATTTGAGTTGTGCTGCGGGTGCTAGGCAAGAACATACAATTATATATTTAAATATCTATATGAAATGACCTACGAAAAAATAAATCAGATCGGCAGCAAAAAAAATTACCTTTCTTGAGATTTTAAGTTCTCGCACTTTTAAAGCCTTTACTTTCTGCCAACTGATTATGACATATTAGGTATATACATATGTGTATCCAAAAAGGCGGGGTCTGAATAAGGCCAGACATTTCCGGGTGCTGAGGAAGATGATCCGGCCTTGCCTTTGGCCCTCGGCAGGCAGGAGAAGGAACACCCTGGGGTGTTTTAGTCGGTGCAAGTCTGACACACCGAGGAGTATGGTGCCTAATTGTTCGGTACAAACAATTGCTATGAGAATGTGCCGCCAATGCATCTGCGTGTACACCTGCGGAGTTAGCCTCAAGCCGTGAAAAGAGAAACTGAGACAGTACATTCCGGGCTAGCAAAGAGTCTACACTGAATTTCACAAGTTCCATCGAGTGCGACATCAAAATCGAACTCCCAAAACATCCTCTCACTCAAAAACATTTCACGTTAAAAACTAATCACCTAATAAAAATAATTCAACCCCCAAAACAATCACACATAAGCGAAAAAACTACGGATTACAACTATTCGGGTGAGATAAGAGGTCGTTTTTATGGCAACAGTAAGTGCCTTCCGACCGTCATTTTCTTTTTCAATCGCGTGGAACTACCCCCAAAGGTCGACGGGGCACCTGCGATCTCGAGCATGCTCAAATCAAAATGTCGAATGTGATTTCAACTCTTAACCTTTATCCCTCGTATTATACAAAAGTAATATCTATCGATTTGTATTTATAACCTTATTTTTATAGGAATGATTAACATTAGAATTTTTTTTTTTTATACAAACTTGACATAGAGAGTACATTGCACTTGGTGAAAAGTACAATATAGTCCAATAATGACAACAACCGGCAAGGTATGATCCATTGACAGTCGCCCTCGCTATGACGGCCGACTTATACCACGTTAGAAGGTCTTTAGGTATATGAAGAAATCAAAATATCGAATTTCTCGAATTTCTTAATCGGTGTTGAAACAGTCGCCGTGGCCGAAACCGGCTAGGACATCATCATCAATATGAAGAACTGGATGTCCCATTGACTGCCAGATTTATTTGGAGCGTCTTGCCCTGAGTGCCAAGGTTTTATTTTGAAGAATAGATGAAAGTTTACAAAATATAATTATACTAAGTTACTGATATAATATTGTAATAGCATTTAAAGTAATTTATATTGATTTTTTTTAAATATTTTCAACTGAAATGGCCATTTGTAATTAATCTAAAATTGTAGCACACACTAGGATATATCCCGTAGCTGACAGTCAATGGGATATACACAACTGATCCCGAAACAAGACAGGCCGAAGCGAGTCGCTATGATGGTCTTTACATCTGAGTATTATGGTCAGGGCCTTGTATGGACAAATGCCCTACCACTAAACAAATAAAATATGTGTTTTATTGTGTAAATATTTCGTAACATCTTATCGTCTGTCGATGGTATTATCAACGTTATATTTCATCACGAGTAGAGTATGACAATTACAATTATATCATAAAATTATAATTATATCAGGAAAATTATAATCATATAATGAAAATCATAATTACATCATTAAAATGTAATTATATTATACATAGTATTTTTTTAGTAATGCAGAGTAATCCTTTTACAGGAAAAGTAAAGGGTAATGAAGCAAGATAAACATGACTGGAAAATTGGGGAAAATTACCAATCTGACTGATGAATTCCGCGCCATATCGTACTAAAAATAATTATTTTTACTTCAATAAAGACACACAAATAAATACGTCTTTCAAAATAAAAACTTAGTACCCCTTTTTTAATTCGAATTTTTAACGCATACTCATCATTGTACAGCTCTGGATTCGAGTCCTTTTGAGCCCGTCGTTAATATTTTTAATATTCAGTAGTATCTGATTGTGACGTCAAATCCAACGACCCAAGCGACGCGCACTCCATCCCACGCCATCAGAAAAACCGCCAATTCTCCGAGGTATTTTGTGATCCTAGCATCAGTGATAAGAGTTTTGAATCTATCCTTGCCTGCTACATTAATTTTATGCGAATAAGCCAGTTACATTACTGTTTTTAAGGTGGTTGGGCGAATGCCCGAACTAGGCCATGACCACAGTACACAAGTGTAATAAAGATAGTCATAGTGACTCGCTTTGACCTGCCGCGTTTCCAGTATATCCAGTAACTCATATACCTAGAGACCTTCATATCATATAATATATTATATGTAATATATTACTAAAAAAAACGCTGATTCTGAAAATATATATATGACTATATCACCAAAAAATGTCGCTTAAACCAAATAGCCTTTCACCCGTCGATATGTATGATATATGTGGGCCGACATGACAACGGAGACTATCAATGGATTTTCATTCTTTGATTATCGCTTTCGTTTTTAGACTACACTGTACTTACTATCAGGTGCACTGTAATCACTTTGTCGAGCCAGTGTAAAAAGAGACCTAAATGTCTAATCTATAATAACAATCGTCAGTTGAAAGCAAGAGAGAGACAAATGAAAATCGTCAATTTTGAGATATAAATTGCTGTTTCTAATACAGATGAATAAATACACAAAGACAAGTGCGAATACACGCGAGGATGGTGGTATAATATAAGGAAAGTCTATACCCAGCAATGGGCAGATTTGGGTTGCAAATGAAGTTAATGATGAGATCAATAACTATATTTTTTACCTTTTAATAATGGTCGTAGGTTTGAATTCCGGCACGTACATCTGGATTTTTTCAGCTTGCGTACGGATTTAGGCACCACATGGTCATCGATGAAGGTCATCTTGAGGGAGCCAGCATGGCATCTAATAGAAATGTCATGTGTAAATGCCCTGACATCGCCGCTATTGGTCACATACTGGGTTATACAGGATGATTTTATAGACGAGGGAGATATTTCAGAATACGATAATTTGTACCTTCTTATAACTAATGAAAATGTAAATAACAATATTCCCTAACAAATCATAAAGAAACATTGATGAACAAATGAGAATTGATCCGCAAAAAGTTTGGACACCGCAGCGCGTGTGGTACACGATTGAATGGCATGTAGATAAAATTCCTTTTTACGTAATTTTAGGTAAATAGATAATTGACTCGTTACCCTTTCGTACTTTATGCTAGCTTAGTAGAGACAAAATACCTACGTAATAATTAATTGTTATTTATTTTATCATGCATGTAATTGCCCCTTAATATGTTGACTATAAATTACTTTGTTTTAATGAAAATATTAAGGTATCACTATTTTTACATATTTGGAATTAGAATCGAATGCTGAATATCCTCCTTGAATATATCCCTCGTCTATAAAATCAGCCTGTATAATCGACAAGTAGATACAGCTACTAATGTATCTCTGATCACTCCGTAAGGGCTATCACGTGACGATATATTATTATTTTAATATTTATATCTCAGAGTTGAATGTGAATTATGTTGAGTGTTTTCTAATTTTTTCAATTTATTTTTAATTTTGCTTTTAAAGCAACTAAACGTCTTTTCCAAACAGAAGTAATAAAAAATAGTATTTCATATAAAATAAGGCAATTTAGACTGCTCACAGCTTCACCGGACGAGAGCAATAAGTCGCTGTTTCCATGTAATTTAGTGCCGCATCCGCGATAGTTCCAGGTTGATTGATGACGCGCCGTATCAAGCCGAGTGATGCTGGATCATCGTCTCTGTGATTGATTGCAGCCCACCTTCAGACATGCGCGGAACTTCTTGACGTCGTCTGTGCATGTCCCCATTCAGTCTAATAATCCTTACCGAGGTATATTAAATATCAGCTGTTGAAATGAACTAGAAATTTCACTCTGTCAGCTGTAAATATATGATAAAGTATCAAGCTATGTTATTTTTACCTTACTTACTATACGTATCACGAATGTATTTATTTTGCTTCGTGGCATTTTTCTTACCTTATGTAAAATGAAAACCAATAAAAAGCATTTCAATCATTATTACAAAAACGGTAATTGGAGCATTGATTTATACATATTTTTAAAATATTTATGGCTGTGTATGCACAGCGACGCGTGAGGTCATAGGTTCGAATCTCGGCACGTGTATCTAGGGTTTTAGGTTAAAGGTAGATTTTTGTACCACATGCTCGCCGGTGAAGGAAAATATAGTGAGAAAACTCGCATTTCTAATTCAAATGTCATGTATATGTGCTCTGAGAACGGCAATCAGCTGCGCTACTGGTCACGTTAGGCAAGTCTTATAAGCGCAAAGTGGATACAACTACTAACGTATTTCTGCTCAACCCAAAAGGTATGTAGCATGACAATATATTGTTATCATTTATACGTCTATGTCTATCATTTTTAGATAATGCAATAATGAGTGGCCCCGAAATCAAATATCACTGATAAACTTAATAAATTATGGTGCATATAATAAAAATAATAATTAATATAATAAAGAATATTTACATAATATTCACCATAATAAAATAATATTGAAGTCACCCATTACTGTACCAATAGTATTTTTATGAGTTTTCCAACATTATACCGTAAGCTGATTTTGTATTATATATTAAAAATATAAAAATATTCCATTTTTAATTAAACTTTGTTCCATTATAGAAATTACTTTGCTGGTGCATGTAAAAATGGAAATCAGGGCATACAGATTGTACTTGAACCGAGAGGATATCGAATATGCGTCCAGTATCGTAGAAATCGATTATTCAGCAACTGCCCAAACAAATCATTTTGATTATTTTTGTATTTTAAAATTTTGATTTGATTTGATTTAATATAATTGAGTCGAGTGAATCGGTATTTGCTAGGCGAGCGCGCTCCATCGTCGGCCTCATCATCGCTTTCCATCTAGTGAGATTGAGATCAAGCGCAAGTCTATCAGTAATAATAAAAAAAAAATTAAAATTTAACCAAAATTTATTTTAAACAAAATATTTTAAAGTTTTTGTGTAAATGAAGAGAATTTAGCGCTATTAATAAACTTAGCAGTCTTTGCTTACATTATTCACAAAAGTTTCTAGTACGCTTGAAGCACAGGCGTTAATGCAGCCTGTAACCATGGCGTGGACTCTCTCATTAGATTTATAACCACCACAAATGGCGATAATAATGATTTGTGTCTCAATTTCACGTACTAACGAAGTAATTAGTGGAAATAATTCAAAACAGGCAGGGTTATTGTTACGAGACCATAATTACAATATTTTCTTATTGAATCATATTTTGTTACAAATGTAAAATTCACAGCTGCTGAGTATTCGTATTTAAAAATTTGTTTTTAAAAAGATTTAATTAAAAGTTCTTAAAACTGTAATATTTTTAAATAGATAAGAGTTGTCGCAGCTTTATATTTCTAGCTTCAAATTAAAACTTTCTACGACATGTAATTAATTTCTACAAAGCAAAATTGTTTAATGAAAACATTTAACAAAACGTTGAAATGCTAGGTACCTATACTATTTAATTAAAAATCTTGAATAAAATTATTGCGCTTTTTAAAATATGCATTATGCAAAACTTTTACAGCCACTTAATTACGATGAGAACGTATTTTTTTACGGGAATGTTAAGAATAACAGGTGTTTCGGTTAATAATTACGATGTTTCTGCTAAATCAAAACACTTATTATCTAATCGAATTACAAGAACTTAATAATCGAAGTGTTGGCCATCGACAAATATGATTTTTTCCCATCTTCCGGTCAAGTAAAAGAACCATTGCCAAAAAAAACTTCGTTTTTTGAGGCTAACCATCAATAAATCCAAATTTTCACTTCTTTGTAAGAATGGAAATGTTGTACTGAAAGTTTATCCCGCAACGCTCGGAATAGATGATAGTCCGAGGGGGGCAAGTCCGGTGAATAAGGCGTAAGGGTGCGGTGCGGTACATGCTTTTTCCGCGACTCCGGACTTCTGACTGATTTTCGAAGAATTTCTCTAAAGCGTTGCTTCTTTATTTTCGCGGTATAATGCGGTGATATCATTGGTTGATTTTGTCAGCAAACAATGATTTTTTAGCGGGAAAGAGCGGCTTATAAAGTGTGGAAGGGGAAGGAAAATATGAGGATAGCGGGTTAAATGTTTTTTTTTTACACTGGCTCGACATAGTGACTACAGAGTATCTGATGGTAAGTACAGTGTTGTCCAAAAACGAAAGCGACTATCAAAGGATAAAAATCCATTGATAGTCTACATCGTCATATCGGCTCACAAACACCACGACTGAAGATCTCTAGGTAAATGAGCTACTGGATATACACAAGCTGATCCCGAAACGCGACAAGCCGAAACTGGTCACTATGACGGGCTTTACACCTATGTACTGTGGTCGCGATCCAGACGGATACCGACGCCCTACCACCTCGCGACTGCTCGTTTAGCACTACCCAGGAGTCAGGAGGTTTGAATTGGCTCGTCCAATCTCAAAATAATATTAGTCATGCTATATCCCTTTCTCAGGGAGCAGAGATACATTCCTGGAAAATTCACTTTGCGATTTAGTATTGTGCCCTAGGTGACAACTGTGACCTTATGAAGTATACGGATACCCAGGCCGGGCGAAGGTGAAGAGAGGACAGAATTGGCACCCCGGTGGTTTTAGTCGGTGCAAGTCTGACCGGGGGAGTGACCCTCACTCCCCTGACGGTTCGAAGGGATTTCAAGCAGGTTAACAAAAAAAAAAGTGATCATTGTGATAACTGATCGCTATTCTTAGGGCAGTTAGATTCCATGCAGGTGTAACAACGAATTTCGTTCAGATAAGGACAAATCTCATTTAACGTTACTCTGTATATATTCACATACAAATATTTACTTTACGTAAGCTCTTACATTCGCGGCGAACGATCTAACGCTACTATCATTATTTATTGTTATTGTTTCCATTTCGACCGAAGTCCAGTGCGTTTTGTTCGGATTTCCCGGGCCCTTCTTTATTCTACTTAAGGCATGGATATTTGACATTTATTCGGGACACACCAATGGGCCGAGCCCCGAATTTCTCGGCTTATTGTGAGTAATATTGGACCTATCGAGTTCTGTTGTACAGGATGATATATTGCCCCACTAACCTTTATAAGAGAAATGCTCGGACCTAATTCTCTAACCGGTAATATCACAAGGAAAATTTATAAGAAACTGGCTTTTAGTTATTGCTGAGGTAAATGACGTCATATATACTTAAAATATTTCTCAAACTGCTTTGCACTGACAAATAAAATCTAGTTTTAACATGTATTAAACATTATTTAGCGTTAAACTGCACTTACTATCTTGCACAGATATATTTTTATTTTAAACTAGCTGATCCGGCAAACGTTGTTTTGCTATATAAGTTATTGTAATATCTTCTAAAATGTTCATTGAAATTAAGTGATGTCAAAGACAATTTTGTTCACAATTAAATACTCTTAATCAACAACACATTTATTTGGATAAAGATTAATATTATTACGTTGATACAACTCTTAACAAATAATGCATTAATTTCGACCAAATTTGATTACCGTAAAAACTGTTCTAGTGAGTTAATCTTAAAAGATAGATATATACTGTCGCGGACATTTTTTTAGATCATTTTAAGAGGAATAACTCTGTAATACATATATTTTTGGTATCTTGAACCGTTTTCGCAGCGCACGCAATGGAAGCACTCAAGGATGAATAACTTTCCCCGTTTTTTTTTTCACATTTTCCATTATTTCTTCGCTCATAATAGTGGCATCGTGATGTTATATAGCCTAAAGCCTTCCTCGATAAATTGTCTATTTAATACAAAAAGAATTTTTCAATTCGAACCAGTATTTCCTGAGATTAGCGCGTTTAAACAAACAAACAAACTCTTCAGCTTTATAATATTAGTAGAGGAAAGTGACCAAATATGGGATAGTATCCCTAATATGGAATACCGGCAATTCTTTCAAACGGAAGCTCACACACGCAACAAACAGTGTTTGTCTTCTTCTTTCTATTCCCATTCGCGCGTTCAAGTCATCACATGTCAGTCAAGCAAGCCCTTTCGTCTTTGTCGCAGTGTTTTGTTTTGTTGCTTCCGCATAACTTTCTAAGGTATGTAAAAAAAAGCGTATTTTTCGTATAAAAAGTGCACGCGGTACTATTATCATAACTTCTAGAGATAGTTTACATGTTATTTTGTAGGTTTTAGCGGTATTTGATCGTATTACTTTCCTAAATATAAAAATATGAATGACAGTTTGGAGTTGTCGAAAAATCCAAATATGGACAGATCATAGTATCCAATTATGGACTATTCCATATTTGGTTCTCTTAAGAATAGCAGCTGACTTCATGATTTTATTAATTATAAATTGAAAGTAAATTTTTCATTTTTATCAGAATGACTAGCAACAACTCCAAAATGAAACAAAAATAATGGAATTCAGAGCATATGGCGGAAGCTATTAAATTAGTAAGAGAGAAAAAGATGGGTTATATGTGAACTGCAAAAGACTTTGATGTACCGAGATCTACTTTGTTTCGATTATGCCAGAAAAAATGGCTTAAGCTATTTCTTAAGCGCCATAAGGACAAGTTATTGTGAGCTCTGGGCACATAATGATTGCGCAGGTCCAGAGTCTGACGCCTGGATTTGTGATTTTTGCAAATGATTTATGTTCCTTGCTACGTAATACTAAAGTTCCTAAAGAGTCTCATACAAGTTAAGATTAAATTTTGATAGTATTTATAGTATTCCATATTTGGGGTACCTATTCCATATTTAGGTACCATTATCATTATTTAGTTTAAACAAAAAATCTTGCCTGAAAGTAATCAATGTGACCAAAACTTGTTACAAAATAAAGCGCAAATATATTATTGTTAATTATTGCTACAAAAAGTTTTTTATTTATAACGTTTGTGCAAATTATCCTTAAAAAATAAAATGGTATTCCATATTTGGCTACTTTCCTCTATAGATTTAGTGTTCACAACTCAAATTTAATTCGCCGTTGAAGTCGATTTTTAAGTAGACGACAAATTTTCAATTCTAGCTACATAATATATTTAGGACCAATTTGTAACTGTTTTTAGCAATAATGAGTTATAGTTAGTGTGAGGCTTAGTACGGATTTAGGTTCCAAATGTTCACTAGTGAAGGAAAATGTCGCGAGGAAACCCGCGTGACATATAATACAAATGTCATGTGTCAGTGCCCTACGAATGACGAACAGCTGAGCTAATGGTCACGTTGGGCGCGACATATAAACGCAAAGTAGATACAGCCACTAATGTATCTCTGCTTACCCAGAAAGGGATATAGCGTGAAGATAGATTATTATTATTATTTTACCAGAGCAGGAATCTTATACATTTCGACGTAAATCGATGCTCGTCTCGATTTCGCCAATTAACTACCCAATTGTACTTAATGGTACTTGGCACGTTTGTATACTCGCCAGCGTATCCGTATTAATTTTTTTTTTAATTAATAAGTATACATATTTTATGTTAAAGGTATAAAGATTTTGTGACATTTTAAGAAGTAAAAGGTTTTACTGTAAAAATGGTACATATGGATACTTTGTTATACGAACAATTTTTTTTTTATACCATGTGTAAAACGATAAAAGTACTCTAATAAAGTATATTTTGTATGCTTTTGTGGTTTATACTCAGCATACCATTATACCCTAATTCTGTCCTTAGAGACCTTGCTTTGATAGAGGTCGCCAGCAAATAAGGCCTTTCTTATTTGATGTGATTGCTCATTTTTTCTGTAGATAAAATATTTGTAGGCAATCTCTATTTTTATAATTTAAAAAAATATTGTCACGCTATTACCCCTTTCGGGTTCAATAGAGATTCATTAGTTGTTAGTTATTAAAAAAAAGGATGCCACCCTAAAAGACGTTTAGTTTTGGTCACTTCACTAATCGACTACGTGTACATAGCTGGTTTATAAATAATTGGACCTATAGCAATATAGTTTCTCGCTCGGTTTAGTTGTGAAGGTCTATCCCGGCCACAAAGGTATTGCTCAGTTCGAGAAAAAAAAAGCTATATAGTTAGTTATCTCCCAACATAAAAAAATCTAATCCACTGTATCAATTAACAGTATCTTTGCCAAAGTTACATTGCACGTCATACTACGTCTTCAATATATTATGATTTAGGCTGTCTATTTCATATCGCTTATGTCCAATTTATATGACATTTTCATTTTGGTAGAACAATTTCACCGGGCCGCTGTCAATAACAAATCCTGTTGTTACAATGAAAATCCGATAGATTGGACACGGTTTATTGAATTTGTTGTTAAACAGTGCGATTATGATATGCCTATTAAGCCGCAATTAATTTATTTAATATTGGATTCGATTATGCTATAACGATTCTACTAACTATAATGGAATTATTAAATTATTTTAGTATTTATGATATATTGAAGTTTCTATTTATCTATAAAATAAAACCACTGTTCTTATACTCGTAATTTTTGTAACGTTCTCAGCGCTAGATGACGGTAGTTTCTTCGTACGATCAAATGGTAAAAATACATCTAGATGATAGACTCGAACCGAAATACAGCGCTTCGACAATAATCAACGCGGTTGTTTCGCAATGGTTATTAGTACCAAAGACCTAATGTTTCTATGCAACTTAGTTTTAGGCCTCATTCGCTACTTGGCGCTACTTTCTATAATATATTATTTTCGGTAGCATATATTTAGGTGGCATCTCCATGACCGACTAGATACTTAACACGGAGCCGCTGTCCTCACGATGGCCCTGATGGTCCATAAGGATATGAATCCAGTCCATCGAATAAAAAAAAGATATTCACCATAGTACATGAGTGCAAAGTCCAACATCACTCGCCCTGATTTTTCCCAGGATTTGTCCTTATATATCATGTTATAAAAACCTAGGAGGCTTCTGATGTGGTAGTAAGGTACTCCCATTTTAAACTATCGCGCTTTTTATTCAATATATTATTATTTACTGTAACGGGCCTTATGTGCGAAGAAATTTACTTTTATAGATCGATCGTTTCGACCTGGTTGCATAAGCTATAGTCACGAGCGTATTGAGGCGGCGCGAAGTTTTCGCGGGGGCTGAGAAATTACTTTCCCTACACTCTTTTGTTTTTGATTAATCGAATAGTCATAACATACAACACTTACAATATCATAAGTTTACGCGCATAAGACCTGTTAATGTATTTATAAAAATATATAATTTCAAAGCATTAACTTTTTAGATATAGAAAAAATATTTTTTTATTATAGTAAAATTATTATTTTATTATTGTTTAGTTAAGGAAGACGTACACAATATTATATTTTGTTAAGTTCACCCCCGGCATATCAGACGACGTAGAAAAACATAAATCCGAAACGTCAGGAACTACCGACAAGGAAAAACTGAGCATAGCTCGTTTCTGCCTTTGCAACAAATTCATATAAAAAACGTGACGTGCTTGCGAATTTCTACCACCTTAAGAGAATTATTTATACTAGAAGTGCTTTCTATATACTAGGTGTCAAATAATTATACATAAAAATATTGTTTATTATTTTATATATTAGCAAATATTGTAGTAAGTAATTTAAAAATAATTTTATTAAATTAGAACTGAAAGTAATATCAAAATAGAAATTTTAATAGTTGAAATGCAATGTAGTGGTTATAAAATATTTATATATAAGTGCAATTAAAAAAAATTAAGAGGAAAATTTGCTAGTTTTATGTTCTCATGAAATAATTATTTAGTCACGTTAGACGGTGGCTAGAAAATAGACATACATACGCAATGTAAACAAAATAATTTCCACTAGAATAATACGTACGTAGTGGTACTTAACGTAAATATTATACATACACCCACACACAAACTATAATACATACATACACATAACACATACATTACAAAACCATACGTTACAATAACTACACACAAACACATAATATACACACTCATAGACATTACACACACATATACATATACGTGTATACGTTATAATGATTGTTTATGAAATAAATCGGTTGTTTGGTTTCAATAAAAGACAGCATCAGTTTCGTAATTGAATTTATATTAAATTGCGTTGACGATGTTTCCCTAGTTTCGTTTCCATAAAGTTCCCAAAATAAATTAAGGTCAGTAATAAAAAAGCTGAGAGATTCTCCCTGTATTTTTTATTAACTCAAAGAACTTGAAAGGATTCAAAGAGAATTTCAGGAATTATCTCATGTCGTTCACTCTTTCCTCAACTTTTTTATTTGTATATTTTAAAAGCAGTTATCACTTTCATAATCTAACTTAAGTATTATATTTGGTAAATTTAAATATTTTACTTGTTTAATTAAATTTGTTATAAATTTCAGTAATAAGTTATTGATATCTCTATAATATAAAAATGAATCGTTAAATGTGTATAAGCGCGAAACTCGAGAACGGCTGAACCGATTTGGCTGATTTCTTTTTTGTTGTGTTTGTTGCAGTCTGGGAAAAGTTATTACGGAGAAAAAAATTTAAAAAATTGTCTGAAAAAGTCTAAAAACACCACTTTTCTATATTCTCATACAAAAAATTCGTAATAATATTTAAAAGTCAATTTGAACTTTAACACCATACCATAAAGTTTAAATGTTAGTGGATGGGTTCCGGGAAGGCAAAACAATTATTGAGTGACGTATAAATATTAATGTCAATATTTGTCAATTTTTATACATATAGCATTAAGGCCAGGTTCCTTCAAACAATTTTCAAAAAACAGCCGACAAGCCAATATGTTTTGGTAGAATAAAATCTGACGGGGAAGCTATTAACATTTAAAAAAACAATGTGACTTTGTTTTAGAGAAATAGGGCAGAACAAGGTCTGCCGGGACAGCTAGTATAATAATAATTTCAGGTGTGGTGCCCTGAGAAATGGAGTTATCTGCATTACTGGTCACTTTGAACATGGCATACAAGTGCAGGATTTGGTACTAAGTTTTGAACGCGAATGATTGTGTCATCTGTTCTATTCGTCAGAGAGTTGCTGATGTGTCATTGTTGTGGCTTTCTGGACGAGTTGTTCTTGTTCTTTGGGCAATTGTTAGGTCTGGACCGCAAGATGCCTGGATGGCAAAGCGCTGCGGAGAATCGGTGATTTTTCTGATAGCGTAGGTTGGAGTGGACGTCGCTGAAGTATCCATCTTGAGTTTTCTCTGGTAAGACCGTCACACTTCGGCTGCCATCCCCACCATGTACTCACAGGATGAAGATAATGAAGATTTTTCCAAATTAAAAAAATGGTCATTGCCCTGACCATATGTTTTAGATTTCAGATTCGACAACCAGTCCCTCAGCTTCATCTTACATTCGTAATTACATAAATTCAAGATATTTAATTCATAGTTAACCTTATTATAAATCCTTGAACCAAGAATCCAAAATTGTTTCTCTGCAAAATTAGATTTAATCGGCATAGGGCAAACATATCTCATCCTACGAGGTTTTCTTTTACTATCTGTCCCTATAAGGATCCCTCTATGTTTACGGAGGACAAAATTAGAAAACAACTGTAGTACATCAGTGTTTAGCAGTAAAGTTCATTCCATAGATGCATGAAAGCATTGCATGCCCTTATAATAAACAAGTCTCGAATAAATTACTTAAAAATAAATAAAAAAAGGAACCCTTTATATCCTTATCTATTATATTTTCACGCCATCAATCTTCCCTATGAAAGTAATATAATATTTATTATCATTATATAATATTCCCATTAATTATGTGAATCTGCCTACCCTTTTTTTTTGTTCACCCGGTGGAATGCGGTGAGGGCCGCTCCCCCGGTGTGTCGGTCCTGCCCCGACTAAAACCACCGGGGTGTTCCTTCTCCCGTCTGCCGGATGCTAAGGGCAAAGCCGAGCCATCTTCCTCGGCATCCGACGACGTCCGGCCTTGTACGGGCCTCATCTACTAGACGGGGGGCTGTTAAATAGTCGCCGCCCCCCGCGTACACCTAACACATTTCGAGGAGAGTGGTGTAAAGTGCCATCCCCCCTCGTCTCCTTGAATTGTCATTGGAGCGGTGTGCGGAACACATCGCACACCGCTCACGCCTGGATCTGAGCGACGCGCTCCCTCAAGCGCGCCGCCCGGGAATCTGCCTACCCTGTCTAACAACCCTATGCACGTCACTGGTGTTTAGTAATTTACAGACAACTGGCACCAAGTGATCTCCGTCATAAACAATAACCTCTTAAAAGGATCGTGACAACTAGCTTTGTATAAATAAATTAAATTACAATATTCATGACCTTATGAAAACTATCTCATGCTTGAAGTAAACGGAATAAGTTAACCCAATTTATACCGATTATAAACCGACCAGATGACAGATGTTGCGCAATGGCTTAGAAACAACCCGACGTGGAATAAAGCCATGCATAATCATAAAATAGTACGCACAGACCCGTTATATCTGACTTTACGACTGTAAACGAAGGTATCTCCTCCATTACCACCCCATAAACTAAGATTAGCGGCTATAAATTTTGCCGCAAGTAATTTATAGATAAATGTTTATAAAAAGGTAACTTACATAATTGATCTTGTTTCATTTTTCATTTATTATATACAGAGTATAATATATATTCAACAATAACATATATATATATATATGCGTGTGTGTGTGTGTGTGTGTTTTACATGTGCAAGTATAACGAGATAATTATTTTTATGCTTTATATGGGATGCACGCCACTGGTAGACAGATAATACAGCAAGTTCGCAACATGACTAAATTATCTCTAAGATTTTACAACGTCTATCAAGCAACGAGAAACCATTGACAAACGTCGTCGTCATGCGTATACATACCATGCGTCATCAGCTGCTTGCAGATAAACCAATTATTGAAGGAAAATAAACCACTTCTATTGGATTAATAGATTCAAAATATAGTATTCTGTGATTTCAATGGTATATGATAACACAGTAATCTAGACCTAGCGCTGCAGCAACATCTAAAAGCAACTATTCAAGTCTTCACTGGCTTATGATAAAAGAATCGTGTTTGAATTCATTGAATGGCGTCTATTTAGGTTACAAATTGATATATAATTGAGTCCGGGGGTGTTTTAAAATTATAATTTAATGGTTAACAATTAATATTTCTTTATCTAAATAATAATATGGCAATCAAACGGGTTAATGTATGCATAGTTTATGAAAAACATATTTCATAGACCTAAAAGGACAATGTTTATCTTGTTTGTAGAGAAAACGTAGTAAATAAAGTCAAGTCACAGGCAATTTATTATCAAATTCCGAGTAGAAATTGATTTAAGCAGAGATGCACCCTCAAAACGAAATAAAACGAAGGTCCTGGGCTTGATTTATCGTGTTTTTCTCGCCTATTCTTCAAAAGCAAATTTATTATGCCTGATACGGCTTGCTAATTCAAAGTTTTCTGTATATTTCATTCAATCACGAAGGAAACTGGGTTAGCCTACTTTTTATGACCCTACTATTTGTTTATTTCGTTAAGTAGCATATAAGTAGTATTATTTTAAAAGGAAACAATAGTTTACTTGAAACACAGTTAAGAGTATTTTGAATTACAATACCAAAAATCGTTTGTACACCGTTCTATATCTACAATATCATTTGAGTAAAATATTAGGAAGATTTTTATAAAGAAAGCACACACACGCGTCAAGTAAAGACAATAATATCTTCATAAATAAAATAACATTAAAAATTAAACGATTTATAGCGAATTGACACGTCATTATATTTTACTATTTCTGTGCCGTCTTTGAATTAAGAAATGCTACGAGCATGAATTAAATGGGCTTTTTAATTTTATTTTAGTTTATTTCATCCGCACGTTTTGTACTAAGATTACACTTTCGTGTATTTCTTAATTCCATGCTCTTAACTTATAAACAGAATTACAAATATAATCATATGATGATATACAAGTATTCTGTTTGAAGGTGACACACGCGATATTTGCAAGTGACTAAATATGACTCTGGAGAACGTACTGGGTTTTTGATACTACTGCGATGGGACATTGTGGCTACGTGTGAATATTTCGACTAGCTTTTGCGCATTGACTGCAAAAACTTTCTGCGATTGAATTTTTGACGACTGGACTTTTGATGGTCAAACTTCGAGAACTTACATCGTCTGAATTTTCGAAAACTTCGGCAATTGATTATCGGGATCATTCGACGACTGGGGTTTGAGACATTTCTGTATTTGCGTGCTAACATTGTACACTCTCTTCGATTATAAGCCAATTATTCATCAACACCGGCGTCTTATTACCTCAAACTAATAATAGTATTAAAATCAAAATGAAATCTTATAAAGACAGACAGTTTCACTCACAGCGCCTAAAAGAATGGTACAAAAGATAAAATTTTCTGAACATAAATGCCAACTTCAACCTACTTACATAATACCTTAGTACCAAAAACTTTTGTAAAGAGGCTTCTTGTTATAGAATAAAAAATTTTAGCCTATTGAAATTTTTAATAATTAAAATGAACTATAAAGATCTTTCTCCTCTAACAATAAGTGGAACAAGTCGCAAAAAAGGGAAATCTGAGTCGATCTTTTTTTTAACTTCACTTGGCACTATAGTTTTTATTCTTTACTTAAGGGTGTGTTAATATATACGAATTTTATTTAAATAAACACCCGGTAGAAATATTCGAAGGCGTTAAAGTCACATTCAAGTAGAAAAGTACAAAATGTATATAACTTCCAGAACATATCAACGTGCTAAGCTAATGTCATCATCATAATTGTAGGTCGTCCACTGCTAGAAATGAAATTCCCCCAATGTTTTCCAGAACGACCGATCGCAAGCGGCTTGTATCCATCCATCAACTTGCTATCTGAATTATGGTATCTGTTCATATTCTAAGTGGACGTACCACATTGCACATGCCAGTACTAGGTCTTCGCTCGAGAACTTTCCTGACCTACCGGCCATCCTCTCTACCAGAGATGGGCAAAATATAAACAGATTAATGATTAACGATTACGAAATGTAGTCGTCGCTTTAATTTTGTTGCTCCAATATCCTCATTAATTCTCTTCAAAACATTAACGAGTCATAAATATGAATGCAATTGAAGATTCCGTAGTATTTAAAACATAGATGAGCAAAATGGACTCATATTAATGATGAAAAACGCAAACTGTAATTGTAATCGTTTTTCTTCAATCAGATTACATTTTGCTCATCTACGCTCTTTACAAGCTATGTATCCAGCCACATACATATACTTACTCACACACATACACACACACTTCAACCTCCTAATATAAATTCTATACATTTTGCATTTTCTATTATTGTTACTGCAGATCGAACGTTACTTTATCAAGCCTTCTGTAGCTCAGAAAGTGATCGCTCATCTTCTGCATCAATTAAGCTAAATTTGTATCTAATTAACAACCAATAGTGCGGGGACCTTTCGAAAATGAAGCTAGTAATTATAACCTCGGTTTGTAAATTCGATAGTTTATATCCTTCTACACCGGTAAACAACTTGTTTTTAGCGGCAGTGATTATCAATACTATTTTATGCCACTACACTCACACTACTCGTGTGGTCTGTGTACTTAAATCTACCCGTAATTCTTTTTAATGAGACATTCCACTAAGCTAAGCTTCAGGTATTGTACGAGAGACAGGGCTCATGGTGCGTTGCGGTAGCGCAGCGGTGCCGGAGGAATGTCGCTCCGTCGTTTGACATACAAATATCCACCGTAGGGCGTGTGGCACGTTCCTGCGCCGCACGGTACGCGTTTGCACTACGCGAAACAACGCGGAGGGGGATCGCACACATTGCTATGCCGAAGGGGGTCTAGTGATTTCCGATATATGTTTAATAAGTTGCACCTTTACAACGTTGCGGCCTCGCAACACATCGTGTGTCCCCCAATACGATAAATCTTTCCGTTGTGAGATCGCACCGCCACAGCAACGCATCGTGTACGCCGGCACTAAAGACAAATGATCCATATGAATGCTAATCCATTAAATTAGATCGATTTCTTAGTTTTCGATGCAATTGATTAGGTGAAATGACTCATCAAATAAACTCGGATCTCGTGTAAATGCGGCCTAAAGAGTTTTTTAAGCGTTTCGCGATGCAGTATTTTCGCAAAGCCAGTACGTATATTAAAAGTAGACTGAAATCCCATCGACTCCATAAAAATAAAAAGCCATTAAACGGTCGGTTACAGTTACCAAGATAATCATGGGATCGAAACGGATTTGAACAAAAGCAATATAACTTTCTTTAGTGAGTAAATTAAAATCGGAGTCGCTCGAACGTATAATTAGATATGTGCCTTATATACTCAAATTCGGAGGCGGACTAAGAAAAACACTTCAATAAATATAACTTATAATAAAAATATATCGTCACGCTATATACCTTTCAGGGTAAGCAGAGATTCGCACCGCATTTGAGGATCAGCTTGTGTATACCCAGTATTTCATAAACCTAAAGAACTTCAGTCTTGTTATATGTGGGCCGACTTTGTTATGTTTATTATTTAAATATAATATTGAACACTGAAGACAACCCAAACCCCCTATGAGTGGAACCTAGCAATTTTTCAAAAATGATCTTCTACCTATTCTCAAATATTGAACAAATAACTAGATGTATTTATAAAAATGTAAAAAAGTATTGTTCTTTTAACACCCACTGGGATTTGATTAAAACTCTTAGTAATTTAATAAATTCCCTATTTTATAATATCACTGCGACATATATATGTTACAAGGTAAATCGAGAATACTATTCCATCACGTCCGTATCCAACATGATACCAGAGAAACCTTTCAGTTCTCACCATTTAGAGCCATTAACGTTTGTACTCTGTATGCGCGCTGTCCGTACTCCGTGATAAGGATATCTTTTCCCTGCTGTACAAATACGGAATTCTATATTTATGTCGCAATAACAGTTACATTATGTTATGTTTTTTTTTTATACTAACAGGCTTGAGCTTGACTTCAATCTCACCTGCTAGAAACTGATGATGAGGCCGACGATGGAGCGCGCTCGCCCAGAAAACTCGACGTTTTAAGGTTCCCATGTCATAAGATGTTGGAAACATAGGCGAAGGAAGTGAATTTCACTCCTTGGCGGTTCGCAGCAAAAAGGAGAAGGCGTGCGCTTCGTGCGTGCAGCTGGTATGTCAACCACATAAGGGTGCAAGCCCGAACGGCGTCTTGTTAATTTATGGTAGAAGGGAGATAGGAGAACTAAATCATACAACTCAGCCGCACACTTGGTTATAACCAAGTTCCTAAAGAGATACAATCATATTGCGGAAGATTTATTATAAAGGATTTGTTAACTAAGCGATGCAAATTACTGCTCGTGTTGCTTTTCATCTATATGCAGTTTGACCACACTTAAAATTACCATCAGCCTACTTCACAAAAAGTAAGTTGTAATAAATAAAATAAATTTTAGCTATACATACATTAATGGACACAGTCGTGATTGATTGGAGTTTAAATATGTTGGATAAATTGGTAGAGATCAAACCTATTGAACTTTATAGCTTGCTCACGCTATACCGTAATCGTGGTTCGTCAAGCAGATACCCAAACATTCCACAGAGACCATATTTTTATCGACAATCTAAGTGTGGTATATAAAATGTGTTTCGTTCGTCCAAAAACAGAGTTCTGACTAGGCCAATCGTTAGCCAGGACATGGGAAGAATGTGGACATCCAAGCTCGGATTGAAACGACAAATGTTAGCACACCGGTGGTTTTAGTCAGGAGTTTAACATTAGCATACCAAGCCCTTTATGGAATAAATAAATATATGGAAAGAAATCTAGTTCAAAGCGCTCAGAAATATAATAACGTTCCTTTAAGCTTATCTTGTTCGACAGTGACTTTATGTAAGTCTACAATATTTCTTGTTGTAAGTATGGGATAGAAACGATATAATGTAATCAATAAAATAAGGTGATCGGTATGCGTCAACTCGCTACATGGTGTTAAAATTATAAGTTGATTTATTTAAAAAATATATAAAACCTTTTTTATTACTGCGTGTTTCAACAGATGTAAATATAGAGCAGTCTAAAAATTAAACATGATTATGTTAAAAATCAGTGTATAATCAGAGATGGGCAAAATGTAATCTGATTAATGATTAACGATTACAAAATGAAGTCGTCATTTAAATTTTATTGCTTTGTAATAATGAATAAATCCCTTTAAAACATTAAGGAGTGATAAATGTGTATGCAATTGAAGATTCCGTAGTGTTTAAAACATAGAAGAGCAAAATGCAGTTATATTAATGGCGAAAAACGCAAAATGTAATCGTAATCGTTTTTCGTTAATCTGATTACATTTTGCCCATCTATGACTATAATTTCCTAACTTTTTACTGCTTACCTCGATAAACCTATCAAAACGTATGAAACAGACAGTCAAAGTAAGGAAAAACGTAGTTATCTTCAATAACAATCAATGAACAAGCGATAATCTATTCCGATAACAGGGGGCACTAACATTTAAGTACTGATCGTTACGATATCTCCTAGAGTTGTAATCACCGGGATTACTGTTGCAAAATTATGTAAATTCCATCCGGAATATTCGAACCCTCGATTAACCGAATTTCACGTTCAATAAAGGCTTTATCGTCTGTGATAATGAAATTTCTTTATCAATAGATCGCGTTTCCTTGACGTCTTCATCTTTAGTCCATTTTGTCATCATCCTCATCAACAGCTTGTTTTAGCCAACTGTTGAGCATAGGCTTCTCTCCAGTGGCGTGCATCCCACTGTACACACACCATCTTGTTATACTTCCACATTTAATAAATATAGCGACTTAAAACCCTCTAATTACTAGATCAGTTTTAGAATTCAAATTGGACCATATTTTAAATCAATATACGTATTTAATGACCAAATAAAATTCAATAATGCAATTCTATGCTTCTATGGAATGCACGCCACTGCTCTTTTAGTAATATGCCACCCACTAACCTCGATCTTTTTTTTTGTAAGGGGACTTACGCACTACATCCGTCATTTGATTTCTATAAATTATTCGTTGTACACTGATTTTGATCAGAATATTGACGGAAGGAAATAGCTATTATACTATTTGTACGAGTATGAATGCTTGCGAACTGCGTCCAAGTTAAATCGGACTTGGCTCCTGAGAAGCGATACGGATGGCGGGGTAGGGGAAATAGTAATGTGATTTAACGTGGCGTACATTTTCATATAATGTATTTAAGCACATATATTTATTTATTTCATTTCACCCCGACGCAGCCTTGGTTTCTTTCGGCGTTTCTTCTCAAGGTAGTCGCTTCCGAAACGCTAGTAGATCACCCGTAGATTATTTTCCCTGGATGGTCACTCAAGTCGAAGTCCATACCCAGAGAGGTGCCTTTGCGTTGCCACCCAACCCGTAAGTTCCGGGTGTATCAGACTCAAACTGATTAAAACCTTTGGGGTGTCCTTCCAATCTCTCTTCCCGACCCTAGGGGTTCCAAGTTCGTCCAGTTGCCCGGGGAGCCATTAGCCTATTAAAACTTCTTCTCTAGGAGGGTTGGTATAAAGAGCCCACCACTCCAAGCCTTTCTCACGGACGGCACGCCGGATACTGCGCGCCACCTTCCCTCTCATTCGGGCAGCAGATTCTTTCAAACCTACTACCCGGTTTCAATCTAAGCCTGAGTCATCGTGATCTAAGGCTCAAAGTTCGTCATAGTGACTCAGTGCGTCTTTTGGTACTTCGTGTATATCTTAGATTAGCTTTTGCCCGCGGCTTCGCTCGCGTTAAGAAGTATTATAATTAATTAGATATAGTTTTTGTGGCTTTACTTTTGTTTAGCGTGTGTAAAAAATTAGGGCCTAATCTGTCATTAGGCGCTAAAACTATCAAGCTACTATATTATATTATAGTCGAAAATCTGAGAAGATTTATACTAAACTTTCATCCGCTATTTTATCCCTTTGGGGGTGGGATTCATCAAAATCCTTTCTTAGCGGATGCCTACGTCATAACATCTACCAGCATGCCAAATTTCAGCCCGATCCATCCAGTGGTTTCGGCTGTGCGTTGATAGATCACTATGTCAGTCAATCAGTCAGTCAGCCAGTCAGTCACAGGAAGTCGATTCAAGGACCTTTAGGCACACTAGAAAGGTAATTATTAACGTAAGTGTCAGGTTAAGAAACTTTAATGCCCAATCAAGAATATAAATACGTCGTCACTGACCATGAAACCGGGGTTGCTAAACTCTTAGTTGCACTTACTTTAATGAAGTATATAATAATTAAAATTAATTTTATAAAATATTGTTAAAACCTTTCTGGAATTTTAAATTTTAGCCAGCTCTCCCCTATTTATCGTCTTGAGTGATGGCCACTGGAATCTGCCTTAATTTCCATGAATAATGGCCTCGACCACGCGACCATTATTGAGCATTTTTGTAATAAAAATTAGAAGCTTCCCGTATCTGTAGCTAATGACTCAAGGGGACATATTTTGTTTTGACTATATATAATAATAATATATCTTCGCGATATTATCCCTTTCGGGGTAAGCAGAAATACATTAGTGGCTATTTCCACTTTGCGCTTCTATATTATATTTTATTCTCTATTATATTTTATTTAGTATTCTACATTTTTGTATGCTACTCAAAAGTGTTCTATGTATTTATTGTCATACTTGTTTATTGTACGTCATAAGGTATGTTTTTGTATATTTAGTTAGGTTCTAATATTGAAATAGCACCGTGACGTCCGCGCAATCGGTTCCCCTGAGCGTCGGCTGAAAAACAGCGCTGGATGGCGCGTACAGCGTCGCCCAGCATTCGCTGTGCTGAGTGCTCTTTGAGATGGGTAGCAGCACACAGGATACATGATGTGATGTTATGTATTCTTTCATTGTTGTTTTTATATAAATATGTTTGTTGTGTGTTGTTTCCTTTGCCTCAATAAACTTTTTCTTTCTATTTTTTTTCTCTTTTTCTTTATACCACATGTAAACAGTGGCGCAGCTGATTGTCACTCACAGAATACTTACGAATGACATTTCTAATTGACACCCTGCGGACGTACAATGTTTTTCTTCACCGGTAATCATGTGATGGCTAAACACGTAATTAAACTAGAAAAATTTAAAGATAGGAGCCGGGACTCTAACCTACGATCATTCACGCTACAGCACATGTACATACACCAGTATAGTACAGGTATATCCACTAAGCAACTACAGACACATTTATAAATGTTTCGCATAAAAATTTAGTATAATAAGGCATAAAATAAGATGTACTGCCCGATGATCATATATTCTATACAAAATCAAGTACTTTTTTTATCTTGAATGTTAACTTTAAGTTTCATTTTTAATTTTTCGCTAATTAAATTTTATGAATGCATAATTGGCTAAAAGTTGATTGGTTGGATTCTGGCAGTTGTGACTGCATCTGCTACCCACTAATGACTCCGGGGTCGCGATGAATCGTTCTAAATATATTTATATGTAAAGAGCTTCGATGAAGTTCGCACGGTCTACATGCCGCCTTACAGAGCCACGCAGTCGCCTAAATCTTACGCCTTTTTATATAAATATATAACGAACGGTACATAGCGACCTGGTAGCCACTTTTGTGTCGCCACAATCGTGCTGCGACTACTAGTATCTGAGAGGTACCTTTAGATGCTTTAATAATGCCAACAATACTTTTTAGAATAGGAGCATAACAAGAATAAAAAATAATCCTTATTCTTTAGTTATTATGTGTCTCAATAAAAGAAAGAATATGATTAAGGTAAGTAAATATAATAGTATATACTCAATATGCTCATATTCAAGTTATTATTTTTCCAAAAAAGTACAGTAGGTACTCAAAATATTTACTGCATTTCTAATAATAATGTCTGTAAGGAATAAGATAGCCCCAAAAACGCAACAAATTTCCTTAAATTGCAGCCGTGGGTGGTACAAGTATAAGTATAGTAAGGTCACTAAAAACGATTTTTTTTAAATGTCATAATTTGGGCACCACTTGGAAATATTTTTTTGGATATTTTGTTTTGAACTCTAGATAACTGTACTTTTAGGCGCTCCAGGATTATCCATTCTTTCTGGGCCGCCCTGTATATTATATTAAGGATGATTTTAAATAAAACACAATTTATAAGACTTTTTATTGGAAAATGAATATCAAAAATTCTTGGGTATTGAAATATCGAGGACAATAAATCAAGCTAGCTGAAATATTTACAAGTCATTTCGCAAGTAGAACCGATAATAATTAATCGTAGATCAAATTGAATTTTATGATTACTGTATTAGAGTGCATAATTACATCAATACAACAATGGAGTGCACATTTAATTACTATAATTAATATGCATATATAAAATATTCCTGCACAATTTTAACCCTAATACTCGTATTATCCTCCTTGAGATCCTCAAAAATTCTTAAAATAATTGACATTTAACTAATTTACATTTTTACCTTTCCCAAAGAATAGTTGATCTCCCTTTAGGGTTTATTTTTTATATATATAAATATACAAGCTAGGTACATATTATCCACCAATTGGATATATTATAACGAAGCCTCCAAGAATCTAGACATCGGGCCTTAGACAAAACCTGCTTCAAACGTATAAAAATATTCATCGAACGTCATTTGATTACCGTTCCGATTTAATTATAACTGTAGAAATGTGTCGCTAATTGCCAACGTATACAGTAATCGAAGGACCAAAAACGATCAGCCCAAACATAAAAACAGAGTACAATTTCTGGGCATACGGAAGACCAATTTCCTAATCCTTGTCTAAACCAAACCAACAACAAATATAACTTATACAAAGAGCGTAGTATTCTCACGAAACACAATTACCACAGGACAACGGTGATCAAATAAGCCATAATTATATCCCATATTATAGAATTCAGCTTCATAAGCCTTATTATCGCTGTGCACGTAATCAGAAACAGTAAGTTCTGGAAGCATCCGAGCTGCTTCCCATATATTGTTGTCACCCGTAATAAAACTGCTGATTTGAAAATCCACTTAAACTTTTCGGACTTGTCATTAAGTCTGGATCTATTCTTTCTTCTTTACTTCTACTCCTCGTAAATCTATTTGTTGTATTTCTGGACTCAGGAGGTACATAATCAATGTTTCCATACATGTTAGCCCCAGAGCAAGGGTAAACTGTTGACAGTGGCCTCATGGCTCTTATAGCAGTCGTGGTACCTGGACCATCTCTGTATAGAATCATATCAGGGTGCAAAGGGTCATAAAATGTTCCCGATATATGACTTACATCTACATCGTTATCGACATCAGAGACCGCATCATTAAAGACATTCGGTGCTTCGGTTGTGAACATATCTCCGTTTTTGGAATTCTTTTTAACTCTGTGATCATGGTAGCATCTCACGCCTATCAAAATGATAACTAAGCTAGAAAAAATTATGATGGCAGCCCCAATATAAATAAATAATTTGTTAGTTGAAGATGTTTCTGAAAAAAAAAGAATTTTAAAGTACAATTTCAAATGTATGTTCCATATACTCCGTTTAACTTAACAGTAGATTTAGATTTTATCAATGATAATATAAATACCAAAAAATTTAGAACCTATAGCTTTAAAATTCTAATAATCTATTTCATAGTTTGTATGCCTGTTCAATACAGTTACAGGGATTAATATGTAATACCAACTATTATAAGGGACAACAATTAGTAATAAAATACAAAGAATGGATAAGAAATTAAATCATACCTATATATACAAATAAATAACATATTAAAATCAGATTTTTAACTATAAAATGGGTAATTTACTCTTACTTTTATTTTAAAGGAATAAAGAATTTCTATAATTTAAAATATCGTCACATAACAATGAGTCATTAAAAAATACAAATCTCCTTTACTGAATTTTCTACTAAAACTAATTATTTTCAAAATAAAAATAGAGTTATTTTAAACTGACCTTTATTGTTTTGCAAATTAGGTTTCGATGTAACCATTGTGGTTTCTTCAACTTTATTTGGTACAGTAACATCTTTTGGTTCTTGCTCAGCTGGATCAGCTACTGCTAACCCAACACTTGTTTCTCCCCATTTTTCACCTGCTTCTTCTATGCATTTCAATATAAATTAACTAATTTTAATAATCATTACACCTTATTTTATATTTCTAAAAAACTAAACGTATTTATTTGGTAATATTCTCTCAAATTTAACTGTAATGTGATTGGCAAATACAGCCCAAGTTAAACCCAAGTTTTAATAGTTTGTAAGCTAAAGGCTGCAGTAAGATTCAGTACATATTAAGTCTAGCAAGGTTTTGTATCATCTTGACTTAATGTCAAGTAAGTAAGTAGCTACAGCTCAACATGCAATAAAAATTATATCAATCCCGGTGTAGTATTTTCAAGCCCGGTGTAGGGCCTTTCAGGTCACCAACGAACATCACTTAGAAAAAAAAATTACAAAAGCATCTCCTATTTGTATAAAGCGAATAAAACGTTTCAATAATAATACTTTGTATTTAGTGTTACCTGTTTCATCAAAGAAATTGTCATTATCGATTTTAGCAATAAGATCAATTTCATCTTTTTCCACTGCACTCTCGTGACGTTCTTTAATAACGCCCAATGGAACTGTAACAATTATGTGTATATAAATAATCTCATTTAGTTAATTTGTTTATATTGTAACACCATTAATTATTTTGGTACTGTTCAAAACATATACCAATATCAATACTATCAAAATAATACATCTATAATTATTTAGAACGACAATGGTACCAAATAAAAAATTGGTACTATAACCATATACAACAAAGAATTGGTATAGGAATGAAAGTGATCTCAGATAGTTTTGAAAAGTTCCTAACAAAGACATGAATCTAACTAATTAGATTTAAAATTTAAGAAGGTCGTTAATTAACTGATCCTCTTTCTTAATACATGTATTCTTGCTAGTTAAACTTTAACATTCTAAATTTACTGCAGTGTACAATATAAAAGTTTTTTATTAATCTGCACGGCAAGCCATATAATGTTTAAGACCCATTGAAACTTCTGGCCTATTTAGTATCCAAACGATAGTTATTGAAATTCACAGGATAAGTTTAGAGCAATCTTAGGTCACCAAACTGAACCTGTGCGTCTAATTCAACTCTGGAATCTTTATAGATATAACATCGACTATACTTGATTTATTATTTTCATAAAATTTAGTAATCTTTAGAAAAATATACTCTTTAATTGGTGATCTGTAAAAGTAAAAGGCAAATTTGAATTGAAGACATAAAGATGTATTGATTTAAAGAGAAACCTTTTTTTTAGATATTTTTAGGCGGACACTTGAACTCAATCACACCTGGTGGAAGGTGAAGATGAGTCCGATGAGGAACCGCGTCCGCCCAACATATGCCTATTCACTCTTTTCTTAAAGACTCCCGCCCAGGTCGATAACAGGAAATATGACCGCTGGAAGTATATTCCACTCCTTAGCCGTTCGCATAATGAATGTAGAAGCGAATCTTTTCGCGCGGATATAAGGAACATCCACCACATACGGATGATATTCAACTCAATGTATAGTGGTTTTATGATCGAATGGGGTTGGTGGAATCTGGAATGTACGTGCAATCAAACAGGCGATCCGTGCGAAACTGTTTATTAGTAAACTGTCGGGTACATATAAAATAAATATTTTTAATATACACTACATTTCTCCCCTTAGTTTAATTTTTACTAATTTAAAACTAAAACATGCAATATATACAATAGGAGAGTTATATGAACATTAAGGAGTACCATATACATTACAAAAATTTTAATACCCTTTATTAGGTATCTATATGTTTTAAAGTAACTTTACATAAATTTCTTATTTAAAAAGTAGGTTTTATAATAATAAATAGCCAAAATAAATTAAAAAAAAAAACAGAAATATAATGTATTGTATTTGCAAATAAAACCATGTTTGTGGTTTTATTTAAGATGCAGCCGACGAATTAAATTTTGTAATTAGGTTTATATTTATGGTCTCGTAAATTGTACGGTATAGTGGATCGCGCTTGCGCACTACGACTAGGGGTAAGGCCCGTTTCCGAAGCTGCCTTCTCCATTCCTAATCTCGGGGAACTAGTGTTCAAATCTAATTCGTTGGTATTTTCTTCGATCGTAACGCTCTGCTTTTGTCCGTCACTATCTCTTGTTTCCGTAATGCTAGACTCATGACTTTCTGGAGACTTTTTACAACTCCACTCCGACTTATCTTTGTCATCGTTCGCTAATGACCAGGAAAAACGTTTAACTTTATAAGGAACTAACTGATCAATATGTTTGTGGGCCACCACCCCGTCCGTGGTGCTAACATCATATGTGACCGAGCCCGTGCGCTGATTCACTACGCCTTCCTTCCATTTAGGTCCGTTTTTGGAATAATTTCTCATAATCACACTATCGCCCGGTCCTAGATTTCGTTCCGTTCCTCCAGCGTTATGTACCTGCGCACGCTGCGCCCGCTCGACGCAGAGCGCGGTGGACGGAGCGCGCAGCAAGTCTAGACGCGTGCGCAGCCGCCGCCCGAACATGGCCATCGCCGGCTCGCGCTCCGTGCTGCACTGTGCACTATTTCTATATTGTAGTAAAAATTTATTTAACGCGATCTCCACATTTTTCCCCTCAGTGCTAGCCTTTTTTAATGTCTTTTTTATTGTTTTTACCGCGTTTTCCGCTGCACCGTTACTGGACGGATGATACGGCGCGATTAAAATATGTTGTACTCCATTCCTTTTTAAGAATTCCTCGAATTCATGTGATTTGAACGGTGGGCCGCCATCCGTCACTATTTGTTTTGGAATACCGAATCTGGAAAATAGTTCTCTAAATTTCCTCATTACTAACACGGATGTCGTTCCATTTTTCATCGGAAAAACCTCTATCCATTTTGAATGTGCATCGAGGATTAGTAAATAAGGACACGCTTTATGAAATAAAAAATCAGCATGCAATCTCACCCAAGGGTCGGTGGGCCAGGCGTAGGGCACCGGGCGCGCGTGCGCCGGCGCGTCCTGCTCCGCGCGGCAGGCCGTGCAGGAGCGCGCCCGCTGCTCGATGTCGCCGTCGATGCCGGGCCACCACACGTAGCCGCGCGCTATTTGTTTCATGCGAACTATACCTACATGACCGCTATGGATTTCTTCTATAATTTGCTTGCGTAAACTGACCGGTATGACCACGCGGTACCCCCAAACAATGCATCCGTGATCTATGTGTAAATTTTCTTTACGATGAAAATATACCCTTTCGTTTTCGCATTCTGGTGCCGCTGGCCACCCGCTCATAATGTATGAATATATTTTACATAAAATCCTATCTTTAGAAATTTCTTTTGCCACATCTTTGTGACTCAGAGGAAAGCTGTCCTCTATGTAATGTATCCAAGCTCCCTCTTCTCCTTTGTTTTTCTCCGCTTTCGCTATCGGCAGCCGCGACAGACAATCTGCATTACTATTTTTGTCTGTGGGAACGAACTCAATACGAAAATCATATGCCGCTAACCGTACTGCATACCTCTGCAGCCTACTTGCTGCTGTTTGCGGTATACCGTGTTTTGGACCAAATATGAAAGTGAGTGCTTTATGATCGCTACGTAAAATAAATTTTCGACCGAACACGTACTGGTGGTGCTTTGTAACACCATAAACGATCGCTAAAGCTTCTTTATCTATTTGACTATAGCGCCGTTCCGTTTCTGTCAATGTACGCGATGAACAACTAACGATACCCTCCGAGCCGTCCGGGTAAACATGCGACAAAACTGCCCCTAAACCGTACGCGCTACTGTCTACCGCCAGCACGAGAGGCAGCTTGGGATCGTAATGCGCCAGCGCCGGTCCGCTCAATAATTTGTCTTTAATATTTTTTAAAGCTTTTTCACAGTTTTCAGTCCACTGCCAAGGTGTATTTTTAGCAAGTAATGAATACATTGGTTGTAAAGTGGTACTTATATTTGGTAAAAATCGCGCATAGTAATTTATTAATCCTAAAGCTGCTCTTAATTGCGATACATTTTGTGGCCTGGGCAAGTTTACTATCGCAGCTACTTTACTTTGATCCGTATACACGCCGTATTTGTTTATTTTGTATCCCAAGTAACAAATTTCATTTTTAAAAAACTCACATTTTTCAAATTTAATTCGTAAGCCTGCTTCTTGTAATCGCGACAAAACCATTTTCAAATTATGTATATGTTCTAATTTATCCTTACCCGTGATACATATGTCATCGATAAAACAAACAACACCCTTTAATCCACTTAATATTTCCTCAATCATTTTTTGAAAATTTTCGGGCAAACATTTTAATCCAAAGGGCGCCCTGCGATATACATATGTACCTACATGGGTAGTGATTGCCGTGAGAGGTTGCGAACTTTCATCTAGAACCAGTTGTAAATACGCCGTTTTAAGATCTAATTTTGTAAACTGCACACCCCCAGTTAGCGCTGCAAATAATTGTTCTATGCATGGTAACGGATAGTGATAATCTTTTATTTGTTTATTTACTGTAATTTTATAATCCCCGCATAGCCTCAGCGACCCGTCGCGCTTTATAATCGGAACCACCGGCGTCCCATAGTCAGATCTATCAACTTTATAAATGATGCCCTCTTCTTCTAATCGTTTTAATTCGCGTTCCACCGGTATTCGCATCGCTAACGGTAACAGGCGCGCTTTTACAAAAATTGGCTGTTCATTTTCTTTCAAATATAATTTTACTTTTATTTTACAAGTGCCAATACCATCTTGAAACACATCTGGATATTCATTTTTTAAATTTAAAATTAATGAATCGATCGAGTCGTCTATTTTATACAAATTTATAGTATTTAGTTTAAGTTTTCTTAACCACGATCTTCCCAGCAGTGGCGGGCCGCCGTTACTTATTACGTATAGCGGTAATTCAAAAGTTTCGCCTCCTCTCACTACCTTGACATTAACATACCCCAATGAAATAATTTCATCCCCCGTATAGGAGTGAAATGTTTTTTTTTCTTTATTAATTTCTAAGTACGGCAGATATTTACTATGAAAAACACTAGATATTGCTGAGATTCTGCTACCTGTATCAATTTCAAACAATATATTTATATTATCTACCTTTAAATTACAATAATAAGGTTCATCCGTGTCCTGCCTCTTAACCGTAATGTTATAAAGTCCGTCACTCGCCTCGTCACAGCTCTCGGACTCATCATTTACGATATAATTTTGGTATTTATATTTGCTGACACTGACCTTTTTTTCCGTTTTAGCACACACTTGTGCTAAATGTCCTTTTTGATTGCACCTCTTACATGCGTAAGTTTTAAATCGACACTTATTGGGTGCGTGGTTGTCCTTACCGCACCTCCAGCAAGCTACAAACCGCCGCATACCGGTGTCTTTGACGTCCACACGGTGCAGGCCGGACGAGCCCTGCCCGAGTTCCGCTGAGCTCGGCGCATCGCCTCCGCCGCTTCTGGCACCGACGCCACCGCCGGCCCTCTCAGCATGACGTTCCGCTGCCTCCAGAGCGAGCGCCAGCTCCACCGCCTTCTTGTAGTCTAGCGTGGGTTCAGCGAACAAGCGAGACCTCATCATCTCACAACGTAAACCCGAAACGAACTGATCCCGGATATTTTCTTCTAACATCTTACCAAAATTACAATATGTAGCAAGACGTTTTAAATTTTGTAAAAATATACTAATGCTCTCTGCCTCCGCTTGCCGCCGCTGTCGAAATACGTGCCTCTCCGCTATTTCCGATCTTTTTGGTTCAAGGTGGTTGCTAACCAAGGTCACCAGTTGATCGAAAGTCCTCTCTTCAGGATACTCCGGCGCACAAAGATCACACATTAATTCGTACGTACCCGCACCAACATGAGTCACTAAGGTAGCCACATTAAGTTTACAATCGATGTTATTTAGTGTAATATATTGTTTCACTAGCCGTACATACGCGTCCCAATTTCCGCGCCCGTGTAGGTCAAATTCGTGTAACTTCCCGAAAGGCATTTCGCTAATTTCGACAGAAAAATAATATCCTCGTCGCCAGTGGAATGTACGTGCAATCAAACAGGCGATTCGTGCGAAACTGTTTATTAGTAAACTGTCGGGTACATATAAAATAAATATTTTTAATATTTAATATTTTTAATATTAACACTACAGAATCAAAGAATGTAGTTTTTGAGAACAGTCTCCTCTGTGCAAGCGGTAAAAAACTGCGAGGCAGGCGACTCTACGTCGATGCTCCATGCTCTGCATTTTAATCTTAGTCAAAGAGTCATCGCAAACAAGTCTACGAGCTCTACGGTCAATCGAGACCAAAGAAAAAAAGCAAAACAAACCAAAGAATTCAAATAATGTTTGAAAAACTGATTAAATTTCGCTTATTCTAATTTAATTTTCAGTCAAAAACTTCTAACAAGCAATGAATAAATTATAAGCTTAAACAAATCATTCAAATAATTTCGACATTCAGTAAGGCAGAACCAATAAACATTATTCTCTATCTTTACGGCAAATTCCAAATTCTAATAAAAGAAAACATTTAGAAAATTTGTCCTGTGCTCTTTGTATATTGCCGTATTATTATTTCCTTCACAATCTCATTATCGCTGAAGAAAACGTTAATAGAAATCTGAATAAGTAAAAGAGCCGGACCGCTTTTCAAAACCTTTCTTAAATTAAACCTTAAAAGAAACCTTCAATTTTTCAAGGTCAACTGATAATATCTGTGGCAATGAAATTAAATTTTATTAACTTTGTTTCTTTTTATTCGTTTAAGTATTTTTAGTACCAATACTTCTATTGTTAATACAAGATTTTTAGTTGAAACCTTTAACTTTAGTTATTATATTTGGCTTATCTTACGACCCTTTTTAAAACGCACCTTCTTGGTCTATAATAGCTTTTTACAGTTGTCAATTTATTTAATTTAATATATATTCAAAATAAAGAAAAATGCTGTATTAAAATTATAATTTAAACATGAGTGTTAGCTGGTTATTAGAAACTACCAATCTGGCCTGTATGTAGTATTAATTAGTTTAAAAAAAATATCCAAATTATAGGAAATTACAAATATCTTAATAAAATCTAAATTAAACAAATAAATTAAACATTTATCAGTAATTATAGTACCTAAGGCTCTGAATGAATAAAATTACGAGAGATATCAAGCCAAAATATCAATTGATGTCATCAAAATAATTATGACTCAAATTAAATGGACTATTCTGGTCATCTAATAGCGATGCTATTACAAATGAATCGAAAAATTTTACATTTATATTTGTCGATTATATCGTTCGGAATTAATGTCGCATTCAATGGAAGTTGACAAATTTCAGTGTCAACTCATTGATAACTCGGACCGAACAGCGTTCTTTCTACCTGTGGCTACTGGACGCCAGATGTTTGTATTGACGGTAACTACACAGAAATTTTCACTTGAATTGCTTTGCTTCCGATAGCTTCATATAATCTACCAGCATATTAAAAACTAAATACTTACTATAAACATATCAGATTATAAAAAGTAACGTTTAAAACTCACCGCAAGCGTAGACGACTTTAAGATGTAGTTTGGAATGCGCCATGCATTGTGATCCAAACGCTCTAGTGTTGGCTGGAATCTGACATCGCCGTTTTCCAAGGCATAGTAACATCACTTTATCCACTACGTTTGGTACGGTGCAAGCTATGAATTAAAATATCATAGTATATAATTTTTATATAATAATATATCTTAACGCTATATCCAAACTAAAACCAAGACCAGATTGTAAAAGTCCAACTTCATTATCATCCTCCCTTCTTAGTTCACTGCTGGACGCTTCTACGGCTAAATACTGCCTCTACTAATAAACGCCGTAGAGATCGGTCTTCGGTTCTTCTCATCAAATACTTTTCGTTGTGCTAGACTTATAATAATGAAGGAAGTGACCGAATTTGAGACGAGACGTAGGCTTGAGCTGGATGAGAAGCGGGATCTTTTCAAGGCCTGACCACCTGTGGCCGCAAGGCATCAGCGATCTCACCTTCGCCGATTGGGACTGTAGCCCACGTCTACCTGATGTGTTTTAAGAATGTCGCTAAGGCCAAAATCGGCCAAGAATTCATCATCAAGGAAGGATATTGTATATAAGCTTCATACTAGGTAGGCGTGTTAGATATCACAGTATTGGTGATCAGACATAGTAATTGGTCTTAGGAGAATGTTGTTTCTTATTTTCTTAATCGCCTCTTTCGACATCCACGGGGAAGAGCACGGGGCTTGTGTTCTCTGCCGGAGCTACTACGACAAAAGTCTAACCTAATCGTATACAAATATGCTATTAATGATCGAAATCTACAAACATTTCATTAGCGTCTCAATGTTTACAACATTGTTAAAAAGAAAATCAATGCCTTGCTGCGATTTACACGGGAAAAATAGAAGATAATAAGGCAGTAAATACTTACGTTCGTCCGATATGCCTTGTGACTGGGGGCAGTCAGTCGATTCGCTCGGCAACAAAACATTGGTAAACTTTGCGTCATAAATAGCAATTCTTGAACGAGGGTTGCAACTGAGTTTGATGACCTTGTTTTCGCATACCGTTTGACTTCGAAACTCCGCTGAAATCATTAATCTCTTGTAGAATCTATACTATATATAATAAATATATAGAATGTTTGTTTTCATATAGAACGTGATGTTGAAAACTATGCGATTTCAAATTTTTGTTTTACTATAATAGTTTGATTTTTTTCAGGACTACTGACCGGAATATCTAATAATAAACCTGACTATTCGTTCACTTTCGCCGTCGGTGACTTCTAACAGCTTCTTTCTTTGTATTTATTTTTTTGCTTTGTTTTTATTTCTGAGTAGAATATATAAAAGAGGAATCATATTAAATTAAACCTTAATTGTTATAATAAATCTTAACAAAAACAGATTGATATTTCTCACAGTTGTACAAACATACTTCTCTGATCGCAGCAAAACCAAAAATAAATACATGATGCGAAGTAAATTAATCGGCAGATTAAACGGCTAACTAGTCAGTACTATCTATTACATAAAAATAAGCCCGGTTTTCCTTCCTGATGCTATAACTCCAGAACGCACGAACCGATTTCCACGGTTTTGCATTCGTTGGAAAGGTCTCGGGCTCCGTGAGGTTTATAGCAAACAAAATTCAGGAAAATATTCAACAGAAAAGCAGGAAAACGGGGAAAATCATTTTTCACATACAGCGCCATCTCTGATACATAGCATGTACTACAAACCAATATAGTTTTGCATGGTGGTGGAGCAGATCGCACCAGTATTTTAAGTAGATGGCGCCGATGCATTATACATTGTTTGACAGCTACTCATTGTACTCTGCTCAGTTAATTTCATGTGACATATATTATGCACACGCTAACTAAAAACAAAAACGAAGCCATCTGGCGGCGAAACGAAGTTCGCCGGATTTGCTAGTTTATTATAATGGCACATTGCCAATGTTTGTTAATTGTTTGACAAGACAAGACAGATAACGAAAAGCGAAGAAATAATCACCGCAAAAAAGTCCACGCTTCTTGCCGTAGGTGTTTTTGTATAAATACAAAAAAGTATACTCGAGCTCTTTCTATCGACTAATCTGCTAATCGGCCAAAGTCATATTGGGCACATCAGTTTTTAATCATCAATTATACTAGCTCTACAAAGTGACTACATGGCACCTGATGCAAGCTATTGTGTAATCCAAACATGGCAAGGACCACCAAGAGAGGAAAATCCGATTAAAGTCGCCATAGCTATGTCGGCCTACATACACCAAGGAATAAGGTCTCTAGGTACATGAACACTTAGATATACACAAGCTGATCCTGAAAAGCGGTAGGTCGAAGCGAGTTACTATCTCGATCTTTATACTTTTGTACTGTGGTCACGACCCAGTTTGAGCATTAGTCCTACCACCTTAAGAAATTATCTCTAGTATTTAGCACTCGAAAGACTGAATATAGTTATAGCACATACGTATATAGGAAATAAAGAGAGGGGGGAGGTAAGTACAACTATTAATAAACGCTATAAGATAATATATGAAAAGTCATAATATTTTAAAATTGGTTCCTTATAAATATATATATTTTTTTATATAACTAAACTTTAAAAACAGTCACAATGACTGCTTTGAGCAATCTAATTTTAAATATAAATGTCTACTTAATAGCTACACTAATACTTAATAGCGTATTACTAAAAAAGAAAGGCTCTTGACAAACGGATATCGTTTTGTGACCCTAAAAGGGTATTATTATCTTTTGAAAAACCATAAAAGTATACGAGGGTTTGAACTATAATTAATAATAATATATCGTCACGGTATATCCCTTTCGGGGTGAGCAGAGATACATTAGTGACTGACTTTGCACTTATATATCCAGTATATTTATATGACCAGTAGCGGAACAGATCGCCGTTCTCAGGGCACGTACACATAACATTTATATTTATCTCATTTATATATGTAGAATATAATTAATTAGTCATATTTTACAAGTTTCCAATACACGGTAATATGTTCTGATTGAGTTATGTACTATAGCATGTAGACGCCGCCCGATACGTGCTTGTGTTAAAACGCCCTAAGCGTCATTAGTGTGTTACGGGACGCACGGGGTAAGAGGATGTGCACGCGCACGGGATGCTTGCTAAGTTAGTCGGCTACCGAGACCCGAGGCTAGAGTACGTGCGTGTGCGTCGCAGTTCGGTGTGCCTTATAGTGCAAATAAACAGTAAAACGCCAAAATCTGTATCATTCTACCACCACACACACGACGACCAGTCATAGTACTATTTAAAATTGTGAAAAACGACGAATAGTTTCTATCGTTGTATAAACAGTTATATTTATTTTCTGGAGATAAAAATAAAACAAGAAACATAAATATAAATCAAATGAGCATAAACTATTAATTTACTTGTTGAATTTAAGGTAAGGACAGAATGAAACGCAAACAAATCAACCCCTTCATCCATTAGTATGTAATCGGAAACCTCTAGTTGTATGAAAGGGTCCCACTGAGTATATATCAATTAGAGCGAGTGTCCGAATGCTTTGTCCGTAGCATCGTAAGAGATTTGATAGGGATCCTAAGTAATATTGATCATGTAAGACTAATTATACCTACTAAAATCTTATGATTCCATCCTATAACGAATACAGTACTTTACTTTGTACTATTAGCTATTTACTGGTCACGAGAAATCTGAACTTATTAAAATTCCAGTTTATAAATTCTAGTTCATGAAAACTAAACAGTATTTTATAAAATAAAATATATAAACTCATCTACAATAAAAATAATAAAAAGCATAATAATATGAGATAGTGTATTTAAGTAAGGAATTTAAAATATGGGCCTTCCATCAATAGGCCAGACGTGGCCGGGTGCTGAGGAAGCTGGTACAGCCTTGCCCTTGGCCCCGGCAAACGGGAGAAGGAACATCCCGGGGGTTTTAGTCGGTGCGACTCCGACACACCGGGGGGTAACCCTCGTCGTCCCCTGACGGCCCATAACGGGTTTCCCCCGGGTTAAAAAAAAGGAATTTAAAATAATATTACTATTTTTACTGCTTTTCTTCAGATCTAAAAATATATTTCGAATGTTCTTTTCAATATAGTGCCTTCATCAGTATAATGGATAAGGCTCCATTTATTTTTGTATGTTATGTATATATAACATGTGGAAACTTTGCTAAGTTGTACTTTTTCTGTATTATTATTGGTTATATGTATATATTATTTTTTTTCTAAAAATAAATAAAATAGCTAACGGACCTAGGTCTGATCATCCAGTTATGATTTGTCAATGATGCTTAACAAATAATAAATATATATACAATAAACCTTTAGTGACGGTTACCACAACACATAAGTGAAAACTGCATTCAAAACAATTAAGCCGTGTATGAGATTTGCCCGCACTAACGCAGAAATAAACAGACAAAACTTGTAATAACCATTGTTTTAGGATTTTCTCATATATCTTCCATGCTGATAGTGATCAATTATACTTATATATATATTGATTAATGATTTCGGACTATATCTATAGTACCTTTGTATACCTTAGTATAGTATAGTATACCTTTGATATACCTTATACCTTATTATAGTATACTTTGTATAGTATAGTATACCCTATACATGTATAGTACACCTTTGCAGTACTTAATAATAAGATACTGAGTCCTATTCCACACGCAACTACGACCAACGTGTGGTTTGTGGAAAAGGGTAAATATCTATTTAACTTACGATGTTACCTAATTGGATTAACCGGAATTATGAAAGTTGGTATCCTAGTAGAGGTAAGAGTAAATACACTTTTCCCGGAAAATGTTATATACGTACGTAAGCGGTCATTCACCACCTTCGGTAATGAGTTCTGGCCGCACCCAGAACACACCTACGCGACACCGCGCCCTCCCCGACCTAGGAATTTATTAACCATCCATAAATCACTTCAATACACTTGCAGGACCCTCATAAAACCGTTACGTCACGCGATCACTGAATCTGTTTCCCCTTATTGTGATTCGATGGGAAAGAAAGAATATTATTTATCATAGTTTATCGATTTTGATATTTCGATGTTTTAGGGAATTTTTTGACGTTGCAATTAAGTACGATGGGGAACGTCCTGGGTTTAATTGACGAAACCAGCGATCTATATATTTTATGATAACCAGATTAGTTTTTCGCGGTTCATAACAATGTATATGTATTTAATTATGTATTTGTATTAAGTATATGCATATATTTGTTTTATACTCATAGTACAAGTGCAAACGGTGTTACAGTGACTCATATACCGTCTAGGATTGACAGCCGGGACACACGGCAGTCCGTGTGCACAACTTTTTGCAGCCCCGCACCACATGTGTTCCAGGCTCGCACTTTGCGACACTAGGCAGAGGGGATAACGTGTTGCGATAACGGGGCAGTATAACCTTTCCTGTCACATTTTAATGACGTCGTGTACGAGACAATGCGATACAATTTTAGGTTACTGCGCTGCACAGCCGCCAAAATGCATCGTGTGCGCCGGCTTTAAGAAGTTCTCTATTCCTTACTATGGATGGTTCATGGAGCTATAGATTGATCTTCCAGCGAGACTGTTCCCACTCGTCCTATGGTAATAGGCAGATGCGTGCATCCCATATAAAGCATAAATAGCATTATATTGTTATACTTGGACATTAAATAAATATTTATATTGACTTAAAACCTGGTCCTTACCAAAATAGTAGTCTAAGAGTCCGAATTGGACCAAATTTTAAATATATATGTATATGGGATGCACGCCACTGGTAGTAGGTTCTATAAGCGAAGCGAAGGTATTAGAGCAGGCCGACATGTTTACTGCAACTATCGATAAATTTTTTGCTAATGAAAATCGTAGTTGTTTTGACTCCATTATGCTTACCATCAGCCGTGATGTAGTCACTATATAAAAAAAATAGTTTAGGGCTATATTATTATAACTATTTGTATTTTAAGTTACCACCTGTTCTACTTTTGCTATGTAATGTGCAAAAACCTTCCGGTGGCCTATTAAAACAAAGAGGATCCAATAACTTGGCCTTAATGGCCACAGCGACTAAAGCTCTGTACTCATAAAGGGAAAATATCGCGTAGTCATTTACGCAATATTTCTCTTCACAGGAAACAGTGTTATCGGGAATTGTAATAGATTATTACTCGCGTTCACGTACATTAAACATGTGTTCACGATGTTTTTCTCTCTTTTGTTTGTTTACGTCAATATAATGACGATTTTATATTTATTATTCTCTCGTGCGGACTTAGAATTTAATAATGAGTTAGTGAACTGTAGTTAGGGCTGTCAATAGGTTCGACAGGCTGAAAGACAAACGCGAACTTATAAGCTTGGTTAGCAACGATGAATATATGATACTCCGTGGGCCTTTAGCCATTAGGAACTTGACACACTTGGACTATCACTTTTAGAGCAACTCTGATAGTCCTATGCGGGATTTTCAAAAAAAGGACAGGAAAGAAGCATTGTCAATAGAGTTTTTGTCGAGGAAAACGTAAATCATTAGGCCTGGTAAATGCTATCTATGGAATTAAAAAACGTAAAATGTTGTAACATATTCTAGAAAGAGGTATGGGACATTTAAAGTGATAGACAGCTGAATAACATGAAATAATACCATATGTTATAATGATGCGCAAAAGTGTAGAAAGGGCAATCAACTGAGAAAATCCCTGTTGACTTTTAAGTAAAAAAAAACAATTAAAATACTCACAAGGTCTGCATTTGTAAGATACTTCGACGTATTTCCTGGCCAGCGGACAGGGATCTACGAATTCTGGTTTGAGTTTTGTACTAAAAGAGCATTGCGGCCTCTTTTGACAAGCCGTCACCACCGTTTGAAGAAGTGAGTACTAAAAATATAGTTTCAATTAATCCCTTTAATTGGCGTCGACAAAAATAATGACTCCTTAAAGATTTATGTCAATGCGTCAAATGATGCACCAACTTTCATTATTATATAGCATTCATTTATAAAATATGTATATTAAGTAATAATCGATTACGAAAACTTTACAATAAACATGAGCATAAAGTCAATATCAATAGTGAAAAACAAGAAAGGGACAACACTTGTATCTTTTAAATATTACAGTAATTTTACAGAGCTTGCAGTATTGTACTGCATTTACTATATCGTACTTATATTGCAATCTACCCTTTTTTAGGTAACCTGGGGGAAGCCCGTCATGAGTCATAAGGGGACGGTGAGGGCCGCCCCCTGGTATGTTCCTTTTAACCGTCTGCCGGAGCCAAGGGCAAGGCTTTGCCAACTTCCTCGGTGACATCTGGCCTATTAAGGAAGGCCACTGCACAAAATTTGAGGAGGGATGATGTATGTAGCCACCCCCCACTCACCTTCATTGTCTTGGAGCGGTGCGCAGGAACACATCGCACACCGCTCTCACCTTGAAAAATATTGGGTGACGCACTCCCTCAAGTGCGCCGTCCAGACGTCAATCCATTAGGGAGGGAAATACCTTGAGTATGCAATCTACCTCTTATAATACTTTTACAACATACAATAACCGAATGTATAAACTAGTACACGTTGAAATAGCGGAGGGTGAATCAGCGAAACATTTTTCATACTAAGGGCCGCTAGGTAGTTAATCTGATTCGAGTACATGTAAATACAAGCCTAGAAAACTCGGACTGCTTTCAAATATTGCATTTCGTACTGCTTTTGATCCAAATGAGTTAAAATATGAATATAAGAGCTCATTATAATCAACACAAAGCCTTACATCAACACAACCAGAAATTCTATATAGTTCAGACACGGTACACGATTATTAAAAAAATAATAACTATAGCCATTTCGGTCTAACAATATTACATCTGTATCACCGCGAGTGCTCTGAAAAGTTATTTAACCTTGTTCTACCCTCTCCTGTCCATAGGAAAACCCCGCGCTTGGGTTTAAGGAGTCACAGCTATACGGTATCACATATCCCGGCTAGGACTAAGAGGTTCTCTAATTCTTACTTTTGGCGTGCCATTGAGCAATAGAATGGTCTTCAGCAAGCGTGTTTTCTGATATTGAGTCTTTTAAACAAAGCGTGAAGCGTGAATATATTTAAGCAGGCCCGCATAATCACTGCCACTATCGATTGTTTTTCTTGACTATTCAACTGTGAATAGTAGATTGTAACTGTACAATCGTGTTTTAGACTACACCATGCTTACCATCGAGCGTGATGTGGTCACCAAGATAAGTCAGGATAAAAAAACAGATACAAATTGCAGATTGACTGATGACGGATAGAAATAGGATGATTATTGATATGCGTAAACTATCATACAAATAGCTCACTGGCTATTCTGAACTTGTTTTAAAGGACTCGGATTAAATGCAAAGGCGCAATGATGCAATGATTCTGGCAGTTACTCTTATGAAACGGTAGCCCTGTAGCAGCTTGCAAGTCGCAATGTATCGCTACAAAGACGACTGATGTAGGTGACTGCGCAACATTCTCAGGCGACGTGTCAAGCTCGCGATGGTGACAGCTGGCAGCGCTGCGTAGTCTAATACATCGAATGCCTTTGTATTTAAATGTATACAGAGCAATAATGACATGAAATATAACTTTATTCAAATAGACATACTTCCAAGCAATTTTGTTTAAAAAAAAAAAAGTAAAGTGAATCTACCACCGGTTCGGAAAGCAGAATCTATCGAGAAGAGCCGGCAAGAAACTCTGGTAGTTGCTCTTTTTAACATAATGAGGTGTATAATAACAGGTGTAATATACAAAGGATTGAATGCCCCGCTAGAAAGATTGCATATATTAAGATCACGCACTTTTATCATTCAGTCATTGATGGAATAATGTCGCTTTTTTAGCAATTTAGTTTTAATAGAATTTTCTAAATTTCAATAGTAATACATCCTGATACCCTTCGTACCTTAAAAGGGAAGCACTATAATATATGCTCAAAAACGCTGATGTAAAAGTACCTGCATAGGAGTTGGTCTTTTGCATTTCTTCTCCCCGTCGCCGTCTCCCGGACTGGTATCAGCAATGCAACCTTGTGCAGGAGGTGCAGCGTTGCCGTATGTAGCTTCTTGTACGCTAATCGTGGTCCCTTTCGGACATGCTAAGGATACCATCTCATCGTCGCAAACTGCTCGCTGAACCGGCTTCATGGTATTCAGAAGAAGTGCTACGAAAAGATAAAAACAATTCACTGATTTATATTAATAATGGTATTTTATTTGGTACATTTATTTTTTATTGTTTTTTGGATAACTTAGAATAATTTTTTAATGTATTTATTAAATTTTTATTGTAAATAATTTGTTGCTCATATGCGCGAATTAACTTACTTTTAAATATGACTCGACACTTCGACCTGGTTACAGCGATGGGCAAAATGTAATCAGATTAATAAAAAAACGATACCGATTACATTTATCATTTTTCATCATTAATATGATTAAATTTTGCGTATCTGTTTGAAATAATAAGGAATCCTCAATTGCATTGAAATGTATGACTTCTTAATGCTTTGAAGGATTTTAGTCATGATTACAAAGAAACTAAATTAAAATTAAGACCATATTTTGTAATCGTTAAACATTATTCAGATTACATTTTGCACAAAACTTTTAATCGGAATGATGAGTTAAGCTATTATCGACGTAGAATTAAGCGATAAGAAAACTAGGATCTCGTTTTTTGTCATAAAAATGCTTCTAAAAATGGTGATGATACAGTGGTGGTGGTGATACAGTGAGTGTAGTGTGTTATCACTATTCAGAATATCAGTAACGAAAAAGAAAAAGAGAAGAAAAACATCATTCCCTGCGAAAATTCCGCGGCGCTTCAGTCGACTCGTAATCAGGGCCTGTGTTACCAGATCGAAACATCGAGCTATAATTGAGAGTATGTTAATTCGCGCATAAGACCTGTTAAATGTTTATAAACAGTACAAAATGTGAAATTTTAAAATATCTTAAATTTTCTTTATTTATATATTTTTTAAGGATTTACATATATTAATTTATAATATAGGTAGGTACTCGTGAGTTACAATAAGCATACTCTTAGGTAGTAGACTTGAGGGAGTCTGTTGCCCGGATGAGAGGGCGGCGGTGCGCAGTGTTTAGCGCGCCGCCTGTGAAAGAGGTATTGGAAGCATGGGCTCTTTATACCCACCCCTCCCAGAGAGGAAGTCTAAATAAGGCTGTTCTCTCCCCGGGCGACTGGACGAATTTGGTTTCCCGGGTGCGGTTGGAGTGATTAAAGGGACACCGCGGAGGTTTTTAGTCAGTAGGAGTCAGACACATCAGGGTCGCTGTGAGGGCAGCGACCCTGATGATCCTATGTAGGATTTTCACCCGAGTTATAAAAAAAAGCATGCTCATACACATGATAATATCATAGTTATTTAAATTTTTTTTTTGTTGGTAGGGCGATTGCCCGAATTGGGTCATGACCACAGTACACAAGTGTGTGTAGTGTAAGTGTAACTGTGTAATATATGTAAGTATATGTGTGGGCGTGTGTGTATCGTATGTAGTATAATTTTTATCCTTTGATGGTCGCTTTCCTTTTTGGACTACACTGTACTTACCATCAGGTGCTTTATAGTCACTATGTCAAGCCAGTGTAAAAAAATTAATTATTAACTTAAAGTGGCAACGTAATAAAAATTACTCAAATTAATATAATTTGATTTAATTTGATAGTTCTTGTGTATAAGTTCCGAGTCATAATAAACTTTTATTTATCGATAATGTTATTAAGACTAATATACCTTACATTATCTAATCTAATAACGAAAATCATATAAATATTTAAAATAAACTAAGATCACATGATTTTTTAATTATTATTATTCCTTATAAAGCTAGTTTTTTTTATTGGTTCAAACAATCATATATTCTAAATACGAATTTATTTAAAAACTAATTGGACCATGAAGTCAACTTTCCAAACTTTTAATCAGAAAGGAAGAAAGAGAAAGCATTTATTTCAGATACGACGTAACATAAAAGACAGGACGATCGGTTAAACATTTGTAAATATTTCCGAGAATATAAAAAATGGGGTCGAGTAAAAATCTCATTACAAAAAGCTGTGTATTCCAGCAGGATTGGCAGAATCACATTTTACAGTCAGGATTGCCCCTAAGGTAGAAAACCCTTTTAGACTTTTACTTTTGTGTAATACTTGGGGTCTTGAATGATTATTATGAGTCCCACGTGTAAAGTTTTCATTTCTTTTAGTAGATAGAAAAGTATAAGGTTTTTTATTTGGCCATCTTCATTCATCAGAGTTTATATCAACAATATATTCGTAGAAGCTTCGTAGTTTTCGTAGTTACTCTGGTAGCCTAGTGGTTCATGGCCCGGAATCGATCTGCGGATGAAATACAGATTTAGGCATCACATGCTCACCGATGAAGGAAAACATCGAGAAAAAACTCGCATAGAATCTAATAGAAGCAGTAGCGTTCATTCCAAAGATGCATAAAAACATTGCATGCCCTTACGACAGATAAGTCTGGAATAAATTGTTTAAAGTTAAACAAAAAAAAGCGATCATTTATATTCGTATCTATTCTATATTCACGCCGCCTGTCTTTTCTATGAAAGAAATTTAATATTTACTATCATAATATAATATACAAATTAATTACGCGAATTCTGCCTACCTTGTCCAATTATCCTATGCACGTCACTGAATAGAAGTATGTGTAAGTACCCTTATAACGGCAAGAAGCCCTGAGTGAAATGCGCTACTGGTCACTTTTTTATTCAATGTCTTTAAAGGGCTTTTGACCGCCGCGTGCAGTCATACCAGCCCTATGTTGGTACGCTATAAATATAAATAAAAAAAAGAATATAAAAATATATAAACTAAGTATAACCGGGTCACTGTAGAAGATAGAAAAACCTTAAGTTTTCACTAAACTCTTTACTGGTGACTTTATTCACGACATGTAAGCGCAAAGTAGATATAGCCACTAATGTATGTCTGCTGATCCCGAAAGGGATATAGCGTGATGGATTATTATTATGTTGGTAGTAGCAGCAACGTTGATTTGTACACAAGGATAAATCGCTTAATATGAGTGGAAGCAGATTGGAATTCTACAAATTCCTTTGTGTTTTTATAAATTAATTTTACATGCTTGTCAAGTATAGGAAGTTATCATGAGAAAACCCGTGTATAAATTAATAAATTGTCATGTATGATAATTAAGTAAAAGAATCAGCTATAATAATTTCCACGTCACCAGTATAGCATATTCCATGTCAATCTATCCTTAAAAAATAATTTTATATTAATATGAGTGAATAACATGATACTCGTATAAACTGTTATTTAATAACACACAATAAAATGACACGGACCGAGACGGCGCTATGACGAAACTATGCGGCTAAAAAAGCTAAAAGTAATAGCATTCACGCTCCCTGTTACAATGTATCCCAAGCCTAGTATTAACCAAGTTAACAATATAATTGATCACTTGAATCATATTTCTTATCAAAAAATCTATAAATATGTATTTTATAGAATAATTGTAAATATTTCTAAAATCACTCAAAATCAGTTGCCATTCTAAAATAAACTTACATATATATATACAATACCTCGAATTCATTCCACCAGACGACATCAAATCCAGACAAACTTCGCATACCAATACAAATTTAAATACTATACTTTCATATATCTGTTACTAGCTGTGGTAGCCCGACATTACCTGGCTAGAAATAATTATATCTTTGTAGGCTGACATTCAAAAAAGGCTGAACGCTATTTTTAAACCTTTTATTAAAAGCTAAGTAGCAGGCGGAACTTCAAACCACCATTTATCACTTATTTTAACCCCTTAAGGGTTCATTTTTCTAAAACATCGAAACGAATATTATTTATCTCTAATCAAAAAGCTACGAATATATAGTAGTTTTTATAAAGCTTACTTCAATATTGACGGATTAGGAAAAAAATTACTTTCAACCTCCATTTTGCCCTTTTAATGGATGTAATGTCAAAAAATTCGCAATTATTGGGTCCTAACTTCGTAAAAGGAAGAAGAGAGGAGTCCGTGGGCAGTCGAAGCTGCTCGCGTCCGTAGGCTTTGGGAGTCGAAGCTGCTCGCGTCCGTAGGCTTTACCCTAGTTTCCCTACACGTGACTCCTGGGTGGTGCTAAACGAGCAGCAGCGAGGTGGTAGGGCGCCGGTGCCCGTCTGGATCGCGACTACAGTGCATGAGTGTAAAGCCCGTCATAGTGACCAGTTTCGGCTTGTCGCGTTTCGGGATCAGCTTGTGCATATCCAGTAGCTCATATACCTAGAGACCTTTAGTCGTGGTATATGTGGGCCGACATGACGATGTAGACTATCAATGGATATTCATCCTTTGATAGTCGCTTTCGTTTTTGGACTACACTGTACTTACCATCAGGTACTCTGTAGTCACTATGTTGAGCCAGTGTAAAAAAAAACCCAATTTCTAAATTATGTTTTTCTAACTTCAATATTTTAGGTTTTACGGTGATATATCAGTCAAGATAAGCGTTTCTATAATACAGATTTGTTGTATCTTAAGTCGTTTGAAAGAAAGATAACATTGAATTGTAAGCTTAATTAATTTCAGTCAAGCAATTAAGCTAATGTAAATTTTATCTAGTTTCAGAATCTTAGATAATAGTTGAGTAGTTAAGTACGACGCACACGTATTTATAGATATGTGTATGTGTAAACGTATGGGAATCTCACAAAAGAAAGACTGAGTAACGCATGGCGTCTAAGGGGAGCGTCGTGAAACAATAGTCTCACAGATAATGCGAATAAAAGGTGTTGTTTTCGTCTTTAGATAGGGACTTCGGCGGTAACTCCATTGTGATGTGGCAATTTACTGTAAATGGTAACAGTCCGTTCACACTTACACGATATTTCGGCGATTATCTACGTACAAAAATACATGTCTCTAGTTTAAATATTATAGCATCAAAAGCGTTTTGTATAAATATGTACCCTATTTTTTATCAATTCAAACATCGTAAGATCAGAAGTGCCAGGTCCGAGAGTTATTCGAGTAATATTTCTTTATTTAGCGATTTATATAACGTAGACTCTCGAGTAAAGTTTCTTTAAAATTTATAAATTTATACAATGATGCTGTGTAGGTTTGAATTGAAAACTCTTTGGTTATCAAAGAGACACGATATAAAGTTTTGGATATATTAATCTATTACCGTATCACAAGATAAATGCAACAATATTGATGATTTTCTATAAATATCAAGGAAACAATATAACTATTATATAGCGCTGTCACTTTGAAGCCTGGTCGAACTGATCTCAAATATTAATGTACATGTACAAAACAGAACTGCTACAAGACTCTGTGGTAAGGTTGCAGGTCATTAGGATCCTTAAAGGTCCATATTTTTGGATTCATACACATTTCTAATCTGATTGTACAAAAGCTCGACTGTATACACTTAAAAATATAATAAATCTTATGGATTGCTTTTAACACGTTGTACGTTCTCATTTAAGACAGACATAAATCTAAAAATATACACATTTAGGGAACCTACTGCATTTAACAAAGTGCCCCAAAATTATAATTATATCTATTCTAGAGTTAGGAAGATTTCAATTCAAAGTGACACAATTTCGTTACGCTCTTTCTGATCAAAAAAGTTCAGAGATATTTTCAAACGATTTACTTGAAATTTGTTATGAGTATTCTAGCTAGTATAGCTAGCTAGTATAGTATCAGTACTGAATATAATCACGTTATTTTAACACTAGACATACCGAACCGGTCAAAATGACTGGTGTTTATATTTCTCTTAGAATTTTTTCTTCTTTAATATTTTTTCACTCTGAAAAATATCATATTTTTTACTAATACAAGATATTGATAAATATTATGGATTTACTTAGATTTATAACAAAGCAAAATAAACCATGTTATACCTATTCCTAAAATATAATAGATATAAATTGTTCGCCGGTAGATCTAGTGATAAATTAGACGGCACTACAGAAAGTAACCACTCAGAAACAAACTATTTCTCGGCAAAAATTTTACAAATAGAGATCAGCAAAATAATTCTATAAAAGTATCCGCCAAGTTTCAGCACATTTGCTTCAACAAAGAGTACATGCTATCAAAATATATATATGCATACGGAGTTTTAAATTACTTTGTATTTAACCTTTCGTCTACAGAACTAAAACAATGTTAATTGATGAATTTCACATGCTGGGACAATGAGGTCGTGTTTGAGGCTTGGCATGCCTCGCCCACTCGTATATTAATTAAAAAGTTGACAACCGCGAGTTCAGCCCTTTTCGTGACTGACTTCTCTACCTAATTCTACGTGCTAGCGTCACGTATTTAGAACTTTCATACTAATGGACTTTTATCATTATAAAAAGACTAAAAACTTGCACTATTTAGCAAAATTATTTCATATTTCATAATTAAAAGTTATATTCAAACAGAATAAAGTTTATTTGTGTAGAACAAGAACTGTAAAAATTAACTATTTTATTTATTACAAACAGCCAAACTCTTCGCATCTGTTTATCTGATGATGAGGCACATGAAGGATCCTCGCTCGATAAACGCTGACTCAAAAAAAATCTAAAGAATCTCATTTTGCATGAGGTAGGAAAAACAAATACTGATAGCGTATTCCACAGCTTGACGGTACGAAGAGAAGATTAATCGGTTCATTTATTATTTTAATTTATTTGTACCTTTTTAATATATCATCACGCTTTTGGGGTGATCAGAGATAGATTAGTAGTTGTATCCATTTTACGCTTATATGTCGTTCTCAACGTGCCCGGTAGCGCAGCTGATCACCGTCATCAGATCACTTACATATGACATTTCTATTAGATGTCACGCGGGTTTGCTCACGGTGCTTTCCTTCCTCTCCTCAAAAGTTTGTTTTATTAATAACTAGCTGTCCCGGCAGACCTTGTTCTGCCCTATTTCTCTAAAACAAAGTCACATTGTTTTTTTTAATGTTAATAGCTATTGGCCTGTCGGCTGTTTTTTGAAAATTGTTTGAAGGCACCTGACCTTAATGCTACACGTATAAAAATTGACAAATATTGACATTAATATTTATACGTCACTCGATTGTTTTGCCTTTCCGGAACCCGTCCACTAACATTTAAACTTTATGATATGGTATTAAAGTTCAAAATAACTTATAACGAATTTTTTGTATGAGTATACAGAAAAGTGTTATTTTTAGACAGTTGCAGGAAATTTTTAAATTTTTTCTCTCCGTAATAACTTTCCTCAGACTTCATCAAACACAAAAATAAAAAAATCAACCAAATCGGTTCAGCCGTTCTCGAGTTTCGCGCTTATCAAGACATTTTGCGATTCATTTTTATATATAAGAAGAAGATGAAAACCGTATTATATTTCCATACTGCTATTTTTATGTTGTACTTGTGTCAAAAACGCTACATAATCAAGAAAAGAGCAGTGATAAATAAATGAGTATGAATGAAGTTACGAAAACAGAAAATAGTTCACTTTTATCCGCGCGTTTTGTATTAGAATAACATCCAAGTATTTCTTTGTTATATTGGTTATATTGAGTACAATAGACAGAGCTATGAAGAGATGAAGTAATATTAAAAAAAAACCAAATGTTAGACTACACATCATACGTCTAAGCGATGAATCACACCTTAAAGGAGTTTTCACTTCAATAACTACAGAAGCATCTTAATTTTACCTTCATTTATTTATGTAAAAAACTCTATCAACACTTTATTAGTATGTAAATAGTTTAATTGAGTTCCAAAGACGGAAATTAGATAGGATAAATGAAAACGAAATTCTGGATTGAAGATCGCACGCGTCGTAGCATTATTATTCTGCTCTCGTAGGGACGTCGTAGCCCGTAGCTGTTATAGCCGACTTATGTATTAGAAGGCAATTAATTCCTTTATTTTATTTTCGATCTATAATCTATCTTTAATCTTCCATATATTTAACATTTTGTATTGTATGTTGTATTTGTGATACTGGCAAACTCAACCTCACTTCACCTAAGAGCGAATTGAACTCAAAGCTGGCTGATTTTCAGACAAACTTTCTCCTTATTAGCAAAGGCTGTTATGAGTACCTATGCCATAAAAAACGTAATAAAAAATTATGTTTGTGGCTTCAGTGGTTAATGATCTGCACAATGTCAGTAAGTACAAGTGTTTTATGTAGATATATAGAGTCGTTAGTTCATGGCAAAGTTTTGATCGAGACTTCTTCAACATCGTCAGCACCCAGACAATACATCTCATGTTGTACCCGGTTGGAGAAGACAGTAGCTAAAAAAATCAATGTATTTTCTTTATTATAGAAAGTGCCTCTTTGTCGTTCCTTAGTATAAAATATATATATATATATATATATATATATATATATATATATATATATATATATATATATATATAAATCATTTTTATTATACCTTCTTGACAAAATTACTATGCCGCGCCATATGGAAACCACAATATAATTTATGAATGGCTGTGATCTTTAAGAGGCAAGCATCCATTGGCAGTCACCGCCGTCATGCCAGTCTACATATACCGCAACTGAAGATCTCTAGTTATATGACAAACAAGACGTATACAAGCTGACCCCGAAATATGACAAGGTATTATGGCAGCTTTTAACTATTCTTATATACTGTGATCACGACCTAAAACAGGCTATCGCCCTACCATCGCTTACAGCTATAGAGCATCATAGTGACTCACTTTGGCTTGCCGCGTTTCAGGATCAGCTTGTGTATATCTTACTTATATACCTAGAGCCATTCAGTCGTGGTATATGTGGGCCGACATGACGACGGAGACTATTAACGGATCTTCATCCTTTGATGGTCGCTTTTGTTTTTGCATTACACTGTACTTACCATCAGGTGCAATATAGTCACTATGTCGAGCCAGTGTAAAAAAAACACATTAACATATATATATATATATATATATATTTCTTCTGTTGGCTGTAGTAGCCTAGCGCGGCTACGCGAATTGCCGTAGATTCAAACCGCAGCACGTGCATATGAATTTTCTAGATTAAGTACGATTTTAGGCCCTACATGCTCACTGATAATGAAAAACATAGTGAGGAAACCCGCATGGCGTTTAATAGAAATGTAAGTGCTCTGAGAACGGCGATCAGCTGCACTACTGGCCAAGTTGGGCATGATATAAAAGCGCAAAGTTGATATAGCCACTAATGTATCTCTGTCCCGAAAGAAAAGACTATAACTTGACGGTATATTATTATCGCATATTATATATATCTCACCTTGGAAGAATAGATATCCTTTGTTTATACTTTTATGTTAATTTTCCAGTCAATTGATCTCTTTAGATACAAATAAACAATATATCTACGTCAGGTCTAGCCAAGTAAGCTCGCAGTAAACCAAAGCCCTCGTTAGCCACAGCTCATTAATTACGAATCGACTAACTGCATTCTAATTTAAACACTAAAGTCTATTCTCTTTCATTTAACTCAAACTCTCTATGATTAAATTGATTAAAACAATTTCTACTTGAAAATACACATATAAAGTCATATTAGTCTATTAGTTTCTAAGGTAGCAATTTAAAGCTAAATTCAAACTAAATTTGTATCTCCTACGAAATGGTTAATGAATGGGCCTAATGTGATTTTAAGTGGATCGGTTTGGCTGTTTAGACAAGCACTTTATGACATTAACTATAAAATAACCCAAAAGTAAGGTTGCTGCCTTTTAAAAAAATTCTTATGCACAATACACCGAATCATGCTATGATCATGGTAAAGAAAGGAATTGTCTGGAAACTAACAACTCAAAAAAATAACTATCGCTCAATTTCAAAAACGCTCTTTCTTATATCTGTATGCAATTGATGAATCATTAGTGTTTAAAAGCGTTTTAAATTTTAAAGCTAATTTTTGAAACTTTGCGTATGTGCTCTGAGATCTTTTTATACTGGCTCGATAAAATAGCCACACCGCGCCTCATGAAAAGTAGTGTCAACTATCGCCAAGGAACGAGAATCCGTGGACAGACGCTGTGTCGGCCCTCATATACTGCGACAGAAGGTCTCTATGTAAACTGGTCCTAAACCTGAGAAGCCTAAACGAGGCAATATACAACCACTTTAACCTGAACTGAACTATGGCGCTATTCGTTACATTGATGACCAAATATAAGAGCAAAGTAGATTCAGACATTTATAACACATGTATCTGCTTACACCGAGAAGGAAACTGCATAATGATATAATTACTATATATTAAGATAAAATGTAAAAAAATACTTGATAGAATTATTAAGAGTTCGAACCCACTACACCGTAGCGTCTTAGGATAGGCCCGTGGCATATAAAGAAAGGTAAGGGATACTGCATGTGCCGATCCGGAGCCGCAACAGTGCTCGCAATCAATGCTCTGCAACGGCTATTTATCGCGATATATTTTGATCACACTTAAAAGTAACATTAGTCTGCATTGTGAAAACAAAGCTTAGCTGAATAAAATTAATTTTACTTTAATATAAATAATATTAAGTTAAAACGTAAGCCACAATACATTGGCAAATACATTCGTGATTTAATTGGAGTTTAAATATTACCCACGCCGCGCCGAACCAGCGCTGTCCGTTAACCACGGCAGATAAAACAAGTACCGAGGCGGTGCACTACCACCATTTCTATGTTTACTTGCGAGCACTGAAAACCTTAAAAAATTATGATTTCATGAGCAATAAAATCAATAGAAAGACCAAAAATATATAGGTTTGACATTAGTTGTAGAAAAATCACGTGATCTACATTTTAGCAATACCGTACACTTTTAAACCTTTTACTGGCGTTATCGATAAAATATTACTTTGTCTATGCTCTCAAAGGATCCTGATAGAAATTGCAGAAACTTTAATAGCCTGAGTACCATCTAATTACGGACCGGTATAGTGGGCATTTATCTTTAGTTAAGTTAATGTTGATGCTTGTATAAAGAGTTACATCCACTTTGCGCATGATTGATGTGCGCAGCGTGCTCTGCGCAGCTGACATCTGTTCACGGGTCACCTCATATGCAATTTTTTGGTAAATAATACGCGTATTTTCCTACATCGCCGAGCATGAGGTAAATCTAACTTTAAACTTAAAAACTTAGTATTTGGCAGTATTCGAACCTATTACCATTCATTCTAAGCGTGAACGTAAGCACTTTTACGAAGCAACTACAACTAAAGTTGCATTAAATTTTACGCTGGATAATTTGAGCATCAACTTTGTGCTAGTTACTAGGAATTCATTACAATTTTATTGGAATTTAAATAAACATCTCTAAATAACACTCTGATTACAAATTTGAAAAATATAATCGCGATTTTAACTCTAATATTGAATAAATAGTAATAAATACGAAAAAATATTAAGGAAATATACTAAAATTACTTTCAACAAGTAATATAGTTTGAATTCAACGAAAAATCGAACCCGGGACCTCGAAAGAAAACCTACGCGGTAGTAATGTTATGCTTCTAGCCAATCACTATAACTTTAATTATTAAAAATGAAATGAAAATAAAAATGAATTTCTATGAATGAGAAAATATTAGGATAATCAATGTTTAAAATGTTTATTGTGAATTAATAATTTTTCGTTCCTTGTAAATTATGAAAATTATTCATTTATTATGATAAAATTATAACAGCAATAATATGTGAAAGCAACAATGAAGCATTTAATTCTTGACAAACTAATGTGCATAACTAAATAACGTAGTCACGTAAACATACCAATGCATAATCGCGTGTTAATGGATAGCTATTTAGTAGAGTCGATTAGCAAAAGCTGCCTACCCAATGGTAATTATGTATGTAATAAATCTCGTACCAAAGTTATCTTGGTTGGTGCAGGAAGGACCCAGAAATATCAGGAAAGCGCCAACGATCACGAACGTTGCATACATGGTCACACTAATTAAAGTTTATAAAGCCACTTCTATAAATCTAAAACACTAACGAATTAAGTTTTCAATAAATTTTGCGAGATCAAAGTGAGGTCTGATTATCATACGAGGAGAGTGCAAAGTTGTGACGTATGATGCCACGTGGGTCAGCGGCTGTCAGAAAGTGTCCGCAATAAACAAACGTGTGGTCACATTCACTCCGGACGTCGAACTGACGCAAGCTAACGATACAACCGCCCTCCGACTATTGGACACGGACTCACGGCAAGCCCATCAATTTAGCTTGACGTTTCAATGAGAACCCTTCCTTATTTCCCCAGGAGAGAAATTAGGGTGTTCCAGAACTGTTATAATTAAAAAACTGGTATCGATTAGGACGGCTTTAAGTCGAATTTGAGAATAAAGAAGTTTTCCAAAGTTTCGCTTTATAATGTTGAAACGGAACGTCTAGGGGATGAAATTTTCATCGAAAGCCGGTAGTGTAACTTTAGATTAACTCGAATTTTTTCAACTTTTTGCTTCATAACATAATTTGACTTCTTAAATTCATAAAACTTTGAGTAAGTACATGGCTTGAAAGAGTCAGTCATTAATATCAAATTATATTTATATTTAAAATTAGTCTTCTTTAACAAAGGAATTTAATTTATTTTAATTTATTTTAAGGCTGACATTTGTTTAGACTAATTTTACTTTGCATACGCCTTACACAAACATTACAAATTTTATTATTTAATGAATACCAAAGTAAATGCTAATGCTGATGTCTTCAACTTGAGCTTGGCTCAGTGAATACTGAGTGTCCGCAGCTAACGTTACTTGTATTTGCAAGTACTGAAAAGACCAGTACAAAATATTGATTTGCATAAAACTTGTGAATACATATACACTGTGTATTCGAAACAACATTTTTGTCGATAGATAACATCAATACATTTTAGTTTTACGAACTCAAATATAGCTAAATCGATTTTTGACAAAGTAACATATTAAATAAAATTTAATGTACTATGAAATTATTGAAATAATTAATATACTGTTCATGTATAATGAATTGGATTGGTTAAGTACATTTTTTTATGAAAGTACTTGTATATTTTTATGTTAAAACCACTATGAAAGTATACTCACACACAACACTCTTTACTCACCCTTTTCTACATGTCTACAACACGTCTGTATATTTTTATATATTTTTGTAATTGTTTGTATTCTCTGTAATGGTAGGCGCTGACGTCTGCGATAGTCTCACGACTAGTGCAGGCGTCAACGTAAATTAAATTATACAATGTAAAATTTTTGATCCAATAAAATTATTATTATTATATTATTATTATACTAAAGCGGTCATAAACATTTTTTTTTTGTGTAAATATTTTGCTAGAAACATACCAAGCAGTAGACGATTGAATCCATAGACATATTTTTTTATCGGTGTTTTCTGTATTTGCAGGTACAAGAAACATTAACTGCGGGCAATCCGTTAAGCTATACATAAGTTCCAACTATAAATTATTTTTTGTCAAAGATGAACTAATTTTCTAAGCAAAGTATAAGGAAAGTCAAAATAGCGTCTATAAATCTGTGCCTTAATTAAGCTAAAATCTACATACAGAGACACATTATATCTTCAATTTCTGACAGCACACTAGTTACGATCGTTCCGATAACAATCGAATTTGCATAGATATATGAAGTCTTGTTACATTTGATTGAACGTTGGTAAAATAATCAATGGTATATACACACATAGTATACATAAAACAACACGAGCAAGTTAGTTAACACTAATCTTTAATCATGATTTTTAATTATAATTTATGAACGTTACCTTTTAAAATCGCAGGAGGTCGTGCCTATCGCTTTTTTATCTTGCTTATCATTTTTAATTAAACTTTATACGTGAGTTTAAAAATTGTGTACAATATGATTATGAAATTGTTACCAATACTACTTAATATTACTTTATGTGTTTTCTTAGTTAAATAACAATGTTAAAAATATACATGTGGGATATTAGCGCAGGTATCATTAATTTAATAAATAAATAATTAAGTAGGTAGACTTAATACCATTACAATACTAATTAACACTAAATAGAAAATGTACACCCCAATGTAATTTCTGAGTGTTAACTCGAGCTATGGATTCTGTAATCAATGCTCTTAAGTCCGTCGTACCACGCCCGCTGGGCACGAGTACGGAGGCTAGCTGTACTCCCTAACTTGTGACGCAAGTATGTCTATTCAAGAGTAAGGCACTGTAACATGAACCAAGGTTTTGCCCATTTAATTACATAAACTGAAACATTTTCGTATTTTATCTCTCGCTCATCACACCGATTCCCCTATTGGAACGCCACATCATTTTATTTTAGTTTATTTTTTCCACTTTCGCATTCTTAACTTTCATCAATCCCTTCATGTACTCTTGCTGATTCCATGTATTCCGGACCCTCCATAAGAATTCTTATTATTTGTGTTTATTTTAAAATATAAACAAAAGATTATCCTAATCGATCATTAAATGGCGGAGATATTGATAAATATACATAAAAAATACATTAATACCGAAGCTCCTTCTTTTTGATGCCAAATAAAAGGCAAAACATAAGTGTGAGTGAGACATTACACAAAAAAAAATTGTTTACTTCAATTTGTGATTCACATGAAAAAGATTTAATAAAAAGCTGTGTAATCATCAGAATGCGTTGACATATAAGACTCCCATCTCTAACATAGCCCTGAAAGCGCGTTTTCTCCTTTGCGCGTTGTTAGTGCTCAGGCGACTGTAACTTCAATATCCTGACATTCCTCTCCCGGGAAATTGTCAAAAGGGCTCCGCAAATATTTTAACGGATACTGAGACAATTGGCGAATGCCCTGCCAAGCGTGAAATAGAAGGGTACAACTCGAAATTTGCGAATAAAGGTGTGATTGCGGTGATGATTTCCTTTATAGCTCAAAGGAAACCGAAGAAAAATATATTTTTTAAGGTCGGGTTATTTATATCACCTAAGTTGACGTAAGGTCCGTGAAAAATTGAATTTGCACGTGTGGAGGGTGTAAAATGAGTCCGGGTACGCTTGCTTACTTGTAGGACTGGAAAATTACTCTAAAATAACAAAAGAAAATATTTGAAAAGACACGTTTTACTAATATTTTATTAAAATAATATACTGTCAAGCTGTATCCATGTCGGGGTCGATGAGGCTGTCGGGTGAGATACCTTAGCAGCTGAATCAACTATGCACATAGATAGCGGAGCTGATCTCCATCCATTCATTCGTTTTACTTATATTAATTTTCATTATCGTATAAAATGTGTTAAATTCTCTATCAGAGATAATAAAACCCTATTTCATGTTAAGTACGGAAAAAATTACAGCAGGAGGCGTACCCATTCTTAGCTTTATCTCTTTCGTACGCTCAGTGCTCTCATAATGCTATTTCGCTTCAGGTACGCGTAACTTTCATTTATCACTGTTTATTAAGCAGTGATTTCACGTTTTCTTCCATTTTTATTTCATGTTATGTTATTGTTAGGTAGTACTTGAAGGTCTCCATTGCCCAGGCACTAGGAAGTCAGGATGTTGCTGTCCCCACAGACTGGCTATCACGACGGTTCTTTAGAGTTGACCAAGTATAGCCCTAGCTCCATATTTTGAGGAGACTTAAGAAGGTGGTCTGCGTACCGGTATCGTGGCAAATTGCGTAGTTTGTTCATACAGCAGATTTTTTTTGATGTAATGGCTATTCTGAATAATTTTTATCCAGTGGGAGTCTGACACATCCCCGGCTGTCACCCTCAAAACAGCCGGAAAAGCGTATGAAGCGTTTTCCTCTGGCAATAAAAAGTTTTCGTATTATTTTACATGTTCGGCAGTTAACATTTTGAACGTTAATCTTTATTTATTCTTAATTAGTTATTTATATGAATAATAAATTGAATTAATATTCTTGAGTCGAAAACGCAAGTAATAAAAAAGAAACCTTTTTTTTAAACTTCGTAGCAATAACTTTATTTGAGTTTTGAACTCTGGGAAATATAAACTTTTGGCTTATGTTCAAGAAAATGTTAAAATTTAGTTTGTATACTTTAACTTTTCTCTTTCGAAGGTGATTTTAAGTTATATCCAAAACATAAATTTATTCAGACTTATTGTAATAAATAGAACTTGATAAAATTAAATTAAGCAATTCGATAAATAATATAGAATTGAAAAAAAAATAAACATTATATATTATTATTCTTTTTATATCGTGTGTTTAATTGAGCAAAGTTAGTTTATGTGAACTTAAAAGTCCTAAAATCAAAGTTGACCTTGCATTGGACGCGTCAAACAGCAGAAGGTAGCGCCACAAAACACTAAATTGCTTTATTAGTATGTATGATACGTATTCCCACACACGACTACAAATATCTTTCGGCAGTTGCAGTTGTATGTCTGAATAAATCTCATATAAATGAATACTGCATGGTTGTGTCAACTGCCGCATCATACGGAATGTCACCTTAAAGAAAGTTTTTTTTTGATACCCAATACATATATGAATAAATTTTCAGTTTTTCTATTAATTAACTTAAGTTGATTACGGGGCAGTATTATTTATAGGCCCAAATGTGAGTTATTACAAGACTCCCTTGTGGAATTTTACTTTAGGAATGTCAACTTGTATGGAATTATGTCAGCTTCTTTAACAGGTCTTCTCAGAAACATAATGCCCATACATTATATTTTAAACTTGAAACTAATTTTAATGACATATGTATAGCTTGTAATAATTCAGCGTTTAGGCTTAATTTCTTTACTTTGTTTTATTTGTCATACTGGTTTGTCTACGGGATGTTTGATAAAAAAAATTTCAATACCCCGATATCATTAGAAATACATAAAATATATTCAATATTTCTTTATAAAAAGAAAAATCAACCCTAACTTTTTACAACACGAAGAATATCATTCATTTAAAAGGTACATAATAGAGACACGCAAGGGACCGGCTCACGCAGAAAAATTCATTATTTAATATAATTTGACATGACATCATACGTACTCCCCCATTACACTAGAGCATGCTATAGCTCCTTGTCATAGTTATGATAAGGAGCCTCATTAGGAATATGGAATTTCGGAAATACATTCGAAAGCGGTTGTACGTGGCAGAAAATTCTGATTTATGATACATCTTTTTCGGTATCCGAATAATTGTTGATACCGTCTTTGAAGATTATTTTTACAAATAATATTCTTAATATTCCACGTTAAATGAATTATTTTGTTTATGTGAAAGTAAAGCAAGCAAGAAAACAGGCCATCTGATGCTAAGCTCTCACTGGCATCTATGGCCCACTGCAACACAAGAAGTGACATCATTTTGACTTAAAAAAGCGTTCTTCATTCCTTGATTGAAAAGCCGTATGTCATAATCCAGGCGATATACTGCGTCTGCAAGCTCATTCGATAATTTTAAAGTGTGTTAACCATTCGCATGCTGATTATTACTATAAGTAACCAAGAAAATAGTAGAATAATAGAGTAAAGAGGTCTTTAGGTTTATAAGTATTTTATACAAATTAGAGAAGTAATAACATGTATGAATTTAGAATGTGTCATACAATTATTGTAACAGAAATTATGTTGTCAAAAGATATAAAATACAAAAGTGCGATTTTAATATCGTTTTTATTCTCTGCGCCTACTTCAAAAGAAAAGACTGAGACTGACTGAAGAGACTTATTTACGTAGCGTTTTCGAGGAAGGTTGGAGGAACGCGCGCTTTTTATTCAAGGATTTATAACGACTATATACAGACTATATCAGAGCTTCTCTTTTCAATGTATTACAAATATTTTGTAGATTTTTTTTTTACACTGGCTCGACATAGTAACTACAAAGTACCTAATGGTAAGTACAGTGTAGTCCAAAAACGAAAGCGACTATCAAAGGATGAAAATCCATTGATAGTCTACATCGTCATGTCGGCCCACATATACCACGACTGAAGGTCTCTAGGTATATGAGCTACTGGATGTGCACAAGCTGATCCCGAAACGCGACAAGCCGAAACTGGTCACTATGACGGGCTTTACACTCATGTACTGTGGTCGCGATCCAGACGGGCCCCGACGCCCTACCACCTCGCTGCTGCTCGTTTAGCACCACCCAGGAGTCACGTGTAGGGAAACTAGAGAAAAGAGCTAGCGAAAAGCTTTTATTTAAAGTATTGTATGTATCATAAAAAGAAAGTGAAATATTATTTTATATTATTTTAGCTCATTTTTAGAATATATTTGGCTAAGTCAGAGTTATGATTTATTAGATATCATTTAATGTTATTTATAAAGAGTATTTATACTAATGAATAAGTTGATAAATGGCATGTCATTATATAGGAAAAACAACTTAATATTGTAACGAAATCTGCCCATCAAGGTATGGCACAAGGAATGAACTTCTTACATTTTTTTGTTACACGGATCTAATTACAAATAGTGATGTATAAATATCAACTTATAGCAATAGTTGTTAGCAATGATAAGCACACTATATACAATTTACACAAAATAATTTGAAATATAATTTATATTTTTGGTAGTAGGGCGTTTAGAGTAAAGGTCATCATAGTGACTCGCTTTAGATTGTCACGTTTCGGGACCAGTTTGTGTATTATCCGTAACTCCATAGATGGGTAAAATGTAATCAGATTAATAAAAATGATTAACGATTATATTTTAAGTTTTTTATCATTAATATGACTGCATTTTGCTTATTTATATTTTAAACACTACAAATTCCCAGATTGTAGAAACATTTATAATTTCTTAATGTTTTAAATAGATTTAATCATGATTACAGAGCAAGAAAATTAAAATTACGATTACATTTTGTAATCATTCATCATTAATCAGATTACATTTTGCCCATCTCTGCGTAACTCATATGCCTAGAGACCTTCATTCGTGGTATATATGGGCTGACATGACGACGGAGACTATCAATGAATTTTCATTCTTTGATGGTCGCTTTCGTTTTTGGACTACACTATACTTACCATCAGGTACTTTGTAGACAAGAGGTTGAGCCAGTGTAAAAAAAAAAAACGTTAATTTAGACAGACGTGAGTATGGCATTGTTTTATACCCACACGCAGACGAAGGCCTTTTCGGTCCTGAACTGTTGTCTTTTGGCTTTTTGGAAGTCGAAGCTGCTCGCGTCCGTAGGCTTTACCCTAGTTTCCCTACACGTGACTCCTGGGTGGTGCTAAACGAGCAGCAGCGAGGTGGTAGGGCGTCGGTGCCCGTCTGGATCGCGACCACAGTACATGGGTGTAAAGCCCGTCATAGTGACCAGTTTCGGCTTGTCGCGTTTCGGGATCAGCTTGTGTATATCCAGTAGCACATATACCTAGAGACCTTCAGTCGCGGTATATGTGGGCCGACATGAAGATGTAGACTATCAATGGATTTTCATCCTTTGATAGTCGCTTTCGTATTTGGATTACACTGTACTTACCATCAGGTACTCTGTAGTCACTATGTCGAGTCAGTGTAAAAAAAAAGAACTACAAGCTTGCGAATGGTTAATATAATTATTAATCATTATAATATTCTCATAAAAGCCATACGTCATAAAACACACCATGAATTGATACTTATTTATATATGATAGTCAGTAGGAATCTGACACACCGGGGTCGCTGCCCTCACAGCAATCCTGATGATCCTAACAAGGATTTTACCCCAGGACACAAAAAAAGCGTCAATAAATCTCAAGCTTAAAAGTTCCGAATGATTATGTAGTTTTTAATAAATGTCAAAATACGGCACAGTGATTAAATACTGAATATAAAAGAGGATAAATGCAGTATTTTCTATAATCTCTCACGTGAGGTATTGACGTTTGATAAGCGAATTGGATGTCAGCAGTACAATGCGACACGCCCGCAATTTCCTGCTTATTCGACAACTGAAATGCACGAGGTATGCGCAGTATCGATATTGAAATCCTCGAAATCAGCTTGAATATCCAAATATTTATTCCAACCTACTTATACTTTTTGGTGGTAAGGCGTTTGCTTAATCTGGTTCATGACGACAATATACAAGTGTAAAGACCGCCATAGTGACTCGCTTTGGCTTGTCGCGTTTCGGGATCAGCTTGTGTATCCAGTAACTCATATACCTAAAGACCTTCAGTCGTGGTTTGTGTCGGCTGACATGACGATGGAGACTATCAATGGATTTTCATCATTTGATAGTCGCTTTCGATTTTAGACTACACTGTACTTACTATCAGGTGCACCGTAGTGACTACATCAAGCCAGTGTAAAATATTAAGCTAGCAGCCTAAGTATTTACAGAGCTAAGTTCAAGGTTACGATGTATATGTATTACGATATACCCTTAGGACATACCTTAATGTTAAATAAATAATTTAATTTATAATATTTGAGAACAGAGTAACATCTATAAATCTCAGTCTCAAATTTTATAACCCCATTAACTTGTCAGCTGTTGAATTTGACTCCATTATTGTTGCCGTATTTGTTTGAAGACTGCAAGTGCTGCAAAGGCAAGGAAACCAACTAAATTTTAATGAACCTGCATGCTCTTGACTGCCCTTTCCAAAGGGCTAATTCTTAATCAGCCAACTTGTTGGACCTATATCCATACAACAAGGGGCTTAGCTCGTCAATCAAATAGTCAATACTTAAATAATTTGTTGCGAAGGGTATAAATAAAAAAAAAAATCTGTACTCCCACACCTCCCAAAAAGGTAGCCTCAACAAGACTATTCCATCCCCGGGCGTATGGCTGAATTTGGTTTCCCAGGCCCGGGTTGATTGATTAAAGGGACACCCCAGGAGCTTTAGTCAGTGGGGGTCTGACACACCGTCGGTCTGCTCGCTGCCCTCACAGCTATGGTGATTATACGCAGGATTCTCTCCCGGGGTACCAAAAAAAAGTGTCACACTATGTGTTAGTCAAAATTAATAATTAATAATCTTTCAATAAATACATCCAAAAATATCTGATATATAAAACACCTCATAAAATTTTTAATAAAAATAATATATCGTTACGCTATATACCTTTCGAGGTAAGCAAAGATAAATGAATGGCATTATCCAGATTACGCTTATATTAGGTCCTTACATATGAAATTGGCGTTTTAAATGGGAGGAACAAAAAGTCGAATATTTTTTAATATAATATATTTAATTAATCAAAGTATGAACCATTATTTTCTATGCACTTTTGCCATCTCATAGGTAGTTCATTGATCCCTTTACTAAAAAACCAGTCGGACGGGAATCAATAAAATCTTTGAAGGCGATTTGGACTGCCCCATCGGAGTTGAATTTTTTCCCTTGCAAGAAGTTATCCAAATTTCGAAAAAAATGGTAATCTGTTGGAGCAAGGTCCGGGGAGTACGGAGGATGTCTTAGACTTTCCAATTGAAGCTCTTCTAATTTAGTAGCCGTCTGTTGCGCAGTGTGTGGTCTAGCGTTGTCGTGAAGCAGCAGTGGCGTGGAGCGATTGACCAGCCTAGGTTGTTTAGCCGCTAGCTTTTCCATCATGGTTTGCAATTGCTGACAATAGACATCAGCCGTAATAGTCTGGCCAGATTTGAGAAAACTGTAATGAAAAATACCGGCACTAGTCCACCAAACGCTTACAACTAACTTTTTTGGGGTTAATTTTCGCTTGGGGCAGGATTTGGCTGGCTGGCCAGGATCCAACCATTGCGCTGAGCGCTTCCGATTATCGTAAAGAACCCATTTTTCATCACAGGTAATTATTCGGTTTAACATACCTTCATTATTGTGCCGGTTTAGTAATGTAACGCAGCAGTCGACGCGCGTTTGCCGGTTTGCTTCAGTCAATTCGTGAGGTACCCACCTTTCAAGCTTTTTAATCTTCCCAATTTGCTTCAAGTGAATTAAAACAGTTGTATCACTAACATCGCAGCCTGCAGCTAACTCGGACGTGGTTTGCGATGGATCCGCTTCCACAATAGCCTTCAACTCTTCATTATCAACTTGAGTCTCAGGCCGTCCACGGGGCTTGTTCTGCAGGTCGAAATTTCCAGAACGAAACCGTTGGAACCAAAAACGAACTGTGTTTTCTTTTGCAACACGACCGCCATACATATCATTCACCCTTCGAGTTGTTTCCGCAGCACTAGTGCCACGGCGGAACTCGTACTCGTAAATAATGCGATATTTTAAATTTTCCATTTTGTAAAATGAGTGACGCAAACAGAAAAAACCAGAAGAAAAAAACAAATGAATGACGATCATCGAAGCACAAATACATGAGTCTATAGCTGTACAAATTTGAATTTGGAATTCCTTACCGAAGAGGAGAAATTTGTGATTAAAGTGGCCAGTACGAAAAACGCCAATTTCATATGTAAGGACCTAATATTTCGTGCTCAATGTGACCAGTAGCGAAGCTGATCGCCGTTTTCATAGCATTGGAACGTTCCTCACGCTGGTTTCCTTCACCGGTGAGCATGTGGTGCTGAATTCTTACTTGATCTAGAAAAAGACAGAGGTACGTACCGAGATATGAAGCTATGACAATCCGCATTGCCACCCGTGGATACCGTTCCTTAAAATCTTTAATTATTTATAATTAATATTAATTTGGCATCCATTACTTCTAAAGAGAATTTAAAAATACATAATCATTTACAAAATCAGGCTATTGATTTTAATTTCCAAAGTTAAATAAGCTGAAACAGTATTAGAAGGTCTGACATTCATAAATCCTTCAGTAAGGTTCACTGCGCAACCTTTAAAATATTATTTTCAGAAGAAGGCGAATAATGCTTAAAATAATTTCTTTGTGAAACCAAATATTATATTTATATTAAAAACAAACTAAACAAATACTGATTATATTAATAAACTCGCTCTGACATGAGGTCATATTGACCCAATCAAAAATTTCACACTGTGCGGGACGAAACGTAGCCTTATATAATATATAACATTCTGTAATAGACACTATATACAGAGTGTAATAGACACTATATACAGAGTGTAATAAATATCGTTTCCGACCAAAAAGGCGCATATAAGTGTCAGGATAACATTATCAAAAATAAATTAATAAAAAAATCAAAATACATCATACATCATGTCGGCCCACATATAGCACGACTGAAAGTTTCTAGGTATATGACTAACTAGATATACACAAGCTGATCCTAAAGCGCGCCAGGCCGAAGAAAGTCACCATGACGGTCTTTACACTTGTGTTCTGTGGTCATGACCCAGTTCGGCAATCACCCTACCACCCAAAATCGCCTAATGTATCTATAAATTATCTGATTGAATTAGTTGTTGTTTTTATTTATTCACGTATATTTTTGCTTTTTAACTTAAAGTGATAACGCATATATAATCTTATATAGGTACCGAGTAACACTTTCACGAGTCGGACAGGATTTTTATTACATACTGTACTGTAACGTAGTGTGCTCACTATTGAGCCAATATAGTATTACAACTAATGTTAGAACTACATAGTTGAAAAAATTGTGTAAAAAATTCTGCTGTCAACCTTTTATTTTAAACAACGCCACATCTAAAGACCTTTTTTGTTATGAACAAAATCCTCATTGAATTATTCTGGTCACGATTTACGATTGTAACTAAGTTGTGCAGAACTTGCATCGACTATAAACCCCAAGATGACCTCATCTGCATACCATGCAGGTTATTTCGAATCTACGTATTTGTACGAGTAAAATTCATATTTATATGCGCTGAGTTAAAATAAAAATATATTTAAAAGAAATACTAAAAGTTTTGCACTAGGGCAGAAACATGGGATCCGTAATTAAAATTATTGTTAACATTAACAAGAAATATAGTAGAAATAGCATTTCATTTAATTGTCAGTTTAACACAAAAATCCTTTAGCGCTTTGCCTGAAAGCAGCAGGAAATTGCGAGTTTATTGTTTAGTGCCAATGACAGCTGATATTAAAACCATATAGCCAGGAACATAGTCTTCAACGTAAATTAAAAACCTTTTCTATGTACATATAGATTTAAAGCGATTATTATTATCTTACTTTTTAAAAGCAGGGTAAAAGAACCGGTTTCCACAATCGGAAACACGAAAAGTCGTAAATTCGAATCTCAGCAAGTACCTATAGGTTTTTTCAGTATGAAAGAGGGCACTACGTGCTCATCGGTAAAAGAAAATATCGTGAAGAAACTCCCATGGCATCTTAAAGAAATTAGTGTCCGACCGAAAGTTCGGTTTCGGTTTCGGTTTCGGCCGAGTTTCGGCCAAAAATCAAGTTTCGGCGGCAGTTTCGGTTTCGGCCAAAATTGGCCGAAACTTTTGCCGAAACCGAAACTGATTTCGGTAGTTGTCGTACATGCTTGCCTAGCTTCGTTTCTCGCGGCAACGCTTTGACGGACGCTGGCGGCCCTCTTCTGGATTCGTGCGCCGTTCGCATTGCTTTTTTTTTTCGAATTTACGCGTGTTTGTTGACCGGGAAAGGTCTTCACAACTTAACCAGGCGGGTGGGCGAACACTGAGGGTGCTCAGCCGGCAATTTATGGATTGGGTTGCAATGCAAGGGCACCCCTGTGGGTACGAACCTCGACTTGGACCGCCAGCCAGAAATACGAAACCTAACAGTGATTTACTAGCGTTTCGGAAGCGACTACCTTGAGAAGAAACGCCGAAAGAAACTCAAGGCTGCGTCGGAGTGTAACTGCGTCGTTTAGACGACAGTTGACGGATCTAATTCGCATTGCTCTATAGCAACACAACTTAGTCAGTGCGTTATCACCCGACGTAAACATTCTTTAGAGGTTATGCTTTGATGGAACTGATTACATGTAAGTTTTTGTTTCATTTTTTTACTTGACCACGTTGACTTTTATACTTGACCACGTGAGTTTCGGTTTCGGTTTCGGTTTCGGCCGAAACTGAAGCCACGGCCGAAATTTCGGTTTCGGTTTCGGTTTCGGCCGGAAAACCAGTTTCGGTCGGACTCTAAAAGAAATGCCATGTATAAGTGCCCGAAGAATGACAATGAGCTGGTCACGTTGGACACATAAGCACAAAATGGGCGCAACCACTCATAATATTTTGTAACAATTACACACATTGATCCAGTCCCAAATTAAGCTTGCGCTTGTACTATGGGTACTAGACAAAGATATATGGTACATACTTAAATATTTATTTACATATGTATATACAACCATGAATCGTGACAAACTCATCTGCTCTTCACAGAAAAGTTTACCACTACCGGGACTCAAACCCTGGATCTTCGCATTATAAGTAGTGTCACTACAAACTGCGCTATCAGGCCGTCTTATCTTACTTATGTATCTCTACTCGCCCCGAAAGGGATACAGCGTTACAATATATAATTATTATTGCTTTAAAATCAATATAGTGCTTTGAACTCATGTTATCATGTTGTGTGTTAAAATGCTCTCTTGCCGTTAATTTGTCACGAAATTAAAAACGATTAATCGACACATTTGAGATAATTTGCTGTTTTAAAAAAGAATAATTCAAGTTATTTTATTCAGTTAAATAAGCTAAAACACTTCCGTTTTCGTTAATTAGGACTTTGTGAATAAATTTCAGATTAGACAGGCACGGTTTATTTGCAAAACATAATTTATGTGTAACTCAAACACAACTGTATTTAATACTTTTTTTAACCCTGGGGATATCCGTTATGGGCCGATCAGGGGACAGTGAGGGCTGCCCCCCGATGTGTCGGAGTCAGAGGGAAGTACCTTACTGTATTTAATACTTAATTTACTTATTTCAAGGTCATCCAAGACAAGTGTAACTTAAATTCATAGAGAGGAATATTTTTATTTAATTATTTCTGCCCTGTATTAGGTAAGTACACAAAGTTTTTATTAAAAGCATTTGTTTTTTTGTAATTATTTCCTTGATCAAGTAACCTTAAATCTTTGCAGAAAATATATAATTTCTAAGTTACAGTTGTAATAATAACGCGAGATTTCCAAATCCGAGCTATAGCTACGTCAACTGATACTAATCTCTCATTATATATGCATAGTTTATGTCTCCTATGATACGACTACATGAACTTAGACCCTAGGACAATGAAGACGTCTGCATACTCGATTATATATTCAAACGCTAATAAATATTTCATCCTAAGCTAAGCTGGTCTAGAACTTACCTTATCACGTAAATTATTAATGCACATAGACTAAGATTCAGTGATCTTGTTTCAAACATCAATTGCCTTATTACAAAACAAAGTTTATCTCGTATTTTCATATCCATTGAAACAAAGAGTAAAGTGGTCCCTTACATAGAATTTTGAAAGAAAGAAAAGAGAGAAAGGCAGTTTTAGAGAATATAAACTATTTTCAGTTTGTAAGCAGATCGTGACCTGGGAATAAATTTTCTAACGGCAAATTTAAGTTTGTCGCTCGGACCAGTTTATCTTTCATTTGGAGCAATTTTCAGTATTTTCTGAGTATGTTTCTACTAAACTCTGCCTTTGTGAGTCCGTCACGCATTTTTTTTTTAATACCACCATTTGCAATAACGAATTAATAGTATTATTTATTACTATTTGAAATATCGTCTTCCTTTTATAATCAAGTCAGAATGATTTATACGGGGTTAACAAGTTTTGAAGACAAGTCAAAATATAGGCAAAAAGAGAAACAAAAAAAAATGCTATTAAAATCATAAGGTTGGTTTTTATAACCTTTTGTACTATAAACAGATTTAAGCTCGAATTTAATAACACGTGATAAAAAGTTACTGTATAATCGACTATAGGCCACAATCACAGTGACTAGCCTGGGTCAGTCGTGTTTCGGAATCAGCCCGCGTATGTTCAACGTATTTTTACCATAATTATTTCATGTGTAAGCTGCTTATTAACGTTACTGGTGCTGAACTCAGTTGAAAGTGACAATATCTACAGTCCAACAGGTGATTGGTTAAATATTATGCCAGCTTTTGGTGTAAAATTTTTATTTTATTTTGATCGAAAGCTTCGGCTAAAAATTACATTCGGTAAAAATTTCTATGGGCCGAAACTTTAGCGAAAGCCTAAGGTTTCTAGCAAGTGTCAAACTAAGCCTGATCGACTTTATTGTAATTCTTAAATTACTTTTAATAAGTATCCAATTACAAGTCAATAGCCGGCCAAAACTAAAGCCGAATAAACGATCACTGCCACTACCTTCGGCCAAAACCAAAGCAGAAGGTTTTAAAACCCTAAATGATTCTGGTCAATATTGACTAAAAATGAATAATATAATAGTTTATAAAAGTTTTAAAAGTGGAGTTTATGTCGATGTATATAAAAAGCAATGGCTCAATGGCACATGTTAGGAGAGGCCTATGTCCAGCATTGGACTAGGATGAGCTTATGATGATGATGATGACATAAACAGCGTTAAGAGATTATTACAATGACCTCACATCTTGTCAAAAGGTAACTAATGCCGAAGCCAGAGCCGAAAATTCGTTCAGACAACATGGTATGTATAAAAGTACTTACTAAAGTGCAGACCTTGAGAAAATTCGTCCAACACGATAACGTTGATTGATGAACCAAATAATCAAGCGGAAGGTATAACATTTTCAGTTGACCTGACCTGCGTTGAACTTCAGTAAATTACCTGACGACGTGACAAAAAAAGGCCTTCTATGTTTTTCCGCTCTGACATCGATCATGAGACCGAGCATAGAAGACAAATGATCTGTGAATTTTTCAAGTTCCTAACTCTCCTTCCGACTTCGCGAGGGAATTTGTGTTTGAAACTTTCCCAAGTATAATATAACGCATTTTTCTACAGCACTGTTCACATTTTTTTTTTTTTTAATTCTGACGCATCTCAGTTACTATACCGTATCTGATGGATTCTAGAGTGCCATCAAAAAACCAAGTACGACTATCCAAACACAATCGCTTGCCGATAGTTGCCGCGATCATGCTGACCTACATCAATATCTCTTTGTCCATCGCTTAAAGAACGCTCCACAATCCAATGACCCGACAAAGGTGAGAGTTTGATAACTTCTTATGGATTGGTAAAAGAAATCTGCGATCTATTAGTTCAAATTGTAATGAGAGGCTACTGAAGTTGAAAACGTTTTTAATAGCCAAAGGTTTGACCTCCGTTACATATGATGGAACGCAAAAATGTAGCCAATAATTAACCGCATTTGCCCAACAAACACAAATTCACTCTTCTTTTAAAAACTTCTAAATTCTAGTAACATAGATGCATGGAGTGCATTCTATTTCTTCACTGTTCGCCTCATGAATGAAGAAACTGAAAAAGAATTTTTTTTTTTTACAAAAAACAAAAGTTAAGTTCTACAAAAGGTTAAGTTATGCCTCTACCTCTCTTGTTTCACTGTTGATCTATGGATCTATTTATAAACAAAAAAAAAATAGTATATTATTTTTAGGGCTAATTATATACAATATCAACAAATCTTTTGAAATCATACGATTCTATTCATAAAGATACATGTGGAAATGGTATTTATCAGTGACGTGCATAAGATATTTGAACAAGGTAGGCAAGGCAGTGTCCGCGTAATTATTTTGAATATTGTATTATTATAGTATACATTATTAAGTTCTTATACGAATGAAACCTGGCGTAAAAATAGAATACGTATGGATATAGGTAGGTAGGTGTCTGTTTATCTTTAAATAATTTATTTCGGACTTATTTATTGTAGGACATGTAATGCTTTCATGCATGTATGGAATTAATGCTACTAGTATTCATACCATTACTGTTTTTATTTCCATTGTTAATTTTTCTTCGTTTTCTTAAGTTAGAGTGTTTATATTTTGGTGGAGACATTGCTAGCCTATGGTCAATCTTTGTCTCTTTTTAATGTTGATTTAGTGCCATATATTTCTCTACAGTAAATAAAATAAAAACAATTTTAGCAAAAGTTTCTCAAGCAAACGTTTGTCATTGTATGTTTGCCGCGGCCGTGCAATGTCGGCAAAACTAGTTATTGTTAAAATATTTACGCTTTGCGGACCGCACTAGTTCACTTTGAGTTTACTTAGGACGAGTAGTTCCTGAGTCAGCCCATTTGCGAACGGCCATTCACAAACACCAACAAACGCCAAGTTTAACACAACACGAACCCCACATTATCTTGGAGTCGTAATCGCGTGAGTACCACCGAAGGTGTAGTTAGTGGATTTTAGGTCACAACGCACTTGGGATTTTATTTATATGACATATAGTCTGTTCTTAACTAATCTTGTATATGCGTGTCTTATTTTCATTAAAGGCGTGAGACTAAATAATATGGTTATGGTGACAGAGATAAAAACAGTGATAAGTAAGTAGCAGCAAGTTCTTTATTATCTAGTTAACAGGAGTATAAAGTATGAAAAACGTTGTTGGCTGTCGTAAATAACAAATTTTGTTGCAACGACTAACGCTCACTTTCTCTTTAACTAGCTGATCCGGCAAACGTTGTTTTGCTATAAAAGGTTTTGTAATATCTTCTAAGATGTTCATTGAAATTAAGTGATGTCAAAGACAATTTTGTTCACAATTAAATACTCTTAATCAACAACACATTTATTTGGATAAAGATTAATATTATTACGTTGATACAACTCTTAACAAATAATGCATTAATTTCGACCAAAATTGTTTACCATAAAAACAGTTCTAGTGACTTAATCTTAAAAGATAGACATATACTGTCGCGGACATTTTTTTAGATCATTTCAAGAAGAATAATTCTTTCATACATATATTTTTAGTATCTTGAACCGTTTTTGCAGCGCACGCAATGGAAGCCCTCAAGGATGAATAATTTTCCCCGTTTTTTTCACATTTTCCATTATTTCTTCGCTCCTAATAATTGCATCGTGATGTTATATAGCCTAAAGCCTTCCTCGATAAATGTTCTATTCAACTCAAAAAGAATTTTTCAATTCGAACCAGTAGTTCCTGATATTAGCGCGTTCAAACAAACAAACAAACAAACAAACTCTTCAGCTTTATAATATTACTAGCTGATCCGGCAAACGTTGTTTTGCTATATAAGTTATTGTAATATCTTCTAAGATGTTCATTGAAATTAAGTGATGTCAAAGACAATTTTGTTCACAATTAAATACTCTTAATCAACAACACATTTATTTGGATAAAGATTAATATTATTACGTTGATACAACTCTTAACAAAAAATGCATAAATTTCGACCAAATTTGATTACCATAAAAACGGTTCTAGTGAGTTAATCTTAAAAGATAGACATATACTGTCCCGGACATTTTTTAAGATCATTTCAATAGGAATAATTCTTTCATACACATATTTTTGGTATCTTGAACCGTTTTTACAGCGCACACAATGGAAGCCCTCAAGGATGAATAGTTTTGCCCGTTTTTTTCACATTTTCCATTATTTCTTCGCTCCTAATAATTGCATCGTGATGTTATATAACCTAAAGCCTTCCTCGATAAATGGTCTATCCAACTCAAAAAGAATTTTTCAATTCGAACCAGTAGTTCCTGAGATTAGCGCGTTCAAACAAACAAACAAACAAACAAACAAACAAACAAACAAACTCGTCAGCTTTATAATATTAGTATAGATAGTATAGATTATAACTAGCGGTCGCCCAGTGGTCGAAATTCGACCATGATTAATTTAAATTATAAATTTGAACATTGTCAAAGTCTATACTTCTATAATTGCATAATATAAAGCACAAATTCTTTAATTATATTTATAAGAATATAAGTATTATATACCTTTTTCTTTACTTAGGGAGGATCCTAATAGGAACTTTCCGGACGCACAAGGGGCATCCGAGGTGTGTCGGACTCGTACCAGCTAAAAACCAAAAGGTGAGTACTTCTACGAATTACTGGGGATTGCGGGTCCTGTAATCAATTCGCCGCAGTCCCACTACGCCGCGCCTGACAATCACAATCACGAGGGGAAAAGCCGCCTACCCCGATATCACTTAGACTTAAGCAAAGCGCGTCATGACGCTCCGCTGACTTCTCGGAGGTCGCTAAACGGTCCCTCAGAGCCCTCACCCTGAGCGGGAGTATTATATACCTAGACTAAGTATGCTTACGTGCTACGAAAAGTGAATAAAATTTTAATTTCATGTGTTTGTACATCATTTTCGACCAATGAAAAACTAGATTTTAACCAATTCATATCGCTTCGCAAATTTAATAGTTGCCCATTACTTTATTATCTTAAATTAGCAATTAAAATCAGATAAACAATCACATAAATTCGATACAACCCGGGCATCAATAAAAAAAAGTAAAATTCCATATTCATTATAACGTTAATACGCACTTACCTGTGTTTAATAGACTTTTTAATAGATGGTGTGACATTGATTAAAGGTAACAGAGAATAGTGAACATTTAGAACGCAATAGCAATGAAATAACTGAACCAAAATTAAAATTCCAAAGCTGTTTCCCATACATACATAAGGAAATAGCGCGAGTTACACACAAAATGTTCCGATGTTGCGAATCACGTGTTTTATTTTATGCCGAGCACGAATTCCTAAGCGAAAACTTTGGTATAGTTGAACCACAATATCCTCGAAACATTGCCGAGATGTTTACCGACTCTGAGAATGAATTAATATGTTTGTTTTTCTTTTTCCACGGTCATATTCGGACTCAATACCGAAGTATAATCAATTCAGATACAATTAATACACATTTCTTCAAAGTTGACATAAATTATTTGACAGTAAATATAAATACAAATACAATAACACTAACAAGGGGAGGCTATGCCGTTTGGAAGACGGACTTCCTTCAAACTGCATACACTCGTATAATGTCCAAATAGCAGCGCATACTTCTTATATAAAAAAAAAAAATTGTTATTGAGAAAATCGCAAAATAATTTTAGTCATTAAATATATTACCAGTGCGTTGCTTTTCTGGACATGATGCGGCGGCAGTCGAGTAATTAGCATTCAAGCACTGTTAACGCTAGATCGAGGCCCACTCGTTAGTTTTTCCTTTTGTCTTTTAAATGTTTAAAAGCGTCTTAAAATTTAAGGACTCTTTTCGAAACTAAGTGTAATTATATGCCTCCATACATATCGAGGAAAGGCTATTTGATTTAAGCGACATTTTTTGGTGATATAGTAATATATATGTATATATATTAGGTCCTTACATATGAAATTGGCGTTTTTCGTACTGGCCACTTTAATCACAAATTTCTCCTCTTTGGTAAGGAATTCCAAATTCAAATTTGTACAGCTATAGACTCATGTATTTGTGCTTCGATGATCATCATTCATTTGTTTTTTTCTTCTGTTTTTTTCTGTTTGCGTCACTCATTTTACAAAATGGAAAACTTAAAATATCGCATTATTTACGAGTACGAGTTCCGCCGTGGCACTAGTGCTGCGGAAACAACTCGAAGGGTGAATGATGTGTATGGCGGTCGTGTTGCAAAAGAAAACACAGTTCGTTTTTGGTTCCAACGTTTTCGTTCTGGAAATTTCGACCTGCAGAACAAGCCCCGTGGACGGCCTGAGACTCAAGTTGATAATGAAGAGTTGAAGGCTATTGTGGAAGCGGATCCATCGCAAACCACGTCCGAGTTAGCTGCAGGCTGCGATGTTAGTGATAAAACTGTTTTAATTCACTTGAAGCAAATTGGGAAGATTAAAAAGCTTGAAAGGTGGGTACCTCACGAATTGACTGAAGCAAACCGGCAAACGCGCGTCGACTGCTGCGTTACATTACTAAACCGGCACAATAATGAAGGTATTTTAAACCGAATCATTACCTGTGATGAAAAATGGGTTCTTTACGATAATCGGAAGCGCTCAGCGCAATGGTTGGATCCTGGCCAGCCAGCCAAATCTTGCCCCAAGCGAAAATTAACCCCAAAAAAGTTACTTGTAAGCGTTTGGTGGACTAGTGCCGGTATTGTTCATTACAGTTTTCTCAAATCTGGCCAGACTATTACGGCTGATGTCTATTGTCAGCAATTGCAAACCATGATGGAAAAGCTAGCGGCTAAACAACCTAGGCTGGTCAATCGCTCCACGCCACTGCTGCTTCACGACAACGCTAGACCACACACTGCGCAACAGACGGCTACTAAATTAGAAGAGCTTCAATTGGAAAGTCTAAGACATCCTCCGTACTCCCCGGACCTTGCTCCAACAGATTACCATTTTTCTCGAAATTTGGATAACTTCTTGCAAGGGAAAAAATTCAACTCCGATGGGGCAGTCCAAATCGCCTTCAAAGATTTTATTGATTCCCGTCTGACTGGTTTTTTTAGTAAAGGGATCAATGAACTACCTATGAGATGGCAAAAGTGCATAGAAAATAATGGTTCATACTTTGATTAATTAAATATATTATATTAAAAAATATTCGACTTTTTGTTCCTCCCATACAAAACGCCAATTTCATATGTAAGGACCTAATATATTTGGAATCGGTAAAAAACGCTGATTCCTATATAATAGCCTTTCACCCCTCGATATTATCATAAAGTATGCATGCACTAAACTCTACTATATACATATTAGTATAGATATGTTGCGGCACATTCGTCCATAGTCCAGTGGTTCCGTGCTGCTGAGTACCGCAAGAAGTAGAGGGGCATCACGATAACAGAATTATTCAAAGAGAATGCATCATAAAGATACCTAAATCGAATAAATCATTGATAAAAAAAATTATTGCACTTCATCGAAATCGGTTCGGCCGCATTAACGTGAACACGGAACATACAAACAATCACACTTTTGAATTTTAACATATCGTCTATATTACAGTACAAACTTTATAAATACTTCTCAACAATTTTCTCAAATAATTAAAGATAAGTTGCAGCATTTGAAAACTTTCATTTCATCGCGGCCGACGTCCTGCGAACGGAGGCAATTCAGAGTAACAGATTTCCTAAAAATTCGATTAGTTCCCGTCCTTTTATTTTCAACCCAGGAAATTGTGATATTTTCAGCTCATTTTATTAAGGGATCCATTTTTCCAAACAAAGTTATTCATTGTTTGACACTTATCTAATAATTTCAAAACTCTTCGCACTTCTGTAACTTAATCCAGTACATATTTTTCTTACTAATCATTTATATATATATTTATTTAACAGATTAAATAAAGGTAAAGGTTTTTCTAAAAACATAATATTTTGCCAAATCAGTCAATAAAACAGATGAATTGAGGGTAAGTTAAACTTCGATCTTGAATAACTTTTGACTGAGTTGATTTATCAAAAATTGACTTCAGACCTTTTTTGTAGAGCGTTAAATTCTCTACAAAAATAATGACTGGGTATTGCAATACGATATATCGTTCATTAGTTATAGAAATCAAAAGAAAAAAAAACTTTTCTCCTGTGTTATTTGTATGGGAAATCGAAAAGTGCGATGCGGACAACCTAAATATTAATATTAAGGGCTCATATTTTCAGAGGCCTATTTTGGCATTAAAACGAAACTTGAGCGTAGTTCCGAGAAAAAAAAATTTTTTTTTTTAAACTCCCTGCTATATATATATATAGGGATATAGTGTGATGATGTGATATTATATTATTACTAGCTAAACAAACATTTCGACAGGATTTTTTAATATAAAGATATGGTATTTTCCTTCAAAGGCGAGCATAAATTTTTGCGTTTAAGATTGGACAAAGACCTTGATCAAAGATCACTTGCATAGACCCGTCCCAACCAAGATTCAAAACTTCCTTAACAAACTGAGTTAAGCAAATACAAAACTCTAAACAATCATTTCGAAAGTTACTCAACAACGTTATAAATTTGAGTGAATAAATCATATTAAATAATAAATCATATAAAATCTCTGTCCAATCGGTTGAGAATTAACATATATATTTTATTTGTTCCCGCTGGTGAGTTAGGCCTTTCGCTTCGACCCACAGGTTGCTAAAATTAGATTCTGCTATTAATTATTTAGTACGACTTAATTCGATTCACTGGTTCGGACGGATGGGATGTAAGGATCACATGAGATTATCAAACAATAGCTATTACCTAGGTATATGAAAATAGTCAGGCATAAATGAGTAATAGGCGAACATTACATTTCCATTCTCATTTTTCTTCAGTGTAGTTTTCGTTTTTCTTTAAATAGACTACTTTTCTTAGTTTCGCAGTATTTAGTGAAAAAGAGAACAAAAACATACAATCTCCAATACCGTACGCAAATATTATACGAATTAATTTATACATTTAATATTGGTTTGTAGAAAGATTATATCTCTATCTATTTAACTATTTATCATCACGCTGCGCCCTATTGGGGTAGGCAGGAAGAATAGAATGCCACTTCTCTCTGTTCTTTCAAACCTCTTTCTTTTCCTTAATATTCATTAATCCCTCTATTCACTATCGCTGATTCCGCGTACTTTTGACGTTATCCTCCATCGGAGCTATTTTGTTTGATCTGTGTAGGTAAGTCTTGGTCGGTCTCAGTCGGCCTCCGATCTTACGATTATATCTCACCTAACGATAAGCATACACAATCTAAAAACGACACTTGTTATGCTACCCTGAATGTACCACGACTAGTGTATATTTTAATCAACACAATATGTTGATAACACTTCTCGCAGATCCAATATTTTGCTAACTACTCGTATATCAAAGTTCCGATCATAACTTTGTGAAATAACATGACTATTATTTTAGACTCATTAAAGTTGCTTTACTGCCAATTTTATGTGAATTTCGTGCCTGAATATCGTTAAAATCTAAGTTTAGCGTAGTATAAAAGCAGTCTTTACTTAGTCAAAACATTGTAGTCAAGAAAATAACTAGCAGGTGCGGCGTTTACACCAGGAGCTACAAGCCGTGATGATTAGCAAGGCGCGATCGCTTTATTCAGGCTTAATTATAGTTATGAAAGAAATACTTCTTATTATTATTGATGAATTAATTACAAGACAGGCCGGTCGTGTTTGTCATAGTAATATGATACTTTTTTCATAATTTCTTGTGGCAAATATATAAAATCATTCTGTATTGTATGGTACGTTTCTTCAGTTGTCATACAATTAGACAAAGTTTTGACATCTCGCTAATGTTAACGACTAGACATCTTATTGAACAATGTTTTAGTAAGTATAAATCTTTTATTCTAATGAATCTACTTTAGAAACGTCTTTTCTTTTTTTCTGTTATCCCTTTGGAAATCCCTTCGGACCCTCAGGGGAGTCGAGAAGGCCATTCCCTCGGTGTGTCGGACTTGCATCGACTAAAATCACCGGATGGCAACTCTGTCCTCTCTTCAACTTTGCCGGGCTTGGGTATCCGTATAAATCCTACGGACCTGGCGAACTTTAGAAACGTCTAGATTGGAATCTCGAGGAAACGAAAAAGCGACATTAAAAAGAGGCAAATACAAATCTTTATATAACCTAACATATGAGAGAACGAAACAGAATACATAATAAAGTATCAACTCTACAGCGTGTGAACTTCACACATACATTTCTTTTCTTAACTCCGTGAGTCACGTACCATGTAAATATGTAATTTAAATTTTATAGCATGATACGTTCACTCTTTTAATGCACACTTCATGTATTTTTTTCCTTTTATGTATGTTGATGTGAATGACGTTTAGTTGATGAAACTAATAATAAAATAATCTACATCGCGTGTTCAAAGCAGATGGGACATAAAATAAATGCGAGTACTGTCACTGTGTCTTGATACTATATAAAAAGATACTTAATAGTAATTAGCCAGTATAGTGACACAATCGTGATTATTTTGCAGAACGACGGCGATTTTCATGGACTCTTGATCCTTGACAGTCAACATCGTTTCTAGACATCACTGTACTTTTCATCAGGTGCGACAAAATTACATTACCATGTTTGTAGAAAACTAATAAATAAGCGTTTCTTACAATATGATGCGACGATAAAGTAATTTTTGTGGAACTCTGGGTCCGGGTCTTAGGTGTATAATGACTGCAAAATGTGCTGTCTCTAAAGGATGCATTCACGAACCATTAAGTAATTGTATACAACACTTTTACCGCAATACGCGAATGTTGTAAATATTGTACTTGTATGTAACCTTATTTTAATTTTTTTTTCGTACAAAACAAATCTTGTAAGCAGTTTATATTTATATCTTTCGTATAAAATTTAAAGCGAACATCAATATCTCAGGGATAGCAAATTTTACAACTTACTACATAAAACAATGCAGACATATAATAAATCTCCGTACCCTTTACCAATATAATACAGGCTGGAAACCGTACTTCGTACTTACAAACGCAGAAAAATGTCTTCTAAATTGCTCAAACGACGTTAACTCCGCCCTTGCCGTACAATAGCTACGTAAATCCAACTCTGCGACAGCCGTTTGTTTTGAATAGGCCCACGATTTGTCACAACAAATTATTAAGGCGCCTCGTCCGCTGAAAAGGGTGTCTTTTTATTTCGCAAACGCGAAATAATTTGCTCGACAGGCGATGATGTGAATTTACCTTATTAAGAGTCTTCTTTTGTTAGCTAAACGTATCCATTACATTTATTTATATACCATGAGTCTCTCAGTCATCAGACTCCTCTTGGGGATAACAAACAGAACGCTACTTTTCTATAATTTTACGAACATCGTTCAGCTTCTCATTCTTGTATCAACTAATATATATTAAATATTTGTTTACACCAATTTTTCCCATAACATGCACTAAATACTTATTTTTCAAATAGTATGAATCATCTCAACCCACCACAATCATTTGTATGTACATTAGACAAAAAAAAAAGAAATTGGTCTGTGTTCAATCAAATTTATTTTAGGGTTTATTGAAGAACGTAAAAGCTACGACATAAATTAGCCTTAATGCAAACTTAATACAAATTGTGTTGTAAAAAATTCTACAATAGAAATAAATTATGTTAATTGAACTGTAAAATTAATGAATGGTTATATTGAATTTTCTGCCTCGCTATATTGTTAATTTCAAAAATCTTTATATTCAATATTCATCGGCGATTCTTTCTTATTCATACATATATGTATATCAAATTGTTAATAAAAACTCTCAAAAGTTTCTACTTGAGGAAAACATTAAAAATATGTAGTTTATTTACCTTTTAACCCCCGTTGCAAAAAGAGAGGTGTTATACGTTTAAAGCGTAAATCCGTCTGTACTATCGTAGCTTCTGAACAAGTGAACCGTTTTCAATCTAGATTTCAAGAGAGTTTTCTTGGTTATGACTAAAGGAAATTGAATCAGCTGCTTGAGGATAATAAGCTCTTTTCTAGTTTTTCAAGGTATGTAAACCGCTTTTACTAGTTTATTGTTTAGTATCCTGTATTTTTAATGATATTATAATAACATAATACCCCAAATTTGATTCTACAGTATCATCTGAAAGCAACAGTATACCCAAATTATTATAATAAATTACAGCAGACATATCTAGATTAAACTTATTTGAACTGTATTAAATTAATCTTAATCTATTAAATTTGTAATTTATTAAACATTACACTTAGTGGGATATTTAATCATCTTTGTTATTTGATATAGTTATGTCTTCAAATCCGTGTTATGCTCAACATTTTTCTCGACTAAATCCAACAGTTTAGTTCCCCGTAAGCCGATGTTAACACTTGGCTCGTTCGATGCGCGATCCCCGAGCAAAAAGTTTTCCTTCGTTTTACGACGTAGACGGATCGTTTTCTATATTTACAAAGCTCTCTTCCTTCTGTATCGTTTTCCGACGCCTTTTAACTTTTATAGAAATTATGTGACATTTATTTTTATATCAATTCTTTTGTATGTTCACGAAATTGTCTGTCTATTTTTTTATCACCAATTTCCTATGAGGGTAAGTGTTGTCGCCAATATCAAATAACGACCTAAGATGGCCTGGTTCAACCCTCAATCCAGGTGTTCTCATATAACCATATGAAGTAAAGCACTAACCTGGGTTGTTGTGGATGTCCTTGCGGTGCACCGCCACACACACGTATTCACAATAGTCACACAGTGTTATTGTTCCTTTTAAAAGCCAGAAAATGTATAAACAAAGAAATAATTCGTTAGCGTCCGCCCGTTGTACGTAATATCGAAAAGTAAAGTGTGTAAAACAGGGGTAGGTATCCGTCATGAACCGGTATCGTGATCTACCTACATATGAAAATATGAGAACGCCCGGACATCCCCCCGCCTAACCAAGACCAGCCTTGGTTATTAAGTAACAGGCAAGCGACATAATTTTGATATTTTCCATCAACACCACGTGAGGTCGTCGAAGCGAACAGATATTCACATTCCGCCTCCAGTGGATTTTTATTTTTTACAAGAGGAGGTTCCTCTGTCCGCCAAAATTTTTCAACTGCTTCAACAAGCGTCAGACCCGTAACACAATTATTATTATTTAACCCTGATTTATCAAAAACATTATCTGGAAGTGGACCGAATACCACAAAATCGAAAATTGTATCCAACGCATAAGGTCCGTTTGATCCTAACTCGACTCTATGACGTAAAATTTCACCAAGAATATCACTACCAAAAATTATATCTATCCGAGGATTATTATGACCGCCGTCATCTGAAATTATGAGGTCCTTAACCGAAATACCTAATCTGGCAGCAAAATAAGTCGTAGGATTCTTCAAAACTGCCGCTGTAACTGTAATCAAAGGTTTACCCGTTCTCTCAGGTCTAACATATAAAGAGGCAAATTGTTGTCCGCTAGTATATGTTCCGCCAACACCGGATAAACGAATATGTGAGTAATATCGCTTCAAATGTAAATTTGTTACTAAGTCTGCCCTAACTATTGATATCTGTGCACCGAGATCCAACAATGCCCGTGCCTTAAGAAATTCACCGTTAGCATGCTTTACTTCAACCAGGGCAGTGGGTAAAATGACGTTATTCAATAGCTTAGGTTGTGAAGCGACATTACATAATTGCTGTAATTGCTATGGTTGTGACCTTCGTACATCCGCGGGACTCAATGATCGAGCAACCCTAGCACTATTGCGACATTCATGTATATTTTCCGAATTTTTATAACGATAATAATCATTTCTGTCGCGTTGATAACACACACTACGCTCCGATCGGACTGGTGATGGTGGACTTGCACTGCGCCGCGGTGGTCGGGACATATTAGTTGAGCGATGATCGTAATCCGCTTTATCGTGTGAGGCGATAATGTGGGCATGCCGATTTCGCGGCTCATCCCCAGTAGGCGACGTCGGGCGCACATTGTACATTGTACAAACTAATGTGTTATGTCCGAAATTCCCACATCGACTACATGGTGCATTCATTTTGCATGAAGCGGCCGAATGTTTACCAAAGCACTTAAAACATAAATAATTGCTTCGTACCCAGTTCTTCCGTCCATCCCGAGATAAATGATTAAATTGGTAACAATTATTAATTTCATGAGCAGATGACTTACAATATATGCACTGTTTATTATTGTAATAATTATTGACACGTTCATTTTTTTTTTGTGTATAATAATAATTATCAGCGACGTGAACATTACGGTCCGGTCGAGGGCGGTGGATCGCAGGGCGCGCTCGCTCCGGACAGTACTCTGCTGGAACCGGTTCTCTATTCGCCGTGTCTATCAACCGACATTCATTTGACAAAAATTCCGTAAATTGATTGAATGTAGGGAAGTTGACGTTGTTACCTCCGTAATTTTGTTCGAATCGAGTTTTAATTTCCGCGGGCAACTTAGTCAAACTTATATGCAAAAGTATGTAACTCCACTGGTCTATAGGTAATCCTAAATTTTTCAAGGCCTGGGTCGATTCCAATAATGGATTCAAAATTTTAGTTCTAAGCTCAACAATTTTGTAAAGCACTGGTAAATGTAAAATCCGAGAAATGTGTGAATCCGCTAATAATCTCTTATTATCATATCTACTCGTCAATATGTCCATAGCTATATCCAGCGATCCGTCGATCATGGGTAAATGCTTTATTAAAGTTCTCGGCTCTTTATCTAAGTTTGAAAATAAATAATGAAATTTTTCTGTTTTAGATATGTCTTTTCTAGACAATACCAATGATGTAAATAAACTAATAAAACTACACCATGAAAATACATCACCGTCGAAAACCGGTAAATGAATGCGCGGCAACCTAGCTGTGGCAACACTTTCGGTAGCTACGTGTGTGCCATCCAAACTTGGATAAGCTGATGATACCGCCTCTGATTGATCATAAATCTCAGTAGCCTCTTTATATTTTACTCCGTAATCGTCAACAACTTTTTCATCCGTGCAACTAATCAAAATGTTTTCGTATGCCTCCGTTAGCAGATTAAAATTATCTTCAAGTTTTCTGAGTCGAGCTGATATAACTCCCTTAGTATGTGATTTATTTTCCAGCATTTCTATGGAATTTTTCAACCAATCCGATTTAATTTTAAATTTACTTTCCCATGTTTTTAACGCCATTTTATCTGAACTGTTATATGAACCTTTACAAAGAAATGTTATTGTAATTATTTTCAATATCCAGAAAAATTACTTCCGACTCGATGGACCAAGATGTTGTCGCCAATATCAAATAACGACCTAAGATGGCCTGGTTCAACCCTCAATCCAGGTGTTCTCATATAACCATATGAAGCAAAGCACTAACCTGGGTTGTTGTGGATGTCCTTGCGGTGCACCGCCACACACACGTATTCACAATAGTCACACAGTGTTATTGTTCCTTTTAAAAGCCAGAAAATGTATAAACAAAGAAATAATTCGTTAGCGTCCGCCCGTTGTACGTAATATCGAAAAGTAAAGTGTGTAAAACAGGGGTAGGTATCCGTCATGAACCGGTATCGTGATCTACCTACATATGAAAATATGAGAACGCCCGGACAGTAAGTGCAAAAATTAAAATGCTCTCTCAATCATCCATTCCTTCATACATTAGTGCCGATTTTTTTTTACACTAGCTCGACATAGTGACTACAGAATACCTGATGGTAAGTGCAATGTAGTCCAAAAACGAAAATGACTATCAAAGGATGAAAATCCATTGATAGTCAACATCGTCATGTCGGCCCACATATACCACGACTGAAGGTCTCTAGGTATATGAGCTACTGAATATACGCAAGCTGATCCCGAAACGCGACAAGTCGAAACTGGTCACTATGGCGGGCTTTACACCCGTGCACTGTGGTCGCGATCCAGACGGGCACCGACGCCCTACCACCTCCCAAAAAGTACGCTCGATTTCAAGTAATGAAAGTAATCCATTAGTATAGAGAGATCAATGGTGAGTGAAGTTTTTACTTTCATTTTCCGCCAGAGTTCGCTATTTGATGTGCACAGATAAATTACAGTCGATCTCAGCTCTAACCTCTACTCCTTTTTATACGCTAGCTATAATGAACATCCCAGTTTCAGTCGATTTAAGCACATAACAAACAATAATATTTGTTCTTGAGTTCCTGGTTCCAGAGTGTATGGTCTACCTGGCAAGATAAACCAACGACTCGCAGAAAACCATCGTCAATCACTTGATGAGATAAATAGAAAACCAGGTACCATTGGACCTGGTCTCCTAGCTCTAGCTCTCATTACGAGAGATCTACGTCTAGCAGTGTATTTCAGTAAGCTGATAATAATTAAATTATTAAATATCCAAAAACATATTAGACTAATTCTAAGTTAAACATCGGTCTGAAACTCTTTAGAAAATTTTCCAAATTAAAAAAAATTTAAAATCTTACTGTTTTTATATAAAAATAATCGAGTAAAGACACTAAAGTAATTGGAATTTTACAAACCTGTTTTGAAATCCAAAAACAACATTATTAATACCGTGGACAGAAATTCTTTGATTTGTATATACGTAATCATATCAGAACTCCTGTGTATCCAAAATAAAAAACAGGAATCAATCATAAGGTATTATTGTAATAATTTGCCTTCAAACACCAATCTAATCGCTCAATTGGTTGCACGATTTATGGGGCAAATCTCCTACGCTTAAATCTCGGAGGGATCTCCCAAGCGTAGACTTGTGCTGTTTAATACTATTTCCTTCCCATATTGTGTTATAAGATTTTCCCGTTCAATTCACTAGGATAGACACAAAATCGGCGTCCCTTTTCGATTCTGTTTCTTATTTGTCAGCATGGTTACTTAAGAGCCCTCTTTCCAGTGACGTCCATAGGATATTTGTACAGGCTAGGCAGAATTCGCGTAATTAATTTGAATAACATATTATGATAGTAAATATTAAGCTGCTTTCATAAGAAAGGTAGACAGCGTGCATATAGAATAGATATGAGTATAAAAGGTTCCTTTTTTTTTGTTTTAACTTTAAGCAAATACAAAAGCAAAGCAGACTTATTTATCATAAGGGCATGCAATGCTTGCATGCATCTATGGAATGAACGCTACTGCCTCTTTCTTAGAGGTTAAAACCAAAGTTATGTTGAAATAGTATAATATTTTTAAATATGCCAAAGTAAAACTTGATGAAATATATTCACTCAGAACTTGTCAGAGATGTATTACCAATGTCTGTTATGGGAAAACTGTGGCCGTACTACAACCTAGATGAAACAAAATTGCTAAGCTAAGCTTGAATAAAAGAGATATATTTTTATGTATACTAACCTTGTCACTTTTTCGCCTCATCCAGCTCAGTATCACAAAGTGTATAATGGAAGTAAGAAATCTAAAATTATGGTATGGGCGCTAACCTGTAAACGCGATAAACCGAAGTAAGTCACTACGACGGTCTTTGCACTCGTGATTATGATTCAGTGGAAAACCAATTAGTTCACCTTTTCCTTTTAATAAAGGAATGTCAATGTCATCCGAGATTTGAATATACGATTTCTGACTCAACAAACACAGTCTACAAAATTTTTACATTCCTTTCATATATTCACTTCAATCAATGTCAGTTTAAAAAGATACCAGAAATATATGCTAAGTCCAAGCTTAGATAATATGGACTAGTCTTAGCCAAGTTTAGACCGCCTACATTTGACAGCTTCTCACTGTTTTAAACGTTCATATCATTAATAATAGAGACAATCTGTCACTGCAAGGTTGCTAAGTGCTAAGTACACTGAGTAGGTACTTATGACGGCAAAGTGCTTAATTTTAGTCTAAAATAATTATAGGTATCTGTTTTAGAGTTCCGTTTATAAAGCTTTTTATAGGTATAATACACAAAGGAATAAATATCCCGTGAGAAATATTGCATATTCCACGCGCATCTATCATTTAAACAGTCATTGATGGAATAATATCCCTTTTTTAGTAATTTAGTTCTAATTTTTTTTTATTTCAATGGTGATAATACTAACCAACTTATATAAGTTTTAACTAGATTTAAATTGCTGGTGCAAGCTGCCCTTAGATAAATTAAAAACGATAAATTCTGTAACTTAAGAAAAATCTAAGTCAGCATTGTCAACAACAAACTATAAGGGGTTCGTTTTTATTACAAAACTTCTACTTTCTGTCGATGAATCGGGTATGGTGATATATCAAACTTCCTTATTGAATTTTTTACGTCAGACGCCGGAATAAATTGTTACTTATAACGCCCCGTCGCTAAGCGTTATATTAAGGTTTTTGGTAACAGTAAACCACGTATTTATCGCAACGTTTGAGATAAGAACAACATAAAACAAAAGAATATGAAAAGTGTTTCGGTAAAAATAGAATAACATTAATAGCTGTATCCACTTTCATCGTGCCTTGTATAACTAGTAGTGCAATTGCGTACTTACTTCTGACCATTGATTGATTCTGAACATTACCAAAGACATCATACATTAGCTTGTGTATACCCAGTAACAACCCAGCAAGTGCTCAGATCAACACCTAGAGACCTTCAGTCGTGGTGGGCCGACATGACGACGGAGACTATCAACGCTTTTTCTTCCTATGATGGTCGCTTTTCTTTTTGGACTACACTGTATTTACCATCAGGTGTAGTGTAGTCACTTAGTTGAGCTAGTGTAAAAAAAAAGAATATTACGTTTTCGAAGCCTTCTGGTTATATTTATAGTAACAATAAAATTTTCTACAAACTATTATAATTTGTAAATTACCTTGAAAGCGGCAAACGTGAAATTGGATTAATTGCCGTAGCTTGTATCACAAAAGTTTAATTTCCGTTTTGTAACACACCGGTGACATTTAACATGTGCGGTTGCGAATAATACCGTTATATTTGGAATATATCCCTCTGTATGTTTAATTAGCGCATGTTAATTAAGTCAGTACAAGTAATTATGTTTATAATATAAATTTAAAAATGTTACATATTACAAGTATGTAAATATTTTTGCGATGATGGTTATTTATTAAATGAACTTTATGTTTTTGAATTATTGTCATGTCATGATAATTGTTGTATAATAAAAATGCTGCGAATTTTTTTTAGCAGATCAGATAAAAGTTTCTCCCATAAAAATGAATAGCCATCGCACGCACGCATTTGAATGCACGCATCTCAGCTGCTGCATGTAGTAGCCCAATCCATATAAAGCATAAAAAGCATTATCTCTTTATACTTCGACATGTAACACATATATACATATATATACTTAAAATTTTGTCCAATTCGGACTCTCAGACCGCTCTTTTTATAAACACCAGATTTTAAGTCAATACATTTATTAAATGTCCAAGTACAAAAAGATAATGTCTTTTTCCACGCCACTGCTTTCGAGGTGAGAAGAGATACATTTATGGCTGTATTTAGTTCGCGCTTACATGTCGTGCCCAACGTAACCAGCAGCGCAATTGATCGTCGTTCTCAAGGCAATTACACATGACATTGCTATTAGATGCCATGCGGACTTCCTCGCAATGTTTTTCTTCACAGGTGAGCATGTCGGGCCCAAATCGTACGTAATCTAGAAAACCTAGAGGTAAGTGCCAGAATTCGAACTTATGACCGTTTACATTGCCGCGCATAGATACTGTCACCAAACTACGTCACCACAGCCAAAAAAATTAAAGAAACACTAGTATTAAATATTATGCTAAATTTTAAAGGTTTTATAATATATTTTTACAGTAAACTGCTATTTAAACAAAAATAAGTTACTATACATCAAAGAAAATCAAATTAAAGCTAAAATGTTTACTAAGATAAATCCAAAAACATTATTTCAAACTCATAATAAAATTTCGTTAAATTTGTAAAAAATATAATTTATATTAAAGTCGTGACATTTTCTAAATCCTCTTTGTCGAAAAAGACCCATTACCTATTATATCGAGGTGTGAAAAGCTATTTGGTTTAAGCAACATTTTTTGTTGGTATAGTAAGATATATATTTTTAGAATCAAATTTTTTACCGATTCCAAAAATTGTATATTACTATATCACAAAATAATGTCGCTTAAGCCAAATAGCCTTTCACCCCTCGATATTATAAATTTAATAATAACTTTCATAGAATAACCGAACAATATAATTATTACGTAAAAACCTCAAATCTGTGGTCACGTTAAAATATATTTTATTCCTGTGTAATATTTTTTATGTACTCTGTACAGAAGTTTAGACACATAGAACTATGCGTAGTAATGAATGACTCGGTAATTATCACCATTTATCACCGAATCCCTTCATCGGCGCCCCTTCGATCTGCGGTCACGACTCGCTCGCTTTGTTTAATTAAACGTCCCAAACTTGCCGGAAAAACTGCGCCTTTGATCTCTTGACTTACATTTTACAAGAGCTTTATGTTATTCAAACAGTGCTTTTATACTATTTTATTAGGCTACAGTAAAAACACTAGACTGAAAGGCCTAAAAATATACTCGATAACGTTAATAGAAAGGTAGAAAATGTATGAGATTGGAATAAGCTTTTGAAATATCACGTTATCAATTCTATTAAATTAAATTGTGGAATTTTGTAATAGCTTAATAATCGCTGATAGAATATTACGTTATCCTTTTTTTAGCCCTCTGGCGGCAAATGCATCTTTGTTCCAAAACGATCATGAGCGCCAGGTAATGAGTATTTTTTAGTGTCCGGATAGTAAGAGATCAATATATATAGATAGAAATCAATAAATGTTAAATAAAATAAATAATTGTATATCCAGTTGTTTAAGAGAGAACAACAAAGATCTGCCGACAATAACTTTTTTTTACTTGGGGAAAATTCTCATAGGAACGTCCCGGCGCTTACTCCTTCCCCTCCCAGAGAGGTAGCCTCAACAAGGCTTCTTGTTCCCTGGGCATCTGGATGAATTTATCTTCAGAGGCCCAGGTGGAGTAATCAGAGGGACAGCCCGGGAATTTTTAGTCAGCAGGAGTCTGACACACCGGGGTCACTGCCTTAAAGTGTCCCTGATGGTCTTATGCAGGATTTTCCCCCGGGATACAAAAAAAATGAACGTCCCGGCTGCACATGAGGGTGGCGGCCGAAATGTGTCGGACTTGTACTAACTAAAAACGCCGAGATGACTAGATCTGCGAATCAGTGGGTACTGCGGGTCCTGTAATCAATTCGTCACAGCCACACCACGTACCGACTATTACGTTTAGTCGAATAGTCAGTTGAAAGAGAGAGATCGATTAGTTGGCCGATGTCTATCGCGGTCTCGGAAATATTCAGTAATTTCGTAGTCGTCGACTATCATATAACTCATAATCATAGTCGGTTTTGCCAATACCTATGTTCGGAACATCACTACTGCAAATTCGTACCCGCTCCTCTAGGCGCTTAACTTAAGTACGGTCTTACCAAAGTATTTAGCAGTCAAACAAAATATAGAGTAGAAATTGGAAACTCAATACTTACTACTAAACGTATTTATCATTCGTGCTCTTGAACTTTTTGCCTGGGTCGAATACTAGAGTTTTTCAACTAGAAAAGACGGTAATAACCCAGAATAGCACACTGGCAGTGACGTGCATCCCATAAAAGCTTAAAAAGCATTATGTTATACTTTCACATTTAATACATGTAAGTGGGTCTCGCTCGAGAGGTCACAAGATTATCAAATCAGAAAGCTGTATTTTCTATATATACTTCTCGACAAGACACTTGTTGTTATGGCTATTTTATACGAACTTTATTTTACAATAAAACTTATGCCATTAAGATTAGGTATAAGACTACACCAGCTGTAGGGTCACAGACTTACTACATTTGGGTCTATTGGGATTCCTACGGGGATCGTGTATTTTTATTAAACTAATTACATTTTACAAACTTAAATCTATTATTACAATTTCTTATTCTATTTTGAACTATTATAGTGACTTAAAATCTTGTAATTACCAGAACAGGAGTCTGAGAATTCAAATTGGATCATATTTGAAATCAATTGACATACATATATAAAGCCCAAGTAAAACAAGACAATGCAATTTTATGCTTGTATGAAATGCACGCCACTTTTTACTGATGAATGGTAATGTTGACGGAACATATCTAGAGGATCGAATCCCATTAAGATGGACATCATATTTGAAATCAATAGACGAATATAAAGCCCAAATAAAACAAGATAATGCAATTTTATGCTTGTATGAAATGCACGCCACTTCTTACTGATTAATGGTAATGTTGACGGAATATATCTAGAGGATCGAATCCCATTAAGATGGACTGATCAAATCCTTGACACACTATATTCTTCACGATGCCAAAAACAAAGAGGAGTGGTGGATCGCCAAATGACTTATGATATCTTAGGGTATTTCACATCCCTCAGCATTGAGGAATACGACGCCACGACGAAGAAAGCTCAAATACGACTTTTAAATAATATCGAGGGGTGAAAGGCTATTTGGTTTATGCGACATTTTTTGATGATATAGTAATATACATCATATTTGAAATCGGTGAAAGCCGTGGTGGCTGCCGGCAGAATAGAATAGCACCCCCCTCTTCTTGCTGAGGTGTCGTAAGAGGCGACTAAGGTATCTCTTTAACACCGCAATTCAACCAGGTGTTCAGAGAAGGAAAACTCGACCAAACCTGCATCCCGCTCCCTCCCGATCGTACTGGTTCTCCTTTCCATCGGGCCTGAGGGAGCTCGGACGAGAGAGTGCTTTTCTGGATGCGCGTCCAGTTATGCACTTAAATATCTCCTGCGCAAGTGACTGTTTCCGAAAACTGGACCTCAAATTTCTTAATCGGTGTTGAAACAGTCGCCGTGGCCGAAACCGGCCAGGACATCATCATCATTTGAAATCGGTAATAAACGCTGATTCCTAGAATATATATGTTACTATATCACCAAAAATTGTCGCTTAAACCAAATAGCCTTTCACCCCTCGATATGTTGTGTAATAATATGTAAGTGAATGTGGTGGTCTAGTAAATAGAAGACCAGCTTCCATGCACGGCGTGGCGATTGGTCGTAAGTTCGTATCACAGCACCTACCTCTGTCTTTTTCTGGATTACATACGGATTTAGACACCACAGTCTTAGCAGTAAAGGAAACCATCGAGAATGAACCCGCGTGACATCTAATAGAAAAGTTATGTGTAAGCGGCGATCAGCTGCGTTACTGGTCACGTTGAGCAAGACATATAAGCGCTAAGTGAATACAGCCACCAATGTCTTCTCACACAGAAATAGATATGATGACATATACTATTATTACAAGTAATATATTTGTATTCTAGCTATTTGTTGTGTAGGTAAAGAAAACTTGTGTATTGTACTTTTATTTTAATGTGTTTTGGTTTACTATGCTTTGGAATAGACATTGCTAATTGCGTTCCTTTGTCAACAATTCTTAAAGAGTAGACCTTTTTAGCAAGAACGCAATAATTAATCTGTAACGGTGACCAATTGTTATGTATAAACAATTGCTATGAGTTTGCCGCCAACGCTCCTGCGTGTACACCTGCGGAGTGCGACCGATGCTGTGAAAAGAGAAACTGCTAAACAGACGTTCCAGTCTAGCAACGTGTCGACACTGAACATCATCACAAATTCCATCGAATACGACATCAACTCCGAACGATATAATCACACCCAAACTTGTATTCATCTTATTCTTAGTTCTCTAACATCTTAATATATTATATTTAATAACGTTACAGTGACTCACTTTGGCTAATTGCGTTTTGGGATTCACTCTTGTATCTTTAACTTTTATTATTCCCTTCTTTTGTACAAATAACGGTATTTATTCATAAAAACTATAAAAATAGTTCACTTTCATGCTATAATGTAAAAATGTCAAACGTTCTCTACATAAGCACAATATAAAATATAAATTTCACTTCATCTCTCATCCCTTTATTTATTATTCAAACGGCTTTCAAAAGGATCACCTGCCTCCGATAAATTATAAAATCCCGCCCAGACGTTTTATGTTGATGAAATGCAAATCACCTGACACTCCACTGTTTCAAAATAATAGATAATGAATTCTCGCCATTGTTGCTGTAATATAAACTTTGATTATAAATAAGACAATACAACAACAACATCGCTCATCCCTTTCAAGAATACGCTAGGATTTAGGCCTTTTCATTCTTATTGTTGTTTTTTACAACACAAAATTTTATATATAATAACATATATATATACACTTCCGCTGACTGACATGTGATAAAGCCTAAATTACTGAAGCTAGAAGTATAAAGTTATTTCATCGTCTTTTTTTATGATGTAGATTTCCACTAAGAGCGGTTTTTTGATATGAAACCTAAGAGGGTAAAATTGAGGTTGAAAATTTATTAGAAAATCCCTCAATTTTAAAGTAAGCGATATTGAGATGTTGAGTTAGAATTAAAAACACATATTAAAGCTTTTTTTAAAACTGCTATTTAGCTTTATGACTAGACATAAAAAGTATATGTTTCGATGTTCTTGAGAAAATTCGGAATTCCATCAATTTTGAAGTTAAGCGCTTAGAAAAATTGTACTTAGATTTTTGGATATTAATTACAAAAATATGTATTTCAACGTATTTTGAAAATCAATCCTCGAGGGGTAAAACAGAGGTTGAAAAGTTTGTTCAAAAACCATATTATGCATAATATAATCATGCTATGCTATGATTTTTTATTATATTTGAAGTAGATGATCAGGCAGTGATCTCAATCGCACCTGGTGGAAGTTAAATATGAAGCCTGTAACGGGCCGTGTGCTCACAGCAAATGCTTACTCACTCTTCTTATAAAGGCTCCAGAATCATAACATCGTAGAAAATAGACGCGGAAGTTCATTCCAGTCTCTCACTGTTCGCATTATCAATAAAGAAGCGATGTTTTTAGGGTGATAAAGGATATTAATCATATATGTTATTTGTATAAGCCCATTGTTAATTTACACGAAAGAGATAAAATGTATTTTTATATAGCGTTATTTCATTTATCCTTTGATAATAATTAGTTGTAAACTGTCATTCAAGTAAAATTACTTGCAGGACATTATTCTGCAAAATTATAAGTACTTAAGTTAGAAATAATATTATTATACTTTCGACTATTGATTATATCTACACCCTTCAAAATCACAAAGAGCCTCTTAATAAAACTAAGGAGTTTTTAAATCTGCTATTTCTATCTTAGGATTTATTTATACATTGAGAGACTAAGTAACGGTTTTATTGCCTGAATGATCGTAAAATATTTATGAGGGTTAAAGGTCTAAAATAAATTTAAGACCTAAATTCCGACTACTAAAGTAGATAATTCAGATTAATGTTATTTTAAAAGATTTGCGTTAAATTGTATTCTTATTTAATTTTAATTCGCTGTCATAAATTGCATGTGCTTAAATTACTGGGTGTTAAAGTTTCTTCTAGAGTACTATTTAATAAAACATCATTTTCATCTTCTGCGTTTCTAGTTACAGGAATACTATCTCTTCTCAAAACCTATACCTTTAAAGAGAGCCAACTCAACTGTCTGTACGTCGAATGCAGTTTTCTATACAGGGTGAATTTATAGATGAGGGAGATATTTCAGGACACAGTAATATGTATCTTCTAATTTGCAACTAATAAAATGTAAATAAATTATATTCTCTAACAAATCATTAAGAAAAAAAAATTAACAAATAAGAATTGATCCGTAAAAAGTGTGGACACCGTAGCACGTGTGTATTATTATTATTATAGTACTTAATATGATTATAAAAAATCCAAGCGGTTAATAAATTTAGATATCGGGTTTTAACAATCAAATTAGTAGCATATAGGTTATTTTGGCACAGTAGCTTCTCAGTTTGAAGTTGATCTCTCAACTTCTATACTATAGATATTGTTTTTACTTTTGTTTTTGTAAAAAAGATTGACACATAAAGTACAGCTTTTAGTACGCCATATACATACTACAACGATTGGAAACAACTTAAAAATGTATAAACATTTACGATTCCATGCAGCTCGTGTTTTAACATACGAACAATATGCAAACGTGTTTTTACGAACTATCCTAAATTGTCACGAAATACCCTTTGATATATTATTTTGTTTGTGCATGAACCAGAGTAAGTTACTGAATATTATATAAGCCTCAACTATTTTATATTTAAAGAGTTTAAGCTCGACACTGAGATTGTTTTATTGTTTTTTAATATGAACTTAACCTAAGCTTTATTTTAGTTATTTCATTAAAAATCAATAAAATGGACAAGACAATATTATACAACACATTAAAAACTTGAGCGTTTTATACTTATTATAAATTATTTAACAGGTCTTTTACGCGAAGAACAAATCTTTGTGGAAAAATTCATCCTCGACGAAAAATTACCGCCGCTGTCAGGTGATGTGTCAAGCTCGCGATGGTGACAGCTGACAGCGCTACAGTTGCCTACGTCAGACGCCTTAACATATAACTGCATACAGATTAATACATCACAACCTGCCGGCCGCTGCTACGTCGCAACTCCGGAATCCGAACCATATCTGAAGCCCTCAGTTGGGTATTACTCTATCAGCAGAAAGCTACTTGCTAATTAATCAGTAATAATAAAAATAGATATATGTGCAATTGTAATAACAATATATCGCCACACTATAACCCTTACGGGATGAGCAGACATACATTAGTGGCTGTATCCACTTTGCACTTATATTCCGTGCCCAATGTGAACAAAAGCACAATTGATCGCCGTACTTAGGACACTTTACGACTTTTGGTGATAGGGCGATTGCCTGAATTGAGTCATGACCACAGTACACAAGTGTAAAGACCGTCATAGTGAATCGCTTTGGCCTGTCGCGTTTCGGGATCAGCTTGTGTATATCCATTAGCTCATATCCCCAGAGACCTTCAGTCGTGGTATATGTGGGCCGACATGACTTCGAAGACTATCAATGGATTTTCATTTTATGATAGTCGCTTTTGTTTTTGGACTACACTGTACTTACCATCAGGTACTCCGTAGTCACAAGGTCGAGCCAGTGTAATAAAAAAATACACACACACACATAACATTTCTATTAGATATCATGCAGGGTTTTCTCAAGATGTTACAATACAACATTAAAATAAGGCAACAATAGTCTTGTAAAATATTTGGTCATTTGTTCAAATGGCTTGTCAATTTGTTTCTACGTCCCAATAGTGGACGTTTATGTCCCCAATAGAGAACGCAAGTTCGTTTCCAACAAGGAATAAATAAATATTTGTATGGCCTACATACAGGCAATTCTGCCGACTCTGAGTGTTAGAACAATGTACATACGGAATTTATTTGTAAAGGCATCCAATAATCAAGGATACAGGAATAAATATTTACGTAGAGAAATTTTATTCCATTTAATAAAAAAATCAAAAATCTGTATTACAAATCTTTTTGCAGTTTACTATATAATACAGTAGCGTTCATTCTATACATGCATGAAAGCATTGCATGCCCTACAATAATAAAGCCCGAAATAAATTACTTAAAAATGAACAAACCTACATTCATACGTATTCTATTTTTACACCATGTTTCATTCGTATAAGAACTTAATAATGTTTACTATAATAATACAATATTCAAATTAATTACGCGGACACTGCCTACCTTGTTCAAATACCTTATGCACGCCACTAATATAGTATATTGTATTATGTACATTCATGTATTTGTACATTGTAATATGCAATACAATTCTTTGAAGCTATGTAAAAAAACTTTTCACAAGCCTACAAACTTTCATCAAGCTTTACTACGGAAAAAGTAATATAAAAAAGTAATGTTTCTCATATAAAACAATACATGTATGCAAAACACCTGTAGGTACACCAAGCGTATCTATTGTATTTTTATTTTAATGTGTTAACTACACTTTGGAATTGCCGGTGCTAATTTCATTCCTTTGTCAACGATTTCGAAAGCGTAAGACCTTTTTAGCAAGAATGTAATAATCAATCTTTCACGGTGCCCTATATTGCTGTGTAATTTGCCGCTAACACACCTGCGTGCACACCTGCAGACCAAAGCCTAGAAAAATAGAAACTGAAGACAGTACGTTCCGGACTAGCAACTAGTCGATACTTGAACTTCATTCATCATAAGTTCTATCGAACGCAACATCAACCTCGAACGATATAATCACTCCCAAACACCTAAATATAATATAAAATGTGCTACGGTTTAAAATCTCTTTATATTTTTTGTGCAATAATGGAAAGTGGAAATATAAAACAAGAAGCGTATTTTTTATTTATTACTATAATATTTTTGATAACTACCTACCTACGCAATGGCAAAAAAATATACAACAAACTGCCTAAAAATAATAGAGACACTCTATAAAACGTACTATCAATACGCAAATTGAAGCGGTTGCTTATAGACAAAAATTACTACACTGTAGATGAGTATCTAAATGATAAACTATAAATTATACTCCGTGCAAGATTACAAAGAATATATATATATATATATATATAAGGATTATGGTGCCCTACTATTATTAATATTGAAGCTCTCTTGCTTACATAAATGCCATGTCCAACAGGGTCCATAGTTTTTTTTTTTATTTATTATTAATAGAATCCTGTGGCCATTTATTTCGTCACATCCTTACATTCTAGTATACAATATTTAGTTTGCTTATACTATATGCTTATTTCCTATCACATTATACAAATTGGTTTCACTTGTTGTAACTAACAAGAAACAAAAAGATCTCTGTATACACTGTGGAGTGCATGAAATAATTTGAATTTGAATCATTGGAAAAAATATAACAGTAAATATTTTAACATAAAACTCAATTATTATAAGAAATTCAAGAAGTTATAAAGCATACAAGGTTTAGTAATCATACAGTAACGTAAAATACTATTTTGAAACATAAAAATTACGTAATTAGAAGTTATTAATGATTAGTACAAAGTAAAGTTAATACATCTTTGCTGAACAATATTATACACCGAAGAGTCCACATATTTCCGTAAACTGAAGCTCAACCGCAGCGAACGCTTCGAGCAAAAACTTAGAAAGTATTCACACTGCGACGGAGATAAATTATACCGTGCTTAGATGATAGATACGAGGATTTATTACCCCGGCTCACAATACAATATATTGATACAGATATTTACACACAGATAAACATACACATCTATTTTATATATTATTGAGGTTCTTACACAGCGACAAGCCACAGGCCGGCACGGAGCCACACCTGCGGTGCCGAATTTTCCCATTTAAGGTCGCAATACTTGCTAGGGTAATAAATACCTGTGTTTTAATATCAATGGGCGCCCTGTATTTCTAATTAATACGCATCAGTCTATTAACAATTACTTTTAAATAAATAAAAAAAAATCTACATACGTGGATAAGCATAATTTCCATTTAAAAATAAATATTACAATATTAGTTTTATATCCATTTTTCTCAAAAAATCTTTAGCTTTTAGTACATATATGGCGGATGTCTTTAATATTCAGTGACATTATTCTAAATCTGAATAATATTTGTATATCCAAACATTTCCTTTTACGCTCTGAATATACTTTGTGTAGCAAGTTATCACCTTCCAGAAATGAACTGTCATACCCAAATCATAACTTCATCCGTTTAAGGTATACATGCGATTATATGTTTCGCTATAGGTATAAGGGTTAGTTTGTGTGTCCTTTAATAAATTAAATTTACTTTGAAAATTTGTTTCACTTTCGTTATTTGTAGACAACTGAAATTCTAGTATGATAAACATGCAATTTTTGGTATATTTTTGTTGATAGGGCGATTGCCCGAACTGGGTCATGAACACAGTACACAAGCGTAAAGACCGTCATAGTAACCAGTTTCGGCTTGTCGCGTTTCGGGATCAGCTTGTGTATATCCAGTATCTCATATACCTAGAGACCTTCAATCGTGGTTAATATGGGCCGACATAACGACGGAGACTATCAATGGATTTTCATTCTTTGATGATAACTTTCATTTTTGGCCTACACTATACTTACCATCAGGTACTCTGTAGCCACTATGTCAAGCCAGAGCAAAAAACAACTATTTCTACATTTAGAAGTTTTAATGGCCTTTTTATTGATAACCATAGGAAATCCTCATCAACCGTTAGGGCAGCGATGAGAGCTGCTCGCCCGATGTGGTGGACTTTTACCAACTAAAACCACCAGGTGTCTCTTCTCCCGTCTGCCGCAGCCAAGGGTGCGGCCTTGCTAACTTTTAGACGAGTAGGATGAACGCCTCACGGCGGCCCTGACTCTCCATGAGAATTTCCACCGGGTCAAAAAAGGCATAGACAAAATAACATGAATTAGTGTTAACACTAGTTTGGGTGTGATTATATCGTTCGAAATTTAGTAGTCAGTAGTTTTCTCAGTACTTACTTCATGCCCTGGATAGGTTGCAGCGGAGAGCAGTCCGCATTGTGAATGATCCTGACGTAGCTAAACATCTTGAACCGCTCCAGTTGCACAGAGATGTTGCCTCAGTGAAAGTATTCTATCGTCTGTATCATGGCGAGTGTTCTGAAGACTTGTTCGACCTTGTTCCACCCTCTCCCTTCCTGAATAGATCCACGCGCGCCGGCTTGCAGAGTCACAGCTTTACTGTTTCTCACATCCCGGCTAGGACTAAGAAGTTCTCTAACTCCTTCTTTTGCCGTGTCGTTGGGCTGTGGAACGGTCTTCCGACGAGCGTGTTCCCTCCATCCTATGATATGGGATCCTTTAAGCGTAGCGTGAAGTGATATTTGTGCAGGCCGGCATAATCGCCGCGACTACCGTTGGGTTTTTCTTACCTGTCGATAGTCGTTGGCGATCTTTGGACTGCACCATGCTTACCATCAGGTGTGGTGCAGTCACTGTGTCGAGTAAGAATAAATAATAATAATAATAATGTCGCGTTCGATGACTTTGATGAAGTGTTGACATGTTAAAATATCAACTACATAAAGATCCAATCCCACAGAGAGTATTTTTAACTTATAGTAAATGAGAATACGTGATATATTTCTTTACATTGCTTCCATGTTAGAGGAACAACTAATATAGATTTTGTTTTGTTTCCTCGAGAAAAGCTTTTGCATTTTCCTCTAGTTTCTCGAACAAATTATGGGTACGGCTGCCTGTAAGATCATCCGTCAAGGGCAGCCGCCTAGTTAGACCGCCACTAACCCTTTATACAGGCTTGAAGCCGACGTGAATAGTTAACGGTCGCTCTTTATGGTCTAGAGAAAAATATCCTTACACAAAAAGAGCCTTTCGACACCCGGAAGCGGTTGAATAATTTATTAAGAAAAATGTACTAAACAAAAGAGCTCGTTTGTATTTCACGGGTGTTTTTCCATGTATTTTATTCGCCTAATAGTATCATTACTTTTGTTTGTACCGTGCATACTGCATAATATAAATTATTTTCTTGGATTTTCGTAAATATAACCAAAAGTATTACCCAAAAATATAATGAATAATAGTCTTTTTTTTTTATTTTCAAGCTGTTACACACACACAGCTGTATACAGCACGTGGCTGTGGTAGCCTAGCGGATAATAGACCAGTTTCCGTGCGCGGTGACGCGAAGGGTTGTAGGTTCCAACCCCGAAATGTTCTTTTTCGTTTTCCAGAATCCGTACGGATTTCGGCACCACATACTTACCGATTAAAGAAAACATCGCGAGAAAATTAGCATTATATCTAATAGAAATGTCCTCTTTAAGTGAGAACCGTTATCAGCTGCGCTACACGACACACAAGCGTAAAATGGATACAGCCAGTAATGTACCCCTGCTCACCATATAAGTTATATAGCATAACGATATATTAATATTATAATGAACCTTCTTAAAACTTAAATCATATACACAACCTCTAACCGATTTCGGCTACAGTGACTGGTATATAAAACTTCCTAGACAATACTAAAGTTCTATCCTTTTATGTGAGCTCTCCAATGGCTAATATAACCATTGGCTCCTTTGCTTGAAACGAGCGAGCATGACAAGTAATTGTATGTTATAGGTGCAGATGATCGGGCTTTCAGCAAATTACATTTGACATTTGAACCAAAATCTAAACCAGTCAAAAGCAAAATATAGAGATCTTATATAAAAAAGTAAACAAAACAACAGCAAAATGCTTACACAAAAAGAAAAAGTCTACCCACAATATAACATATAAGTGAGGATAAACCACGTGAACTTTTCCCTAACTTTTGAAGCAAACTTAGGGCTCGTTTCTCTTTCTAAGATACCGACCTGTTGTTTTAAGGATTAAGAAACAGGTGCTGCCGAGTTTATCTACCCACGGAATGTAAACAGTAAGTTTTACCATCTTCGGAAATTTATAAATTCCTTTGACAGTTGCCTTTGCAGTCGATCTAATTATTAGGAAAGCGGATTATATCTTGTTATAAGAATCAATTTAACCGGAACATGTAAGATTTTACTGAATAAAACTACTACTGACTAATGATAAGTCTCGTGCACTCCAAGAAATACGATTTTTGACGGTGATCGCCAAAAGACCAGAGTCATGCAGATTGATTTTATAGACGAGAGAAATATTCAGGGTTGATATTCTGTATTCGATTCTAATATGTAGTAATAATGTGTTGATAATTCCAAATATGTAATATCAGTGATATCCTAATATTTTTAAATAAAAACGTAAATTATAGACAACATATTTAGGGACAATTACACATATAAATGAACAAATAACAATTAGTTATTAAAGAGGTATTTTGTCTTTTTTTATTTTTTTTAACCCAGGAGAAACCCGTTATCGGCCGTCAGGGAAAGATGAGGGTCACCCCCCGGTGTGTCGGAGTCGCACCGACTAAAACCCCCGGGGTGTTTTTTCTCCCGTTTGCCGGGGCCAAAGGCAAGGCTGTGCCAGCTTTTTCAGCACCCGGCGATGTATGGTCTATTTCAAGTAGGTATTTTGCCTATCCTAAGCCAGGATAAAGTACAAAGGAAAAAGGAGTCAATACTTGTTCACCTATAATAAAATTACGTAAAAGGAACTTTATCTACTTAGCAATCAATCGTGTGCCACACATGCTACGGTCTCCGAACTGTTTGCGGCTACATTTTTATTTACTCATCAATTTTTCTTTATGATTCGCTAAGGAATATAGTTATTTACATTTTTATTAGTTACAAGAAGGTACAATTTATTGTGCACTGATATATTTCCTTGGTCTATAAGATCATTGTATACATCCAATTGAAATCCATGGAGATATGGGTATCTTGACTTTTACGAGCCGTTTGCGAAGAGCTGTAGGCTGAAGGAAGTATAACAGATATTGCACACATGTCTTGTGGTCGCTAGTCAATTAAGTAGCGACGTTGTTCCACCTCACAGCCACGCGTCTAGCACCAGGGGATAGGATTGAAAAGCAGTACAAAAAAAAGCATAAAAACTTTACGCTGGTTTTATTTCAAGCTGACTTCCAATGATTCGTTTCTGAAATTGAATATTCATTCCGTAATAGAATATAGCCATTCAAGGGTAGACAGGGTTAAAATAATTCCGAGCTAATTACTACTAATTAGCTATTCTCGTAACAATGAAACTTAACGGCCTGATAAAGTTAAAAATTTAACATTAATTTCAGCGCGAGGCGGCTTCAAAGAGAATAAGGTTTTGGCGACTGCTAATCAAAATAATGAGATAAGAGCTTAATAAACTCGCTCTATCTCCCTTGATAGCTGTGTTGAAACATTGTAATACTAAAAAGCTTTAGGTGCGTTCACACGCGACTGAACGTCAAAGATATTTTTTTATCTTATATTTATATAATCAGGGAAATATAGTGAACATAAAAGTGACAAAAAAAAACAAATTTAAAACATACACAAGCCAGCAATGTTTCCATAAAAAATATTAAACAAAATTAAAATCAAGCTAACAAACATAAAATACAAATAGAAAACCAAGAATAAAAAATAATCCTGACAATAATAATAAACTTGCTATTTTTTTCTCAACAATATCTTACACATAAAAGATGTGAATTTAGTCATTATTTACTTATTAAATAAAACGAATTTTAAACAGATAATTTGTATCTAAAGTAAATTTGTATTCAGTTAAAAATTGCACTGATAAGATAAAGTCAAACAATACTACAAATAAAAATATAATCTATAAAAACAACACCACTGAGCATTAAAAAGGTGAAATAGTATTTTAAGCACAAATTAAACAACAAAATCCTAGAACGATATAAATTGAATCATTTTATGTGTCATAATTATTGTCACAAAATATTATATATGTGTTTTACATTGCCACGGCAAAGTGACTACACCGCACCTGATGGTAAGCACAGAGTCATCCAAAAACGACAATGACTATTAAAGGACGAATATCCGTTAACAGTCTCCGACGTCATCTCGGCCCACATATACCACGGCTGAAGGTCTCTAGGTATATGAGCTACAGGACGTGCACAAGCCGACCAGTTGGGAACGTGCAGCTCTCAATATCTTATAATAATTTTCTCCGTTACACTATAATATTTACACAAACTATAAACTAAGTGCTTACTTTTTTAATAACTATATAATTACTTCATATTAGCAAGCTGAAATGGCAGCGGGCAGGCCATAGTTGTCAAAGAATCGGCGGTATTTGGTCGTCATAGGTGGCCGGAAAAAATTGAATGAAAAAAACCGAAGTCCGAGCTCAATGACATTTGTTGAGAGGCCTGTGTCCATTAGAACTAGGGTAGGCTGACGATGATATACTTAACTTATGACTACTTTCCCGGATGAGAGGGAGGCCGTGCACGGTGTCCGACGCACCGCCTGGGAAAGAGGTTTTGGATGGGTGGGCTTACTCCTATCCCTCCCGGATACGTAGGCTCAACAAGGCTTCTTGTTCCCTGGACGTCTGTATGAATTTGGTTTCCCAGGGCCGGCTGGAGCAATCAGAGGGACACCCCGGGGGTTTTTAGTCAGTAGGAGTCTGAGACATTAATCCGTGATGGTCCTATGCAGGATTTTCCCCGAGATACAAAAAAAAATTACTACTTTGCTTTTATTTGTATCCATGTTTTGGAAGAAATCTTGCTTTAAAAAAATCGCACAAGTGCGAGGAGGTTCGCGTCCGCTATTTACTTACATTAATTGATGCGTAATGTATTGTGGTATACAGGAAGAGAAGGCCTTTCCATCCCACATGTTATTGCAGATTGCGTCGATTCGCTTATTGGATTTCAATCCAGACGTAATGCGGTTAGTATGTTCTACTAATCTAAGTATCTGTGAACAGGGATTATTTATTTGTTTATGTGTTCATAAACTCTCAAATAACTAAACTGATTTCGATAGTTCTTCACCATTAGAAAGGTATGTTATCGCGGAGTACTACACGTGATAAAAATCGCTGTGTTGTAATTTATTATCTTTGAAATTGTACTATCAAAATAAAACCTAGTTTTCAATATACTGTCCATGCACATGTGAAATAGTTTAATTAAAATTACAAATCATATTACGAATACATTACGGCCTCGTGTAGTGTCAACGAACCTGCAAAACCCTAGTGAAATAAGATCTCTGCCCGGCTGCAAACGTTAAAATACATTATTAAAGTAGATTACCACACTTATTGACCTCATAAAAGTGTAAATGTCGTCTTTGAGCCCTGTTTTTGTAACGATTATTATATTAATGTGTTTGCTGTAAATATCATGGGCGACTCTCTCTTGATACAGCGCGCATTACTCGCCGAGCAAGTTTGCTTGTGCTTCCTAAACCACGGACTAATTATGAAAAACGGAATATCACTTTTGAGGGAGCACAACTCTACAACGCGTTACTCTACTGCATTAGAAACGCGAGCTCGCTTGGCATATACAGAACTAAATTACTACAATATATTAAAGATAAATACTAACAAATATGGTTCTGTATTTGCCAAGTGAGCTCTCAGTATTTTACTGTTATTGATAGTTTTTTTTTTTAAACAAAATGTTCTCATGTAAGTGAGTTGTATCTTAAAGAGAATAAACTCTTTGAACTGGATTGGTTTTTATCATGTCCTTAGCAACTTTCTCCATTTTTATACATATAAAATACACAGACTAAGATCCGGACACATTCCATCTAACAAATTTAAACATCTTATGAAACTTATTGATTCTCCACTGTGTGTAAATTGTGGAATCATAGATGATATCCACCATTTGTTGACGGAATGTGTCCGATTTGAATCTGTGAGAGAGGCGTTTGTTTGTGACTAGACATCGGGATGTTTAACAAAGTCTTAACAGAACTGTTATCTGATGAGGCGTCTGGCCTGTTCAGATCAATGCCGCCATATGTAATATGTTAGGTATTTCTGTATTAGGCTATGATGGGGCTGACATACGTACACACGTAATAGTCCCCCAAATAAATAGAATTAAAAAATATACATATAAAATGTTAGTTTTCAACCACAAGCCAATTTTTTGAACGTTATTGTTTTTGAATGTATATCCACTCCACCACCGGCCTTGGAATCCGATTGAATGTAGTCATTTGACGGACGGCTTACACCCAGTTTCAGAAACGCTGCTTCAAATTGAAGTCGTTTTTAAACACAAATGAATCATAAATTTGTTTGCAACCTATGATATGAGAACTTTGCCAAGCAAAGTCGAAATAGCGTCTACAAATTTCAGCCTTACTGCCCGGATTACTGTACAATCCTGTAAAAATCTTGTTGACTTATTGTAAAATTAAAACATTGAATACATTCAATGTAATTAAACTTAATTTGCATATAAAAACAGTTTATATTATAATAAAAGTCGTAGTCCCCTCAAATCTTCCCGACCATTTCCTCCGATAATTATTACTCGAAGAAACCGCTGCGGGAAATGGTCGTTATAAGATCTTTTGTAATCTCATTTATTAATTTTTGCCTCTCATTATTCTCTGCTCTTTTATACCGTACCTTGTTAAGGTCTAAACAAGTTGCTGCCGAGCGAAGAATTTAAATCTCAGTAAGACTTTTCTAAAACACAATGAAAATGCGATTTTTCCGTTTAAATCTCGTCTGTTTATTACGAAATACAGCACAAAAGCTAGAACTTATCAATGAAAAGGTCACAAAATTTGTAGAAATATCTGCTATAAAATTAATGTTGATTGCATCACTCCAGAAGTAATCTGAGAATTAGGCGAATAAAACAGTTTTTTTCATAATTTATTCTTATTATCCAAAAACAAATAAAACAATAAAAATAAAAATTATCCAATTTGTCCAAGAAAACATCATACCCACAAAGATTTCTGTTATTTATTTTTTGTTTTTATCGTTTAAATTAAAATATGCATATCAGAAATATATTTAATACAATTCCCACACGAAAATAGCGAAATAAAAATTATTTTTGATTGCTTACAGGCATTTTATATAAAGAAATGATTATGAGGAATTGTTTCAAATTGCAAAAAAAAAAAAACAATTTTACGTTGTGTATGTGTGATTGATTTAATGAACAAATCACAAATTTTATAAATCTCTAATTTACTTAGGCACGCAGTAAATTTACGATGTTAGGCAATATTCAAAACTAACTTCGCGAAGCGAGACGAAGCGGCTTTAGTGTGAATTGCTGTGGTTGCGTATCGCTACGCCTCGTTAATTAATCGCGTTCCTGACAAGGTTTAACGCATAAATACACAATTACTTTCATTTTCTATCAGCTTTACAGCGAGAATCTGCCAGAATTTATCGGATACATTTTAAATAAGATTATACTTAGATTTATTAAAGCCTAAAGTTATTTACAACAAGAAATCGATATAAACTTGGATATACTAAGTTTTGTATCATAATTCTCGTACATGAATACATAGAAATTATTAATTGACGCCTAAAATCTTTATCAAATAGTGAACAGGAACTGTCACAAAGCTTTTCCATTTTATTTAACTTTTGTAAGTGAACAGATTGAAGGCCCACCTGATGGTAAATACTTGCCGTCGCTAATGGATAACTGAAGGAGCATTGTTATTGCGCTGCCGATCAAGAAGGACATTGTTAACTGCCCTCTTGAGGAACAACATATCGGAGCTCTGGAAAAAACCTCCTCGGCAACACATTACACTACCTTCAATTCCACGAGAACAATGTTCTAAAGAACAGAACACAAGAACAGTTTTGGGAGTCGAAGCTGCTCGCGTCCGTAGGCTTTATCCTAGTTTCCCTACACGTGACTCCTGGGTGGTGTTAAACGAGCAGCAGCGAGGTGGTAGGGCGTCGGTGCCCGTCTGGATCGTGACCACAGTGCATGGGTGTAAAGCCCGTCATAGTGACCAGTTTCGGCTTGTCTCCTCATAGCTAGAGTAGCTCATATACCTAGAGACCTTCAGTCGTGGTATATGTGGGCCGACATGACGATGTAGACTATCAATAGATTTTCATCCTTTGATAGTCGCTTTCGTATTTGAACTACACTGTACTTACCATCAGGTACTCTGGAGTCACTATGTCGAGCCAGTGTAAAAAAATAAATCTATACTAATATTATAAAGCTGAAGAGTTTGTTTGTTTGTTTGTTTGTTTGTTTGAACGCGCTAATCTCAGGAACTACTGGTTCGAATTGAAAAATTCTTTTTGAGTGGAATAGACCATTTATCGAGGAAGGCTTTAGGCTATATAACATCACGATGCAATTATTAGGAGCGAAGAAATAATGGAAAATGTGAAAAAATCGGGGAAAATTATTCATCCTTGAGGGCTTCCATTGCGTGCGCTGCGAAAACGGTTCAAGATACCAAAAATATATGTATGAAAGAATTATTCCTCTTGAAATGATCTAAAAAAATGTCCCCAACAGTATATGTCTGTCTTTTAAGATTAACTCACTAGAACCGTTTTTATGGTAAACAAATTTGGTCGAAATTAATCCATTATTTGTTAAGAGTTATATCAACGTAATAATATTAATCTTTATCCAAATAAATGTGTTGTTGATTAAGAGTATTTAATTGTGAACAAAATTGTCTTGGACATCACTTAATTTCAATGAACATCTTAGAAGATATTACAAAACCTTACATAGCAAAACAACGTTTGCCGGATCAGTTATAGTGTCTTGATAACCGCGAAACTCGAGAACGGCTGAACCGATTTGACTGATTTCTTTTTTGTTGTGTTTGTTGCAGTCTGGGGAAGGTTATAACAGAGAGAAGATTTTAAAAAATTATCTGAAAAAGTCTAAAAACAACACTTTTCTATATTCTCATACAAAAGATTTGTTATAAGTCAATTTGAACTTTAACACCATAGCATAAAGTTTAAATGTTAGTGGACGGGTTCCGGGAAGGCAAAACAATTATTGAGTGACGTATAAATATTAATGTCAATATTTGTCAATTTTTATACATATAGCATTAAGGCCAGGTTCCTTCAAACAATTTTCAAAAAACAGCCGACAGTCCAATAGCTATTAACATAAAAAAAACAATGTGACTTTGTTTTAGAGAAATAGGGCAGAACAAGGTCTGCCGGGACAGCTAGTAAATAAATAAACTACTGCGTTATCCCGGTTCTGTCGTCGTTGTTGTCGCGTAAAAATTAATACCGTTTTTGAGTACCTTAAAGAAAACTAAATCGAGATAATTGCGTATAAATATCTACAAAATAAAACTAGTTTTTTTTTTGTAACCCGAGGGAAATCCCTAACGGACCTCAGGGGGGGATGAGGGTCACCCCCCGGTGTGTCGGATTTGAACCGACTAAAACCCCCGGGGTGTTCCTACTCTCCGTCTAGCCGGGACTGTAGGCACAACAGTGTCTCCAGCCCGCGACAACGTCTGGCCTTTTGGGTAGACCTCATCTTTGTGTTTGCGAGGGGGTGGTGTAAAGAGCCACCCCTCACTCTCCTCATAAGTAGTTGTCTTAAAGCGGTGTGCCGAAACACGTTACACACCGCTCTCGCCTGGATAAAATACTTGCATTTGAATTTCCATTTTCAATTTAATTTCTGCGGGCAAAGAATTTCCAAGGTGGCTTAAGGGAACCTGGAAAAGTGAAGTGTCTAATGACATTCGTGTGACTAGCGAGAGGACTCCAATGTTTGGAAACTAGGGTCGTTCTTTTATGTGTTGTCGAGGTGAACGTATGGGAGGAAAAAATGAGAGATTGTATTTACTTTACAGATAGCTCAGAAACAATATTTGTAACAACAATATTAGGGAATATTATCGTATTCCGTGATAATATCCTGCAAAATAGGCTTACAAAATAGCCTCTATAGGCTTACAAAAGAAGACTACGTGTACTGTAACTCTTTTTGCATTAATATTGTGTCTTTTACAGTAAACTGAAAGAGCCATAATACAACGTCCCTTTTTTTAACCCGGGGGAAGTCCCTAATGGACCTCAGGGGGCGATGAGGGTTGTCCCCTCATTTTATAGTTAGTTAATATTTAATATAAGCATCGTGAGGAAGCCCGAATTGTATCTAATAGATATGCCAAGTGTACTAGTTCCATGAGAAAGGAGAATAGCTGCGGTACTGGTCAGACTGGGCATGACAAATAGGATAGAACCACTAATGTATCTCTGCTCACCACAATAGGCTTATAACGTGACGATATATTATTATTAACATATAAAATAATCCGTAATCAGTTTTAGGAACCTTTGTGGGGTAATTGTACTAAACCCACATCAAATGCTAACGCGGACATTTTTGACAGCGCATCACATCCACAAGAAACTAAGCCCGTTCGATAACAGCCGGGAGAAGGTAAATCCTGTGCGCAGTACGTTCCCAATCATCCAATAAATCGGAAAATGCTGAGGGTAAAATAAAGTACCTTTGTATTTTTACGCCTTCGCTCATTCGAGATTAGAGACGCGGTATTTTTATAAAGGCATCTGGCTTTGTAGACAATTTTATTTATGAACACAGGAAAAAACAAGGATAACACTTTGATTTATACATATATATATATGATCGTTGCATGTGCGACCATTCTATAACAATTAAAGATATAGTATAAATATTACATCAAAATACAAAGTTTTGTGAACAACTGGCAATTCAAGGAAAACATTCAAAACATGACCAAATTATTGCGAATACCGAACATTTGCGATTGCGAACATTCGAGTAATTTTCTGGAAGTCATGAATAAATTTAATCAAAGAGAAATTCTGTTAACTTAACAAAGAACTGTTTATAAATTATAACATTAATTATTTTGGTATTAATTATACATTATTTTATTTGAAAAGAAATTAATTAAACATAGGCGTATGTAATTTTGACTTGTTGTTTAAGAAATTCTGACAATCATTTGGCACGTTATTTAATAACAAATTGTAAGTATCACGATTGTATCTAGGAATTCTAAATTTTTAGAATTCATCGCATAACAATTTGTTATTCTATAATAAGAGTACCCATAAATTATATGTTTTTTTTAACCAAAAAATGTCATACCAGCTTATAGCTCATATGGTGTAAAGTTGCCAAACGTCACCTATGAGCGATTGTAATACGAACAGAGTTGAAAGTCTTGAAAAAATAGGAACTTAACTTACACAGTCTGAACTCGAAACGCAATTTACCGGGGCGATTCACTAAGACGCTCTCTACATCTATTTGCAACCTCTTCCTCGTATAATGTAATATAGTTTAAAAATCATATAATATTATATCGTTACACTATACCCCTTTCGGGGAAGGTAAAGTTGAATTAAAGGCTGTAATCACATTGCGCTTATAAATCGTGACCAACGTGACCCGTTGCACAGCTGAACGCTATACTCAGACCGTCATACATTCGACATTCGATAGAATTTATAAAAATTATTAATATCATATCATATTTACATATGTCTAATCATAGAGTTAAGAAACACACAGCTATACGGTATCTCACATCTCGGCTAGGACTAAGAAGTTCTCTAACTCCTTCTTTTGCCGTGTCATTGGGCTGTGGAATGGTCTTCCGGCGAGCGTGTTCCCACTATCCTATAATATGGGATCCTTTAAGCGTAGCGTGAAGAAATATTTGTGCAGGCCGGCATAATCGCTGCGACTATCGATGGGTTTTTTTCTTACATTTCGATAGTCGTTGGCGTTTTTTGGACTGCATCAAGCGTACCATCAGGTGTAGTGCAATCACTATATCGAGTAAGTTTAAAAAAATAATAATAACGAAACCACATACACACGCCAAAAGTGAATACATTAATATAACCACTTTTAAATCGTCAATAATTCCACCAGTTCGGAAAGCAAGATCTACCGAGAAGAGGCGACAATAAACTCTGATAGTCATTCTTTTTCAAGGATTATTCCTTATCTTTTTATGAATTTCTTAATTTCATGCGTCTAACATAATTTAGTTCCGGTAACACGACACATCTTAATGAACGAGGAGACTGTAACACTATTATTAACAGCATAATTGATTTAGTTGATTAATTATAAACGCGTGGTTATTATTCAATTATCTAGTAACTAATGACATAACCTTAACATATTCCATTAACGATAATTATTACACAATATTACTAATGATAGGAATCCATAGGAAGTGGTTTGAACATTTAACCCAACACTCTTGTTCAATGCAGGTTGGCAGGTGTGCACTACGTCAGATAAGATGCATGTAAGGGCATATTGTATAGCTTATTTGGCTCTTACGTCACCTCAGTATGATAAAGCACTATTCTATTCTGTAGGAAAACGCTCGGCTTATCTCTTCCCATAGATTCAAAAAATATTGTGAAAAAAGGGAAGGGAGGCTTTTGCACTGCACTGGGATGAGTCTGGCTAATAATATAATTAATAATGAATATATCTCGGTGTTTCTTGTACGGATTTAGGTATCACATTCTCACTGGTGATGGAAAACATTGTGAGGAAATGCCGCATAGCCTGTAATAGAAATGTCATATGAAAATCCCGTGAGAAAGGTGATCTGCTGCCCTATTACTCAATTTGGACACGATATATAAGCGCAAATCGATTATAGATACCATCTCTGCTCATACCGAAAGGGATTAGGCGCGACGATATGTTATTTTTAGTAAAGATATCCAGTATACAATTTTCTCATGAGAAATAAATTCTTTTGCGTATTTATTTATACTTCAACATGTCGAAAAGAACAGCTGCACAAGTTTCTTATCAGCTTTTTAGTTGATTTTTCTTTTTTAACTGACGATTTAAATTACTTAGAAATATGCCTTTACTTTATAGGTTATTTAATTTCATTTTGACGTAAGTCACACATCGGTGTGAGCATAAGTAAAGACCAAGACTATGAGAGTAAATTACAGTATACAAAAGTCCAAAGACTATTATAGTGACTCACTGTAGCCTGCTGTGTCTCTAGATTAGCTTAAATACGTCCAGCTCATGTATCTAAAATTTTCAGTCGCGGTAGATGTAGACCGGCGTAACTACAATGACTACCAATGGATTTCCGTCAATTGTATGCCGAAATCTGTCCCATACAAATGAAAACTGCGTAGTATTGTCGTCATCCGACGCGGCACATAACTTCGCCATCGGTCTCCTTAGTCATAATATCACCAAAACAGCCAGGAAGACGCATTCGGGGCTGTGGCAGATTGATTACAGGACCCGCAGTTCCCGCAAATGCTCAGAAGTAAGCACCTTGTAGTTTTTAGTCGATACAAGTGCGACACACCTCTGTCGCGCAACACCCTTGTGCGACAGAGATTGTCCTATGAAGATTTTCCTCAAGTAAAAAAAAGGCATGTTGATTTAGCGACGGTCGTTGTCAATGAATTTTTATTTATTGAGGCTGTTGTTTATTTATTGCATTATAGACACAATAGATGGGCAAAATGTAATTAGATTAATAAAAATGATTACGATTACATTTTACGTTTTTTACCATTAATATGACTGCATTTTGATCATCTATGTTTTAAACACTACAGAATCCCAAATTACACACACATTTATGATTTCTTAATTTAATTTAATTTGATTTAATCATAATTACAGAGCAAGAAACTCTAAATTACGACTACATTTTGTAATCGTTAATCATTAATCAGATTACATTTTGCCCATATATGATAGTCACTATCAAGGGCAGTGCAGTATTCATATTGCTAAGCAGTATTAAATAATACATATAGTATCAAATAGGAGATTTAAATATCTCAAAGGAGATTTAAATATTACCAGTTGGTCCCATTTATTACGGTCTTGTAAAACCTTAAATAGAAACAATAGAACCCAGATAAACTAGAATAGGTCACAGATAACATGATTTAAGCTAGACGCTTCTATACAGAGTTTCATAACTAATATTTTCAAAGGGAACCCTAATTAAAAAGGGTCGACTTAGTAAATTTTCACTAATCTAATGGAGGCCAGGGCCCGAGCTTCGGATTAATTTTTAGATATAATCGCCAACTTCAAGGAAAAACATCCGCTTTAATTAATCAGATGAGTTGCTCGCGCCCTTAAGGTGTCGCACTAATTTTTAATTATTATTAAAAAGCTCTAAGCATAATATAATACTATAATACACTTCAGCTAATGTAATTTTAAATTTAGATAATGGGTAGCTTGGTATCATTGATCAAATTTCTTTTCAAAGGTTGCAGTGCCGTAAAATTACGAATGATGAGTTCAAATTTTTTAAAGATCATCATCTGGAAAAGCTGGATCCCAAACGCCTGCTTAAGAAAATTCAGCCGAAGCATACAAATTGCTACACTCTGAATACAAAAGTTCAGCTTTTCTATGCAGAACGTAACTGGATTTTTAAGACTTTGGCTTTGCTAACCACACCTGAGCTCACTCCAAATATAAGCCAGGGTGTCTCCGCCGACAGACACCTCGAGAAGGACGCCATCGCTGTGAGAATGGCTGATATTTCATAGCATTCGCAGAAAATAAAACTTAACTTAAAAATACCGACTTTCCGGAAAAGACAAAAACAAGTTTGCAGGCAAGTGCTAAACATTACAAAAGAACTTTCTACGATGAGTTAAAAGCCAAAAAATAGTTACAAATGAGTCATAAATTAACTTACTAAAACTTGAGTGGTTTATGAAAAAAATTACGTAATTTACGAATGTCATTTTTAAAAAAGCGTTTTTGCAGGAATTTGTTAATTCTGAGTTGGCAAAATTATGAGGGTAAAGAGATCCGTAATTTATTATATCGATTAACTATATTCTTACGAAGCTGCCCCATACTAAAATATTATATTTAGGAATTGCAAAATACAAATTACAATCTTGATAGAATTATCACTTGGGTAAAAATATCGTTTCTCGGACTTTCGCAATTTTTTATGCAAAATTAATAATTGGCGCGGGATGCAAAAACATATCACAGTAATGAAAATACTCATAAAAAGCATTTTAAGTTTCGCTGCGACGTTTTAATATAGATAATTAAAGAAATACGTCTTTAGTTCATATGAATTATATTCGTTCAGTTCCCAATAGTATTTTAAGCTGCCAAGTTACATATAGGAAGAGTAACAGTGCCAACTTGTCTCAAATATGGCATGCATTTTATTAGCTTTAATATATTGCGTAAAATATTTCTGTCGCCAAGACGCTAACTATGGACTTATAACTACGCATGTCGATAAACTGGTGTTACATGGAAGTAATAAAACTATTTTGTTGATTCATACGAACAATTTTATATTTCTAAATTATTACGATGCAAAATAAATATTATGCATTCTTTAAAGATACATGAAAGATCTTATAAAACCTCGTCGACTTTGGAGTTGTGAAATATGTTTTTCCCCAGAGCAGTAAACAACGTCCTTCATCAGCAAAGCAGAAGAAACGCTCCTTGTGTTGCAATTGTTCATTCTTTACAGTACCACTTACCATGGGGTGTGCCGCCAGCCTGTTTGCCGACAAAGTAAAAAAAAAAACTCAATAAAAATATACAACTTTTATTTAAATAATTCAACACATTAACAATATTAAATGTTTAAAACTTTTGACCTGTCATTATTTAACAATACTCGCATTATATTTCATGCTTAGACGCATACACACAATTATAATTTTAATGGTTAACATAAGATACATTTCACGACTGTGGCGAATTGATTACAGGTCCCACAGTCCCCGCCAATACGCAGAAGTAGTCACCTTGGGGTTTTTAGTCGGTATAAGTCCGACACACCTCGGTCGCGCAACCCCCCTGTGCGGCTGAGACGGTCCTATGAGGATTTTCCCCAAGTAAAAAAAAAAGATACATTTCACGAAAAAATAGCTTTTCTTATTTATGAATGACGTCTATGCTCTGACGCGTTGCAAAAAATATCCAAGGGAAATAGTTAATTAAATTTCCTGCAACACTTTTCTGGTGATCGACTTACAGCTTGGGGCTTCGATATTCATTTTTATTCATGTTTACGGTACTAGCCCTTTTAAGCTTGTCGTTTGTATTTTAATATTCGGTAATCAGTCGTATTGACGTCAAAATCAAGTAGCATCAAATCAAAACATTGTAGATTCCACCCCACCACATCAGAAAATCACTAATTCTTCGCAGCGCTCTACCATTCAGGCATCTTGTTGTTGTCTAGACCCGTTAGACCATTCCGGATAAGTATGTAGAAAAACATGTTCAGCCGACCACAACAACGATAGGTTAGCAATACTCCAATGGACGAAACAGAGAATTCCTTAACTAGCGTTCCAAACTTGGACGCCAATTAACATTTATTTAAATACAATCACAAAAGTATCTACATACAAGCACATCAATATTTTCTATAAAATAATATATCATCACGATATATCCATTACGGGGTAAGCACAGATGTATCAGTGGCTGTGTCCACTTTGTGCTTATGCTATACCAAACGTTTACCAACAAATTTATGCATGATTTTCTATATTTTTTCATGTTCATTATTATCGCAAGTCAAAACTCCTATTTGTATTTTTAACTAATATTTCTTAGATTAAAATTGTAATGTATACTCTAATTATTGCTCTATAAATGTAATAAATAAGCCAACAGATACTTTGAATAATTTACAGAACGATTTGACTGAAGAGCTTATTACACAATTAGCGATGAACAATCGTCGTGAATGAGTGCACTTGATCGAAGCCGGGCAAACAGAGAGCGCTCAGCGTCGCGACTCGAGTGTCCCACTTGGCGTTGATGGACATCTGGACAAGTATTTGCATTATATACCTAATATTTACTTATTTACGATCTCTGAAAATCAGTAAGGGTTAATCAGGACATATATAGGATATAGGTTCAAACTGGCTCATTCTCCGCAACACAACATCCAAGTGCGCCTATTTTGCGTGAGACTGGGTTAGGATGATTTTAATCATCCATTTGGACCAATGGTTTGGTGTAGGTAGCTGGGAGATACTAATTAGTCAAAGCTCGTGACTGTCTTGAGTGAAAATGAATAAAAGAGACCATCACTCCACATAGGATGGATGATGGTTGAAAAAGGCCAAAATATATTAAAAAGAAATGACATAGAAATGGAAAACGAAAACGAACTCCACGATACCTTTTATGTATGGATATAATCTAGCTATAAGACACGGCGTTGCGAGGTTAGAAATAAAAATATATTACAATGCTGTGGTAACTCGGCGTTGCTCAAATAAACTTTCATCTTTCATTTACACAATCGGGGTTGATTTTAATAAAGCGTCAAAACCATATTTTTAATTTCTAACCAATAGCGTAAATGTCAGTTTTCATAGTGCTTATTTCAAAATTTACGGAATTCCAAACAAACATTCAACCCCTATTTCACCCTGTTAGGTATGGAATATAAAAAAATCTACCGTTAGTGGGTGGCTACATCATAAAAAATATTGGATGTAAAAGTTTCATGTTACTAGCTTCAGTAGTATAGGATGATATCGTTAGGACAAATCTTATTATATATAGATAGATAAAACAGAGAGATAGAGCGATCTTTTATAACTGTTAGTAATACCTAAAACATAGGTCGTAACTGCCGTACACGATATCTCTTAAGCTGAGATATATAGACACAACATTAAGTTTGCTTAGACTTTGAATGATCAAGGAGTTGGTAAGTCACTGTCTATGAAAACTATGGCTGTACTCAAGTTCCAATTATATATTCAATTTTTTATCAAAACGAATTTATTCTTTGGGAACTTTGCTAAGCAAGGACAAAATATCGTCTATAAGTCTCATCCTTACTATAGTTGATATGGTAGGATTTAGTAATATTATTCCTATGCACATGCTTCAAAGTAGAACCGGTAAAATACTGCGAGATAAATTACCTTACAGTTTACGTCAAGTCTCTAAATAAAATCTGCCGTATCAAAATTTGTTAACTCTCTGTAAACAATAATGTTGCAATGAAGAGATTTGCGAGATGTGAGATAACATGGCTTCTAAATCACTGAAGGGAACTTTAATATTTTATTACGAAGAACCAGTGTACGTCAAAGCGGCAGTAAATTTTGCAACCTGTGTCAACACCCTTGTTTTATGTGCTTCCACCGCGCCAACCAACGAGCGTCTCGGAGTTATATAAGGAACTTTGTGTTCCTGTAAAATACTTTAGTGCTCGTATTTTTCGTGGAGAGCTTAAGGGAAGATGTAAACGTGATATCGCGGCAATATTATGAGTATGAATTGTGAGTAGAATTTTGATTTAAACCATTTTTAATTTATGCAGGTTTTATTAAATATTGAAAAACTTAAAAATAATAAAGGAAATACAAAATAACATACTAAATTATTCCCTTAATTAAAGGTTTCTATAACCTACGTTCAAAAAGCCAAGCTAAAACACGAATAGCAAATATAATGTTTCTGGTGGTAGGGCGATTGCCTGAACTGGGTCATGACCACAGTACACAAGTGTAAAAACCGTCATAGTGACCAACTTAGTAAGTCATATACCTAGAGACCTTCAGTCGTGATATATGTGGGCCGACATGAGGACGCAGACTATCAACGAATTTTCATACTTTGATAGTCGTTTTCGTTGTTGGACTACGCTGTACTTATCAACAGATCCATTGTAGTCACTATGTCGAGCCAGTGTAAAAAAAAATCAAGTAACATAAATTTATGTTCAGAAACGTGTTGACCAACTTAGTTAAAAAATCAAAATTATTGTTATTACCATGACATAGTTGAATGTCTTACTTTCTGACGTGAGGAACAATTGAATAATAATCAAGAACAGTCATTCTGAAAAGTTCAATGATTAATAACTGTTTAAATCTAATGTTGATATTCTTCGCTGTGATTGAATAAAATCAGATTATCTGATTAAAGAGATAATCTGCTTTTGCTAGTTATTAAAGGTATAGAAGCCACTTCTATTTGATTAATAGATTCGAAATTTAGTATTACGGGACTTCCATGATATTACAATTACATAGTAATTTGGACCTGACGCTGCAGCATCATTTTGAATCAACAGGATTTTTTTTTTGGTTTCTCGGGGGAAAATCCTGCATAGGACCATCAGGGCCGCTGTGAGGGCAGCAACCCCGGTGTGTCAGACTCCTACTGACTAAAAACCCCCGGGGTGTCCCTCTAATCGCTCCACCCGAGCCTGGGAAACCAAATTCATCCAGACGCCCAGAGAGCGAAATGCCTTGTCGAGGCTGCCTCTCTGGGAGGGGTAGGGGTAAAGAGCCCACCCTTCCAATACCTATCTCACAGGCGGCGCGCCGGACACTGCACACCGCCACCCTCTCATCCGGACAGCAGACTCCCTCAAGTCTACTGCCCGGTTGAATCAACAGGATACTCAAATCATCACTAACTTACAATGGAGATGATGTCAGGGCTTCTTGGATTAGTCGCAATGAACAGGTTACAAATATCATAATTACATTTTTTTTTAATACTGTCTCGTGAAAGTGACTACAGTACACCTGATGGAAAGTACACTGTAGTGCAAGAACGACAACGACCAAGGGACGAAAATCTATTGATAATCACCATCACTGTGTTAGCACTCATATACCACGATGGATGGACTCTAGATATACACACAAGCTAATTCCGAAACGCGACCGGCCGACGCAAATCACTAGTTGTATCTATCTATTGGAGAATTGGAGATGTTTTATATTATTACTAGCTGTCCCGGCAGACCTTGTTCTGCCCTATTTCTCTAAAACAAAGTCACATTGTTTTTTTCAATGTTAATAGCTTCTCCGTCAGATTATTCAGGTTTTCAGGTATTCAGGTATTCCCCGTCAGGTATTCTGCGAAAACCTATTGGACTGTACCTGCCTCTCTCGCGACTAGTCACCGCAGCGAGGCTGCACAGGCGTCGGCTCCTCGTCAGCTCCAAGCTCCTCAGCGGTCGCACGGACACAAATCGCTACGCGCTTGCGCATGTATGGTGGAGAGAGAGATAGAGATTCACTCGCGGAACAGTCTTCGTATTGACAGTTGGCTAACGTCTTTGTAGAACACTAACGCGGGTTTGAGCGGGAGCGGGTTCGTCCTTATTCCACGGACACGGGCTTTGTTCTTGAGGTGGAGAAAGAGTCACTCGCGTAAGTCTTTGCGTAATAACACTTGGTGGACGCCTTTGTAGAACGTTAGCGCGGGATTCGGCGGGTGCGGTGAGCGAGTAGGTACTTTCTCCGCGGGCTCGGGCGTCTCACTTTGAGGTGGAGAAAGAGCCACTCGCGATAAGTCTTAGTAATAACAGGCCAATGTCTTTGTAGCACGTTAGCGCGGGTTTTAGCGGGAGCGGTGTGCGAGTAGGTACTTTCTCCGCGGCCTCCGGCGTCTCACTTTGAGGTGGAGAAAGAGTCACTCGCGATAAGTCTAAGTAACACTTAGAGCGGGAGCGGGTGCGGTGTGCGAGGACGTACTTTCTCCGGCGTCTCACTAATTACTTTTTTGAAGCATTTAGAAAAGCGTCGCCTGCTTATTTTGGCGTCCTAATAGGGTGATTTTATTGGTTGATTTTGGCGGCAACCAATGATTTTTTTAGCGTGAAAGAGCGGTTTGTCCAAAGTGTGGAAAAAGGAAGGAAAATACAAGGATAGCGGGTTAAATATTTAAATTGGCTTGTCCACCTATTGGCCTGTCGGCTGTTTTTTGAAAATTGTTTGAAGGAACCTGGCCTTAATGTTATATATATAAAAATTGACAAATATTGACATTAATGTTTATACGTCACTCAATTATTTTGCCTTCCCGGAACCCGTCCACTAACATTTAAACTTTATGGTATGGTGTTAAAGTTCAAATGGACTTTTAAATATTATTACGAATTTTTTGTATGAGAATATAGAAAAGTGTTGTTTTTAGACTTTTTCAGACAATTTTTTTAATTTTTCTCTCCGTAATAACCTTCCCCAGACTTCAACAAACACAACAAAAAAGAAATCAGCCAAATCGGGTCAGCCGTTCTCGAGTTTCGCGTTTATCAACACATTTAGCGATTCATTTTTATATTATAGATAATAATTTAACGATCATTTGTAAAAAACTTCTAACAATTCGATAATTTGGGCGTAAAAAGTTTTTTTTTCTAAAACGTTTCCCAGAATCGTTGGCAATTATGGGCTTATCTACTATGCGAATATTCCGAGAGACTTTAAATAGCTATCATTTTCCCCTGGTGCGTTCAGAACCGCGAAATGCTTTCGCCTAATCCTCTTTAACGACACTGACATAAAAGGAATTACATTTGTAAGTTCGAACTGCGTTTACTGTGCCCGCAAGGCCATTCACGACTTTCTTCAAATAAACATAATAAAACGCGTAGCATTTTATTATTACAACAATTTAATTTTCTATCCTTAATAAAAACTAATTTCAGTTCATATGATAAACCCAGGAACTACGAAGATCATCAAGAGATTAGAATATTTTAATAGAGACAATTATCATACGGTTTTGTCATATTAATCAAATCTTGTAACATTTCACGCACAGAATAAATATACATGATAATACGTATTGGTGCCTACCACTATACTCAGAGTTACTGGGTGAGGTTAAACAACATTGCAGTCAACTCTGGAATGAGTACTTTAATGAGCGGTCTCTTACTAAAGGCATCTGGTACAAAACTATTCAGTGTAGTCTGCCCCGGTACCCGTGGTTCAAACAATCCGATATTAGCAGGAGAGACGCTGTGACATTGTTTAGACTCCGTTCCGGGCATATTCCATCGAACAAATTCAAACATTTAATAGGAATCTCCGACTCCCCAAACTATACGAAATGTGGTGTAGAAGAAGATGTTTACCATTTGCTGATGGAGTGCGTCCGGAACGAAGCACAACGTCGGGATATACCGGTTGTCAATTATCTTGTGGGCACTTGCAACTGCATTTTATCCTCTCCGCTTTCCGAGCAGGCCAAAATGTTAGTTGCACTTTACCTGAAGGTGGCTTAAAGTAGCTATAAGTGTTTTGCCTGTACGGGGGTGACGTGGTCACTCTGTGACAAAACCCCTTTAAATTAATAAAGAAATAAAAAAAAAAGAATAAATATATGTGTAATCTGCAGAATCTGTTCTGTGTTTGGTTGTCTTTACATGTGCGATTTATGTTATTTTTACACTGGCTCGACAAAGTGACTACAGTGCACCTGCTGGTAAGTGCAGTATAGTCCAAAAGCGACAGCGATCATCAAAATACGAAAATCCGTTGATAGTTTCCGTCATGTCGGCCCACATATACCACGACTGAAGGTCTCTAAGTATATGAGTTATACTGGATATACACAAGCTGAACCAGAAACGCGACAGGCGAAAGCAAGTCACTATGACGGTCTTTACACTTGTGAGCTGTATTCATGACCCAGTTCTGGGCAATTGCCTTACCATCATAAATATATTCATATGTTTGTGAATATTTACTACACTAGGGTAAATCTTGGAATGAGGTACTTGTACTCACACACGTGTGTGTGTGTGTGTGTGTGTACTTTGCACTCCTTAAAAAAACATCCCGAAATGAAATTTCTTTTACAAACAATGTGAATTTTTTATTACCTAATCATTTTTTACATTCTTTTATTTCTGTTTACTTTATCTAGCATTTCCTTAAATAGGATTCTCACATTCGCGAAACACATTTCACATTCATATGCCATTTACATTGCTTTCTGGGGTAGAAAGTAACCAGAAACAAGAAGTTACGACTAACGTTCAAATTCATTGCTAGTACGTATATACTTATGTAGTCCCGAACAAGGCACCCTGCTCTCACTCCATTGGAAATGGGTTTTTAGAAGTTAAGCTGCTGAAATATTTAAAATCTCATTAGAGTTGCGCCTCTCGTACTAGGAAACGTGTTGTTATAAAATTTTCCCTTTGTTAGTATAAAATTATGAAACGGAGCGGTGTGTGAAGGTTTATTAGACTTTTGATCTAAATTCAAATGGTTCACACGGAATATTTTACTCGGTTTTTGATTACAATTGTACAGATATTTTGGGTTATAAAGAACTCAATAAAACATAGAGGCATTTGGCAAAAGATCTATTATTAATTGAAACTTTAGGCAATTAATTCTTGTGTGTCTTTAAACTTAAATTAATAATGTCTGTACGAAAAACAAGTCATTCAGAAGTTTATTTACCTTCATTTATTGATGTGATAATGGGCAAAACATTTAGCACGTACAATGGCCAATGAGATTATACGAGAAGAAAGCTGACAAGCATAATTTTGGGCGACCACCCACGAGGTGAACTGTTTAGCAAAATAAACTTGTTTTCTTCACACAATAAATAAAAGTAATAATAGTTGCAAATGATTACATTCGAGGCGACACAAACGAATTTATTTCAATAAAATAAGACATTCATAAAAGGTTTTTTACTATAGTAAGCTTGTACTATCATTTTAAAAAAAAAACTCGTATAACTAATTGTAACAGTATGAAATTAAAGAAAATACCTTTATTTCGTCACAAGGAAAAAAAAATAAAAAGAAGAAAAAATTATAAGAGCAGAAAAAGTTTAGAAAGTTTACTTTGATTTCGTCACTTTTAATTCTTATCCAAAATTTAACAATTATTTTATTATGGTTGTTTAATTTAATGCTTTGTATCTTATTTGACTTTTTATATGGTATTCCGATTCAATTCGTTTCAAGTTTTTTATACTTGCACGACATAGTAACTACAGTGCACCTGATGGTAAGTACAGTGTAGTCCAAAAACGAAAGCGACTATCAAAGGAAGAAAAACCGTTAAAGGTCTCCGTCGTCATGTCGACCCACATATACCACAACTGAAGGTCTCTAGGTATATGAGTTACTGGATATACACATGCTGATCCCGAAACGCGACAAGCCAAAGCGAGTCACTATGACGGTCTTTACACTTATGTACTGTAGTTATGACCCATTTCGTGCAATCGCCCTACCACCAAAAACTATAAACATTTATGTGCAACGAACTGAAGACACTGCATCTATTTCTACGTTTACATTATTTAAAACATACAACTGTCAATCCAGCTGAAGGGCCAATTAGGAGCGTTACAGGCTTCCAATAATGGCATGTATAAATCTAAGAGACCGCAGATTCTGAGCCTGGCTCATTTGTCTCCGTATTTGGGTTAATAAGACTTGCGCTAATACTTAACTAGGGAACGAGGTTGAGGACTTATCTTGTATATATATCTTGATATTTTACTTAGCGATCTCTCGATATTTTTGGTAAATCCTTTCCGAAATTCAAAAGAAAGGCATTGGAAAGCACTGAGGGTCACGTAAGGGTAAAATTTGTGTTTTTGTTTTGATTTTACTGTGGTTTTGCTTTCATTGTTGTTCTTGTGGTTTTGGTTTGCGCGTATTCTGTTCTTTCTTTCTTTTTGTCATTGATTCTTAAATTATTTGGTTTTGATGTAAATTTTGTTTTCTAATATTATAATTATTTTGTGTTTACTTATAGTGCATGCTGCAGTAGCCATCACTGGTTGATTCATTTTAATGTTTTTTTATCAATGATTGTCATTGTTATATTTTTATATAATGTATTGGCCACTGGCTGCCCTATAAATAAATAAATAAATTTTATATCGGTAAAATTAAAATACTTGTGATTGTACTTGTGATGTGATTTGTTTATATTGCTTGTGTCCGTAATTCTTAAAGACGATACTTAGTTTGAGTTCCGTAGACGCTATTCCGACTTTGCTTACGCTTTATTCAATTATGCCGTTTCCAAGATTTGCGGTCACAAACACATACAGATATGTGCATATTGATTTACGATTTCGATACATTTCTACAAACCTACATAGCACAAGTCATGAAAAATGGAATATTATAGGACTAAAAGATAGACAGGTAATAAAACGGCAAGTGTTCTTAAATTGGTAATGTTAGAACTCCAAACCAGGACAAAATAAAACAATATTATTGCGGAATATATTATGGCTAACAAATTGAAATAATATTGAACTATTTTTCATTTTACCCAAGACCGATGGCAGATTATACTAAATGAGACAATATCAAAATATATCTCCATATTTTGTATAACGGTTAAAACATATTTGTAAATGTTATTCTTTTGAGCAAAACATTTTTGTAGCGAAGATAAAAGTTAAATGGATACCTAAGGGGGTCATTTTATTACAACACCAGATCCCCTATCTCATTTGAATGTTGCAGAAATAAATGTTATTGTTATCTTTATGTTTAATACGAAATTTTCACATCGCAATCCGCCTCTCATATTGCTCAAGGTTGCAACAATAGACCTGTTGTGCTAATCAAGCCTGATGAAAACATAAATGAATAAACTTAAACTAGTCTCGAAAGTAAAGAAAGAAATCTGTAATATTAGGAATGCTCAATTAAAATCTTACCGTTAATAACATATCTGTATAATTTACAAAACTAACGAATTTATACATTTCCTGACATTTATTAGTTATTTAGTGGGGGCATGCTCGAAGCCAGTAGATGGGCAAAATGTAATCAGATTAGTGAAAATCATTAACGATTACTTTTCACGTTTTTTACCATTAATATGACTGCATTTTGCTCATTTATGCTTTAAACACTACAAAATCCCAGAATGTATACACATTTATGATTTCTTAATGTTTTAAATGGATTTAATCATTAATCAGATTACATTTTGCCCATCTCTGCTCGAAACGTGGGTGGCACGATGTCTTTCGAGTCAAGCTTTGTGTGAAAGGTCTTTGATGATTGTGAATTTTTAATTGTAAAGTACATAAATATGAAGTAAAGTACGTCCTATAGCAAGATTTTCCTTCTAGTCAACTGTCAACAAATCAAAACACAATCATATTTTTTTTGTATCTTGTTAAAATGTTGCTCATGTTTGTTATTATTATACAAATTATTACTTGGAAGACTATTTACTCTAAGAGTTTGTGTGTGGATCTTGTGGACGAGACTGCTATTCCGGTGTCAGACCGATGCCCGAACAGATGGAAATCTTTACGGACTATCAGGACTACCGTGAGGGCAACGGCCCCTGTGTGTCATACTCTTACAGAATAAAACCACCGGGATGTTCCTCATACCCATCTGCCGAGGCCAAGTGTGCGGCAACGCTAACTTCCTCGCACCTGGCGACAGCCAGCCTGATGCAGGTCTCTGTCCGCTGCTGCAGGATGAGATGATGCGACGCATCGAGCCCTCCATACTCAGGCGGCCTTCGATCCCTGACCAGCAAACCTTAAATTAAAGTTGAACCTGTATCTCCTGCTGTGCACGAAAATGAGCTGATAATAAAGTAACTTTACAACCTTAATGTATTTGAGTATACCTATTTATAATTTGACTTAATAAAACTTCAACAGCTTAGTTGGTGCCCTAGTTTAATTTTTGCACCAGGGCCTTTGGTTACTTAGCCACGCCAGTGCGCATGATTCACACTTTTGACGAATGCCGTGTATTACATCCAAAGAAGGTTATTTTGTAAGAGGAATATACACATTTAATCACGATATCGATTAGTGTCGCACCGTCAATAAGGAAAAAAATCAAGGCTCGTCTATATTGGAGCTGCCAGTTGTTTATTTATTCCAAACGAGTGCCGCCGGAAATAAGTCCCGATAGAGTTCCATCGCTGTAGTACCAAAGAATAAAACATAGATGGGCAATTCCATTTATCTCATCTGCTTTAAATAATACTAGCTGTGGTACCACGGTGTTGCCTGGAAAGAAATAACTTACCCTGTTGCGGATCAATTTTCCAAAAATATTCAAATATATTTATTTTTACTTCATCGCACTATATATCTTTCGGCGTGAGCAAAGATACATTAAGGGCTGTGTTTACTTCACGCTTTTATGTCGTGCTCATTATGACCAGTAGCGCAATTGATCGCTGTTATCAAAACCCTGACACATGACATTTCTAGTACATGCTATACAGATTTTCTTAGGAGTTTTCTGTTCACTAGTGACCATTTGAAGCCTAAATTTGTATATAATTGGAAATACCCGGATGTACGTGCGTGTTTTTTTTTATTACTACAAAACTGACAAGTTTTCAATCAAACTTTCAACACCAATTTATTCCCCTTAAAAGTAGATAAAAAAAATCCACCCTTAGGGATACCTACATTACATAAAGATCCCTATGTACAAATCTAAAGTTTCTAGCTTCAGCAGTTTAAGCTCGACGACGATATGTCAGCCAGGCAAGTGTTTTTATATATATTAGATAAGATATAGAGAATAGACCGATGGAAGAATCAAAATCGCGAATTAATTTGAAAAGTATTAGGCTACAATACTTACTTTTGGACATTGTAACATTGAACCCACTGGAAACAAAATACAAGCGAATCCTAAAATTATTACATTTAGTTGAAGTGAAATACGGAGCACTCCACTATATATTGAATAATCTATGCCCTGAAATGGTTCAGCAAAGATTAGTGTTTACCCAACTTGGCCGCTCCGTGGATTAAGAGAAATTCCCGTGTTACATTAACGACGCGGATCTTTGGCAAATTTAATGTCAGAGTTTCATCTTATTACCAGCATTGTGAAGAATTCAGAAACATGACGGCAAAGTTTTAGGATTGTGGGAATATTTTTAATGGTACTATCTATCTTTACACCGAATCCCTGTTATCATAGGCAAAAAGAATGGAACACCACTTCTACCTATCATCGTTTAAAATTAAGTTTGAAAAATATCTTTTATGCGAATAAAATTAATTTATGGATGTGCGTGGATCTGTTTTTTTTATGGTATAATATATAGTATTTATTTTTATAGTGTAGTAAAAGGGTTTGGATGACAAAGATTAAAGCTGTATATTGGTAATAAAATAAAAATTAAAGGTGGATCAAAGGTGTATAGGGGTATATTGACTTTTTTGTATTTTATTATGTAAAATGATTTTTTATTTGTATAACTGTATATATAGGGTTGTCCCAGTGAAGTGGCTGTGTCGTCCGCAAGGCCCTGTCAGAATACCAGCGCTGCAGAGTCTAGTGCTCTGTAGCACAAGCTGAGACAGGGTCCTTATTGGCGGCGGGCTAGACTTTTTTATGTATTGTTTGGTTGTTCTTTTTTATGTTTTTTGTATTTTATGTGGGTTTTATTGTAAAATGTAGTTACTCTTATATGGCTGCTGTTAATAAAACGTTTTTTCTTTCTTTCTTTCTTTCATCACAAACCTGTTTCGCGTCCTTATCATTAATCAGTCCCTTCTTGCACTCGTGCTGATTCCTCGTACCTTTGACATTATCCCGAACTCTCTTTATTTGGTCTGTGTAGGTAAGTCTTGGTCGACCAGAGCTCTTGCTTACAGATCAAAACGTTAATCTTTAAGAGTCATACATGCAGTGGTAATAAAATAACAACTTCTTTACACCATTCATTAATAAATTGCTTCTTCGCATCGAGCAAAAAAAATATAGCAAAATAACATAAAAAACCTGAACACAAAAGTCAGTGAGAAGTTGCATCTAGCCAACGTAATCATTACCTACCAAACCATCTAATTAGAATGAAATAGAAATACAAACATGGGGATTTAGAATATAGGAAAATAATTTCGTTTTATCATTTCTTGCAATTATTGGTAAAACATGGCGTCCTACGTCGTATCTAAGGGCTATTTTCCGGCCGTAACCAGAATTTATTTAAAGATAACTTTGGGTTTCGGATACCATTTGTTTATACTCGTTCCGTGTTTTCCATATACTCAGAGAATAAGATTTATTGCTGATAATATTCTAAATAATATACAATGTATATTGTTATAATACTATTTTTCCTACTTTATTTGTATATTACAAAAAATATATAATCTCTCTATTACGAACTGTTGGGGGCCAAATCAGTTATTTCAAAAAATAAAACCAAGGTTAATCGACTATTTAAATAACTCTGAAGAAAAGAGGGTCGTTTTTTAGAAAATATCTTTGTATGGTTGTACATAGGATTGCTTTTGTAAGATATTTTCGTAGTTTTAATATATATTATTCAACTTAAAACATAATCAAGTTAGGTAATGCTTAGTTGGGCAGACAAAAATATATCCATAATAGATTTCTTTATTAATAAGGATATATTCACAGCCTACATATACATTAATGCAAATTTTATTTAAAAATAACCTCACTATACTCACATATTCCTGGTCTTATACTAAAGATGTCAAGCGATATGATTTTTTACGTGTATATACATATATTACTGGCTACGAGTACGCACTTCATTTAACTTGAATTGAAATATTTCTTAATTGTTAACGCAGAATATCGCAGGAATAGGTTAGTATGCTATATCCTAAGTCAAACAGATTTGTGGCGCACACTATCACCGCTTACATAAAAAATTCACAACAGCTCTCCAGTGTTGTGAAAATGTTACGTTTCCTGATCTAAAGATACCAACTTAGTGATTTTACTCCTTTCAAAGGTCTTAAATGTTGACAGGGTATTTTAAATATTTTAGGCTGAGATTTATAGACCCATCTTTAAGCTTGCTAAGACTTTATTAAAATATTTTAATTTATATTACTCAGTGAATATCAAAGAATTTGGTAAGTTATCGATTTTGTCAACATGGACTTGACTCTGCGAATACTATGGTTATAATCAAGTTCCTATTATATATGCAGATTTTGTCAAAACGAATTGATTTTTTGAAGACTTTGCTTAACAAAGTTGAAATAGCGTCTATAAATCTCTGCAGTATATTTATAATGCTGTTGATTGTGATGATATTTACGTTTTAGAAATAATAAATAATGTTTTACATAACTATGTAAAGACAATTGGTGTTGTGTCTTTTACATTTAATTAGGCCATAGTAAGTTCAGTGAGATGAGCGGGGGCTGGCCTTATACACCACCCTTCGCAAATGCAAAACTGAGGAGGCCTGCAAAAGGCTCGACGTTGCCGTGTGCTGAGGAAGCTATGAGGGTGCTGTACCATAAATGTTTGAACGGGTCTTATATGCGAAAATTTTTTAACTTAGCAAGACGCTAAATCCTTATTATACAGGCTATAGCATAAGACCCGTTGAAGTATTTATTATGTATCCAAAATGTGAGATTTTAAAATGTGTTTTAGGGAGGAATTCTTGACTAGGTGGGTAATACTGTCCTGAACGCAGATTGAAACAAGTTATTGATGTCATCCCAGCGCGGTGCAATCACTCAAATTCCCTTTGAACAAGTTCCAAAGCTCTCATAAACAGATCGTCGAGTGAACACGTACTCTCGATATATTAAATGACGGGAAAACCAAAAAGGCTCAAAGCCATATACATTAACATTGCTGAATTTCTTACCATGGTACGGAACTAGTAGTATTTAAATGTGTTTTTTTCTAAGTGTGAAGAAATGTTTTTAGATATTCTTGATATCGATTTTAATAAGACGCGTTTTATCGTATTATTTCATATAATATTATAATTCCAAGGTTAATTTTTGACATGTTTTGCCATTTAGTTTCATATGTAAAACATTTTCGAATTTAATTTTTGGGTAGATTGTTTGGTATTATTCCTGAAGATAACGGTTAAGTAAAGATTAAAATAAAATAAAAACAATAAAAAATAAAATTATAAAAAAAAAAAATTAAAAAAGAAAAAAACATTATGAAGCATTATTATAAAATGAGTTTTAAATAAATAAAAGTTTAAATAGTGACAAAATAGTTATTATTGCAAATATAAATAAAATTAACAAGTATTTTATGTGTTACTTAAACTTTATTTTATACTTCATATAAGGTATAAGTTAATTTTTGTGACTATTGACTTTAGCTACTATTCAAACCCTTACTTAACTTAAAACTAGTCCTTCTAATAAGGCCATTAAAATTGAGCTAATAGTTTATCTTAACGTATATTTACATAAGCCAAAAGTATTTTAATAAATTCCGGATAAAAAGTATAAAATTTATCAAATTTTCTTGTCATTTTATAATAACCGTTAAAGCCTTCGCAATTACACATTTCAGAGGTGAGATAAGCCTTTTGCCTTTCATAAAAGAGTTTGACATCTCTCCGGCTTAATGTCGGGTAAGTCTGCTAAAAAGCATCAAACTTTTCATGATTTATCTTCCAAATTTCGATTGAGATTAGAGCAGAGAATAAATGACCTGTTTCCGCCTGCCCCGTTTCCGAATCAGCACGTATGCGTCCAATTTTATGCATACCTGAAAGCCTTCCGTCGCCTCCGCCTTTTTTATGCCACTAAACATATTGTATCTAGTTGTACAAAATGGTTAATGGCACGATATACAAGAAAAAAGAATAGATTACGCCTAATATGAAACAAAACTGTAATATAAAGTATCTGCAAAGAAAGTAACACTTTAGTAGTAGCGTTCATTCCATAGATGCATAAAAGCATTGCATGCCCTGACGATAATCTGGAATAAATTGCTTAAAGTTAAACAAAAAAGAAACCATTTATATTCATATCTATTCTATATTCACGCTTTCTATATTTCCTATGAAAGCAATATAATATTTACTATCATAATATGATATTTAAATTAATTACGCGAATCCTGCCTACCCTGTCCATATATCTTATGTACGTCACTGCTCTTTAGTATATGTTTGAACACTAATAACAGTTAGCTCACATATCAAAAAGCTTAACAAGGGCTTTTCTAAAATAAAATAACCCTATGATTTTTGTAAAAGATTGTTTACTTGTTTTTAAACAATATCCTATTGTGACAACTAATATTAAATACTGTTAATAAAAATAAACCTAGTCTGGTAATACGGCCGATAATACAATATATTAAGGTTAAATTATAGGCATACATTTTTAAATTCTACAAAGTCATTTTCCTCTTTACTCCTAAAGAAAGTGATAGATGAAAGAGTTGAATTTTTTCTTCTCGATATAAAATGTTCTAACGAAGTAATTTGCATTTTTCTCAAGTTCGCTGAAAGGGTCCGACCGTGAGGAACAATTTTTATCGTAGAATCTTTGCAATCTATACCCGTTCATTTAAAAGCATCTATTTATTCATTTGGTTGTCTGATTTTCTTGACCTAAAATCTTACTATAGGTTAAATTAATGATCTAGTATCTTCAAATTGTATACGTTTATCTTTACCTATTTAAAGCTTTACGTAATGAGTCATTCAATAATAAAATACGAATTAATAAATATATTTTGAGTAATTTTAATTTTAGTTATTTTTTGGTTAATGTTTATTTCAACCCACTAATTTAGTAATTGTATTCAACTCTGTTGTTTAGATCTTGCAAACATGTATATAACATATTTTTCATTTATTCGAGCGAGTGCATAAAAAAGCTATATTCCTCAAATATATACATAAGCAGTTGTTCATAGTATAAGCAGTAACGTAAATATAGACCAAATAAGCCTGCTAAAGCAGAAATAATCACGTTAGTTGGCAGATCAGACGAGCAACGCTCAAGTGCGTGCCTAATTGCAAACCGCACGTAATACGAACTAAGACACTGCTGTTCAAAGAGTCGATTCTAAACACGTTAGTTGTGAGATTACATTACTTTCAATTAACTACAACTAAGGCCTCCCTACATCAAAGGGATCGTACGCCTGACTGAATTTAAATGTACATAATTAAATTAAAAATGTTTTTTTTTTTTCAATAACAATGTCCAAAAGAATGCAGGTAGTGCCAAGAAAATTATTCAACGAACAATATTTCTTTTTTTTTACACTGGCTCGACATAGTGACTACAGAGTACCTGATGGTAAGTACAGTGTCGTCCAAAAACGAAAGCGACTATCAAAGGATGAAAATCCATTGATAGTCTACATCGTCATGTCGGCCCACATATACCACGACTGAAGGTCTCTAGGTATATGAGATACTGGATATACACAAGCTGATCCCGAAACGCGACAAGCCTAAACTGGTCACTATGACGGGCTTTACACCCATGTACTATGGTCGCGATCCAGACGGGCACCGATGCCCTACCACCTCGCTGCTGCACGTTTAGCACCACCTACGAGTCACGTGTAGGGATACTAGGGTAAAGCCTACGGACGCGAGCAGCTTCGACTCCCATGGACGCGAGCAGCTTCGACTCCCAAATTCATCTTCAAATTCGTCTTATATTTTTTGGTGGTAAGGCTATTGCCCGAACTGGATCATGACCACAGTACACAAGTGACCGTCATAGTGACTCGCTTTGACATATTGCGTTTCGGGATCAGTTTGCGTATATCCAGTTACTCATATACCTAGAGCCCTTCAGTCGTGGTATATGTGGGCCGACATGACGACGGAGACTATCAACGGTTTTTCATCATTTGATGGTCGCTTTCGTTTTTGGACTACACTGTACTTACCATCAGATGCACTGTAGTCACTTTGTCGAGCCAGTGTAATAAAAAACTTTAATTAACGCAATAGGAATACCATTTTTAAAAACAGTTTTATTTTAATCTTACTTTTAATATGCCATAATTCGAAAGGTTCGAAATATAAAAATAACAATAATATATTGTCGCGCTATATCCCTTTCGGGGTCAGCAGAGGTACGTTAGTTGTTGTATCCACTTTGCGCTTATATGTCGTGACCAGTAGCTCACGATGTTTTCCTTCACCGGTGACCATATGGTCCTAAATTCATACATAATCGCAAAAAAAACCCAGAAGTACGCACCGAATTTCAAACTTACAACCATTCGCGTTACCGCGCATGAAAACCAATCCCTTATCCACTAGACAACCAAAAACACCAGAAGATAAGATTATAATAATACTGTTTTTAATTTTCATCAAAACTACCACATTATTAAGCAATTATGTTACGACAAAGGAAGTTTAAATTATTTATACAGCCCTATTATAATACAAATATAGTTTATACATAGAACGGTATTAAAGTATTCCTCGAATAAATATAGTTCTGTCATCTTAATTTAAAACATATTTAATTTTATACGTAAAAGCAAAAGTAGTAGAATATTAATAAGTTTCTAAGATATTTAAAAAATAGCTATAAGTTGTAATAAAAAAAATACTGTTTAAATTTTTACTGTGAGTCAATTTTAGTTTAAGTCAAAACTCTATTTAAGTTAGTATTAGGTAGTAGGTTAGGTACATAGGTACCAAGTAAAATAATAATCCATTCAGAGCTCCCAATATTTATTTTTGTCCCAAGAAGGGTGTATCGACTCGTAATAATTGAATTCCTTCCGATAACGCGTAAGAAAAATAATAGTAGGCTGTGGGACATAATATTTCTTAGGGTGGAATTACATGGATTTATATACCGTAATTGGTATGTGTACTTTTATAGCTACGCTCTTATTAAGGAAGTCGGCTAATTAGTCATATTTTTTTGTTATTTCTTATACAATAGATCCATATTAATGCTCATCTTAGATTAATGTATAGAATATAATAAAATGCGTGTATAACCAGTGACGTGTATAGGGTATTTGGACAGGATAGGCAGAATGCACGTAATTAATTTAAACATTATATTATGAAAGTAAATATTATACTGCTTTCATAGGAAAGATAGACGGCGTGAATATAGAATAGATATGGATATAAATGGTTCCTTTTTTGTTTAACTTTAAGCAATTTATTCCAGACTTATTTATCATAAGGGCATGCAATGCTTGCATGCACATATGGAATGAACGCTACTGTATAGTATATTTTTTGTACCCTGAGCACTTCAATCTAGAGCCTATTTATGTATATGAACGTCGTACTAAAGAGTGTCAAATTCCGGTAAATTTTCGTCGTTCGATCTGTTATATTATCACTCGGAACTTCTCCACAGCGATCCTACAGGTATTTGTTGGATCTCATGTATTATTTTGTGCATACTAATTACAAGGTTCGAGTCCCGAACAGATTTCGGCATCACACGCACACTCCTGATAGATTTAAAATTCTATTATAGAGGCTTTATTATACAGTGTTTACTAATATTTTATATAAAAAATTTAATGGATGTTACATCTTTTATCCGTTGAACTTATTTTTGTGTACTTGTATATGTGTATTTTTATATTATTATCTATAATACTTTCAAATTCTAATGCTGTGTATCTGTACTCTATTGATCCCTTCCTTGCTGTTTTCTGCGCGTCGACGTAATAAATAGGTGTCAGCTGAAAATCAGCGCTGGGTGGCTCGGCTGGTCATTTAGCCCTTGATGAGCTGACTTCCCTATGGCGCATCATCACAAAACAGGGTGTTTACTTTTTTATTTTCTGTCTTTAATAACCTATTTTGCTCTGTTGTTTGTTGTGTTGTGTGCCAAATAAATGTTTTATTATTATTATAGAAAATATCGTGAGTAATTCCGCACGGTATCTAATACAAATGTAATGCATGGGTGCCTTCAAATGACGATCTGCTGCGTTATTCGCCACGTTGGGCACGACATATAAACTTAAAGTGAATACAACCATTAATGTATCTCTGCTCACCCTGAAAAGAATAAAGTGTCACTATATTTTACTCATTATTTATTATTGCTAATTATAAAACTATTTGTGTTTCGTTCATGTGCAAAATGGTATCTTACAAACAACTTCCTTATGAACTCTCATCAGACTTACATGGGTCGGGAACGTATGTATGTTTACATCAATTTACAAGCCACGGGGCTTACGTATCGCGCGAGATCACAAAGGACGACCGCCCTGGGCCGCATCAGATCATTCTCAGTGATTGGAGTTCCCTATTTTACTTTATTTTTGTAAAGATGGTTGAGCTCCAGATTAATTGGGTAAAAAGATTTACATCTTTTTTGGTGGTAGGGCGAACGCCCGAACTGGGTCATGACCACAGTACTCAAGTGTAAAGACCGTCATAATGACTCGGTTTGGCCTGTTGCGTTTCGGGATCAGCTTGTGTATATCGAGTAACTCATATACCTAGAGACCTTCAGTCGTGGTATATGTGAGCCGACATGACAAAGGACTATCAATGGATTTTCATTCTTTGATTGGGGCTTTCGTTTTTCGACTACACTGTACTTACCATCAGGTACTCTGTAGGCACTAATACGAATCTTCAATTCATTAATAGTGATTCAAGAATTCAAAGAATTGATGTATGTAATATCCATGTATTCTGTGAGCACCAAACTTTAAGAATATTCTTCAATCCTTATTTAAACGGGAAAGTTTATATTCTGTGCATATATTGATGTCTCTCCCACTGTATACCTAAGCTCAACATTAGATTACAATTCTTTGTTAAGCAAAATGCTATAGTGCAACGCCAAACAGCATGCGACGTGTACAAAGCGTTCACGATATCACGTCGCATATTAAATCGCCGAAAAATATATCTCGAACATTGAAAATCCGCTTTCAAAAAGAAAGCTTTACATCTAATTTTATTTATTTATTTGTCGATTTGTTTAGTTTAATTCGTGTGTATTAAGGATTAAGGACAATAATTAGGCTGTAAATTTAAAAAAAAAAAAACATAAGTAGAAGGTAAAGTTAAAAATAGGTAATTTTTTTAGATGTTAACTTCTCTAAATATTGTATGTTTATAGAAATGAAATTGTAAAAATTCAGATTTGCAAGCGATCCGCTATAGACGCTGCTAAGGAACTCCAATTTTTTTTTTTTGTAACCCTGTGGAAACCCTTTATGTCCCGTCAGGGGGCGGTGAGGGCCGCCCCCCCCTCCCCCGGTGTGTCGGAGTCGCACTGACTAGAACCCCCGGGGTGTTCCTTCTCCCGTCTGCCGTCAGCTTTCTCGGCACCCGGCGACGTCTGGCCTATTGATGGAAGGCCCCTGCACAGCATTTGCTCACCTTTATCGTCTTAGAGCGATACGTACCCAACACATCGCGCACTGCTCTCGCCTTGAAGATGTTGGGTGACGCACTGCCCTCAAGTGCGCCGCCCAGATTCGTGTGTATCTAATTAAGATCGTTTAGCTTATCATCTCTATTATTACTTCTTATTACAAAACTAAATTTGATACCTGTAGTTTAAGACTGTGGTGTGTTTTATATTAAATTCAACATTTTTGTAATACAATACTCTTTAACATCAGTGGAATATAAACTTTAAGTGATTAAACTTTATTACAAAATACATTCTATTTTTGTGTGGCATAAAGAGAACTTCTCGAAAAGTGACTACACTACACCTAATGTAGAGTACAGTGAAGTCTAAGGACGACAGCGACCATCAAATGGCGAAATTCTATTGACAATCACTGTCGTCATTCCGGCCGAAACAAACGAACGACGGAAGAAATCTAGGTACATTTATAAGCTACTGAACGTACACAAGTTGATCCCGAAACGTAACAATCCAAAGCGAGTTACTATGACAGTATTTGCACCTTATATAAAACCGGACTTTTAGGCCAAGATTTATAAACACTTCTTTAAGTTTGCTTAGACTTTACTAAAACATTACAATTTATATTACTTAATGAATGTCAAAGGATTTGGTAAGTCACCGATTTTGTCAACAAGGACTTGGCTCTGTGAATACTATGGCTATATTAAATTTCCTATTATGTATTTGGTTTATTGTCAAAACAAAATTATTTTTTGAGAACTTTGCTGAGCAAAGTTGAAATAGCGTCTATAAATATGAGCCTTAAAGCTCTGTTAAGCGTAGTACTAAAATGAAATATCCATTTATCGATATAAGCTTGCGGAAACAGATATTTTTTGCTACTTTGGAATACCAACAATATGACGATTCAGTTGGTGCAGTGGTTGATCAAATGCTTTGTCGATAGTCATAGTGTCGATTCTCATCAGAAATAAACATATGTATGACACACAAACTATAGGTAACTTCTTAACCTATATATTTGTGCAAGAAAAAGCGTTTGTCAATACACTCACAACACTGGTCTAAATCTTTATCACCGTTTAAACCAATTCCTTTCTTTATAAATACTAAAAATGTATGATAGGTATTTGTCGCTGGTGATCAGTCATTTATTTTATAGGTCATTAACGGGTCATCGTTTCAGCAAGGCAGCTGTCAGCTTGTCGACGAGGTCCATCGGTTTTATGATACGCAGTAATCGAATCTGTCCACCGGGTCCTAATTCATTCGATTGATCGCAAATTGATTGTAAGCGGAAAGTGTGTTTATAACAATCACAATTGGATCCCGTATACGTTTGTTTTTATCGTTAGAACTTATTAAAAATCTTTTACCGTCTAAGCCAGGGGTGCTCTTAGAGTCGACCTCAGGTAATAAAGGCCGATATCGGCGTCGATTGATAAATTTTAATTATTGACTACACGATTAATAAAGTTACTGATTTTGTCAACTTGAACTTACTCTGCGAATAATTAGGCTATACTCAAGTTCTGATGTTCATTTTTTTTTTGTTAAAAACGAACCCCTTTTCCGAGCAACGTCTAAGCGAAGTCAAAGGACTATAAATCGCAGCTTAATAATCTTAAAATAGATCGCCTGCAGTTCCAGTCCGAGCAGCCTCGTCTAAGCAATTTGATGTACTTACAGATTTCTTTAGCCTGAAATAAAGGTAGCCAAACTACGGCCTGCGAAACAGTTTCAAAAGAGCACAAATATATTTACTTTTGTCATATATGTGCCTAGAATTAAGAAATATATAGAAAATTAATCTAGTATAAAGCGTGAAGATTAACGCCAAATAACAATTTTCTATTTCGTAAGCTTATTCTGATGCATATAACCGATGAGTGGAGATACATTAAAGATTGTTTCTAATTAACATACATTGCTTCTTCGCCAGTTCTTGGCACAATCATAATCGCCAGCAAAGGAATTAAAACTCAAAAGTTAAAATTAAAACCTTAATTCTCTTTAAGAAATAAACTAGGAGTACTCAGTAGATGCCTATCTTTACGCGTCACGCAGTGTTTATAATATCATCATCATCACACCACTTCACGGAGAGCTCTTAAAGAATGAGCTCTTTACACCTGTTCCTTTCAGAGATAAAGCCGTGTAGGGTTCTTCTCTCGCCTGATTTTAGGAAGAATAATATTCTCGGTCGCAAGTTATAGCGATTTGTGGGAAATTCAGGGGATTTTAGCCAGGGGAGTTTGATAAACCGGAGCCGATGTCATCATGGTTAGCCTGGCGGTACTTTATTAAAAAAAAAATCAGTATTCAAGCAGAACTCCAAACTTTAACATACCCATCGTATACGTAGGTATATAATACGATTTCATACAATTGGTAAATGAAAACATGGAGAAAGGTGAATTAATTAAATCATTCATCAACTGTCGGTCGCTGAAATCGCGTTATTTATTGAGCTCTGTTAATTGACCGGCTCGAGAGTGAGCTTCGATTAATTACCATCATCGCGTAGTTTTTGAGGTCAGAGAAAAATGAGAAAATTCATACATAACATTATAGCATCAATATCAGAAAAATATTTATCTTTTATCTGCGTAAAGTAGAGTCCACACATTGATGCATGTACGGAACATAGTCTCCTGAAATGTAACACTTGTTATATGCTATATGCTACCCTCATAACGTCATCTCACATTGAAATAGCAATACATTTTAATCTATAATATATGTAAAAGAGAAAGACATCGACTGACTCACTGACTTGCTTTTGACCAAATCTCGGAAACTTAAAGACCTACAGAATTTAAATGTAAGTTCTTTTTAAGATGTATGTTAAAATTGAGAACGGATTTTTGCAAATTCAAGGTCTGAAATACGGGGTTGTAGTTTGTATGTAACTTCGATACCGATTAAGTTAGAGCTGTGAAACGCCGTATTAAGGTCTTCTTTGGAAACGAACAAAACGTATTTTATTTCCTTTTGAAATGCCAGTCCTCGAGGTTGAAATAGGGATGATTAAATTATGGTTATTGCGGATTTTATTATTTTTTACGTTAGAAACATGAAAATTGGAATGCCGACTTACGATAGCAAATAAATATATTTCTCAATTTTACTCACTCATTTGTTTTTCCTGTAAAGGAAAACATTGTGATGAAACCTGTATTGCGTCTAATAGAAATGTCATTTATAAGTGCCTTTAGAATGCCGATCAGCTGCGCTACTAGTCACTTTGGAAACAGCATATGATGATGATGATGTCCTAGCCGGTTTCGGCCACGGCGACTGTTTCAACACCGATTAAGAAAATCGAGGTCCAGTTTTCGGAAACAGTCAATTGCGCAGGAAATATTTAAGTGCATAACTGGACGCGCTGCCTGAAAAGCACTTTCTCGTCCGAGCTCCCTCAGACCCGATGCAAAGGAGAACCAGTACGATCGGGAGGGAGCAGGATGCAGGTTTGGTCGAGTTTTCCTTCTCTGAACACCTGGTAGAATTGCGGGGTTAAAGAGATACCTTAGTCGCCTTTTACGACACCTCAGCAAGAAGAGGGGTGTGCTATTTTATTCTGCCGGCAGCCAGCACGGCCTAAACAGCATATAAGCGCATGATGGATACACAACAGTCACTAATGTATATCTGTTCACCCGGAAAGGGGTATAGCGTGATGATATGTGTTACGTATTCGAATAAGTGTGTGGACAACTTCGATTCTGCTCTGGTAGCACCGAACGGGTTGTCAATTGAGTTTTGCACTCGCTCGACCGATCCGCCAAGTAACGACAGAAAAAATAAAATATTCACAAATTTAAACATAATCCGATTCCAAAATGTACAAGTGTGCTGGGGAGATCCTTCAAAATACCAGTTTCCTGAAGGAGAAGCAGGGGCCCCTAAGGAGTTGGCGAACTGGTGGTCACGGTAAGTGAAACTCTTTAGGCAGCCTGTGCCACTGTTGCGGAGCTATCGAAGTACCGTACAATATGTATATCGCATTTCAGTTTAAGTGGTAAAACAGAAGGTTGATGTTTAAATAAAAATTCGATAATAATGAAGGTATAAATGTGAAATTTATTACACATGAACTGCATTAAATATATATGTATAAACGCGTCTCATTACTTTTGTAAAATAAGCTCCCTAAATTGTGAAACAGGGGGCTTATTATTATTATGCAATGTGGGGCTATGCAGTCTAATTCAGCCTATATCACTGCGACCTAAAAGATCTATTGTGATCGCCACCTTACATCTAAAGCTCTCTGTCAAGGCCTATAGTTTTAAAGAACTGTATAACTTTATTGACAGAGATATCTGTAACCTCCCCTGTGTGTAGCACGTGGCGGCCCAGGATACGGTTGCGTTTGAGCATTAGTAAATCACATTTACACAGGAGGTGCTTGGGCGTTTTTTCCGCACTTTCGCAAAATCTGCAATCTCTAGTGTTCCGGCCACCAATGCTGAACAAATGTTTCTCGTAGTTGATTTCTTCTAAGTATCAGGGCCTCTGCAGCTTTACGCTGGTCGAAAGCCAAGACTAAACAGGGGGCTTAAATTTGTATTAAAATTCGATAACAATGAAGTTAGAACTGTAAAATTTCGTATTTTTATTCAACATAAGAAGTGCATAAAACGTGTATCTTTGTTGAAAATTCACCATCGGGATTTGAAATAGAAGGTTTGGTATTTTAAAGAGTTTAGTTATGTTTTTTACATTAGAACCATTAAAAGTGGAATGCATTTGCCCAGCCCTTGCACCCAGCCCCAACAGACGGGTAGGAGGAATACCCCAGGGGTTTTAGTCGATGCAAGTCCGACGCACCGGGGGGCGACCCTCACTACCTCCTCACGACCCATAAAGAGTTTCCTCCGGGTTACCAAATAAATTGTAGACAATTATATATACCATAGATAAATATATTATTGAAATAATAAAATAGGTACATCTATTTTGAACAGATCTTTACATTAATCAATAAGTCAAACATACAGATTATTCTATATTTTTTTTAATTTCGTAAAGTTTAGCTGTTTACTTATACATTATAAACATAGATAAGCAAAACGTGATCATATTACTGATAAACTATTACGATTTCATTTTGACCCGTTAATCATCAGTAAGATTATATTCTGCCCATCTATGGTTTAAACACAAATTAATCCTCAATTGCATAAACATTTACGACTCATTAAAATTTAGAATGGGTTTTAATCGCGATTACTGATTAACGAAGTTAAAATTACGATTAAATTTTGAACCATTAATCATTAATCTGATTATATTTTGACAATCTACAACAATTTTGACAATTTTGTCTTTATGAATAAAATGGTTATATAGCTTTTTTATTTATTCTCTACAGTTCTTCATCTATCAATGAAATTATGCCTTCGTCTATTTAAATGGCGTTGCAAAGAAAGAGACAGATGACAGACGAACATCACAGTGACATGACATTTCTTCTTATACGGTAAACATAGATTAATGGTGACTTAATATATACGAATATATTTTGTGCCAATAACATAGTCGCCAATTATATTTTATCAACTTTCGCTTTTACGAATTTCTTGGAGTTGGGTCTCATTCCCACCCACAACTTCAATATTCACAGCTTGATTCAATCTCTCACCGGCTTCCTCGTACACGTCACCTTGTAATTGGATTTGAATTTCCCTCAAACTCTTACCCTTTGTTTCAGGAACTACAAAATAGCTAAACACCGCTCCAAAATACGAAATAGCGGCATAAAACAAAAACACTCCTTGCAGTCCTGCTAAATCCCTGAGCGGTTGATAGCCTTTGACAGTGACGAAGTTTAACAAACCGCCCAAAATATGTGTAAACGTCATCGCAACTGACTTGACGTTGATGGGGAAAATCTCCGGGGGAATGGCGTAGACTACAGAATCGTATCCCAGCCCAACAATAATGCTCAAGCAAATGATACCGACCAATGGTATATACCCGTAAACGCTTGTAGAATCGTCCATCCCCATAACATTATGTTTAAAGAAATACGCTCCTACAATTGTCAGCATTATTCCCGCACCGAAGTATGAATAAATTAGCAGAGGCCGGCGTCCCAATCTGTCGATTAATATTGATGACATTACACCTGAAAAATAAACATACTGCAACACCCGGGCTATTTATACCATATGTAAAGTTACTGTAAATAAATTTCACAAACTTGCTTTCCCATATTTTTCATTTTACATCACTTGTATCAAATTAAATTGTACAGTACACGCTACATATAGAATATGCATTCTCTTCGAAATAAATAATTGCCATCGCAAATTCATTTACGAAAAACGAAGTCTATGTAAGCAAAAACTATCTTCGATTAATTCTACATTTATAAGATTACTAATTTAGTTTGGGTATCGACATCGTTACTTTATACGTGTACCTAATTAGTTGTGTATTACAAAACTAAGCTTATACGTAATATGGTATTAAACTGTGCATTTCATCCTTAATACAAAAGAGATTAATAAATAATAACATATCTCAGTCAGCAAAAATACTATAGAAAACGAATCTTCCGTAATAGACTGCTCTTAGTATGAATGCGGAAAATCATCTAAGTGAACACCTCCATCTAGAGCCCTTCAGTCGTGGTATATGTGGGCCGACATGAGAACGGCGACTGTCCATAGATTTACATCCTTCGACAGTCGTGTCGTTCTTGGACTACATTTTACTTTCTATTAAAACACTATACAGTCAAACCTGGATAAGTGAGAAAACTCTATAATTGAGAGTTATAGCCAGGACCCGTCATTTTAAGCTCCCAAAACCTCTATTAGCGAGAAACAGAAACCTCTGTAAAAGAGAGTCGTTTCTCCCTCATGGACCTCCGTAAGTGAAACTGCTACTTATCTATACCTCTATAAGCGGCAGTCGAGATTTATTTATATATATTATTTAAAAGGATAAACATTTAAAATACAAAACAGAATACAACCCAAACGAAATTGACGGATTTTTTAAGTGTAAATAAGTTTTCAATAAAATAAAATTACATAGTGCTTGAATTTTTGTTTTGTTTTCGTAAGCATCTTGATACCTACCCTTATAAAGTACTTATATGTCGAAATCGAATGAACGTAACATATACACACTATTAAAAATATATATATGTACATAATACATACATACTTGCTGTGACTCGTAATTGCTGCGTACCTCTATGAGAGAGAAACGCTACCTATGTACCTGCATTAGCGAGAAACCTCTATAAACGAGAATGAGATTGTGCTCCCTTGAACTCTCACTTATCCAGGTTTGACTGGAGTCACTTTGTCGACTCAGTATAAAACAAAAACCTCACGAATGGTTCGAAGGTTTATATCTTTACTTAGAATAGAATACAATGAATAATTTCTCACCAACAGTAAACCTTACTCCACCGTAAATTAACAATACTGTGGAAACTTGTAAGCCTGATTTACTTTCCTGAGTGATACGTCCCAAATATTGTTGAATGGCATTCGAACCCGACATTATCTGTGTAATTTTTAACCCTGTAATTTTCATTGAGCGTTTTATTACATTTCATTGTCAATAAGCCGGTGTTATGTATTATAATAATAACCAGAGTTTAAAATTAACAAAAAAAAAAGTTTGATTTTGCGCCATCTAGTGGCTGCATTGAAAACTTTTACAATTAATATATTATCATTTATCACTTTCTTTCTATATTTATTAGATGACACTAAAACATTTTTTTAACCGAAACATAAATAGGTGATTTATATAACAAAATAATCTAATCACTATCATTCTTCAAATTTTAGTTATTCACTCACCTAACACAATGATTACGGCTTTACGATATTGTTTCCCTGTCAACAACTCTTTCAAGGATCCAGAACGAGCCATTTCCTTATTGACATCTGATCGCATTAATGATAATTTTTCTTCAAGTGCCTGCAAATGTTTTTTAAATATTTTAAAGTTACCTATAAATGTGTTGATACATATCAAAATCCAGTAAGTCACTCCAAAGTACATAACTATAACAAACTTTTTAGATTAATTAATTACATTGATACTATTTTGACTGCATATTAAATAATCACCTAAAAACAGTAACAAAAAAAGCAAAGGAAAATGTATTAATTTATTTTAGTATTTTATTTTGTTCTTTTTCCCATATTTTACTTAACATGGACATAAAAGTTTTATGAAATTGAATTACACAAATATAAGATTTCGAAATTAATTTAGGGCAATGCATGGCGGCTTTATTTTTCTTAAGATTAATATTTGTTTGAGTTTATATGAAAGTTATTGCAATAAAAGTAGTAAGTTATATCTGCAAAGTAGTAAAAATAAAAGCAAACAAATCGTTTTAATTCCATATTAAACTTTTGTTAAAAGTATAACACATATTTATATATATTGTTGAATAAATACCGCAGATGTGATTTAAGAAACTGCTTTATACTAAGTGCTTGTAATTGTATAATGTATCATGTTATTACTAATATTAGGTCCTTACATATGAAATTGGCGTTTTGTATGGGAGGAACAAAAAGTCGAATATTTTTTAATATAATATATTTAATTAATCAAAGTATGAACCATTATTTTCTATGCACTTTTGCCATCTCATAGGTAGTTCATTGATCCCTTTACTAAAAAAACCAGTCGGACGGGAATCAATAAAATCTTTGAAGGCAATTTGGACTGCCCCATCGGAGTTGAATTTTTTCCCTTGCAAGAAGTTATCCAAATTTCGAAAAAAATGGTAATCTGTTGGAGCAAGGTCCGGGGAGTACGGAGGATGTCTTAGACTTTCCAATTGAAGCTCTTCTAATTTAGTAGCCGTCTGTTGCGCAGTGTGTGGTCTAGCGTTGTCGTGAATCAGCAGTGGCGTGGAGCGATTGACCAGCCTAGGTTGTTTAGTCGCTAGCTAGGATTTGGCTGGCTGGCCAGGATCCAACCATTGCGCTGAGCGCTTCCGATTATCGTAAAGAACCCATTTTTCATCACAGGTAATGATTCGGTTTAAAATACCTTCATTATTGTGCCGGTTTAGTAATGTAACGCAGCAGTCGACGCGCGTTTGCCGGTTTGCTTCAGTCAATTCGTGAGGTACCCACCTTTCAAGATTTTTAATCTTCCCAATTTGCTTCAAGTGAATTAAAACAGTTTTAATTCACGTAAACTAACATTGCAGCCTGCAGCTAACTCGGACGTGGTTTGCGATGGATCCGCTTCCACAATAGCCTTCAACTCTTCATTATCAACTTGAGTCTCAGGCCGTCCACGGGGCTTGTTCTGCAGGTCGAAATTTCCAGAATGAAAACGTTGGAACCAAAAACGAACTGTGTTTTCTTTTGCAACACGACCGCCATACACATCATTCACCCTTCGAGTTGTTTCCGCAGCACTAGTGCCACGGCGGAACTCGTACTCGTAAATAATGCGATATTTTAAGTTTTCCATTTTGTAAAATGAGTGACGCAAACAGAAAAAAACAGAAGAAAAAAACAAATGAATGACGATCATCGAAGCACAAATACATGAGTCTATAGCTGTACAAATTTGAATTTGGAATTCCTTACCAAAGAGGAGAAATTTGTGATTAAAGTGGCCAGTACGAAAAACGCCAATTTCATATGTAAGGACCTAATAATAAAACACGTACCTTAACATCTGCAGATCCATTTAATTTCAGCAAGACTTTACGAGCATTGTGGACTTTACCCTCTTTAAGGTAATAATAAGGTGACTCAGGAATCCACCAGCAAGCAATAAAATACGCGATTGGTAGTACAACTAACATGTAATTCAAGGTTTGGTACGATACAAAAGGACCGACACCCATGACGACGAAACAACCAAAATTTAACATAAATCTTATTACAATGGATAGACTGCCCCTAATATCTTTATGAGCTATTTCTGCTAAATACATTATTGATACCTGAAAAATAAAAACATTAAATTGTAGAAGTCAATATTATTAATTCTGAAATTATTATTTGGTGAATGATAAGGCCTGAAGCAGGAAAATATTGAAGATTTAACAAAAAGATTTTAAATAGAACAAGACTAACAGTTCCAATCATACCAGTACCACATCCCCATAAAAATCTTCCTATATAGAGCATCCATGCCTGCACGCTGGTCACGATGAATATCTGAAATAGTCAATAAACAATAATCTTAGAAGAGGACTTTGCTTATTTATATGTATAATCAGAGATGGACAAAATGTAATCTGATTAATGATTAACGATTCTGAAATGTAGTTGTAATTTTAACTTTCTTGCTCTGTAATCATGATCAAATCCATGTAAAACATTAAGAAATCTTAAATGTGTATGCAATCTGGGATTCTGTAGTATCATAGATGAGCAAAACGCAGTTTACCATTATTGCAAATGTTTGCATTCATCAGGATCATCGCGCCAATAATAATCAATAAGGTAACCTCGACAAAACCACAAGAGACTGAGGATAGGATCAGAATATCTGTTCCCACGTCAAAATAAAGTTACATAATAATAATAATACAGTTGCACTTTACCTGAAGGGGGCTTAAAGTAATTATAAGTGTTTTGCCTGTACGGGGGTGACGTGGTCACTCTGTGACAAAACCCCTTTAAATTAATAAAAAAATAAAAATAATAATAATACGGTTTAAAGAAACTTACCGTTCCAATAGCAATTGGCAAGGCACTACCTAAAATAGTCGCTCTCCTTCCAAATCTATCCGCAGTAAAACGTGTAGCTAAGCTCCCGATCATATATCCTGGTGATGACATGGCTGCCATCCATGATATCTCGCTCTAAGATAATATAAGGTTATTACAGCTAATACGTTCACAGAATGAGGCAAATACATACAATAGTCCACTGGGGCAGTTGAAGACGAACTAGTGAAAACTATACTTGCTCTAGAGAGTGGTTGAGACTTTGACGGCTTTAAAAATTGCGTAAGCTTTGGGAGCTCCCGCACTAAAGACAAAATATGCGTTTTGGGGTCTCCGGTGCAAAGTTATATCTGTACGCCTTTTACTTCTCAATCGCAGTGAAGATTTTAAACAACATTACAACTAACAAATTACCTACCAATATTTTGTACCAATACTTTGAAGTAGGTATCTTAAACAAAAATCGTATATTTTTCAGTATATACATATTCTATTATACGTCTAACAAGGGCCTTTTCTTTACCTAATTGTTTAAAAGAAAATTTAGAATAAAATAAATCATTTTATATTATATATCACTTTAATCAAAATATTTAGGAACATTTGCCTGTTTATATTATCTATTAACTAATTATATCTTTTCTCCTATTTTTTTATTTCGTCAGGATAAAAATAAAATGATTTTCTTACCTTTAGTTGACGGTACGAGATAATTATAACGCGCAAGGCCTATACTTACATCTGTTATTTGTATGTTTGTCTGATTATCGTGGAATTTAGGTATTACTGGAGTGCTCCATGCTAACGATATACCAGAAGTCACAGCAGATAGAGAAACTGTAAATTATATTTGGTCACAATGAAATTGTATTAAAAATAGTATTAAGACATGTTTGGTTCATTTCATTGTTGATTAAGCGGATAACACCGTTTTTAAATATTTTTATATTTGTAGATTATGCAGTACCATGATCACTAAGAGTTAATAACCCCAGATCTTTCGTCAGAAATGATGGGCATCATATCGAGGCGTGAAAGGCTATTTGGTGTAAGAGACGTTTTTAGTTATTTAGTAATTTTTTTTTCGGAATCAGCGTTTTTACTGATTCAAAAATTGTTAATTGTTATTGTACAAGGTATTTTATTGTTAATAAAAAAAAACAAACTAGCATTTGACATATGTTTGTAGTATTTAGAATTTTAGGTACGTCTACCGGACAATCTCAATATAATTAAAATTAGCTAACACTGATCAACCTTCCTCGAACATTAAAGTCAAAATCAAAACGCTGACTTTGGTAAAATCACATTGGTCATACACCAGTGGAAAAGCCACAAGAAAAAAATAATAATAATTTATATAAGAGAGAAGTTATTTTTTGTAACAAAGGACTTCTACTAAACAGGCAAACAAACCTTAAATTAAATTCTAATAAGGCAAATGGAAATAAAGAATTAGTCGATGCACAACATTCTTATCTCATGTATATAACGATATGACTCGGATATCTGCTATGTTTTTATTTATGTCTATGATAACTAAATCTATATCTATGTCTGACATCGCGTGCATTGCGGTTTTTGTGAAATTTGACCTGATTTTATTACTTTATCATATAAAGATTTACAATTTATATTAAAACAGTCACATAAAAGAAATAAGTATTTTTAAAATAAATATCGAACTATATTTTAACTAGTCTTATATTCTTTAGTCGTTGATAAAATCACATTCGAGTTTTGGTGAAATTTTAGTAATAGACCCCATAAATGTAGTATATACTAAAACATTACATAAATTTTATGATAGAACTCCATTGAAATCCGTTGCTTAACTTACAAGTTTACTAAAGAAAGTATCAATTGTGCTATTTTGGTTAAAATATGTCCATCGATACAGAATAGTTATTATGATAACCGAGTTTTAGTAAGTCTTTATAGTTAATTTGACAAAAACAGCGAGTGTTTTATCTGAATACACAAGCATATGAATTTAAATACTACAAAAATGTACTTTAAGTGCATATTATTGATTTGTTGTTTTCATAAACAAGAAATATTTATCAACAACGATAACATAGAAATTAATAAGACATAAAAAACACAAAAGAAAATCATATTGAATCAAGTTAAAAATATACAAACTCACCAGCAAACGCTATTGCATATTGTAATTTTCTGTTTCCTCGATCCATTTTCAATATTTAATTATCATTTGCCACTAAAAACACTTGCTACCACACGATTTTATACATATCTATTGATATCGTTTATTTCCTCGTCTAATTTTCATAGTTCTTTAAAACCATTTAATCATCAGCATATTTATATTGCAAAATATACAAATACGGAGTCCTTATCTTCACACTGTGTGTATTTGTACTAACAGCAAACCTTAACACGTAGCTACTTATATGTGAGCAGACTTCAATATAAACGTTCTCACTGGCTGGTAGTTTTATCTTACATATTTTCTAAAGATACATAAATGTTCACAAAATATTTCTTAGGCAGTAAAGATGATAGGGAAACAGTTGCCGCAACATAAACAAACAAATACATTAAAAATAAATTTTAGTCTCAACTTCTTTTCTTCTATATACAAGGTGTCTCAAAAGTAAGTTCACATTTGCTTATCCGAAAGCAACTATTCTGAGGGGCGCGGGGGGTATGTCAGTCGGTAGTCTGGCTCTTGGGAATTTAGTCGCTATGGAGCGTTTCTCTGGTGCGGACCGTGCGTTGTGCGTACGTGAGTTTTACAAAAACGGTAATTCGGCGACTGTAGCGCGTAGAAAATTCTGCAGTATTCGACATATTCGTCACTTAAATGATGCGCCTAGCACTCGACTCATTGCAAAATGGGTTGAGAAGTTTGAAGAGACTGGGTCAACTCTGGAGAAACCAAAATCTGGGCGGCCAAGAACATCAAGAACAGCCGAAAACGTGGACAGTGTTACTCAGTCTATTCGAGATGATCCAAACCTCTCGATTCGGAAGCGTGCTGTTGCTTTAAATGTGCACAGATCTTCATTATGCCGCATTTTACTCAAAGATTTAAAGCTGCACCCGTACAAAATTCAGTTAGTGCAAGAACTGAAGCCTCAAGATGCTGGTCAGAGGCTTGCCTTTGTAAATCAGATGATTGAGCGCTTTCCAACGTTCACCAACATCTTGTTTTCCGATGAAGCCCATTTTCACCTGAATGGGCATGTAAACAAGCAAAATTGTCGTTACTGGAGTGCAACCAACCCAAAACAAAAACATCAGAAACCGCTATATTCACCCAAAGTCACCGTATGGGCAGTGATGTCGGCGCGAGGAATTATCGGCCCTTACTTTTTTGAAGATGGAAGAGGACGCACACTCACAGTGAATTCAGAGCGTTATGTGGAGATGTTAGACGAGTTTTCGTACCCCAACTGCAAAACTTTCCTGGCTACAACCAAAGAACATGGTTCCACCAGGATGGAGAAACTTCACACACGTCCAACAGATCTCTGCCTCGAGTTCGAGAAATTTTTCCGAACAAATTAATCTCCAGGCGAGGTGACATAAATTGGCCTCCACGGAGTCCCGATTTAACGCCTATGGATTTTTTCCTGTGGGGTTATGTCAAATCAAAAGTTTACGCTAATAAACCGACTTCCCTGGCACAATTAAAAGAAAATATCCGTCATGAAATGGCAGCCATCACGGAGACTACCTGCCGAGCTGTCATAGGCAATTTTAGTGCCCGACTAAATGAATGCCGAGAGCGCAACGGTTTACATTTGGACGATGTTATTTTTAAAAAATAAATTCCCAAACAGTGTACTTCAATATAAAATAAACATTTTTTCAATAAAGCTAAGACTTTTCTTTTAAAAAAAGATTTAAATGTGAACTTTCTTTTGATACACCTTGTATATATTTTTTTTTATTAATATCGTGTTTTAAGCTAACCCATCATATCAATCTCATCTTATTTTAATGTAATGGAAAACCTTTGGCTAATATTTAAATTTAGGTGGTATAGATCAGAAAGATAACCTCATGGCTATGTGACAATATGTAATATTACATTGGAAGTTACAATATTTTCTAATATCATATTATGACCGGTAGTCGTTTGTGTGGTGGTAGGAAGACACGGATTTTGGCGTTTTACCGTTTATTTGCACTTTAAGGCACACCGAACTGCGACGATTTTGCTAGAGCATCCCTTGCGCGCGCGCACCTCTTACCCCGCACGTCTCGTAGCACCCTAACGACCCTTAGGGCGTTTAATACAATTACGTATAGGGCGGCGTCTACATACTATAATATTTTATAAGTAGGCTTTATGTTAGACTTCTTCTTTCGGCGTTTCTTCTCAAGGTAGTCGCTTTCGAAACGCTAGTAGATCACCCGTAGGGTTCGTATTCTTTTTGGCTGGCGGTCCAAGTCGAGGTTCGTACCCACAGAGGTGCCCTTGCATTGCCACTCAACCCATAAACTCGCTGGCTGAGCACCTTCTGTATTCGCCCCCTAAGCCCGGTTGAACTGTATAGGCCTTCCCCGGTCCTCAGTAGTTGTCCGTTCAAAACAAAAATACGGCGACTGTCCCATGGTTATCCATCCTTTGACAGTAGCTGTCGTTCTTGGACTAAACTGTACTTCCATTAGGTACACCATAGTCACTTTGTCGACCAAGTATAAGAAAACATCTCATAAATAGTTCGAAAACATCTTTACAGCCTAAAAAGTTAGAATAGAATAAAATCAATAATTTCTTACCAACAGCAAACCTTACTCCACCGTAAATTAACAATACTGTGGAAACTTGTAAGCCTGATTTACTTTCCTGGGTGATACGTCCCAAATATTTTTGAATGGCATTCGATCCCGACATTATCTGTGTAATTTTTAACCCTGTAATATTCATTGAGCGCCTTATTACATTTTATCGTTAATAAGCCAGTGTTATTATTGTTATTATAATATTCTGTGTTAAAATTAACAAAAAAAGAAGTCTGATTTTGCGCCATCTTGTTGCAACATTTGAAACTTTTACAAATAAAATATTATCGTTTATCACTTTCCGTACATATCTACTAGATGATCATCTGATCGCATTAATGATAATTTATCTTCTAGTGTCTGGAAATATATATTAACTTTTTAAAAGTTTTTATTTTAAGTTAAAAAAAATTAAGTCATCTGAAGATAACTTAGACTCACATTTATCGTAACACATACAGGTTTTGAAATTTAATTATGCAAATATAAACATTCGAAATAAATTTACAACGTTGCCTGGTGGCTTTATTTTTTGTTTAGATTATTTTTTGTTTAAGGTTTTTTTAATATATATTTATAAAATTAGCAAGATATATATGTAAAATAGTTAAAATGAATAAATAAAAATATAAGTAAATAAATAGGGTTTAATTCATATTAAACTGTTGTAAACAGTACAATGTATTTCTTTTAATATTGTTGAATAAATAAAGCAGATGTTATTTGTGCAGCTGCTTTCAAAGTACTTCTAGGTTTCTAATGCATTATGTTATTACTAATAGTAAAATACATACCTCAACATCTGCAGATCCATTTAATTTAAGCAAAATTATTAATTAATGTTAATTAATGTTAGCTTTGTGGACTTTGCCCTCTTTAAGGTAATAATAAGGGGATTCAGGAACCCACCAGCAAGCAAAAAAATACGCGATAGGTAGTACAATTAACATATAATTCAAGGTTTGGTACGATAAAAAAGGACCGACACTCATAACGAGGAAGCAACCAAAATTTAGCATAAATGTTATTACAATGGATAGACTGCCCCTAATATTTTTATGAGCTATTTCTGCTAAATACATTATTGATACCTGAAAAAACATTAAACTGTATAAATCAATAATATTAATTCTTAAATGACTATTTGGTGATTAACTAGTCCTTATGCTGGCAAATATTGAAGATGCAATATTATAAAATAAAAACAAATTAAAATATTTTCAATAAAATGAAATAAATAATTATAAATAGAATAAGACTAACGGTTCCAATCATATCAGTACCACATCCCCATAAAAACCTTCCTATATAGAGCATCCATGCCTGCACGCTGGTCACAATTAATATCTGAAATAATCATAGTAAACAATATACAAGATTGAAGAGTTCCGGATAACCCAACCATTTTTGGTGGCAGGGCGATCGCCCGAGCTGGGTCGTCACCACAGTACATAAGTATAAAGACTGTCATAGTGACTCGCTTTGGCCTGTCGCGTTCCGGAATCAGCTTGTGTATATCCAGTTACTCATATAGCTAGAGACCTTCAGTCGTAGTATATGTGGGCCGACCTGACGACGGAAACTATCAACGAATTTTCGTCCTTTGATAGTCGCTATCTTTTTTGGACTACACTGTACTTACCATTAGATGCACTGTAGTCACTTTGTAGAGCTAGTGTAAAAAAAACTGAATGATAATCTGTGACAAGTGTTGAAGCAGTTATAATATAAAAGGGATTTTAACATAGCCTCTGACGTGCGTATACTGGTTATTATAATCTATCAAAAATTAAACCGTAGTTTACGTATCGTTTTCGTGGATAGTTGGCGGAGCGCGAACTTTATTTCAAAGAATGACTAAGATGATTTACAATTATCTGAGCTCTTTGCAATCTATCTATGACAATTTTTTTGTAGATGGAATCGAGCTTATGATGAAGGAATGGGCTTTAATTCTATTACTATGTTATGTTAAAAAATAAGTCAAACAAAGTAGACTATAAGATTTTCGTTCATTTTTAGAACATATTCGTTTAAATCAAGTCTGGTTTATTAAACATAATTTAATGTCATTTAGAATTTGCATGCTGTGGCGCCCTATAATTGTGGGGGCATTTATATGTTGTATTTTGATACCATGATCTTTTTGTTTTTTTTTTTTACTTTATGTCACCCATGTTGGGCACCCAATTTTTGTAAAATAAAAAAAAATAGAAAGAAGAATAACCAATAATAGAACACCATTAAATTGAACATTTAAAACAATCCCTCGACTCAATTATTTTTCAATTTGTAAACTATTCATTGAGATCATTCAAATAAGTTCAAACACAATGCTTTTGCTGTAAGTTCATGAGGAGTTGAGTATCCTGTTGCTTCCAAATGACGCTGAAGCGGCAGGTCCAGGTTAACATGTTATTGTAATATCATTGAAGTCACATGATACTAAATTTCGAAACGATTAAGCCGATAAAAGTGATTTAAATACCTTCAATAACTAGAAACTATTTGATTGTTTTAAATCATAGCTAAGAACAATTTTGATCAAACCAGGTTTTGAACAAAAAAACTAAATTAAAATGCGTTCATTTATTTCAAAGCTACGATGCTACAGACATACATACAAATACACAAACATACAGATACTCCCAGTAATCTTATAGCATCTCTTTCTTCCGTCGAGGGTTAAAAATGATCAACGGCATAGCATTATATAGAAAACAAATCTTTAATATTGCAACGAAATATATCAGTCAGTAAGATGCATTTCATTTTTCTAAGCGAATCTAGTCACAAAGTAATCACTTGCAATAATCATTAATTTAGAATGGTGTGAGTGTGGAATGCCACACTCAACACAAGACAGTAGACTGCGGCAATGCAGTCGTATAAATCAAGGTTTTTATACACTTTTGCACTCTTCGGTCTTTTTATCTCTGACCTATATGCATGCAATTAGACGGCATTATTTTTTGAAGAAATAAAATGGTTTCAAGATAAAATTAGACATAAACAGTTACTAATTTTGATAGTAGTCAGCCGGCAAATAATATTCAGTAAGGTAACCTCAACATAAAACCACAAGGGGCTAAGAAACTGATCAGAATGTCTGAATCCCACACCGAAATAATGATCTCGAATTATCTGTCACAATTTAAAGAAACTTACCGTTCCAGTAACAATTGGTAAGGCACTACTTAAAATAGACGCTCTCCTTCCAAATCTATCCGCAGTAAAACGTGTAGCTAAGCTCCCGGTCATATAACCCGGTGATGATATGGCTGCCATCCATGATATCTGGCTCTAAGATAATATAACATGGCAGTTATAATAGCTAATACGTTCATAGAATGAGGCAAATGTATACAAATGTCTACTGGGGCAGTAGAAGACGAACCAGTAAAATCTATACATGCTCTGAGTGGTTAAAATACCCATTTTAACCACTCATAGAGCATATGAAGCTCCCGCACTAATGACAAAACGTGCGTTTTGCGGTCTTCAGTGCAAAGTTATCTCTGTACGCCTTTAAATTCTCAGACGCAGTGAAGATTTTTAACAACATTACAATTAACAAAGTACCTACCAATATTTTATACCAATACTTTGAAATAGTTATCTTAGACAAAAATAGTATATTTATCGATAGCTACGTATTCTTATATGCGTCCAACAAATGAATTTTCATCCCCCAATTGTTTGAAACAAAATTTAGGATATAATAAATCTTTTTACATATCATTTTAATCAAAATATTTAGGAAGTTTTGCCTGTTTGTATTATCTGTTTACTAATTATATAATTTCTCATAATTTTGGTTTTTCTTCAGGGTACAAATATAATGATTTTCTTGCGATTGCTTGACGGCACGAAATAATTATTATGTGCAAGACCTATACTTACATCTGTTATTTGTATATTTGTCTGATTATCGTGGAATTTAGGTATTACTGGAGTGCTCCATGATAACGATATTCCAGAAGTCACAGCAGATAGAGAAACTGTAAAGGATATTGGTTATAATGTTAGTGTATTGAAAACTAGTATTAGGTCATGTTTGACGTATTTCATAAATGATTAAGCGGATAACATCATTCTTAATTATTATTATACGTGTTGATTATGCAGTACCATGATTATATGATACCCTGGCCACAGTTGAGAGATAAATGGAGCGGATGCTAATTGTATTGCTAGGAGATGCATGCCTAGTATATTTGGACGATGTTATTTATAATTATGGCTTGAAGAGTTACCGTAGTTGCACAGGTGGCAACATGAATGGCCAAGTAGTGCGAGATCCCAGACACCACTTGGTGGTGAGGAGGCGCCCATTACCTCCTCTACATTCTGTAGCGAACCCATCATGGGGTTAAGCGCGCGCCGGGCCGCGGACTAAGGACGTAAAGCCTATGCCATCCCGTAGCCCGGCACACACTGCTGTTAAATTTGACAAAAATTTGCCATTTATTTGAATATGAATTTTAATACTACAAACTACATCTGTAGTGTTTTTTTTTTTGTTAACCCGGTGGAAATCCTTACGGACCGTCAGGGGAAGTGGTGAGGGCCACTTCTCCCGGTGTGTCGGACCTGCCCCGACTAAAACCACCGGGGTGCCAGCACTGCCTCTCCTCGCCTTCGCCGAGCCTGGGAATCCGGATACTTTCGACGGCTCGGCGAGCGTTGGCCTTAGGCAGGCCTCCTCTCTTGGAGGGGGAATTTAAACCCCCTCACTGCCACTCTGTGGGAACGGCGTGTGGGCACACACACGGCGGCCCTTCCTCTCTGCACCGGACGGGGACGCCCTCAACATCACCCGCCCAGCCTGTGTCAGGAGGGGAGCGCCTCGCGCTGGGAGTCCTACGCGAATTGCTCCCTTCTCCCGAACCGCCTTGTTCTGCGGCGGCGCCGAGGGTTTCGAGGATCAGCAATATGCCTCTCCCGCTCCGCCGCTTCCTTCGCGCTCATGACGGCTTCACAGAAAGCCGCCATCCCCCTCCACGCGGCCTCACTGCTGACGACCGCGCGAACCACGGCCGGCAGTGAAAGGTCGTTGCCGACGCTTTGGGCCAGTTTGGCCCTCTCATCAGCCCAGGCTGGGCATTCCTCTAAGGCATGTTGTGCCCTCTCCACGAGGCAGCCGTCGCAGTGATTGCACTTTTCAGTCGGCTCGCTCCCGGGTATCAGACTCAGGTATCTCCCGAAGCTGCCGTGCCCCGAGAGAAACATCTGTAGTGTTACTTTAAGTCTATGGAACAATAACTAAATAATGTAACCCACAAAATTATTTATTCTCTCATCTAATTTCTATAATTCTTTAAAATTATTTAATTTTCATTATATTTCAATTAGAAAGTATACAAATACGAGCTCTTATCTACACACTGAGTGTTTTTATTAACACCTAACATTAACACGTAGGTAAGTATGGTAAGGTAGGTAACAGCCTTCAATAAATGTATTCTGGCTTGCTCGCTGTTTTATCGTATAAGTTTTATGAAGATATATGTTCACGACATATTTTATTTAAAGTAATATGTCCTGAGTAAATTTTATGAGTAAATTTTAGTCTCAATCCCTTTTTGTATATTCCGGCATTGTATGCTAACACATAATACCAATCTCTTCCTATTTTGATATAAATTAAAATTTCCTGCTAACTTTAGATGGTATAAACTGGAAAGATAGTTTCTTGATTTGTTACAATATTAATATTTTATAAATGTATTTTATGTTAGGCTGCTAAATCAAAGTCTATCTCCTTAGCTTTTTTTTTAATTTTGAGGTGGTAAGGTGATACCTCTACCAGATAAGATGATAGAGCAGTAGCCCGTCTTGGGCGTGATCAAAATACACAAGTGCAAAAATCATGGTAGTAACTCGTTTCAGTGACGCATTTCGGGATTTATTTATTATATACTAGCTGTCCCGGCAGACCTTGTTCTGGCCTATTTCTCTAAAACAAAGTCACATTGTTTTTTTTTAATGTTAATAGCTTCCCCGTCAGATTTTTTTGAAAATTGTTTGAAGCAACCTGGCCTTAATGCTATATGTATAAAAATTGACAAATATTGACATTAATATTTATACGTCACTCAATAATTGTTTTGCCTTCCCGGAACCCGTCCACTAACATTTAAACTTTATGGTATGGTGTTAAAGTTCAAATTGACTTATAACAAATCTTTTGTATGAGAATATAGAAAAGTGGTGTTTTTAGACTTTTCCAGACAATTTTTTTTTTCTTTTCACTCCGTAATAACCATCCCCAGACTTCAACAAACACAACAAAAAAGAAATCAGCCAAATCGGTTCAGCCGTTCTCGAGTTTCGCGCTTATACACATTTAAGGATTCATTTTTATTAGGTCCTTACATATGAAATTGGCGTTTTGTATGGGAGGAACAAAAAGTCGAATATTTTTTAATATAATATATTTAATTAATCAAAGTATGAACCATTATTTTCTATGCAGTTTTGCCATCTCATAGGTAGTTCATTGATCCCTTTACTAAAAAAACCAGTCGGACGGGAATCAATAAAATCTTTGAAGGCGATTTAGACTGCCCCATCGGAGTTGAATTTTTTCCCTTGCAAGAAGTTATCCAAATTTCGAAAAAAATGGTAATCTGTTGGAACAAGATCCGGGGAATACGGAGGATGTCTTAGACTTTCCAATTGAAGCTCTTCTAATTTAGTAGCCGTCTGTTGCGGAGTGTGTGGTCTAGCGTTGTCGTGAAGCAGCAGTGGCGTGGAGCGATTGACCAGCCTAGGTTGTTTAGCCGCTAGCTTTTCCATCATGGTTTGCAATTGCTGACAATAGACATCAGCCGTAATAGTCTGGCCAGATTTGAGAAAACTGTAATGAACAATACCGGCACTAGTCCACCAAACGCTTACAAGTAACTTTTTTGGGGTTAATTTTCGCTTGGGGCAGGATTTGGCTGGCTGGCCAGGATCCAACCATTGCGCTGAGCGCTTCCGATTATCGTAAAGAACCCATTTTTCATCACAGGTAATGATTCGGTTTAAAATACCTTCATTATTGTGCCGGTTTAGTAATGTAACGCAGCAGTCGACGCGCGTTTGCTGGTTTGCTTCAGTCAATTCGTGAGGTACCCACCTTTCAAGCTTTTTAATCTTCCCAATTTGCTTCAAGTGAATTAAAACAGTTTTATCACTAACATCGCAGCCTGCAGCTAACTCGGACGTGGTTTGCGATGAATCCGCTTCCACAATAGCCTTCAACTCTTCATTATCAACTTGAGTCTCAGGCCGTCCACGGGGCTTGTTCTGCAAGTCGAAATTTCCAGAACGAAAACGTTGGAACCAAAAACGAACTGTGTTTTCTTTTGCAACACGACCGCCATACACATCATTCACCCTTCGAGTTGTTTCCGCAGCACTAGTGCCACGGCGGAACTCGTACTCATAAATAATGCGATATTTTAAGTTTTCCATTTTGTAAAATGAGTGACGCAAACAGAAAAAAACAGAAGAAAAAAACAAATGAATGACGATCATCGAAGCACAAATACATGAGTCTATCTATAGCTGTACAAATTTGAATTTGGAATTCCTTACCAAAGAGGAGAAATTTGTGATTAAAGTGGCCAGTACGAAAAACGCCAATTTCATATGTAAGGACCTAATATATTATAGACTAGCTGTCCCGGCAGACCTTGTTCTGCCCTATTTCTCTAAAACAAAGTCACATTGTTGTTTTTAATGTTAATAGCTTCCCCGTCAGATTTTTTTGAAAATTGTTTGAAGCAACCTGGCCTTAATGCTATATGTATAAAAATTGACAAATATTGACATTAATATTTATACGTCACTCAATAATTGTTTTGCCTTCCCGGAACCCGTCCACTAACATTTAAACTTTATGGTATGGTGTTAAAGTTCAAATTGACTTATAACAAATCTTTTGTATGAGAATATAGAAACGTGTTGTTTTTAGACTTTTCAGGCAATTTTTTTAATTTTTCTCTCCGTAATAACCTTCCCCAGACTTCAACAAACACAACCAAAAAGAAATCAGCCTAATCGGTTCAGCCGTTCTCGAGTTTCGCGCTTATCAAGACATTTAGCGATTCATTTTTATATTATAGATAGATATATATATATATACATTTTTTTTAATTCTTTCCTTCCAATATATTTGTTCCTAAATATAGACTAGGACTAAGACTTTTTTAATGTCTCGCTGTAAACCTAGGCCGGTATAACGATATTGACGATAAATAATTCGGGTCAACTTGATACTCACGAAAAAAATCATTGCATTCATCGAAAGAAAAATGAAGAGGCTCCAAATATGCTAGGCTAGCAATGTGTAGTCAAGACAAAAAAAAAACACATTATTTAATTAATTATACTTAGTCTTTATTAACACTTTCAATATTTTCATTATGCACGAAATGTAATACTTTATAAATAAATTAGTTTAAAAGTTACTTAACAAGACTAGACTAATTTTATTTAGCTTACAAACATCAATTGTAATAAATTGTATTCGTTATTATAATCTTATTAGTAATAACTGCACTAAACGGTCAAACTTAGATGAAACAAACAAACTAGACGACGTATCTTAGGTATAGAATATTATCATGTTCACTGCGATGTAGAGATGAGAAATAACGTAAAATCACTGGTGATTTAAAAGTGATAAATGAAAATTACACCGGGCCAGATTGAGCTAGCATTATAACAAAACCACGCGTGCGAAAGAGATAAAACCATTTTAATAGCTAGTACGCCCCCTGTTATAATTCGTCTCATGCTTACTGCGGGGATAATTTTATATATAATAATATAATTATCCACTAGTGCGGTTGAGGTGTGAATCAATGAAAAATAAACCTGTTGTATGGAGATGATTTTATCAATTGGCATGAGAGTTGCCGCACCTTAGCGAAATCGCACGTTTTAAAAAAGTAAGCAATGCTGACAGACAACACATCGTATTACCAACAGAATTGCTGCTTCATCAACATACTGGCTTCCCTCTCCATACTTGTTCAAATTTCCGGCTTCAGGCCTTTTACATCTCAACCGTAGAGAACATATAAGAAAATTTTGAAAAAATTAAAGGTTTTTTTAAACAATAAAAATCTTAGCTACTATAAATTTATTATAGTATATGGTATTTAGAGCTTTACAGAAAAGCTTTTTATAACACCTTACAAAGCGCTATTTAGTGGATCAAGCCCGAAAAATACTAAGATGATCTCGACAGTTTAACATCGACATTTTCACTGGCCATTTTGTATGTATTTACAAGCCTATTGCTCCTATTTCTTTAGTAATTGTTGTAAATAGGTAACGAATACCTATATATTTTATTATATCTACTATTCCATAAATTACATTCCATCATCTCACGACTTTTTAAATTATAACCAAAGAAATGCGTAAATAAAATATTTACACCATAACTTACGTAGACCTAATGCTTTAATAAAAATAATTGTCATAAGATTTAAGGATGAGACTTATAGATTCTACTTGGACTGTCTTTATACTATGCTCAGAAGTAAGTACGTCTTTTACAAAAAGCTGAATATATATATATAATAGGAACTTTAATATTAAGTATGAGTATTCGCAGAGCCATGTCCTAATTGAAGAAATCAGTTGCTTACTACATATATACTTGGATATTCATTAAATAATATAATATATTATGCTTGAGTGAAGCGTAAGCAAAATCAAAGTAGCAACTTTAAATTTCTTCCTTAGGGTTTACGGATCATTCTAATATTTCACTACATCGGATGTTTTTCCTTATCATTATTTACTACGAAGAATGATGTCAATACTTAAAAAAATTATTATAATATAAATTTAGTTTTTTCTATATTTCGAGGATTTTTGTTAGCTACCTACTATAAATAATGAAAACTAATATGAAAATAAGTAACTAAAATGTAAAAAACATATCGTTGTTACACTGCATTTCTTGAAAATGCTAATAATTCGTATCAATTCTTTTAAATTGATTTTTCTTAGTTTTTCTGAAATATGTACCTCATAAACACAAATAGCTTTAACTTTTAATAAATTCCACACAATTCACTCTTTTGCAGGCATAATAAAGTCTGTACAAACAAATAAAGCATTCCTGTAATTAGATTATTTCTAAGTGCTACTAAACTTTAAATAGTATTATTAACTTAATTTACATACTCAATGGTTTCCTATAAAAAAAAATCTATTAAATTTCAGTTTCAAACTAAATAGGGATTATAATATCTTTTTTATTGACTACTGTAATATTCCTACTCCTGAACATCGTTATTATGTGATGTTCTTTTGAATAAATCTTTATTTTATTAAGCGTAAATAATGCCGCAATCTTTAATACAATACCTATTACTTAGACTGTCCATTACAGTTATTAACTTCTTTCAATTCAACATCACCATTACCTATATTGTTGCTCACAACTTTGTTTAGCGTCTCTTCTGCATCATCGTAGATATTGCCTTGAAGTTCTATCTGTATCTCCCTTAAACTCTTCCCTTTCGTTTCAGGAACGACGAAAAATGAGAAAACTGCACCTACCAACGCCATTATTGAAAAGTACCAAAACACACCGTGCAAGCCGGTCCAGTCTTTTAACTCCTGATAACCTTTCACGGCAACAAAATTCATACAACCTCCAAAGATGTTCAAACAAGTCATTGCTTTAGATTTGACGTTTATAGGGAATACTTCAGCTGGAATAACGAATATCAGTGAATCGTAGCCCAAAGTAGAGGTAAAGTTGCTAATAATTATGCCGACGAACGTTATGTAGCGGTAAGGGTTAGAGGCTTCGTTCTCAATACCGATAACTTCTTGGAAATAGAAGTAGATGCCTACGACTGCTAGGCTAATGCAAGAGCCGGCATAAGTCATGATCAGCAACGGACGGCGTCCAAGTTTGTCTACAAGTTGCGATGACAGTATACCTGAAGAGTAAATAGGTTTTTTAAATTAATAATACAAATTTGTGAGCAAAGAAAAGGCAGCAAGAATATTAAGATAAGCTTTATTTTTAATTACTGGTTAATAAGATACATTAACATTGTACCTTATTGAATTTTGTACATTTCAAAGACATCAATAACCGTTGAAATTTAAGAACCTATTGGCCGGTGTTAATAAAGGAAATCAAAGAGCTTAAAGAAATTTAATAAAATTGTCTACAAAGAAAGGAAAAACCAATGCTCCTTTCGTGGGATAAGAAAAAAATAATAATTTATCAAGAAATAGTAATCAACCATTCAAAATATTCCAAATTAAACCATTGCCGACTTAAAGTTGAAAAGTACTCTTACCAACAAAGAATTTGAAAGCACCAAAGATAACTAACGCTGTAGACACAGGTATGTTAGTATTGCTATCTTGTATGATACGACCGAAGTATTGCTGTATCACAATGGAACCCGACATAACCTGAGTCAACTTGATACCTGAAATGTAAGGTACGCATTAAACGAAACACGATTCGTATTACGTGGAAATAACATAGAAACATAACATCTCATTTCAAAATAAGCTTTCCGTATATGATAAGGGCTATAACCAGAAGAATGCATAATAATATTTCATACAATAACCTGTTATATCTATGTGGAATAATGATAATAGTTTTGTTTGCTTGAATGGAGACAAAGGAATAAGTGAATTAAATTGCTAAGTCTGGCAATGCTCTTGAATCTTTGATACCCGATAAAAAAAAATACATAGATGAACACACAGTATTCTAAGAAAAAAAAAACACCTTTTATCATAACACAATTAAAGCCAGATGAATAGAAGTGTGAAAAAGATATGGAAGTTCAATAGCAGTATATAATTACATCACTCGAGCTAAATTTGTGGTAGCTAGTTAAAGATTTTGAGACTTAGCTAAATATTGTAAAGTATGTTAGAGTATTATGTTCCTAATGACACTGGACATTATTAGAAGAATGATCGAGTTGTCTAAAGATCAACTTGAGTGTTAGCAAAACCAACTCAAACCATCTTTATCTATTTACTCCATCATATAAAATAGCATTTAATGCTCAACTAATCACAACGCCTCTTGCCATCTTCTTTCAATCATATAGAAAACAATGTTTAATTGTATAATCCATAGATATACTTACCCACAACAATAATTATTGCTTTCCTATATTGTTTTCCCGTAAACAATTCAATAGCTGTTCCAGAATGCCGCATTTCCTTCTTGACAGCCGACTGCATTATTGCCAGCTGGTCTTCTAACACCTAGAATAAAAATTATCTCAAGAAATATTTCTCAAATAATTATCACAACTAACTCTTTTATTATACTTGACATTATTTTTCTGTCTAATGTCAAAGATAGTAGGAGTCCAAGTAGTCACAATCTTGATCTCGGCGGTGGTGAAAGCCATGGTCGGCAGCGAAGAGACATGGCAGGAAGTGTCATCCGTCTGCCAAGCTGTGATGAATCAGAAGGAGGCCGCCGAAAGGGTCAGAGAGCGAATATCTTCTCTGGCCACTGGGCAGCCAAGGCACCGTTGCCAGAGGGACGCGTTCGCCCTGAGCGAGCGCGACATTCCCTGGAGACAATAGCCGGGCAGTAGACTTGAGGGAGTCTGTAGGGTAGCCCCAACAAGGCTTCTTGTTCTCTGGGCGTCTGGATGAATTTCGCTTCTCAGAACCAGGCGGAGCAATCAGAGGGACACCCCGAGGGTTTTTAGTCAGAGTCTGCCACACCGGGATCACTGCCGTCACAGCGTCCCTGATGGTCCTATGCAGGATTTTCCCCGGGATACAAAAAAAGTCACAATCTTGATATTAGTTCGATGCCCTAAGTAATTTGATCATTTACTTTTTTATATTATTATTGCGTAATTTATAACTAAATATATATGAGTTTCCATTGTTAATTTTAACAGATATATCACTTTGTGGTTAATAATATTCGCAAATTTAGAGGTAATCATCGCAATGCAAATAAAAATAATTTATCAGCTATATTCACACACACGCACACATAAAAGAAAATGCATATCTCTACATAGAATCATACATACATACGTGCATACTTACACGAGCTGAAATTGATGTTTGTTTTTTTTAATAAGAAGAATACTCTTTTGTTTTTGGTTTAATTAATCTTAATTTAAAGAAGGATAATAATTTTTAGCTAATTCTTTGTTTAATATGTGTTTTATAATGTTTTGTGTGTTTGCTGTGATTTTTATTCAATAAATAAATAAATCTAAAAGGGCAAACCTTTTCATCAGTGTACCCGCGGAGTAACTTCAATTCCTTTCTAGCCAAGTCGACTTTTCTTTCTTTCAAGTAAAAATAGGGTGTCTCTGGTATCCACCAGCACGCCGCGAAATAGCAAATGGGGAGTATGAGGAGCATATAATTCAGTGTACTGTAAGCAACTACTGGCCCTATGGACATCACTAGAAAAGTGCCGAAGTTGAACATGAATCTGTTTGCCACTGACAATTTTCCTCTTATATCTTTATCTGCTATTTCGACAAGGTATATTACGGAGACCTGCAAGTAAACGAATGACATTTTTACTGATTGAATAAAATAAGCCGCCCAAAGCACAGCTGATCGAATAGCTCATAGATTTATAGGCGATGATTCTTTTACTGAGACAAAAAAATACACGGCATCGAGTATCGACGTAAAGTCGTCTGCCTCAAAGTCTTTTATCGATTGAAATCTAAGAAGTGTGCATAGAAACTCCAATCGTTATATCCATTTCGTGATGGATAAAAATAAATTAATGGCTATATCTACTTTGGTCTATAAGTCGTGGTCAGCGCAAACTCCAACCAGTAACGTAAGTGGCCGACGTTCTCAGAATATGCTTATTACTTTCAATTAAAAAATATAAAATTGAATTAAAAAGATAATTTCAAAGATCCAGTATCAGCCCTTACTCAAAAAGGTAAAAAAGATCCAGTATAGGACTTTACGTATAAAGGTAAAAAGATCCAGTGTCGGACCTTACTCATAAAAATAAAAAAGCTCCAGTATCACATCTTACTCATAATGTTAAAAAAGATCCAATATCGGATCTCACTCATAAAAGTAAAAAAGATCCAGTATCGGACCTTACTCACAAAGGTAAAAAAGCGATTACGTCAAAGAAATCCACTGTTTACTTACTGTTATAAATATGCCCGTTGCAAATCCCCATATTAACCTTGTTACATACAACATCCATGCCTTTGTAGCGCATACGACAATTATCTAAAACAAAGAAAGAAAAGATATCAGCTTTTTTATCTAATTGACAACGCTAAAATCGCCTATCCGGCGATCGGGTGTTATAGGTTGCACTCCTGACATTGTGACCAAGAGGTGCGTTATCAAATTTCGCCACAAAATATTTAGACAACGTATTGGATACCAGCATTATGTGGTGCCCATACATCATACTCACATCAAAATAATTATTTCTTTTTTTATAATGAGAACAGTAAAGGAATGGAATATGTTCGTTGTGTTATTTTTTTTTATATTTAGGAACCATTAAAAAACGCGTAAATAACAATTTATTGAACATATGCATTCTATTCTCGCTTTCACCTTGTCCTTCTACCAGGAGTGATTGAGTTCAATCGTTTGCATGTTGATTATTAAAAACAACCGGTCAATTGCGAGTCAGGTTTGCACGAAAAAATTTATCATTGAATTTGACAAACTTTTATTGTTTAGATTTTTTCATATCATACAAAAAAATGGTCCTCACACGAAAATTTGTTAATTTGTTTTCTTATCATTTGTACTAATTGTATTAGAAAGTTTGCGCTTAACTGAAATGTTACCCATTTTTATTTTCAGACAAAAAGCGCCAAAGTTTCCAAACACTGTATTGGTGTATCTCTTGTAGTTTATTCTCATACTGTCCTTTAAAATAAGATACTTGCAAAAAAAAAATGATAATGTAACAACAAATTTGCTACTTTTCGACTTTTTCCTATATACGACCTTTTCCTTGCCAAATTTCATGATTCTTAGTCAACAGGAAATACCAAAGAGATTTTGATTCCCTTGAGAAAACAGTAAAAGCATTATAAGTACGACTTTGAATTTAATTCGAGAGTATCTTTTAAGCACTTTGACATAGAAGTAATTTTTCAAGGCTATAAAGGACTGCAGACTTGTATATTCAATATTAATTTCAACATGATATCTTCGTATGATCCTATGAAAAATATTTAATCTTGATAGACAGACAGACATCAAAGTGTTCTTATCAAGGTTCCTTTTTATCTTTTGATGTACGGAACCCTAAAAAGAAGAATTTACTCGCAAAAGATATACTTACAGTTCCCAGAGTCATAGGAAAGGCGCTGCTAAGAATTGCGGCCCGTCTTCCAAATCTGTCTGCAATATAACTCGATACTAAACTTCCTGTAATGTAACCTGGAGATGACAAAGCAGCCGTCCATGACGCTTCTTTCTGTGAAAACAAGTAATATATTTAAATTTTCATTAGTAATCTAAGATCCATATTCGCTTAATCTATACTAATATTATAAAGCTGAAGAGTTTGTTTGTTTGTTTGTTTGTTTGTTTGAACGCGCTAATCTCAGGAACTACTGGTTCAAATTGAAAAATTCTTTTTGAGTTGAATAGACCATTTATCGAGGAAGGCTTTTTTATAACATCACGATGCAATTATTAGGAGCGAAGAAATAATGGAAAATGTGAAAAAAACGGGCAAAATTATTCATCCTTGAGGGCTCCCATTGCGTGCGCTGCAAAAACGGTTCAAGATACCAAAAATATATGTAAGATAGAATTATTCCTCTTGAAATGATCTAAAAAAATGTCCGTGACAGTATATGTCTATCTTTTAAGGTTAAGTCACTAGAACCGTTTTTATGGTAAACAAATTTGGTCGAAATTAATGCATTATTTGTTAAGAGTTGTATCAACGTAATAATGTTAATCTTTATCCAAATAAATGTGTTGTTGATTAAGAGTATTAATTGTGAACAAAATTGTCTTTGACATCACTTAATTACAATGAACATCTTAGAAGATATTACAAAACCTTATACAGCAAAACAACGTTTGCCGGATCAGCTAGTCATTCATAATGCAAACAGCAAAGGAGCGGGAATGCACTCTTCGCATCTATTTTGCCACGTTATTACGATTTGGAAGCCTTTAATAGAAGAGCGAATAGATATTTGATAAACAAATGCAATCCAATCATCGATCTCATCTTCACCTTCCACCAGGTTTTTATTGACAATTTGCATCAAGCATTTGCCTGTCAATAAAAAAAACAGTGCAATAGACAGCATACCTCTGATGCCACGATTTCGATCAGATAAAAGTAAAACCGTGATATTTATATTAGTGTCCGCCCGAAACTGGTTTTCCGGCCGAAACCGAAACCGAAACCGAAATTTCGGCCGTGGGTTCAGTTTCGGCCGAAACCGAAACCGAAACTCACGTGGTCAAGTATAAAAGTCAACGTGGGCAAGTAAAAAAATGAAACAAAAACTTACATGTAATCAGTACCATCAAAGCATAACTTCTAAAGGATGTTTTCGTCGGGTGATAACGCACTGACTAAGTAGTGTTGCTATAGAGCAATGCGAATTAGATCCGTCAACTGTCGTCTAAACGACGCAGTTACACTCCGACGCAGCCTTGAGTTTCTTTCGGCGTTTCTTCTCAAGGTAGTCGCTTCCGAAACGCTAGTAGATCACCGTTAGGTTTCGTATTTCTGGATGGCGGTCCAAGTCGAGGTTCGTACCCACAGGGGTGCCCTTGCATTGCCACCCAACCCATAAATTGCCGGCTGAGCACCCTCAGTGTTCGCCCACCCGCCCGCTTAAGTTGTGAAGACATTTCCCGGTCAACAAACACGCATAAATTCGAAAAAAAAAAGCAATGCGAACGGCGCACGAATCCCGAACAGGGCCGCTAGCGTCCGTCAAAGCGTTGCCGCGAGAAACGAAGCTAGGCAAGCATGTACGACAACTACCGAAATCAGTTTCGGTTTCGGTAAAAGTTTCGGCCAATTTTGGCCGAAACCGAAACTGCCGCCGAAACTTGATTTTTGGCCGAAACTCGGCCGAAACCGAAACCGAAACCGAACTTTCGGTCGGACACTAATTTATATTTAAACCCGATTAAAAAATTCGCACACTATAGTGCGTAAAAATATACTATCAATAAATGAGAAAATTTTATCCAAATTTGCCGACCCAATATTCCAAATTTAAAAAACCACAAAAATATGTTAATATAATTAATCATCAAACAAAATTATGATGAAAACAACAGAATCTGTATAAGTTTAAATACTGTCCATTATTCTTTCCCCATTATCAAGTTTAACTTGGCAGTATTTAGCACGTAATTATTCATGACCATGTGTTCGTAATTACCACGGATTATGTACAATTGGACGTACAATTGGAATTACGTCACAAGAAATATTGATGAAGCAAATTCTACAACTTGAATTTATATTGTTAAAGGTACTTTGTAGCAAAAGACAGCCTGATAAACAAATGTTGCATTCCGTAAAATTATACGACCCTGGAGAAACAAATGCAACCTCAATTCCTGACAAGCATCCTTAATAGCATTTCGTGCAACTTGATTCAAGTATTTACATAAATTGTTTAACAACATTGATTTCATAACAATAAAATGTTTCAAGTTAGTTGTGTAACTTCAATTCACCCTAAAAAAACCACGCAGGCTGGTTTGCTAAGACACTGAGTATAATGAGTTCTTATTTCATTTAGATCTAAAGAGTTCTCTAACTCTTACCTTTGCTATTAAATTGAGAAACAGAACGGTATTTCAACGAAGGTAATCTTATTATCCTAAGATATTCGATTTCTTAAAAGAGCCCTAATGATGTACTTCTATAGGCCGACATTATTCATAGCGACTATGGGTGAGTGCGCGCTTCGATAGTCGAAGAAAATATTGGTTTACATAACATTCATCATTATCTATTGATAAATGTCCTCCTCAGTTTTCAATTGTGACCTATGAAGATTTGCGATAAAAAAATACTTTCTTAGGTATAACTACCTTTTTACATAGTTTCAATAACTACAGTGTTTTATGCTTTATAGGGATAAGTTTCATTTTGTGGTCGACAATTTATATATTTTCCTGTAGCCATGTATGAATTATATGTTTATGAAGTGCTAATGGCGGTCATAACCGATCACGTTTCTCAGTATTTAACCTTCATGTAAAAAATTCGCTATTATTTGCACCAAGACAATTGTGACTTGCTTATTGTCACTTTATCTCGCTAATATGAATGTGATGACGCAGTGAATAGTCCTTGTTATAAACATATTATTATTTTAAAGAAAAATAATAATCTGATTCAATGTATGGAACTGTTACAACAACAAACTAACATAAAGAAATACAATGCTGCTATTTTTATTTCAAGTATTTGTTCAATAACTTAGAACCGAAATCCGTGTCAACGTTAACAGGTAATCTTGTTCAAAGTAAACCAAGATATATTTTAAACTTGCGTTTTGTGCAAACTATCACAATAAAATATAATACGTGAGTATTACTAATTACAGAAAACGAGTAATATTTCTATTTTTAATTTTACTATTATAACTTCTGATGTTTGTATTTTTCCTGCAAGATCCTGCAAGCATCATAATAATTATCCTCGGATGAGATGGAGTCCATTTCTGTGAGTTTTATACCTTTTTAAGTTGATGCTTGACAAACAAATTAACTACTTTACCAATTTTATTTTTAAAGAAAAAGAGTTATACCTTCCATAGACTATATCATCGTATTTCTTGTAGTTTGAGACACCCTATACAGTTCCAGTTAAAAAATAGTATGTATAATCCTGATTATTTTATGACAACAAAATGGTTTGAAAAAATAAACAGATGGAATGATTTTTTTCTACCTACACGAGACAGATTCTTGTTTATAGATGTCGTTAGTATTTTATCTAAAACGAATAATTTGAGAACGGCCACATCGCCTTAAGGTTACATATAGAGACTAGTTTCATAGCTCACTTCACTTCTTTGTTCGTATCGATAACTATAACTAGTTCTACCGTTTAAGCTATTCAAATCTGTGGTCTAAATAAAGTGAAGCCAGCTCAATACCCTTGTGGGTCGCCTCAATCAAACGCTATGAAACTGGTAGCAGTGCTTGAGTGACACGAGAGTAAATAAAATTAGACTTTGCATAGCACATTCGATTTGAGTAGCCCCGCATCCATATGCATCATTCTCACCGTCAATCAAACCCTTGCTTTGGTTGCTTTGGTAGTGACCCAGCTAAGCGCGATGGCGACTTAGAATATTTCACAGCGGCCAAGGCTGTTTGTGGTGGGAACCAGTGTAGGTACCACAATTCGTCCCGTTATTTCCTCGGGGTGTTCTGTTGACTTAACTCACTAATCACCAGAGATATAAGTTTGTTTTACACTGGCTCGAAATAGTGACTACAGTGCACCTGGTGGTAAGTACAGTGTAGTCCAAACACGAAAGCGACCATCAAAAGATGAAAATCCATTGATACACTCCGTCGTCATGTCGGCCCACATATACCACGACCGAAGGTCTTTAGGTATATGAGTTACTGGATATACACAAGCTGATCCCGAAACGCGACAAGCCAAAGCCAGTCACTATGACGGTCTTTACACTTGTGTACTGTGGTCATGACCCAGTTCGAGCAATCGCCCTACCACAAAAAAAAGTTTATGATGCCTTAAGTGTTTTATATCCAGACCGATAACAAGTTTTTCACCTTGCACTGAATTTCCGTGTCGTTCACTTTATGGATGTTATAGTAATTATTATACCATAGGCATAGCTCTATATAAGTACAATGGAATGTACAATATGTTACTTGTTATATAGATATGAATCTACTGAATACAAACAAGTTCCGGGATCGTTTATGCGTATTATATTTCTTAAGTATACAATAGAATATATTACGACATATCTTTTCGCAAATCGTTATTAATATTACAATGATAATTCGAATAATGTAATACAATAATAAGTTTCTTCGCGTTTCATTGGCGTTGTTTACGTTAAAAATTAATACATTGAAACAATACATGATAATATTATATTTGCTTCCCTAAGATATTCATTGGTTTTTCAGAATACTTTTTTCCTGTTCTATTTGTTGATGAATCACAGCAGACCGATGCGCAGTTATGTACATTGTTTTATAGATTAGATATCTATCTATATCGCTTGTACACAGATACAAAAAATAGGGTAAATCTATGGTAAAAAATATTCTGTAATTACCAAGAGACTGGTAGCAGTTCTAAAAGTATAGAAGCATATTTAGACAAAGACGTTTTCTTGTAGTTACAATAGTTTAATGCAATTCTTAAGGTGGTATGCCAGGTGATTGCCCGAACTGGGTCGTAATCACAAGACATCATAGTGACTCGCATTGACCTGTCACGTTTCGGTATCAGTTTGAGTATATCCAGTTGCTTCATACACTTAGAGACCTTCCGTCATGATTTTTTTTTATTGTCTCCTGTTTTTTTTTTGGGAATTTGGATCAGGCTGACCATGTCAGTCCCATAATTACACTATACTTTTGTAACTACACTACACTGTACTATAATATTTCAATAATTGGTATGTGAGTCTACAGAGCATCTCAGCTGCGCAAGATGTTTGCTCAGCCAAGACGCTCTGAAATAGACCAACATCAGACCTGTTCCAACCAAACTGTTTAAACAGGATTTCTCTCATAGATACGCTCCGAACACATTCCACCAAGAAATGGTGTATGTCCTCTGGGACTCCACATAGCTCACAATTAGGAGAATCGATTTTCTTCATTAAAAATTTGAATTTATTAAGTGGCATGTGTCCAGAACGTAATATATGAGAGATAACAATAAGTTCTATCCCACATTGGCAAACCATGGTATAAGAGGAGGCTCACTTTGTATAGTCTTAAACCATATGCCTTTTTCCAGAGAAACAATATCAAAGTATTCTTTTCGTATCTTCTTTTTGTATTTCAATAATACCTCTTAATATTCGGGCTTAAGGTAGATTTCTGTGCCATTTGATATTGCTTCTCTGGCCAGTTCATCTGCCTCCTCATTACCACGTATGCCAATATGAGAGGGAATCCATTGCAGCTTCAGGGCACTGCCACAAGCTGCCAGTGAAAGTATCTTTTCTAAAATAGTACAAGCTATCGATGCTCCTCTGACCCCAGAGCAGCATCGAGCTATATGCTGTAAGGCACTTTTACTGTCAGACAAAATAACTACCTTTTTTTAGTCCCACACTGGCAGCATGAGACAGCGCTTCCGAGATCGCCAGTAATTCTACATACAATTGAATGCTCAGATATATTAACACATTTGAGACCTTCCCTCTTCCGTCATGATAAATGTGGGCGGACATAACGATGGCAACTGTCAGCGGAATTTCTTCCCGTGGCGGCCGTTGGCGTTTTTGGACTACACTGTACTTATCGTCTAGTGCAATGTTGTCACATTGATGAGCCAGTATAAAAAAAACTGCTGCCGAGACTATTTGCAAATCATATAATGAGTAGCGAATATAGACTTAAAATATTATTACTGGCATATTATTAAGGTTTTTCCGCTTCTGAGCGGCGCACTTGAGGGAGTGCGTTGACCAACATCTTCAAGACGAGATGCGGTGCGCTATGTGTACCCGCGCACCGCTCCAAGACAATGAAGGTGAGCAAATGCTGTGCAGGGGCCTTCCATCAATAGGCCAAATATCGCCGAGTGCTGAGGAAGCTGGCACAGCCTTGCCTTTGGCCCCGGCATAAGGGAGAAGGAACACCCCTGGGGTTTTAGTCGGTGCGACTCCGACATACCGGGGGGTGGCCCTCTCCGTCACCTGACGGCCCATAACGGGTTACCCCAAGGTTAAAAAAAGGTGCATGCCGCTTTAGTGTTTGTCAGTCGTGCGCTCTGTATGTTATGGACTAAGGCTGAGGTTTATAGATGCTATTTCGACTTTGTTTAGCATAGTTCTCAAAAAATAATTTATTTTCAAAAACTGAAAATATAATAAGAACTCGCGTATAACCATAGTATTCGTAGAACCAAGTCCATGTTGACGAAATCGGTGACTGACATTCACTGAGTAATAAAATTGTAATGTTTTAGTAAAGTCTAAGCAAAGTTAAAGTTGTGTCTATAAATCTCAGCCTAGGAGCGGATACGTTCCGCGGCCGATCCAAATGCGTGAGATTGTACGAGCCTAGAAAACTCGGAACGAATACGGATGTTGCATTTTGTTCTCCCTTCGATCACAGTCCGCCAAAATACAGATCTAAAAAACCACGCTACTTGAGAATAACAAAAAAAGAAATAAATATATACAGTATGTTTTAAAATCCTTGTCCGACCCGAAAGGGGCGTTGGTGGCACGATAACACTGTTAAAATATATCATAAAATTATATTATTCATGCATTTAAGAAATTTAATTAATGTACATGCGATCTATGCTCAAATTACTTCCAAAAATCAGTTTAAATACTAATGAAACGATATAATTGGGGATCACGGTCCTTTTGACGTCAGGACCTACTAGCGTGACCCTTTGCTTTTCTCTTTTCTTTGCTCACGAGCTTCGCACGCTCTCAGTGTAGCCATCTAAGTTTTCCGCATTTAATTGGATTTTATTTCATTCGGATGTTTTTTGTTCTCAAACCAAAAATGATTATGTAAATAGAATCGAATATTGATACCGAGTAACACTTCCACGATTCGGACAGGGTTTTTTTATAACACACTGTATATATATATATAAATTTATGTGCTTTTGTTTATATTAAGTCTATTCTACGTTAAGTCACATTTCTATCACCCCTATCCCGCCTTCTACCCTGTTCCTCGGATATAATTCAAATTCAACTCGGACGCAATGCGCAAGCGTTCATGAAAATAGTAGTACGACTACTTCGTTCCGTCAATATTTTGTTTCAAATCAGAAAATAACGGATGACGGATAGAAATCAGATGACGGATGCAAAGTGTAAGTTACCATATAAATAGTTCTACTGCTACTTAGAGGGTATTTTAACGGATTAGGGATCGATGCAGTGCCTATACGCTTTAAGGTTGTTTAAATAAATGAGAGTTCACCTCACTTCTGAAATTTCTAAGTCGGCCTGGTGGTCGTGGAATTTCGGTATCATGGGCGTACACCAGAAGACGGACACGCCGGCTGTGACAGCTGCTAGCGACACTGAAATAATAAATAAACAGTAATTAATAATAAATTCTGTGATAACAGCCGATGGTTACTGGTAAGATTGACGGAAGACGTACAAGAGGTCGAAGCTCATTGCGATGGACTGGTCAAATCTGTGATACTCTTTTTTAATGATTTACAGGTGAAGGCTTGACCTCAATCGCTCGTGGTGGAAGGTGAAGATGAGACAGTGAATAGACCGCGTCCGCTGATCAAATGCCAATTCCCTCCTCTCTTAAAGGCTCCCATGTGATGAGAAAGTGAAAATATGGTTGCTGGAAGCCGTATGCGTAGCTACCATCGTGTCAGCCGTATCAATGATACTGGACCCCCGCGTTAAAGAGGCCCCGGAAATCTCACTTCAACTCTTACTACATAATTCTCGGGAAAAAAATGTTTCTTTAAAAAGTGTTCAACGTACTTAAAGCTGTTACCTCACCCAACATTATCGTAAAAGTTTTTCAAAATTAAAACAGTTAAAAAATTATCTTAGGACTTCTATGGGACAGGAACGTCTATCATGCTTGTCACTATTCTTAATAGAACAGAAAATTTTGAAAATTTTGAATAACTGAAATCGTCTTCAGCTATGATTTAATGGTTTCATGATTTAATAAAGATTTTTTTCAAAAAAAGCCTATAAAAGTGTATTTTTGTTTTGAATTATACAGCTAACATAGTTCCCAAGAGCATCATAATTAATATATAATTAGATATTTTAATTCAATTAATATTTTTTAAAACCCAATCCCAAGCAATTTAATAATTTAATGCGCAATACGATTACTCTGAATGAGAAGTAGAGATTAAAAATGTTAGTAAATTGCATAGGATTGGCGTTTTTATAAACATCTCGGGATATAGTGCCGATTTTAGATGCCCGAGGAATAAAATGGTTTAATAAGTCATCGTAAATATCCGTGCTAGAGCCTCTGCCCCATAATAAGGGCTACATGTAAGATATTGAAGTTACATCATTCCTACGGTTGCAAACAACATCAAATTTTGATCTTGGATTTATATACTCCACTGTGACTTACCTTAGACTTTGCTTAAACGTTACAAATTATATTACTTATTAAAGTTATTTAAGCAACGTCAAATTAAATGGTATTTCACCAAACTCATTAACTTTGACTGGCTTTCCACATACTTAGGCTATTTTCAAATTCTTGTTATATATTAATTTTTTTCTCAAAAATGAAGTTATTTTCTGAGCAAATTGCATAGCTGAGCATAGACAACGTATTGTTTATCAATTTCAGCTTTAGCGCGACATGGGCCTTGCATAACCATAGTGACCCCAAAGAAAATATTGTGAATCACAAATTGCTGCAGAAATATATTCTTTAAAAGATGTCATTAAACCCGAATGACTTAATATTACTTTTCCTAGCAATATAACAGATTGTCTCACTCATATTATCATATTGTTATTTACATTATTGCTAGACGCAAATAGCCTTTTTAGTTTATAGTACGTTTGTAAACTCATTTTAGAAACTATTCTGTTACTGAACCTGTTAAAACAATGCTACTTTGACCCCACACATGTGGGCGTGGAACACGTCACTGATATCGTATCTGTCATTCATGACAAATCTGTAATTTCCGAAAGACCTTGAACACAATAAATTCATTTTTTTTTACCGAACTACTGAATCTACTCATCAGGCCATCAAAGCTACAATTTTCATACATCGTCGTCAAAATAAACTAGATCTAAATTAAATAGAACAATGTGTAATGAAATGTAACAATATGAACAAAAAATCTACCTATTTCACGAGAAAATAGTATTGAATATATGACGCTTTAAAATAATTTTAAAAAGTATTTTTCAGCGTCAAACTATAATTCTCAAAATTACTTTGGACAATCTAGCTTTTATTGTCTCATATAATACGCATAAGGTATAACTAAAAGTCGAAATACAAAGCAAGCCTGATGAGAAATATACCACCTTTTTATCATAGGAGTTTCCAGTTAATTACCAAATTATGACTTACTAAGATTGTTAATAGCCGAAGATTAAAATAATTCCACTAATATAACGTAAATTATCTTCGAGAAAAAGTATGGTTAGTTCATATATTTATGTATTTATAAATAGTAACAGATGTAAAATATCGAACATGGAATTTTGGAAAATAAGTTTGTGGTGTGTCCTGAATCCGTTTTGCTGATTGTACATTTAGAAATAAAACATATATTTACTTTTCTAAATAAGCAAAACAACTTAAAAGTAATTTAACATACTTATGTAAAAGTCATTTTGACGAAACAATAAAAAACAAAAAACAATAATATATCGTCACATTAAATCTCTGGTGTGGCAGTGTTATATTAGTTAGTGGCAGAGATGGGCAAAATGTAATCTGATTAATGATTAACGATTACAAAATGTAGTCGTAATTTTAATTTTATAGCTCTGTAATCATAATTAAATACCTTCAAAACATTAAGGAATCATAAATGTATACGTAATTGAGGATTCCGTAGTTTTTAAAATATATACGAGCAAAATGCAGTCTTATTAATGATAAAAAAAGCAAAATGTAATCCTAATCGGTTTACATTAATCTGATTACATTTTGCCCATCTATGGTTAGTGGCTATATAAACTTTGCGCTTATTTATCGTGCCCAACATAAACTGTGCACTTAAACATGACATTTCTGCTAGAATTCATGTGAGTTTCCTCACAATGTTCCTTCACTGTTGAGAATGTTGTGCCTAAATCCATACTCAACCTGAAAAACCAAGACATATATGCCAACTGTGCCAAGATATGAACCAGCGACCACTCACTGAGTCACGCATAGACACCGGTTCCTTATCCACTAGGCCAAAACAGTCATAAAGAGACAAAAAAATAATTAAAAATATTATAACAATTTATACACTCAGCACAGGATCTGTTAAAATGTTGCAATAATTTAAAATACTTTGCAACATTCATTAAGTTAGCATAATATGTAAAAACAGACGGAAAAGGTAAACGAGTATTATAAAAGGTAATTAATATGCAAGTATCATTGAGACTTATGGTGCCACCTTGAAATAGGTTCATTTTTTTACTGCTTATGCTGTCGGTAGACTTTTCATTAATTAAAAATTCTAATCTAGATATCTACATTTCCATCAGGCATTTCATTCAATTCTTTGTATTTAGATACTTGAAACAAGATTATAACCTAAATTTCGTCTTTATTACAAAACGCTCTATACTTTAGATTGAACTTTCTTTACATATTACTTATAAACAAGAATATAGCATAATAACTTTTTCGACACACTTTCTCATAAGGAGTATTTTATTAGATATTAGATCGATTTTAAGCTCATAATTATCTAAATTGTCCCAGTAATGTGGTAATGTGATATTCCGATATAGTGAAGTTTTTACCTCACTGCAAATTATATTATGTATTTAGAAGAAGCATTCCTAATTTCACCGAATAACGCGGGTTATAATAAAAACATTATAAACTTTATGGAATAAATTAAATATCACTTTAATTTTATAAAATGTACTTATTACAAATCAGAATCAGAATCGAAATCAAAAGATCAGTAGCGCAGTTGATCGCCTTTCTGACAGCACTAGTACACATGACATTTCTATTAAATGCCATGCGGGTTTCCTCACGGAGTTTTCCTTCACCGGTGAGCATGGAAGTCCGTACCTTATCAGCTTGTGTATATCCAGTATCTCATATACCTAGAGACCTTCAGTCGTGATATATGTGAGCCGACATGACTATCAATGGATTTTCATCCTTTGATAGTCGCTTTCGTTTTTGGACTACACTGTACTTACCATCAGGTACTCTGTAGTCACTATGTCGAGCCAGTGTAAAAAAAAAACCTAATCTGGAAAACCACAGAGGTACGTGCAGAGATTCGAACTTACAACCATTCGCTTTGCCGCGCATGAAAACCGGTCCATTATCCACCAGACCACCACAACTACTATTTACATAAACATGTTCTTAGTTTTTGTTGTTTTTCTTATTAAAAATGTCGACTTCGAAAGAGTAAGACGTAGGTGTGACTCCGCCGGAAATACTAATTGATACACTAAACACGAGTGATAATTTATTACCACTAACTAACCTTTAAAAATGTAAACAAAAACTGTTTACTATCATAATTTAACTAATCGTTTGATTGACTAAATTTTAATAACATAAGACTGTATTTTTATAGCCCAAATGTAAGGAAAGCAGTTAGAGGAAGTGATAACCCGTCCCCGATGATAACTCTGCGGAGATTCAATCTGTTCGTCACTATGGTCTGTGTAATCAGGTCGAAACGTCAAGTTAAAATAAAAATTAAATTCCTTCCCGCATAAGACCTGTAGATTTCTTACAATGTTGAATAAAAACAAATGAAACCTGACTAAAATGTTTACATCAAATCCGCCATTAACTTGATCTCAACGTGAAATGAATCGAAGTCGATTGCTCAACCACTGCGCCAATCGAATCGAGCCGAGAAATGGGTTAAACGTAATCAAATCGGTCATAATATTAACAATATAACAAAGCAGAGATTACAAAGTATGTTGATTGATGAGAAATTTGAACTGAGGTCAATATCGGACTTTATCTTAAAGACTATCAGTCATAGAATGGAAAACATCCGACAGAATAGATATCGTCTATGCGTTTCAGGGTTATATCTAGGTTATAATACTTATCTATCTATCAATAATATCAGAAGGTTATATTTCTCAAGGAAATTGGGTAAATTGAACCAACCAAAATTAAAAATTGTTAAGTATGAATAGTCATCCATGTATCAGCCCTTTTTTCACCGCTGTAGGTTGGTTGCATTTATTACATGAAATGAAATACATTTATTTCATTTCATTTAATAAATAAAAATAAAAATTTAAATTACAATAACACAAACAACATACAAAAAGAAGAAAATACAAAAACATATAAACATGGCGAAATGGGCTACGTCAGCTTAATTGCCACAAAGGAAGCCTGCAGCGCTGGTATTCGTGAAGGGCCCCGGTCGTGTTACATATTGATAGAATTATTAATAAACAATATAATAAATAAACAAAAATATAGCTTAAAACAAAACATCTACTCAAAATTAATATAACACTAAATAAACTATTAGGTACATACAATAAATAAATCGGCTACAGAATGTATTAGTGATATTACAGATTGGAAAACGGTATTTTTGCAATAAATCGTCTTTTATGTAATACCTCTACACCATTCCTTAATTATTTAATAAGTGGATGACATTTGACCGAAAAAAGTTAAAAAATCTAGACCGTCTATTTTTACCATCAAGGATATTTTACCAAAGATCGCAACACAACGTTCGCATTTAGTCACTTTTTGTATAAACCCCGTTTCTTTTTTTTTGTTAACTCGGTGGAAATCCCTTTGAACCGACAAGAGAGTGGTAAGGGCCAAACCCCCGGTGTGTCGAACCTGCACCGACTAAAACCACCGGGGTGCCAGCACTGCCTACTCTTCGCCTTCGCCGGGCCTGGGGATCCAGATACTTCCGAGAATAGCACCCGTACCATTGTTCCATGACGTACTAAATAGATGACACCCAGACTAAATAAATTTCAAGAAAGCATGTCGTCCATTCCACTTTTGTTATGCTATTCTTGCCAACTTTGGTTGGTTACATTTATCAAAAATTGCAAATCACTGTCTGTCATTTTCGCACGTGGTCTATAACCTGTTTTGGAGGTAGTACCCGGTGTGTGCTCGAACTGGCTCGTGCCCACCGTATACAAATGCGAAGACCGTCATAGTGACTCGCTTCAGCCAATCGCGTTTCACGATCAGTTTGTGTGCCTTGACTTGTTTTATGACCATTAATTGTGATACATGTGAGCCGACACGTCAATAGCGAATGTCACCGGATGGTCATCCTTTGGCGGTCGTTACCATTCTTAGACTATACTGTACTTACCATCAGGTGCGCTATAGTTACATTGTGGGACCAGTTTAAAAAACCACATCAAAGTTTCCTGGCGTATAAGATTGATGTCACTTAGCTAAAATTATACCTAACTATTTATGAAGCTATTATTGCTTTTACTGACATAAATTTAATTCAATAATACTGTATTAAAACGATATACATAAATAAACTAAATTAATTCACTTTGAAAAAAATTATATAGTCTCAACAATCTCTCGAACATTTTATTCCTTTTTATCAACATGTCCAGCTCTCAATCCCAACCAACCAACAAACAACCCTAACCCTACCCACAACCTCAATCTCAACCCCATTAAGAGATAAAATAGCTTCGGACAACCAACATACTGTAACCATGAAACACTATCAGGATTAAATACATTCATAATATTATTATTAACAAATAATAAAAAGACATTAATATTATTGAAAAATCTGGAAAAGTTTTCACAATATAGCAGTGCATTCAGATCGTGTTCATTAGCAATTAATTACTGATTAAACTTTAAATTACAACATAATAAATAAATATAAATTTTAAACTTAAAAAGATAATAATTAAATCTTTTATAAATTTATATTGAACTAAATAATCAGTCAGTCATTAACAAATTCAACTTTTAAAATATATTATTTTATCAGCTTCAAGTGAAACTATGAAATCAATTATTGCGCATTTTGTGGTACAACTATATTTTTCTTTATTGATTTAATTTATTAATAGTGGGTAATTGAACTGACTTACCAGCCATGGCTGCTAAATATTGAACTTTTCTACTTCCACTATTCTCCTCCATTCTTAGCACGTTTGCGCACAATAGGAACACTCACAACAGCCGCTCGCTTAACAATAAAACTGATATGGAACTGTGTTTGATAAAAAATTAGCAATGCACTGCGAATAACTCAACGGCCTCGCTTTGATACAGATTCAGGAACTATATTTGTTACGCAGAATTGTGCTAAAATTTCATATAACTTTTAAAACAATATTATTTCTTCTATTCTTGATATTGCGCAAATATAGACAAAGTATATTGTAATGCGTCATAGTGGAAATTCACTCCAGCTATCAATATGCTTAGCGGATACCAATGCGAGTTCAATGTATGTTACATTCATAGAACGTAACATTTACGTACAATTACACATTGCAAACTAAGTTGACCCTTTTACAATGTGTACTAGACAAAGATTTACATACTTCTATATCTACATACACTAACTATAACTCTCAACAATCTAAACTTCTCACCACAGTGCAGTTTGCCGGTGCCGGGACTCGAACTCAGCACCTTCAATGTCGCAGGCAGGATCACTATAAACAACGTTATCAATCCTTAAAATTGGCTGTGGAAGTTGGGCGATCATAGTTTTTATAATAATTTACTATTACTGTAACGACTATAACGTATTGTCACAAATTAAAGTGAGGATACAGTAATACCCTCAGTCCTACAGTTTTACAATAAATTAGCTGTGCCCGGTGCGCTTAGCCTGGATAAGAACATCCACAATATCTTTCAAGGTCAGTGAACAAAAACTAGTATAGATGCCACTACTGTCGACTCAGGATATGATTCAATAGAACAAACAGTTGCTTTGTCGCTACTCATAATTTACTAATATTTTGGCACAGTATAGAATCGTGTGTTACACAACGATACCGTGATCCAATTCTCTGCCAGCGCCATCTCTCGAATAAACAAAACTACATCTCACTATCAATTCAACAGTCAGTCACGAACCTTGAATTTGACCCAACGCAGAACCAAATTATAATCATAAATACTTTATAATCAGGTTTCTTTGTAACAGCAACAGTATTCCTGGGTTCATCAATGACGGAAAACGTGAAGAAGCCCATCATCATAATTTCCATGAAATTCTAAGGCAGTTTATAACATTTCCTCAAATGCTAAACTTTTTATAATAAATTCACTTTTTTTGTATCCCGGGGGAAAACCTTGCATAGGACCATCAGGGACGCTGTGAGGGTAGCTACCCCGGTGTGTCAGACTCCTATTGACTAAACACCTAAGGGGTGTCCCTCTGATTGCTCCACCCGGGCCTGGGAAACCAAATTCGTCCAGACGGCCAGGGAACAAAAGGCCTTATTGAGGCTACGTCTCTAGGAGGGGTAGGAGTAAAGCCCACCCCTCCAAAACCTCTCTCTCAGGCGGCGCGCTGGACACCTTGCACCGCCTCCCTTTCATAATAAATTCACTGTGTCCTGTATCCCTAAACTGGACAAATCTCTGTTAGTACCGATACCCTTTTCTGCTCGTAGTTTTTTATCAGGTTTTTATGACAATATTTAAAGTAAAGTTTAAGAACCGAAAAACGCTATCAGATGAAAATCTATTGACCATCATTGTCGTCATGCAGTCCTGGAAATATCACGTTGGAAGGGATAAATAACTGGATGATTATGACTTGCTCCCGAATTGTGGCAAACTAAAATAGGTTACCTGTATATTACCGACAGAATCCTCAGAGCGTGTGGTCTGTTTTTATATATATACTTCCAATTCCGACTCTTTAAAATAGTTCGTCAGTCATTTTTTTAATATGATATAGAAATAGTGGTTGACGCAAACCCAAACTTGATATATCAGACCTTGCGTGTTTTTCCATGTAGTAGTATTGCTTTTACGTCAACTGGAATATTTTCTGTTTCAATATACAATCTAAGATTATTAATGTCTAGATGTAGTTTGAAAAATTTGATTACATGTGGAAATACGAAATATTGTTCTACTTCCATCAAACATACTAACTCTAATAATCAAATAACTAATCTCTAATATTTCCAATACATTTCTATAATCATTATTTAATTTAACAATCTGTTCATTTTATTTAAATATTTTATTTGAAAAAAGTTCATGAGTAATTGGCACTTTTAACACGTCGAAGAACAAACATACAAAGTAAAATAAATGTAAGTAACAGTACATAGAAAGATCCCCAAATTTGGGGACTTTGCAAATGTAAAAAACTAACAACACTATGTTCCTTAGTAAAATATAAATTAGCTTTAAATTTTAAAGAATATTTAAAATGTAACTGTTTTTTTTTATTAAAGAGAATTATATTTTCACAACATATTTTTTAAATATAATATTATCTTTACATAACCTTGTATCTTACCTGTCTCGTTTATACACAATCTGAAAGCATGACACGCCAAAATAAAATTTATGTTATGAGCACAATACGAGTGTAACGAGCCTACTGCGAGACAATAGTAACTTATACGCATTGGATGAATATATACATACAATTGATTGAACATTACGTGGTTAAAGATACGTCTAGACCAATAATTATCTTAGTACACCATGTAAGTGTGGAGATCAACAATAACAATTTTCAATTATTATTTATTGAAGGAATTTTACCTTATGATACTTATGGTACCAGTTTTATGAGTCACTATACTTTAATATAAGAGTAACCCATAAATTAAAAAAAAATATGAAAGATAAGAGAAAGAAGATTCTAAATTCAATTTCCACAATTCTAGAAACAGCTGATATTAGTTCAGTTTCCGTGACCGATAATGTCTTGAGAATATTAATTCTTCTTACCAAACAGAATAAGCATTACTTTACATGTGTACTATGAAGAACTGAACATAATGACGAGGAAACTCATTTATTAATTTATCTATTATATAAAAATAAGTCCGTTTTCCTTCCTGACGCTATAACTCCAGAACGCACGAACCGATTTCCACGGTTTTGCATTCGTTGGAAAGGTCTCGGGCTCCGTGAGGCTTGTAGCAAACAAAATTCAGGAAAATTTTCAACAGAAAAGCAGGAAAACGGGGAGAATCATTTTTCCCATACAGCGCCATCTCTGATACATAGCATGTCCTACAAACTAATATGGTTTTGCATGGTGGTTGAGCAGATCGCACCAGTATTTTTAGTACATAGCGCCGATGCGTTATACATTGTTTGACAGCTACTCATTGTACTCTGCTCAGTTAATTTTATGTGACATTTATTATGCGCACGTTCTTTCAAACGCTAACTAAAAACCAAAACGAAGCCATCTGGTGGCGAAACGAAGTTCGCCGAGTTTGCTAGTCTTTTACAAATGGAAGGCAAAATTGAGAGATTTGATGTTACATCTGGAATACAATGATACTGAGAAACTGTTACGGGAATCATAGTATTTAAATTAAACATTATTGTAAATTGTATGATTAATCTTGAATGTGCTTGTTTCTGATCCCGTGTCTGAGACTGTTAATGTCGGTTTTGTTGTATTTATTATCCTAGATATATTTTTTCTGATGGATAATGAGACCAGTGATGTCTTTTGATATCTATTATCTAACTATATATATATATATATATATATATATATATATACTGACATTTTATACACATATTATACACTGAAATTTAAACTTTATGGTATAGCGTTAAAGTTCAAATTGACTTTTAAATATTATTACGATTTTTTTGTATGAGAATATAGAGGAGTGGTGTTTTTAGACTTTTCAGACAATTTTTTTAATTTTTCTCTCCGTAATATCCTTCCACAGACTTCAATAAACACAACAAAAAAGAAATCAGCCAAATCGGTTCAGCCGTTCTCGAGTTTCGCGCTTATACACATTTAACGATTCATTTTTATATTATAGATATATATATATATAACTATATATATATATATATTAACTAATCAAAAGTTAATATTGGGGCTATAAACTGCAATTGGGGCAGCAGATATAAACTGTTGTTTTGTTTTGTGTTCTGTAACATGAATAACTCTGACACCCAAGATACAGGTAGTCCTAGTTTGGGCGTCAGCTGACTGTAACTAACCGCTTTCTGTTTTTTCTAATTAATAAATAATTTATTGTTATTATTAACAACCAGCTTTGGTTAAGCGCTCATCAACGCGACTTCTACATGATAAAACGCAACCGCATACTGCGCAAGGTTTCCAAGCTGCATGAGCAAGGGTTGGAAGCTCTTCATCAAGCACCGTACTTACCAGACTTACTAATTATAGATTTCTTTTTTTTTCAGAATTTGGATAAGTTCTTGCCAAAAAACAATACCTTTGAAGAGATTTTTGCCTTTTGTCCAGCTATAATTTTCAAAGAGGGCATTCATAAATTGCCACTGCGTTTGCAATGATCATCGATTCTATGGTTGTATTCTTTGATTAATAGAAATGAGAAATATAGAAAACTTTAGTTTATTTCTTACGAAATCGCAATTTTTACATATACAAGCCTATTGATGGAATGTATCCGATCTGAATCTGTGAGAGAGGCGTTTCTGAGTGCCTTTGCTCTGAAAAAACTAGACGTCGGGAAGTTTATCAAAGTCATAACGGAACTATTATCTGATGAGGAATCTGGTCTGTTCAAATCAATGGCACCGTATGTCATACGTTAGGTATTCTTATATAAGGGTACGATGGGGCTGACATACGTAAACGTGTAAAAGTCCCTTAATTAAATAGAAAAAAAACATGCTTATTAAATTAAAGTAAGTAATACAAATTCGAAGCGTTTTATTATGCTTAATATTATATTCTATTACGAGCATTATATCTATAATATGTAACTAAGATTTTATTATTGTAATACAATCTAAGTTAGTCTTTGAATACAGTCTAATCAAAAATTAAAATAAATACATAGATGTTGTCTATCTTTTACGTAAGACAATTAATTTACAACCAATAATGTTTATTTGATCCCACAATGTAGGCGCTTATAACACACAATATTATTACAACAAATGCAATTAACTATAGAGAAATTTAGCAATTGTATATTTTTTTCAAACTCTACATTTCTGATTAATTCTTTGGATAGTACTGAATTTGGGATAAAAACTATTGCACCATGATCGTTATTCATTTTTCCTTTAAGGATGAATATTTTAATCTTAAGTACTTACAGCTATTACAATTATAAAAAAATATGTAAACACTTTACCAAATATCACAGTTCTTTATTACATTTTTAAAACTATTTCTACTAGTAAATGCACCTATTCATCCTTATTCATCAACCTTATCGACTTCATCGCTTATATTTTTATTAATATTCTGATTTAAATTGATGGTCTCTTCTATATCTATCCTACTGCCACTCAACAGTATTTGTATCTCCCTCAATGTTTTCCCTTTCGTTTCCGCAACAACAAAATATGACAAAAATCCACCAGATATAGACACACAGGTGTATATCCAAAACAGAGTATAAATTCCTAAATTATCCTTTATAAATATAAACGACTTGGAAACTGCAAAACCTAAGATACCGCCAAATATCTTAACAAAAACTATTGCTATAGTTTTTACTTCTAACGGAAATATTTCTGCTATTAGAAGGCTAACAATTGAGTTAAAACCGAGTGATGAAATGGTGTTAGATAAGACTATAGCAACGATTGGCACGTAGATATAGGAACTCATAGTAATGGCATCTGGACGAATGACTTCTAAGACGAAGAAATACATTCCAGCAGCTGCTAGACATGCGCCCGTCCCAAAGTAAGAGTAAATAAGCAATGGTCGACGTCCAATTATATCGACCAAAAGAGAAGATACAATACCTAAAATGAAATTGATACATTTATCAATCATTTTTATCAATTTTTTTGTATATGAAAAATTGTGTTATGAGTAAAATATTACCAACAATAAATGTAGTTAATCCAAACATAAGAAACAAATTGTTGTGTTGACTCTTGGGTATGTCACTTTCTCGCATAATATCACCGATATAATACAAAACAGTCAAACCACCAGTGCATACTTGCGTCATTTTCAGTCCTGAAATTTCTCTAAATTATTATACACTCTTCAAACATTTAATTTTCTGTAATCAGGAAAAAGTCTTTGAAGGATATTCAAATATTACATAAATAAAATATAGACTACAACTAGAGATGGGCAAAATGTAATCTGATTAATGATGAACGATTACAAAATGTAGTCGTAATTTTAATTTTCTTGCTCTGTAATCATGATTAAATCCATTTAAAACATTAAGAAATCATAAATGTGTATACAATCTGGGATTTTGTAGTGTTTAAAACATAAATGAGCAAAATGCAGTCATATTCATGGTAAAAAACGTAAAATGTAATCGTTAATCATTTTCATTAATCTGATTACATTTTGCCCATGTATGACTACAAGGTATAACGTAACATTGAGAATTACTTACAGTACGTCCGCAGTAAATGTTTGGTAATTCGCAAAACATCAGCTTTTCTTTTTCTTTCTCTTGTAATTGCATTTAGTTTTCAGCACGCCACAAACAAAAGATTTGTTTGTGTGTGTAACAGATTGTGAGAAAGAGAAAAGTAGTCGTAAATACACGTAAAAGAAAAAGGCAAACATATTTTGCAAATCACGAAATATTTGTTGCGGACGTACTATTAAAATCTATTTACAAACCCTTGAAACTAAAACCCTTCACTATTGAATTAAGCAGAAAGTGTGTGATTATACTTCTCAGTTGTCAACGAATACCCTTCGCCTCTTTAAAATTAATACATTATTATCTCATACACTCAAATATCATACCAAACGCTATAATCATTGGTTTTCTGTACTGCTTAGCAACGAATAACTCTTTTAAAATTTTAAAATAACCTCTCTGCGTCGTTTCCTTTTCCACATCCGCTCTCTTACTGGCCAATTCTTCCTCTAAATCCTGAAAGAACATTAAAGGTTGTATGTCCATGAAGCTTTACAATTAAGCATTAGCTAATTTATTTTACTATATATTGTCTAAGGTAGATTTAGATTTTTTATTTAGTGCACGATTTCTTTTCTTATTTTCTTTTTTGAGAATTGTTAATTAAGCGCCACGATGCTTAGGCACCTTCTCTCACACTTTATTATAATAAAAGACGGCAAATTAGTTAACAGCCCACCTGTTATTAAGTGCATCCACCAAAAATGTTGTCGACCTTGAAGGAAAACAAAGCGAACAGATCCCAAAATAACTGGCCAAGACAACTCGCTATAACTAGCTTTAAATCCATGCACTCTGGTTGCAATCCATTTGAACAAGGACGCCCTAGGACGTCACAACGGATTCATATCAATTTAATTTAAAAGCATCTACATAAGATTCTTATAGTAAAATAGTCAATGATAATTATTCATATTAGGCATCATAATATTAATAACAAACATAATAACATCTATGGACGATTACATACGTTGTCCTAGTCCCAAACAAAGCTTACGCTTGTACCAGGGGTACTATATTAAAAAAACATGTACATACTTAAATACCAGTGGCGTGCATCCCATAAAAGCATAAAAACATTATCTTGTTACACTTCGACATTTAATAAATACATTGACCTAAAATCACTGGCTTTAATGGCTATGGTAGCCTGGTGTATAAGGGACCAGTATACGCAGCGACGCGGATGGTCTTAAGTTCGAATCCCGGTATGTACATCTAAGTTTTCCAGATTGAGTATAGATTTAAGCACCACATGCTAACTGATGAAGGAACACATCGTGAGGAAACCCGCATGGCATCTAATAGAAATGTCATGTGTGCTAGTGCTGTGAAAACGGCGATCAGCTGCGCTACTGGTCACGTTGGGCACGACATATAAGCGCAAAGCGGGTAGAACCACTAATATCAAAGATACATTACATATTACACTAGTTTCAGGATTCAAATTGGACCAGATTTTAAGTCAATATCTTTATGAAATGTGCAAGTATAGCAGGTTTTTATACTCTAATGTAGGTGTCGGCAACTAGCGGCCCGCGGGCTGCATGCGGCCCATTAGCCACTACGGTGCGGCCCGCGTAAGTAAGAGCCGTTTCATAGAACTCCGCACCGCAGGCAATAAATTAAAAATAAGTTTCTATTTCATTGTTTTATGTGCACGGAAGCCGGAAATTCAGTTGAAGCGATCACAGTCAGTAAACTGAGAGTAACAATAAATATGGTTAAAAATGCAAATTAGGTTTATCTAAAAAATTGTGTTTATTAGATGAAATGTGGCCCGCACCAATATACTCTTAATATTTGTGGCCCTTATATAAGAAAAGGTTGCCAACCCATGCTCTAATGGGATGCACTCCATTGTTAAATACATATAAACAACCCTGACTGGCGGCAACTTATCTACTCATCACAAAAAAGATTACTACTACCGAAACTCGAACCCCAGACCGTAATATTATATGTAGGGTCCCTACAAACTGCGCTATGGGGCGTCAAAGTTCTATAATCATATATTATAGCCAAATAGTCATGTAGTCAATTTGTACCTGCTTCGATATGCCATTTCGAATTTTCAAAATTTCCCGTCGAGCCAAGTGGTCTTTGCCTCCTTTTAAATAATAATAAGGCGACTCCGGAATCCACCAACAGACCAAGAAATATCCTAGTGGTAATATCAATATACTATAATTTAAGGTTTCGTACGAAACTCGTGGGCCAATCGCCATAACCAATAAGTTTCCCAAATTGAACATCATTTTCGTCGTCACAGTTAACGTCCCTCGTATATCCCTGTCGACGATTTCTGCTAAATACATACCACTAACCTGTAAATATTATTTAGATCTGTCACACCACTTCTTACTGTAGATAATGTTTTAAAGGTAAGCTTCGAATTAGCTTTACATTAAAAATCATTTTTAAATCATCATCATACAATTAAAGATCAAAGATGACAAAGAATGAAAGATAATAAAAATAAAGGCTAAAGAAAGAGAAACGAATTAAAAATAAGTCTATATTACTTTTTACCTTGAATATATGTATGTAAACGAACGCAAATGTACCAAAATATATAAACGGCCATTAATGTAACGTACAAATATGTTTTTTTTTAACCTTTAGACCTTTACTTTAAGTCTTATCATAAAGCAGCTATGCTAAAAATGTAAAAATAATTGCTGATAAAATTCAGTTTGTTAAAATTTATTTTTACTAGAGATATTAAAGAAATTACTTACTCACACTTTCAACCATAGCAGTTCCAAAGTTCCACGAAAATATGGTTATATATAGCAACCATGCTTTCTTTGCAAATACAACGATCAACTGAAACGAACAGTTTATAACAATTTATTTAATTTCAGATGCATTCCATCATAATAAATTTATTTTACCATCAGGTGATATAAAAAGGTATGAAGAATGAAGCTCTTGTAACAGATCATTAACACTCATTACCAATCTATCCATGAAATCACTTGTCCTGATTGATATCAATGTAGAGCATAAAATACCTAAGCTAGCAACATGAAATTTTTACATTGGGCTATTTTTATAGTCTAAGGGCGGATTTTATACTGCATCCTTAATAACAGTAATATTTCATCACGCTATATACCTTTCGGAATGATCAGAGATACATTTAAGCTAGCTGTATCCACTTTGCGCTTATATGCCGTGCCCAATGAGACCAGGAGCATCGCTGATCGTTGTTCTTGGAGCACTTACAGATGATATTACTATTAGATGCCACGCGGGCTTTCTCACGATGCTTTCTTTCACAGGTGAACAGATGGTACCTATATCCGTACTTACGAGTAATGCCCCCGCCCGGTTTAGTTGTGAAGACCTTTCCCAAACAACCAACACGCGTAATTTGAAAAAAAAAACTTTTTTTTTTACACTGGCTTGACATAGTGACTACAGAGTACCTGATGGTAAGTACAGTGTAGTTCAAAAACGAAAGCGACTATCAAAGGATGAAAATCCATTGATAGTCTACATCGTCATGTCGGCCCACATATACCACGACTGAAAGTCTCTAGGTATATGAGCTACTGGATATGCACAAGCTGATCTCGAAACGCGACAAGCCGAAACTGGTCACTATGACGGGCTTTACACCCATGTACTGTGGTCGCGACCCATACGGGCACCGACGCCCTACCACCTCACTGCTGCTCGTTTAGCACCACCCAGGAGTCACGTGTAGGGAAACTAGGGTAAAGCCTACGGACGCGAGCAGCTTCGACTCCCAAAACTCGACTTACGAGTAATCTGGTAATACCCAGAGGTACGTGCCCGGATACGAACCTGCGACCACTCGCGTAGTCGCACATGGACATCGGTCTCTTATCTACTAGGCTACCCCATACATATTGCCTTAAAGGAGTGAAATAAGGGTTGAACGTAAGTATGTTAAGTAAACCGTCAGTTTTGAAGTAAACACTATGAAAACTGATATTAAGCTTTCTGTTAGAAATAAAAATATACGTGCATCAATGTTTTTTTTTTGTAATCATACTTCACGTGAATTATTTACTGGGCAACGCTGGATTATTGCTGCTAGCTATATATGAGAGGAATGCGGCGCGCAGTGTCCGGCATGCCACCCATGAGAAAAGTATGGAGGGGTGAACTCTTTACACACACCCCTCCCAGAGAAGAAGCTTGAATAGGCTATTCGCTCCCTGAGTAACTGGGTGTAGTGATTGGAAGGACACCATGGTGGGTTTTTATCAGAAGGAGTTCTATACATCGGGGTCGCTGTCCCCACCGGGTCGATAGTCCTATGTAGGATTTTTATTGTAACCCAAAAATAGCTAAGTTATATCTCTTTCAGAGTAAGCAGAGACACATCCACTTTGTCCACAACGTGACTAATAGCGAAGCAATTCAGTTCTCAAACTTCTAACGGTCCTTGCGAACTTTTTTATCACTTCGTAAAAGGTAAATATGTACTACCATACAAACAAATACAAGTCATACATTGACACACGTACAGCTATGGAATGAGAGGAAGATATATTTAATAAAAAAAAATGATATAATAATTACCGTTCCAGTAAAAACAGGCAATGCACTTCCCAAAATAGTCGCTCTTCTCCCTAAATTATCAGTGACAAAACTCGAGGAAAGACTTCCTAATGTAGTCCCAATCGGATTCATACTGAGCATCCATGAGAATTCTTCCTGAAATTAAAAATGTATTTATTAATATTTTTGTTTCAAAAGTTTCACAAATGTCATAATATAAACTTTTTACAGATATTGATGTTCCTTCCCATGACATTGAGTGTTCTTTGTTCGAGTAACACAGACCAGTTCAGTTGACACCGAGAAACCTTTCTGTGATGGACAGATTAATTTGTAGGAAGTCATGGATGTGTATGATGTGTAGGATTTAATCTATAGCATTATTTCATAGATTCAGAACCATTTATAAAGGTTTTTTTTAATAAAGCAAATAATATTTGCGTAACTAAGCAACCGCAGTTTCACATCTAAAGACATGTGAAGGCATGTGGTTCCCAAGGCGCAGGTGGCCGACACCGACATATGTTCTTTCCATTCCATACGACTCTTTTACACAAACTGTGCGATTTTATCATCTTTATTCAAAACAAAACTGTTATATAAATTATCGCACTTTAATTTACATGCTAATAAAACAAATTAATAAAGAGCTATAACAATTGTATTAAAAACAAGAGGTAAATTGCAACAATTCTTAGAACCAATGATCGGGATCAATAGCCCTTGTTATGAGAGAAATATGTCTATTGTCCCAAGTGAGCTGATAATAATGACGTATGTATGTATTTTTATCACTGAGCCAAATATTTTCACGTTTTTAAATTTGTAATCTATATAAATTACAAAATAAAAAATCCTTATTATCAATGAAAAATATACCTAATATATATTTTAACTCACTTCTGTAACGTTGACTTGAGTCTCGGCTTCAAGAAATTTATTTTTAACTGGAGAAGGCCATGCTGTGGTCGCTCCTAAAACTACAAACGCCAGGGATACTGAAAAAAAAAATATATATTTATCATCACGCCCATCCCCATGGAGATAGGCAGAGAGAATTGAATAAAACTTCTTTTTATTTGTGCAAACCTCTTTCACTTCCGTATCATTCAGTAATCCGTACACGCACTCACACGGATTCCGCATACTTTTAACATTACCCTCCATCAGAAATCTATTTATTTGGTCTATGTAGGTAAGTTACGGTCTGCCTCGGCTCTTTCCACTCTTCCACTCACATTCATATCTTTTCTGTCATTCTTTCAGCATTCATCCTTTCCATGTACCCAAACCATCGAAACATTTTTTGTGCATGCTATCGATAACACTATCTTTCAAACCAATCGTTCTGCGTATCTCTTTGTTCCTAACGCGATAATTAAGCGTTACAACGCATATAGAATCCCGCTTCTCCATTGCATTAATTCTACTTTCATGCTTCTTCTGACATACCCAGACCTCACTATTGTACAAAGTGGGTACCGAAACCACTCTATGAACAGTTATGCGTGGAGTTTGAGTCTACCTTTTTTAAAATTTTACTATAAATTCACTCTGAAAAACGTCCTTTTGAACTTAATCAAAAACAACAAGATTGCTATATTTAATGAGAATGCATATAATTGACCTGAAATATATTTCCTAAATATAGATATAAACCGCGTCTAGATGGATTATGTAATTTAGAAGGTATTAACAAATAAATACATAGACAAAACTGTTGATTTTAATATTTAAAAGTTTAAATTATTTTAGATAATTTATACTATGTAAAAAAGCAACTATAATAAAATGGGCTAAAGGAAATTACAATATTACTATAGTGGAGCTAATAAAGAACACAAATAATACCTAATGTATGTTTATTACATTAAATTGAATCAGGTACATTCTTTATTCTTATTAGTAAGCTATGAATTCCTTTCTAAATGAAAGTATATACTAACAAAGTACATATATGTAAATCCGTGGTCAATAATGAGTAAATCTCTATATATAGATATAGATGCTATATATACATGACTCATTTACAGTTATTGTATTATTCTTTTAGATATTTTAGAGGTTATTCATGACGTTACGAAATTCTGTATAAATAAAAATATAAAATGCTGTGGCAAAATTTAACATTTAAACACATTAGTGTACATTATATTATATGTTTATTATCACTTCTTGTAAAACCTATTTCCAGTGTTCACAGTGAATGGTTTCATAGAAATGTAAACGATAGAATAACTATTACCGCACAATGTCACTAAGTATTGAACTCTTCGACTCCTTTGTTTCATACTTCCTTAGTAAAAAACTTGATAAAACACTTGATAAACTAATAAGTATCACACGTAAACTTGTATTCCCGCGCACGATATCGATTATACTGTATTCACGACGTGTGACAATAACGACAAGTTGTGTATTAGTATGTATAGGTATATTATTTTACGTATAATAAATTAGGTATCTATATTATTATTAAAATTTCTGTGAACATAGAGGTTCTATACTCTTTGGGAGGTACATTACCAATAAATATGAATCGATAACTTGTTGAGGAAAAAGCAAACGTTTATCCTTCATAGAATGACTCAAAATTGTTTATCTCAATTTCTAGAACGGAATATTCTCATACTGAAATTATAAATGTATAAAACGCACCGCACTATGCGTCCAAGGAACTGCAGGATAAAATTACGTCTTGTTTAGATCTTGTATCGTGTTTTGGAGTTGCAGTGCAGCATAGTTTTAAGGTGCGTCTTCAGTACATGTTTAATGAACTTATGAGTACAAAATATTATTTTACTTTTCACTGGCTGAGCATCCTATGTACTCGTCCCTTCGCCTGGTAAAGTTGTAAAAGCCTTTCTCCGCCTACAGCATATTATCCTGCCAAAAAATCTCACATTCGTTGTTTTTTGTGTGTACATAACAAAACTTTTTTCGATGAAATATTTAACATATTTTAGTGCTGCCAACTCGAAAATTTCAAATATAGCTAAATCGACTTGTAACAAAAACAAATAATATCTTAAATACCAATATAAATATAGCAAAACTGATAATAATTTTGATCATGTTTATATAAATTAAAAATATAAAATAGTACCGTCTGTTTGTTAATTTAATAGTGTTATCATTAAGTAAAGGTGCACAAATCAGTGTTATGACCGGTGGTCGTGGGTGTGGTTGTAGAAAGACACGGATTTTGGCGTTTTACTGTTTATTTGCACTTTAAGGCACACCGAACTGCGACGTACACGCACATACTCTCGCCTTGCGTCTCGGTAGTCGACTGACTCGCAAGCATCCCGTGCGCGCGCGCATCCTCTTACCCCGCACGTCTCATAACACCCTAACGACCCTTAGGGCGACAATTACGTATCGGGCGGCATCTACATGCTGTAGTTTTTAGATACATAATTTTAATCCACCACACCTCCGACTCTACCCAATTAACCATACCTAAACATAGCAATGGGTTTAAATTGGAAAATATGTTAGAAAAATTAAAAATCTTTAAAATCTGTTCAAAAGACGTGATGCTTAGACAGAAATCCAAACTATAATTTTATTATAGTAGAAATATGAGTAATTAAATCCCGAATGCAATAATTTATTAAGAGGTCTTGTCATTACAAAAATAAACAACATTTAGAAATAATTCGTTTTATTTTAAAAAATATAAAAAGTACAATCTTACACAATTATCACGACGAAATATTTTTAAACATACAAAAATATCTGATCTCACTGGCTTTTACATTAAAATAGTATATTATTATATATTACCATTATCATAGTAACATGCAAAGCATTTTTTTAACTTGGAAACGACATAATTGGCTTAGTTACAAAACAAGTTTATTTTTGGCGCGACATTTCAATTCAAAATAAAAAAATCGATTAAGTAATAACTATTATATAAATATATATGAAAGGTACACTTAATTTGTAACATGTGAGAATTTTTTAACTATCTGATAAAGCCGCAACATTGCGCAGCCAAAAAGATACCGCGCTTTAAGCAATCGGACTAGTCATAGCCAGATAAGGGGAAAATGTAATCTGATTAATGATTAACGATTACAAAATGTATTCGTTATTTTAATTACATTGCTCTGTAATCGTGATTAAATGCCTACAAAACATTAAGGAGGCATAAATGTGTACGCAATTGAGGATTCCGTACTGTTTAAAAAAAATGAACAATATGCAGTAATGTGAATGATGAAAACCGTATAATGTAATCATAATCGTTTATCATTAATCTATTACATTTTGCCCATCTATGCCCATAGCATATTTATTTATTTATAAGAACACTTACATAATCCACAATAACACAAAAAAAAGTAACACATGAACAAGATACGTTACAAATGCGACTGTATTTAAAAGTGTTATGTATATACATATAACATGTAAACATTGTTACAGATTCAGTCTAACAATCATTTTTTCACTAAGCTTATAATATGTAAAATTATATCTTACTTTAAACTAAAGAGAAGTAAATAAAATGGTTCAATAATGTTAAGTTTTATTACATTCCTAATAACCACAAGTAGAAAATAAACAAGAAAAGTGAACGAAAACGCATATTACATTTACGTGCAATGTACCACGCGGCTTTCAGATAAATCTACAGATATATAACTAAATGAAATTAGGTTATATTTTTGCACTAAACGTAAATAACTACTTTAAATAAAAGTGGCGAAGAGTAAAAAACAAAACATAACTTATCAAAACTGCCTGAAAACTTAAATAAAAAACTTCACAAAACGTAAGAAGTATTTCGTAAAAAACAGCAGTCTTTTGCGTACCAACAAATGGTACTAATTAGTAACGTATAAATTAGCCTTAAGCCGGGTCTCCACATGTCTTATTTGTTAGATTCGATTACCATATCGAAGGGTTAAAAGGCTATTTGGTTTAAGCGATATTTTTTGATGATATAGTATATATACAGGGTGAACGGTAATGCGATACATTCCTTGATAGACGTTGTAGTACAGCTTATTTGGAGTCATTTAAGTCATACGACACCATGTCCGAAACTTGTTAATTTCTGAGATATTCAAGATTTAAGTATTTTTTTAAAAAACTCCAGTTTTTATGTTAAAATGTTCCCTTGTAGTGACGAATACATAATAATGTTATTGTTTATGCTGTATTCGTATAGCTAAATAATAATAATCTCATTTTAAATTAAAATTTGTAAGAAGGAATCGTCATTACTTAAGTAAAAGCTAAAAAACCAAGTATCATTTTGCAAAAAAAAATTGTTTTAGGTAAATAAACGAAGAATTTCCAAGAAAATGTGTATGGAATGTTTTGTACAAATTACATAATTTTGTTCCTTGATTCATTGGCTATTCTAAAAAGTACAAATGTCATAGCAAAATACTAAGAGGTTGATTTGTAACCTTAATAATAGACGAAGTGACCCGTTTCCTAGAAATCCTCTTCATTATATTACCGCGCACGTGTGCAGTATTTGTTCGTTTTATGACACCGCCTTGCACTTGACACTGCTACAACAATAGGATTTATTGATATGAAGGGCAATTTGCTCGTAGATATTTTAGTTATCTGTATCAGTTACAACTGTCTTCTGAGTACAGACCTATCGTTGCTTTTTAACTACGTCCCTCCTGATTAAAATCTTGAGAAATGGCTGCTTTCCGTAATGAAGAATACGCGGACATTCTGTACGTTTACGGATTATGCGACGGCGACGCTGCAGCAGCGCAAAGAGAGTACATGCTGCGTTTTCCTGACCGACGTGTACCAAACGTAAGAGTTTTTTCGGGAACGTATCGACGCGTCCGTGAAACAGGGCATTTCGCAGCGCGAACAAGCGATTCTGGTAGACCTCCAGTTCAACTTCCTGATAAAGAAGAAGAAATACTTGATTTATTTCGCAGAAATCCAACAATCTCTACAAGGATTGCAGCTAGAAGCCTTGGATTATACCAGTGGATGGTTTGGTTTACCGTACATACAGCAAGATTACATCCCTACCACTACACAACAGTCCAAGCTCTAGAAGAAGGCGATCCAGCCCGACGAATGGAATTCTGTCGTTTCATACTAAATGCCGATATGGAAGATCCTCATTTTCTCGAGAAAATTCTGTGGACTGATGAGTCCAAGTTTGACCGTGACGGAATCACTAATTATCACAATTCACATTATTGGGCACCGAAAAGAGAGAATCCAAGGATGAAAAAAAAAAGGGCACAACAAAGAAGATTATCTGTGAACGTTTGGATGGGAATAATAAATGGCCAACTGATTCTTTTTTTCTCAAAATTTGAATGGGGAAACTTATAAACTTTTCCTAAGAAACCAAGTGAATATTTTATTGGGTGACGTCCCTTTAGCCACGAGAAGACATCTTATCTACCAACATGATGGCTGTCCAGCTCACTTTCGGCTCAGTGTACGCCATTGGATGAATCAATAATATCCACTTCGTTGGATAGGGCGCGGTGGACCTATTCCTTGGCCAGCCAGAAGCCCGGATCTGACCCCTTGCGATTTTTATGTATGGGGTCACATGAAGGATCTCGTGTATGTAACCCCCATAAACAACGAGCAAGAGCTTCGTGAGCGCATTCAGAGGGCAGCTCAAAATATCCGGCAAAGTTTGACAACAAGAGTCACAAAAACAGAAATAAGAAACAGACTTCGAGCTTGTATTAGAAGACGGGGCTCACATTTTAAGCAGGACTTGAAATAATGTACCCAGATAATTAGCCAATAAATGTATTATTAAAATACTAAGTTTTTCATTTATTAGGGCCCAAAAATACTAGTTGTTTGTGTGTCTTTTTATTTATTCTTTTTTTATTAAAGTATCTACTAGACATTTAAAATTCAAATAAAACAATAAGTATGTAGTTTTTGTTGACACCTGTACCTTTTTGAATAGCCAATGAATCAAGGAACAAAATTATGTAATTTGTACAAAACATTCCATACATATTTTCTTGGAAATTCTTTGTTTATTTACCTAAATCAATTTTTTTTTGCAAAATGATACTTGGTTTTTTACCTTTTACTTAAGTAATGACGATTCCTTCTTACAAATTTTAATTTAAAATGTGATTATTATTATTTAGCTATACGAATACAGCATAAACAATAACATTATTATGTATTCGTCACAACAAGGGCACGTTTTAACATAAAAACTGGAGTTTTTTAAAAAAATACTTAAATCTTGAATATCTCAGAAATTAACAAGTTTCGGACTTAAATGACTCCAAATAAGCTGTACTACAACGTCTATCAAGAAATTTATCGCATTACCGTTCAACCTGTATATATATATATATATATATATATATTTGGAATCGGTAAAAAACGCTAATTCCGAAAATATATATATTACTATATCGCCAAAAAATGTCGCTTAAATCAAATAGCCTTTCACCTCTCTATATCTAATTCTCCGATGCAAATCACGAATGCCTATGTGCACGAATTGGTGATACATAATCGTGATACGCATTCTCAACTCAAAAATGCCATTCTTATACGATCCACGCTATGTCTAGTCGAGTTTTTCCAATCATCAAGGATAATACAGTTACGACGCCAAAAAAACGATAAGTATGACACGGTAATCGGTATGAACAAATGACACATCTTTTTTGGACTCGCCTTTAGAAAATTTGAGACATTCAACATGAAAAATCATCAAACATATACATCGCAGACTTCTTACAATTTCATTGAGAGGTAGTGAGGAGATAGCAGCTGACCTCCTCCTAGAGAGGCCTGCCGAGGTCAGTTGCTCGCTGGGTCCGTAGGAAGTTTACGGATACCCAGGCCCGTCGAAGACGAAGAGAGGACAGAGTTGGCGCCCCGGTGGTTTTAGTCGGTGCAAGTCCGACACACCGGGGGAGTGGCCCTCACCACTCCTCTGACGGTCCGAAGGGATTTCCACCGGATTAACAAAAAAAAAAGACTTCTAACAATAAAAGATTCACGGTTCAATGTTTTTAGTTGTAGCAAGCATTTGTGTATTCACTTCATTGACTTCTCCGATGTTATCTTTTATTTCCAGCGAATTTAATGGAATACCCTCCTCAGTGTCTACTTTGCCTTGTAATATTAACTGGATATCAGTTAACGTCTGCCCCTTAGTTTCAGGAACTTTGAGTAATGAAAATACCCCGCCAATTATAGCTATGCCTGTATAAATCCAAAACAAGGTATACGAGCCGAGGTAATCCACGATATTTTGATAGGACTTTGCTACTATAAATCCTAATATACCTCCAAAGACGTTTAAAAGTGTTATCATTAACGCTTTAACATTCAACGGGAATATTTCTGATATAACAAGAGACGTTACAGAGTTGAAACCTAAAGTGGAAATTATATTGGAAACAGTGATATACACAACGGGCACATAAACATAAGAGCTGAGAGAAGTAACTGCTATATTATATACTTCTTGGAAGAAGAAGTATACACCCACAACGCTAAGACAAGCACCCGTCCCGAAAAAAGAGTAGATTAGCAAGGGACGTCGTCCAACCTTGTCGACTAAAGCTGTAGAGACTATACCTGAAAAAAAATGGAGCTATGAAATATTTGCTGTTATTTCACTTCCGTCAATTTTATCTTGTGTGCTATATTTACAGTATTTGGATAACTATTTGAATTAGTGCCTTAATCGCCATTCCTTGAGCATACAAAGCAATATTTGTCGTCACATCTCCATATTTTACCGGTACATTAGCATACAACTACGGTGCGGTTCTCGAGACAATTCTTGTAGCACACTTTAAAATTGTAGAATAGATTCCTAAGCATAATACTTGTTCGGGGCTATGAGAGGGAGTCTTTTATAAAGGAATGAGAAACGTTTTGGGTCGGAACGTAATTATTAGTAATCACACTTCTTCTGCAGGATTTGTCCAATAACCGTTAACCATCAGGCGCTTCCACAGCCTGTAAACCATACTTTTGCATAAAAAAAAAACATTGGTGTTTATTTAAAGTTACAAGATATTTGTCCTATTTCAGAACCCCTCATAATATGTTATAATATCTATGCCTTTGAATTATATTTAAAAATACGAAAAAAAAATCGTACATCTTATCGAATATCAAGAAGTTGTACAAATAAATTTTATAATTACCAACAAGAAATGCCGAGATTCCATAAACTAGAAACACTGTATTTTCTCTTTCTTTAGGTACATTGCTATTTCTCATTGTGGTGCCTAAATAATTCTTTATAGTTGTTCCACCAGTCAACACTTGAGTCAATTTTAGACCTGGAAAGGAAATCCAATAAAAACTTCGTAAGGTGAACACCGTATTAAGTTTCGCTTCAAATTGAGTCTTTCGCCATCGCCTTGAGTTTACTCCGTATGTATAATAATGTTTTTTATTCAGGATCATATCCTTGTATCTCTTTTATTGACCGAACAAAAACTGATTCGATATAAAACGAACCTTACCGCATATCTTATTAGCGTGTTTTAAAAGGACTGTGGATCATGATTACGTATATCAATCGTCTTCATAGGCGATATTCATACAATTTGGAGATACGAATAAGATATTTAGAATGGGTCAATGGTGCATATGTAGACCCGGCTTTACACGATCCGGGATTGTATATAAAACATATTTAATTAATTTAACTTTATAAATAACTTTACTATTAACACTGAATAACAAAATTATTACTATTATATCATTATGCTATATCCCGTTCTGAGTGAGCAGAAATGCTTAATAGTTTCGTTAACAAAATTGGTAAAAAACAAATAAAACATTTCGAGTTCCTTACCAGACGCTATTATGATAGCATTCTTATACTCCTTGCCACAAAACAATTCCTTGATCAAAATGGATCTAGCCATTTCCTCATCAACATTCTTCTTTTTATTCATCAATTCCTCTTCTAATTCCTGATATAGACAACATTAAAGATGCATTCATATATCTAAATATATTAATACAGTCTATTAAATATTTTTAATTAAAGTTTAAGACCAAAAGTTGATTGTGTAATTACTTAAAAAAAAAAAATATTGTGACAAAATTTCCAGTTTATATTTTATGGTGTAAATTTTAAGTATTGTGGGTCATAATAATAATAAACATATTTACAAGCCAAATTTATTTTAGGTGCAAATACTGTAACAAGAAATAGTTTAGTTTCTGAACTTAGAAATTAATTATAAGGTGAATTATTAATACATTTTTGTAGCTGTGATTGCCTAGTGGATAAGGGGCCAGTATCCAAGCACTGCGACGCGAATGGTCGCTGGTTCGAATCCCGGTACGTGCATGTGAATTTCCCGGATTAAGTACGAAATAGGCATGTTCACCGATGAAGGAAAACATTTTGAGAAAACCAATGTGTCATCTAATAGAAATGTCATGTGTGACTGCAGTGAGGAAAGCAATTAGCTTCACGTTGTCACGAAAAATGAATATAAGCACATAGTGGATACAAAAAAGTATCTCCGCTTACCCCAAAAGCGATATAGCGAGATGATATACCATCATTATTAATACTTTAACATGTCGAAGTTACAATAAGACTGACATCTTAACTAAATCAGCATCTAAGCCGTCAGAAATGTATATTTTTGTCTGAACAATAAAATCAATTGTCCTGCCTGACATAACATACCTAAATAGAAACTTCCATTTTTTTATGACAAAGGCACCCACTAAGGGTAGATTTTTGTTATTCACTTCCACAGGGATAAAATAGAAATTGAGAGTTTGTTCAAAATTCGTATGTTTTGAAGTAAGAGCTACGAAAAGCGATACTTAGGTTTTTGATTAGAAATAAATACGTGTTCCGATGTTTCTGGAAAATCAACTCCCAAGAAGATAAAATAAGAAATTTATACCAGGCAACACCAGATCACTGCAGCTAGTAATTATTATATATTTTGTCGAGAACAGAACTCATTTTATGAATCTAAATAATATATTTATCGAAAGAAATTTACAGCTTTCTTATAATAACATTACCTGATTCGCTATTCCTCCTCGAATTTTTAACAGCTCCCTTCTAGCTAAATCATCTTTGCCTTCCTTTAAGTAATAGTAGGGTGACTCTGGAATCCACCAGCAAATAAAGAAGTACCCCACAGGAAGTACTATCAAGCAATAGTTTAAAGTTTCGTAAGGAATTCGTGGACCTATCGCCATCATCAACAAATGGCCTAGATTGTACGTGATTCTAGTGGCCAGGTTTAACGTTCCCCTTATATCCTTGTCTATTACTTCTGCTAAATACATTCCACTGACCTGTAAAATAAAAAAAAAATCCTCTACAAAGTGACTACAATCCACCCTAGAAAAAGTGTAGTGTATGGGGTGTGTTTATATTATATGTATATTGTTGAGTGTCCAAAAACAGACGTAACCACGAAAGTACGAGGATTTATTAAAAATGCCTAACGTTATGCCGACATAGCTAAACCACAACAGAAGGCATCTTGGTATTTAAATAGCTAGGTATATTTAAGTTGATCCAGAAATGAGATAAGTCAAAGCGAGTCACTATGTCGGTGTTTGCACTTGTGTACTGATGTCACGACATAGGCGATCGTCTTATCAATTCAATTCCATTATTAACTTTTAATTCGCTGCTGATCTTACCAAGTCCACTATACAAGTTACTATAAATTGTGTCGGATACCATCCGTAAGTGGTGGATGTTCCTTATAACCGCACAAAAAGATTCGCTTCTACATTCATCATGCGAACGGCTAAGGAGTGGAATATGCTTCCAGCGGCCTTATTTCCGCGATCTAATGACCTGGGAGTCTTTAAGAGAAGAGTGAATAGGCGTTTGGATACCAAAGCTTATAAGGGGTGTCTCAGAATGTTTTTCGTTTTTGAATTGACCAATACGCGCCGATCGCTGGTAGCAGGGGGAGGGGAGTGGTCTCAAACGCTTGGCCGGCTTGTTAAGTTTAGTAGCCATGAATCGTTTCACGGGACCGCAGCGCGCGTTTTGCGTGCGAGCGTTTTATAAAAACAACGATTCCTACACTATTGTTCGTCGTCTCTACAGGACACATTTTAATTTAACAAGCTTAAAACATGTGCCAAGTGCCAATTTAATTAAACATTGGGTGTGCAAGTTTGAAGAGACTGGGAATACAATGCTGGACAAATCATCTGGGCGCAAAAGGACATCAAGGGCGAGCACGAACGTCGACCGCGTTCGCCAGTCTGTTATGGATGACCCACGACAGTCGTTGAGATTGCGCGCAGCTTCTCTGAATTTGAACAAATCTACGGTTTATCGCATTATTTCGAAAGATTTGCATTTTCACCCATATAAAATTGTTATTGTTCAAGAAATGAAGCCTGATGATCCTGATAAACGAGTCGAATTCTGCAGGACAATGAAAAACCGTTTTAGGAGTTTCAATAACATCTGGTTCTCCGACGAATCGAATTTTCACATCAACGGTCACGTGAATAAACAAAATTGCAGATACTGGGCTACCGAGAATCCGCTAGAACTGCATCAGAAGCCCTTGTACTCACCAAAAGTGGTTGTTTGGGCTGCCATATCAAGTCAAGGAATTATCGGTCCTTATTTTTTTGAGGATAACCGAGGTCGAACTCAGACCGTTAATTCTGATCGATATTGCCATATGGTCCGGACTTTTTTGGCTACAGAAATGCAAAACCAGTCTGGCTACAACCGCAACACCTTTTTCCAGCAAGATGGGGCCACTTCTCATGTAACAAATGACTCATTAGCTGCTCTTCACGATTTATTCCCCGGAAGAGTGATAAGCCGCCGAGGAGACATAAACTGGCCACCGAGGAGTCCTGATTTAACGCCTGCTGATTTTTTCTTATGGGGCTACCTAAAAAGTAAAGTTTACAATCCATTGCCACCAAACCTGAACGTTTTGAAGCAAAGAATCACTGAAGAAATCAACGCTATTCCAAGAGCAATGCTCCAGCGAGTGATTGAAAATTTTAGCTCCAGGCTAAATGAGTGTGAACAAGTAAATGGTGAACATTTGCAAACGGTTGTTTTTCATAAATAAACTTCAAGATCTGCTCTTTAATTTAACAATAAATAAAACAAGTTTTAATGGATAATGTTGTTTTTTATTTAACATCAAAAAATGAAAAACATTCTGAGACACCCTTTACTTCATCGATGGTAGCCCAGTCAGTGAAGTGGATAATATTCGAGACTTAGGTGTTATATTAGATAGTAAATTAAGCTTCAGATATCATATTGACACGATAATAAAGAAATCTTCCAAACTATCTGGCTTTGTTGTTAGGCAAACAAAGTTATTTATTGAACCTCAAGTTACTCTTTTTATATACAAGTGTTTAATCTGTAGCATATTGGAATACTGTTCTCAAGTCTGGAGCCCATCTTACCAAGTACACTCATCTAGACTGGAAAGAGTTCAAAAACGTTTTTTGCATTGTCTCACATATGTAGCCAATGAAAGCCGTGATCTTGTTTCCTACGAATCGCGTTTGTCTCACTTTATACTGGAAGCACTTCATACCAGGAGAAAGGTGTTAGATATACTGTTTTTATTCAAAATAATTAATAATTTTATCGATAGGCATTGTTGGAACACGTTGGCTTATTGGTGCCTCGGCTGAGTAGCCGATTGCAGAACCGTAAAACTCTGTTCCAGCCTGCATGCTCCACGAATATTGGCACTCACTCGCCTCTTTACCGTATGCTTTCTTTTCGCAATAATATAAGAAACGATATTGATATTTTTGGCGATTCCTTTTATGCTACTAAATTAAAATTATACAAATTATATTCTTAACCCAAAATGTTGTTGTTTTTAACTTGAACGGATGAAGTGTTGTTTTTTTTGGTCTTTGTTTTTCGACGTGGTTATGTGTTTTTTGTTGTTTGTTTGGTTGTGATTGTATTTGCATAGCATTTTGTATATTATATTTGCACGTTGTATTCACATCAAGTAGGTTGTTTCTCAAAAATGTATGTTTTATTATGTTGTGTTTTATAAGTTGTGAGATGTAACCAGTTTTGTGAATTAAATAAAAAAAATAAGCGATAAAAACACTTGTGGACAAGTTTATTCCTACTTCCGAAAATGACTTACATTTACAAGCATCGCAGTACCAAAACTCCAAGTGAACGTAGTTATGTATAGTAGCCATGCTTTTTTTGCAAATACCACGATTATCTGAAATTATATAAAAGATAAATGTAAGTAATTGTCTTCAAAATTAAATATAGCCTACGAATACACTTCTATGATAATATTTTTTTTTTTTTATACTGGCACGACATAGTGACTACAGAGTACCTGATGGTAAGTACAGTGTAGTCCAAAAACGAAAGCAACTATCAAAGGATGAAAATCCATTGATAGTCTACATCGTCATGTCGGCCCACATATACCACGACTGAAGGTCTCTAGGTATATGAGCTACTGGATATACACAAGCTGATCCCGAAACGCGACAAGCCGAAACTGGTCACTATGGCGGGCTTTACACCCATGTACTGTGGTAACGATCCAGACGGGCACCGACGCCCTACCACCTCGCTGCTGCTCGTTTAGCACCACCCAGGAGTCACGTGTAGGGAAACTAGGGTAAAGCCTACGGACGCGAGCAGCTTCGACTCCCAATCAATTAGAGATGCCTCTATCATCACCACCATTGGCATGAGTAGTCAATTTTCTGTGTATCAGTCATCACACCGAGTCCCTATTAGGATTGGCAGAGAGAATAGTTTCAAAGATAGAGAGAAGTAGCGGCTTCTCTCTATATTTGAAACTTCTTTCACTTCTTTAAAATTAATTAACCCCTTCAAGCACTCCCACCGAGTCCATACACTTATAACATTACCCTCCAACGGAACTCTCTTTATTTGGTCTACGTAGGTAAGTCTGGACTGGCATTGCCTCTTATTTCCACTCATATTCTTGTTTTATTCATTTTTGTCATCCTTTCATAATTCATCCTCTCTAAGTGAATTTTCATTCTTTATTTTATACCTTTTAAGATTTTTTCTAAAGACACTAAAACGTAACTTTCGCATTTGTCTGTGATACCACTTTTGACGTACACAAAACATTAAAAAATAACTAAAATTAAATGAGTAATAGCCAAGAATACTTTTTAGAGGAAAGGATATTCGTTTTTAAAATATTTCCTCATTTCTAATCAAAACTTTTCAAAAATCTATCACGGACATAAACTATTTGACCGAAAACGACGAAAACAAGCCGAAATTCACACGCTAAAGCTATACAGATGTCAAGACAATGTATAACGTACTTAAACGACTACAACGTAAAAACATCAACAAACTCGTATATTTGCGAATTATAGACGCTACTTTGAATGTACTAGGACTTTGCTCAGGAAATAAGTTCGTCTTTGACAAAAAACCAAATATTAGGTCCTTACATATGAAATTGGCGTTTTTCGTACTGGCCACTTTAATCACAAATTTCTCCTCTTTGGTAAGGAATTCCAAATTCAAATTTGTACAGCTATAGACTCATGTATTTGTGCTTCGATGATCGTCATTCATTTGTTTTTTTCTTCTGTTTTTTTCTGTTTGCGTCACTCATTTTACAAAATGGAAAACTTAAAATATCGCATTATTTACGAGTACGAGTTCCGCCGTGGCACTAGTGCTGCGGAAACAACTCGAAGGGTGAATGATGTGTATGGCGGTCGTGTTGCAAAAGAAAACACAGTTCGTTTTTGGTTCCAACGTTTTCGTTCTGGAAATTTCGACCTGCAGAACAAGCCCCGTGGACGGCCTGAGACTCAAGTTGATAATGAAGAGTTGAAGGCTATTGTGGAAGCGGATCCATCGCAAACCACGTCCGAGTTAGCTGCAGGCTGCGATGTTAGTGATAAAACTGTTTTAATTCACTTGAAGCAAATTGGGAAGATTAAAAAGCTTGAAAGGTGGGTACCTCACGAATTGACTGAAGCAAACCGGCAAACGCGCGTCGACTGCTGCGTTACATTACTAAACCGGCACAATAATGAAGGTATTTTAAACCGAATCATTACCTGTGATGAAAAATGGGCTCTTTACGATAATCGGAAGCGCTCAGCGCAATGGTTGGATCCTGGCCAGCCAGCCAAATCCTGCCCCAAGCGAAAATTAACCCCAAAAAAGTTACTTGTAAGCGTTTGGTGGACTAGTGCCGGTATTGTTCATTACAGTTTTCTCAAATCTGGCCAGACTATTACGGCTGATGTCTATTGTCAGCAATTGCAAACCATGATGGAAAAGCTAGCGGCTAAACAACCTAGGCTGGTCAATCGCTCCACGCCACTGCTGCTTCACGACAACGCTAGACCACACACTGCGCAACAGACGGCTACTAAATTAGAAGAGCTTCAATTGGAAAGTCTAAGACATCCTCCGTACTCCCCGGACCTTGCTCCAACAGATTACCATTTTTTTCGAAATTTGGATAACTTCTTGCAAGGGAAAAAATTCAACTCCGATGGGGCAGTCCAAATCGCCTTCAAAGATTTTATTGATTCCCGTCCGACTGGTTTTTTTAGTAAAGGGATCAATGAACTACCTATGAGATGGCAAAAGTGCATAGAAAATAATGGTTCATACTTTGATTAATTAAATATATTATATTAAAAAATATTCGACTTTTTGTTCCTCCCATACAAAACGCCAATTTCATATGTAAGGACCTAATATATAATAGAAACTTAAGTATAACCCGTGTTCGTAGCGCCAAGTCCTACTTGAAAAAACCGGTAACTTACCAAAAAGTGGCATCTATAAATCTCAGCCTAAGACTCAGGCACACTTTTGATGCCTGCTAAGAGACATTGTTATTTAATACATATAACACTGTTTATTTTTTTTTAAATTTAGTATACGTCAAAAATATGCCTGAGTCTTACGACTTTATTGACGTGTTTAGAGCAGTGTGGTGTGATCGTTGATATCGAGGAGTGAAAGGCTATTTCAGCGTTTTATACCGATTCCAAAAATATATATTTATTATTATATCACCAAAAAATGTAGCTTAAACCAAATAGCCTTTCACCTCTCGATATGTTTATTCATTATTGATACGAATTCGCGAATATACTTACCGTTCCAATAAGAACAGGGAAAGCGCTCCCTAGAATAGTTGTTCGTCTTCCGAGGTAGTCCGTTACGAAGCCAGATGAAAGACTTCCTAATGTGAACCCAATCGGGTTCATACTCAACATCCATGAGAAGTGGAACTGTAAAAAAACAAGTATTTTTTCATCAAAATTTTTTTACTTTGGTAGTGTAAAATGATTATTTACTTTTTTTGGTATCCCGGGGGAAAATCCTGCGTAAGACCATCAGGGCCGCTGTGAGGGCAGCGACCCCGGTGTGTCAGACTCCTACTGACTAAAAACCCACGGGGTGTCCTTCTAATCACTCAACCCGGGCCTGGGAAAACAAATTCATCCAGAAGCCTGGGAAGCGAAAAGCATTGTTGAGTCTACCTCTTTGGGATGAGTAGGAGTAAAGAGCCCACCCCTCCGAAACCTCTCTCTCAGGCGGCGCGCCGGACACCGTGCACCGCCTCCCTTTCATCCGGGCAGCAGCCTCCCTCAAGTCTACCACCCGGCATTATTTACTGTTTGTATAACGCACTTAACTTGTATTTTGTGTTTTTATAGTTTGTTTGAAATTAACTTGTAAACGACTTTAAAAAAACTTTTTCTTTTTTTAATTACTTAATAATAGATATTTAATTATGTCATTATTATCCCTATACATGTCTATAATCATACATATTAACAATATTAAAATAGTTCTGAATACTGTATAAATACTATTTCCGTATTTGCACAATAATATTATGACGTAAGCTTATTGAATTATCTACTATGGAGCACACTTATTTTTGTTTACCATAATAAACGGACGCGGACCCTTTGCGGACGTATTAAATTTGGACATGGGTATCGTACTGGTCGGAATTAATTTCCGTCGAAAGTGCAGAGATACATAACACATAAGATTACGATGGATAATCAAGATTTGGTAATTCTTTTGTGAACTTTAGATATCTATTTATATAATACAGTCATCCATTCATCCATTTTGTTTCGAAAAAGTGTAAACTGATACATTGTTGCATACAGTATAGCATTCGTGTGGTTCCTTGCTGTGGTGGCTGAGAGCAGACATACGAACGGAACGGTAAAAAGGCTTTGGTGGCTGAGAATTGACATACGACCGCAAAGGTTTAATAGTTTAAAGTTAGATAATCCTGTCATATTTCTATCTAATATATGTAATTATAAAAATACAAAAACGTACTAATTGCCAATTTTAAGGTTTGAGATTTTCAATTGAAATAATATATGTATATACTTAATCAATTTCTTAAACAATACAATACAAACAATTTATTGTATTTTTTTTTCACACTGGCTCGATATATTGACTACAGTGTACCTGGTGGCAAGTATAGTGTTGTCCAAAAACGAAAGCGACCGTCAAAAGATGAAAATCCATTGACAGTCTCCGTCGTCATGTCGGCCCACATATACCACGACTAAAGGTCTCTAGGTACATGAGTTACTGGATATACACAAGCTAATCCCGAAACGCGACAGGCCAAAGCGAGTCACTATGACGGGTCTTTACACTTGTGTACTGTGGTCTTGACCCAGTTCGGGCAATTACTCTACCACCAAAAAAAATGCAAAATAATATAGATTTTGCAAACTGTTGGCCAGAGTTTATAAAATATTCAATAATCACGTTATACAAGGTGTCTCAAAAGTAAGTTCACATTTGCTTATCTTATTACGCGAAAGCAACTATTCTGAGGGGCGCGGGGGGTATGTCAGTCGGTAGTCTGGCTCTTGGGAATTTAGTCGCTATGGAGCGTTTCTCTGGTGCGGACCGTGCGTTGTGCGTACGTGAGTTTTACAAAAACGGTAATTCGGCGACTGTAGCGCGTAGAAAATTCTGCAGTATTCGACATATTCGTCACTTAAATGATGCGCCTAGCACTCGACTCATTGCAAAATGGGTTGAGAAGTTTGAAGAGACTGGGTCAACTCTGGAGAAACCAAAATCTGGGCGGCCAAGAACATCAAGAACAGCCGAAAACGTGGACAGTGTTACTCAGTCTATTCGAGATGATCCAAACCTCTCGATTCGGAAGCGTGCTGTTGCTTTAAATGTGCACAGATCTTCATTATGTCGCATTTTACACAAAGATTTAAAGCTGCACCCGTACAAAATTCAGTTAGTGCAAGAACTGAAGCCTCAAGATGCTGGTCAGAGGCTTGCCTTTGTAAATCAGATGATTGAGCGCTTTCCAACGTTCACCAACATCTTGTTTTCCGATGAAGCCCATTTTCACCTGAATGAGCATGTAAACAAGCAAAATTCTTGTTACTGGAGTGCAACCAACCCAAAACAAAAACATCAGAAACCGCTACATTCATCCAAAGTCACCGTACGGGCAGCGATGTCGGCGCGAGGAATTATCGGCCCTTACTTTTTTAAAAATGGAAGGGGACGCACACTCACAGTGAATTCAGAGCGTTATGTGAAGATGTTAGACGAGTTTTTCGTACCCCAACTGCAAAACTTTCCTGGTTACAACCAAAGAACATGGTTCCAGCAGGATGGAGCAACTTCACACACGTCCAACAGATCTCTGCCTCGAGTTCGAGAAATTTTTCCGAACAAATTAATCTCCAGGCGAGGTGACATAAATTGGCCTCCACGGAGTCCCGATTTAACGCCTATGGATTTTTTCCTGTGGGGTTATGTCAAATCAAAAGTTTACGCTAATAAATCGACTTCCCTGGCACAATTAAAAGAAAATATACGTCATGAAATGGCAGCCATCACGGAGACTACCTGCCGAGCTGTCATAGGCAATTTTAGTGCCCGACTAAATGAATGCCGAGAGCGCAACGGTTTACATTTGGACGATGTTATTTTTAAAAAATAAATTCCCAAACAGTGTACTTCAATATAAAATAAACATTTTTTCAATAAAGCTAAGACTTTTCTTTTAAAAAACGATTTAAATGTGAACTTTCTTTTGAGACACCTTGTACAAGTTTCAAACTACACTCAACTTTATCGGTACTTATAAAATGATTAGGTATATACCTACGTAGATTTGGAAAAATAAATTATTCACATATTATTAAACTAAACACTTTTTTTTTAACCCGGGGGAAACCCGTTATGGGCCGTCAGGGGACGATGAGGGTCACCCCCCGGTGTGTCGGAGTTGCACCGACTAAAACCCCGGGATGTTCCTTCTCCTGTTTGCCGGGGCCAAAGGCAAGGCTTTGCCAGCTTCCTCAGCACCCGGCGACGTCTGGCCTATTGATGGAAGGCCCCTGGACACCATTTCGCTCACCTTCATTCTCTTTGAGCGGTGCGCGGAAGCATCGCGCACCGCTCTCGCCTTGAGCATTAAACTAAACACTTTTCAAAGCGAGTGTAAGTAGCATTACTCCATATTTAAAATTTTAGTCTTAATATTTTTTTTCATTAGTTTTTTTTTATTTTAGCATAAATTTATTACTATTTTATTTTTTTGCAAATATGTTTGTTTTTCTTGTTTCATATACCAAAGCGAGCAGTGGATATCTATAATTAATTGCTCCACAATTCGCGTGCTATTATAATATTTAATACATACTTTTATCCTCATAGAGAAGCGTTGAAATAAATAAGTCAATCAAATAAATAATCCATGACGTCACAATCTTCAACAATCTTCATCATGCCTTTGTGGTTTTTTTAATAACTTAAATATCTTGTACAAAAATTAACCTCAACGGCCCAGGACGAGTTCGCAAAAACGTTTTTAAATCTAATAGCGTCCGCTAAATTGTCTGTAGTCTGCTCAATCAAGCCATCAATACTTCCTGCGATTGTATTGAATCGAAATATCAATAGACCTGCCTTAAGGTACATAATGTAATTAATACATTCACGTTTGTAAACATATAAAAATTAAACAATAGATGTTTTGTATAACTGGACGGAGATAAAAAAAAAGGTTTTATAAATACTACAATATCTTCTATTTGTGCACTTGCCTATTGTGATAAGCTAGTTTATCATCACGATCACAATTCTCAACCGATTTCAGTCTAATGAGGAATAAAGGTTTCTCCCAAAAATCGATCCTAGAAACGTAGACTCTAAGGAAAGTATGTAGGATAAAACATATAGTGCTTTGACTTTGCTTAAATTTTACTCGAACATTACAAGTTATTTTGTTTAACTAATAACAAGTACATGGTCAGTCAGCGATTTCGCAGACTTGGACTTGGCTTTGTGAATATAAAGACTATATACAAGTTTCTATTTTGTATTCGTTTATTTTGTCAAATAAGAACTTATTTCTAAGTAAAGTGTAAGCTAAGTCATAGTAGCGTACATAAATCTAGATAAAATTATATTAAAACTATAAATATCAACTTTAAGTTATAGTAAACGTAGATATATGATCACAAATCATCGTTAAGTTATCCATTAAAAGCTAGGAAAATACTCTAAACGGTAACTCACGTCTGAAACATAAACGCTGGTCTCATTATCACTAAATTTATTTTTAACAGCGGAAGGCCATGATGACGTCACTCCCAACACCACATAAGCTAGCGAAACTGTAAAGAATTGCATATAATTATCTAATCATGTATTCTCAAAAACTGATGATATATAAGCGCCGTTTGTAAAATGAGCTTTACATTGAAATAACATTTAAAAACAGTATATGAGAATAAGTATTACTATATGGAGCAGAGATGGGCAAAATGTAATCTGATTAATGATGAACGATTACAAGAAGTAGTCGTAATTTTAATTATCTAGCTCTGTAATCATAATTAAATCCATTTAAAACATTAAGAAATGATAAATGTGTATACAATCTGGGATTTTATAGTGTTTAAAATATAAATGAGCAAAATGCAGTCATAATAATGGTAAAAAACGTAAAATGTAATCGTTAATCATTTTTATTAATCTGATTACATTTTGCCCATCTATGATATGGAGCACGGTGTCACTAAAAATTTGGATAGGAACGTAGAAATACTACTACAAAATCATAATAAAAAAAAAACTTTTCATTTTGTGGGGTTCTTCGTATATTTTTATTTGAATAATATGACAATCAGGGCAACGAACATTTTTTAAATAAAAATCCTTATTACAACTTAATTGAAACTAAGTGTTCTAAAGAAAAAAAATAATGTTGTTTAACTTGAAACACATTACATATATGTAATTTTTAAATATGGCCCTTTCATCAGGATGAAACCTACATAGCTAGTAACAAAAGCGTCATAATATATGCAGATAAGCACACAGCGATACAATTGTTAATTTATCTCAGCTTGTTCTTAAAGTGATATAGCGCGACAATGTATTTATTTATGACTAGCTGATCCGGCAAACGTTGTTTTGCTATATAAGATTTTGTAATATCTTCTAAGATGTTCATTGAAATTAAGTGATGTCAAAGACAATTTTGTTCACAATTAAATACTCTTAATCAACAACACATTTATTTGGATAAAGATTAATATTATTACGTTGATACAACTCTTAACAAATAATGCATTAATTTCGACCAAATTTGTTTACCATAAAAACGGTTCTAGTGACTTAATCTTAAAAGATAGACATATACTATCCCGAACATTTTTTTAGATCATTTCAAGAGGAATAATTCTTTCTTACATATATTTGTGGTATCTTGAACCGTTTTCGCAGCGCACGCAATGGAAGCCCTCAAGGATGAATAATTTTCCCCAATTTTTTCACATTTTCCATTATTTCTTCGCTCCTAATAGTTGCATCGTGAAGTTATATAGCCTAAAGCCTTCCTCGATAAATGGTCTATTCAACTCAAAAAGAATTTTTCAATTCGAACCAGTAGTTCCTAAGATTAGCGCGTTCAAACAAACAAACAAACAAACAAACAAACTCTTCAGCTTTATAATATTAGTATAGATTATTAAGTTTATGGATTTTTTTTACATTTTGGCTAACTTCGATCTTAAAGCCGGGACTTTTGTATAGGTACTTTGTTTTATCGTTTACTTTCTTGTGTTCTTTAAATAACTGCAGGGGCCAAAATATAAAACGAATTATAAGTCTTTCATTAGATACTCAGATCTACTAATTTTTAATGAGACTGTAACTGTTATTTTTGCACGTAAAACGCAAACGCAAGTCACGAATTCAATTTTAAGTTAAGTACGTTAACGAATGTCGAAATCCAACCAATGTCCACCAATATAAATATTTTGAACTCTTAACAATTAAAAAAACGTTTAATTTCGGCTTTTGTACGTCCATTTGTTCACATATCAAGAGATCTTTAGTCGTGGTTTATGTGGGCCGATATAACGATGACAAGTTTTAATGTTGTTTTAATGGATTCTCGTCCCTTGAACGTTGCCTTTTTTTAACTTTTACACACTTTACTTTCTTTTTGGTGTGGCTTCATTATTTTGCCGAGCCAATATAAAAAAGAATGCCTTGCGCATTCATTCATATTAAGAAAGCATAAGTACTAAAATGTGGCCTTACCGCATAGCGTCAATAGATATTGCACAAGCCGACTGGATCGCCTCATCCTTAAAAAATAAAAACGATATGTTTTAAAATATATTAACATAACAACTGTGTTAACTGTTAACTGTTAGCAATTGTGCGACTCATCACCAACTAAACTGAAACCTCTGCAGTGATTCTAGAACTTGGCATATAAAAATATATGGTAAGATAATACTGGAGTAAAATAGTATTTAAAATAAGCCATTTCATTATCTCTCTATAAATACAAGCTTTTAAAAATGACGAAAATGTTGTCATCAGCCATTAGCAATATGTTTAAAAGAAAAAAGTTAAAGATCATCCAAGGTCTTAAGTTTTCACACCGTGATAACAATTCTAACCAGAATTCGCCAACGGAGCTTTGGAGTGCTTGCACAAAAGTATAAAAACGTGTTTGTTTTTTAGTTATAAAGAATAAGACAAGTCTTGTCAAATCTTCTATAATATAAAAATGAATCGTTAAATGTGTATAAGCGCGAAACTCGAGAACGGCTGAACCGATTTGCCTGATTTCTTTTTTGTTGTGTTTGTTGAAGTCTGGGGAAGGTCATTACGGAGAGAAAAATTTAAAAAAAATGTCTGGAAAAGTCTAAAAACAACACTTTTCTATATTCTCATACAAAAAATTCGTAATAATATTTAAAAGTCAATTTGAACTTTAACACCATACCGTAAAGTTTAAATGTTAGTGGACGGGTTCCGGGAAGGCAAAACAATTGAGTGACGTATAAATATTAATGTCAATATTTGTCAATTTTTATACATATAGCATTAAGGTCAGGTTCCTTAAAACAATTTTCAAAAAACAGCCGACAGGCCAATAGGTTTTGGCAGAATAAAATCTGACGGTGAAGCTATTAACATTAAAAAAAAACAATGTGACTTTGTTTTAGAGAAATAGGGCAGAACAAGGTCTGCCGGGACAGCTAGTTGTTAATATTTTAATGTTTAGATAAGTCAATTCGTCTTATCATTAACTTGGCAAAAGTTTATTTATAATAAAAATTAATGAAAAGTAAATGCGAGAAAAGTTTGAAAACCTAGGTCTAACTCACATAAGTGTAACACGATCATCCGTCTTGCATCCTTTTCTAACGCGCTAACGCTTTGCACCTTGCCGTACAATTGTTTTCTGCAAAGACCTGCTATTTAACCGCACTTCCGAAGTCAACCGACGAGCTTTTTTATAACAATTTTACTACTTATTCTTTTACAATTTAATCGAAAAATAATATTGTGATTTGCTCTATTATGTTGTATTTATTATTTTATATGCTTAAACCTTTTAAACCGGAGCTTTGATTATTCATGCCACATAATATAAAAATTATCAAGCGCACTGCATGCGTCTCATTACTCACTTCTATTGGCACATTGTATTTCATAAATGTTAACGTATTAACGGCAAAAGACAATTCCAACGCTTTATCATTGGTTCCACGGATACTGATTGTCGTTGAAACTTACAAGTTAGGATATTATAGATATTTGGATTATAATCCAATTTTCAAGCGTACAACCACCTTAAAAACAGTGTCATTTTACTTCTATAAATTCATAATGGGAATGGTTCTAAATATTATATTAACATATGATTAAAACAAGACTTTTTAAAGTTAGTTACACGCTCACTCTTAGGCTGAGATTTATAGACGCAACTTTAAGTTTGCTTAGACTTTACTAAAATATTACAATTTATATTACTCAATGAATGTCAAAGAATTACGTAAGTTACCGATTTTGTCAACATGAACTTGGCTCTGCGAATACTATGGCTATACTCAAGTTCCTAATATATATTCAGTTTTTGGTTAAAACGAATTTATTTTTTGAGAACTTTTCTAAGCAAAGTCGAAGTAGCGTCTATAAAGAAGGCTTAGATTATACATTTCTCTTATTATTCAATTCAAACTCACTTGTATTCATTCACCAATCTCTTCAGCGATCGATTAAGTATTGTGTTAATTAAAAAAATATTTGGAATAATGATTCACTGATTTGTATTGAAAATTTATTAACCGCAAACAGTTAGTAGCTATAAACAACGATCGAATACTGAACATACTGGCTGGCCAGTTCCTAAATGCCGCTTTATAAAGCCTCATAGTCTAAACAAAACTACAGAAAGGGGAACCCCGTAAGTTTAACTTCAAATTAAAATAGCCCAAGTCAATTTATTCCCGACGTACGTTATATCAGAAATGATTATACTGTATGTTGATTTAAGGTTGAGATGTATAGACACTAAATTAACTTTGCTTAAGCTTTACTTAAACATTACAAATCAGATTATTTAATGAATGTCAAAATATATGGTAAGACATCGATTTTATCAACTTGAACTTGACTTTGCAAATAATTAGGCTATACTCAAGTTCCTATTATACATTAAATTTGTTGTCAAAGATGAACTACTTATTTTCTAAGCTAAGTCAAGTTGTCTCTATAATTCTGAGCTAAGTGTAAGCCGTCAGGATAAGGGGAGAACACGACCTTTTACATAAGCTATAAAAAAAAACAGGATTTCTATGTTGCATCTATTCTACGCTTAGCCGAAATGGTATAAAGGTGGTATATAGACAACGCCACTGTGGCCAGCTGCAGCAGCACACTCTCATGGTCTTCATAATGCAAAACGAATGATTTGTATAAATGTTAGTGTTAGATCAAATGTCAAATTCTGGTCTTAACTGAAGCTGGAACCGATAAATCGGCCATCACCGCAAACTTCTACACCAATAACCACAAGACTAGTGATGAAATGCCCGGGAATTTTCCCAAAGTGCCCAACACTACCGCGAACATTTCGTAAATTTCCGGGAATATTCCCAAGCAAGTTTTGGGCACTTTGGGAAAATTCCTGGGCATTTTCATCACTACACAAGACGAATAGTAAAAAAAACCATAAGAAACTTACTAAATGTGTAAGTACAATAGTGTTAAAAAACTTTTAAATTCAAAGTTTATTTATTACTGTATAAAAACAACTTCTAGAGATGATTAATATTACTTGGCAACTTGCCCTAAATATAATAAATCAAATCTTATTTCCATAATTTCGAAACAATGCGTACATTTGCGACAGTTCATTTTATTACGGCGCTTTCTTGAAACCGGCTTCCTGCTTCCGGCCATTTTGATTTTTACTGAACGTGGTTTATTTGGCCGCAGGTGGACGAAGCCAAAGCTTTCGGTGGACATTAATAGATTTGTATAGAGAGTACTCCTATGATGCAGCTATACTGGTGGCTCTCCCTACAAATTTATACAAGGCATTCGTTTTGCTTACTGCTGGCCGCGGCAGCGTGCTGCTGCTTCCAGCTGCTGCTGCTTCATTGACATACCACATTAATATAAATAACTTCGAGATCGTAACTCTCAAACGCGGCCAGGGCGTTATTATGAGGATTATCCCAAAAAAATTAAATTGAAGCTAATACCGATTGGATATTAGACCGTAGACATTTTCAGAGGCCGTTTTTATATTCGCACGGATATTTAATATACTGTACCTCATGAAAAGCACGGTGTAGTCCAACACGGCAGTGACCATCGCGATCGTGCCGGCCAAAATTTATTACGACAGAAGGCTATTACATTATATACTTAGATGCACACGAGCGCCGATTCAGAAATCCGTGAACAGACAATCGTCACCATCATAGCCCAATAGATACAAATTGAAGTGGCAGTGGGCTGGGGATATAGTTCGTAGAACAGATAACCGATAGAGCAAAGTTCTCGAGTCCACATATTGGTAAGCGCGGCGTTGGACATCCATCTGAAAAGTGGTCATACTGTAGCGGCCTAATCAAGATCCCAAGACTACGCTAGACGTAAGTTGCTTCCGATAGTTCTAGAAAACATTGTGGAATGTCCAGCAAAGGATGTTTTCTGGCTGATATATAATGATAGTCACACGAAAGTCAGAAGCTAATCTGGAAACACAACAGGCTGTATGTCACAAGAACAGGTCTTTGCACTGGTGTATTGTAGTGGTATTATAAACAGGCGCTGGCGAACTTAGTATAATTTTGCTGATACGCATTTAGCATCACATAGAGGTCACTTGGAGAATATCAAGAGGAATAACCTTCTGACACAATTGATATCACTCTTCAATTGAATTTTATCACTTTCAATATATATAGTGTGTAATTCAGTATGAGGGAAATTAAATGCGTAAATTATTTAACTGTTATAATTTTAGATGTGATAGAGAATGTTTTGGTCAATTAGTTAGTTTTTTGTCACTATAAACTTATGAATCTATAGCAAACCAAAAGCGTTTCGATAGCACCAGCTTAACCGGGCACTACATATAATACGCATATTTTTTTACCCATTTTAAAGACTATGGATTTCAATATATACATTCACAGTATTCAGATAAACTAAAATTATTCTGAATAAATCTCAAATCGCTTCCCATAAATAATGTCTAAAACTTTATTGATATGATTAAACAATAATTATTAGCTCTAACTGTATTGTCCCTCAGATAAAATCAGTTCCAACGTTCAGTTAGTAAATATATTAAATCCTCAATTCGCATTGTTAGAGGAATACTAAATATTTCATTTATAACCAAGGAACGAAATATAACAAATATAGTTTCGTAAATTCTACAATTATCGCAAACAAGTTATTGCGAATGGCGAAGCGAATATCCCCAATTAAACAAAAATTCACTCACAATAATAATTATATTTTATTTGTAGCTGTTGTCAAATATTATTATTCATTTATGTTTTATTCTGTTTTCTAAATACTGTAGCCAAAAATCAAAGATGCCAAAAGTGTTAGCAATTGGCATTATTAACGGCGCTAACAGCTGATGTTGTCAAATTGCAAAATAGGGATGCTATCCGAAATCCGTTTCATTATCACCATCAATCATTAATTTAATTCAATGAATAAATATTTTCAATCGGTATATCTATGTAGTAACAAATGAATCCGGTGAATAATCATCACCTTACAAAATCTACATTCGCTTTTTATGTTTTTTTAAGACCCATTAAATTATTCACAATTAGATCAATGTACTTAAATACATGAAGATAAATATCGGTTCTTCACCTATTGTCTTTTATAATTAATATTTATATGGTTGTAAAAACAATGGTAATGAATGAGATCTTGCTTTATATAACATGGATTTATATTTATATTGTAAATACAAACTGAAAAAAAAGAGCTTATATACCTTGATTTTTTGGTGAAATATATTATCATATGGCGATTCATAAATCTTTTATAAAAAAAAAAATATATCCTAATACATGGCAAAAGTTATAGATGGTACCAACAATTTTGAAATCCCCCTAAATATATATTTAGAAATATATATTTAGATATAATATGTTTTATATAATAATTTGGATAATATTATTATATAAAATAGTGGGATTCCACATTAGTGGGAATATCCACTTTGCCCATATATTATATTTGCTATTATTATATTAGCTTGATTTTTATTTTTGTACTAATTTTTGTGGAAACTTTGCTGGCTTATGTAACATTTTTTGTGTATATTGTTATCATTTTTATATTGCTGTATGTTTCTCTTTAAAATAAATAAATTATATTTATTATAAGTCAGATTAATCATCTATAAATCAGAAATAACTAATTGCTTATTGAAAAGAAATAAGTAGACGTGCATTATAATTTATAACGTTCATTTGTTCCTATTTGACGCTTTTTTTATAATTTGTTGTTAGAGGGTCCTTAGCATTATATTTTCCAATTCAAAATTGGTAATATATATTGGCAACATTGCAAAGAGCAAGCTTGAGATCTGGTTTTCTATATTTATGTAATTAATAATACATATTAAAATTATATTAAGCAACTTCCTATTCTGCTCAGAGTACAGACATATTGTACTATAATATTTAATAAATCAAACAATAATATTTTCTAAATGTTGGCATAATGTCCTTCTTTATACTTACAGACACGGTCTATAGACAATCCAGACAATTCACGGTGCTGATGTTGGTACAAGTTGAATTTGTCTTTTGGAAAGTGTCGTGTTCGTGTGGCAAAAGCCTTTATTAAATGTTGAATTAATCAGAAATATTTAATTCAAGTTAACAATTACAATGACTGAACATGTATTACCGGCTGAAGAGCCGGTTAGATTTATAGCACCAATAATTCAGGACAACCCCACAGGATGGGGACCTTACGAAATGCCTGAACAATTCAGGGATATGCCCTACCAGCCTTTTAGTAAAGGAGACCGCTTAGGCAAAATAAGTGACTGGACCATGGTGCAGGATAAAAAGTATCAAAGTAAGGTTTTTAAATTTTTATTTGTATAGTGCTTTTATTTAGTAATATGGAAAAATTTTGAGGTTATGATGACGTTTCCTTTGAACTTACATTTATTAATTATCTATCCTAAATTTCAAAGAAATGTTGGTACTTTTAACAACATAACTACAATTAACTATCCGTTCAGAGAGTTACTTCAGATTGGATTTAGATAAGCTTGACGGAACTAATAGGTAGTGATTTTTTTTTTTTCGTAAATGTCCAATATTTTTGATCCTTTGAAAAAATCCCTTCATGGTATCACAAATACAAGTTCCTATTATAACAGAAGATCTGAGGAACTGCCATGGTTTCAATTACAATATTTTGTGGCCAACCTTATCAGCTAAACCAATAGCGAAAGACTGGCATGAAAACTAATTAAATAATAATAAAATACACTGGTCTCAATGTTACTATATTTCTAATAAATTTTGTAATTCCACATTGCACCCATCCCAATTGACAGTATGCCTTAGTTCAAACACAATTCTATGTAAAAAAGATAACAATTATTAAATGAGGTTTCATATCACTGGAATTGCCTTCACACGAATCAATAATATATCATTACCCTATATCCCTTCAGGGTGAGCAGAGGTTCATTAGTGGCTGTATCCACTTTGTGCTTATATGTGATAATCAATGTGATCATTAGTACAGATGAATGCTGTTCTCAGGGCATTAACACATGATATTTCTATTAAATGCAATGTAGGTTATATCATAATGTTCTCTTCAATAATAAATATGAATAATAGTTAAGATATGTAATTATAAGGCCTATCTTACTTTCAGATAAGTATGCTTCACAATTTGGAGCTGGTTCATCATATGCTTACTTCCATGATGAAGATGAAAGTACTTTCCACTTGGTGGACACAACACGGGTGCAAAAACCTCCATATCAACGAGGTCGGGCTCGTGGACAACGTGGTCGTGGAGCCAGAGGTGCCAGAACTCCTGGTGGTATGACCACCTTAAACAAGGTATATTGCTTTTTTTATACTAAAAGGTGGCAAACAATCTGACAGCTTACCTCATAACAAGTGGTGTGGCATAAAAAGCATTATCTTTTTATATTTGAACATTTAATTAATCTTGTGCTTACTAAAATAGCAGTCTGAGAGTCCAAACTGGACCAAATTTTAAGTATATATACTATATATATATACATGTGTGTGTTAAATGTCCAAGTATAACAGAATAATGCTTTATATGAGATGTATGCTACTGCTCATACCAATGGTTGCTTATAAATTGGTGCAACATCAAATACGATTTTTTTTTCTGGAATATACAATAGCATTAATTCCTCAAGTGTAAATAAAAATATGTAAACTACCTTCTGTCCAAGACTTATCTATTTGAGCTGTGATGTAAGATTCAGCTTTATATTATATTAAACATTAAGTCACAGACCAGTATAAATATTATCACATGTTGCTGCAAACTGCTGCAGCAATGGAACTATACACAGCATTATGCAGCAAAATTTTATGTATATTTTTTGTAGAAATAAGTGAGACTATTATATTATCCTGAATCACAACTGCTCAACGAAGTTGACATATGGCTTATTAAATGACATCCTGAGCACCCAATTCTTGAAGTTTCGTTGCTGGTACATTATGATATTACCCTTAATGTAAAATAAATGTATTTATTATTAGACAAGCAGTTTTGTTATATATATATAGCAATAAGTGCCTGTATTCTGATATTTTACTTTTTTAAATTATTTTTTCGTGTTTGATATAATATTTGTCCAGGAGATTTGGTTCACAAATAGGTCATACGCTGAGGTTACGTCATCTGAGAGATCATTCCATGCTCTGACAATCCTGTTGCTTAGAAAGTGCTTGTGTGGTCTGTTATTTGATCGACTGGCACATAAATTGTATCAATTTTAATATTTAGTTTAATAATTTCATTTATTTAATTACAGCAACGTGACCGAAAACTGGGCAAGCGATGGGGCCAACGTGGTGCACCTATGAAAATCCGAGATGCTTCAGTAACTGTTCGCCCTACATGGGTTACTATAGAGGACATGGACTTCCCTCGGCTTGCTAAGCTATCCTTGCCTGGGATCAAGGAAGGTAAAGTTCAACATTCTTGCCATTTCTTAGTTTTGTATCTGTAATTACTTAATATAAATAATTACATCTAAATCCAAGATACACCCTCATAATACAAGTTACAAGTACATATTCACAATTAACCATAGGTTCAGGATAAGGTGCTAAGAACTTAAAAAGCAAACAAGTATTTATTTATTGAATATTCTATGGTAAATAATGCAATATTTTGTCAATTTATGCAAATATTCAATTATAATATTTCACAAAATAATACTGAAAACTGCATAAAAATTATATACAAATTGCATTATTTTGAAATGTAATTATAAAGGTTATTTTTGTTGTTTTTTAAAATCAGTTTTCTGCCAACTCAATAAATAGCTATTATCAAAGTAAAATGATGATTGAATAAATTATAAATTTTTTATTTAATTCCAGGAGAGGATATTGTGTGTTGTGGTACATTGGAGTACTATGACAAGGCCTATGACCGTGTTAACGTGAAGCATGAGAAGACTCTACAGCGTATCGACCGTATCTTCCATACGGTGAGAATGAATATCCGAAACCATTTCTTTTTTATTAGAGAGGTTATAAATATCCCTAAAGAAACTACTGACCACTTTATAAATTAAAAAAAAAAAGGCAGCTATTTGTCCCTAGCGCCTATTTTGTCCATTTTACAATAAAACCTACTGTCCTTATCTAATATAACAATTTTAGTGACTTCACTAAAAATTATGTTTATCATTATAAATGCACACTTTAAATAAAGTGAGACAATTGTTTATTTCAAAAATGTAATTTTTTAGGTTGTCTTAATATTGACCTGTCGTTAAATAGTGACTAAATAATTATTAAAATCACTATTTTTAAATAGGTGACCACAACAGATGATCCAGTAATCCGTAGGTTGAGCAAAACCACTGGTACAGTATATGCTACTGACGCGATACTTGCCACTATCATGTGCTGCACGCGTTCCAACTATTCGTGGGACATTGTTATTGAGAAAATTGGTGAGTTGTTCATAATTTGATATAAGAAAACGGTTATTATATTGTTTACAGAAACCAAGAAAATATATTTTTTTAATAATTCTATTACCAGCTCGTACAATTTTCAAACAATAAATGTAATAACTGTCAGACCACTTTAGTTCACTGTTGGGCGTCAGCCTACTAGTATACTCCGTTGAGTGCATCGTTTGGCTTTTTTCATCCAATTATTCATATATAGGATGGTAATTCGAGATAGGTCATTAGACCAATAAGCCTACAGGTAAATGGTCCAGGTAGATATAGGAATTTTTAATTTGTTAAAGACCGCATTCGTGTATAAAAGAATAGAGAATTTACAAGAAAAACATTAATTTCCCATATATTTTTTTTATGTTTCAAATTAGTCATCTGTAGAGACATAAAAAGGTGTCTATTTTTTCTTTATTTTAATGTATTTGGGTTTATGCCTTAGAAATTCATCTGTTAATTGCGTTCCTTGGTCAACAATTTCTAAAGTGTGATACCTTTTTAATAATTACCTAATAGCCAATCTTTCGCGGTGACCAATTATTACGTGTATACAATTGCTCATGTAGTAGCCGTCAATACAAACATCTGGCGCCCAGACAAGCTGCGAGTACAATCCCGCATCTCTGGAACCAGGTAGAAGGAACAGGCAGTATGTTCCGACCTATAGAATATAGACATATCCGACATATAGAATCCACACTGAATTTAATCAAAATTTCAACAATGCGACATCAATTCCGAACGGTATCTGGTATCCGGTCCGGTTCCGGTATTCTCAAACATCATGTAACAAACACAGTATTTTTTTACTTATAGCTTTTAATAGTATGAATAGTACAATGACAAAGTCTCTGTATTTGAAATTTATAAATAATTCTATTGTGTTCTACAGGCGATAAGCTATTTCTGGACAAGCGTGACAACACGGAGTTTGACTTACTGACTGTCAATGAGACGTCAGTGGAGCCGCCGGCTGATGATGGCAACTCGATCAACTCTCCGCGCAACTTAGCCCTCGAGGCCACGTTCATCAATCATAACTTCAGCCAACAGGTGATCACTTGTTCTTAGACTGCCTCATAGCTTATGATAGGTTTCAAAGTCATATGATTTTCTACCCACGTTTTGTGTCGTTGGCCATATGACACATAGAAAACATTTTCCAAAAGCGATGAATATTATACATTTAAAGTAAAGTTTAATCACAATGACATTAAAATTATAATTATTATTTTTTATTATTAGGCAAGCAGTCATTTGTTTATTTCTTAAAAAATGACGATAAACGTTTTCTCATTTTGACAATTAATGCGACAAAGTTAACGCACGACGCAAGCTGCGTTGCTACAAATTCTACCGTTAATAAGGTCAATAATATAGGTGACATTTTTATTCCAAATTTTTGATTACTGACAAGGATTATAATTATAATTAGCAAAATCAGTCACATGTGCTTTAAGTATACTTTGTTATTATATTGTCAATTCTAGCCATCGTTGCCCATTTGGAAAAGTCATCCTGTAATTATGTATTACAGGTTTTGAAAACTGGGCCAAACGAACCGAAGTACAAGTTTCCGGAGCCAAATCCGTTTGTGTCTGAAGAGGAAGGCGAGATAGCTTCAGTTGGATATCGCTATCGGAAATGGAATTTGAACAATGGTGTTGTGAGTAAAATATATTTTTTAAAGTGCATTCAATTCTGCCCGTTACTTAATCTACATTATGAACGATAAAAGGTCCCAGTTTCAGTTGACTTAACACTAATTATGTAAACGGCAGTCTTCCTCATCCTCATCCTTCATCCTGTCGTTTCTTCACCCTTATAAAACACTCAAAAGGTTCTAAGAATAGTATGCTACTGTTAAAAATATTCATTTTGAAATACCAATTGAAAAATTCCTTCTGTGAGAGACAAGAAGGCGCTCAGCTTTCCACTATTTAGCAGCTATAAACAGAAAATGATCTTGCTCGGACACAGATGACTCCTGTTTATTGCGAAAGTTTTCAACTATTATATTTTTTAGAATCATGGTATTGTAAGAATATATCTGATTAATCTACTGATAAGATTTTCCTCCTCTGCCCGAGCCGAAGACCATTAAAATTATATCACGAATGTATCAGTCAAAGGATTATGGAACTAAACGCTTTGACAAAGAATTTTTTTTAGCGTTAAAAATTATATTTATTTTGCCATGATTTATTTTACCAAATAAACGGAGAAGGTTTCTATCTGTGGTGAAACTGTAGCGATAATTACAATCGATGGCTCTCGAAAGACAAGGCCAGTTATTCTGTTTTGAATAAGATATTCAAATAATTCGATTGTTTTTACATCCATAGCTTGTGAACATCGTGCAATATTTCTCCAGGTGCTGGTAGCGAGATGCGAGCACGACGCAGTGATGCAGGGTCCGCAGAACGAGACCCAGTTCCTGACGGTGAAGGCGCTCAACGAGTGGGACTCGAAGCTCGCGAACGGAGTCGAGTGGCGCCAGAAGCTGGACACGCAGCGCGGCGCCGTGCTCGCCAATGAGCTGAGGAATAATTCGTGCAAGCTGGCCAAGTGGACTGTTCAGGTGAAGTTCGCTCTATCTGCCTGATCGCTTCTTCAGTGCTCAGGATCCACGAATACATTTAAACTAGCTGTCATCGGTTCTGAGATCTGGACAGTTCAACCTCTTAAAGCTATTGCCCCTGGGCCTTTTCTCTTCTATCTTTCTAATTATCAACATCTATTCCCAATTTACCCTCTGTGTACAATATGTAAATGAAGTTATTTTAGAACAAACACATTACACTGCTCCTGATGATCAATGCATTGTAATCCCATAATGCCAGAGATCCACAAAGAGCAAGAGTTCGATGACGTGAACAGAACAGAATGAAACGCGACAGGCCAAAGCGAGTCACTATGCCGGTTTTTAAACTTGTCTACTGTGGTCACGACCCAGTTTTGGGAAATCGCCCTACCACCAAAAAAAAGAAAGAAAACATACAGCCCTAAAGCTCTCTATTTGTCTCTAGCAGATGCTTGGCAGGCGTTTTCATTATACGTCGCATTGGTCAGAGCTTTGATCTGGTTAGACCAACAGGCCTGGTATTCTGGCACCGTACCTTAAGTCGTTGATTGTTTATAGGCTCTGCTCGCCGGCTCCGACCAGATCAAGTTCGGGTACGTGTCGCGGTCGCAGGTGCGCGACAACTCCCGGCACGTGATCCTGGGCACGCAGCAGTTCAAGCCGCACGAGTTCGCCAACCAGATCAACCTGTCCATGGACAACGCTTGGGGCATACTGCGCTGTATGATCGACATTTGCATGAAGCAGAAAGACGGTGAGTGTTGCGGATGTTTGTTATTATTGAGCTATGCCGGATGAGAAACCGACGCAAAATATACAGGCCGAAGGTAATCGACTCTCGGCATTTTCTTGGACACAGCGACCTTTTTGTTGCCACGATACACAAGTGTCTTTGGAGTTACAGCTTTTCGGTAACTTACATCCCGACTAGGACTAAGAAGATCTCTACGAAGAAGATCTAACTCTTACTTTTGCCGAGTCGTTGGGTTGTGAATGATCTTCCGGCGAGCGTGTTCCCTTAGTCCTGTGATATTGGGTCCTTTAAGCAAACCTTGAAGAGATATTTTAGTAAAGTCTAAGCAAACTTAAAGTCGCGTCTATAAATCTCAGCCCTAGATACCCTCAGCCGCGGTATATGTGGGCCGTTATTGTACTTTCCATCAGGTAAAGTATAGTCACTTTGTCGATCCAGTATATAGGGGCGGCCACCCCTTCACGGCTGTCCTGACTGTCCTATGCAAGATTACCACTAAGTTTTTTGGTGGTAGGGCGATTCCCCGAACTGGGTCATGACCACAGTACACAAGTGTATAAACCATCATAGTGATTTGCTTTGTTATGTCACGTTTCGGGATCAGCTTGTGTATATCCAGTATCTCATATACCTAGAGACCTTGAGTTGTGGTATATGTGGGCTGACATGACGACGGAGACTATCAATGGATTTTCATTCTTTAATGGTCGCTTTCGTTTTACCGCCGTAGTCACTATGTGGAGCCAATGTAAAAAAAAAGAAACAAAAAGCAAACGACACACGATACTTTTGTTCTATGACACTCGGGAGATTTCTCATTATATTTCTCTTCGCCGGTGTAAATGTGGTTCAAAATGGCCGGTAAGCAAACACTGTAATATAGAAATCGTTTAATTTCCAGGCAAATATCTAATAATGAAGGATCCGAACAAGCCACTGATTCGTCTGTACGACATCCCGGATAACACGTTCGAGTCCGACGCGTCTGAAGAGAGCGGCGACGAGCAAGTCGACACTCCCTTCGCTCCACTCTACTCTTACGGGAATACCAAGAGAATTTAGCCGATAGCGTAGCAACTGCAAACTTGTGTAGCGATTCCATCAAAACAACATTCAGATTTTCATACATGTATTTCGTGTTTTTATTCCAATTACAGTTTTATAATCACAATGGTTTTTGTTTCTTATCTACATCTATCACAATGTATCTTAGCCTCTTGTCCGTGGAATCCCATTACAGGACCCTGAACGTTATTTTCTCTAAATCTAATTGGAATTTTGTATAACTCCAATTAGTTTTATTAATAAAATATATTTCTTCATGTAATTTCTTACACTACACTTGATTTTGAATTGCATTGCAACTGTTCTATGAGAAATAATATGAGTTACCTAATAAGAAAAGGACTTTTGACCGTATCCTGTGATGGGATGCGTCACTGACGAAAGGTTAGATAATATTAAAATGCATTAAAATAAAATAAAAACATCAAAAATAACATATATATGCTATTTGCACAAGTCGTAAAGTGTTATGCCATTAGAATGGCGATTAGCTGCGCTCTGGTCACGTTGGACATGACACATAATTGCATAGTGGATACAGCTTGAAGATATATTATTAGTATAAAGTGGATAAATAAAGTTTTAAATTATTATTACATACGTTATGTTTTTGTAATCTAAAGCGGATTAGATTAAATAAATCTAACAGAATTTTAAATAAAATATTCTAAAAGCGGATATTATTATCTTGATTAAAGATAAATTGCATGTATCATGGAACCATTTTGCTTTTTTCGTATAACAATAAATTTTAAAAAACTCTACTTTCAAAAGTGTATGAAATATAAATTCAGTATTCAAATCGTGTGTGGTTGTCAATACAGATTTTCTGATTTGGCTCACATATTAGCTTCTGAAACGGCTTATATTATACCGATTTTATATTTATTTAACTTACACCTAGATAAATCAACAACCTAAATTATTAATGCTCAAAAATGCAACAAGAAAATTTTATTCCTTATAAATAATCCTACATCAACAATAATGCAAAAGGTACTTTTGTACTTAACGATATTCACGACGTGGTATTGTAATCACACAAATATTTTATCTTACATGTGCCTATAAAAGAAATGGCGTTATAATATAAATGTATTAATATTTCATAAAATATACAAAAAACAACCTTAATAAAAAATGCTCAGTTAAAAATTAACACTAGCAAGTGTTAACTGTTGAGGTATAATATACGAATACTATAAAATATATTTATAAACAGTTTTTGTAAAACTTCTGTACTCTTAAACATAGATGGACAAAATGTAATTAAATTAATGAAAAATGATTACGATTACATTTTGCGTTTTTCATCATTAATATGACTGTATTTTGCTCATCTATATTTTAAACGCTACGAAATCCTCAATTGCATATATACTTGACTCTACAATGTTTTAAAGGGATTTAATCATGATTACAAAGAAAAAAAAATTAAACAACGACGACATTTTCTAATAGTTGATCATTAATCAAATAACATTTTACTCATCTCTGCTCTTAAATTTCTAATAAGTTTTTGGCACTAATTAGGCAGATGACTAGTACAATATTTGTGGACGTTTAAAAATAGTAATAACAATATACAATATCAGTAATAAATATTAGCATTAGTAACATAAAAATCTTTGATATTTATGTATGTAAATTTATCTAAAAATATAGTTTTTGCTGCTAGTGCGCAATGCCAGATGAAGCAGTGCGAGATCCGTCGAAAATTATTTACAGAAGCCTTTAGTTTGCTATAGACATTAAAGGGGGTATTCTGGTCTAGAAAATTGAAAAAATCAAATTTTTTTGGCATATTTTCAAAGCTTAGACTTTCAAAAATATGCTCTTAAAAGGATTTTTCAAAATTCGAATTATTTTGAGAGATACAGTGGATTTTGTGACGCGGCACTTAAACCGGCTCTTAATCTTTCTTAAACTTCAAACGCGTTTTTCTCAAAACTCCTTTTGTTGAGGTGGTTGACACGATATCTGAAGTTCTATCTGACCGATTCCTTTGAAATTTTGTGAGAATCTTTTTCATACATCTCTTTATCACTGGAGCTAAGGATTTTGAAAAATTTTAATTTGAAGTATTTTTAAAAAATTCATAAAGGTCGAAAAACAGGGGTAAAAAATTTTTTTTTTTCAAGTAGACGCCATTTTGTGAATTTTTTTTTTTCGGCCGAAGTTCAAGATGTAGCGACATCTTTACTAATTAAGATTTTTTTTTGTTTGTTCGATTTAGATCACTACAAGGGTTGGAATCATGTCAACCAGGGAGCACTGTTTGGCTAGCAACCCCTACTTCACCGACCTGTCACTGGATAAATTTTTGACTTTTATTATTTTTTTTTTTTTTTTATATACTTTAAAAATCAATAAATATTATATAAAAAAATGTATAGTAAAAATATTTTTAATTTTTTTTTATCCTAGTTTGAAAAATACCCAAAAAGTAGGGCTCTAGACCAGAATACCCCCTTAACTTACTTACTAACTAACTTAGTGGTAAAAAATTAACATATGAAGCAAAATAATTGTACATAATATTAAAAAAAAACACAATAATACTGCGCTCAGTAGTCGTAATTACCTTCAAATACAATATTGCTTCAATCTTACTTTCATATTTAAAAGTAAGTTACTTTCATTTGTTTACTTCCAAGGTGTAAACAAAGACATTTAGTCAAAATCATCCATTTAATTTGCAACAAGCCGGATAAGGCGTAAAGTGACAATAATTATAATTTGTGTTTTATTCAAATAAAATTAATGTTCTTTTTCCAAGTCATTGTATTGTGAAATAATTATCAGGCGAGCGAGTTCCCAACGTCGTATGATATTGTGTTCTTTAAACGAAGCGTGTAGATATTTGTGCAAACTGGAATGATCCTTGCAACTATTGATGAGTTTTCTTTTGTTGATAGTCGAGTTCGTTTTTTTTGCCTGCACCAGTTAGGCCTGGTGTGGTCACTGTGCCGTATCAGGGTTAAAGAATCTATACTAGAACTGTTTTGTTTTATCTAGATCGTGGTACAGATATACATTATTAAAGTGTGATTGGAGCAATAAAGTTATAAAAGATAGTAGTGCAGCTATTATTTTGGATGCACGGGGTTCCTAGCAATTGCTATTCCTGCACGTGACTAGCCTGGCATTGCTAGTACAGCAACAAGAATCAATCTCCATTTTCTTCCACTTTCTCTGTCCGCAATGCTTTGGTTTCTGGCCTCTCTTCCATATTATCGACTACTTCTTCCAACGTTTTCCCTTTTGTCTCCGGCACGTAGAAATAAATATAGAATACTCCAGCATACCCTATTCCGGCGAACAGCCAAAACACGGTACAATGGCCGAAAAAATCTTTGACGTTTTGGTAGCATTTCGTCACGACAAATCCAAGGATACAGGCTAGCATGGTCGCAGCACTAGAAGCCGCCGCTTTTACGTTTATCGGAAACAATTCTACTTGCATCACATACGGTAAGTTACCAATACCGACCGCATATAGTATGTTAAAACCAAATATGCCTACCAAAGGTAGAGACGATAATGAAGCTAAAGTGTTAGGGTCCAGTCTCACGGAGTCTTGTAAGTAAAAATACAAACCGACTAGTGTCATCGAAATAGAGACTCCTAAGCAGGAAATTATCATGAGAATTCGTCGACCGAACCATCGGCTTAGAAATGTCGCACCAACACCTTAAACAATTTACAATATGGTATAATTATTGTATATCTCACATTTTAAACTTTTGTACTCATCATAAACACTTTAACAGCTCTAAATGAATCTTTCTCTTGTATGAATTAACTTACTTTTAATTATGGCTTGACGATTCGTCTTGATTATACAAGCCATAGTCACGAGCAGACAGAAAGCCATCTTTAATTGAGCCGTAATAAAATAATAATCGTCAGGCTATATCGCTTTCGGCGTGAGCAGAGATATATTAGTGGCATAGATGGGCAAAATGTAATCAGATTAATGAAAATGATTAACGATTACATTTTACGTTTTTTACCATTAATATGCTGCATTTTGTTCATTATCATTAATGTTTTGAACACTACAAAATCCCAGATTGTATACACGTTTATGATTTCTTAATGTTTTAAATGGATATAATCATGATTACAGAGCAAGATAATTAAAATTACGACTACATTTTGTAATCGTTCATCATTAATCAGATTACATTTTGCCCATCTCTGCTTACAACTACCTTAAATCAATAATTTGTTTCTGATTGGGACGATGCGAATCTGATTAGTTTTAATGCTTCTAAAACACGGGACTAGTGTAATTCGCAGTTTTTTACAGGTTCCACAATGGAATACGCACGAAAAGATTCGCTTCTACATTCGTCATGCGAACTCCTAAAGAGTGGAATATGCTGCCAGCGAGCATATTTCCACGATTTTATGATTTAGAAGCCTTTAAGAGAAGAGTGAATAAGCATTTGTTGGGTGGACGTGATTTGTCATTAGACTCATCCTCACCATCCACCAGGTGTGCTTGAGGTCAAACGTCCGCCTGTAAACCATGAAAAAAGATTCCAAAATGAATGATTACTGTGTACACACGGTACCTACAAAATAATATCATGCAAACATATTTCAAGGTCTATGACACGACGATGACACTTTTGAGGGCCTAGAGAAGGTAACATTCGATAAACGATAATGCTAGTGGAAAAGTATATGTATGAACTTATATCAATTATCTAAATACCTGACTACGTCAATACCTTACATTTTCCACTTTCTATGGACGTTAACATTTATCTACTTTTGTTTTCTCTAGACTCTTTGATGTTTTAGTTGTCCATAAGCAATAATAATCACTTTCCGTCAGGTGGGCTATAACCATGCTTAACACCGTTAGAAAAAAAATGGAAATTACTGTTTTTTAGGTACTTTTCAGTATAAATGACATGTATAAAGTTTATTCATCCATACTATCTTTTCTGTTTTAAAATAATTATTAGGACTATACTAAAGTAATAGTACAGACAGACGATTATTATAACTTATCTCATTATTCAGCAATCGAAAAGCACATATTATCTTATCATATTTTTATCAATTCTGCTTCCTGGTTCTTACTAAATGATATAATAAAATATTTGTCTCCACTTTGTCTCACAGAGGTAATCAAAACATAGAATGGTCTAATTAATTTAATTAAGCAAAATAATAATAATAACATATGGTTACGCTATATCCCTCTTGGGGTGAGAAGAGATACATTAGTGGCTGAATGACCTTTACGCTAATATGTCATACACAAAGTTACAGTCATATACATACGCGAAACTGATCACACCTCGGGACACCTATAATGGATTTGATATGAAATTTCTATTAAATGCAATACGGGTTTTCTCGCAATATTTTCCTTCACTGGTGAGCAAGTCCGTACTGAATTTAAAAAAAACCAGAGTTATGAACTTTAATAGATAATAATAATAAAAACTGCCTAATAACAAAAATAATTGGTTAATTTGTAAATAGTTTGATTTCTCACCCGCTGCAAGTTGAACGAAACCGTATACAATGCTGGCGTAAGGTCCAGATATAGAGCTGCTTTGTCTAAATATCACCTCCAGGTACGACTGTATCACCAGGATACCGGTCATGTATTGTAACATTTTAAGAACTGGAACCAAAAACAACATTGTTACAGCGTGAACAACGCTGGATTACTCCTCATGGTATTTCGTAACAGCATATAACATAGCTCAAATAACAGCAGAGTTTCGTCGCATTAAGGGTAGAAATTAGGAAAAATCGGCCAGGTGAGAGTTGTGCTCCCGCAATGAGGGTTCCGCACAAATAAACTTTGTAAATACATTGCTTTAACAGAAAGATGAACCCGGTTTAGAATCAAAAATAACTTTGGTGTTGGAAAACGGCTGTCCCCATACATCAATATAGATTCCGTTTACCGATTACAAGTACGTTTATAATCGTAAAATACCTATTTCTTTGTAATGTGACAAAACAAAAACAAACTTCGGACTTTTTCCTATACTTATAATATAACACCTTATTTCTTACCAAATTTCATGATACTCAACGGGAGCTCAACGGGAAGTACCCTATAGGTGATCATTTACAAAAACGGGAAATAATACAACATATCTTTTAATTCCTTTAACTAAGAAGTGTGATTTTTTTAGGGCCACAAAAGAGCGCAGACGTGTTATACATTAGTTTCAATTTGATGCTGAAGCTTTCGATCGTGGCACAAGTGAAACGCACTTACCTATAGTAGTAAATCAACAATTAACAATAACATTGTTAACAGTAAGTCAACAATTATACAAGGGTAAAACAATATAAAAATAGAGTAAGTAAATACATGAATATATTATTTAATCACTACCTTCTATCAGTAAATACATTAACTCATTGTAATTATGTATTTACTTAGTACATAGACTTCTGCATTAGACTGCCTGCTTAGGTTCAGTAGCGTGCATTCCATAGAAGCATAAAAATGAAATATGCCTTATTATACTTGGACATTATTAATTGATTTAAATTTGGTCAAATTTGAATTCTGAGACTCGTGTTCTGGTAATTAGTGAATTTTGAGTCAATATATTTATTAAATGTTCACCTATAACAATATAATGCTTTTATAGGACTTACGCCTCTGCTTAGGTTGGTATAAATTATATGTTGATTATATCAACACGACGTACATACTATATAATCCAACGTGAATGGTCGCTTACAGAAATAGCCGTGACATTAATTTAGTATAATTCCATTAATGTGTTATCAGAAAAATCTGCGTGATATAAAATATTGTTGTCCGAGGGCTCTACGATCAATTACAAGCCTTGTTAGCATATTTATAGGTTGAAAGACACTTTTTAGAAGAAATACATATAGTATTGTTTGAGAATTGTGTTAGAATAAAAAATTTGGTGTTGTTTTTCGTACGTATAATTGAATTGAATGCCTCTATTTACAAAGAAAGACGGTTGGCAAGAAATATATTTGATATGTGACATGTCATGCTGGTGCAGATTGCTGTTTTGCCACAATTTATTTGTCAGTGCGTGAACATGCCCCCGGCCTTGAAAGCACCAGCTTTCGAAATTGTAGGTTACACTGCAGCCTCGTCGATAAGGGGACAGATTTTGGTGTAAGCTCGACGAATAACTCCTGTTGCTGTTTGTATGTCTGCTACTCGATAGATACCATCTGGCCCAGCAATAGTACGAAGAATCCGTCCCATACTCCATTTTAATGGTGGAAGGTTATTATCCTTGACAACAACAAGTGAATTAACCTTGAAGTCATCTTTGTGTTGTTTCCATTTTGTACGAATTTGCAGCTCCGAGACATACTCTTTGGACCACCGGGCCCAGAAGTGTTGACGAATTTGTTCAATTCTCTTGTAGCGTTATAGCCGATTAGTAGGCTGATCTTGCAAGTCCTCACAGGCGGGTGATGATAATGGGCGACCAGTAAGGAAATGAGCTGGAGATAGCGGTAGGAAGTCGTGAGGATCTGAGGAGAGTGGGGTTAACGGCCTAGAGTTAAGAATGGCTTTTACTTGCGTCAATACTGTATTGAACTTTCAAATGTGAGAAGCGCGTTGCCTACTACACGACGAATATGATATTTGCAAGATTTTATACCAGCCTCCCACAAACCACCAAAATGTGGGCAATAAGAAGAAATGAAAGTAAATTTAATTGATTGGCTAGTAGCGTACTCTAAAATCTCTGGATTACATGTATGTAAAAAATCGAAAAATTCTTTAATAAACGCGACGAAGTTTCGGCTATTGTCGGAAAATATTTCTGATGGCTTATGACATAGAGAATTTAATCGTTTTAAAGCCAATAGATATGAACTGGTTGGCAGATCACTGATCAGTTCCAAATGAGTCGCACGTGCTACGAAACACACAAACAAACAAGTATAACGTCTGCATATCAAAGCACCTCTATCCTTGTAGGTCAAAGTGAACACTTTAATTTATTAATCTTTGTTTGTGAATTTATCTGTGAATCAAACGGAATTCTTACACAAAATCTCCCTTCACTGTTGCGCGCATTAGTGGGAAGAACGTGATCTTTGCAAGCTTGTTCTTCCTCAGTTCGCATATCCCTGACCTTCGGTATTTTCTCGAGGTCCCAGAACGACCTTAGCTGCGAATCAAGCGTAGTGGAGAGATTACAATTTATTCGTTTGGTATTTTGTGAATTAATTAGCACAGGGCCAGAAATAATCCACCCTAACCTCGTATTAAGTAAATAGGGGCCACTGGATAGTCTCATTTTTCCATCGCATAATAAGTCCCAAAATTTATCAGCTCCTATTAAAATGTCAATATTTTTGTTATGTAAAAATTGCGGATCGGCCAGAAGTATGTTGTCTGGAATACAGAGCTGCGTGGTTAATTGAGATGTGTTTGGTCGCGTTGATGTAATATGTTCTAACACAAAACATTGGATGCTTGTAGTATATTTGTTAAAGCATGATTTAATTTCAATATTGCATATTTGTGAGGAGTGTAGCATTGAATCTCCTACACCTTTTATGTTATGAGTGGACTGTAATAATGTTGCATTTAATTTATTGCAAAATGATTTAGTAATGAAACAGCGTTCGCTGCCGCTGTCCAATAGTGCGCGCGCTTGATGATATACGCCTTGTTTATCAGCTATCTCGACGATAGCGGTGGACAATAAAACCGGTTCCAAGTGAATATCGGTGTGCTCGTCTTGCATGTGTGCGTTATTTATTTGTACCGGAGAGAAGTTCGCAACATGTTGAACTGTGGAGCGAATACCCTCACAGGGGGTAGGTTTAACATTAGTCTTAGTTGATAGAGAAGTATGAAATACAATTGAATTATTATTGTTTATACTGTCGTTGTGAATTAATGTATTATGTTTCTGGTTGCATTTTTTGCACGGTCCGAGCCTACAATTGTTTACAGTATGCCCCTGACGTAAACAGTTCTCGCATAATTTATAATCGCGTATCACTTTTAATTTAATTTTTAGCTCGCTATCAAGAAAGTGCTGACATAAGTAAAGTGGATGAATATCATTGCACATCACACAAGTTTTAGAATAGGATAAACGGTGTGATTTATTATTGTATGTAGGTCTGTGACAGTGACATGTTTTATGCGGCTTTTGGAATGCAGTGTATTTATTATCATCGATAGACTGCATATTATCCGACTCAAGCAGCGTACTGTCGGACATCTGTAGTTTTTCTAGCATTTCGGCCTTGTTTTTTAAAAAGTTTAGTACGTCATCTACTTTGATATTATATTCACTGTTATTTTTCGCGTTTATAGTGCAGTACGCCTCCCACTCTCGTTCTGTAGTTTTATCTAGCTTAGAAATAATAATATAGTTAATTAAAGTATCCCAAGTATTCGTGGGCTGGCCTAGAATTTTTAATGCACGTAAATGTTTAAGAATAATGTCGATTAAGTTTTTAATTAGTGTAGGTGACTCTTCAGATAATGGACTAATACTAAACAATGCCTTAACATGACTATGTACTAGTAGACGACTGTTATTATACCTATTTTGTATTAGTTCCCATGCGACCTGATAACTTTCAGATGAGAACTCAGTAGAATCTATAACTAATGCAGCGCTACCCTTAAGTGATGATTTTAAATAGTGAAACTTTTGAATATTACTGATTTTTTTGGAATTATGAACCAATGATATAAACATGTCTCTGAACTCTAACCAATGTTCACAAGAACCGTCGAAGGTGGGCAAATTAATAATAGGTAATTTTACGTAGTCAGACTCATTTGTTTGTGTGTTAGAAGCAACGCTTAGCTCACCTGCATTGTCAGCGGTGTCATTAGGACTGACCATTGATTCTGCTTGAGCTATTGTACAATAGTATAAATTCTCGAATGCTTCTCGAGCGTTCAACTGTTCGTCCAGATCATTATCCAGTACACTTTCTTCTATTTTTAGCTGTAATTCGTTAAATTCATGAAATAAAGTAGTTGCACCGTTAATTCTTAATTTTAAATTAATTTTATTTTGGCCTAAGATATTTTCACTACTTTCCGATAGATTATTTAAATGCGAGGCGAATTTTGTCAGTCTAGCTTTAATAATTCCGCGTTTTCGAATGAGATCACGAACATATTTATTGGTTTCAATTGACATGATGGTGGTTGTTTGTGAAAGCCTGGAATAACTTGCCGTTAATTATATTTAAATATAAATGCTGAACTAGTCTAAATAATGATATCGCGATTAGTTTCAACTAAGATGTAGGAATAGGATAATGAATTGTAATAAGATTTGTATAAAAAGGATATAAGCCCAAATCTTGCTTCGTTCCAGACGTTGCACTTGTGAAGCCTTGTTTTAATTTCCTTAGTTCTTCAAGTTATTATTTGTCTTTGCATGTTGAACAGTGGCACTGTAGATCCACGTAGGTCGTATAGTTCAAATGTGGCTCGAAGGTCCATATGTTTGAGAATTGTGTTAGAATAAAAAATTTGGTGTTGTTTTTCGTACGTATAATTGAATTGAATGCCTCTATTTACAAAGAAAGACGGTTGGCAAGAAATATATTTGATATGTGACATGTCATGCTGGTGCAGATTGCTGTTTTGCCACAATTTATTTGTCAGTGCGTGAACAAGTATTATCATACAAATATATGAAGTTCATGTTTTCCAAACATTCTGGTAGAAGAACTGATCAAGATGAGTTAGTTTACATAAAAAACGCAAACTGTGTCGAATCGTGTACAGTGTTTTTGGTCACTATCTCTGCCGGATTATTTAAGAAACAAAACTCTTCTTTTCAGGTCTTACCTGTTACAATATACACAGATTTTCTATATTTATTATTGAAAAACAATTCTTTCATTGTCCCTTTATTCTCCATACTTTCCTTTACATTAACATGCATGAGACCTATTTGTTCATCTACCCACTGAAACGTGATTAAAACATTTTTAATACGATACCATGGTCACTAAAGACACAATATTATTAAAAGCCATTTAGCCATCTTATGGTAACTTGTCTTTCTTTTAAGGTGATAAAATATGGTCGTTGCAGTACACAAATGCAAAGAACGTCATAGTGACTTGCTTCTACCTGTCGCGTATCGGGATTACCTTGATTACGTCTAGTAGTTTATAAACCTAGAGACCTTTTGTGGTGGTAAATGTGGGCCAACACGGCTTAAAATACACTACACTAGTTTATTTTATAAAGCCCGTATAGGAAAAAAATCTTAGATATACCTTCACATTCTTGGTAGATCTTAATACCATGAATTCCTTCTTAGCGGCCTCTATCCTTCCGTCTTTCAAATAGTAGTACGGAGACTCTGGTATCCACAGGCAAGCTAGCACATACAATATTGGTATAGAAACCAATATCGAATTCAGTACGGTATACGAGACAAAAGGGCCGATGCTATAAATCAAAAGAGCGCCAAAGTTATTCATAACTTGAACTACCATACCTAGGGCTCCTCTTATCTCCTTATCTGCTATTTCAGTGATATAAATCATTGTTACCTGGAAGTTTTAAAATAGCATTATTATAATCTAGTATCAAATCATTCATCTTCGCATTCATATCCCTTTAAATGTAAGAGTGTATGGAATGCCATACTAGGTGTATGGCATTCCACACTCCATTCTCCAACACAGTATACAATATGAGTATGAGTGGAAGTAGGAACCAAGATCGGCCGAGACTTACCAACGCAGATCAAATAAAGAGAGAAGGAAGGTTAAGGTCAGGAGTACACGGAATCAGCGCGAGTGTTATCATTATTGAAAAAGTAGAATTAACACTTAAAGGATGGACAACGTAGATCTACGTTTTTGCTTAAATTTTAAGTACGTTGCGTTAGTTTTTTTTTTATTTTACATATTTTTTCTGAGTTATTTTTTGGCTTAGTGCCCGGAAACTAGGAAAGACAGAGCAGATTCGGCCCGTCCGTTAAGTGTTACGAACACTTAACACAATCAATATAGTTTTTTACCAACATAACAAATTACACCCATCAAATTATTTATAATATAAAATGAATTAACTTTCCTCGGCATGTTCAATTATACGACATGGGCAGTCTATTTTATAACATTGTCTATGATGATTATCATTTTGACAACAAATTTTTAGTCGCCCTAGTTCTGGTTTCTAAATTTATCCAGCCAGTGTGAAAATATTTGAGTATACTACTTTGACCACAGTACTTACCATCAGGTGCAATATAGTCACTATGTCAAGCCTGGGTAAAAAAAAAATCTATACCAGCGTAGTAGCGCCTGGCGCCCAGGGCTAGCCCTAACTTCCATAGATCCAAGGCTGTTGTGTAACAGAGTTAAGGTGGTGGTCGATTCATTAATCCAGACGCATATACTTACCACTGCAGCAATACCAGTCGCCAGTCCCATCAGGAAACGTGCTACGTACATCACTTCAGGCAATTTTGTAAATATAATCATACTCTGAAAGAAAGAAATAAACATGCATTTGTCAACGATAACACATAACGATATATCAATCTGGAGATCAATTCTTGTATTTAAATTTCGATCAATTTTCAATTTCATTTGAATCTCACGTTGCTAATGTCATTATTGATATACTTATTCGAAAGTGATATTGGAATCGGAACTAGACATTTAACATTTTTAATTAACGATAATCGTATCAGTTGTTTAGCCTGTTTACTAATATATAAAAACTGGTTTTAAACGGTTTGTGTTATTGTCCCAGCGATATCACTACACCACACCTGATGGTACACAGGTAAACTTAGTCCAAAAACGGCGGCGACCGCCAAGAGCTGAAGATCTTGAAGTGTGATAGAGGACCAAGCACGAGGCAGCAAAAATCAATGATTTTAAAGGGAATCATTTTATAGTAACTCGCTGTATAATGAACATGACTGAGTTATTTTTAACACATTGCTGAGCGGCAACTTTTCTGAAAATTTACCTCATCTATTATTCCATCTCATCTCTTATCATCCATTCCACCTCATCTACTGTTTAGAAAGCGGTGTGGAAGTAGAACAATATAAATAAACTTTAGTAAATTTTATTTATTATTCAAAACACGAGTTAACTCGTGACCGGTCACCAATGTATTAACAGTCAGCGATTTATAACGGATGGATTGTAAGTAAAATTGTGGACTACGTATATGGCACATAAATATTTCATAGTACTTAAAAACAATCAATAATGTATGTTTCAATGCGTAATGTTTAAAAGTGTTCTCATGTAAATCATAAAAAAATCTTTAAACTTCTAATAAAGTTTAATTTGATACTTTTCTACATTATTTCCAAAAATACGATGTGCAAACCAAACACCCACTATCACTAAATAATATGCTGCCCTTAGATTTTCAGTAGTTGTTACATTTATTAATACGGATATACAAGTAATAAATTGACGAATTACAATCGTAAAACGGATTTTTTGATAATAATCTTAATAATTATCAAAATATGTCATTTCAACTGAAAGTAAAGATCATTGTAGAGATAACAAGTCTAACGTAACAAATGTGTTATGATGATTGCCGTACTATCACGATAAGGAGTATTTCAGAGTGCTTTATACAGTCAAATAACAAAATCGTATGTTTAAAGCATGCTGTAATATAATTGAATTATAATGGCACAAAAGAAAGAAAACTTATCATTTATTTGCACAGTTTTATAGTAGGTTTCAGGCTATGCAAATACATTATTCTACTTTGTAGTAACGACTAAAGGCGCACTTCGAATTTTGCGAGTCGCAGTTCAACAGCGGCTGCAGAGTTCTGTATACATTAATATAGGAAGGCTTCCGATGTAGGCGACTGCACGGTGCTGTGAGGCAGCGTGATAGCGCTGCACAGGCGCCAAACATCGATCACTTTTCCATATCAAAACATACAGAGTGGCACATCGTGGCCCCACTGCAACGCAACCTTAGATAACGCTGACGCTGCTTTGAGTTTCTTTCAACGTTTCTCAAGGTACTCGCTTCCGAAACGTTCGTAGATCACCCGTAGGTTCTTTCCCTGGCTAGTTGCCCAAGTCGAGATCCGTACCCACTTGGATCCCCTTGCGTTGCTGCCCAACCCATAAATTCGGTGGCTGATCACTTTCAGTACTCGCCCTGTGCGCCTACCCGCCCGGTTTAGTTGTGAAGACCTTTCCCGGTCAACCATCACGCGTCATTTCGAAAAAAAAAGCCCTGTACGCCTGGTGAAGTAGAAGCCTGTGCTGTCCATCAATGTATTATATGTCCTGTTACAAAAAAAAAAACATTGTGACCCTACAGTCGCTGCCAGAGTCGTTAGTACCTTAATAAATAAACTAACGCCTAAATTTTAAATTAACAGTACAGTTGTTTTTAAAAACACGGATATTTCCTTAGAAACCTGAGAGAACTATGTTCCTTGCGCTTGTAAATAAATTTATGTACCAGTGCGATAAGAATCCAGGAAAAATAATAGCTTAATTGTAATTATGTAAAAGAGTATTTGTAAAGCAAGCCATAACATGCGAAATCTTAGGCAGAGGTTATTGATAATGTGTTACAATAATGGGTAAACACAACTTCAAAATCACTGATATACTTAATCAATAATGGTAGATAAAATACATACAATAAAATTATTTATTTTTGTAAATATTATGAACAATTTATTTACAATTCTTAATAATTATATTCACGAGAATAATCAGTATTAAATAACTATTATTTGTATTATATTTAACTTTATTTATTAAGTGATCAGTAATACTTGATGTTAGGGTTACACTTTATTGTAACAATTGTAATTCATTTTATTGCTACTCACTGCGAAGAGGCGAGGGAGGGGGTAGCTCTTTACACCACCTCTCCCCAAGTAGTAAAGGCCTATCCAGAGGCCGCACGCCTTGCCGAGTATCGAGGATGAAGCTCTAGTCGTACCCTCGATCCCGACAGGTAGAAGGTGGAACACGCCGAGGGCTTTAGTCGGTGCAAGTCCGACACACCGGAGGGCGGCCCTCGCCGTTCCCTGGACCTCAGTCCGTAGATATTACCCCCCGGTTACAAAAAAAAAATGCTACTCACCGTACCCAAAAGTCCCGGCACAGACGATCCTAATATAGTGCGTTTACGTCCCACACGCTCGTTTAAGACTTGTCCGAAGTAACAGCCAAGCAGGGCTCCAGCGGAATGCAGAGACACAACCCATGAACATTGTGTCTAAACAAAATGGGATATCGCTTATTTAAAGTGAAACCGTTACTAAAGCAAATACAGAATAGCCAATTTTAAAAATTTATTATTTTTTTAATTCTGCCTAATCACATGATACTTTAAGCTGTATTTTAAAATTTTAGGTAACCCTTCTTGTGAATTTTTAGGTTGTCGACTGGATTTCCAAGCGCAGTTTTCCACTGAATTATGTCATAAGGCTCTTCAAACAAATGTACAATGGTGACACTTTGTGTTGTAGTTGTCCGTAGGTGACAATGACCGCTTACCATATAAATCTACCATATAAATCTGACACGCTCAAGTATGTCCATGGAACTGTTTTTTTTTTACATTCTTGAAAATCTATAGCTGCTCCCCCCACCGATGAAACGGTGTGTATTATACGACATTTTTTCTTCTCATCATCTAAGCTTCGCAACCCAATAGGTCTCTATTAGGGATGTAACGGAGGCAGTTTTATCGGAATCGTAGTCGAAACCGAAGTTGAATCGGAGTCGGAGGCAGTGTCAGTCACAAGTGACGGCAGAATAAAATAGTTTTATTAAGGGACAAATAAAAACATTATTCAGTGAACCTTTTTAATTAGAAAGTGATAAATTTACAAATACACAGACAATAAAAATTGCTGTGTTTCGTATTAACATTTTCCCATTACAGTGAACAAATTAAATCAAATTTGCTCCAGGGTTGTTTTTGTGTTAATTTGTATTTTACTTAATTTAATGTAAATGTAAAATAAAAATAACCTTTAGTAATAAATTTAAATGTACATTTAGTTTTAAATATAATAATTTTAATCATATTTTTTTAATCTAAATTTTTAAAAATGTCTTCTACGAATTAAGTAGCACTGATTGTTTGATTAATTGATATTATGTTTCAACAATATATAAAATGAAAACAAATGAATTGACTACAACAGTGGTGGTGACCTCCGATGAATACCTCCGATTAAAAAGTTTCGGAACCGAAGTCGGAACCGGAGGTGTAATAACAATCGGAAGTTCCTACTTATCGGAGTCGGAGTCGAAGCTCCGTAACATCCCTGGTCTCTATGACGCTCGAGTAAATCCCGATTTAGCATCGTGGGATTCGTGGGCTCCCCTACTATATACTCTTAAAATTGTTCAACTGACGGTCTGGTAGTTCAGTTTATAACATCTCGAAGATAAAGGACCCGAGTTCGAGTCCTAATAACGGCAAAGTTTTCTGTGACGAACATGTCTCGTAGATAATGGTTTAAAAAGTCATGAAGGTGTATATCTCTTTCTATTATACATAGTAATTGTGCAAGCCTAGTTACTCAATAAATGTAATTGTTCGAAACTTTAATTCATAACTAATTCATTAATTTCATTTAAATAGGTGTTGAATTATTAACAAAATAGCTCACACCAGCATAGGGATTTAATCGAATTAATATTTTATCCACAAGTGTAATACTTGGTTTACTTACGTCAGTAATTTGCACATTTGCTTCACCGCTATTGAACTTTGGAATTGCCGGAGAAGGCCATGATAATGCGGCTCCCGTAAACACAAACGCCAATGATGCTAAAGTTTTAAAACAATAATTAGCACCATTTATTTAAACTTCCCGCTTAAAATACGTCATATACATACCGCAAATACCCGCCACATATTGCACTTTCCTATTGTTTTTCTCTGACATTTTACTAGTCTTTATTCAATGAAGACTAAAATCTTTTAAACATTGTCACTTCAATAATAGTGACACAAGAACATTTCTTATCAGCAAGCGAAGTTTGTCTGGCATGGAGACTGTATAGCTTACAAAATATGGCGTGATGTTGCTTTGACAATAATTGGCCCACGCACACAGCGTTACATCGAATTAAATCAACAACTCACGTTTACAAAACGAGAGCGCGGTTTTTAAAAATACTAAAATCTAAAATGTTATTTACCGTGTATTTTGTTACTTTTCTAAATTCAACGCAGGTATAAAGAAACAATTAATATATTATCTTTATTTATTGTATCTAAATGAGTATGTATACAAAAATGAACTTAAAACATAACTTAAAAAATACAACTATAGTGAATATTCTTTATTGTACACAAATTATTTTGCTTTAAAGTCTAGGAATTTTATTTTAAAGGCAATTCTTAATTTTACAATGGTTCCCTCCTAAGTAGATACTTGTACAATATATGCTTTGTAGTAGTATTTTTATAGCCTTGCTGAAACTAATTACAAAGAATTATTATATATAAATATTTTTGTATAGGGATAAGAGATTTAAAATAATTGTTACACTAAAATAACAACATCCAGAATAACCATTATCAAAAATCACTTTTTTCTTTTTTTTTATATCTTCTATCTGCAAATAATCCTCTATGCTATGCTATAAAACTACAAAAGTCAATTATTATAAACTTGTATACTATACAATTAAATGTACTCTATGTTCTTTTTTCTGAAAAATATCTTTTTTTACGGTATTTATATTTTCTGACCTAAGAAATTGCTGCATAAACTTCCATCAATATCTAATGTGCAGTAAGAATTAAAAAGTGACATTTGAATAATTGATAAATAATTGTTCTCTTAATAGTAACATTGTAACCCACAAATATAAAATCTGTAAATAGATCTCTGACAATTACACTAGTTTAAGCTCACACTGTTATTTCTCTAATTTACAATTATTATTATGAATTAGTTTTAAAGGTGCAAGTCTGACGTAACGGTGATATTTCTAAGTTTTTTACCAAGAGCAACTATTTATTAAATAACTTTTATTTTTTTATTTTACTACATTATCAATTTTCAACAAAAAAATCGGATTAGCACTTTTGAAACTAACTGACTGAATTGATAGGCATTGCTTCTATTATTTTTTTAATTTGCAATGCAACAATGGGGCTATCAGTACAGATATCATTTACACTATAAGGGGGTAATATAGAAGCATTTCCAAAAACAACATTTTCCCCCATTTCTGACACTGGTAGTAAATTTTGCTTTAACCAATCCAACAATTTAGTTTTTTTTACTGTAATATCTTCTTTTGGTGCTGTCTCGCTTATCTTTCTGGCACGAAGTTTGATATCAGCTGGTTGTGATATGTTGAAGATTTCTGTTACAGCGTGGCCTGGTAATAAGATGATCTGATGTGTATCATCTTGAGGTACAAACAAAATGATACTGAAACAAAATATTAAACTAATCATTTATTACTTCAACCTTTACAATTTAACAATAATTAACCTAAACAGTTCACATCTCAACTGTAAAGTGGTGCTACATCAAAATCAGTTTTGTACATTTTTAGATTTAGGACACACCAATACACATCTCATCTCAGATTTTATATAAAAGTGTGTCATAGATATAATAGGATTTTTTCAAATTCAGACTAATAATGGCATTATATTTCATAACTCTTAACCATTAAAACTGGAAAACAAATAATACACCATTGCTGATACTAATACACTATTTTATGTATTAAAGTATTACTACCAAATATTTTCAAAAAATGCTAGAGCTTTTTCAGCTTTTTTTCCAATTTTTTTTTTATTTTCACTTTAAGGTGTCTTGTACACAAACAAAGGATTAACAACTGAGATGACACCTAATGCCCCTCATACTATATATAAACCTATCTTGCGGAGTTATGAGAGTGAAAGCATTAAAATAATTAAACCTGATTAAAATATTGATGGCTCTGGCATAACTTAAAACGGAAACATTTATCTCCATTTTTAAATTTTAATATAAATGTATTATAAATACAAATATATGTTGTGTGTGTGTGTGTGTGTGTCATAACAAATACCAAATCACAACTAGTTATGTGAACATTACTGCTGTGGGCAACAGAGTGATCGAACATATCATATATGATTGCATCTTAATTGTATTGTACCAAATATTACAGATATCACGAGCAAACATTATGATACATCAAAACCATTTAGAATACTTTTATTTATTGATGCTTTTAAATGATGCATAAGATCACTAGCATAGTTCAGAAGTTATAAATGTACACAAACAATACCAAAATAATTTCAATTAATTTTCAGTATTGGTTGCAATGAGTAAGCCAAAATAACAAGTGTCCTACAGTTGTACGCAAATTATTTTGTGTTGATTTACAACTCTACTTACATTTGTTTTAAACAATTTAAGCTAAATCTTAGCTTACACCAAAAACAATACAGCAAAAAGCATAAGCAATTATCGTTTAGTTTCGAACCCTTGAAATTTTTAAAATATCGTTGCTTTGTATTTTGCGCTAACAGATTTATAAATGATGAATGCTCACCTTCGAGTAACTGGATCTATGGAGTGTATAAATCCTTGAAAGGTTTTATTTTTGATAAGATTTATTTTAACGTATTTATCAATTAAGGATAGTTGAGCAACAGGATCATCAGTAAGCAAATTATTTATTTCAGGAAAAGTTTGAACCTCATCCATTTTTAAAGTGACAATTATTTTACATTCAATTTATTATTTTAAAATGCTCTAATCCAATTACTAAATTTTAGATCTTATTATAACATCTTAATACTTATGTATATTGATTTATTTTAGCAGCTCTGTTTAAAATTGATAGACTTGAAGCAAAATCTACGATATATACTTAGATTATAGATATATATTGGATATATATATATACGAAAGCAAAATACAACCACAGACTAATAAATAATAAAATACAACCTCTCAATGTACGTAAAACGATATTTTTTTTGCTTTTTTTTTAGGGTACCGGGTAGACAATTTTTATTAGTTTAATTGTCATTGTTACAATTGATTTGAGGGGAAATTTGACGTTGATTACATCGATTTTAAATGGCTTATAATATTTAGCTCCGTTTGTCCACTGTTCCTTGTAAGTTAAAATTTCTAACTTACTTTTTTTTTGATAAATTGTAATCTTTTTTTTATGATTGATTATCAACTATTAACCACATTTGTCAATACAAAAAAATCAATTTAAGTAAGGCGTTATCTCAAGATATATTTATATAACTAAAATCTGTAAATTCCTGACTTTTATAATGAATATTAATTTATAATTTTGTCTCTACAAAAAAAAAATACACTTAATTTTTATTCTCTGACGTTTTAATTTAAATGATTCATATAAATCGAATTATTCTACTGGTATTTACTTACAGCCATAGGTAAGAATTGGTGATAGGTGAGATTGATAATGATATCGACATCAATATTATCAAGTTTCTTTTTATTTATATTGCTCATCCCTAGTACTTCTTATCACTTAAGGCGTGTTCAGGGTGCTATACATTTTTACCAGTGGTGACACTGTTTTTGGAGGCTTGGGACGTAATCAAACTTGCCAATAATGCCAAATGTCAAAACGTTCATAGAGCCTTAAATATGTCAAAATAACGCCACTTCAACCCATCTCGATTGATGGGAAGTTGTTGGCGATCTACTGGTTTGATGGTTCTAAATTTCATTAGTATGAGAACAGTTTTATTTTCGTGTATTATTTTTCCTACTTTAGTCAAAAATATATTTCATAAATTAATTTATCATGATAACAGGATAATAAGCAAATAATTCGCAATTGAAATAAAATAACTGACATTAAATATCAAATTGTGTATGGAGGGTACATTTTTAGTGATTTTAACATACCTCCATGCACGCTTATGTTATATTGACTGTCTTTGATTGTAGTATTGCTTAATACAAAGCCATATAAAATTATTTTCTTATTTATTGTAACTTATAAGACTAAGGCCACATCTTTTCAGGTTGTAAAGCCAAAGATCACGTCTCAATAGATTGTGTAAATAATTTGCAAGAGAGATCGAATAAGAACAAAAAAAACTAAGATATCATAAATTCAACACCAACTGGGTGTTCCCCTTCATTAGTTTGAAATAATCTGTGTGACAAGCGATTTTTTTTTGCACAGATTTACGGAAAAGTGCAATAATTGAACTAAAGATTTACCGGCCGTTCAACAGCTGTTTATTGAAAATAGAAGAAAATCATAATCCATATCGATTTCAGTTTCCTAACAGTTACACTTTTCTAAATACTAAAGAATAAATATGCAGTAATATGATTCAGTTACTCTGTATTCTCAAAACATGATAATCAATATAGATTTATCAAGAAATAATTTCAATTAATGAAGACTCAAATTAATATTTTAACATTGTCACTAGTTCCAATTATTTGCAACATATGTTAAATGCCACGCCTATATTCTTTTGAAATCACTTTTGTTTTTTAAAATTCATTTATCCCTTCCTATACTTTCAGCAATTCCAAGTAGTTTTAAGCTTACTCACCCACGGTCGTCCCTTTTCGGCCCTTTTCATTTGCTGATGTCAGTTTCGATCGTCTTCGACTACTTATTAGGAGTACCAATGTGCTTCCAGCGTTTTTAAAGGAGATAGCAAGGCACGTGACTTGCATTAGAATTAGCAGATGATAACCGGCTTGAAAATTAAGATACTAATTCAAGAACAACATAACCCTATCATATTATTAACTTATTGTTAGCATCAATTTTTTTAATCCAAGTATATTTAAATTTGGGACAAATAATTGGCACTTGCAGAAACTTTTATTTACTAACTTAATTTCAAAAAAATCTACAGCTGAGGAACGTCGTTGGCTCATAGAAGCATACAATGAGGCTGCCTTAAGTGAAAAGCATGTCGTGAGAGGTTTCATAAGTTTAGAAACGATGATTTTAGCGTACAAGACAAAATCGCAGTGGAAGACCAAAAATTTACGAGGATATATAGAAATATAGAAATTATTGGAGGAAGATTCGTCTCAAACACAAAAGGAACTTGTATTTACTTTAAAAGTCATTCAGCAAGCAGTCTCACATTAGGTAATTGACTTTCATACGAATTAAAGCTGAGAGATATTGAACGCCGATTATGCATGAGTAAAATGCTGCTAGCTAGGCCCAAAAAAAGGTTTTTTACATCAAGTCGTCACTGGTGATGAAAAGTAGATAGAATAATCGGAAAAGAAGAAAAACATAGGGACTATCTAGCCTCGCGTCAACATCTATAGAAAACCGAATGTTTATGTAAAAAACTTATGCTGTGTAATTGGTGACATCAGCTTGGTGTGGTGTATTCCTAGTTGCTTTATCCAAGCAAGACAATTACTTAATCTCACAACCGAACACAATTGATGAGGTTGAGCCGAGCTCTGAAGGAAAACACCCTCATTACACGACCAGATACAACAAAATGATTTTTCTACATGATAATGCTCGTCCGAATGTAGAGATTACTAACATTTAACTGTTTGAAAACATTTGATTGAGAAGTACTACCCCACCCGCCGTATTTACCAGGCATTGCGCCGACCTGCTATTATTTGTTCCGGTCAATGGCACATGCTCTGTCGGAGCAGCGGTTCACATCATATTAAGATACCAAAAGATAATGAGTTCTTCAGACTTGGAATCCGAACGCTGCCTTAAAGATTGGAAAAAAATAGTTGCTAGCATACACAATACTTCGATTAAATTTAAACTACCCTTCTTTCACGATTTTTTTTGACAATAAACTTTGGTGTCTTATTTGTACTTATAATACATTCATTTTTCGCCGACGTTGAATTTATTACTTTTCGTATGGACTTGGACAGCCGCGACGTGTACTTTTATTTTTTAGTCCAATATTTCCCTTATAATGCATCTGAAACATTCAAATTTGAGGTTGATATTTTTTTTTATCCTGAGATTGCACAGTGACCACATCACGCCAGTCGGTGCACCTGTTGCAGTCCAAAAGCGACAACAATTATCAACAGTATAAAAACCTAGCGTGATATATACTTATACAGTTGTTAACGTATTTATTATTTTGTTAGTTCATATTATAGAATATAGCTAACTCTAAGTCTGTAACCGTTTAATTAGATATCATTATGAACCGTTATTTATTTTTTATAATAATTCTTAAAAATTTCGTTACCACGATAAAATATAATTTTATTTTACAAAGAAAATAAACTTACAATTATTATTAATGGTTTCTTTTATTCACCTTAGTCATAGTTCCTTGGAGTGTTTAGGAGTAATTATTGTTAGTTATTTTTAAATATCTGTTCCATAACACATAGAAGATAAATACAAAATTTAGCCATTCAATACAACTTCTAGAATCTAGCTTCTGTACGTACAAAATAATTTTTAAGGGATTTTGTTTGTTGTGGGCTGGCAACACAGGAATAAAGATAATTTGACAAAGCCTCACCAACGACAGGCTCAAAAGGGCATGTACCCAGAGCCGTAAAACTTAATATTAAAAAAAAAAAAAGATAATTTGACAGTTTGAGATTTTTGGGTTTTTCGATTGTGTTAGGGGTCCATAAATCCGAAAAATGTAACATTTTTCTATATTGTAATGTAGTTTCATTAGTACTTTAGTCTTTGTTTAATATAATATCTCCGCACAGCAGTGTATCTAAAATAGATATAGTTTAATGCAACTGAACTTCGGTGCCAGTAATATATGAACCGACTAGAACCAAATTTTACAACGGAAATAATTCTGGTTTGAGCTGAAACTTTGGTAATTCTTTATCCTTAATAATTAGTCTATTCTTGCTATATATTTAAGTAATTTTGTTTTGATTTATAAGATCTTCAAAGGTATAGCAATAAGTCTTTACAAAATATAATAGATAAACTATAGTATTGAAGACTATAAATGACTATCCATCAAAGCATGATTTTATATATCAAAGTTTTCCCAGTATGCTCCTAAAAGCACAATGTGACTAGATGTCAGTGTTTATGCAGTGTAAATTGCAAAAAACACTACCCTAGTTCCCATTGATCTATTCCCTTTTGATAATTGTTACTTAGTAGCAGGAATGGCACACACTCATGTCTTTTTTTTTTTTTGTAGGTCTTTAATAAGGTTATTGTTTTGTGAAAATATACAATTAGTTATACTTAAATATATATTAATTAATGATGTAAATGAAATGAGACATAATAGGTTAACATAGTGCTATATATAGTTTCCTTTTATTTACTCAACACAACAAGTATAAACTATTGTTTTCTGTAGTAGACCTTTTAATCGAAATGGAAGAGAGGGCTCGCTCGGAGGTTACATTCCGGTTCAAAATTGAAAACTTTGTCAACTTGAAGAACCGTATGCACTCACCTCTATTCTATGTTCGCAATATACCATGGCGAGTCTTGGTAATGCCTCGCCTAGCATCATCCCCGGAGCGAACACAAAAAAAGTACATGGGCTACTTTCTTCAGTGCAACCCTGATAGTGAATTGTCGGATTGGTTCTGTGAAGCCACAGCTGAGCTAAGGATCATCCCACAAAAACCTAATACAGAGATTTACTTGAGGAGGACTGAACATGTATACACCAGGTTTGCTTAAATATTTTCTGGAAATATTACCTAGACTTTCATTGTGACAAATATGTATTTGATGTTTATAATTGCATAACATTTTGACTATATATATATAGCTTCTGATGATGAATTGAGCATAGTGTAAGAAGACAGTTAATTAATTGTTAAACATAAATAATTGTTAAGTGTTACCTCTTTATGACCATTTCCTCCTTTTTCAGTTCAGAACATGATTGGGGATTTTCTGAATTTATATCTTGGAAGGATGTGATAGACCCTGAGCATGGTTATATACAAGGTGATGTTGTCCTTTTTGAGGTGTATGTTAAGGCCGAAGAGCCAGTTTATGTGGATTCTACTCCTAAGAAAAAAACCGTTGGCCACATAGGTAAGTTTTAGATATTTTATGTTACTAAGCTTCATGAACTGTTCCAGTTGCCCAGAGATTTTGCCTTACTGAGCATTTGCTACTGTCTGTATCGTGGCAAGTGTTCTGGAAAGTTATTTAACCTTGTTCCGCCCTCTTCTTTCTTCCAAAGAATCACACGTGCAGACATGCAAAGTTATGGCTATACAGTAACTTATATCTCCCCTAGGACTAAGAACTTCTCTAATTTTTATTTTTGCTGAGTCATTAAGCTGTGAAATGGTCTTCCAGCAAACCTGATTCCAGCATTCTATGATATTTAGTCCTTTGAACAAACTGTGATGAAATATTTGTGCAGGCTAATATAATCACCGCAAGTATTGATCATTTTTCTTTCTTGTTAGGGCAGTACTGATGGCATTTTGGGTATTTTAGCTAATAAAGTGGATGGGCCTTTTATTCAGTTTTGGGTGAAGAAGCTCATCCACTCCAGTATTTATGTTATAAATTAATATTAAGTATAAAATTTTATGTATTTTTAATTTTGGAGAAATCTAAAATAAAGTTGTTATTATTATTATTATTATTATTATATTTGTAGTTGTTTTTTGGAAGGGTTGATCACTATGCTGAATCAGAGCAAAAGAAATTTTTTACTGAATATTGATTTCTTTATAATTATTAAATTTACCATTACTTTGCAAACAAATTAAATGTGGTCATTTACAATCTGAAGAATTGCAGAGATCTTTGAGCATATAGAGAGGGAGGACAGGAAAAACCTCATACAGCTAATGGTCGTCAGTTTGATTGATGGAGAACACCTAAGAGGTTGATTGCTAGTAAGATGGGCAGATCAAATATACAACACTTTTAACAGAAAAATACATTATGGACTCCATGAGTCCAAGTAATGAAGCGAGTGGTTTACTGTCATGGGGGAAACATATCCTATGAAATTATATAAGTTATTATTATTTTTATATGTTATTATTATTTTAGGTTTGGAAAATCAAGGCACTGATACATGTTACATGAACTCTTTGTTACAAACTCTATACTTCACTAATAAGTTCCGTAAACTTGTGTACAAAATACCAACTGGATCTGAAAATAGCTTGAGGTAATTTTACTATAAAGCATTTTATACTATTTAATATATGCAAATCTATGAGTGTAGCTTCGATTGTAACAAATCAAGTAATAGAAAGAGTGTTTTTAATTAAGAAAACCTGAAATCCATTTATGTATAGCATGAACAAAATAGATCAGTGTAGTTTTTGTAAAATTGTAAAGAAAACCGACTACATAAGCTTTCAAATGATGCAGAACCTTTTTCTTATTATTTTATAGATACAGTTTTCGTACATATATATATATATATATTTTTAATGTTAGATGTAATTAAACCATTTGCTTTGTTCAATTTCCTTCAGATCTATTGCACTGGCTCTTCAAGGAGTTTTTTATGATCTTCAATATTCTAATAAAACTGTCAGCACTAAAAACTTAATTAAAAGTTTTGAATTTGAGACACTTGGTTCTCCTATGCCACATGATGCTCAAGAATTTCTGAGGGTAAGAGTATTTCATATTTAAACATACTAGCAACTACACATTAAAAATACTGTTAATTTGGTCATGAAAATTGATAGTTAACATCTGTGCCTAAAATGTGTTCTAAAGGTAGAAGTAAGATTCTAACAGTCCAATGCACCAATGTGTCTTCATGCTCCTGAGATTGACAGCGCTGCACAGTCCTCTAGATTGGATGCCTTTATATATAAATAAAGTGAAATGTATTTATTTCGCCACAAACTAACAAAATATATAAACATGGCGAAAATGGGACCTCCAGCAGCTTAAAGCCACAGAGGAAGTCTGCAGTGCCGGTTTTTTTTAAGGACCCGGTTGTGTTTGAATTATTGAGTTTATAATCATAGATCTCAGATTGATACATGTCAAAAATTTATTTTAATAAAAGGTCTAAGAACGCTCACATAAAATGATATCTTTTTAACTTACAGGTGCTTCTTGATAAATTGGAGAATAAAATGAGAAGAACTTGTGTGGAAGGCACAATACCAAAGTTATTTCAAGGTAAAATGAAATCATACATAAAGTGCACAAATGTTAATGTAACAAGCACACGAGTAGAAACTTTTTACGATATTCAACTCAATATAATGGGAAGGAAAAACGGTAAGTATATGTAGCAACAATTTTTATTTTTTTTATTTTATATAATTGTGTAATCAACATGGGTAACATTGAGTAAGAAAAAAAAGAACCGTAGTACACAAAATAGAACATATAAATATCCCCACAATTATAGGGCACCACAGCATGCACAATAATTAATATAATTATGCTAGTTTACAGCAAAATAAGGCATATCGTAGTATAATAAAAAAAAAGAAAAGGAATATATATACATAGACACAATAAAAAAAGATAATATTGTATAATACATCTATACTAATATTATAAAGCTGAAGAGTTGGTTTGTTTGTTTGTTTGAACGCGCTAATCTCAGGAACTACTGGTTCGAATTGAAAAATTATTATTGTGTTGAATAGACCATTTATCGAGGAAGGCTTTAGGCTATATAACATCACGAGGCAACTATTAGGAGCGAAGAAGTAATGGCAAACGTGAAAAAACGGGAAAATTATTCATCCTTGAGGGCTTCCATTGCGTGCGCTGCGAAAACGGTTCAAGATACCAAAAATATATGTATGAAAGAATTATTCCTCTTAAAATGATCTAAAAAAATGTCCGCGACAGTATATATCTATCTTTTAAGATTAACTCACTAGAATCGTTTTTATGGTAATCAAATTTGGTCGAAATTAATGCATTATTTGTTAAGAGTTGTATCAACGTAATAATATTAATCTTTAAGTATTTAATTGTGAACAAAATTGTCTTTGACATCACTTAATTTCAATGAACATCTTAGAAGATATTACAATAACTTATATAGCAAAACAACGTTTGCCGGATCAGCTAGTAACTAATAAGTATAAACGAAATTCTTTAAATTATTTCAAAGAAAACAAAAAAAAAGAAATACGGTCACTTTCCACATGCTGTTCTAAATTCCGAAAGAGAAACAGGTCAAAGTCATTATATTTCGAAAGTATAATAAAGAACTGAATGTGAAATAAAGTGGAGGAATCGAGCCCATTGGCCAATTTTTCACTAAATTGCCCTATCCTGATACGCACACACACAGTACACTCCTGGCAAAAGATATTCTAGAGGAGTCTAATTTCAAAACCCACTATAACATATTTTTTCAAATCCCATAAGTTTATAAAAAGGTATAATTAATCTTTGACTTAACAATCACATTCTTATAAGGTATTTAAATTATTATTCTAGACTGAAAAAGAAAAAAGGAAATAATTCATATATAATATTTGTTTTGATAAAAACATTTCAAATTACTATTAGGACTATTAAGTAATATTGTACGAAAAATCGTTTTAGCGGGTTTTGAAATTAGACGCCTCATCTATCTACTATTTAATTTACACTTATTTACTAGATTATACTGTGCTATGTAACCTATAACTATAGCTACTTTATACCTATGTTAAGTACTTCATAGTAACAGAATTTCGTAGGAGTAGTTATCATTATCACATTACACATTATTTTATTATCTGGCTCTGAATGGTGCAGTCCAAAAAACGATTGAAAGTAAAACTTACTGATAGTTGCAGAGATCATATTGAGCTGCACTAATATCTATTCACTCTTAGTATAAAGAACTCATTATTATAGGACTGTGGGTACACGCCTGTTGAAAGACCGTTCCAACGCTCAAATAATCGACAAAATTAAGAGTTGATACATCAATCAAAATTACTTTTTAAGTCGCTTAATTTTTAAACATATTCAGATCATTATTTCTCTTAAAAATGATTTGACCTATGTTATAATAACAGGATACCAAGGAATTATATAGTATAAGGATTATCTTAAATACAGAAGAACAATTATTATGGCTTGATAGTTTTATTGTTGTAGGAAATATTAACACTAGAAAGACTGAACATAGGTATAGCACATACGTGTATAGGGAATAAAGAGAGGGGGGGGAGGTAAGTGCAAGTATTAATAAATCCTATAAGATAATATAAAAAAAAGTCATGATATTTATAAAAAATTGGTTCCTTATAAATATATTTTATTTTTAATTAACTAAACTTTAAAATCATTCAAAATGACTGCTCTGGGCAATCTAGTGTTAACAAGGAAATCAAAATAATTTAAAGAAATCAAAGTATTTTATTTTATACTTAAGTTGTTATGAACCTGAGTTTCATATTACTTTAAAAGTAGTTTCATCACAAGAAAAAGTAATAGTTTGATTATTAATGCGGGATCTGTTACTCAAATCTTATATACTATATTTTCCGGTACAGTTGAAGAGTCTTTAAAAGACTACATATGCACGACCAGACTAGATGGTGACAATAAATACGATGCAGGCGAATATGGACTCCAGGAGGCCGTGAAAGGGGCAATATTTTCATCATTTCCTCCTGTACTGCATCTGCACCTCATGAGGTTTCAATATGATCCGATCACGGACAGTTCAGTGAAATTAAATGACAGGTGAAGTATTTTTCTTTTACTGTTTATTGGAATTATCATTCTTATTAAATAATTATAGGAGGCACAAAGCAGTACAGTCTTTGTAATTTGTGCCAGTTTTCATTAGATTAGATAAGTTTGTTAGATTACATTAAATTCTCAGATTAGATTGTTCTATTAGTTTCAAGGATTGTATTATTTATAATAAGTATGTATTTTATACTATTATAACAATACATTCCTCACTTATACTTTTTTGTAATAGATGTGATTTTGTAATAGTATATTTCTTTAAAGTTAACGTATATGCGATATATTGATATAATATCATAATAATGAGGCCATTTTCATTTATATTTATTGATTTACAAGCAGAGGCTTGAAACGACATCTGGATACATGGTGGAAGGCGAAGATAAGGCTCTCACTCTTTTTATGAAGGTTCCCAAATCAAAAGAACTCGGAAACACGCTTGCTGGGAGCATATTCCTCTCCTTTGCTGTTTGCATGATGAATATAGAAGTAAATCTTTTAAATTTGAAATTGTCCCGTCCAAACATAGGTAATTTATAATTTTGGCAGATTTGAGTTCTTCAACGACATCACCCTGGATGATTATCTGAACGATGAGCCCTCAGATCCAGAAATCTACTTTTTACACGCGGTGTTGGCGCATTCGGGCGACTGTAACGAAGGAAATTATGTTGTCTTCTTAAACCCCAATTGTAAAGGACAGGTAACTATTTACCAAGGGCTCTCAAATTCATTATTATATTGCTCTCTATGAGTTGATTCGACATAACTGTTTACTTGATCCTTTAAAACAGATGTGCCTTCCGGGATATTGTCATTGTGAGAAATAAAATTATAGCTATAATTAATTACAAACAATACCTACCCCGTAAGATTACGTATGTTGAATTGAGTTTAAAAATTTCTCTATTAAAAAGGTGAATAAAAATATGAAAGCACATTACGGTTGAGATTTGTAGACGTTACTTTGACTTTGCTTAGACTACTCAAACATTACGAAGTGTATTATTTGATTATTATCAAAGTGTATAGTATGTTACCAATTTTCTCAACATGGACTTATCTCTATGTTATTTTAATACTAACTTCACAGCTCATTACAAAGTAAATTATATTCGAAATAGAAAATTAAATAAAAAAGTACAGTGCCAGTAACGAAGTTACGCTTACATATTAAATTTTGTTTACGTGTTTTGATTCGCTCTGCAGTATTCGAGTAGACGAGTGATTTAATTTTTGTTAAAGACAAAGTTATTCTATTCTCTAATGTATAACTTATCTGAGCAACGTCGAAGTAGCGTCTAAATCTCAACCCAAGTCTAATGGTTAAGGTGATCTTACAGTGAACATCATGATATTTCAGAAATCAATCATTCAAGGGAGGTGGAAATAGCAAGCCAGTGGACATATTATTTCTTATTGAATTTTGAAATATAAAATTATTGTGTGGCCTTTTAAAGACCGCTTACGCGCTGTGTCCGATCCGTATCCGTAAAAATACGTTTCGAAGTAGCCGTAGAACTATTTGTAAGCTAGTTGACACACTGTATACGTCAACCGTTAATCTCAAATAAGGATCCGAAATATTGCTCGACCTAAATAGCTATAGCATTATTTTATGAATACTAGTGTATTACGTCTGAACAGAACTAACTATGTAGAATGTCCTGTGAATGTGTTGTGTTGACATAACGCTTTGTAGTGTTTCTAATAAAGTCTCGAATTTTTACTGATTTGGATAAAAAGCAGTGCAAAATGCAATATCAGAATTTAGTCAGAGTATTCTGTGCTTGTATTTTTAATGGATTTTGATCGGACGCAGTGCGTAACTACCCTAAAAAATTGTCGCATTGGAAATTAATTAAGTCAAAAATAAAAATGTTGTGTATTGTTTTAGTGGTTCAAGTTCGACGATGATGTGGTTTCGCGCTGCACGAAGGAAGAGGCCATCCAGTTCAACTACGGTGGCAGTAACGGTTACAGGCACCGCGATGGCACCAACGCCCTTATGCTTGTTTACGTTAGGTCAGTCGATAATGTTCCTTTCCGACACACCATTGACTGTTGGCGTTTTTCTTAATGTTTTCGCTTCCGAAACGCATGTACTACCATCGCGCGAGTTGAGTGCAGAGCTTAAGTAGTTGCTAGTGATGTTACCTAGTCAACAAAAATAACGACATGTCGATAAATTACACCAAATCAAGTAGTACTACAAGTATAACCGTTCACTATTCGACTAACGGGAAAAGAAGCAACCAAATTCCGACAGCGCCATTAGTCATCATCTTGATTTTTAATTAGTAATGCTTTTTGCTCGATATAACTGTTTTTTTATGATAATGAGCAAAATTTTTACAAATTACAATTTTAATCCTAAAATTGATTATTTTTTGAGTTACGAAACAAAATTATTACACATTTAAAATTATTTATTGGAACTTAACACTAGGTTTACGGACGTTTCTTATATACCTATCTCTACGAAATGCGACAATTTGACGCATGAACGAATACATAGAACAACAGCTAGCAAGCAATGTAATTTATACACTAACTAAAAATTGAAAACACGATACATATATTTGTGAAAAGTTTTTATTTTTCAATAATTTTATTAAACATTATTTCTATATTCTACATTTATTTCGGGCATTTTTTACAGAAATGCTCAATTTTGCTTGTACACTTTCTGCAACCAGCTTTTCACATATTTTACAAATGTTATTGCTCCTATTTCTTTTACAAAAGCTAATTTGGCAAATCTTAGATTTATTCGAAGTACTAGGTAATATTATTATAATACGTATATTGAAGTTGAATCTAAAATGTTGAAGAACACTTGAAGATGTAAAAGCTCTTTCAATAGCAAATAACTTTAACCCTTCGAAAAAAGTCCATTATTATAACAAAGCAAAGTCCTTGTATAATCTATTTACGGTAAAATTGTTTGGTTAATTGCTGAGGTGGCAAGGTGATTTCTCGACTGAGTCGTGCCCAACAGTTACCCAAAGGCAAAGACAGTCGCATTGACTCGTTTCGGTCCGTCGGTTTCTGAATCAGCTTTTTTGCCTACAGTTAATGAATAGATACCTTCAATCATGGTATATGCGAGCGACTGTCACTCGATTATCATCTCTTAGTGGTCACTGGTGTAGTTGGACTATACCATGCTTTATATAAGGTGCGATTTAGTTAATTTATCTTTCTAGTTTCGGAATCAGCTTGTGTATATCCAGTTACTCATATACCTAGAGACCTTCAGTCGTGGTGTATATGGGCCGATATGACGACGGAAACTATCAATGGATTTTTATCCTTTGGTGGTCGCTTTCGTTTTTGGACTACACTGTACTTACCATCAGGTGCACTCTAGTCACTAGATAGAGCCAGTGTAAAAAATAAGAAATATTGTCGACCCAGTATAAAAAATATTTTCTGGAAATAATGAAATACCCTAAATATTTTCAGAGTTCCGTAAAAATTTGATATCCAACTAAATCTTTCATTTTGGCTACGGTCACTTACCTTTAGCTAAAAAATCCCCTTCGGCTTCTGCCATAATGAGCAGAACCGAGGTTTTTTTTAACAAGCATCAAAATTGAAGGAAGTGTTACGGGAATGCACATATTATTTTCAAATATTTTTATTTTTGACAAGGTGCAAAGTAATTTTAATCATCCCTAAGTTTGTTTTTTTAATCGTCAACATAAACAATTAATTTAAAAATGTCGGAAAATTATTGTATTATTTAAGTTTAGTATTAAAATAAATAAATTAATTATCCATAATTGGCACTAGAATGCACTGTTTTGCCTACTCTTAACAATCAAAATTCTGCAATTTTAGAGCAGCAGACATGAAGACTGTTTTTGAAGACGTCACTCAAGTAGATATACCGGCCGCATTGAGAGACCGATTGACCAAAGAAAAAAAGGGTGAAGTGGTATGTATATACGAATTTTAAATTAATTTTGTTGTACTCTTGTTTCATATTTGACAATGTTATATCAACAGATTTTTTATGTAATAGATAAATGCGTATTACCACCTATGATCATCTGCAACATTGCAAGCGACTTTCTTCGTGTTGCCGACCTCTAAAAGCGGTTTTCACTCCTCTTTTGATGAGCCCTGTGTCAAAGTTCAGGAAAATGATATTTGGGGTAAAAATATTGGATATACAAAACTTGCGGTTTTATAACAACTATAGATATGATATTTATGGAAAGTAATATTTTTTAATTGTTTATATAAAAGATGGTATTTATGACTCTACTTAAATTCTCGAAAAATAGGTTCCTCTTCGCCAAAAAACGGAACATACAATAGGAACTTGTGTAAGCAAAAGTATTCGCAGAGTTGAGTCCCAAATTGTCGAAATCGATGTGCTACTATATTCTTTGACATTCTTCTTCCTTGTCAATAGCATGGTACTCAAATTTTATTTTCCCAGCAAGAGTTAGTGGCTTCGGCGGCCTCAATAAGATCTCTTTCCGAGCATAACGTGGGGCCCTAAGACAATGGAATAGATGTTGCATTGTCTGTACATGGGTGCCACAGTCACCCCAGTACTATGAGATGGATTGATAAAGCTCCATGTCACTACGCTGCCTCTTGAAAATGACCTAATTGTGTACGAATATGGTTAATCGATTTCCAAATAGACTTCCAAAAATCTCATTTTCATAAAGTGTTTGAGTAAAGTGCAAACATAGCCAAAGTAACGTCTTCAAATGTTAGCTTAAAGGACTAGTTAGGAATGCTAAGTAATCTTGGGGGATAACTTCTGATGATTCTGGAATATTTTCGGTCACTGATTTTAGCTGGTTAAATTGCAAGGACCTCATTCTGACCAATAATGTCATTCTGTCCTTCAGAAAAAGTCCCAGATAATCCACACTTCGCCAACACAAGCTGTTGCTTAGGAGTTGGAAGTATGGTTGAAAATATTTTTTCGAGGTCGTTGGAGGAATGAATATGGATCCACAGGTTCAGCTAGCAGCAAGTTGATGTACATACCGGCCGTTTTTGGTCAGCAGGAGTCTTGCACAGCGAGGCCGCTGTCTACACGTGTGGCATGATGGTCTTATGTAGTATTTTACTATGGAATATTAAAAAAAATTTGGGCTCATATGATAGTGAAACTATATGTCGTATGATAGCACTTACATGGTGATAATAATGTTCTATGACCGCGGTCTAGGGCAAAGAGAATCTATAAAGAATATTAGTAAGTAACGAACTTATTTTGTGTTATAGAAAGCCAAGAAAACCGCAACAGCAAAAGCTAAGAAAAAGTAAGTCCACTATTATGTTATATTTACGTTGCGGTGGTAGGGCGATTGCCCGAACGGACTCATGACCACAGTACACAAGTGCAATAAAAAATTTACAATACCCCTGACTCAATTATGTGTCTATTTCTAATCTATTAATTGAGACCAATCCAATGAGTTCAAACACGATTTTTCTGGTCTTAGTTTTGCGGTGTTGAGTATCATATTACTTTCAGATTATATATAATGCTGTTCCATGAGGTCCAGGCTATTATAACTTTGTTATATCATAAAACTACATTTCGAATCGATTAAACTATTTTTTTTTTAATATATATTCATGCTACAACTAGAAAAGAGCTGATTAAGTTCAAGAAGCAGGTCTGATTTTCTTCAATCATAGCTAAAGGCGCTCGACGTAGTCAGCTTTCAAACAAAAAAAAGTAAATCGAATTCGGCTCATTGGATTAGAAGTTACAATGCCACAGAAACACATACAAATACACAAAACCACATTTAAAAAGATTCACGCACTAAACTTATAAATTAAGTCAATATTTTTATTAAATGTCCATATGTAGCAAGATAAAAAATGCACTTTTATGGGATGCACGCCATTGATAACAACCATGCCACCTATGGGAATTTGTCCTATGACTTTTTTCAATATTTGTTTCTCGATACTTTCTCGTTATTTATGTCGGTTTGGGAGTGATTTTATCGTTCGGAATTGATGTTGCATTCGATAGAGCTTTGATGATAATCAGTGTGGACTTGTTGCTAGCCCAGAACGTACTGACTTGTACAGATTCTTTTCTCATAGGCTTGGGTGTAATTGAGACGGGGTCTGCACGCCAAATGTGTGTTAGCGGCTAACAACACAGCAAGTCACCCTGAACGATTGGCTATTGCGTTATTGCTAAAAAGCTCTTACTATCTAGAAATTGTTGACAAAGGAACGTAATTAACAAAGTCATTTCTAAACCATAGTAAGCCCAAACACACTAAAATAAAATTACAATAGACACATTTTGTGTACCTACATTAGTTTCAATTATTGTTTGTATTTGATTAAGGTTGGCGGGACCGTCATTGCAACTGCCTGAATGTCCCGTGTGCATGGAGACAATGTCAGCGCCCATCTACCAGTGCCAATCGGGACATAGTTTGTGCAATACGTGTACCACCGCTCTGAATCCTCCGATTTGCCCCATCTGTCGCAAAGCTATGACGAAAAGTATTAGAAACTGGCAGCTAGAAGAAATCGTAGCTAAGGTATATTTGTCTCACAATTAATGAACATAAAAATCAAGAGAGATTTCGTTAAAGATATATCAACACAAATCACACATATAACAACATAACAAGATGGCTAAAGTAACACCTTTCTGCTAACACATTAATCGAATAGCACTAATATGATCTTCCTGTCACTTCAGTAACCAAACACTTATTGTTAGTTTCCTACATTGCAGGTATAAATTAAAATGTTTTATTTGTAACCACCCGCCGTCAACTGCGGTGCATATTATTTACGAATAAATAACCAGTCTGTGATAGTCCGTCTTTCATTTAATACATCACATTGGCGCAGTCGGTAGGGTAGGTAGGATAGTCGGTCGGTTGGGTAGTCGGACTACTACCCCTTCTTTCCATTTCAGGTCTTTGTTTGCGTAATCTCGCATCATTATAGTTAGTTTATAGGAGTTTTTTTTTACATTTAATACTAACGTAACTAACCTGAGGGTCTAGACAAAGTAATATTCGATAAAAGAAAATGCTAGGAAAAAGTCCAACATACATGGAATTAACATAAGCTATCAAAATATCACGTTTGCATATTTTGTCTATTCCATACATTCTACTAGCGTAATCAATAAACGATTAATTCTTTGTCGAGGAGAAGCTGAGCTATTGACTTTCACAGAATCATCGCCTAGTTTGGTTATATAACATGTCTATTGTATGTCCATGACTAAAACAATAGTTACAATTGCATAATTACATGTCTATGTATTTTGTGCATTGCCAATGATTGCCAAAAGCACTAAAAATATTTTTTTTTTAATCCAGCTTACAAGTATTTGGAAACAGGTAAGGCGGCAATACAGTTTACATATTGCCAGTAAAATCAGTTAGATCATGCAATTGGTAGCGTTTAGGCGCTTATTAATTGCAAATAATAGACTTTTTGTCAATACATACTTAATTTTATATTCTTGTATGCAGAGATGGGCAAAATGTAATCTGATTAATGATGAACGATTACAAAATGCACTCGTAATTTTGATTTTCTTGCTCTGTAATCATGTTTAAACATTAAGAAATGATAAATGTGTATACAATCTGAGATTTTGTAGTGTTTAAAACAAATGAGCAAATGAAGTCATATTAATGGTAAAAAAGGGAAATATAATCGTTAATCATTTTCATTGATCTGATTACATTTTGACCATCTATGCTTGTATGCACGTCAAATGTTTGGCAGCTGGGGATAGAGTGGTTTGTATGGAGAAAAAAAAAATGTTGGCTTTTGCTATTTTCCTTGTTTTTTTCATGTTTCTTCTCTCCATAAGAACATTCCTCACACTTCATCAAACACAACAAAAAAATCAGCTTAATCGGTTTACGCTTAGCAACACATTTAGCTATTCATTTTTATTTATGTAAATACAGATACAGGTTTTAATACGAAATTGTAAACATGAGTGATGTTTATGATCTGATGAATCCGTTTAAAATGACCTTACTATAGTATGTTTAACTGAGATCTGACTTTTATTTTGCTTTTCTTGATAACAAATTAGATATCGGTTATTTTTTTTAAAGTATGTTTATATAAATTTGTTATTATTTTGCGATCACCTATGTACTGTCCATTTTCTGCATGATATTTGTAAAATGGATAGAGTCATTAATGCATCTCTACCCACCCTAAAAAGAATATGGCGTGACTTTCAACTTATAAAAAAAAATAGTATTAGTATAATTTAGTAGTGGTTTTTAAAATGTCTAATCGTAGTAAATTATTTAGTTTATATGTATATAAAGTTTATAATGTTATGTTTTAATTATCAGGCAAAGATTCCATGCCCCAATAAACAATATGGCTGCGTCTTCACTGTAAGGGCATTGGAAACTGAAGAACATCTTAAAGAATGTATATTCCGTACAATGGGATGTCCTTACAATGCTGTGTATGGGAACTGCTCTTGGTCTGGTATGTACTATAGGATTAATTTATTTGTCATGATTAAGTTCCCACAGCCATCTCGTTTTGTGGTAATCTGCAGGTGGCTATTTCGATGCCAAGGAAGCTGGCCCGGCTTTGGATTTAGCATTCGACAGTCGGGAGAAGGAACACCCGGGGGGCGACCCTCATCGCCCCCTGAGGTCCGTCAGGGATTTCCCCCAGGTTAAAAAAAAACAAAGGTGGCTATTTCGATTTGTTGGGCGTGACTTTGTTTTTGAAGTGATAAGTGAACGGCTCGAAGTGACCACACGATCGTGACCACAAATGCATATACCGTCATAGTGTCTCGCTTCGGCCTGTTGCATTTCAAAATCAGCTTGTAATCTTCCCATGGTAATCTGTATATCATAGGTATAGTACTACCTAGCCACCTTCAGTCGTGGTATATGTTGGTCGACCTTATGACGATGATTGGCAATGACTTTTCGTCCCTTGATATCAATTGCCGTTCTTGGTGTAAACCAAGACACACACACACAGTGTAGACTGTACTTTTCATCAGGTGCGTTGTAGTCTATTTGACGAGCCAATATAAGAAAATATTTAAGTCCTATTATAAGTAAAATAAAAAAAAACAATGCCTCATACCTGACTTACCATGGTAAGACGTGAACTGGTGGTAAGTTTCGTCAGCAAACTGGTGGTCGATTACCGAGCAGTGGAGCAGGCTATGCTCGCAGTCTCTGCGTTATAGAATTCGTAATGACTCCATCAAGCACATATTTTTTTTTATATAACTTATAGGCGAACGCTTGCCCTCAATCACACCTGGTGGAAGGTGAAGATGAGTCCGATGATGAACCGCGTCCGCCTAAAAAATGTCTATTCACTCTTCTTTTAAAGACTCTCAGAATTTGATCCTGACGTGGGAATGGCCAGGTCAGGTTATCGCAGAATCGACAACTGTTGGAGTATACGAGTTCTGGAGTGGAGAAGCGTCTTAGAAAGCGCAGTTTGGGACGTACAAAGGCTAAATGGTTCAATGAACTGCCAAAGGCAGATGCGAACTGCTGATCTGTTTCTGGATGCGAACAGACCAGAACAGAGTGGCAAGCTTTGGGAAAGGCCTATTTTTAGCACTGGACAGATATGGACTGAAATAATGATGATTATTTATAGAAACCTAAATTTTTAATAGATTTTAATTCCTTTTTAAGTGGACAACCCACTTGCACCTTTAATTGCAATAATTTGTTTTTTTTTTGTTCATGTAGGAAGACTGAAACAAATGATGGACCATTTCAAAGAACGTCACCCTCTTCATTGCAACGTGAATCCTGATACACTTATAGAACTCAATAACATAGTTATCACACAAACTGTTCATTATTTTTATTTGGTGCAAGTGCAAGGCAAGATGCATTTTATAATTAATATAAAGATCGATGCCGCACAGAAGATGGCATATTGGACAATACAACTCATTGGCAGCAAGAAGATAGCCCATCAACATATTTATGAGATACATGTGACCAGCAAAATGGATGAAAGACGTAAATTCAGCTTTATCGAGCATTGCTTCAACGATCTTATCAAAGCAGATGAAGTAATGCGTCAAGGTAAATGTGCCATAGTGCCATTAAACTTGCTGTCTAACTTTATAACAGAGAGAAAGCTGTCATTCAGTTTCCTCATATATAGGAATCCTCAAGGTAATGATAATGATAACAAACAGCCACATGAAGGCCCCAGAGGAACAGGGTCTAACATCAATAATGCAAATTCATAATAAGAACTTGTGGATATATCATATACAGGGTTATAGGTAACTAACGCACAGCCTCTTAAGGGTGGCTTTGATTTATCAAGACAGACATCTTTTGTTGTACGACTTTTTCTAATTCAATTACTTTTTTTCCCATACAAAAAAAATAAAAATCAGATTTGCAGTTCTGAACTTTTTAACTCTTCGTAAGGCGACGATCGCGCCACGCTGACAAAGGCGACCGAAGACAGACTTACGTAGTACGCGGCGTCTTGTGTCGCTACTAACGAAGAAAGGGGTCTGCGGCGCGGTGAGCGGGCGTGGCAACATGTGCTTGACTACTGTGTAACACGGGTCATGTCAGTCGCAAATTTGCTTGCGTGTGCGCCCAGCATGTGTTAGTTGTCCCAGTGACGCGTTCGTTTCATAAATCACAATGTCAAATCGATACACTAACATTGAATATACCGAAATGGTGCGTGTTTATGCTCGGTGCGGTGACAATCTGTCTGAAGCTTGCCGTGAGTCCGCGAGACTATTTCCGAATGTGTTGACACCGAGTAAATAGATTTGTGAGTATTTTTGTAAATAGTTTAATTATTGTAAATAGAGTGATTCCACTTTTTAAATACGCCTACATTAAAAAATAGTTTGCAATTATCTATCTTCAAACAGACCGCGCGCCTCTTTTGGTGCGATGAATTGCTTGATTACGTATCAATGTTCGTGTTTTTCTATTTACTTTTTTATTTTTTAGTGTAGCCAGTCCTAAGCCTGGATAAGTATGAAGGGATTGTGGATTCAGTGTATAAATATGTACAACCTTTGAAACATTAACTTACGTAGAGGCCTTTACCTTGTTCATTTTACGATGTTCCCTATGGCAGACAAATAATAGGTTGGTTTTGTTTGTGAAACAATTATTTAATGTTTTATTTTGATTCTAGTTTGTTTTAATAGTGTATTAGTACGTCAATCAATAAACATTTATTTTCACTATTTAACTAAATATGGAAATTTACGTTCAAATAATTGTTATAAGCGACTTTGTAAAATAAACAAGGTATAGGGTTAATAAACTTTCTGCTACACGATCCTTAACGCTGCGTAGCAACTTTGCGCACGACTGCATAGCACCAGCTGATTGGATACCTACGCCAGATCGAATGAAAGTTGGAATATAGAGCTAACGATGACTAGATATTCACACTAAAACTAAAAAAAAAAAATCTAACGATGTATTAGGTTTTGGCAAAAGTCGTACAACAAAAGTTGTCAGTCTTGATAAATCAAAGCCACCCTTAAGAGGCCGTGCGTTAGTTACCTATAACCCTGTATACATGATGATTTTATAGACGAGGGAGATATTTCAGAATACAATCATTTGTACCTTCTTATAACTAATAAAAATGTAAATATCAATATTCCCTAACAAGTCATAAAGAAACATTGATAAACAAATGAGTATTGATCCGTAAAAAGTTTGGACACCGCAGCGCGTGTGGTGCACGATTGAATGGCATGTAGATAGAATTCCCTTTACATAATTTTAGGTAAACAGGTAATTGACTCGTTACCCTTTCGAACTTTATGTTGGCTTAGGAAATACAAAATATATACTTAATAATTAATTGTTATTTATTCTATCAACTGTGTAATTGCCCCTTAATATAATGACTATAAATTACTTTGTTTTAATAGAAATATTAAGATATCACTATTCCTATACATTTGGAATTAGAATAAAACGCTGAATATCCTCCTTGAATATCTCCATCGTCTATAAAATCAGACTATATATATTGTATTATTATTAATTATATCACAAAAATATCTGTGTGATAACTACATAATCTTAGTATAGGTACATGAATTTTAATTTGTGCGTATCTATGATATACTACCTTTTAAATGATAAGTTAAATTCCACTTTTTTTTTTAATAAATAACGCTCAAGAATAATTAGATATACTTTTTGTAGTTACGTATACAATGTATGGTATGCCAAATTATTGTGATATGATGTTATATTAATCGTTTGATATTTTTATGTCAGCCATCTATGGCTACATGTGAATTGGAGGCGATCTTTTTTTTAATACTTTTACATTCGTTTTATTTTTCAAGAAATTCATAAATATTAAGGATCCTAATAATGTATATTATTATGATACTAAGATGACAAGATGGAGTTCGCTCATACGTCGACCATAAAATTCTCGCGTTAAAATTTGCACGTGTCATAGCCTACTCGATACATTCGTGGTAGACTGTGCCACATCCGCTAACCAAAACGTGGAGTTGACACATGACACCCTATCTGCCCTTAAAAATACAGAATAGTATTAAACTTTTTTCAAACATACTAATTTAACACTCGAAACACTTGTCTGGAAAAAAATCATTTATGTAAAATTCGTGAAAGAATTTTAAACTGTTCTGTAGTTCATGATGATAATCCCCTATAGTGCTGTCAAATTAGTCATTTTTCTTACAAAAATTTACTTAAGTGACTTAAGGTCTCGTAAGGAATTTAATCATTTTCAAGTTTTGTTCTTACCGTTTTTATCTTACAATCTATCATTTTTGAGCTCGAAGCAAACTACTTCGCGAATAATAACCGTGTATGACTGTTTTGACCAAATATAGCAATTAGCACCTACCGTAAAGTTAATATAATACAAATAATAGGTATCTTTTACATCAACATGATGTTTGAAAAAGCTATATCGTACGTGATGCCACCAAAAAACAATAAAAATAAATATTTTTAAGTCAAAACACAGGTTAGATAAGTCTCTAAAATTGGGGAGTTTGAAACATTATTGTTATACAGTAAAAAATTACAATGATGTTTTTTTCAAAGAAATGCAAAATGTTTTACTGCTTACCTGCTTAATTTTTACATTGCCTCTGACTTTTCTCCAATTAATTCTACACAATTTAACAGCACACTACGCTATGATATAAAAATAATACAACGTTCAATACGGCAACCCTTGTGAACGAAAACTGTCGTTCATTAAAAGCGTGGCATGCATTTATTCATCCAATTCATTGTCCTGTGCGGTTAGTACTCCAGCTAGTTATCTTAGTTAAGATATTAATTTTCTTACTGTACATACCTGTTCATATTGTACAGGTTGATTTAATTAATAGTGTCCGACCGAAAGTTCGGTTTCGGTTTCGGCCGAGTTTCGGCCAAAAATCAAGTTTCGGCGGCAGTTTCGGTTTCGGCCAAAGTTGGCCGAAACTTTTGCCGAAACCAAAACTGATTTCGGTAGTTGTCGTACATGTTTGCCTAGCTTCGTTTCTCGCGGCAACGCTTTGACGGACGCTGGCGGCCCTGTTCAGGATTCGTGCGCCGTTCACATTGCTTTTTTTTTTCGAATTTACGCGTGTTTGTTGACCGGGAAAGGTCTTCACAACTTAACCGGGCGGGTGGGCGAACACTGAGGGTGCTCAGCCGGCCATTTATGGGTTGGGTGGCAATGCAAGGGCACCCCTGTGGGTACGAACCTCGACTTGGACCGCCAGCCAGAAATACGAAACCTAACGGTGATCTACTAGCGTTTCGGAAGCGACTATCTTGAGAAGAAACGCCGAAAGAAACTCAAGGCTGCGTCGGAGTGTAACTGCGTCGTTTAGACGACAGTTGACGGATCTAATTCGCATTGCTCTATAGCAACACAACTTAGTCAGTGCGTTATCATCCGACGTAAAGATTCTTTAGAGGTTATGCTTTGATGGAACTGATTACATGTAAGTTTTTGTTTCATTTTTTTACTTGACCACGTTGACTTTTATACTTGACCACGTGAGTTTCGGTTTCGGTTTCGGCCGAAACTGAAGCCACGGCCGAAATTTCGGTTTCGGTTTCGGCCGGAAAACCAGTTTCGGTCGGACTCTATTAATTAATGTAATATTAAGTACGTGAGTGTGGTATAAAATAAATGTGATTTAAATTTTTTTTTTGTTTATTTTTAGACCAACCTTAATAATTATAGACAAGGGATACACAAAGGGAAACATGAATTCTAAAAATGATTTAGTTTCATTTTTAAACACGTTCATACATGAATAAACTTTTATTATTACTTCTCAAAAAACAGTATTTCTTTAAAACATACATTTATATAGCTATTATAAATATGAACCTACATTAATTGTGTAATTATTCCTGATAACTAATTCAAGAAAATAGATAGGAACAAGGTCAATCAAGCAAAATGTGGACAACAAAAAAAAAGCGGGAAAAATCTAGGTCCTAGAAGTATGTGAGTCTTAAGTATTATAGTGAACGAGGTCTGAACCCGAAGAGGTGCCTATCTAAGAAATCTAGACATTAAGTAATCAAATAAATGTACAAATGTCCATGGACGGAAAATAAAGTACCTTTATTATAATGGTATGACGTTTTTATAATTGTTAAAAATTGAATTTACCGCCGTCTAAACAACCATAAAAAAGTTAAAATGTTGCACCTACTGAAATTCGTAATTCTTAACTATCTAAAAATATTAAAATAAAAGTTAAACGGAGTTAAGAAAGAATTATTAGTTCTCAGAAAATGACACACATTTAAGGATTAATAAAAGACATATTTTTTCTGGGTATATCATATACGTTTGTACTAGAAGACAGTAAACAACTAAGCATTATTGTATTCCTATATGAGTTTTTTTTATAACATTTTTATCATCAGATCCGATATCAAAGCCAGACAAAAAGAATTAATTTCCCGGAAATAATATTTCAAATATAATAGGTCGATAATCCCATGAAGGCTAATTAAGATATTCTAGAGACACTGAGTCTTCTTGAAAACTAAGGATATCTTTCTTTGGATACTTTGGACTTAACAAATTTATAATTTTATATTATTTGTAAAATGTACAAAGGAATGGAATCATAAGCTACTCAATAGAAAATTAAAAACTACATAATCCAAAGTTGGATTAATTCAACCAAATCCACAGACTAATAAATCTGTTCAGCAGATGATAAATACTATAATAAATATAATTCAATCATCTTCTCCCACAGCCTATATAGCTGTGAAAGAAGAAGATTGAATTATAATACAATATTGTAGACATAGATATTATAAAAATTTATTCTATTAATATTTATTTTGTAAATAGAGCTGATCACGTAGTTTCTCGTGCAGCTTCTACGCCAATTGTTACAAATAAAAATTTAATTTGTTCGCAAGAGGTAGGTTCTCAATTATATTGTAAATGTAGTAATTACCCAAATACTCTGTTGTAAAAATATTTTAGAGTGTTAATGTGAAGTTTATCTAGTTTCTTGCGCTGCTAATTCTTCACATATTATTATGAACGCAGCTGTAGAAGCTTGAATTCATAATCAATAAACATTGAAATTAAATCGTGTTTTATTACCGAATCAAAAAAGAAATAAGTAATTATTTAGGGAAGAATTTTCAAAAATTATTAAAAACCGGTAATTTGCTGTAATTACAGTAGCAGATTATCGATTCGATATTTAACGTTGACGATTCAGAAACGAATGTTATCGGTTGAGTCACATCACTAATTTACTACGGTATCTACATTTGCTTCAAATTTATATATATGTACATCTTAGCAAGAAAGAGAAACAAAAGTTCGAAGCAAATTTAATGAGTAAGAGCAGGATGCATAATATGCAAGATGAATGATGTATAGCTAATACTTCCTCGCCCCTTAGGCCGCGCCTCATACCTCGCGCTATCGTTACAAAACTCTTGTATGAAGATGGTCGTCTGTATTATTTATTAGTCCGTACTTAGGACTTTCTAGTCCGATGATTATAATTGTCGATGACTCAGTGTTGTCTATCTTTGAAAAAAATATACCATATATCATAAAAAAACCTTCGAAAATTATATTATCATATCTGAATACTCACTTGATTTTCTAGCTTAATTGTTACTCCGAAAATAAAAATCTTATTTAATTTATGTTATTTTAAGAAAATAGTTTATTAAGTTATAAACACCATAGACGGGCAAAATGTAATCAGATTAACGAAAAAGATTACGATTACATTTAGCGTTTTTCATCATTAATAAGACTGTATTTTGCTCATCTATGTTTTAAACACTACGGAATCTTCAATTGCATACACATTTGTGACTTCTTAATGTTTTGAAGGTACTCAATCATGATTACAGAGCAACAAAATCAAAATTACGACATTTTGTAATAGTTAATCATTAATCAGATTACATTTTGCCCATTTCTGATACATACAAAGCTTTTAAACTAAATATAAATTATTAATCATATATAAAATAACCTTTCTTTTGTTAGTATTTAATAAATTTTAAATTTGAAATTTCTATTAAAAAATCTGACCTATAAATCTCCTGTTTGATGATTGAAAACTCCTATATTTATGGGATAAACGTCTGTGTTGGCATTATTGGTTAATAAAAAATAATATTTTATATTCAATGACAATGGCATAAGCTTGATAAAAATCACTTTAATGTTCTACATATCATAGTTACTATACTATAATGTACCAAGTATAATATATCCAAAATATGTAACAAATAGTTTTATTTCATAGCCAAATCATATCATTGCATATTTTTCAACATATTTTTTGGAATGACAACATCTAATTAAATTGTACTGGAATACCCGGTTGTTGAATTTATTCATTTGTAATTGGAACTCTATTACAAGTAGAGGAGAGTTTATTTTAGGTTTTAATATACATAAAGTATCATTAACCAAAAAGTACGTATCGCAAAAGTTCGCCAGTTGTAGTATATAAAGCATATAAAGGAAGTAGTATAGTTATAGCAAGTATATAATGTTTGTCAGTTGAATAATACTTGTAGTGATTTGGGATTGATTCGTTTAGTCCAAGTGTACGTTTGGATTAATTAAGCGGCTAAAATATAAAATTTTGTTATTATTAAGTGCTCAAATTACATAATAATTACGAACTAACAGGTAAGTAGGTACCTATAATATGATAAATTCAATTAGGTCATACGTTTTTGCAATAATATGATTCATTTGTAAAGTTTTATATTGTACTAGCTGATCAGCCAAACGTTGTTTTGCTATGTAAGGTTTTGTAATATCTTCTAAGATGTTCATTGAAATTAAGTGATGTCAAAGACAATTTTGTTCACAATTAAATACTCTTAATCAACAACACATTTATTTGGATAAAGGTTAATATTATTACGTTGATACAACTCTTAACAAATAATGCATCAATTTCGACCAAATTTGATTACCATAAAAACGGTTCTAGTGAGTTAATCTTAAAAGATAGACATATACTGTCGCGGACATTTTTATAGATCATTTCAAGAGGAATAATTCTTTCATACATATATTTTTCGTATCTTGAACCGTTTTCGCAGCGCACGCAATGGAAGCCCTCAAGGACGGATAATTTTCCCCGTTTCTTTCACATTTTTCATAATTTCTTCGCTCCTAATAGTTGTATCGTGATGTTATATAGCCTAAAGCCTTCCTCGATAAATGGTCTATTCAACACAAAAAGAATTTTTCGATTCAAACCAGTAGTTCCTGAGATTAGCGCGTTCAAACAAACAAACAAACTCTTCAGCTTTATAATATTAGTATAGATTGATACTAAAATGAGTATAAGTATTTTGAGTGTTTAGTTGTATATGTGATGCCATTAATTATTACATAGATGAGTGATAAACAAATCTCATATATAGGTGATATACTATTATATAGATCATATATTTATTTATTCTGAGAGTTACATATATCGCGTAGATGAAAAAAGAAGTTGGATTATTTACCTACATAATCAATATTTATATAGTAACAGACTAATTTAATGTTACAGAATTTTTAAGAAAATGGCGGCGGCAAAAGCTAATAAAAAGTAAGTCTAATTTGTAAGACGTAATCCTTTGTGTATGAAATATTTCTTTCTTTTTATATCAAAATGTAGAACTCAAGCTGGTACCTCACTTGATATAAAGTGGCTATAATTTTCTACAAGTAATAATAAACTGCTTCTGTAAGTGCCATTGTACTGATAGCATTAAAAAAGAAAATATAAAGCAGATGACCATACACATGATCTTCACCTTACATTACAGCATTAGTAATTACCTTGATAAAGCAGATGACCCTACACATGATCTGAACCTTACATTACAGCATTAGTACTTACCTTGATAAAGCAGATAACCCTACACATGATCTGAACCTTACATTACAGCATTAGTACTTACCTTGATAAAGCAGATAACCCTACACATGATCTGAACCTTACATTACAGCATTAGTAATTACCTTGATAAAGCAGATGACCCTACACATGATCTGAAACTGACATTACAGCATTAGTACTTACCTTGATAAAGCAGATGACCCTACACATGATCTGAACCTTACATTACAGCATTAGTACTTACCTTGATAAAGCAGATGACCCTACACATAAACTGAACCTTACATTACAGCATTAGTACTTACCTTGATAAAGCAGATGACCCTACACATGATCTGAACCTTACATTACAGCATTAATAAAGGCTATCCAACTTAAAACAAAATCCTAAACCGGGCAGTGTCCACGATTGCGAGTGCCATTAATCCAGAACAACATTCTGAGCCTATTATTATCCAAGTTGTAAAGGTTGTCATAAAGAATAGAACGCCAACTCTCTCTTTTTTCTGCAAATCTCTTTCCCTTTTACATTTCTTAGTCATTTCATGTACTGTCTTTGATTTCGTGTACTTTTGACTTTATTGTACATCCGAACCATGTTTACATGGTCTTTGTAAATATCTACATGGTGGTCTGACAACACTGGTTGCGAGCCGCTTTTGATCGATCGTTCTGGAAAACATTAGATTAGACCTATATTCATCAGAGGTTGTCTTACAACTGATATGATGAAGCATCGGCTTTCTTTGGTTCTTACTTTTTCATATACATTCATAAAACATGTGTTTATGCCATTCTTTCCACGTTTATTAGGTAACCCTGGGAAAAATTCTGCATAATACCGTCAGGGAAGCCGTGAATTTGGCGGTTCTCGTGTGCCAGACTAATAACCCCTGGGGTGTTCCTTAACTCGCTGCCAGCTGGTCCTGGGATCCATATTCCTACAATGACTGCGATCCTTTCCGCGTGTTCGAATTAGCGAAACCATTGTGCATGCTCTCTATGAAATTATAACATCTTTCATACTAGCCGCTCTTCATATTCTAGTTCTTCATCATCTCTTACAGAGTAAGTAGTGATACGTTACTAGCTGTAGCCATTTGCGTTAGTATGTCGTATCCAACGTGACCAGTATGCAGCACAGCCGATTGCCATTCTGAGTGCACTGCATGACATTTGATGTCGTGATGGTTTCATTGCTATGTTTTCCTTTCCTTGGTGTGCATGTTGACTAAGGCTGAAATTTATAAATGCAACTTTAAGTTTGCTTAAGCTTTACTAAAACATTAATCTATATTACTCAATGAATGTTGAAAAATTTGGTAAGTCATCGATTCTGTCAACATGGACTTGACTCTGCGAATACTATGGCTATACTCAAGTTCCTATTATATATTTAGGTTTTTGTCAAAACTAATTTATAGTTTGAGCAAAGTCGAAGGAGCGTCTATAAATTTCGGCCTTACAACCTAGCCACCACCCTGTTGACTAAATTGATTTTAACAAAAATGTTTTATTAAGGACGGCAGCAGCGTCAGTTGACTTGCCTGAATGTCCCGTGTGCTTGGAGATAATGTCGGCGCCCATCTTCCAATGTCAATCGGGACATAGTTTGTGCAACACGTGCACCATCGCATTATGCCCTCCGATTTGCCCCATCTGCCGCCAAGCTATGACGCAAATGAGGAACTGGCAGCTAGAAGATATTATAATGAGGGTAAATATAAAGAAAAAACTTAAACATTAATGTTTGTTTCCGTACGATGTAATTAATATATAAGTTTAAAGTTTAAAGACGTACTTTGGAATCCGACAGCGGTTGTGTACAGTCGTATACATCGAATGCCTTTCAGACTTAATGCATACAGAGCGTTAAAATCGAGACCTGGCAGCAGTTGCTGGTTTGCTATTGTCAAACTACGACCGTCAGAACTCGACCTGAACCTTAATCAATCCCCATTTCGGGTAGAAAAATTACCTAATTGTTGCAATATTGTGGACCGGTCTTCAACCATGTGTTTTTATCGTCCCACGATATCGACTCTTTAAAGCTTAAATATAAATTTACGACGGCAGCTATTTCCACTGCGTCTATAGCAAATACATGCCCTTTGATAATTGTACTTGATTTTTAGACTGCATTGTCCTTTTCATCAGGTGAAATGTAGTCACTGTACTAAGTCTGAATAAGAGCTTATTTTTGACTTTTAAATAGAGCTCTAATAGTCGCTTCAATAATGACGCTACATTGTTACAAAAAGGAACTAGATATTTCACCCCGTTACACACAACATAATATGTTGAAAAAAAAGAAGAACTAATATAATATATCGTTACGCTATACCCTTATGGGGGGAGCAGAGATATATTAGTGGTTGTATCCATTTAACACTTAAATGTCTTGACCAACGTGATCAGTAGAGCAATTCATCGTCGAAAAAAAAAAAACTAGACATTACAGCATACGAAATATTTCATACTAGACATACACGAATGGATCCCGGAACGTGACAGTCTAAGGCGAGCCACTATGAGGGGCTAAGTACCCATACATAAAGTTATAAAAACCCTCCATGGCCAATAAAAATTTGTTGCATCGAAAAAAACCTGTGACTTTGCCCTTAATTATTGTAACGTATTGATAACATTAGATTTCAAACTTTAGGCTAAGGTTCCGTGCCCCAATAAATCTTTCGGGTGCGTCTACACTGTGAATGCATTTGAAATTGAAGATCATCTGAAGGAATGCATTTTTCGATCTATCGAATGTCCTCTGGGCGCTATATTTGGGAAATGCTCGTGGTCTGGTATGTTCCTCATTTATTTCACTATTCAGTATTATCCGTAAATAGATTTTCTATCATAAGAAATTTATTTTGCTACTATTGTGGATAAAGTGTTCAAGAATTTATGGGACGCTTTAACCGGAAACCATAAAATTTTAAAAATATGCAACTGTACATTGTGCGTAGATAGGTAACCACAGACTGGTGTCTAAATAATTTAGAGTCCAACTAAACAGTTTAAATTTTAAAGTTGAAATATACACTTATATATCGACACCTTAATATTACATTGTCGTCTTCTTTGTATCTTCTTTATATATATAAAATTCTCGTGTCACAATATTAGTTACCTTACTCCTCCGAAACGGCTTTATCGATTTTTACCAAATTTTATATCCATATTCAGTAGGTCTGAGAATCCACTACTGTCTATTTTTCATATCCCTAAGTGATAAGGGTTGTTTACCCTTAACATTTTTTTTTATTTTTTCCTTACAATAAGTTAGTTAGTTTTTGTCTACACTAGAAATTACTTAGAAATAACTTATATGGCAAAATAACATTTGCGGGGTCAGCTAGTATTTTATAATGATATTGAACTATATCATAATAATTAAATAAAACTATATTATAATAATGTTTGAAAAAAAAGATATCGTTAGGTTTAGGGATCAAATTTTTAGGACCGATAGAACAATTTTTACGCTATTTTACCTGTATATAATAAAAAAGTATTTTTCTTTTGTACTTCAATCTACTATGACTCCTTGAGCTAAGTTTGTCTGTTTTAATGGTTTTTTTTTTATTTTAATATATATGTTCTCTTTTAGGTCATATTAAAGAAATGATGGATCATTTCAAAGAACGTCACCCGAATAATTGTAACGTGAGTTCTGATGCAGATATAGAACTTGATAACATAGATATCAAAGAAGATGACCGTCATTTCTATTTAGTGGCACAGGGCAAATTGCTTTTCTTGATTAACATGAAGATCGACACCATTCAAAGTATGGTGTACTGGACTGTACAACTTATCGGCAGCAAAAAGGTGGCCCGACAACACATCTACGAAATACATGTGATTAGCAAAATGGATGAAAGGCGTAAAGTTGTCTTCATTGAACACTGTTTCAATGACGCCATGAAAGCGGAAGAAGTTATTCGCCTGTCGAAATGTGCTGTCTTGCCTCTGAACATGCTATCTAATTTTATAAAAGACAAAAAGATGTCATTCAGGTTCTTTATTAAAAGAATCCCTGGTGGCCCTAAGAAGAACGATAATGATAACGACAATAAACAGCCATTTCAAGGTAATCAAGGACCAGGACATGGGTCCAAAGGTCCTAGGCCAAAGGGGCCAGGGCCTAAAGGCCAAGGAGCTGGTCCGAAAGGCCCAAGGCCAAATAAAATAAACGCGTAATCAATTACAAAAATTACGAATTGTAATTTGTGGCAATATATTTATCACAACTATTGCCATAATTTCGCATTACTATTAATTATTCTATAGCGAATATTTTATTTGTTCATTCTTGTGAAACTCTGTGTTGAAATATTTATCTTTATTTTACCAAGTTTCACAGAATATCTCTTATTAATATGAGGATAGTTACAGTATTTATTGAATTGTTGAGACTAGGCACAAAATAGAGGTTCGTCTTTTAAGATTGCACTTTAGTTACATTTTGGGCTTATAAACTATAATTTGCTGTTTTCAGTAGACATTTATTGAATAAATTAGCTTGTATCTCCTAACATCATGCGCTAGCGGCCGTATCATGGTCTATTTTAGCAATATTCTTCATATTTTTTTATAGTTAATTATAATATTAGTCGGATAGAGTTTAAAAATGATAACATGTTTATACACCTGGGGTTTTTAGTCAGTAGGTGTCTGAAACACTAGGGTCGCTCCCCACACAACGGCCCCGATGGTCTTACGGAGTACTTTTAAGGTAAGTTTTCGCGTATAAACCCTGATAAAGTACATCTAATTAACTATTAATGTTAATTTTGTGTCATAAAAACAGCTTAAAAGTTTTATAGCCAGGATTTAACAAATGCATATAAAAGCGTACACTCTTATATGTTCCAGTTTGCAATGATTAATACTATTACTGTGCCCTCGAGTTCAATGTACATCAACGATGTCTTGGACCTTTGATCAACGTAAAATGTATATGATCGAAACTTGATAAAATATTTTCCTTACTAAAAACCTTGCTCACATCCGTTATTGGCTCTATATTTTCACGTTAGGGATTATACCTGCGTAGTTAACCAGGTTGTGTAGGTATAATTGAAACTCTAGACCTACACAGGTTTACAACTGCTATGTACGTTATATACCTTTAGCTATGCTGGTTAATCTTACCTTTACGTATATGGAGCTTAAGTTAAGCAGGAACCAGACCTTCCTATCTAATTCGATGAACCTTACAAATTGCATTAAGTATAACGCAATGAGTGAGAATTGAAATAGGATTGAAAATCGGATGTCCAATTTCTTTCACATTGCACGCCTAACTAGGAAGGCGAGGATACAATTTTAGTCTTAACGATGCAAAAACAAATCAATATGATGCCACAATGACAGTCATGCCTTGCTATCTATCCTACGGAACTTTGGTCATTAATCACCATTTTTCCGTTATAAAGTCTTCGTTTTCAGACTTGATTTAAGGAAGCAAGAGCATTAAGAGATAGGCCCTTAAAAATTGGGCGTCTAGTGGTTTTTATACGTCAGATTTGCTATTTCTTTAAGCTACTTTTGCGATAGTAGGGACTCCTTACTGTTATTTTTATTATATAACGTTTTTAACATTATTGCAAATATTTGATTTTGTATTTATCTTTAATTAATGTAAGCTGATCCCTTTAGTTACTATTGATAAAAAATTCGTAATCATAAATTCAAAATTAAGACTGTTTTAATTAATTACGGTAAGGAAAATATATAACATTTATAAGATTGTGGTAGCATTTAAAACTTTAATACGATTTGTATTAAGTAGAATATAAGTAATTTTAAGTTCGAAACATAATTGGATTGTGTTCTCTCTACATTCTCAGCTACATGCTTCAGCTGAGGCGACCATTCTTACACCCTTGTACTCGTAAATGTGTTCTCATATAACTGATATTGCAAATTCTATTGGAAAGTGGTCGCATATATAAAACTAGACTGATATTAAATTACGGAAACTCTTTTTAAATATAAAGATGAGTGTAAACGAACTCTTGTTGCTTTGATAAATTAAATATAGATTGATTACTGTTCAACAATATTTTTATATACATATATTGAAAACTGTTTCTACAACTGAAAGTTTAACACATTAATGGCGAGGGATCTTGACGAAAATATGCTAGGTAACGCGGTGACCGGTTCGCCCCGTTTTTCGTCCTAGAGCGGGCAATATTTTGTGTAATCATAACAAAATGTAAACTTAAAAAAAGTTTAAACTCTTACAACTACAAGAAAGATAAATCGTATTACTACGATTCCCGCCTTCATTACTGTGTTAATAATACAAGTACCAATATATAATACAGCTATTAATAGTTTTCATTCGTAATTCTTGATTTGGTATATAAAATAAATAAGTGAAATAATATAGTTTCTTTTATTTTGAACCTTTAGTTAAAAACGATATTAAGTAAATTATTTAAAACAATTTTAATCCAACTTCTTTTTTAAAGTTTTACTTTTCCTCATACTAAATGTACTTTCCTGTTAGTTTAATAAGTGTAGTTTTTATTCTAATTTAAAAAAAATCACGCTATATTTAAAGAGTAGAAATGTAGTATCTATGCAGTGTGATTGTACCAAAAAATAGAATAAATTACCTTTCATGGAAAAAAATAAACTTTTCCAGGTTATTGTATCAACTTTTGAGTTTGAAAAACAGGTTTGCAAATAATTGCGCAATCTCAAAACGTTTTATGATAATTGCTAAAATTCATGTTAACTTTTAGAAAAGTTGTGGTGTGTGTATATATGAATAAAATTGCACATTTTAGTATTTGTTAAAAAATGAGGTGGTTATACCATTTCCTCTGCTATCTAGAGATGAAATAAAAAAAGCGACAAATCAATCTGTATACGCTTTCTACATTTGATGCTATATTTGCAGGCTAAACACAAAGTAAAATTCGATAAACCGCAGCCTTAGAAGAAAGTGACAAATGTATGATTGACATAAGATTTCAGAATATCATTGTCTTTAAATAATGTCAGTTTCATATACTTTGTACGTTTGTTGTTATTATTTGTTTTTGGTCTATGCCCTCTGCTCTAAGAACAGTTACCAACTGAATCACTGATCAACTGGTTGGGCACAACATTTAATAGGGCCAGAAGAAGACAACAACAAGATGTTTTTATATTTTTATTGTCTTAAAAACTAGAAGTTCATTTCTTGGCCTTTGCTTCCCTTGTTGCTTTTCTTTCGGCTGCTCTGGCCAACTGTTTGGCAGGCTTTAGGTTACCCTTTTTGCAAAATCTCTGATTTCTCAAGAACTTAGGGTCCATCTGAAAAATATATTTAAAAAGTTATAAGACTTAGGTTTTAATCACTTTCAAAATAAAGAATCTATAATAAATTAGAAATAATAATAATAAACATACTCAAAGTAATACAATAAGATAAATGTGTAAGAAACTCAATGACAATGATGCTAATAAATTTCTATAAAGTTTCTATCAAATTTTTAAGAATGTACTCAATGTGGTCTAATGACCACATCTCTATGATGTGATATACTGTAACTGAAAACATAATCAGTGTAGCTGAGAAACAATTTTATGTACTCTAAGGTAATGGTTTTATTCCCATATGGCATAAATGTTTGTAGTTTTGGTGATGTGGCATGTATGCACATTACACAGGGAAGTCTTACAATAACACTTATAAGAAAATGAAATAAAAAGAAATAGCCCTTTGAATAGAATCTGTCTGTCAATTTTATAAACAACTACACCTTTTTTGTAGGAATGGTGATCTGACATTGATTAAACTCTAAGGTAATGGTTTTATTCCCATATGGCATAAATGTTTGTAGTCTTGGTGATGTGGCATGTATGCACATTACACAGGGAAGTCTTACAATAAGACTTATAAGAAAATGAAATAAAAAGAAATAGCCCTTTGAATAGAATGTCTGTCAATTTTATAAACAACTACACCTTTTTTGTAGGAATGGTGATCTGACATTGATTAATGGATGAATCAATTATTCAGGTAAAAAAAAAAAATTAATCAATATGTAGCTGAATTGTTACTTCACCCTAGAAATTTTAGATGTTTGGTTTCATAAAAACTATAAAATTATTCACAGTAATTTAAATGTATGCAAAAAGATAGAAATAAATACCAATTTTTCACTTATTATTCTCTTTTATACCAGATACTTTTTAAGAGGAATTGTTGTCCTTACTTTTTCATATAGCTTAAATTGTGTATCTGTGATCTATATTATATAGTAATCAAATGGTTGTGCATGTGAAATACATAAAAAGTTTAATTTAAAGAAAATATTGTTGCAAAAAACGGATAGCATGAAAGATGAAAGAAATTTGTATTTTAAAGAGATAGAAATATGCTAAATAAAGTAAAAAGGTGATTAAATTGTTGTTTCTGAAGGGTAACACGGACTTCAAAGGCAAACACATAGTACTCTACATGACAACACCATACAGTTTCCACAGTAATCACATTTTTAATTTCAACTGGCCTTGTTTATGAATGATTATCATATTCTATTAAATGATCTCTAAATGTAATGGTCGTTTAGATTAATTATTTACGATATTATGAGCATAAATGTAACGCAGCATCGAAACATTTTCTTAACCCATGTATATCTATAAGAATTTGAGATCACTTTTTTCACTGTCAACTATATAAATAAAAAGGAATATAACTTACACCAAGTGTAGATTCGTGCCTGAACTTCGTCGGTTTTTTAATTCCATTTCTGTGAGCTTTTCGGTCTGAAAGAAATCAAAAAGTATATAAAATCATGTCCTAAATACCTTTCAGTATTATCTTTGATAAAAATAACCGAAAACGAATATCCACTTATTGTTGATTATTATCCTATTATTTGAAAATTAAACCACGGTATTATTTAGTTAATATTTAACGTTTGTTTACTTACTTTGGTTATGATTTGTATGATTCTTTGACTTGGCCATTACGTCTAGGTTTTGATACTGTAAGACAAAATATTTATAAAATTACTTTAATGATTAAAACTGCACACTTAAATAAATTTATCCACTTAAAACACAGAAAGATTTCATAGATATAAATGGAAAAATAATGATATTCAGGAAGGCTAACCTTAAGACAGCTAAGTAAGAAAGAGAAAGAAAGCGAATCCCAAACTTCTAATTATATTTCCTATAGGCTATAAAAGATGATTATTCAACATAAGAGTAGCGCTATCTTTGTTACACATATTTCGTTATTTTGTATCTGTTTCTTTTGCTCAATAGTTATACGTTCAAAAACCTAATATATTTTAATGAGGGATGAAAGGCTATTTGGTTTAAGAGACATATCCTGGTAATATAATAATATATATATTTTCGGAATCAGCGTTTTTTACTGATTCCAAATATATATATATATACATATATATTACTATATCAGCAAAAAATGTCGCTTAAAACCAATAGCCTTTCACACTCGTTATAATAAATTAATCAATATTTTTAAATGATGAACGCCTATTTAATAAAATCCCTACAATTACCAAAATAATATTAGATTAATGGGCCTTAAAGAGAAGAATTCCTGTAAGTAACTTCGAGAACCACTATTTTGTGGAGCATCTATAATTAAAATGAACACCTGATTATGTACATGAATTTTTGTTAAAATCCAATGACAAATAGGTATTGATGATAATGACATAAAACTTGTGACGTTTCAGTAAATTTTATTTTAAGTCGTTTTAGTTTTATAGCATGAAAAATATAACATCTTTTTTTAACGGGTGGAAAATGTTTTTAGTTTATAAATTGAATGCATAAAATATTGAGAAACAAAATATAATCTCTGGAACAAACTACAAAAAATCGTGCGTGTAATGTGGCAGATTGTAGTGGATGTAAAAATTAAACTTGTAATATTAATACAAAATATTAAATAAAAAGTTAAATTAAGATAGAAAGTATACATCGCCATGGTGATTTTAGAAGGAGAAGCTGGTGATGGGAAATCTTTGTCTACTGATGAAACTGAAAAGGAAGATAAGACAAAATTGCTGTCACTAGAAAGTATCCTTTGATTAAATAGGAGTGGACTATTTTAAATTCAAGCGCTTAATACCTTTGCCTTATCTTGCCTTTCAAAATTTAGAATTGGGCTTAGCCAGCTCTGTAGGATAGTTGGTTCAATTTCATAAAAAATATCATTTTTTTAGTCTACTAAAAGAAACCAAAAATACACTGGTTCTAGTTACGATTATGAGTTGGACTTAAAATTAGTTGGTATTCTTTCTGTATATGTAAAAAGTTTAATTAGAAATTTGGTAACTGTCCATATGGTATCATTGTCATAGAAAGGAAATAATTTTTTATTTATTAAAAATAGTAATAGGATGAGGGGAATTCATCTCAGTACGCTCGCAACAGCTGCCTGTGCATGTCATTTTAAATAAAAAATTTCCTTAACTAGTCTATAGTATTCCGATTAACTAAGGATGGTCAGCAGCAACATGGCCTGCGTCATGGTGACTATCAGAGGTATCGAGGTTATTGCTCACGACGTATTAGAAGGCTGAGAAAAGTGCTCAAAATACCCCAAGTAATTATTTTCTTTATAGCTTATTCCTTTAGTAATATATAGCAATATTAAATTATAAACTGCTTTTAAAAAAACACCTTTTAAAGATTTGAAGGAAACAAACTTTGTTAATTCAATTGTATTTCTCCAGTAACAAATAAAGCTATGTAATATGTTACACTATTGAAATATTATTAAAATATGAAGCTAGTTCAGTGAGACAACCTATATTTGTATGATTCATTTTAGCTAATCATAATAATTTTATTAATTAGAATAGTCTATGCTTGTAAAATGGATTTCTGTGAGTTCAGGCAGCATTGCAATATAAGCCTCACATATGACTTCCCAGTCTCAAATGTGAGATGTATTGACCTTTGTACTTTAGAATTAATAAATTTAAAAAGTCAGTATTTTCTTATGGTGGATATAATCTACATCAAACAAACTGTTGTAAATTAGATAGAACTTTTAAGAAGGCCAGATTTATAATATAGGTCATGTCTATTTCCTACCACTAAATTATAAATAACAAATATCAGCTTGTGTATTGGTGTATCAAGTTGTTCATAGAAGCATTCTGCTGTGGTATATATGGGCCAGCATTATGACAGCAACTGTCAATGAATTCTCATCCCTTGGTATCCAGTATATATTGTAATTGGACTAAACTCTACTTTTTATCAAGTGTGGTATAATCTTATTGTTTAGCCAGTATATGAAAAAATCCCTTTCACACATGTAAGATACTTACTTTTGATATATAGTGAACTTATTCAATGTATATGACACTCAGTCTCCTTATATTTTCTATTAAATTTTAAGGACCCCACAATCCTAAAGCTGCAGTTCCTTAAAAGTGATAATATCCACATTCTATCAGATAGCTTGTGTTCCGCCTTTTGGTTTAGCAAAGTTACATAAATAGTATTTATTGCTTAATGCTTAGGGTGACAGACGCCATTACCGGCGCCGTGATGTCACAACAAGTCATCTGACAGCCTCAAATGCAGAAAACCGTCTACTGTACATACCGCTCCTGCAAGCTGAGAGGGCCTGGGCTCACGCAATGCAGTTACGACAAGAGGCCAACACAGAACCCAGGAAGAAATTCCATCTCATCTCACGGTTGAAGAAAGCATTCGCTCACGCACAGACCCTACTGCAATTATGTGAAGTAAGACCTTATAGATAATTACATAAAAATTGTTATATAAGCTAGGCTTACCATATGTCCTAGTTTGAGGATTTGACCTGGGAGTGCCAACCAGTTTGTTATTTTGTGACATTTTGTTGGTTTAGATTAGTGTGGACCAAGGATTATTCCAGGTTTAATCAGGTGTACCAGCATCCTAACGGGTTTGCTATTGTGTACCCGTCTGGGTTTATTCATTTGAATTTTAATGTTCCATAATTTTCCACTTCTTGTTCTATGTTTTCATATACATGTAATGCATGCATTATGTGTAAGTCAAAGTATCATCTAAATAGCCTGTTGAACTTTGGTACTCCCATTTTATTGGTAAAATTTGAGTTTCTTTGGTTCTGGTGGCCTTATATTATGTTCTATATTATTTTATAATTATAGAGCGGAGCTTGCGATGCTCGGACACAATTGGAAGCCAGCGCATACGCGTCATGGCTTGGAGGTGTGCTCTTGGTGGAGTTGCAACAGTGGCGTTCCGCAGCGGAGAGTTTACAAAGGGCTCAATTGGTACTTGAGAAGTTATGTGCTGCCTTACTCGAGGATGAACGTTTAGTTTATAAGCAGAAGGTAAGATAATTATCATAAAGATGTCATCTGTATGCATAAGTGCCGGGACGGTCCAATGATGATTTTTCCCAAGTAAAAAAAAAGGAAATAAAGCCTAGGACGTCTGTTGCGAGATGGATGAATGAAGTGGTGAAGAATATGAATGATTTACCCAAAATGAGAGCGACATCATCCCCCGCTGACAATAACTGGGCAGTAGACTTGACGGAGTCTGCTGCCTGGAGGTGAGAGAGGTGGTGCGCAACGTCCATCGCGCCGCCCTTGAGAAAGGATTGAAGGCGTTCGCTCTTTATACTCACTCCTGAGAGAGGAAGCCTAAACAAGACAGTTCGCTCCCCAGGCGACTAGATGAATTTGGTTTCCCAGGCCTGGGTGGAATAATTAGAGGGACACTTCGGAGGATTTATTCAACAGGAATCAGACAGACTGGGGTCGCTGCCCTCGCAGCAATCCTGATAGCCCTATGTAGGATTTTCCCCTGGGATACCAATAAAAAAGGGAGCGAAGATAATAACATAATATAAAAGAAGTCCAGCATTGGAAAGAAACATGCTGCAAATGATGGCGATGATGAATTAAATTTGAAACTAGTTTTTATAATGTTATCAGTGGCGAATGTAAAACGTCTAAAAAAGGTAATAAAACAGTTCGTAAAAATATTTACACAGCTAATGTAGAATAGATGTGGAACTGTGCCGGTTTCTCTTATGTTCGTTCACTGCATGTCACTGTAATGGTAATATACCGTCACGCTATATACCTTACGGGTTTAGCAGAGATATATCAGTGGCTATGAGTTAAGAAATATTTCCACAATTTCTAGTTGGAAGAGCTCAAACCGAGTCTACGGTACTGCGCTTACAACATCGGCGATGAGTCTGCTGCCGGAGACTTGGTGGCTATGCGTGGTCAAGGACTCATCGATAACCTGGACTCGCTTATGGCTCAGGCCAAGTTAGTATGAATGTGATTTTGTTACACTGGCTTGGCAAACTGACTACAGTGTACTTGATGGTAACTACAGTAAAGTCCTACAACGAGAGCGACTATCATAGGATGAAAATCCATGGATAGTGTCTGTCCCCATATCGGCCCACATAAGCGTCTTGGTATGTGAGTTACTGGATATATACAAGCTGATCCCGAAACGCGACAGGCCAAAGCAAGTCACTATAACGGTCCTTACACTTGTGTACTGTGGTCCTGTCCCAGTTCGGGCAATAGCCCTACTTCCAAAATCCTATTGCTTGCGTCGATTTAGTAATTTTTATATGGTATATACCAAACAATTACATTTTCAGGAAGTCTAGGTAGTCTTGCGTTTTTCTATGTTGACTCCACTAAATAGCATCGTCAAACATGTGATAAGAAATGTATTTCTACAAAACAATGTTGCATTTGGATTTTTCATTGATTGGTATGAAACATGTAAAAAGTATTTTCGTGTGCGTAGTATACCGGTTTGCAAATAAGTAGGGCTTTTAATGCCTATTAACGCCTGTTTTGTCGTGTGCCAAACTGGTACCTACTCTTCGGTACAGAACTCAACATAATACCTCGAAATCAACCTCATTTTAAACTTTATTGTGACTCGGGTCCTGTTCATTAAATTACATCTCATTTTGCTCTTTAGGGAGTCCCGATCAGGCGTGATGCATGAAGTAGAATGGCGCGGTCGCCGAGTCGCTGTCCGTCCGGAGAAAGTGCGACTTTTCCTCGTAGCGCTCCAAGATTTCGACAAATCCATAGCCAACGCAGAAAACACTCAGATCAAGATCGACATCCTTGAAAACATACTCATGGATTGCAAGGACGCTATATCGGCCATCAAGGATGAGATCAAAAACGATCCCAAGTTGAAGACTGCGTCAGAAACGCAAATGTCCGGGATCAATTATTTGTTATCTTACTTAATGTACCTGCGTTTGATGCGTACAATCGAAAGGAACAACCTTTTGGTGCAACAGGCTGAGGAGGCACGCAAGAACAACACCCAGATCGATGGGAAGAAGGTACGGCCGCATGATTTGACGAGACTTTACGAGATAATATTACAGAATTTTACAGAGTTACAGCAGTTGCCTGGCTTCGAAAACGACGCATCTTATCAGAAGGAGATAGAGACGCTGATGAAAGCTTATCGCGCATTCCGCTGCTATTACATCGCTCAGGTGTTAACCGGTTTACGCCGGTTTAGGGAAGCGCTGGCAATGCTCGAGAGATGCAGCAGTTACACTGCAGACTCAATCAAAAGCAAACTTGAAGATAAGCAGCTATTGAACAAACTGCAAACCCTGAAGAAGGACGTCGAAAGCTGCAAATTCGAGGTTCATGCCGACTCTGTTCTAGAAGATGATGAAGAAGATGAAGAATCAAAGTATACATCAAGCGGTAAACATTATAAAGACAAGAAGCCTCTTGTTGACCGACTGGACGAATATCGCGAAGACACCCAAGTTCTAACCAAAAACCCGAACATTTTCAAAATACCGCCTCCGATGGAAGCAATACCTTGTAAGCCGTTGTTCTTTGATTTGGCATGTAACTTTGTCGAGTTTCCAAACCTGGACGACAAAACGGGTGCAGCTGATAGCAAAAAACAAGGAGCGGGTCTCACTGGCCTCGTCAAAGGTTTTCTGGGATGGGGTAAAGGCGATAAATAACGTGTCCCGTTTCTCTTATATCTGTATTGGATATTTATTCAATATAGTTTAAAATATATTTATTTGTATTTTCATTTGTTATGCCATTAATTGGATCTAAAAGTATATATTCAAGATTTGGTCAGTATCGTGTAAAATTTTTGAGATAGTAGGCAAATTGCCAGAACTGGGTCGTAACCACAGTACACAAATGTAAAGACCGTCATAGTGACTCGCTTCGGACTGTCGCGTTTCGGGATCAGTTTCAGTTCAGACTCAGTTCGGGCGATCGCCGTACCACCAAAAGAAAAAATGATGAATATTCATTGATAATATAATGGTTATACGATAAAATTATATTCTCTAATAATGACCATGGAACTTTATACATATGGAAATAAATTCAAGAATAAAGTATTGAAATATTCAATCATAAGTTTATTAATATGCTTCGTCAATAGTCATAACGTAGTTTTCAGGTTCGTAATCGTGGTCTACTGACCTAGTTTTAATCAAATGTTTATAAACAAATTCAGACTTTCGGGGCGTCCGAGTTCGCGCTGGATCTTCAAAATCCACTTCGTAGAGGCCAAACTTTTCCCTGTAATAGAAACAATAACTGTTTAGCCACCTATTAAGTTAAACCTAAGAAACACAGGCTTCTTGTATAGGTTCTAAAAAAGTCAAAGAAGATCCAAAGTTTGCCGATTCCCCATTTTCATTCAAGAACCTGCCTGCACCAGCGATCATCGGTATTTTGTCATAAGTAGTAAATAACTTGTAAAAAATTGAGATTTAGCGAATACGGTATGGAGATGACTATAATGAGTGTTTCTTTAAAAAGAAAAAAAGAAAGAAAAAGTTTATTGAGGCAAAGGAAACAACACACAACAAGCATAGTTATATAAAAACAACAATGAAAGAATACATAACATCACATCATGTATCCTGTGTGCTGCTACCCATCTCAAAGAGCACTCAGCTCAGCGTATGCTGGGCGACGCTGCACGCGCCATCCAGCGCTGATTTTCAGCCGACGCTCAGGGGAATCGATTGCGCGGACGTCACAGTGCTATTTAAATATTAGAACCAAATATACAAAAACATACCTTATAACGTACAACAAACATGACAATAAATACATAGAATACTTTTAAGTAGCACAGAAAAATGTAGAATACTAAATAAAATATAATATATATATATCTTTATGTGTTCGAATGAGAAATTAAGATATCCGTATACGAAGTAAAGTCGCCAACATGCACATTGGGTTGGCAAGTTGAAGTGGCGGTGGGCAAAACATAGCTCCTAGAGAAGATGGTTGATGGGACAAGAAATTCTTGAGTAGTGACCACATCCACACCTAAAAGAACAGACTTAACAGCTTAGCTGTCCCCATACAATAAATTGTACAACTACCCCAAGTCCATTTTTATCCCTGTTAGCTTAAATAATACTCACATTGTCTCAAAATATATATGTATGTAATTTAAACATTTATGATTTTTAATTAAATTTATTTTATTTTAAAATTGCGAATTTTTAATTTATTCTCTTAGAGATCAAGGTTTTTGTTATACGATCACATAGTTTTATTAGAATCAGAATAACATGCCACGTTAATAACAAAAATATACCCCAAAGTTGCATCAACAAATGAGTCACTTGGAACCATGAACTTATTTCAAAAGTTCTTCGTGAGACATATGTGACTCATTGGATAATTAAGTTGTTAATTGAGATTGCATGACTGCGCTGGGTATAAGGTGCTTCCGAGCGGTCCATCTGAAAAACATTTAGAGAAAACCTACAGCTTGCAAGACATCCCACTGCTGATACGATTACGATGGATACTTACTTATAACCTCGCAGCCATTCAAAGTTGTCCATGAGACTCCAGGCCATATAACCTTTCAGGTTAATGCCGTCGTCGAGAGCATCCAGTGCGCTTTCCCACGCAGCTCGCAAATAATTCACTCTGTCGTCATCTTCCAAACCCTCATTCGTAGACCAGCCGTTCTCTGTCACGTAGATGTTTGGATTGCCGTATTTTTCACTTAACCGTGTCAGTGTTAAGTACAGACTGTTTGGCATTTGCTGAAAACAGCCAATATTTATCTTATTCATATCGACTGTTTGATTAGGGTTTGTTTGATTAGTTATGTTTAGTAATAATGTGAACTGCGTTGGCTTTCTTTCGAAATGTTTTATTTAGTAAATATTGATCAATTATAACTATAACATGAGTAAATGGCAGTGAAGAGGCAGGACGTCACAGCATGAGTGGACTGCGACTGCAGTACACGACGAGTGTTAAGCCAATCTTAGGTTATATGAGATTTATAGACGTAGCTTTAAGTTTGCTTAGACTTTACTAAAACATTACAATTCATATTACTCAATGAATATCGAAAGATTTGGTAAGTCACCGATTTTGACAAGAAGGACTTGACTCAGCCAATAATATGGTTATACTGAAGTTCCTATTATATATTCAGTTTTATGTCGAAACGAATATATTTTTTGAGAACTTTTCTAAGTCGAAATAGCGTCTATAAATCTCAGCCTTAGTGATTTCCTTATTTCTATACTTTCAGGATCAGTTAATATGATATACAAAGACAGCTTATTTTCTCTCCTTTTGAAAATATGTAAGTAAGTTGCACCAGTTCACGTTCAAGTTTCTGAACTTGTTAATTGTCAATAGTTTAAGCATTATATTTTTATACAAGAAATTCCAATAAACAGTAATTTAATTTATATGACATGCTAACAATGGCAATGCTTTAGTTTTTGTAGCCTAATAGATAAAGGTAAAGGCCTAATAGTAAAGGATCGAATCTCAGCACGTATCTGTAGATATTTCTAGAAAAAGAACAGACTTAGCTACCACGTGCTTACCCGTGACAGGATATATCGTGAGAAAATCCGCGTGGCATCTAATAGAAATGTCATGTGTGGTAGTACTATGAAAACGACGGTCAACTGCGCTACTGGTCACGTTGGGCACGACATATAAGCGCAAAATCACCGCTCATCTCGAAAGTGATATATCATGACGACATATTTTTATTATTTACTAGCTGACTCGGCAAACGTTGTTCTGCCATATAAATTATAGCAGACCAGCCACGCTTTGCTGTGACTGGTTTTTGAATAATTACTCAATCCAGTCAACGGATAGCGCCATCTTTTAGAATCGGTTGGAGCTAACTGTAAATTATGACTGCTAAATAATAAACAAATAATTTGCAATAAAATAATATTGCGACTATGAATTGAGATGAAAACTATCCTATCTTTTAAATTAGATCATACTTCACGTGGTGTGTAAATTTCATTAAAATCGGTTTAGTAGTTTAGGAGTCCATCGCGGACAAACATCGTGACAGGAGATTTATATATATTAAGATTATATGCTTACCGTCAACCAGCTTGATACAGATTTAGGCCAATCGTCGGGCACCTGATAGCTTGCGCCAACGTCGTCGGAAAGGGACGGAACTGCATAGTTGGTGCTCGCAGCCGCTGAAACTAAACTTCCACCGTAATGATTTACACCTAAGAAATCACTCGTACCACGAACATATGTCTTTTCTTCATCAGTGTACTCGGGCAAACGGGAACGCGGGAAGCCTTGTTGTTTACTCTTCATTGCAATCTTTTCCGAAAGGTCTTTTGGAAATCCGCCTTCAGATGAGAAAATAGGATCAGCGTAAATTCCCCACTAAAACAGTTAATTTAAATGCTAAATTATTTCGCAACTAGTTTCAGAGCTTATAAAAGGTAAAGGTAGCTGTGGTGATACCAAATTTTGAAGTTACGAACCTCTGCTTCATTTTGAAGTTTGTAGGTAAACTGATCTTCTACAGAGTCTGTGAGAGGTAGACAGGACGAGATGCTAAAAGATATTCCACACTGACCCTGCTGAGAGGCTTTAAAATCATTTACATACGCATGGTATGCTTTAGCATGGGCCAGGACGAGGTTCTTGGCACAAATATACTCCCCGATTCCCGTCGCATTTAACATAGGCGCCTTTCCTACTGAGCCGTAGCCGTCAACGCAGATTTCTTTAGGTTCATTAAACGTAATCCAAAGCTTCACCCTATCACCGAAATATTGAAAAGCAACACGAACATAATCTTCAAACCAATTAGCGATGAGGGGATTCTCGAAACCGCCAAGTTCCTGCAGCCTTTGTGGTAAATCCCAGTGATAAAGAGTTACCATAGGAATAATGTCGTATTTGAGCATTTCATCTATTAAATTGTTATAATAAGTAATGCCAGCTTCGTTGATTTGATTTGTAAATCCGGTAGGTAGTATTCTTGCCCAAGATAAAGAGAAACGATAGACGTCTACACCTAATTCCCTCATCATTTCAACGTCTCTTTTATAATTATGATACGAATCAGCTGCAATATCACCATTCGAGAGATCGATAACTGCTTCTGGAGTGTTATGAGTCAGGTAATCCCATATATTTTCGCTTTTACCTAAAATATACAGTGAAAAAATGATTATAATAATATATAGCCAAAACAAATATTCAAGTAGCGAGTACATAAGTATATTGATTTACCGTCTTCATTCCATCCTCCTTCTATTTGATATGCAGCGGTAGAAACTCCAAATACAAAGTTCTCCGGAAACCGTCTTTCATTTTGTCCAACGCAACTTCCATATATGAAACTAGAATTAATCACGTCATCTAAATGAACTTACTTACTTCAAGAAATAAATATATTTTTAAAACTCGAAATAAATGTATGTAAAGCAAATATAAACTTATTCAAAAGTACTGGAGATCAGTAAAAAATTTAAGTAAATAGACGAAATCGATTTTTGAAAAGAAAGATACAATTTTTCAAATTTTTGTTTATTAGCTAAAATATTTATAAGCATAGATGGGCAAATGTAATCAGATTAATAAAAACGATTACGATTACATTTTACGATTTTTACCATTAATTTTTAATTTGTATTTTGCTCATCTATGTTTTAAACACTATATAATCCCAGATTTCTTTTTTTTTATAACTTATAGGCGAACGCTTGACCTCAATCACACCTGGTGGAAGGTGAAGATGAGTCCGATGATGAACCGCGTCCGCCTAACAAATGCCTATTCACTCTTCCTATAAAGACTCCCAGGTCATAAGATCGCGGAAATATGGCCGCTGGTAGCATATTCCACTCCTTAGCTGTTCTAAGTTTGTATTTCTGTTTATAAGTACATTGCAAGATTATTAAATGCTGGTAGTAGATATTTCTACAATAGGATTTGAGTCTAAACCTTGAAAAGGACGATTCTTTTAGCAATTTTTTTCAAGAGTCTCAATATATTCTACATACCAGAATATTATAATAATTGTTCTCATGTTTGTTCTAAGCACCGATGCCTCTATGCTAAGTCATTTATAAATTACTTTGAAACTTGTTGTCTTCCGAGTTAAAATGTGATAAATATTTTGAGCTCTACTTTTTATTGTTAAGATATGAGAAATTATCTGATAGACTCGGTAATGTTTCATCTTAAAGTACCAGATAAGACTGGATTTAGGCTTGGGGAGCCTAAATCCAGTCACACAAGCCACACGATCGGTGGAATAAGCCCTTAAAAAAATCGCAACATATTTAGAACATTTATTATGATTATCCGTACACTAAGCTAGAACATTCATAAATGTTGGAGATTGGAAAACCAGCCTGTTTCATTGCAATCAAATCTATAATTTAATAACGGATGGAAGCAGGACATACAGTATACAAACATCGTAACTTTTCACATGGTCTTTATTTGCAATGTGGTTATGATCCCCCCTGAATTCGTGAGTGTTTTAGTTGCTTATCATTGATACAGATATATTTTATAAATATAGCATTCGATAACGTAATATTTATCTTAAAGACTTAAACCTGTGTATCATAAGTATTACCTAAGTGCCTACTTTATACATTGTGTCATATTATCAAGTTACAAATAAAAATACAATAGTATAGTGTAAATGCATTGCAAGTATAAAAGTAACATTTGGGCATTTTTTTTTATATCCCAACTGAATAGTGGTTACATCATGCCTGGTGATAAATGTCCGGGCAGTAAACTTGAGAGAGTTTGCTGCCCGGATGAGAAAGAGGTGGTGCGCAGTGTCAGGCGCGCCGCCTAAGAGATAGGTTTTGGAGGGGTGGGCTACTACCCTAATCAATAAGGCAAATCGCTCCCCGGGTGTCTGCATGAATCTGGTTTCCCAGGCTCAGGTGGAGCGATTATAGGGAGACCCCGGGGATTTTTAGTCAGTATGAGTCTGACACACCGGGGTCGCTGCCCCCACTGCGATCATGATATTTTTTTTATATCGCGTGGTATTTTACCGCCATTTTGATAAAAACTGGAACTATATGAGGCATGAACTGACAAAAAAAAAAATACTAGAGACGCGGCGGGGGAAAAGGATCGCGCTGTAAGCATTCGATGTACGGCCTGAGGATGCAGGTAAATTAAAACAAAAAAACTAAAAAGTTTTCTAAGAAGTTGTTATGACAAATAATTTAATGAGCAGATATTTTACATTTTTATTTAAATATTACACAATTTGTTCAATTATGTCCCAACAAAAACGTGTTTGAAGAATAACCCACACAATAAAACCAGAGACATGTATTTAACTAAAATCCAAATAAATTTTTTCTTCGGCTTCAAAAATACAAAAATATAATAAATTTCACATTTAAATTATATATTTTACAACGTGCAAGATTTTTATTACTTACGTATACAAAATCACATGTTTTATAATAATTGCGATACTGAAGATTTTATAACACCAGTCTCCATAGAGATGCAAATAAACTAATATAGACCTATGATAACAAAAAGTTTTATAATAATGAAACGAACCCCCCAGGTGCATCTAAATCAATACAGCTTTTTATCAGCTAATGGCTCTAAAGCTAAATATTAACCATAAATACAAAGCACATTTCCATATCATAAAAATAATTCCCGATACAGTGTCAATAATAATAATTTCCCCCTATTAGCCCTGAACAAACTTAGGTTGACATTTATAGACGCTACTCTGACTTTACAATCATTACAAATCATGATGATGATGATGATGTCCTAGCCGGTTTCGGCTACGGCGACTGTTTCAACGCCAATTAAGAAAAATCGAGGTCCAATTTTCGGAAACAGTCAATTGCGCAGGAGATATTTAAGTGCATAACTGGACGCGCAGCCAGAAAAGCACTCTCTCGTCCGAGCTCCCTCAGACCCGATGGAAAAGAGAACCAGTACGATCGGGAGGGAGTAGGATGCAGATTTGGTCGAGTTTTCCTTCTCTGAACATCTGGTAGAAATGCGGGGATAAAGAGATACCTTAGTCGCCTTTTACGACACCTCAGCAAGAAGAGGTGCTATTCTATTCTGCCGGCAGCCACCACGGCTTATTACAAATCATAATGATTTAATTAATACCAAAGTATATAGCAATTCTTCAAGTTCAACTTTGACTTGGCTCTGAGAATACTCAGGCTATACACAAGTAGAGTGCGCCGTCCAACATTTCCTGGCGTGAGAGGTACGTAATGTGTTCCAACGTACCATTTCAAGACAGGAGACGAACTAGGGGCGGCTCTCTTCACCACCTCTCCCATAATGAGGATGAAGCCTGATAAAGGCATGACGTCACCGAGTTGCGTGAGGAACCTGGCCTCGCAGCACTCTGCAGAGGAGAGGAGGAACACCCCGGTGCTTTTAGTCAATAACAGTCCCTGAGGTAAAAAAACGGTTAAAAAGGCTCAAGTGTCTATTATATTTTTAATTTTTTTAAGGACGAACCTATTTTCTGAGCAAAATCCAAACTAAATTAGTGTCTACAAATACCAGCTTAAGGGTATACTAAAAAGACATAATACGTAAAAAAATTACGACACAATATTATGCATAAGTATGAAATTGATGACAAAGTTGATAATTCACCAATTATACCGCGCCGAGTAATCTGCAGGTACACAACAAACTGCATCAAACAAGATTGCTTAGCTGTTTTGAAAGAACTCAATATTTTTTTATATAGCGCTATCACTTTTACGCCTCGTCAATTTGATGTCAAATATGAAAATATCATTCATTTATCGATAACGGTAGTAGAAAAGTGCAAAAGTATGATATTGACATAACGTGTCAACATGACATTTTGAAAGCTTTTTTTTTACACTAGTTCGAAAAGTACACCTGATGGTATGTACACTGTAGTCCAAAAACGAAAGCGACCATCAGAGGACGAAAATCCATTGATAGTCTTTGTCGTCATATCGGCCGAAATATATCTTGACTGAAGGTCTCTAGGTGTATGAGTTAATAGATATACACAAGCTGAACCCGAAACGCGTCAAGCCAAAGCAAGTCACTATGACGGTCTTTACACTTGTGTACTGTAATGATGACCCAGTTACACGCTAGTAAAGCTAACATAATAGATTTTGGTCTAGGGACCTTAGTCATGAGACGGAAAATGACCTTCTTTGGACATATGCAGAGATAATATCAATATAAATTTCCTTGGTTGATCCTCGAAGGCAATATTCCCGGAAAACAAGCCGTCAGAGACGAAAGCGGATAGACAAGAATAGAAAATCACAGCATGGGATCGCAGAAGTTTTGCCTACTGACCTCCAAACTTCATTGTGATGATGGGACAATATGATGATGACCAAAAAAAGCAATTTTTGTAATTACGTATTAATATCATTCGGATGTTAAATGTATTGGTTTATGCACCTGGTCGTGAAAGATTCGGCTGAGGCTTGCGCTTTAACCACCTTTTGACAAGTTGCGAAGTTATCTCTAGACATTCTTTATAATATACTAGCTGACTCGGCAAACGTTGTTCTGCCATATAAATTATATCAGACCAGCCACGCTTTGCTGTGACTGGTTTTTGAATAATTACTCAATCCAGTCAACGGATAGCGCCATCTTTTAGAATCGGTTGGAGCTAACTGTAAATTATGACTGCTAAATAATAAACAAATAATTTGCAATTAAATAATATTGCGACTATAAATTGAGATGAAAACTATCCTATCTTTTAAATTAGATCAAACTTCACGTGGTGTGTAAATTTCATTAAAATCGGTTTAGTAGTTTAGGATTCCATCGCGGACAAACATCGTGACAGGAGATTTACATATATTAAGATATAGACATTAACATTTAAGATTTCAAAATGATTAGATTATTCACATTTAGCTAATGTTGTATAGGATTTTAGAACTTTCGGCTTCGGTTTGGTCAAGATTCTGCCAATAAATAGCCAATATCGAATCCGATACTTATTATAAGTAGTTTAACCATCTTAATCAGATCAATTTTCCGTAGGCTGGCACTTACAGATGCTATTTTCACTTTGCTTAATAAAGTTCTAAAAAAAAAAATGGTTTTGACAAAAAACAGAATATATTTACTTAGAACTTGAGTATAGCCATAGTATTCGCAGAGCCAAGTTCATAGTGACCAAATCGGTGAGTTACCAAATCCTTTAACAGTTATTGAGTAATATAAATTATAACGTTTTAGTGAAGTCTAAGCAAAATTAAAGTTGCATCTATAAATTTCAACCCTGGATTGATGCTTGATAGAAACCTTCACTTTAAATAAATACCCCTTAGAAAGTTTTTCCGTGTGTAGTTTTTGCCTGAAGGTGGCCGAAGCAGAAGTCTTCGGTCAGACACTTAAAACCAATGAAAATTCGTACAAATATTAACATTACTAGCTTCAATATAGTTTTTACATGAGTAAATAACAGTCAACATATTTCTTACGAGTTTATACAGTGTTATACCAACATCCCTTTCTGAATTAATGCGAGAATGGCAAGATCAGACAATTTGTCATTAATTTGAGGCGGTACAGTACATAATATTAATTGACTCGCAACCAATTCACAGGCTTCAGGTCAATATTAACAGTAATGAACACCAATGTTGTAACATTTCAAATTATTTTTAGTTTTTCTGTGTACTCACAAGCTCTAAAAAGGCAGTTTTCATTGATATTATTAAAAAAAATAGATATGTTATTTACCTACATTTATATTTTACGTTATAATCTATGGGTCGTATAGCTACTTTTATTGAATACAGCAGTAATCACAATAATCTGGTCTGTGGGAATAATTAAAAACAAAAACCGATCTAGAGGCTTTCGAATATCTTTAATAGTGATACCTTTTTGCGTTTAAGAAAAATTCTAAGATATATATTAAATGATTCTACATACAAAGACATCCTTATATCCTAAAGACAAAAGTCTACAACGAGTACGTCCTGTAATGCGGTCGGAGCTGAGACGTGGCCACTCACGGTACGACTAATCCAGAAATTCAAAGTCACTCAGCGTGCTATGCTCGTTGTTTATCTGAAGGATCGAATCAGAAATGAGGTGATTCGTCCGAGAACTAAAGTCATCGACATAGCTCAAAGGATTAGCAAGCTGAAGTGGCGGTGAGTAGATCATATTTGATGAAAAACTGACAACCGCTGGGGTAGAGGTGTTCTGGATTGGAGACCACGCCTCGGTAAGCCAAGTGCAGGATGCCCAGGGGCTAGGTGGAGCGACGATATGCGCGAAGTGGCAGGCAATTGTTGGATAAGAAAAGCCGAAGATCGAGCTCAGTGGCGAACCTTGGAAGAGCAGTGGCCGAACACGGGTTGATGATGATCCTAAACATACAACTCTGTGTATGTATCACTTAACGATTTATTCAATTGAGCTAGTAGCATCTTCATATCGAGGGGTGAAAGTATCGGTAAAAATATCTAATAGTAATCGGTAAAAAACGCTGATTCCGAATATATTATATATATTACTATATAACCAAAAAATGTCGCTTAAACCAAATCGCCTTTCACCCCTCGATATATTATTATCGTTCACAACTTATCTACTGAGTAAAATCGTAGTATCATGCAAAAGAGCAAACAAGGTATCATTTTTAATGCTGCCCTTCAAAGGACAATTTAAGTATCTTCAAACTCAGTTTCACATATCAAAATGTAATTAATTTTATGACATTGAAATTCGATAGTAAATAAAATAAGATAATCAGTATTTTGAGGGACAATTCTCGCAAATTAAAAACGTTTTAAATCAAGTCATGATCAAATCTCAGTCACGTACGTATCAAAATTGTCAATTATTTACATGAAAAAAGATAAACGTCACGTAAAATTAAATTGCAGTTGACTAAAAATAAACAGGAGAATCGATCTGTATTATTGATTGTAATATTGTCGCAGCTAAAAATTTTAATTGATTAATAATAATAATAATATATATAATGAATAAATGATAATAATAATAAAATAAAAACATAAAATAACAATTGACAATTTGTAGAATTAATAACATATCTATTTTTTAATATTACTAGCATTTCAATTTACACTCGAGTAATCGACACGAAATAAACCAACAGTATCACGACTAGTAGTCGGAGACTAGCGCGGGGCGAGCGGCGGCCAATGGGCGGAGTCGTGAGCGATGCGATCACTCGAGGTCAACAATTGCCCACAGGTTGGACACACCTCTAAATGACTAACATTTTTTCCCACTACCAACTCTTGTTGCTTGCCTATATCCGGCAATAAAGCCACTAAATCTGGGAACACATCCTCGAATTGCCCCCCTAAGGCGTTACGGCAATGTTGGTAAAACTCATCCGCGCTGATTACATTGTCTCGGAAGGCCCTTGAGGCGACTTTAAAAGCTTCCAAGGCCTCCGCGTCTCCCAAAGCCGCTACGAACTTCTTAACTAGCGCTCGATTCCGGTTTTCAAAATCCGGTGGGGGGATGTACTTATGCAAGGGGGCGGAGAACGTCTGTCCGGAGGAATTAGTAAAAGTCATGCCATCGCAGGCAGGTCGTTGCTTAAACCCGGGTGGAACGTTTCCATTGGGAACTTTTTTAGCTGGTGGTGTTACTGGTGTACTATTATTGGTCTTCGTACTGAGAGGTGGAAAATCCTTCCCATCACTCTTCACATTCAAAGGTGGATACTCCTTCGCTGTCAGAGCAAAATCCCCATTACCACCATTTTTGTTCTTCTCTGAATCAATTTTCACCGTTGATGTTGTCTCAACAGTTTTGATTTTCCTATCAAGCTCTGCGAATTGATTGTTGTTCAAGTTCACATCATTGAATGCGGGGTCTCTGGTGTATTTCTTGCTAAGTCCATTCACTAAAGGCACTTCAGTGTAGTTCTCTTTTTTGCTATTCTGGTTCAGTTTCTTTTTCTCTTTCTTTGTCGATTTTGTGTCAGGTTGAGGAGTTTGAGGGGGTGGCGGGACGTACGGTTGAGGTTGGATCGGTACAGTTTTCTTGTTCTTCGTTTTGCTGTTGCCAGGCAGTGTAGGGAAGTCTGCAACTGGGTTGAAGTTAATCTCACGTGGTTGGGGTGGAGGCTCCGGCTTTTGAACAGCTTTCTGTTTCTCTTTAGACTTGGAGACGGTAATCCACTGCGGCGGCGTAGTCGGGGCAGACATAGAAGACAACGCAGGAAATGCTTCCGAGTTGTGCTTGTTATTGGTTTTCTTCTGTTGCGAATTCGATTGACTATTCTTCAACGCTTGCATCTCTTGACTGTTGATTAATGTTACCTGTGAATAAAAAATCTCAATTATACATACTTACTTTACGTTTTTGTAATTCTTATAAAAATAACTACAAAAATTGAAAATCCACAAAAGATTTAAACGGTTTTTTATGTTAATGGAAATAACAAATGCAAATACAGTCAAAACCGTTTAGGGCGACATCGTTTAGAACAACATACTGGTTATATCGACCTAGAACAAAGGTCCCGGCTGAATGCTATATGACTGATCGTACCTCGAAAACATCACCAGTTGTTACGACTAAATATAAATAGTCTCTCTTCGATGTCGTTATAACAGATTTTGACAGTATTCAAACTTTGAAATATAGGCCACTAAAGAAACTCGTCACAAGAAGAAAAATCTTCTCCCATTATCAGGAAATAAAAAATAGTTTTGTATTGTATTCGAAGTCTTCTTTCTGATTGGTTTATAAAAGAGTCGAACAGCAGATTTAACAGAGCTTAATAAAGAGGTTATTCCAGCAGTGGCCTGAGATACCTTTGGCGGTTGCGGTGTGGCGGCGCCGACGCTGGGATGATCGTCTTTCCCGATACTGAGCGAAGGGAAGTCGTCTTCAGTAAGCATCGCCTTCTTCTGCTGTGCTGGGATCGAGATGCGGTTACCGCTGGTCTGCGTCAGCCTAAAGTTGCTCGCGCTCGTCGGCTGACTGTGCAACTGGATCGATACACTGGGTTTCGCTGAAAATTACAATACTAATGGTCTAAGGCTAATACAAGTTAGGGCCACTGTTTTTAGGGCACTTGTACTGGAATGATTCAATCAGTAAAAATATTAACAAGCTTCTGCTTTACTTTCTCTGATGATTGCGGATTTAGGTTGGTATAATCTGTCATAAAAAATGTCCAGTTGACAGAACTCAGTCCCACCGCTCTCGTCGGCATGGAGCACAAATCTTAGACCATACAGAAATTCGGTTAATTTTAGATTGTTTGGCAAAATTAATTTTTAATTCTAACCAATTTGTAGGAAAGTAGATCTGGTTTATAAGCCAGAGCGAAGAACGTATTTATTACATTAGATCAAATTCAAGCTTAAGTTCTATGGGACAAATTTCATGAAGATAATTAATTTTGCGACTGTACGTACTATTGAATCTTATATATTTAATTATATCATAGCAAATTACACACAAAATTCATACAATCCAGATACAAATGACAGAAACTTGTGATAAACTCTCAAGCTGTTATACTGTTACTTCCATCCTGACAGGCATAAATGACGGTTTAAACTGATATTTTAACTTACATTATTTGTGAATTTTGATTATTTTTTACAGATAATAAGGTTACAGAGTTAAACATTTGCTGGCAAGCATTGTAACACGTACTATTTCTTACGATTGTAGCGGCCACTGTGGCCGGCGCGTTGGAGCCTGAGGAGTTTGATGCTGTGGATGCATTCTCAGGTCTCGAAGGCTGGCGAGATGAGTTGGAGCCATCTAGCGCCGGAAAATTCCTATCATTACGCACCAACTTATCTGTTCCTGAAACAACAACACATTTTTTTCGAAACAACAGCTATAATACCTGTACGTAACAAAACCTTGGACTATAAGTAAACTTCACAGACGCGTGACTGTAGGTAAGGTTCTGTGCAAAATTTATTCAAAAATATAATAATGTATCGGCACGTTATATCCCGTTTAGGGTAAGCAGAGATACATTCATGGCTGTATTCACTATGCGCTTGTGTCTTGCCTAACGTGACCAACGACACGGCTCATCGCCGCTCTCATAGCACTAGTACATGTGACATTTCTATTAGATGCTATGCGGGCTTCCTCACTATATATTTTTTTAATGATGAGAATGTGGAAACGTTGGCCGTACATAATCTCGAAGGAAGATTGTGGACCCCCAGACCCGATTAGCAGTGATGAAATGACACCTCGGGGTTTTAGCCAGTACAAATTTGGCACACCGGGGCTGCGGCCCTCATGGCGGCCCCGACGATCCTATATAAGATTTTCCCCCGGATTACGAAAAAGAAAATCTAGAGGTTTGTGCCGTGATTCGAATAATTCGAAAGTTTTTTGAAGTACTCAGGCATAGCTAGACTTACCGGTATAAGTCCTGACGGGCGCAGTGAGCAGCAGGTTGGGCGCGGCCGGCGCGGCGGACAGGCGCGGGAACTGCTCGTCGCTGCGCGTGTCGATGTGCGGGTCGACGCGCGGCTCCGGCCGCAGCGGCGGCGGCGTCTCGCTCGCCGGGCGCTCCTCGTTACGCTCCCGTCGCTCGCCACGATCCCTGCAAACAACGCACATTTTTAATACTGCTACGTTAACTTTTGAAGTTAATGCTACTCTCCGTGCGCTTCAGATTTTTTTGTATCGGTCTCGGCCACAACCTGGTGGTAATCATGGTTCAGTCCAAAAAACGATAATGACTAGAAACAGCAAAGAAAAACACATTGGTAGTCGCAGTGATCATGCCGCCCAGCACAATTATCTCTTCATGCTTTGCTAGGATAAACAAACGTCAACAACGTTTTTTGACACAACGTCACATACGAGTTGTGTCAAAAAAGAATAGGCAATACAGTGTGTACAGTAGGAAGAAAAATGGACACAAGAAAAGAGGGGAATAATCAAAATTAATATTGCAGTTATAGAGAACTAGCTGATCCGGCAAACGTTGTTTTGCTATATAAGGTTTTGTAATATCTTCTAAGATGTTCATTGAAATTAAGTGATGTCAAAGATAATTTTGTTCACAATTAAATACTCTTAATCAACAATACATTTATTTGGATAAAGATTAATATTATTACGTTGATACTACTCTTAACAAATAATGCATTAATTTCGACCAAATTTGTTTACCATCACCAAAAACGGTTCTAGTGACTTAATTTTAAAAGATAGATATATACTATCACGGACATTTTTTTAGATCATTTCAAGAGGAATAATTCTTTCTTACATATATTTTTGGTATCTTGAACCGTTTTTGCAGCGCACGCAATGGAAGCCCTCAAGGATGAATCAATTTCCCCGTTTTTTTCACATTTTCCATTATTTCTTCGCTCCTAATAATTGCATCGTGATTTTATATAGCCTAAAGCCTTCCTCGATAAATGGTCTATTAAACTCAAAAAGAATTTTTCAATTCGCACCAGTAGTTCCGCAGATTAGCGTGTTCAAACAAACAAACAAATAAACAAACAAACTTTTCAGCTTTATAATATTAGTATAGATAATACCTTGGCGTTCTCTGTGCGACAGAATGGGGCGTGATGTTGAACTGCAACTCCAGAGTGCGGGTCTGCCGAGTCGCCCCGCGAGACATGCCTCGAGCGTGCACCGTTGCCTTGTGACCTGGAAACAAACGAGTCAATAAATTGAAATTTTATAGAAATAAATTGAATATTTGAACTGTAAATTTCATTTTTAACTCTATCTGATAAAAGAAGTGTGTCTTAAACATTAATAGTATATATGCCTGACATGACAAAGTACTGTGTTTCATATGATTATTTAAATAGATATCTACTAGAACAATAAAACATATTTGCGCTGAAAAATTGACTGTAATATAACTGTAAATAAAAAGAAAATAAAAGACATAGATTAATACACAATCCTCTCTCGAAAAAAGGATAAATTAAATTATAGGGCCATTGAAATGTTCTTAGAATAATTTGACAGATGGGCATATAAAGCTGAAGTCTGGAATGATATATTTAGTATCCACTACAAATACCTGTTATAAACTAAAAATATTTTCATTGGAGCTACATAAATAAAACAATCGATGATTTTCATTGCAAATTATTCGCTAAGCTTAGTTCACAAAAAGCTATTGTTAATTGTTAGCAAATTACCTTTAAGATCAATGTCACTCCTAAAAACTGACGTCAAATGTTCTCCAGCGCATTCTCCCTCTTCACACAAATAATGGTCCGTGCGGAAATGCTGCGCCAACGCGGAATGGGTCGCGTAATAAAAGTTCCGTCCGTCCGCGTCACAGAGGTGGCAGTAGAGATGCTCTTTCCGCAAATGCCGATAGAGTTCATCCGCATCCATGAAACGTTCTTCGCAGAATTCACAGAGCGGATGGCCTCTGAAATAAAGATCAAATATTAAACACTAGTGGACCCGGACAAAACCATCACGGGGGTCCATTTTTTCTCAATTATCGATTGGCCGTTCTGGACTTAATTGATCGTAGGGTTTGTAGACATATTGGTGATGACTCTTTCTTTGAGCGAGGCTAAAATGCAGAGTATCGAGCATCGACGTAAAATCGCCAGCCTTGTAATCTTTTACCGGTTGCACACTGGCTAGTGCTCTCGAGGCCTACCATTCTCTAAATCCAGCAGCCCCTTTTGCACCAGATGCCGTGTCAACCATCCATATGTGATGGAAGCCGTGGTGGCTGCCGGCAGAATAGAATAGCACCCCCCTCTTCTTGCTGAGGTGTCGTAAAAGGCGACTATGGTATCTTTAACACCGCAATTCAACCAGGTGTTCAGAGAAGGAAAACTCGACCAAACCTGCATCCTGCTCCCTCCCGATCGTACTGGTTCTCCTTTCCATCGGGCCTGAGGGAGCTCGGACGAGAGAGTGCTTTTCTGGCTGCGCGTCCAGTTATGCACTTAAATATCTCCTGCGCAATTGACTGTTTCTGAAAACTGGACCTCGAATTTCTTAACCGGTGTTGAAACAGTCGCCGTGGCCGAAACCAGCTAGGACATCATCATATGTGATGGAAATTTCTTCGATCCGCATGCAAATGTTCGTTTCTACAATCACCATACGAACAGCAAAGGAGTAAAATATGCTACCAGCGCCCATTCTTCTACGTTCTTATAGTTTGGAAGTCTGTAAGAGAAGAGTGAATAAGAATTTGTTGAACGCACGCGGTCCATCGTCGGCTTCATTTTTGCCTTTCACCAATCTAGGAGAAAATAGTTTTATAAACTCAATGTTAGTTTAAACTATTTTTTAAAACAGCAATAAATGATTATTATGGCGCAACCTCTGCCCAGCCTGAAGGTCCATTCTAAATATTATTAAAAACTTTTTGAAAATTTGATCGCAGATTAATTCCTCCAGCCAAACTAACAAACTCTATCTCTTTACATTAATATAGAGTAGATTGTGTAGATTTAGATAAATAATTTTGCTTCGTGTAAACAAAGATTTTCTACTAAATTATTTGAACTATGAAAAGCCTCCATTATATAAACTAAAAAAAAGTTCATCACGCTATACTCCTTTCGGTGTGAGCAGAGATACATCCTCTTTGCTCTTATATGTCGTGCCCAACGTGACCAGTAGCACAGCTGATCGCCGTTCTTAGGGCACTTACACATAACATTTCTACTAGATGATTTCCTACACCGGTGAGCAAATGGTTCCTAAATCAGTACTTAATCTGGTAATACCTATACGTACATATGTACGTGCCGGGATTCGAACCTACGACCATTCACGTCGCCGCGCATGTATATCAGACGCTAATCTACAATGCCACCAATCACTAAATATACTTTTGCTTTATTCGAATCTAATTCACTAAAAAGGATATCGACAATGACTATTACAATCTCAATAAGTACCTATAAACAATATTATACATTGAAATCTCTTCACTGCTTAATAGCGGTCATCAGTGCTATAAAATATTCAATATGGTAAGTCGATAAATGGCCGCTCAGGTCGAGGCCGTATACACAGGGGTGCCCTTGCGTTACCACCCAACCATAAATTCGCTGGCTGAGCACCACAGGTGCTCACATTTTACGCCCGGTGAAATTGTAAAGACCTTTCGCGGCCAGCAGCATATTGGCTTGTCAAAAAAAAAATTAATAGATAACTCGAATTCATGACTCCTTTAGTTGTAATATCGATATTTCTGGTATGTAATATAGAATAATAATTATTTTGACAGTAAAAAAGAGTCAAATCATTGAATGTTAAACCTTGCAACGTCAATGTGTATCATGTATTTTGACACAAGGAAAATCAGTCAAGACAAACGTAATGACGTTAGTGTTTATAGTACTAAGAAATTAATTACTCCTTTTTTTAATAATTTTGCTTTAATTAGTCATATTTGGTTTCTTTAACGATAATTACGTCATTGTGGTTACAATGTTACACAACCATTATTGAACTGTCCTCATTACAATAAAATACGGTGTCATAATTATACCCGTATCACTTGAGTGTCCACAGTTGTTAGGAAAAATTATCTGGATGACTTATGATAAAGTTCAAACATGTTCCAAACGTGTAGAGGTCTACGTAGGGCCGTACGCCTTGCCGCTCATCGGGCCTTCACCGTCCCCCGAGGTCCGTTAGGGTTTTCCCCCGGATTAAAAAACAAAATAGGGTTCAAACATGTTAAGCAATAAACTAGCAGTCGCACCTAATGGCAAGCACAGGTTATTCAACAGACAAAGAAATAAGATTTATAAATGCGAGTGTTTTTAGTTGTTTGAGTTCACATTAACTATTTATACGTAAATACCAATGTCAAAAATGAGGTTGGTATTTGCACGCAACTGTCTAAACAGTTGGGTCTAAGCAGAGATGGGAAAATTGTAATCAGATAAATGATTACAAAATACAGTCGTAATTTTAATTTTGTTACTTTGTGATTATGATTAAAACTATGGTAACCATTAAAAAGTCATACAGTTGATTACAATTGAAGATTCCTTCGTGTTTAGAATATAAATGAAAATGTATTCATATTTATGATGAAAAATGCAAAATGTAATCGTTTTTCATTAATCTGATAACGTTTTGACCATCTATGTTTAGACCTTCATATGGAATATGAGTAACCTAACCAACAAAGATACCGCAACATTTGTTCTAACGATTACAAAAGAAATGTCAAGCCAGTGTTTAGATTGCCATCTAATTATTGCACGTTATTTTATGTGATCCGATGCATAGATAAAGTAGCTATTCAGCTGATCACATTTCAAGTAATTTTTGTGATAAAAGATGTACCCAAAAACAAAGGATAAATAATATATTGAATACACTGGTATAATATTATGCCCCCATTTAGTAAGGTTTCTGTATTCATGTATCACGTTTTCAAATTATTTTAGCACATTACCTTATATCTATGTTAATTGGTATACCTGTGTGATGTATCATCTAAATCCCCTTTCCGTCTGTGATGAGCTAATTCTTGACGGGTGTAACACTTCCTTTCACTAGTGAATATCTGAAAATATCAGAGCCATCACCATATGTCTAAATTTATATTAATTTCCTTAACCCTTTCGCTACTATCGGTGACTGTGGTCCCCAGGTAAAAAAATGGCGCCTGTACACGATGGGTGACTATACTCAGCAGCTGGAAACCACCGCTTATACGCTATTGTTGACTATATTTTATTCACCCGTATTAATTTTCTTCTGAATACTAATGAAAATCGTTTTGAACGAAAATGTTGACTTTGAATGCCAAAGACTGCGCACGTTTGTGTACGCACTTTCAGCGTGGATCCCCGTTTCCTGCGAAACACTTTGCAGCGAGGCTTGCGGTAGGGAAAAGTTTAAGGTTTCAATATAGCACATACGGGTCAACCTATCATATTAATTCATTTATTTCTTTTCCTTTTTTCCTAAATTACGGTTAATTCCTGTATAATATGTTTACAAACAAAACATCGCATTTATAAATATACAGACGCCAAATAACTGCCTGTGAGCGATATAAACATTTTCGCTGTCAGAATTGAACCTGAATCCACAGAACAAAATTCGATCACTCAGCTATAACAGCCAAGAAGGCGTCACACATATCATAGCATAGTAATTACTCATCGCATTAATATCATATTTGTATAAGTTTTACATTAATAAACTGCAGTAAGGAAATATTAATGAAATATATTTTATATCTACTATAATTGCCAATACATAATGTTATATAATAAGTCATGGTCAAGTTAATCTGAAAAATATTTATTATTAATGTCACTGTATATTTTAACCATGACAAACTATTTTCCTTTAGGCTGATAAGAAAGATGACCTTTTTATTATAAGGCAATAAAATTTTGATAATGAATTTTATAGAAGACTTAATATGAAATTATATAAACAACAAACATCTTTCACTTTCTTCTGAAGTACCATGAAATGCCCTTGTTATTAATTAAATTATTTGAATACTTTTTTTAGTTAGGCAGGAGTGATTAGGGATGCATGTTTGTTAAAGTGTAAACTACTTGCAATTACTACAAATTGATTAATGTTTTACACTATTAAATAAGGATTAATTTATAATACACAAAATATATAGGTATTGCATGTAGAAATAAGTAAACTTTAAATCCATATAAGGAAACTAAGTTCTAAACAAGATAGTGCTCTCTAAGTGCCTTGATACACAATGCATTGCCATGGCAGTGAGGCGTCAGAGCGCAGTCACTCTAATTTTTTTATACATCCATGGTATGCACATTTGACGTTCTGAACGTGTACTGGACTTGTGATTCGCGAAATGAGGTGGAAACGCATTGCGACTTTGTATTGGTACCGTTCCATTGTTGTTTCTGATACATTTTTATAACAAACTGCACTGAGCGGTGGCATTATGACATAACACTGCTGCGGTGCCGCACCACAGGTATGTCTGCAAATGCGGTAAATCAACGCGTTGCGGGCGCCACAACGCATCACGAGTGCAGACTTTACAACATAAAGTTCAATATATGTTACCGAAAAGTGGAACTATATTTGTAATTCCACACCCAAAGAGTATTAAATATATATTATGTTTGGCTGTACACAATTAATCTTCATTTCATTAGCTACATGATTAATTTATATATGCAAGGAGTTCTGCTTTTTCCAAGATATTAATAAATTATTAATAGCATTTATTATTGTAGCCTTTGTAAAAACATTTATTTTGATTGAATTACATCACATTTAATAATTTACAATAAATTTAAAAGGTCAACATATTACATGCTCACAAATGTGCAATATTAAATAATTTGCATTATTATTTCATTAAATAAAACCTTCATTGCGAAAAAAGAATTTTGTAGTTGTGTTTGTTTCTTGTATAGCCTACATTACTGTGTTCTATGAATGAATGAATAAATTGTAACTTTATTCAAATGGGCCTATAACCAAGAGCTTTTAAAATATCAAAAGAAAAAAACCCAGCACTATATAGGATAGTGGTACATTTATTACCATTCAATACCAATATATAGGAGTATGGTTGACTAAAATGCCAAGGTTGCAGACTAGAATTTTACTAAAACTAACAAAATTTAAATATACCAGATAATAATAGTAAATTGTATAATAAACCTATAAAATATTTTTTAATTGCATAACAACAGCCATGTATACATTTTTTAAATATATTAAGTAGTATAGTGATTTGCTTTTTAGTAAAAGTTAAAGAAACATCTGTCTTTGCCTACTGCTTGCACACTACTGTCCCCTTGCCAATCTGTGACTAAGACCGAGATTTATAAACCCTACTTTGACTTTGCTTAAGCTATACTCAAACATTACAAATTCTATTATTTAATGCCAATAGTTTAGGTCTTATTTATATTATATATTCAGTTTCTTGTCAATGACAAATTTATTTTTACAGCAAAGTCTAAACAAAGTCACAGTAGCATCTATAAATTTCAGCCTCAGACACCTTCATTACCACTGCTTACACACTTACAAACCCTATAAGTAGGAAATGGAGATTGGTACATAATTTCTAATAGAACACAAATTATAAATAAGCCTTACCTTTAAATGTTTGACACAGAGATCACAAAAGTATCTTTCATGAACTTTCCTCATATGATCATTAAGCATACTGAAAAGTTTAAATGGTGGAATCTTGTCACAGACTTTACAGCGATTTTCCAATAATTTTTCATATGCATATTTAATTTTTTCACTACAGAAGCCAATTTTGAACTGTCTTTCAAAGAGTTTATCATTGAACACCCTGTTTTGAAGCTCTTTATATGGTTGGATGGATTCCGTAAATACAACCTGTAAATATATTTATTAATAATTAAAGTTATGCATTCATGAACTTTGCTTAACAATCTTAGTGATTATCAATAATAGTGGAAATAATAACTTAACTTTGAAGATAATATCATACTACATAGAGCTATCTTTCACTACCTAATATTATAGATTTGTTAATTAGTTACCATAATAGTACAAAGAAATGAATGTAAAACTATTTATTGCCATTCGTTTTTTATTATATGGTAAATGAAAACAAACTGTTATGTATAGCACCAACAAATTAACTTATTGAAAATCTTTACTACTGAAGTTTTATCAAACAATTTATATTAAAGATCTATTAATTATATGTAACTTGGTCAAAACCAAGTTACATATAATTAATAGCTTAACTGAAACACAACAAGCAGTTCTTTAGCTCTTGCTTTAATTCTGCATAGAAACTCACGTTTGCCACAAGGCCTTAACCTTTTTGTTCAGCTTTGGCAACCAAAAGAATTCATTATAAATACACAACCTAACCTAACCAAATCTATAAGCTGGAAGATATTTCATTTAAACTGAGCAGAAACTAGATTTACTTAATATTACACAATGATAATTAATTATTATTTAGTACATTGCGTAGGCAATTTTAATTATGAAATATATTTGAACTTACCTTTGAAAGGTCCTGTCGACAAATAGGACACTCGTTTTGAAGGCATAAGACTCTCATTCGAGTAGAGCACTCGAAACATACGGGATGGTCGCATTCACCAATAGAATAATATAAAACGTTCTTGAAACACACTACGCAAGTATTTTCACTAGTGTGCAACTCTCTCATATTTCCAGACATATTTTATGTAAGAGTTCTGAAACTGCGCGCCACTAAATACTCTTCTGTGAGGAGAATACGTGGAAGTTGGGTAGATAAATAAGGAATAAATATTAAACCTACGTAAGAAAAAGGAAGGGCAAAAATTCGCAGACCAAAATGACAGTAATGTTTACAAAGCTGCCAGTAATTTTATTTCATTAACCCCAAAAAACTGAAAATAATAGCTTAATTTTTTATTCTACTGATCATACGTACACAGTTCCACAAACTCTAAATTGGAGTTCGTAATCCATTGCCTTTTTTGACTATCTAATGGCTAACGTTAATGAGCCCCATGATAAACCTCGTGTGGCCAATAAATCTCTATTAACTTTACTTTAAAAGGAGACTACTGTAATAAGAACTTTACTTTGTAAGATTATGGGAAAACAGACGCAAGGAGTGCATCCCATTCCATACCGTTCACATTATAAAGAATGAAGCGAAATTTTTGGTACGGATATGGGGAATACCCAACACTTAAGTATGGTATTCCTCACGGCATGTAGTGGTTTTGTTTCCTGTTTATTATTATTGTATTCTCTTTGGTATATATGGTCAAGTTTTGTGGTAAAAAAGGATGGTCAAATCTGAGAATACAACTCATGAGCACACTCTCCAAAGTGCAGCCGGTAAAAAACTGCGCGGCATATGTCTTTACGTTGAAAGTGATATCAACGTTAACAACTTTGGTGACAGGCATCCTTTGGCTTGACGAGAGCGCACATTTATATTTTGGATTATACCTATAAACATACCTATGTTTATAGGTAGCTACCTAGCTAATCTACACTATAACGAGAAAATGATGACAGCTTAAGAGTTTAATACCTAAATTTAGGATTTTCGTATTAAGCAAAAGGAATTTTAGAAAAACACGTTTCTTAAAATTTTTTAGGAAGGTAGTGGAATTTTATTACTGTAGATAATATAAAAAATGTACATGTGTGAATGTTGACACAACCACTAGACTGCCTGTGCTCACCCCTAAACAAATATAGCGTGAAGATATTTTATTTTATTTTTGTTACTAAAAAGATGTAGAAAGTCAAGTACTTTAAGTCAATTTATTTAGTTGATAGGTGTATCTCAGAATGATAAATAATAATTATGAATGAGCTTCACTGCCAAGTTCCTTCTGTTCCTGTAAAACAAGTTTTTGGGGTATTCTAAATAATTTTAGGGTAATTTAGTTAAGGGCTGGCTATTTTAACTTCGAAAATGACGGTTTGGATAAATAAAATTCAAATCAAATAGTTTAAATGTATGGGATGGTTGCGAAAATGAATAACGTATATTTGTATTAAAGTTTGTGGTACGCAAGAAAATACTATTTCGAAAGTACCTAATTATGTATTTTGAGGTAAGTAAACCCTTATTTGTAAATATACTTTAGATCCCGCATTATGAGTATAAACTAAGTAATAAACTTTATAGATTGAAAATACTCCCGAACACAAAAAGAAACTTAATAATGTTGCACCGAAAGAGAATGCGGAAGAAGAATACACTCAACTAGATTTAGCTCCATTTACTAAGCCGCCTAAAATTGTATTTGATAATGTAATTCTTGGAACATCTTGCGAGAGGGAGTTGATAGTGTACAACCCTTCTGACCAAGCGCAAAAGGTAAGTTCTATATTTTGACGCCTTAATAACCATTTCTATAGTTGATAGTATAATTTGTTTCAAGTTTAAGTATACTTTTTGTAATTAGTAATATTCAATATCAAAAATACGATATGGATTTTTGTGTTTCACGCTGACTATTGCAGTGGCCGGGTGATTGCCGTAAAACCTATGAGCCCCAAGTTTAATCCTCACATTACACAAATGTTTGTTTAGCCTACAGACAGTTGTTTGGGGTCTATGTTTTTGTATATGTAGAATTTCTATTTATATTCTATAAATATATTAAAGTTGCACTTTGGTTTAAAGAGTAAACAAGTTTCTCATGTTAATAATAAGATATCCAACAAAAACAAACTTTTGGGAAAATTGCATTTAATTGCCTCATCTTTCAATATAATTTTATATCAGTTTGCAGTTTTGCATTACATCTCTTTGTTATTAAGTGTGCAATATCTCATGTGTTCCACTCCGACACAGCCTAGAATTTCTTACAGAGTTTCTTCTTAAAGTGGTTGCTTCTGAAACGCTGGTAGATCTGTACCCACAGGGATGCCCTTGCATTGCCACTCATAAATACCAGCCATAAATTGCTGGCTGAGTACCTTAAGTGCTCACCTTCTAAGCCCGGTTTAGTTGTGAAGGTCTTTCCTGGCCAAAAGCCACTCCCGTGGAAAAGAAAATTATATCTCTTACAGGTATAAAATAGGAGATATAAGGTCAGAGGTGAAACTCCAACAAAAATAATTATTAACTTTAACATAATCACAATTGTTTTTAGATTACCCTTGGTAAGTCCCTGCCTCCTGGTTTAGTGATTCAGTTGCCTGGAGAATGGTTGGAGGTAAAACCAAAAATGCATTATTGTTTGTCTATGACATGGACCCCCATGCAGCCCACTGCAACTCGGGAAATTATTCCTTTTACTAATGAGAGCAGACGAAGATTTGAAGTTATAGTGATCCTCAAATCTATCATGGTAATATTACATAACTCTTAAATATTTTATGTTTGTTTATGGCAACCTCAAAGAAGGACACCATAGTATTAATTATATTACCTTATCTTAAATACCTATATCTTTCGATTTCATAGATATTTTGAAGGAATCAGGAGTTAAAACTTAAAATGCACTCATGGTTCCTTTGAAACAAAAATATGTGCTTGTTTTTTTTTTAAGCATTTGGTATTTTCACAGTGCTACATTAAACTAATACAATTATATTTATAATGAATAAATTAATAAAACAAAAATTTTAAAAGCATTAATAACAAGTTGGATATGTTTTGATATTTCAGAATATAAAAGGTAGAAAAAAGCCTCCCAAAGGCTCCAAAATATCACCTGGTAAAATAAAGAAAAAAGTGTTGAAAAAGTCGCCAGTTGCAATTAATAAAAAGAAAGCTGAGGTGATCTATAAATATACTGAAATTAAGGAAATCGTAAATATTCAGACCTCCCAATATAATACTGCACGAGTAACAAATAAAGAAAATTCTGTAATGATGCAAAACAAATTACTTAATTCTTATACTAACAAATGCCCATTTGATTCACTTACTAGCTCTGACATAAACTTCAACATGTCTGAAGTTTTTTCAAACTTGAAACAAGTTAATTTACAAGATACCTACGACAAATCATATATGACAAATGTTACTACACCTATTATACATAAAAATATCTTGAAACCATCAAATAAGCAACTTTATGATAATTCACCAACCAATTTATTTGATAATTTAACTTTTACCCCACTCAAAGCAGAACAATCTAAGGTAAATAAAATTAATACAATTTCAAATATTAATGTAGATTTTGATTATGATGTGGAATATAATTTGGATATAAAAAATAAAGAAAATGAAACCCATTCTATAATTAGTGTCACTAATACTCAACATAAATGGTTACCAGTAAATCCGAAAATGCAGAAAAATTCACAATATATTGAAACACCTACAATTCAATATAAGAAGCACCCTGACACTTCATCACCGAAAGAGTTCAACAGTCCAAATTTCTCTATCAACACGGAAGTTTCGCGGATCAGTGATTTGTCATTTGTTCCACAAAAATTCTCAACAGAGAGGAAATGTGTTGCTAAAATTAATAACGACACTCACGATCTTATTGATGATATAAAAATAAGTTCTGACACATACACAAAAGAATCTCCATACACTGTAGTAGAAGAGTACTTCAATAAAATGCCAGAACATAAACCTCCTCACTTTTTCTCAAGAGAACAAAATCCCAGGATATGTAGGCAAGCCCTTTTTAAAGAACAACATAATCAAAGAGATAATCATGAGCATTATATGATGTCCAGTGATTCAACTGCAAGACATCATAAAGAAAACTTTAACAAATATTTGAAGCCATCTGACTGTAATCCTTGGGAGAATTACTGCAAGATGGATTCGAAATCTCCGCCTCGATCTATAACGCCACCTCTTCAGTCCATACCCGAAGAAAGTTATCAGATATCTGATCTCCAAGTAAACAATAAAACACATAATAGTTCTGCTGCCACTGTTAGAATAGATCGCACTTTCGACAAACCCTGCGAGAAATCATCAATGCTTAGCAATAGATCGATGTGGTCTAAAAAGATAGTAAGGGCGGAACATGATTTCTACAAAGTACCTTTACCGTTTGTTAAAAAAACTTTAAAAGTGAAATCATCCATCAAAAGTAAAGAATCGTTAAATGAAAACATATCAAACTATACTTTTGAAGGAAACAAAAGTGTCCATCAAAACATATCTATCAATCAAATTGGGAATGTGTACTCGCAATCACTAACAGTAGATCCCTTCATGTCTTCTACGTATTATTACGATGAAGACGCTGTAGCTAAATTTGAAACGGAATGTAAAACATGGCTTAATTGTATACTTACACCGCCTGCTGACCTTGACAGTAATATAGAACAGAAGATAGATGTTGGAAAAGTGTGGCTTGAAAACCGTAACAAAGAAATTCCCCTTGCCCCTACAAAAGAACAAGTCTCAAGTGTATATCACAATAGCCATAGACTGGAACGTCTTCGAAGAGCAGCTAGGGCTCTCCTGATGAGCCCTGATGTTTCCCAGGTTTTACAAAAGCTATATGCTCAGATAGACAAAAAACTGATAGCAATAAGATCAGATAGAAATTTACATCTTGATGTGGGCCTACAAAAGATTATAATGGAGATATTACTATCTTACAATCCTCTCTGGCTTCGTATTGGCCTGGAAGCTTTATATAGAATAGTTATACCTCTAAAATCTAATAGCGACGTCGAAGGGCTATCCACTTTCATAATTCAACGAATGTTTAGGAATCCATATCTAAAAAATAAAAACTCTAAATCGAATACAACAAACATGTTGCTTCCAGCATATATGGACGCAATTAAAAAATTTACTCTAAAGAAGTTTTTTACGCTAGTCTTCTTTTTGGACCAAGCTAAACAGAAGAAAATAATATCACACGATCCATGCCTTTTCTGTAGAAATGCTATGTGCAAAGAGAGCAGAGATATAATCATTAAGTTTACGAGAGAGTTGATTGCTGGTATTGGAGACATCACGAAACATCTGCGTCCGTTAGGCTATGTAGTTTGCCACAAACAATCTTATTTGGATGAATATAAATACGCAGTACATAACATTGCCATAGATATCAGAGATGGTGTTCGCCTTACGAAAGTGATGGAAATTATTTTAATTAAAAATGGCCTTATGAATCAACTCCGAACACCGGCTATATCGAGACTGCAAAAGGTCCACAATGTTCAAGTAGCCTTAAGTGCTCTTAAGGAAGCAAACTTCACTATAGTTGGTGATATAATAGCAGCTGATATCGCTGAAGGTCACAGAGAGAAAACGTTATCGTTATTATGGCAAATAATTCACAAGTTCCGCGCGCCGCTATTTGAAAAGGCATCAAATATCATTCAAACTTGGTGGAGGAAAAAATACGCTGTCATCATAGAGAAGCGAATGAAAGAAGAAGAACTACAACATAAATTAAATAATGCAGCAAGCGTGATCCAATGTTGGTGGCGACGAATACAATATAATCGATTAGTTCAATGGGAGATGCAACGAATCACGACTGCAACTGTAATTATACAGAAATGGTGGCGTATGAAGTCATCCCGTATTACATTTAGGAAGGTAATATCGAGTATCGTGATAATACAGCGCTGGTATAGATCAATTAAGTTAGTAAAAGAAGCAAAAGCTACTTTACACAAACTTAAAATAGAGCGAGAAGAATTAAAACAGAAATCGGCGACAATAATACAGAACTATGTAAGACGTTGGTTATGTATGAAAAGATATAACCGGGAAAGGAATCAGCTAGCTGAACAAATGAAAAGTGCTGTTATATTACAAAGTTATTTTAGAATGAGAAAACAGTATAGAAGCTTCCAGAAATTAAAAGGCTTAGTGAGAACAATAGAAGAACACTACATAGCCTTACTTAAAATGAGGAAGGAACGACAGAAGTATTTAGAATTTAAGAAATATGTTATATTAATACAAGCTTTATGGCGACGTAAAATATGTCGTACTAAATATTTGAAGGAAAGGTTCCTAGTAATTCAAGTACAGAGAAAAGTCAGAGCAAAACAAGCTATGATAAAACAACGTAACAATTATTTGAAAATAAGAAACGCGAGACTAGTGCTTCAAAAGTATTTCAAGTGCTATTTACATATGAAAACGATAAGACGCAATTATCAACAACTACGTGTATCAACAATTCTAATTCAAGGATTTTTCAGAGCATACCTCCTTGCTAAAGCCCAGAAAAAGTCATACAACGAGCTACGAAAAGCTGCAATTGTTTTACAAAAATCGTATAGAAACTTATTGCTAATGCGTGAAGTCAGATCCGAATTTCTAAAAATGAGAAATTCTGCCATTACAGTACAAAGACGATATAGAGCACAACAAATTATGAAAAAATGCAAAATTAATTACTCGAATCTTCGCAAAGCGACTATTACGATTCAACGAAAATACACGGCCAAAATACAAATGCGTAAACAACGCACTGAATACCTAAAATTAAAGCGTTCCTGTGTTTTAATTCAGAATGCTTTCAGAGCGCATATTATCGGAAAAAAACAGAGACAAGAGTATCTTAGTATGAAAATGGCGGCGATCAAAATTCAAACTTGGATTAGAAATGGTAAGAAAGGCCAAAAAATTAAACATGAATACGAAAAGACTAAGAAAGCGTGTGTTATTATTCAAAGAATCTGCAGGTCATACATAATCGCTAAGAAACAAAGACAAGAGTATATTAGATTGAAGACTGCTACAATACGCATACAGCAATATTATAGATGTTATATTGAAATGAAAATTGCTAGACAAAAGTTCGTTATACTAAAATCAGCTACAATTACAATACAGCGATACTACAGGTCCCATTTGGAAACTAAAAAAATTATGGACCACTATTCGCACATGAAAGCAGCAGCTTCGCTTATAGCTAATTATTATAGGAGATATAAAGAGACCAAAAATATAAGACAGTCTTATCTTGAACTAAGAAACGCTACCAAAGTTGTACAGCTAAGATTTAGAGCTATTTTAGCTATGAAGATTCAAAGGCAACGTTTCTTAAAACTACGGAAAATTGTCATATACATTCAACAAAAATACAGAGCTTTATTGGCAATGAAAAAAGAGAGGAAATACTATTTGAATTTAAGATCTGCCGTCATGTATGTACAGCTTAAGTATAGAGCAAATGTTATTATGAAGTTAGAACGAGCCAAATACGTGGCTATCCTCAAAGCTTGCGTCACTATACAACGGAATTATAGAGCTTATGTTGGAAAGCAGCATAAAGAACATTATTTAAAATTAAAGAATTCTGTGATTAAAGTACAGCAAAGGTACAGAGCGCTTCTTAAAATGAGAGAAGCAAGAACGTCGTATTTGAAAAAACGGGCAGCTGCGGTCTTAATTCAGAGACAATATAGAGGTCATTGTCAAATGATAAAAGAGAGACAGATGTATCAGAAAATTAAAAAAGCGTGTGTAACAATTCAAAGATCTTACAGAGCTTATACAATCGGTAAAAAGTTGAGGAATGAATACACAAACATGAAACACGCTGTTTTTGTTATTCAAACTCGCTTTAGAATGAAACGGGAATGTAGAAGAATTAGAAACGAGTTTTTGGCACTAAGAATGGCTACTGTTTTCATTCAGCGTCATTTTCGAACAAAACAACTCAACCGTTCGTTGCAGCAAAATACCGCAGCAACTAAAATACAACGTTGGTATATTTCTATAAAGAGAAGGAACGAATGTCGTGTCTGTTATTTGAAACTTATCAAATCTGTTACTTTAATACAGTCTACTTTCCGAATGTATTTTACTAGAAAGAGATACACGCAAATAAAGAAGGCAGCTGTGTCGATACAACAATATTATCGTTCATATAAACTCACCACAGCTCAAAGGAATATGTATGTTGTGAAAAGAGATTCCATAATTACATTACAGAGTTACGTTAGAGCGTACATATATAGGCAACGCTATTTAAGGCTACGATCAGCCACTTTATTAATCCAATCTGTATACAGACGCAAACGGCTTAGAAATCTTACTAGGAAGGAAAGGGAAGCAGCTGCAATTTGTATACAAAGAAATGTAAGACGATATTTCGCAGAATCGCGGTACGTAAAGTATCGGAATCATGTGATATTTGTGCAGAAAATATGGAGAGGAAAACTATTAACAAGACTGATGCGGTGCGAGTTCTTACAGAAGAAAAATTTCATTGTAAAGTTCAAAGCATTGATACGAGGATTCCTTGTCAGAAGACGGATGCAGCGCGAAAGGGAGATTTTGATAAAACTTTGTGAAGAACAGAAACGTGCAAGGGCGGCATCTATCATACAGGTATGTATAGTTTTGTAAAATATACAATTTTGCCCATCTATGTTTTAAAATTTTGTGAATCCTCGATTGCGTACATATTTATGACTTATTAATATTTGGAAAGGTTTTAAACATGATTACAGATTAACGAAATTAAAATTACGATTACATTTTGCCGATTTTTGTTCGGTACTTACAGAAGAATGGCATCAACCGATACGTATTATTTTTTATTTCCATGCCGCCCCTTCATTATTTCTTTTACGACGCTATTATACTCTTTTTTTTATTTTATTTTCCTTTTCATGCATTACTTGTTTCTTGTAACTATTCATACATATACATTATTATATTGGATTTTTCGGTTTAATACACATTATTACAGGCCTTGATTAGAGGACACCAAGTGCGCAAGGCGATGGCCCACGACAAACGCGTGGAAGAGATACGACGCCGGTGGCGCAAAGGTGCCTTAAAATCTATCCAGCAAACTCTAAAAGAAAGAAATGAAGACGCTATGGACGTGCTTCGGAATATGTGCGATATGGAAACCGTTATTAGCGCTTTCAAATCTTTAGGTTCGTGTATATTTTTAGTTCTTTTTCCTTTTTAAATATTATTTTTAATAATTAAGGAAGTCAAATTCCATAGTATAATAGATATTTTCATGTCTGCGCGCGTTCGAATCTCGATCGACTTAGCGATACTTTTAATTCTGGAAACTAATTTAAAGGTTTTATGTGGCCGTGATGGCCTAGTGAATAAGAGATTGGTATACATGCCCAGCAAAGCGAATGGTCGTAGGTTCGAATCCTGGCTAGTTCATTTGGGTTTTTCCATATCAAGTACGGATTTAGGCACCACATGTTCATTGGTGTAGGAAAACACTGTGAGGAAACTCACATAGCATCTAATAGAAATGTCATGTGTAGGTGCCCTGAGGACGGCGATCTGCTGCGCTACTGGTCACGTTAGGCACGACATATAAGCGCAAAGTGGATACAACCACTAATATAACTCTGCTCTGCTGCTGAAATTAACGGGATATCAAAGCAAGGAATCGCTAAATTGTCATAGAGAATTAGGCCCCAGAGGTGATTTGCATTTCTCCGTGATACGCATACAAAGAGTTATATTTCTCAAATCAATCGTTTCATGTTCATGAATCTCTTAATAGCTATAGATTTTTTAAAATTATTTTATAATAACAGTTCTTGATCTTGTACAAAAACATGTAGCGGTAATTAAAAGCAGGCTTTAATTGTTGTTTATTTTCAGAATTATTGACAGAGGTGTTCCCGATGATGTACACCATCAATGCGCCGTCTATTGTCCGCCGTGTCTACGTTTACATGTCGGTCACCAATAGATCGATTTCAGGCATTGAAGTGCTCAAGTCCGCCGCCGCTGTGCTGGTCAATCTGACGCGATACAAGATCACTGGACCCAAAATTTATGCGGTATCATTTTGCTACTTAAATATACATGATGTTCCACAAGTATGCATTAATACTAAAGGTTATGTACATGTACCATGAAATTAACTAATTCACTCCGACGCAGCCTTAAGTTTCTTTCGACGTTTCTTCTCAAGGTACACCTATCCCCTGATTTACACGGTAGATACGTTCCTGAGAAAAACGTGTAAATCGAAAATTAAAAATTTTCAAGTCAAAACCGTGTAAATCGAAAAGCTTGCAGAAAATGCATAATTTTGCTATTTAACAGTTGTGATTTTTTTCAATATTTTTAGGTGTACACAGAAATAAAAATAAAATGCATTGACAGGTTAAAATATGTAATATATTACGGAAACACTGTTTTTTTATTTAATTACAATACGTTAAACAGAAGAACAAAAAATAAAACCAAAGGTGTTTTATTATCCTTCATCATGTGCAGCAAGTCAGCACATAAGCTCGGGATTCCCCGTGAGATGTGTACACAGCGCACGTGTTCAAACACACTAGCATTTAGTAAAGTGCGATAAAAACAAAAATAAAACTTATTTGGAAAACCGTGTAAAAGCGAAAACGTGTAAAACAAGTACCGTGTAAATCGGGGGATAGGTGTAGTTGCTTTATCAACAACAAACAATACAGTATATAAAAATAAACATTTTTAAGATATAATGATGGATTTGAGCAATAGTATCAATTAATTCAAGTCGTGATTATATCTGTACCACGAAACACTATATATAAACACGATAATAGTTGGGGAAAGAAAGTGCGGGAGTCTAGAGGACGAACCGGTCGTAGGAATGTGGGGAGACATCTGTCTTGATGGACCAATGATCTGGTGAAAGTGGCTGGGAGTAATTGATATGTCAAAGCTCACGAACGCCAAAAGTGGAAAAGATTGCAAAAAAACTTCACTCGATAAAAGGTGGTTGGGGATTGAAAAAAGAGAAAAGAGTGGAAAAATATTATACACATCCTTAATTATTAGTGCATACTTCCGTAATATCTTATATATTTCATATTTTATTAAACGTTAAAATTAATTATTATTATTACAGAGAGAACGTATATCCCCTATATTGAAATTGTCATGGCGATTTAGTAACAGTGAAACTCAATTGTTCTGTATACTTGCTACGTACTTATGGCTCTTCGCAAAATATGACGACATTAAAAAGGTATACATTTTTTTTTACACTGGCTCGACATAGTGACTACAGAGTACCTGATGGTAAGTACAGTGTAGTCCAAATACGAAAGCGACTATCAAAGGATGAAAATCCATTGATAGTCTACATCGTCATGTCAGCCCACATATACCACGACTGAAGGTCTCTAGGTATATGAGCTACTGGATATACACAAGCTGATCCCGAAACGCGACAAGCCGAAACTGGTCACTATGACGGGCTTTACACCCATGTACTGTGGTCGCGATCCAGACGGGCACTGACGCCCTACCACCTCGCTGCTGCTCGTTTAGCACCACCCAGGAGTCACGTGTAGGGAAACTAGGGTAAAGCCTACGGACGCGCGCAGCTTCGACTCCCAAAATTATTACATTCATTACTTTTTTTATACTGACACAGTGACCGAACTACTTCTGATGGTAAGTGTGGTGCAGTCCAAAAACGATAAAAACAGTAAAAAAAAAACATATCGATAGTTGCAGCGATCATCCTGGCCTGCATAAATATTTCTTCACGCTTTGTTTAATTGACCTAATGTCATAGGCCAGTGGGAACCAATTCTCAGCCCAGCTACTCAGCAAAAGTAAGAGTTAGAGAAATTATTAGGCTGAAGTTTATAGACGCAACTTTACACTATACAAAAACATTACATTTTATTTTACCCAATGAATGAGAAAAGATTTGATAAGTCAGCGATTTTATCAACATACACTTAGCTCTGCGAATACTTAGGCTGTACTCAAGTGCATATGGTATATCCAGTTTTTTGTGAAAACGAATTTATTTCTTGAGAACTTTACTAAGGAAAGTCGAAATAGCGTCTATAAATTTCAGCCCTAGTCCTAATCGGGATGTAAGTTACCGTATAGCTATGACTCAGAAAACCCGGGCGCGTGGTTCTACTATGGAAGGGAGATGGTGGAACAAGGTACAATTAACAACTTACAATTATGATACAATAACGAATATCGTCATAATGTATCGCTTCAGTCTGTCGTGTTTCGGCATTAGCGTGTGCATGTCCAGTTGTTCATATACCTAAAAACACCCGTAGTGTATGTGATCCGATATTAAGGTGGCATTGTCAATAGATTGGTCTGGTGGTAGCCGCTGTCGTTTTAAGAAACCACTGTGCTTTCCATAGAGTGCCCCGTAGTTACTTTGTCGAGCCAGTATAATAATTAATGAATATTTCGCCTACCTTGCCACAAATTCTTATTTTAATGTCAGGCACGAACGTTATTGATGCATAGATGGAATATAAATATGTGGGTAGAAAGGAGCAAGGCGCATATAATAAGTACGAAAGACCAATAAACGTGAAAGGCTAAAACGTGGAATGTGTATATTTTTAATAGCCAAAGAAATTAAAATTCTACATTATAATAATATGCTTTCAGGACTTGATTGCATTCCTTCATGAAGCAGAAAATCACAAAATGCTATTGGCGATAAAAGGAAATATAGAAAGAATGAAGCGAATGGCTAACAATGCTGTCAAGAATAAATTCCACACTCCTCAGTCTTCGCGATTTGTTTCTCATACAGCAAACATGAGCTTATGTAGTGTTCGAAGCAGGCCTTTGTTGCCAACATTGGAACCTGACTATGGTATAGTCAGACCAGATAAACCGCGATACTTTGAAGATGCACAACAAGCCATTGATTGTATATTTTTAACATTTAAATTATAAATTAATTATAGTTGAAGAGGTATATAGATTAGGGATGTAACGGAGGCAGTTTTATCAGAACCGAAGTCGGAGTCGGAGTTTTTAAATTTGATTTATCGGAGTCGGAACCGAAGTCGGAGGCAATGTCAGTAATCACAAATGATGGCAGAAGAAAGTAGTTTTATTAAGTGACAAATAAAAACATTATTCAGTGAATCTTTTTAATTAGAGAGTAATAAATATACACATACACAGACAATGAAAAGAAAAATTGCTGTGTTTCTTATTAACAGTTTCCCATAAACAGTGAACATATTAAATTATTATTGCTCCAGGGTTGTATTTGTGTTAATTTCTATTTTATTTTATTTAATGTAAATGTAAAACAAAAAATTCCTTTTAGTAAGAAATTGAAATGTACATTTACTTTTAAATTTAATAACATTAATAATATATTTTTAATCCAATTTTTTAAAAATTTCTTATGTCCGGTGGTCGTGGGTGTGGTTGTATAAAAGACACTGATTTTGGCGTTTTACTGTTTATTTGCACTTAACGGCACACCGAACTGCGACGTACACGCACGTACTCTCGCCTTGCGTCTCGGTAGTCGATTAACATGCAAGCATACCGTGCGCATCCTCTTACCCCGCACGTCGCGTAACACCCTAACGACCCTTAGGGCAACAATTACGTATCGGGCGGCGTCTATATGCTATATTCTTCAATTTAAGTAGCATTGATTGTTTGGTTAATTTATACTATGTTTCAACAACATATAAAATGAAATCAAATTAATTGACTACAACAGTGGTGGTTACCTCCGATTAAAAAGATTCGGAACCGAAGGTGTAATAACAATCGGAAGTTCCGACTTGTCGGAGTCGAAGCTCCGTAACATCCCTGATATAGATTATAGCAGTACTTCTATAAAGTTTAGGTACTAGCTTTTACCAGTAACATACATTACTAATGATGAAATAACTCAGTTTGAATAGACTTTTACGTGTATTTTTCAATAATATAAACTAATAATTTAATCTTACAAAGCAACATTGCTGCGAATTAGAATATTCGACAAGACCCCAATAAGGTATTCAAGTTGTTATTATTTTACAACACTCGTACTAAATATAGCGTAAAAAAATTACATCCTTTGCACACACATTTCCAAAGTTCCATTTTTCTTGAGGCGAATTATAAAAAAATATTTGTGCGTGAAGTTATTTATACACTGCACAATCCACTATACTATAATCACAAACATAAATAGGTAACATATTTATAGGTTTATAAGTATATCATTGTTATAGAGTAATACATGTTTACTATCTCTATTATGCGACGTAGAAATAAAGCTACAGAAGCTCTTGTTCTACCTAAGTAATTATGAAAAGTATATTGATAATTTTGAAAAAATATTATGCAAGTCCCATGTAATTCAGTTTCGCGATTTCTCTTCTGTCACTAGATATCCAAATTAAGATTGTGTAATTATAGTTAAGGAAATGTTTTGCTTGCACTATATTTAACATACATTTTGATGAACTAAAGTTATGATTGTTGTACTAAGTAATGTTGGTTGCGGATACTAATGTGTAGTTTATTATGATTTATGCAAATTCATTTTAATTCTATGTAATATTCTATACTCGATTGTAATATGCCTTCTGAATTGAAGATCTTAATAAATATTTATTGTTATATTATTTGTTTATAGTTTTACGAAAGGGTTTATAGAGATACCTAGATAGAACACATTTTAGATTTTTAAGAAAAGTGACGTCGGGTTCGGCACTGATTTTGTAGGGAATTTTAGTATATACACTCAAAAGGAGGTTAAAAACAAAGAAAATACTTATATTTTGGGCAAAACTTTTAATTCTTGCTCTTTAAAGATATGATTACGCTGTGCTTGGTATATACAGTATGATATAAGAGCAGTGGACACTCCCAAGGTTTAAAACTCATTTGACAGTTACTTTCGTAATGTTGGCATTTTAAGTACTTAACACAATAATTGGCTGAACCTGAAATGAGTTTAAAATTTGCTACAATTTTTCTCTAACTTCAATTTTCGGCTACAATGTAGACTTTGCATTCCGTGTATGTATAGCAATCCAATTAGGCATAGAAGCCTTATTACTCTGCCCGCTTGTTCAACATCAAAAGTTTGATACAGAAATTTTAATACAATTTGAGAAGTATCGCGGTTATATCTGCGGACGCCAGCATTATAAACTCTCAATTAGGGTGATGTGATAAAGCATTGTTGATTGGAATGCGACTTCAGAATAGAACATCTTAGGTTTTCATATCCTTAAAGACGTTTAAACCTGGTATATTCAAATAGGCAGGTACAATAGCTTTGTACGACTTCCATCAGGTGCAGTGATGTCATTTTTCAGTGCCACTACGAAAAATAAAAAATGGAAATTAGATATTGCCAAAGTCAAAGCCATTTAATGCAATAATTATAATCGATGTAAGTTCCAGCCTACTCATCTCTTAAATGGATTTAAAAAAAAACAATTCGTGACGCCATATTCCAGTTTAGGGACTTGAACTTAAATTTAAGGGTTATATGTGTTACGGGATTTTAGTAGTAAGAATGCATTTTTAGGAGGAATAATTTAAGTCAAAATTAGGAGACAATGCAGGACTTCATACACATTGCTTCGATTATGATGATAATGAACAATTTAAGTTGAACTCAACCATATTTTATGAGTAGCTACATATTAATTTGATATCAGGAAATAAAAAGTAAAACCTCGGTATTAATATTTATAGGACTATTTTTTTCTCTAGGGCTGGTAGTACTGGTACGTCACATTGACAAGCTCGCATTTGTGATTTCATATTGTGAAATATTTTAAATCTAAATATTATCGTAAAAGTCAACAAAAAATGGATGAAATCGTCAATTATTTATTATTAATATTAGTTGTACTTCCAGTTATCTTGTTTATAAATTTATGGGCTGGTATAGGTTGGGAACTTTTTATAAATAATTGAATCTTATTTGCAGGAACAAAGTATAATGGAATTTATATATTAAATAACTCCGTCATAATTTTGATGTTGAGTATTTATGTCCCTGGTAACTTATCTGTATTGTCATAAAATGTATTCAAAAATAAAAATAAGTTTATAAACATAGTTTTTATTCAAAACTTCATAATATACACTTTGCATACAGGTATCTAAAGCTTGCATAATTGTATCACATTTATATTACATTAATTAGACTTACTAATGGTTAAAATTCATAATATGAATCTTCATAAACTTATTCAGAGTCTTAATTATTAATAATCATTTAACAAAAGTTATTATACACAAATGACATTGAAACCTTTAGTAATTAAACAATATTAAAACTTGGTAGACTCTTATTGTATTCAATCTAGTATTTTTAATAACAAGCTAAAATCTGGATAGTTTTTGTTTTAATATTCTTAATGTTTAAAAAAAATAGAAAATACAAATTTTCATTTTATACTAGGAATAAGAACTTTGGCATAGTTTATAATTCATTCATGTTTAACATGCCTTCCAATACATTATATTATTAACTTTACAATAAACAAATCAATTCAGAGACCCTTTGTATTCATTGAATTTACCATTTAATTCTCTTCTATCAAGCAATATATTGTTTTAAAATCAGGTCATTTCTCGTAATGACAAGATAATTCTTTTTAAGCTTTTATAAAATGTACACAACTGATCAAGACATTTTATAGGAATAATATTAACCATCATAGTTTACACTATCCCTTTTAGTGTGAGAAGAGACTCATTATGTATTTTCTTTTTACTTATACTACTCTCTTCCTAAATTGATCAGTACAATTACTGATCCCCATTCTCAAGGTTCTACACATTTTTGCTAAGTACAGTGTAGGTTTCCTCACAATGTTTTTCGTCATTGATTCAAGCATATGGTTTCTAAGGCCATATTAAATCTGAATATAAATAATCAAGAAAAAATGGTGAACATAAGACACCTGGGCTAGATGGAGCATTGACATTAGCAGAAATATTGGTAATGCTTAGAGACAAGTTAAGCCCTTGAGGCGTATTTTAGGAGAGAGCTGTCTAGCAATGCATTAACACAGGCAGTTATATATCACAGTTACATAGTTATATTAGAGATTTAATTGAATCAGTACAGGGAAATAGTCACAATCCTAATGATAGCTGAAGATAAGAGTATCATTGCTATTCAAAGGGAATTACTATGCTAGCCTTACAGTCCAGGTATCATAGTCACGATAAAATTGATGACAGACACCCTGTACTATCTGACAAAACAATATATTAATCATTATGTATAGTTGAAATATAAACATAAAATTATTTAATCCTTTCAAATTCATATTTCAACAATTATTTTTAATTATGTATGTATTGATTCAGTATTGTATAATAAAGTATTATTTAAAACCATATAATCATTTTCATTTTATAAGAAATATTACTTTTATAACTGTCTCAACTTTCAATATAATTCATTTTCAATATATTTCAGTTAATTTCCAGTAAAACTGGCATTGCAACATAAGCAAGTACTATGAATTAATTTAATCCACATAAAACTTAATAGACTAAGATTAAATTTCACTAGAGAGTACTAATTCTTCCATCCCCATGTGGCCGCGGTGCCTCCACACTCTGTACCTTGCGATATCCTTCCGTGTCACCATTCCAACAACCTAAATTATAATTATATGTTAACATTCTCAATAATATCACAGCACAGAACTGTGATAGTATTACAAAATCAAAGACATTACATTACCGTACTAGAATATACTATGGTAGTCTAGGAATTGAAGCTGCTCACTTGTATGAGTACTCTTTATAGTCATACTAGAATTAAAGTAAATGGGCAAAGCTCTTCAGAATGACTCGCTTCAGCAGGTATCGTTATGATAACACCTCATATATGTTAACATCCTTTTAATTTTCAACAAATACAGTATACCTCATTGGTATGAAAAGCCTGTTTGTAATAATACAAAAGCCGTTGACATACCTCGTTAACATCATTGACTATGGGCAGGTGCCGGAGTCCTAGGGCGCGGAACAGTCGGAAGAGGCGCGGCAGCGAGGCCCGACTGGGCAAAGTGTACGGAGACGGGTTCATAAACGGACGGAGGTCTATCGTACATGTTTTCTCCCAGTCTGATATATCCAACTGCATCCATACAAATATTTTTACTAACACACAATACAAAAAGAGAAGTATTATAATTTTAACAAGTGTATATATTGTGGCTTTATTTGTTCATAGCACCATAATTCCTAAATGGATGATGAACTGTAATTCTTTTTCTTTGAAAGGTTACTTGATCGAGTGTCTTAAGTCATCATTATCACTAGATTGCCCAGAGCAGTCATTTTCACTATTTTTAAAGTTTAGCTATATAAAAATATATTAAATAAAAAACCAATTATTTTAAAATATTATGACTTTTTATATATTATCATATAGCATTTATTTATTTATTTTAGTTGTACTTACCTCCCCCCTCTCTTTATTCCCTATGTATGTATGTGCTATATCAATATTCAGTATTTCTAGTGTTAATGAAAATCTGTTGCGATCAGCGGTTAAATGATCATCAGTTCTTTTCTAGATGTTATAGGGATGTTAGAAACTTCTACTGGATTGATCGATTTAAAATGTAGTATTCTGTGACTTCAATGACTTTATACATACATTTCTTAAAGAAACATAAATGGTTTTTATCAAACGAAAGTTTAATTACACTGACCTCATCAATTAATGGATATCTTGGATATTCTTTTCTGAACATGTTCATATCCACATTGAAGTTAGACCAAGTGGTATTTGCGTTTTCATTGTATATCTTGTTTTGCAGCAGCACTATTAATTGAGATCGTAACATCAGTCCTCTTAAACGTTTGTAAGTTGTCACTTCAGGCTAAAAATATTATAAAATAAGTATCAATTATTTAATTGTTATCAAAATATTTTGAGTTATGAGTACAAAATTAACTATGTATTAACTTTTTACATAAGGCCACCGGAAAGCACCTAATTTTTTAATGAAAATAAAAAATTGAAATTAATATAACTTTGAAACTAGATTTGATCGGATAGAAAATGGAATTTAGTATAGCTTGGAAAATATATTTAATAGGGATAAAAAATGGAATTGAGGATGACTTAGACACGAAATGTACATGTTTGAAGGGTGCCCAGCCTGGGCCCCGGAAAGGGCTGCCTTAGCGCAGCAGGTAGGAAATAACCTGTCGCTGCCCAAACTTATTCGGGCAATGCTCGACAGCGACAGGTCATGGAAGGCAGTCCTCCTTTTACAGAGGAGGTCCTTAAAGGGAAAGAGGAGGCGGAGCGTGAGCGGGAGAGGCAGGCTTCATCTTCCCTGTCCTTTCCGCCCCTCCGTCGCCCTCGCCATACTGGACGCAGGAGGGAAGCCTACTCAAGGCACTTCCCTCCCTAACGGATTGACGCCTGGGCGGCACACTTGAGGGAGTGTGTCGCCGAACATTTCCAAGGCGAGAGCGGTGCGCGATGTGTTCCCGCGCACCGCTCAAAGAAAATGAAGGAGAGCGGAATGGTGTCCAGGGGCCTTCCATCAATAGGCCAGACGTCGCCGGGTGCTGAGGACGCTGCCAGCCACTCCAATGACGTATCAAGGAGATGAGGGGAGGGTGGCACTTTACACCACTCTCCCCGCTAAATGTGTAAGGTGTACGCGAGGGGTGGCGATTATTTAACCACTCCCTGCCAAGTAGGCCGGACCTGCAGAAGGCTAGATGTCGCCGGGTGCCGAGGAAGATGACTCAGCCTTGCCCTTGGCCCCGGCAAACGGGAGAAAGAACACCCCGGGGGTTTTAGTCGGTGCGACTCCGACACATCGGGGGGTGACCCTCATCGTCCCCTGACGGCCCACAACGGGTTTCCCCCTGATTAAAAAAAAAAAGACGAAATGTATTCCAAATAAAAATGGAATTTAGTACATTGAAGAAACGGAATAGAGTCCAACTAAAAATGGAATTTAGGAGATGGGATTTAGTATTAACAAAGAAACATTATTGGAGTTACGCATATAAGGGAATCTTTTCGCACTATTATTTTCTAAAATAAATTGACGTAGGTTGAAAGTTTAAGAAACAATATCTTAGAATATATAACATTGGTATTCAACTTTTTTGTAACCTCAAACAAAAATAACTGTAACATAAAATACTGACCTCGTCAGCAAGCGGCGGATCTACGACAGGAAAGCCATTGTAGGACACCAGTTTTAACAATTCGACTATATGTCCGACGTTCTCGACCGTGCGGAGCGTGAACACTGGGTGGGACATCACCTCCGAGGCGTATATATTGTGCGCGAGCGGCGGCGGCTCCCACGGCAAGAGAGGCACGGCCGCTAACTGGATGTGTATGTCGTAGATTCCCTGAATATATGTATATGTATATAATTATATTGACAACTACACACATCGACACCGTCCCACGTTAAGTTTTTCCATTCACTATGGAACTAATAATAATGTCATATCGTCACGCTATATCCCTTTTGGGGTAAGCAGATATATGTCGTGCTCAACGCCCAAAGTTACGGCTTTTACACATGACATTTCTTTCAGATGCCATGCGAGTTTCCTTAACACGTTGAACGCCAATGCGGTCAGTACTGACTGACAGTTAACTTTTCCTTTAGGGCAAGCAAAAATCACAGTTCTGTCCAAATTTTTTTTTTACACTAACTCGGACACAGTGACAGCACTAAAAAAGTTAAAGAAGGTACTCAGTGTCAGTAACCCGTACTTGACTTAGCCCTATTGAAGTATTCCAGTGTGAGTCACCCGTTACTGACAAGGCAGTCAATGTGTTAACATATTTTGCTTTCTCCGGTGAGCATGTGGTGCCTGATATTGTACTAAATCTGGAGACACCTAGAACTACATGCCGGGATACGAACCTTAGACTATTGGAGTTACCGCACATAGGTACCGGTTTCTTAACCACTAGTACATTTCAAGATCACACTTTTATATTTTACGACAGAATAATTTCAGCTCAACATTGCTTAGATGACATATTCTAAATTCATACAAGATATTACTTTTCTTATTTATATAAAATCTTTATTATCCTAAAGACTTCGACCTCTTCAATAGTACTTACTATCAGGTGCACTGTACTCACTTTGTCGAGCCAATGTAAAAAAAATGATAAAAAAGAAACTGTCCCGTATTCGAATATGTATGCAGGCAACTTCGATTCAGTTCTGGCAACACCGTAAGGGTTGTCAATTGAGTTTTGCACTCGCTCGACCCATCCGCCGAGTCACAACGAAAAACTACAAATATTCAATTCCGTTGAGCATACGATTCCAAAGTGTACAAGTGTGCTAAGGAGAGGTCGTTGAAGGCACACAGTTTCCTGAATGAGAAGCAGAGGCCCCTGAAGAGTTGGTGAACTAGTGGTCGCGGTGAGTGAAACTCTTTAGGCAGCCCGTGCCACTGTTGCGGAGCTATCGAAGTACCGTACAGAAACTTAATTACTTTACATGTTGTATATACGTAACCGACAGCGTAATTACTCAAATGGACGCAGATACAATAGTAGCCAAAATAAAAGTTTCATAGGAGAAAGGTCTATGAGTAAAAACTTCCGTACAATGTGTTTTAAATAATCCAAATAATTTGAAATTACAACACGACTGGCGATACTTGAAGGACTGTTAGTAAACTAAATTAGCTAAGAAATCACAAGAGAACCTAAAGTATCAAGCAAAAAAAAAAACACCAGACTACCTACTTCTAAAGTGCAGTATTTTATATTCAACTAATTGTAATTTATATGACAAAAGATATGCTGTTAGATTTTTTGAATCAATTAAACTATGGATACAACAAAACACAATAAACTTATAAAACATGTGAAATATACCTCATTAAAGAAATCTCCTGTCCACTTGGCAACGACGAGAGTGATGATGATGGGCAGCGCGTTCGATATCTGCCCCGTCGTCTCTATGATGATGACTGTCAGCGAAATCGTCATGCGGACCACTCCACCCAACTGGGCCGCTGCGCCCACCAAAGCATACTTCGCTGGGTTAATAGTCTGATTACAAAAAAATTTAATGGTTGTAAAGAGGGTTTCGCTCTTCTTTTTCTTATAATAATATAGGAACTGTACACACAAAACCCTGTCATTCATCACAAATTGACTTGACCAACTTGGGACCACCATCAAAAGAGATGGGCAAAATGTAATCTGATTAATGATTAACGTTTACAAAATGTAGTCGTAATTTTTATTTTGTTGCTCTGTAATCAAGATTAAATCTCTTCAAAACATTAAGGAGTCATAGATGTGTATGCAATTGAAGATTCCGTAATGTTTAAAACATAGATGAGTAAAATGGAGTAATATTAATGATAAAAAACGTAAAATGTAATCGTAATAGTTTTTCATTAATCTGATTACATTTTGCCAATCTATGCTACCTAACAGTACATGAATGTCCTGTTAACTTTTTGGTAAACCTACCCCTCTCCCTTCCTTCGTCCCCCCTTCCATACTCTACCTCCCTTCCACCTTCACATTTTGTTGTTGATATTCTATTCTCATTTCAAGACATATTTATATCCCTAACTCAAAAAATAAATTATTTCCTCGCAGTAAATTGCATCCTTTATTTTAATCCGTTCAAGTTTAATTTTCGCACTGAAAGCCTCAAATCAGTTCAGCTGATTTTACGTGAAAACTGAACATACATACAAACATAGACATTTTCGAATTTATAATATTAAGTAGGATAAATATGTAGACTCACATTGGAAGGTAAGATGTACTGAATAAGGATGGCCAACAGCCGACCCCAGGCGGCTCCGGTCAGCAAGTTCGGTATGAATAACCCACTGGACACAGCCAGTCCGAACGTCCAGGTGGACAGCAGGAAATAGCAGACGACAAATACAGATATCGAGAGCGGCCGGTACGAGCCCATCGGGTCGTGTAGGAACGAGCGGACCGACGCCTCCGGGGTCTGGAACCATATCGCTGCCAAAGCGTTGTATTCACCGTCCGCGCAGTACAACTGAAATGTGACAATAGCATTACTTATTACAGTTTTGCGATCGCATTTGAAAAGTTTCAATGTTAACTCGTATCAATTGATAATGTTGCATCTAAGGTTAAAGTTGAGTAGAGCTTACTAAATATCAATGACTATGGAAAGTATTTTTGCAATGGGATAAAATAAAGTTTCCTTAAAATAAGCAATATTATTTTAATTTTAATTTAAAATAAGAAAAAAACAAGAAGAATGAAATAAGATTTTTCGAAAAGTATAAATAAATAATAATAATGTATCGTCACGCAGCCGGGCTGTAGACTTGAGAGAGTCTACTGCCCGGTTGAGATGGAGACGGTGCACCGACTGGGAGAGAGGTTTTGGAGGGGTGGGCTTTACTCCTTCCCCTCCTAGAGAGGTAGCCTCAACAAGGCTTCTTGTTCTCTGGGTGTCTGGATGAAAATGGCTTCCCAGACCCGAATGGAGCAACCAGAGGGACACCCTGAGTGTTTTTAGTCAGTAGGAGTCTGTCACACCGGGGTCACTGCCCTCACCGCGTCCCTGATGATCAACAGGATATTTCCCCGGGATACAAAAAAAATTGTCACGCTATTCTCTTTCAGCGTACGCTGAAATAAATCAGTGGCTGTTTCCAATTTGCCATTATTAGGTCAATTACACACGAGATATTTATTAGATGCAATGAGGGTATTATAAGAATATATCGTCTCTATTAACATAGACGTAAATCAATTTATACTTAATAAAAATAATTTAAAAGGAAGACTGCGCTACAGTGGATTGTGGTGCAATAAAAGTATTTGTATAAATAACAGGATTATAATAATAAAGTTTAATATAATACCTGAAGTGGAACTTTAGTGGGGTCTTCGCCGAGCGGCCGACAGTCGTTCAGCAGAAACATCATCAGGAAGCCGCATGTGGCACTCGCGGCTGCTACCAAGCAAGCCTCCACCACTCGGAGCCACGGTTCACTTATATACCTACGCAGAAACCAATCATAAATCCGTATTCACGTAAATATAAATACAGTCATTATCACTATCACAGCTAGAAAGTTGTATATTTTATTTTTTTAAATTGGGTCTCTTTTAGATCTGAATTTTCACATTAAAGTTTGCCAAGTGACATCATTTGGCTCTTGATACGGAATTGTAGTTTCGTCTTTTGGTTTAGATTGCTTCCAGCCCACTAAAAAGTATTTTCATCCAGTTGTCTGTGTAACTTGGGTTAAGGAGCAGGTTATACATACAACTTTACTTGAAAAAATACGATATTATTATTTTCTATCGACCGAGCGAAGTAAGATTACTTAGTCAAGTTAGGGAGTTCAGCACATTGTCCGTCTGACAGATGCCTATAGGTTTTAAACCAAATAAGATAACAATTTGAAATTAGGCTATACTATATAAACAAATACTAAAATAATTTATAATTTCTGTTTGCAATGCAAAATACCATAATGCAGAAAAAAAACGTTTATAGCGACATCGTTTAGAACAACATATGTACTGGTTATATTTACATGGAACAAAGATCCCAGCTGAATGCTGTGTGACCGATCATATCTCGAAAACATCACCAGTTTTTACGACTATCGGTTTTACGACTAAATATGAGTAGTCCATTCGATGTCGTTTTAACAGATTTTAACTGAAGTGTCGTGAAACAAATCACCTTATACGAAACACAGCGAGCCGGTAGTTGATATAATTCCACAGAGCGCCCAATAAACCACCGACGGCGCCAAATAACATGAACACCGGCAACTCGTAGAATTGAAACGGGAATGGTTCCATTTTGCCAAGATTTAAAAGACCTGAAACAATTTTCTTCGTGGAATAATTAACTCATTGGCCATCCTAAGATTATCATCCTGTATTATATGAAAAATAATAAACAGTGAAAGCAATATGTTTATAAACTTATATTTACAAAATCAACCAGACTTTAAGCAAAACATGGTTAAACACCGATCGCAGCTATCGTAAAAAAGTACACTGTTCTTCGATAATCGCCGTTAAAATGCTGGACCTGCAAGTCTTCAAACTTTTTGTAAAAGACTCAATAATTATTATCATAAGAGAAGAGTAATGCTCTAGTTAATTCTTAAATTCTACAGGGTAATGACACTGCAGGATTTGAAAACTTTATGCAGCACTAACTCTACAAAGCAGAATATATTGAGAAACAGCCGATAAAAAATATCTAAGCTGAAAACGTCTTTTTTTTTGTAACCCGGGGGAAATCCCTAACGGACCTTCAAGGGGCAGTAAGGGCCGCCCCCCGGAGTGTCGGACTTGCACCGACTAAAACCGCCGGAGTGTTCCTTCTCCCGCCTGCCGAGTGCCAAGGGCAAGGCTGAGCCATCTTCCTCGGCACCCGGCGACATCTAGCCTTCTGCAGGCCCGGCCTACTTGGCAGGGAGTGGTTAAATAATCGCCACCCCCCGCGTACACCTTACACACTTGGCGGGGAGAATGGTGTAAAATGCCACCCTTCCCTTATCTCCTTGATACGTCATTGGAGCGGTGTGTGGGAATAAATCGCACACCCCTCACGCCTGGATCTGGGCGATGCGCTCCCTCAAGCGCGCCGCCCGGCGTAAGCTGAAAACGTCTGTATGTACTAATGTAATGACTTTCATTTTTAACATTACGTCCATGTTTTATACTGTTTGGTTCAATGGTTGATCGAAATTTCCCCGAAGCGATCAAAACTGTAATTGACGCAATTGTTCATTACATTTGACGAATAGACAGAAGCAATGGGTATGATAAGCTCATGAGTTGGGTTGTGGGTTCGTTTGTAACAAGAACTACTAGTTTCTTTTAGATAAATTCTGTGTTTCCTACCAGTGGTAGGTTCAGTTTATGTAAATAGGCTTGTTTCAACTAAGTTGTAATTTCACTAGGGTACCGAGGTTGATTTCGCAAGAATACAATTTATAAATCCTTTACCTGGGTAACTTAGTTCTCCTGGATGTCCGTGGTATGCAGACAGGGCACAATTTAATGTGAAAGTTGACACTACAGTGCCAAAGAACGTTCTCCACGTCAACGCCTGGTTCCAGAAACTAGTTCCCTCTTCCAATGAAAACAAAACACCACCTGTATTCATGAAGAGGAGAGTTTATCATTGCTGATGTCATAATTGAACACTAAAATATCACAGTCAAAATGACTGCTCCTAATAATAATATTTGTATTTTGTTAATATTATAATATAAAAATAATATTATCCAATATCAATTCTTAAGTCGATACAACCATTAATGTATATGTCACACTGAACTATGTCGTAACACAAGTGTACAGACCATCATAGTGACTCGCTTCGGCCTGCCGCGTTTCGGGATCAGTTTGTATATACCGTTGTTCATACCTAAATATCTTCCGTCATGGTATGTGGGCCGATATAGCGAAGATGACTTCCTACTGGTTTTCATCCCATTCTTGGATTACAGTGTAATTTTCATCAGCTGCTATGTAGACTTTGTCGACCCATATCAAAAAGGGATAAAGCGTTAAGATATTTTAGTACTATTTTTATCCAATCTCATTTTTTTTTCGATTTTCTACTACTATTCTCGCTGACAGAAATTTTTTTGTCTAGAGTTTAGGCCACAGTGATGATGCTGTTGATGTCTGCCATTGCTGAAATGCAATTTCATCTCAATATTTTTACCGTTATCATCATCTCTTAAAGCAACTTTATTTTACTTTCACATTTTTTATCACTTCCAGTACGACTTGTAGAATATGATTAAAAAATAATACTGTTTTAAGAGATGATAATACGCCTGCCGGTCACTAATTACTTGACGATAGTAAATTCCCATATAAATTACCAATAGGAGCTCCGAAAGCAGCGGACACCCCCGCAGCTGCGCCCGCAGAGACAAAATCTCGCTTTTCATGGTCTTCGCGGAAGTATTGGAATACTTTAAAATCCTTGTTAAACGTCGTACTTTTGCCTTGAGATATACCTGCGGCTACAACTGCCCCGCTGTGGATCATTGGACCTTCCTATAAAAATAATAATATACGTCAGAATAAAAAAAAATATTACTACATATTATAAAACAATATATCTCACCGCTTTTGTTTGTCTGTTTGTGATAAACTCAATGGATTTCCATTAATCATCATTAAACAATGTGACGCATGAGGAAGGTTTTTGTGTATAATTTAAGGTTTAGTGTAAACTGTTTGAAATATGATGAAGATTATTAAATATCTCACAAAAAGTCAAGCCACCTTGGGGCTTTCATCGAAAACACACTCTAATCTTATTAATATATAAAAAATGTAAACACGTCATTAATTGACTATTAGTCGGCACAAAGTTTTTTCTAGCACGGTTTAGTTGGAAAGGTCTGTCCCGGCCATCAACCAATATCCCGTCGGAGAAAAAAAAGGCACAAAGTTCGCCCGGTCAGTTAGTTTGTTAATAAATATTCGTATAATATATTACCGAAATTAAAATATACAATTTATATTTGTTTGTGTCGAGATGTTTTCGAGGAGTTTGAAGTTACCTTTCCACCAGCAAGACCTCCAACCACAGCAGTTATAACTCCTATGGCTTTTACGAGTACAGTTTTAAATCGTACCACTCTCGGTACTTTAACGCCGTTCAAGTAACATTTCACTTGTGGAATACCGCTACCCGCTGCCACTGGCTAAAATAAGATATTAATCATAATAGGTATTTATGGACAACTCAGATGGAGGGAAAAGCTTTAGGAAAAATATTCAAGTTTTTTCGTTATGAAAACAAGGTGTATAGGTGAGTGAATGTAGACAATATATACGTATAAAGTAGGGATCTTCACGCCCCTTGCTCTCGGTTATAAAGCGACATTAGCCACTTTACATATGGTAAGCTGTCAGCTTAATTGTCATCTTATGGCATAAGGAACTTCTAAAAATTTAAGTTAAAGCTTGTAAATCATAAATGAGAAATTTCAAACAAAGAGTGCATTGATAGCTAACCGGAAAGCATACTGTAAGTGAAATATCAATATCAGTTTGACAACAATTAAAATATATGTTATATTTTGAAAACAATACAATACTTACTTCAACAAATGCAACCAACATAGATCCAACAAAAACAATACTTATATTCAATAACACCCATAATAAATATGGAATATATAGTTTGTCTAATATTACATATTTATCAACAGCTGTATAAAATAATATCTAAGGAAATTAACAATATTCCTATTATTAAAGTATCTCTGCTTACTCTGCAAGTGTAGAATTTTATAAATTGTTAGTTAGAGTGCTTTGCCAGTGTTTGATTTAATTTTGTGTGTGTTTATATATACTAAATTGCTCATATGGAGGAGGGTTCCATTATGATCTTCTGGAATATATTAACAAGATAAATATATATAAAATAAATCTTAAATCCAATATGGACTCTGAGTCCTGTCACATTACTATTACCCCTGCTATCCCACAGGTCAACCTTCTTATCGGGTATAACTCAGATTCAGTTGATGCAGTGTGCAAGCATTCATATGAATAATATTATTCAAGCTTTAGTATGTCAATATTTTGATCCAAATTAAATTATAATGGATGATATATAGAAATCGGATAATCAATGTTATCTCTAAGTTACCAGAAAAATATTCTACAGCTTCTTCAGAACATATTTCTACATATTCGGACCAGATGCAACACGTAAGTAACTATGATGAATTATGTTAGTTCAGAAGAACTTTTACAGATACAATGGTAACTATGTTTAACCCCTTGGCCTACACAATATCTGTCAATTGTGCGTGCTATAGTATACAAGAAAGTTATTTGCACTTCGTGCCATTCAACTGTTCAGCCTTATACCTGAACCAGGGCAATATATAGTTATCACGACATGTATATTTCAATGCAATAAAAGGAATTGTTAATAATTAAACAATGGTTAGGAACAAATAGTAATTTTAAGACGTCTGGGGTGTAATTATTTTGTTTATGACACAAATTCTTTACCATGAGTCGAGTCCGACTCATGGTTTTCACTTATGACACAAATTTTTACCACAAGTCAGACTTGTGGTTATAGGCCAATGCGTTAATGTATAGCAATACTAAGAAATACATTTTAAAGAATGCAACCAAATACTGTATGAACTCAAAGTCACTAAGGATAAATACTTGATAATATTTTGGTTATTATATAATTACAGATTTTAAAGTTGTTGTTCCTGCTTAGACAAAAAATAGATTGATTTTCTTTATTTTTTCTCAAAATTTTTAACTGGAATTTCTTTTAAAAAGGATACATTTCTTAAGCTCCTTATATTTTATGTTGGAGAATTCTTCTATGCAGATGTCGATTATAAATGCTATCAGAGCTGTCACAATACCAATTAGCAAGATTATAAGCCATCGCAGTATATCTTTCCAAACTATGAATGGATAGCCTCTTTTTCTTTCTTCGTCTAATAATAAGTGATTTTCACATGTATCATAATCTAAACTCTGTAAATATACCAATATATATAAATAACAAAAAAAAAAACTATTGTGTGTACTTAATTCTAAAATACTTAAATAATAGAATAACATTTCATATTCATAGCATATATAAATTTGTAAAAAAAATGAGTACTAATCATTTTTCCTCTTTGATTTCAATTTTATTTGTTAAACAAAATATAGGTGCTAAAATGAATCCATATAAGAAAAAACAGGGATAATGACTGTAGATTTTATTAAAAAGTTTACCTCATATTTAGCAGACAAAATGTTCATAGAGCCAGGTTTTATCTTTTGTGTAGGATATCTACGTCTAACTCCATGACTGCCATATGACTCATCCTCCAATTCCTACAGCAAAAATAGTATTTATACATATTAACACATGAAATAAAAAATAATGATCAAGAACTCAAAAATTAAAGTTAAGCTTCTGGCAAATTTTTACTAAAACTAGGAATATATCCAACAACTTAATAACAGACAGTACCTCAATTAATATGGATAGAAGATACTTAGGCAGAAAATAAATAAATAGTAAGGCTATTTACATTATTTCCCAGCTAAAAGAAAACATTTGTCAACCTAAGTTGACCTACATGCATTGTATTACAGTTTATGATATTTTATGTCAACTGTAAAATATATAAACATTTATACATAATATGATTAATTCAAGGTAAATTCAATAAGTCTAGATTTATTTCATAAAAAGTTGTCACCCTCATCAAGACATCTACATATTACTTATGGCACTATTCATTAAATATTTACCAAAGTTAAATACATTTCCTATTCAGTAATATCTCTTTCAATTATATCTGTAAAATAAAATATTGTTATTCGAATTAACATTTGTGATTATTTTTGAACTAAGAATCTTGACAAACAAGGGGTTAAAAATTAAGTTTAGGGGTTTCTTGCTCTGAAAAACTGCACAAGCTATAGTAAGCTTGTCGTTAATTAAATTTAAAATATTTTACAATTATTGACCTTTAACAAAAAATAATAATTTCAGCATTCATTCACACCATTTCTAAATAAAAGAGCCTCATTATTATTAGTAAAAGTGAATAATGATTAATTGCATATATTCCGAATATATGAACAAATCCAGGAAAATATTTACGTAGTTTTAATAAAATTAAGGTATGTGAAATGTTAAAAGTTACCTCAGAAATGGTTTTATTAAGTTGTCCATAATTTGAAGTAGTAGCCTCCTCATTGCTAACCAATTGTGCTGTATCGGACGTAGTTTCACTGTTAGATGCATCTATTATAGATGTAGACGAACTACTCATTATCAGAATTTACCACATGAACAAAAGAAAGAACTCTGGACTACGATGTATCATTGAAGTTTATTTATTTATATCAAAAATAAATTTTTATACATGTATATTCGATTTTTATTTATATGGATTTTTTTTTGTAGATGATAATGTATTTATTTTCTTAACAATACAAATACCGTACAGTTTAATAATATTATTCTTAACAAGTACAACTTTGCTTCAAACTCAGACAATTGACATTAGCAAAACAGTGCCGCATATATCTATTAAAATTTCTTTCAAAAATATGTTGAAATCTCCCTGAAAGTTTAAGCTCCCATAATTATTGTTTCGTACTTAAAGTGTAATCAATTTTTTATTGAATTGTTATTTTTTTCTTAAAAACCAATTACAAAAGTACCTAAGATTAATTCAGACCTATAGAAAATTAAATTCTGAGTTGAATTGACATTTCCGACACATTTATGATTGACAGTATTATTATGTTTTACAGAGTGCGTGTAGAATATAAAGTTCGAAGATAGTCAGATAGAATTTTAATTAGGTATACAACTTTTTACAAAATAAATATTTAACACATTCTTCAAGAAAATCTTAATTGGTTGACAAGCTCGTTCTTAACAACTATTGCCTGGCAACCAGTTTTATATGAGTAATATAATGTGCCAGTATTATTTTACAATAACGGGCAGTCCACATTCTTTAACACTTTCCCTCGTTATTTTAAATGATACTGCATTCCTAACTCAGCTCGTATCTTGGTGAGCCTAGGCTTAGGCACAGCTTTTGTCATTAGATCTGCCAATTGATTTGCAGAACTTGTTTTATGTACTTGCAACAATCCTTCTTGTACTGTTTCACGAACAAAGAAGTGTCTCACTCTAATGTGTTTCGTTCTTTTGTGAAACTCAGGATTATGTGCAAGGCGTATGGCAGCTTCGTTATCCACTTTAAGTGTGGGCACTCCTTCTAAATTTGTAATTTGGCTAAAAATCCTTTGTAGCCAAATTAATTCTCTTGCACCTTCACTCGCAGCAACAATTTCTGCTTCTGTAGTTGAAATAGCGACTGATGTTTGACGTTGGCTTAACCAAGAAACAATTCCATTCGCGAAAAGACATGCTACACCTGTTGTGGAGCGTCCAGTTTGTACATCTCCAGCATGATCTGCATCGCTGTAGCCTTCTATTATAGCTCTTGTACAGCTTGAATCATATGTAATGCCATAGGACATTGTTCCTTTTAGATATCTAAATATCCTTTTCACTTTCTGCCAATCAGCTTTGCTAGGATTTTCTAATGTTCTAGATACCACCCCTACAGCATAAGCTATGTCAGGACGTGTACCTGTCATCAGATATGCTAATGCACCCACTGCTTCACGATAAGGAAACTTTTCTGAAGCTTCTACCTGTTCAGAAACTTTCCCTGTTTCTAAGGTCGGATTTGTTTCAATTGGTGTTGAGACTGGATTGCAATTTATCATTTGAAAACGTTCCATAATTTTCTTAGTGTATGCCTCCTGCTTAATTGTAATAGATCCATCCATTGATCTATCAATTTCCAATCCTAAATAATATTTTGCTGGCTTGCATGTGATTTTAAGAATATCACCTAACTCTTCTAGGAATTGGTTTGCAAGGGCTTCATCTGTTGCAGCAACAAGTCCGTCATCGACATATAATGTTATTAAAATTTTCTTGTCTTTTACTTTTTTCATAAAAAGACAGCAATCAGCTTCATTCTGAATGAAACCTTTAGAAAGAAGGATATCTTCAAAGTAATAGTTCCAGCATCTCGGGGCCTGTTTTAAACCATACAAACTTTTATTCAGGCGACACACTTTTGGTGTTCCATCACTATACCCTTCCGGCTGTTTCATATAAATTTCTTCTGTAAGTTTACCATTTAGAAAAGCTGTTGATACGTCAAACTGAGTCAAATAAAGCTTTTCTTTAGCAGCAACACTTAATAAGGCTCTTACTGTAGCCATTCTTGCTACTGGACTAAAAGTTTGTTCGTAGTCAGTTCCTCTTTGCTGTTTGAATCCTTTGACTACTAATCTCGCCTTATATTTATCGATTGACCCGTCAGGATTTCGTTTGATTCTGAAAATCCATTTACACGGCAGTGCTTTTCTATTGGATGGTAAATTACACAGAGTCCAAACATTATTTTCTTTTAAGGATTTCATCTCGCTAGTCATGGCTTTCAACCATTCCACTTTGTCATCCCTTTTCATTACATCATTATATGTTTCAGGAAACATATCTGTACCCACATAACACACATAATCCTCCAGTTTCTTTGGACGTGAGAGGTTAGCTCTGTTGCGTAAATTGTAATTGGGTTCTAAGTTTAATAAAGGCTCTACAACTTCAAGTTGGTCGTTAGAATCAACGAATTCTTCTTCATCGCTTTCCAATGACTCTTCATGAACTTGATCTTGGTTTTGTTCAGCACTATCTCCCTCAAGAGCTTGTTCATGATCATTTTCTGGTTCGAGCTCTGTCAATGGTTCTATAATCTCAGAATCTCCTTCAGTTCTTTCTAGTTTTATAGGAATGTTGGTGGAAATTTTGAACTCTACATCAGTTTCAAATGTAATGTCTCTAGACCTTAACGTCTTTCTTCCATCCCAAACACGATAACCATCATCATTCTCATAGCCTATGAGTTTGCCTTTAACAGCCTTTTTATTAAACTTTTTGCGATTTTGTTTTGGAATGTGAACATAGCATTCACTTCCTATGATTCTTAAATGACTTATTTTAGGCTTTCTTCCATGCCATAGCTCAAATGGTACTTTGTCATTTATCCTAGTTGGACCTGTCCTATTGAGCACGTAGGCAGCTGTGTTAATCAGCTCTGCCCAAAGTACTTGTGGTAATTCTCCTCTTGCATGTAGCATTGATCTTGCTGCTTCTACTAGAGTACGGTTTTCTCGCTCACTACAGCCATTCTGTTCAGGCGTGTAAGGCATCGTCAGCCGTTGCTGAATACCGTGATTCTGTAGTATTTTTCGGATGTCTTTATTGTCGAATTCACCACCATTATCGCTAAGTATCGTTTTTACAACATGTCCATGGGTTCTAGCTTCTTTTAACATTTGAAGAAGTCTATCCTTTACTTCAGACTTATGACGAATGAAGTAGACCATGCGATAGGCTGAGTAGTCATCCTTGAACAATACATAATATTTATATTTTGACATGCTATCTACAAAAGGACCGCACACATCAGTATGAATCAGCTCTCCTACTGCTGATGCTCTTTCCCTTTTTCCGAACGGTTTTCTATGCGCCTTTCCATAGATACAACCTTCACATTTCTTATTATCAAGGTGTAACTTAATACCAAGCTCTCTTTTCACCAAAGAAATAATGTGTTTTTTATCTTGATGCGCGAATCGTTCGTGATATAACTGAAGTAAGTTAGTACCAGTTACAGCATTGACTTCTATAGTTTTTTGCTTTAATGGAATGACTGTTTTCATATCTAGCTTATAAAGTCCTCCTCCAGGAACTCTATTTCCAACTACTTTAGTCTTACCGTAAATTTTTAACTTGCACTCTCTGGTCGTCGAAATAAAAATGCTTTGCTCCATTTTATCTTGCGCAGCTAATATCGAAAAAAGGTTTTTTGTGAGTGATGGTACTAACCACACATCACTAAGAATGATATTTTCATTCTTGCCATATACATTGGATACCACTTCAACAGTGCCTTTTCCTAAAGCTGGAATTATACTACCATCTGCTGTTGTTACTATGTGTTCTGAATCAAACTCTTCAAAATCTTTAAAGTAATCACTTCGAACAGCTATGTGAGTTGTGGCTCCATTGTCTACATACCAATTTTCTTTATCTTTTGCATGCTTATCAAAGCAAGCATTTATCGATAGAGTACATTGTTGCACTTGCTTAGATGTCGAATGTGTTGCTGATACACTTGGTTTAGGTGGCCTCCCATCCTTAATCCATTTTTTACACTTACGAACTCTATGTCCTTTGCGAGAACAATAGTTACATATCAGCTCTTCATCTTTACAATGCGTTACTTTTCTCCTTTGACTAGTCACTAGTGCCTCTTCTTTATGGGCAACTTTACTCTCTAATGCTCTTTCATATGCACAGAGATGACTGGTCAAATTTTCAATAGTTTGTGCACTTTGGTTCAATAACAACCAACTAGATTTGAACGCGAAATATTTTTCATCCAGGGTATCTAAGATTTTGCATATCAGGAACAAATCAGGAAGCTTAGTATTTTGATATCTCTTTGCAATTTCAAAATTTAAGCTACTCCAGATATTCTTTAATTTTGACATATGAGAAGACATATCATCTTCTTTGCAATATTTAAAACTAAAGAAATCCATGCATAAGTTGTATGCTCTATCCTCTGTTTGTCCATCAAACAATCTATGTAACTCCTGCCAGACTTCATGCGCTGTCTCAAATCTCATTATTTTCTTCAATGTGTCTTCAGACATATTTGTGGTAAGTATGAGCAGAGCACAACTTTCAGCTTTTCTATACTTAGACATAGCTAAATTATAGGCGCTTACTTGGGCGGCGTCACCTGCTCCCTCAGACGGAATAACTGGTATTGTGAGTTTACCCTCTGTTGCTTCCATGGCACCTTCAGTACCTCGCAACATTATGGAAACCTTGTATTTCCATGTGCTCCAGTTCTCTTTTCCTTCTAAGTTACCTATTTGCAACTTCGTTGTAAACGATTCCATTTTTAACTATCCTCTTCTTTAATCTGATGCTGATACCATAACCTATTATGTTTTACAGAGTGCGTGTAGAATATAAAGTTCGAAGATAGTCAGATAGAATTTTAATTAGGTATACAACTTTTTACAAAATAAATATTTAACACATTCTTCAAGAAAATCTTAATTGGTTGACAACCTCGTTCTTAACAACTATTGCCTGGCAACCAGTTTTATATGAGTAATATAATGTGCCAGTATTATTTTACAATAACGGGCAGTCCACATTCTTTAACAAGTATTACTACAATTTAAAAAATTTACGAAATAATTTATTTTACTGATTACTTTAGCATTTATTTAAAAATTGTGATTAGATATAGACTTATTTGTCTCATACTGGCATAAAGGAAAAAGTCATAGAGCATGCAAAGCATGTAACTTTACGTAATTTCTATCTATATATAAGAACGACGATCAACACACTATTTTTCATGTTCAGGTATAGGCATAAAGCTTACAGCCACACATTTCTATTTCCACAAAATGATGAATTTTATTATTGATAATGATCAGTATTGACTAATAAATTGATGAAGAAATTTAAATTACTCTGACTAAAACATCTGTTCTTAAAAACCCTTTATTAAATTTGAAATCCCTAAGCTTAGGGATAAAATTTTAAGAGGGCAACATTAGTCAACAATGTCAATATTGTCACAATGATTACGATTTTTTTAATGCGTTACTAGACAAGCAAAGGGTTAGGAGGCATAGAGAGCATTGTTATATTTTGATTTTTCTGTTGATATCAGTCATATGAATATTAAAGGTCATTATTTTCTACAGCCAAAAAGTGTGCATTAAAGGCGAATGTATATATTTGTTTGAAGCAAATTTTTAACCTTTTTGATTACTTACATTTTATTTATGTAAGGCGAAATTCATATAATTTTTAGTTTCAGAAAAAAAATCTACACAATATTTCTCCATTATATATTTGAGTTCGACAGTAAAAAGAATATACATATATAAGTTCGGATGCTATGCAATGGAAAAAAAGATATAAATTAATCTATGCACCTTTCTAAGGGAGGTGGGAAAGATACCTAATAATGTAAATAAAAGGGGAAAATTTCCTTTCGGGGTGAGCAGAGAAACATCGGTGGCTGTATTCACTAAAGGTAAAACGCACGTACATGTATGTTAAAGCAATTCAGTACAATGTTTAAGTTTTGTAAAATATTTAAATATATTTAATTCAAACTTGTTCTATAATTAATTTAATATGTTCTAGACCATTTAATCATTAATAGTTATTGATTTCCTTACGGCTGCTAATCTAATACATTACATTAATAGTACAAACATTAATAGTAGCTTGAATGAAAGATAAAAAAATGATAATCTGTTAAACTCCGTAAAATATAGTACTATTATCATTTTGATAATGTTATCATTTTATCAGTGCGTAAAGGAGAACGTACTTATGAAGCTTGCACACATTCGATATATTCAGCAATCCGTACAAACAATAGATGTTCCGATGTGTGTGTAGCTTGTTCGCTCGTTTGGTTGACAATCGCGATGTGATGTATTCTACATCATCGCATGCTGAGTTATATTTTCAACAAAACCTTTTAGTTTTATTTATTTACTCGATTAATTTCTAAATGTTTTCTTTAGTCGTACCTACTTTTCATAGTTTTCGTTTCTAAATATGTGTAATTTGCCGCCGAAGTTCCATTCAGTGTGTCGCCTTTGTTTATCATTCTGTGGCGATAATTGCAGTGATGTTAAACTTCCAATTTTTGATCGTGATAAGGATAAATCACGTCTATCGGAGATGATAATGACAAATTTGTCATTACTGGTAATTATTGTACTTAGTTTCTAAACATAATCAACGGGAACTCTGAGTTTTCTCGTGTGAAAGTTTAGCGTAAGCGTATGAGATTGTGGATGCTGATAAGCGCCATTAACTTTCTCGCGGGTGTTGGATATTTTCGCATTGTGATATCATATTACGGCCCACGCGTCGACTGCTCGGCTGTATGACTAATGACATTCGTGGAAGTGATACGGGAGCGCGCGGCTGTCGCGCTCTGTATCGCCTGCTGATAACAAAGGAGCTCGCAGGATGCCTATGTCGCAGTCTCCCTGTGCCCTAGCGCCTCCTGTGTCGAAGTATCCGTGTGTCTCGACCACCCCTCTGGTTCACACCACACTCCTAGCTGTATTACCCTTAATAAACCATATGCAGCTATTTTCAGAATTCAATATATCCTAAAAATAGATTTATATTTTAAGGGAATCAATGTGCAGGGGGACTGTTCTCTCTACAATTTCTGTCTCATAAATAATGCACTGAACAGCTTTTGGATTTCCTTAATATGTTTGTTATCACATTGATTCAAATGACTCATCATATATGATTACTCTTGCGAAAGGTCACTGGCCACATCATCTTGCTTAATGACTGTGAGTGATATTGTGAAACATGGCCACACATCTAATGTTATAATGGCTTTCTAGGTGACTCCAGAAGATTTGCTGCCACAGGTGGTATGTGGTAGTTGTGCACATAAACTTGATGAGTTTCACACATTTAAAGAGCTATCACATAAATCAGAAAGACTGCTGGAACAGTTCCTTCAATATGCCAATTCATTGTCGGGTCCAAAAGAGGTAAGTTTTATTGTCAGTCAATAGTAAATTGCTTTATTTAGAATGTTTATAAATTTTTATTAGCTTTTAAATAATTTATGTGTACATTAAGTAAAAAAGATTAATCTTAATTCTAAAACAAAATATGTCCTATAAAACAAACAACATTTATTTGACTATGGAATAATTTATTATCCAATAACATAGTTTCAATTTAACAAATTATCTAATAAAGATATATTAATAAAATAATAATACTATTTGTAATAGATTGATAATATATTATTTATTTCATGCAAAACTGCTATCTCTGTTTAAATTGACATAGCGAATTGGTTGAGTCCTTATCCGCTTATGGTAAATACCTTTAAGTGCATTGACTAATAAACCAAGCAGCATGCCGAGTAATACAACTAATGCTACACCGAGGATGCTCCAAAGAATATGTCTAGGCCTCAAATCAGAGAAAGTAAACTTTTTTTTCTGTGCAAATGAATTGTCTAAAGTTGGACAAAAAGTCAATGTTATATTTGTGATGTAAGCTCCACTTAATTTCATAGGAGCTGCACAGCTGAAAATTAAAAAAAGGTATTATTAATTATCCGAAGTTTTAAAATATAGATGAAATATCTTATTTCTAACAAGGATATACCATATTATTTTACGTTTACAATAGTGGATCATAAAATTATGAGTGAATACACAATTCTCAAAATAAAGATAAGATTCTATTAATGATCCCAATAGGTCCGTATAAGTAATTAACTATCTTGTAAAATCAAAGCAACCTGTATATACAATGGTAATATGTTACTCTATTAGGATAATAAGAATGTAAACATCATTTAGAAGTAAGATTTCTAAAATCCGTGCACAAGGTACTTAATAATATAGTAACTCTATAGTAATAATTTAGTAATGTAGTATATACTCTATAGTAATATAGTAGTTCTTACTATGAAAGTACTAAATTCTGAACTTATGGTTGAATTAATAGGAAAAGACAAACATTTAAAACTAAAGCTTAGCCACCATTAACTATATATTTGTTATAGAATTTATATTCATTCAAAAAACAAATCATTAAAAATTAATTCAGTTCTAGTAAGAGAACTGCTTATTTGCCATGAAACCTGATAGCAAACTAATATTGATTTAATGAATATCAATTTAACTAGTATAGAGATCAAATGCTTTTTATTATCAATTTGGCAAAGGCATCCACAAAGAATTGTATTAATTAAAAATAGGTACAAAATGTTAACAGACTTGCTTAAGGTTGTAGTGGTCAGTTGCTACAGCCGTCGTAACGTCATTTGAAATGACAATATTATACAGAGTACAGTCCTTTGATAAACATTACAAAAATGATTAAGATACATATAGATATGCAAATAGTGTAATAAAAATCAATGAGAGCCTGGGGAAATCCTGTTTTTATAAAATGACTCATAGTTCAGTATGGTATATTAGTGTAACCAAAGTATTTATATATCAAGATGTGACACCTATAAACCATTCTCTTGATTGCAAAACAAACAAACAACAAAACCATTTTTTTAGGGGAGGAGGTGTATGTAGAGTTGACTATAACACAATGGTATACATTCTTGGAATATATTTATGTGATAAGTAAAATTTGTATAGTTGAGACTTTATTTTGACCTTGACCAAACTTGATGTATACACTATACAAGCTGGTGTTAAAATGCCAATATAGGTTAATATTATATTACGTCTGTTATTCGTTTCTATACTGTTAATATTTTTATCCCGAAGGTAACTATTTACTTCTTTTTCGTAAATAAGGTATACAGTAATAATATTAACATTTTAAAAATACGGACACGTAGAAATATAGGTAGAATAATTAATACGCATAGCCATATACATTAGACTGTCCATGTAATCTACAATATCAAAGATTTATCGCAAGTGCGAGCAGACGATGCGTTGAGACGTCGCAACGTTGTTACAGCGAAGCCGCACCAATCAGTGCAGTCTGTTATTAAAAATGTATCGGAATAGCCTACGGAGCGGTTCCACTGCGGTATCGCAACACATGCACACTTTTCCGCCTCGTCTCGCGAAGTATAAGTGTGGTGCTGCGCCGGAACGTAACGTGTGCGGTTTTCTTTTTTGAATCGACTATCTATTGATTGCCGGGACAAGCATATACAGCTTAGGGGGTGAGCACAGAAGGTTAGCTAGCAAGTTTATGGGTTGGGTGGCTATGCAAGGGCATCCCTCTGGGTACAAACCTCGACTTGGACCGCCAGCCAAAAAAAAATACGAACGGGTGATCTACTAGCGTTTCGGAAGTGACTACCTTAAGAAGAAACGCCGAAAGAAACTCAAGGCTACGTCGGAGTAGACCGTGTGCGCGCGCGCCATGCATATTTATATGGGATACACCGTAATGTCAGCGGCCCGGAGCCGCGCCACCGACGCAACGCATCGTGTGTCCCAATATTTAATCAGTGTTATGTTTCTGTCGAATTATGTGATGGTTGTAGTTTGTAACCTTGTTATTAAAGTATCACACAGTCAGTGTTGTTAAGTAGTGTTGTTGGTGGTAGTAGTTAAGTAAGTTGGTTGTAGTAGTAGTAAGCTGCTCGCGTCCGTAGCCTTTACCCTAGTTTCCCTACACGTGACACCTGTGTGGTGCTAAACGAGCAGCAGCGAGGTGGTAGGGCGTCGGTGCCCGTCTGGATCGCGACCACAGTGCACGGGTGTAAAACCCGTCATAGTGACCAGTTTCGGCTTATCGCCTTTCGGGATCAGCTTGTGCATATCCAGTAGCTCATATACCTAGAGACTTTTTTTTTTTTTTTGAAGCGGACTAACTACTGATTGCCGGGAAAGGCATTTTCAGCTCAACCGGGCTTAATACCTAGAGACCTTCAGTCGTGGTATATGTGGGCCGACATGACGATGTAGACTATCAATGGATTTTCATCCTTTGATAGTCGCTTTCGTTTTTGGACTACACTGTACTTACCATCAGGTACTCTGTAGTCACTATGTCGAGCCAGTGTAAAAAAAAAATAAAGTATATGGTGTTTGATTCAATTATATAAAATCTAAGTGTTTGCGTACTAAGTAACTCAAGTATTCTACGTCTTCTCGTATATCGCTGTATTAGCATCCTACCTGTATCCGTTCACATGCAAAAGCATTTTTTTTAGTATAAACTCAACTCTTTGATAATTCGGATTTAATTTCTTCAATGAGTCACGATTCACATGGAAAAATGCCACTATAGCATCTGAGCGGTCATGTTGTAGACAATTCGTGCAGGCGCTAGTATTTTTTGTAACAGCGATGAGCCAAAGGACGTACACTACACATGATACGATGTCGCATAAATACATACGACGTCGCGTAGTGTCCCGATGCATCATACAAAATCATAATACGAAATATTGTGGTACGACGTATGATGTTACACTGTCGATACGTTGTCGTTAAAATTTAAATTGAATATTACATTGCTATCCTTGTAATTATCTTCTGTTTTATCCCGTAGTACGGGACGCTTTTGCATTAGGGATAAATTGATATATGTCAATGTCGTGGGTCATTTTGTTGAACACCAAATGCGATAAGGATGTCGTTTTGTGCGTATGAGTTTGGCTCTTTACCTCATCTCCAAAGTATAAAACTAAGTTCAATTTTAATCGTGACTCTGCCACCGGTCTTAATAGTATTATTATGGTGATTACATTTTAATTTTCATTATTTAAAAGCTGAGCTTGGATAGAAACTTACTATGGAATGTTTCCAGGCTTAAACTTAGTGCCTGCGCCTTGTCTGGTAACAATATCAGCGAGGTCGCAATTGCAAAGCCAGTTGTTGTCGGTCATTCCTAAAGTTTCCAGTTTGTTCCAGGGCATCAAGTCGGTTGATAGCTCACTTAAATTATTATCATCCAAATAGACCTGTAACATTTTCAAAATAATTCGTAGTACTTGTGCATCCAAATATATATCAAGCAAATATCCAATTTCAATGGTGTCATTTTTTTATGAGTATTGTGTCGTTGTAAACTGTAAAATAAACTATCGTTGTAAACTATAAAATAAACTAGTTTTCAACTGCAACGCAGACGAAAATACTGGTGCGGAAGTTCACGCTACAGGCAGTTGTTTCAGAAGCAACTACGTTTTTAACCGCGTCAGAACTGGTCACTTTTTGTTTTAGTAGGACTAGTATTGATGACCGGGAAAGGTCTCCGTAACTAAACCGGGCGGGAAATAACTGGTCACACGTGACTTTCATACTGACACAGTAAAAACTTATTTCTTTTTCAACTATAAAACTGAAATACAGGCCTCAAGTGTATTCGACCTTTTTTTATTTGCTCAGAAAATTACTTTAGCTCTGGAGTTTCCCTAAAGAGGAGATAATGTGCGAATATTTATGCGTTTATCTAAGTAACGATATAACACTTACGTTGTACTTGAAAGTTTTTATTACTATCAGTTGATTGTACCAGAAGTTATTCCATACATAAATATAATTGCTGAATTGATCGCTATTATGTATTTACGATGTAGTGACTATGATATTAACGGCTTTCATGCCTCAAGACAACTAATAAAATGGCTGACATCTTTAACGCTTAGATGTGAACTGTTCCGATTTATTTTAGACAAAGTTTGTATTTAATATGGCATTAACCGCAGCTTTTAAAACATTATTTATACTTTGTTCCATATACGAGGTCCTTTATGAGAGTTGTTGTCATTATTGTAATTTTTTCGTTATGGGTTCATGGGTGTTTAGTGTCAAACCTTGATATATCGCTGTAGAAGCAAAGGAGTTCGTGGTGAAATGTACACATGATATTGTATTATTATCTACTGTAATAATAGAAAACAATGTGTGTGAGGTAAAATGGCGTTTGTAATAAGTTAGAACCAGGGATGTTACGGAGCTTCGACTCCGACTCCGATTAGTCGGAACTTCCGATTGTTATTACACCTCCGGTTCCGACTTCGGTTCCGAAACTTTTTAATCGGAGGTATTTATCGGAGGTCACCACCACTATATTGTAGTTAATTTATTTGATTTTATTTTATATGTAATCAAACAATCAGTGCTACTTAATTTAAAGATCTAATTTTTTTTAATTTAAATTAAAAAATATGGTTAAAATTATTAAATTTAGAAATAAATGTACATTAAAATTTATTACTAAAAGGTTTTTTTTTTATTTTACATTTACATTAAATTTAACATTAAATTTAAAATTAACACAAAAACAACCCTGGCGCGTATTTGATTTAATTTGTGCATTCTTAATGGAAAAATGTTAATAAAAAGCACAGCAAATTTTATTTTCATTGTCTGTGTATGTGTAAATGTATCACTTTCTAATTTAAAAGGTTCACTGAATAATGTTTTTATTTATCCCTTAATAAAACTATTTTATTCCGCCGTCACTTGTGACTGACATTGCCTCCGACTCTGATTCCGACTTCGGTTCCGACTCCGATAAGTCAAATTTCAAAACTCCGACTCCGACTTCGGTTCCGATATAACTGCCTCCGTTACATCCCTAGTTAGAACCAACGTTCAGCACCGTTTCAAAGATAAACTTTGTTTTGTATTAAGGCGCCGTATAAGTTAATGCGTGTTTCGATTTATTTATTTACAGTTGATCATTTAAGATTAATTTTACAAAGAATGATTGATCGATACGTAAACATTTGCTGAAGTAATTAATCAGTTGACCTCGTTTCGACTGTCGTGTAAGCATTCGATCTGGCCCGAATAATATTGCAACTAGTTATAATGTGATGATTAAAAAAAGAGAAGCCGATGCCTTATTCTGTGTATGTTTACATGTTAGTAAGAGCATGAATACTATTTGTATTATATCTCAAAGTGAATATATAATTACTTAAAAATATATAATTGATTTTAGTAAATATCTATTTCTGTATTGAAGGATTATGGCGGTTGACGGCAATATTTTTTTCATATGTGTTGAAAATAATATTATTAATATTATATCGTCACGTTATATCCCTATCGGGGTGAGCATCTACTAGATCTACAGACATCTATCAGATGTCATGCTGATTTTCTCACGATGTTTTCCTTTGCCGGTGAATATGTGGTGCATAAATTCGCACTTAATTTGGATAAATCCAGATGAACGTGCCGGGATACGTACCTACGTCCATTCGCGTTTCCGCGCATAAAAACCGGTTCCTTATACTCTACTCCACCACAGAAATTGTACAAATTAAAAATAATATAATAAACAATACACTTGAAAAATATATAAAATGTTAATTCAGTTAAAAATATTACTTTTGCCTATGCACGCAAATATCCTCATATATATGTATATATGTATGTATATATATATGCATTTATGTATGTATATATATGTATTTATGTATGTATATATATGTATTTATGTATGTATATATATATGTATAGCCCGCCCGGTCCGTAGGAAGTATACGGATACCCAGGCCCGGCGAAGGCGAAGAAAGGACAGAGTTGGCACCCCGGTAGTTTTAGTCGGTGCAAGTTTGACACACCGGGAGAGTGACCCTCACCACTGCCCTGGCGGTCCGAAGGGTTTTCTACCGGGTTAACAAATATATATGTGTATATGAGGATATTTGCGTGCATAAGCAGAAGTAATGTTTTTAACACATTTCATTTTCAGTTATTTTGGGACTTTTCATAAATATGCTCCCATGTCAATCTGCGTATTTTCTATGGCTCAATGATTAACTAATTTTAATTAGAAGTTAATAAAGTGCTGATTACGAGATAAGACTTGTTTGTAAATCGGTTAAAAATAACATCTAGTATGAATAACAACAACCAGAAGTGCGCTTAGCGAGTTTATGGATTTTGGAAGCAATGAAATGGCACTTCTGTGTTGTGGGTATGGACTAGTGATGAAAATGCCCGGGAATTTTCCCAAAGTGCCCAGCACTTCCGCGAACATTTCGTAAATTCCCGGGAATATTCCCCATACAAGTTTTGGGCACTTTGGGAAAATTCCCGGGCATTTTCATCACTAGTATGGACCAAGGTTGTTGCGAATATCAATGTCGCTTTTTATTTGCATCGTTTTCAATTTCGACATCTGCATTAACCAATGCTGATAATCAGGTCGTGATAAGATCGGTGGAGGCGCGTTTTAGTTCTAGCAGCCCAAAGTGACTAGAATTAGTACGATCCGATTTTTTTTAACATTATTTGACTTCCTGTTTTGGCAGTATAGACAAATTCAGTAGTTTTTAGCATGATTTGATAAAACATCTAAAAATTTGGCGAAAAACGCTGTTTAAATATTAACTTTAGCTAAAAAAATATATAAAAAGCAATTTTTTAAAAATTAATTACTAATAATTTTCATAGAAATGTCTATTTTGTTTTTGGTTTGGCTTTATGTTTTTGTGATTGTGATAGCCTAGTGGATAACCGGTATCCATACACGGTAACGCGAATGGTCGTAGGTTCTAATTCCGACCCATACTTTTGCGTTTTCCTAAATTAAGGTCGGATTTAGACACCAAATGCTTACCGGTGAAGGAAAATATCGTGAGTAAACCCACATGGTATCTAATAGAAATGTCATGTGTAAGAAACCTAAGCCTTGTGCTCTGACAACAGCGATCAGCTGCGTTTGGTAATATATATATATATATATATATATATATATATATATATATATATATATATAAAAAAGCAAAGTGGATACAGCCACTGGTGCATCTCTACTCACCCCGAAAGGGATATAGCGCTATGATATTTATTATTTATTTTATTTATGTAATCACAATCATAAACATGAGAATGATCCACTAACTAGCGTTTCCGAAGGGCCTACATTGAATAGTTTCGAAAAAATCTTAAGGTTATAACGCTGCATCAGAGTGAGACCACGCATAGAGCATTTACGCAATGCATCTCAACCGAATTAGTGAAAACACAAGCTTAGAAACTCGGAGCGAATTCGGATATCTCTGATCTAAATCGTGAAAATATTAATCTAAGCGCTCATTATAATTACCACAAACTGATACATTTACACGACCGGAAATATTAATACACGAGTATTCTTAAAGTAATACTACAGCTATTTCGGTTTGACAATATTCGGGTCCGAATTGAAGATTAACGGATGACTGATGTAATGTGTAAACTATTATAAAAGTAGTTTTTCGGCTACTTGAAATGTGTTTTCACGTTATTGTGTCGGACATAGTATGCTACCGCCCTTAGGTGCGTATGCACACCGGTTGGCGACAGACAACAATGATAAAACTCCATACAAGTTAACATTTATGAGAACTAACTCAAAGAGTATATCCCGAAAAAGTTAACCTGTGTTTTATTTTAAAGAATGCGTTATTTAAGAATTTTCATACAACTGTTTAAATGAACAAAGACCCTATGAATATACCGTGATCCTGTAGTCTCGGTAAACAATGTTATTATAAACTAAAAATAGACTAACAGTTACAAAACAGCGGAGTGTCGTCATCGTGTATAAGATTAATCTTTTGGAAAAAAAATCTTAGCTTTTAACTCTGAATCATCGGTTAAGATTATAAATCCGTGTAAGTTGAATTGAATATGAATTGATTGGTGTTTACGTCAGCCGATCAGAGATGGATCTGTTAGTGTTTTGAAGTAAATTAATCTAAAAATCTTATTGGCTATTAATTTTACTAAGATTTCTTTAAAACCGGCTTCTACCCAATATTGTCACAACGCTAATATTGAAATGGACAAAAGGTTTAGAAAAAACTGGTAAGCAATGCCCACGCTTTATAAAATCATAATTATAGTATTGCTAAAGGTAAATAATACTGCGATGTATTTTTTTATTCTACATAAATGACTTATATTTATACTATAGGCAGTAATTAACAACTCGTAGTATGTACTTGAGCACATCCCATCTATAGAATTAGACATCAAATGCAATTTGTTTTAAATGAAAATGTCTAATTTAGAAGATATTATTTTTAGTTTATATGCCTTAGTTATACGGGGTTTAATATCGCTCTTGTCCGAAGGTTTATCCTTTGATTACTCGAGATCCCTGGGTGATGCTAAACAAGTCGTAGAGATACAGGTCGTCGTTGGAGCCCGACTGAATCTCTATCACAGTACATGGATGTAATGCCTGTTATAATAACTTGTTGCGATTGGCTAGTCACGTTTCGGGATCAGCCTCTATATATTTAGTTTTTTTTTTTTACGTCAAAGTCAATGACACGCTGACAAAATTTTTGGTTAAAAAACAAAATTTTGTTATGTATATTTGATAACTTTTATTACTCTATTAACAACTTTCTAAAGTTTAAGATTATTGCCCAACAAAGCATGACACATAATGAGTGCTTCTGCGTTTGACATTTGTCAAATCAAAGCGATCTTTACTTGGGGGAGACGAATCAGATTATTGGAATCCTTATCTGTTCAAATGTAGTAGATTTTAAACTTAAAAGTAGCTGTGAAGAAAATTTCTGTACGTTCTCACTTAGAAACTGATACAAATAATAGATTCCCTTTGTTCTTGTTACAGATTTAAACAGCTTAAACACAAATGATGTAAAATAATAGATACAAGATGAACAGATAAGATTTTCCTTGTGTAGTTATAAATACAGTGGTTTTATGCTCACCTCCTTCAAGGTCCACTTATCTTTAAGTCCTCTAAACGCGTTGTGGCTGATATATCGCAGATTGCGATTGTGACATAGGTGAAGCACCCTCAAATTTTTTAACGGAGTAAACGTGCTGCGCTTAACTTCATCCAAATAATCGTTTTCACCTACTTCCAGTTCTAATAAATTTGTTAAACCTGTAACAATTACATTATAAAATGTATTTTTACAATTTACTATTCGTTCGTGTTTAATTTTTTATATTGTGGAGTTTAACTTTTATATACAAGGATATGATTGTGCTCTTCATCTTTGATTTATATATTTAGTGTCCTCAATGAATAAATTAATTTAAAAATGTATTGTTGTCGTAGTATTCTTGGCGAATACTGCCCTGTCAGTATAAGAAAGTACAAAAAAAAAACAAAAGAACAAAGATTGGTTTTTACTACTGCGATAATAGACATTATTATGCAATGTGGGGCTATGCAGCCTAACTCAGCCTGTATGACTGCGACCTAAAAGATCTATTGTGATCGCCACTTTACATCTAGAGCTCTCTGTCCCTATAGTTGTGAAGAACTGTAGTAATTTATTGGCAGAGATATCTGGAACCTCTCCTGGGTGTAGCACGTGGCGACCCAGGATGCGGTTGCGTTTGGGCATTAGTAAGTCACATTCACACAGGAGGTGCTTGAGCGTTATAATAGACATTAATATGAAGATTATCATAATTCATAGCATTACAAATAGTCCACCAGGGCTAACCAGATAATTCGCAATGTATACGAGTAGTCCATTTACGATTATTATTATCAAATCATATTTACTGTTAGCCAGGTAAGATACCGTTTCGTATGAATAAAATTCTTAAAATTTGTTACGAACGTTTATATTTTGGCAGCCTATCTTTATAGCAGATCAGTGGAAATGTTATTGGTACATAATGATATATCTGTTATTTTTATTAATCAGATAACGTTAAATTTATTTAAACAATACAAAAAATAACTTGATATCAGGCGGATATTTTAGAAAATAATGTTTTAAAAAAAATTCTATACAAGGGCTCGGTCCTGACAATATTTAAGACAAAAACATGTATTAGCTCTTAAACAAGACTTTATTTTAAGTATACATTATGCTAATATAATACGTTCTATACAAATAAGTAAAAATATATTTAATATAAGAAATATTAACATGTTATCTTGTCTCTATACTATAAAAATGAATAGTTAAATGTGTATAAGCGCGAAACTCAAGAACGGCTGAACCGATTTGGCTGATTTCTTTTTTTGTTGTGTTTGTTGAAGTCTGGGGTTATTACGGAAAGAAAAATTAAAAAAATTGTCTGAAAAAGTCTAAAAACAACACTTTTCTATATTCTCATACAAAAAACTCGTAATAATATTTAAAAGTCAATTTGAACTTTAACACCATACTATAAAGTTTAAATGTTAGTGCACGGGTTCCGGGAAGGCAAAACAATTATTGAGTGACATATAAATATTAATGTCAATATTTGTCAATTTTTATACATATAGCATTAAAGCCAGATTCCTTCAAACAATTTTCAAAAAACAGCCGATAGGCCAATAGGTTTTGGCAGAATAAAATCTGACGGGCAAGCAATGTGACTTTGTTTTAGAGAAATAGGGCAGAACAAGGTCTGCCGGGACAGCTAGTATTCCTATAAAATAAAGGGCGACATATTATGACATGTACAAACTATTACGAAAAGTCCGAGTAAGGTGATTTATACTGTTTTAGTTGATACATTCCTTTAGCAAGAGTTTATAGCTATGTAAATGATCTGAGAAAAAATCTGAACGCATAATAACCCAAAAGGAATATTTAAAAATTTCAGAATAAAAGAAGTTCCTAGTTACTAAGTCATTTTAGTAATTTTATTCATAAATAGAGTACACCCTGTTTTTGCTTATAAAGGATGTTTAGAGTTTTTTCAAAGAATATTAATATAACAACTGTTGGTGAGGCATAATATAAAAATAAAGTGGGTAATAAATAATTTTTAAAAGTTACCTATAAAACTGTCGTCATTAAGTTCAACGATAGGGTTGTTGTTGAACGTGAGGTATTTAAGGGTTTTCCCGACAAGGCTTAGACTCTCGGGCACGGTGACGAATCGATTATTAGACAAGTCGATCTGCTGCAACTTCGACAAGCCTCTGAAAGCGTCAAGCGGTACGCTGTCGATATCGGTCTTTGATAAATCTAAAACCTGTAAATAATACAAATGCTTATCTAAATGTAGAAACTGATTTATATACTCCTGCGGTATGAACCATAGATGGGCAAAATGTAATCAGATTAATAAAAACGATTACGATTACATTTTACGTTTTTTACCATTAATATGATTGCATTTTTATCATCTATGTTTTAAATACTACAGAATCTCAGTTTGTATACACATTTATGATTTCTTAATGGTTTTTAATGGATTTAATCATTACTACAGAGCAAGAAAATTAAAATTGCGACTATATTTTGTAATCGTTAATCATTAATCAGATTACATTTTGCGCGTCTCTGGTATGGACACACTTCTGTCTTAATTTCTGTCAGTATTGTGGATAACATCTCTGTCGTGATTAATAAGCATTGCGATGGCTGATATTATATATGGGCATTTTTGTGAAAAAAAAAAAGAATTGCCTATAATTTTACAAGTGTATTTTAACGAGATGTTTATCTTATTTTATTGGTTGTTGTGTGTTCCTTTATATTGAAACAGGACAAAATGTTTTTGTAAAAGTTGTGACATATTATTTAAAAAATCGGAAAAGGAATTTATATCGTACAATAATTATTGGAAAGCTCATTAAATAACTATAATTCACACTGAAGGTTGATTTAGAGAATTTTTGTGACTTATAAAAAGATTAATTGAAGCTATTTTTCCTGTACTCGAGAGCGACAAGAAAAATCCTGTTTTTATCAGCGACAAACTAAAGCTGTCGGCTTTGTTTTGCCGTAATGTCGCATATTTATAGTTGTTAGTATTGTTTATTTAATCCACTGTTTTATTTTTACGTTTTTAAAACTTGAATGGCTACCTGACTATAAAACACAATTGCACGAAAATGCTCAAAAAATTAATTCTTCCAATATCAGTTTTTATCAATGGTTTCCAATGCGATTAGCAGTAATCTCGAGGTCTTCTGAAATTCGTAATACTGTGGGTTGGTCCTGATTGAGCTAATAACATAAAATGAATGAATGAAATATATAACTTTATTCAAATAGGCCTACTTCCAAGCACGTTTAAATCGTCAAAAGCAAAGTGAATCTACCACCGGTTCGGAAAGCAGAATCTACTGAGAAGAGCCGGCAAGAAACTCTAGTTGCTCCTTTTAACATAGTGAGGTACAATAACAGGTATAATATATAAAAGATTGAATGCCCCGCGAGAAAGATTGCATATATTAAGATCACACACTTTTATGATTCAAACAGTTATTAATGAAATAATATCCCTTTTTTAGCAATTTAATTTTAATAGTTTTTTAAAATTTCAATAGTGGTAACTCCAAGATGTCTTTAGGTATTGTATTGTATAAGCGAATACCGAGCCCCGTGTAGGATCCATGAACTTTATTAAGCCGGAAATTAGGTAATACTAATTGTATAAGTACCAGTAGATTATCATTTGCATGTACCGTTTTACATGCAAAAAAAATAATAAGAATTCTGTGGCAAGTAAGATGTGTAATAAATAATATTTCTCAAAGCTGACCTACTTGTAGACGCATTAATGACATCTACTGATCGCGACATGACATACAGTATAAATAAAAAAATATAGTAATTCTTTAAGGTTTTTCTATAATTTAGTATCGTAGTAACTTACCTCCAAATTTGTAGCACTAGACAAGGCTAATATAGTAACATGGTCTAAAATTTCGATTGGGTTGTTGTTTAGATACAGTCTTGTTATGTTTGGAGTGTATTGGAATAAATATCTATCCAGTGAATGGATTTCATTGTATCCAAGGTTGAGCGTCTCCAAGGCAATGTTGCCGTATAAACCATCTTTATATGGTCCTTGGAATATTTCACTTCTGAGTACTTCACCTGCAATTTTAAATAGATTATACTGCTGAATGTGCAACCAATTAGATATGTCGAAATATATCAAATTCCAGTAAGTCACATCACAGTTCATCGAAGTTATAATTAATTTTTTAACTTAATTAACTACATACTATTTTCTTTCCATATTAAAGACCTAACTCTAAAAAAGAGCTATTTAATGAAAAATGTATTAAATTGTTTAGCTTTTATTGTGATTCCGTTCCGACTAAGGTAATTCATGTAGGTGGTAATTTTTATACGTGTCACCATTGACAAGTAATACCTTAACCCTTTCAAGCCTATCAGGACATATAAAGGCCACATACTTTCTATTATCTGGCGGCTTCATACATCCCGTTTTTATACCTTTTTTTTCGAGTTTCTGTGTTAGCCCGAGTATTGATACATATTATAAAGTTGGTTACTTGGCATCGTATCATAATTCGTAAGTATACGGGTAAGAAACACGTGTTTTCTCATTTTGCTTGTATTTTTACGTGTACAAAACAAATAAAAATCCGACTTGAAAGGGTTAAACAGTAGGTATACCTATTTACCAGCAGTGTATATCGTAGAAGCATAAAAAACCATTATCTTGTTATACTTTGATATTTAATATTTACATTGATATGAATTTTGTCCAATTTGGATTCTAAGACACATATTCTGGGAATTACCCAATTCTAAGTCAATATATTTATTAAATGTCAAGTTATAACAAGGTTATGCTTTTATGGGATGAACGCCACTATCTACCAGTAAACTATCTTTTATTTTTACATCTAAAAACACTTTTTTTTTAAATAGTACGGTTAACAAGAAAATCGCCGATTTTCACGTTACTTTTTATACTGTCAATCGATTAACTTTTCTCAATATTATCAAAATATTCTTAAAACCAATTTAGGTTGTACTAGAGAATGGTAAATAATTGAAAAAAATATATCAATAATATACAAGGGTAAAAATTTAATGATATTTGTGGTTAATTATTTGTTTATAATATTATCTTAATGTTGTGATATGGTAACTAACGTATTTAGTGTGATATGATATCAGTGCAGTACAATCTGAGGCAATAGCACAGTTTGTTCTTCCATACTCTATACTTAATACCGCTTACGGTTTGTATTCTTATCATTATAGGACACAGTTCTTTGTCATTACAGTTTCCTTCATTATCTAGAACGGCATTATCATTTTAATTAGATTCAGCAGTTGACTGCATACAACAAAATGCTTTTTATTAATGAAGTAGTGCCTATTTGTTTACAGCTTTTTGCTTATCCTTTCACAATATTTTGCAAACCTCGGCATAATTATACTCGAGGATTGCTTCGATAATCGATTATAATCAGACATTTTGATTTCTAGATCAGATGCTTGCCTCTTGACGTTTCTGTAGATATTTGATTACGTGTGTTTTCATATGAATTAAGACGAAATTTCGTAAAGGTACTAAACAAGATATAATCGAATAAATATTCATGCATGCCAGCTGTGACTAATAGGATATATAATATGAAATACTGCGGACGTTAGTGAGGTAAGAAAGTAGCTCACGAATCAAACACACACCTACATCTTATACAAAATAATATATCATTTACTATTTATTACGCAAATAAATTGTGTTATCGTGGTGATTCCATTAGTATTATCATTAATTTTTATGCTTTCATAGTACAAATCATATATATTTGATACTTATCAAATAATCATGCAGTTTGAAGTAATTACTACAATTTTAATACAAACTTATAGCCAAGCCCATCCAGTCCGTACTAAGTATACGTAGAAGTAATATCTAGTCATTGCTAGTCATGGCTTACAGCTTACATGCTTAGGTGATACATTAGGTGCTTACATGATATTAAATTGCACCGGTTATTTCGCGTTATGTCTGCTACCCTAGACAAAATAACATTGGATAAACGATAACCCTAGTAGAAAGTTAAATATGTTGGATATTGACATAAGTTTTCGATATGTCACGTCGCTATAATATGTCATGTACAGTGACGAACTAAAGTATTGGCACAGCGAGGTAAACAAAATTATTATAGTGCAATTATGGGAATACAAATAATATCTGGATTATTTATTATAACAACACTTACATGCTTGATACTTCATTATATTTAAAAAAAACAATTGAAAACAATTTCATAGTTCAGGATAAAAATAATATAAATGTCATCATCTATTTTGACCTGAACATAAGTATTGGCACAGTATAAAAGATAGGTTGGCAAGGCGTTCTATGTTGCTATATTCTGTCGGTAGGTGAGTGTAACAAACTAGAGGGGAATCCCAGTGTCATAGCTATAGGAATTATCTATGTAGTATAGTAAAAATAAGTAAAAAAATATAATAATGGAACGTAAAGGTAAAGAAAAGACATTGTCCGAGAGAACAATTATATTGAATTTGCACAATCAAAATAAACTTTATGCAGGAATTGCAAAAACAATCAATAAAAGCCGCTAAAATATGCGAAGCGTTATTAAAAATATAAAGGTAAAGAAAACGTCGAAAATCGTTCGAAAACCGGCGGCCCATCCAAGCTCAACGAGAGAGAGAAGAGGAAAGTGGTCAATAAAGTCAAACAAAATCTGGAAATTTCATTAATGGCGATAGCAGCAACATTAAGAGAAGACCTTGGCACCGTTTTTCATCCCATAACAGTTCGCAGAGTCCTCAGGAGCAGGGATGTTACGGAGCTTCGACTCCGACTCCGATAAGTCGGAACTTCCGATCGTTATTACACCTTCGGTTCCGAAACTTTATAATTGGAGGTATTCATCGGAGGTCACCACCACTGTTGCAGTAAATTCATTTGATTTTACTTTATATGTTGTTGAAACATAATATCAATTAATCAAACAATCAGTGCTACTTAATTTGTAGAAGACATTTTTTAAAATTTAGATTAAAAAAATATGATTAAATTATTTAATTTAAAACTAAATGTACATTTAAATTTATTACTAAAAGGTTTTTTTATTTTACATTTACATTAAATTAAGTAAAATATAAATTAACACCAAAAACAACCCTGCAGCAAATTTGATTTAATTTGTTCACTGGACAATGTTCACTGGAGGATAACGGTTTCTGATATATCCAACACTTTGTGAACAACAGCTTTTATTTGCCCAAGTTAGGTTGTGTTGTGTTGGGTTGTGTTGTGTTGTGTTGTGTTGGGTTGTGTTGGGTTGTGTTGTGGCTCCCGTGGTGCTCGAGAGGCTGAAGGCAGAAGAACGCCGATCAGCCCTGAGAATTTGGCGCGTTCAGCTGGATGAGGTGCGGTGCATGCGCCAGCGCGTGGTCGGTGCCATTCTGCCGAACCTCGAAGCCTGGCTCAGTAGTCGATATCACGTCACCTACCACCTGACACAGGTACTTACGGGACACGGATGTTTCCCTGAGTACTTGTGCAGGTTTGGACGAGAAGTAACGACCCAGTGCTACCACTGCTGTTCGGACCTGGATTCCGCCCAACATACGCTCGCACATTGCCCGGCGTGGGGCAATGAGCGGCGGGACCTGGTCCGAAGGATCGGACACGACCTCTCCCTGCCAGCAGTGGTGTCGGCAATGCTGGCAGGGTATGACAACTGGAGGGCCGTGGTCTCCTTCTGTGAAGATGTCATGTCCCAGAAGGAGGCCGCAGAGCGAGAACGGCAGAAGGCCGTTCGAAGGAGACACCAGGGTGCCGGCAACCGCCCTGGCACATCAGTCCCAGCCGACCGGTCGATCCACGACCAGTTGGCTGATGTCTTTGGGGTCGTAGCTGCTCAGGGTGGGGGCCCTGAGCAACTGGTTTAACGGCCCTCGAGAAGTTGGCAGGGCATTGTGGCGTGCTCTGCCTAAATACAACGAGCAGTATCGGGGAGCGTATCATTTTCCCCCGAGTTTGTGCCCATCGGGCGCGGCGCGACGGGGCTGTGGCGAATTGATTACAGGACCCACAGTCCCCGCCAATGCGCAGAAGTAGTCACCTTGGGGTTTTTAGTCGGTATAAGTCCGACACACCTCGGTCGCGCAACCCCCTGTGCGGCTGAGACGGTCCTATGAGGATTTTCCCCAAGTAAAAAAAAAAGGGTTGTGTTGTGTTGACCCAACTTGATATACGCCGGCGATGCGCTTGAGGGAGCGTGCCGCCCAACTTATCCAGGCGAGAGCGCTGTGTGACCCCGGGGGTTTTAGTCGGTGCAAGTCCGACAACCAAAAAGCTCCCTGAGGTCCGTCAACAATATCCCCCGGGCTATCAAAAAAAAAACCTGATATACGCTTGGAAACAGTCTCGATTCTCAACATCTGTCTACACACGAGGGAAATGGATTATGCTGTTGTCAATTCAAAAGTTCTGGCTTATACTTTCGAAGACATGTATCAATCCTGCACCATATTAAAATGGGATCAAATTTAAGATATAATAAATAACATATCTTCACGCTATCACGCTATGTGAGCAGACATACAATAGTGGTTTTATCCACTTTGCGCTTAAATGTCGTGGACTACGCGACCAGTAGCTCAGGTAATCGCTTTCTCACAGTACTATGAAAATGTTAATAAGAAACAGCAATTTTTATTGTCTGTGTATTTATAAATTTATCACTTTCTAATTAAAAAGGTTCACTGAATAATGTTTTTATTTGTCCCTTAATAAAACTATTTTATTCTGCCGTCACTTGTGACTGACATTGCCTCCGACTCCGATTCCGACTCCGATAAATCAAATTTAAAAACTCCGACTTCGGTTCCGATAAAACTGCCTCCGTTACATCCCTACTCAGGAGTGCCGGGTACAATGCGAAAGTCGCAAGAAGGGAGCCCTACATAAGCAAAAAATAAATAAAAAAGAGGATCGAATTCGCAAAATATTTTTTGTATGAGAAATTAGATTTTTGGGACACAGTACTTTTCTCGGATGAAAGATAATTTAATATCTTTCGATCCAATGGGTGAATTTTAGTGTGGAGAAAATTCAACAATAAGCTTGAGGCGAAAAATCTTCTATCTACGGCTAAACACGGCGGTGGTAGGATAATGGTGTAGAATTGTATGAGTTCATCTGAAGCTAGAAATGTCGTATTCATTGAAGGAACAATGGACCAGTTGGTATATATAATTTTTTTTAAAGAGAATTAAATAAATGCGTTAATGACCTGAATTTTGGACGTAATTTTTACTTTCAACATAACAACGACCCAGAGGAGACGCTTACAACATTCGTCAATGGATAGTTTTCATCACCCCACACACGCTACCGCATCCACCACAATCCCTAGACCCCAATCTGATTGAACATCTTTGGCACGAACAGGAAATAAGGATAAGGAAACATTATATTTCCAGTAAAGCCGATCTCAAGAGAATCATCGTGGAAGAATGGTATGCCATCGAGCCCTCATTCGTGGCTAAATTAGTGCATTCGATGCCTGATAGGTCGAGGGAGCTACTGAAAGGAAAAGGGCTGCCAACTAAATATTGATAAAAAAATTTTTCGTTATTTTTATGTGCTGTGCCAATACTTTTGTTGCGGCCAAAATAGATGATGCCATTTATATTTTTTTTTTCCTGAACTACGAAATTGTTTTCAATGGATTTTTTTTAATATAATGAAGTATCAAGGATGGAAGTATTGTTATAATAAATAAAACAGATCTTATTTGTATTCTCATAATTGCTAGCACTATAATAATTTTGTTTACCTCACTGTGCCAATACTTATGTTCGTCACTGTATGTATTCCATACATTTTGCACTTTTCTACTAACTTTGTCGCAGATTGAATATTAGTATGTATAGACCCTCTGGTGTTTCCAATAAAATTAAAGTTCGCTTTTATCCAAAAGGAAATTGATTTTTTTTTTGATCTCATGTATACTTATTGTTAATTACAGTAGTGCAATGTTGCTATTTTTAAGTATCCTAAATTTGTGTTCATATATTTTTTTCTAAATAGGATAATTGACATTGTATAACTTCTTGAAGTACAATGTGATAGTTCTAGGACAAAATCATATAGTACTAAAAGCCCAGCAAAATCACAGCTACTTAGGGGCCAAGATCCACCATATTAATACTAGAACATAATATTTACGGTCCTGTAAAATCTTTGAATTGAATTACACGCCACATTGTACACACTTATCAGTTTTATGACCCAACGTACTAAATAAAGAACAAAATATTATAGTGTTTTTTTATTAATCTAGTATGTCTATATCTATATTAAAGTGCCCTCAAAATATCAAAACTTAATTCGTAATAGTTACAGTGATTCGAAAATGTTTTGATCTGGGCGTTAGGGACTATATTAGTTATGTTCTGATATTAGGACAGAGGGCTTTCTTTCTTTGTACTACTTTTAAATTGAGCTGCAGGAGGATAAAGTAGAGGTAAGCGATGTTGCTTAGATTATCATAATGATAATTAATAATATAATATACAGCGGGCGATAGAGTATGTGTAACTGTAATATGTTTTAGTTTATTTTGTGTCCAAAGCAAAATTTGTCGTTTTGTATTACATATTATAGTAATTCGTTGAGTATAATTTTGATTAGTTATTAGATAACATTTTAGTCACATGCGGATGTGATGATAGTAGGTAAGGGTATAATGAAGTCTCAAAATGCTAAAAAAATGAAAGGAGATGAGCCGATGATTGGACAAAATCAGATTTTGTTGTGCGAGTGATATAATATGTTAAGTACCTACGTAGAAATCACAGCACGCCTACTAATGCGATAGAAATGACAACTGAGGTGTAAATGCTAAATTGGAAATACGCGAGTGAAAGCGCGTAGTTTTCGTTCGTGATAATTATGCAATTATCTCTGACTCGCCAAATCTCGATTACTCCTCTCTATGCTTATAGTTATCTTCATAGATGGGCAAAATGTAATCAGATTAATGATAATTACAATTACGTTAATCTATAATCATGATTAAAAACCTTCTAAACATTAATGTGTACATTTGTATACAACTGACAATCCATTAGTGTTTAAAACATAGATGGGCAAAATGTAATCATATTAATTATTTACAATTACAAAATGTAATCGTAATCGTTTATCATTAATCTGATTACATTTTGCCCATCTATGGATTACTATTTAAAATTCGAATGAATTCGTATGGTATTAATACTATTAGGTCTAGTTGTCTAAATCACGGGCTATACTTATAGTCTAAGATCCGATATGACATCGACCTTCACGGATCTGTTTAATGGTTAAAAATTATTCGATAGGTAATTTAGTTCATTAAAAATTATAAAAAACATGGGTAATAAATAAAAATATTGCTGTATACAAATCTCTCGCTATCCTTTTCTATTGCATGAACTTGTAACATGCGCTCTTTGTCACTTCCTACAACCACGCCGCGCGCATCTATAGCCCTGTGTCTTTGTCTACCGCACGGGATACTAGACTAGTGATGAAAATGCCCGGGAATTTTCCCAAAGTGCCCAGCACTTCTGCGAACATTTCGTAAATTCCCGGGAATATTCCCCATACAAGTTTTGGGCGTTTTGGGAAAATTCCCGGGCATTTTCATCACTATACTAGACTCGGATCTCTTTGTAGTACGTCCCCAGTCGCATTAAAATTTAACTTTTTAAAATTCGGCAACTGTCATTCAGGACAGACTTTTTACGGGCAACCCTATATCATCGTATTCACAATAAAACTGGGCCTATTTTTATGTTTAGTTAATAGATTAAACAAACGGGTGAAACTAACTACGAGCGAAATACCTGTTTACACCGGGCAACCCATGTTTTTTTATCATTTTTAATAAACTAAATTACCTATCGAATAATTGTTATCCATTAAACATACCGGTGAACGTCGATGTTATATCGGATCCTCTACTATTACATATATGCACAATTAAACCTCCGTGAGTATAATTATTTTCGTTAATTCTCACTTTCGAGAAAAATGAAGGTGAGAAATAGTAGTCAATTTATTTTAAAATATTTTTAAATGACAATTATTGTTTAGTTACCTTCATATGTATAAAAAAAATGTTTCACATCCAATTGGATTGGACAACAAAAAACGGCACAATTTTTAACAATATAATCCTAATTTGGCAATGTATTTAAAGGATTCATTCAAATCAATAATGTCGATGCTAACTGTATGATAGCTTTATTAGGCATCAGCGCAGTGGATAATTGGTTTCTGTCTAGATCTTGGGCTCAAAATCTCCATTGAATATTGTTAAAAGGTTGTGGCTCCGGATTTACGTGTTTATCTATGTGGAATTTATATTTGGAATCCACGATACACGACAAATACCAAATGGAAAAAAATGTATTTGTTTAGTTATTTGCTGAATATTATTTAGGATAGTAGGTACCTGATATATAATTGTTGCTCAAGTCCAAGTAAACCAAGCGATCAATGTTTCTGAAGGCATCGTCTGTGATTTCAACAATGTCGTTGGACTTGAAGCTAATCGCGATCCTGCTCCCGGGCAACGGCTGCAGCTGGGTCACGGTGGTTATGCTGTTGTTGAAGAATGTTATCAACACGTGCCCATCTAGAACATGGACGAAATCAAAATTGCTTTTATAATCTTCTTATAAAAATGAATCGCAAAATGTCTTGATAAGCGCGAAACTCGAGAACGGCTGAACCGATTTGGCCCAAAGTTTTTTTTTTGTTGTGTTTGATGAAGTCTGAGGAAGGTTATTACGGAGAGAAAAATTTAAAAAATTCCCTGCAACTGTCTAAAAATAACACTTTTCTGTATTCTCACACAAAAAATTCGTTATAAGTTATTTTGAACTTTAATACCACACCATAAAGTTCAAGTGTTAGTGGTCAGGTTCCGGGAAGGCAAAACAATAGTATCGTATAAATATTAACAAAATATATTTGTCAAATATAGAAGATATTCACTAGAAATAATTTATATGGCAGGACAACGTTTGCCGGGTCATCTAGTTATCAATAAGAATGACACGCTTCCCTCTATTCCGTTTAAGGATTAACTGGTTTACGTTCCACGCAATTAATAGGCCTACCTTCGGTCGCGGTATATTTAAACTTGATATTGGACTCTCGATTCTATTCATTCCCCAACCTTTCTGGAACTATTCTGCAGTTACCATCTTTCTTAGAACCGTATAGCCTTTCTACGTCAGTACAAAGTGTAGAAACAGTTTTCGGTTTTTTGTTTATATATTTTATCAATCATTTTATGTGTATTTCTTGTATGACTCATTCAAGTATACCTTTTTGTACATGAAATCTTTTTATTTGGTTACCATAAGTTGTGATCCTCCTTGCCTTTCAAATTAACTCGCATTGAGTTATTTGTTCATTCATTGATTGTTCTTTGTATTCTTAACAAATGTTCTTTTTTTATTAAGTTATTTTATGTTGAGATTATCTCGAATAATAATTGTATACCTTCGTAATAACTTTAGGTAATAAAATATGCATATTTTAATTAAAGTTTTACTATAGATCTTAATTAATTTTTTATCATATCTTAATTAATTTTCTAGTGACATCGAGTTTTTTTTTTCATAAAGTAATTTATGCTTCAATCGACTCTAAAACGTATATTGTTGGTCTAACTAACATAAACACAACGGTCATTTTTTATATTTTTTAGAAATAGACTAAATTGTAAGATAATGCGTGTAAACTAATATAATTTTTAAAGTTGTTTAACACGTTAAGGACTGCGCAGTTTTGCCACCAGATCAGCCATTCACGTTTAAGCCACCGGTGGTACATGCCGTCCTTAACTCTAAATCGTATCTATCTGATTATTAAGATTTAGAACTTAAAGCCTTAAATTATAGTTTATTAATAAATTAAACATAATCTTGAATATTTTGGATTCTCATCAGCGTTATCTTTCTATGTCCTAGTCCGAGAACAACTGATTCGATTGTTAATTAGTTTTTTTTTGTCAGAATAAAATGCCGTTGGAGTTAAATTTAAAGAAATCCGAGATAAAATATGTTTAAAAACGTAATGGAAACGAATCTAGCCATTTATTTTTATGATATTAATTAAAGCATCAAATTCACAATTAACATTCCTAATAGCGGTGTAGTATCTGTTGTTCGTAGCAATTTACTATTTAAATACAAATTAAAACTAATTAATTATCACGGTGTTTGAAAAACCTGTGTGCATTCAGCTTACAGTAGTTGTTTATCACGTTATCAAATACTTTTGACTGAGATAATTTTGACATTTAAAAACATGTCGACTTTTTGTCAATAACATCTATATTTAATACACGATCAGATAAATATGATTCGTTTTCTATATCATATTGTATATCATCATATATTATGACATCCATAAGTGTTTTAAGTAGTCAATGTATAAAACTTTATTCGCTTTTGTTTTGTACCCGATTCTTATGTTAGCTTATTTTATATTCATTTAGGCGATAAGGGCTGCCTATAAATATTTTATTTAACACTAGATATACCAGCGATCAATTTATATCTAATTTAATTTAGAAACAGGTACAACATGGTTTATTTTGCTTTGTTGTAAATAAAAAATTTTCCATTATATCTATCAATATCTTGTATTAGTAAAAGACATGTAATTTTACAGAATGAAACAATATTAAAGAAGAAAAATATTCTAAAAATATATACAGACCATTCATTTTGACTGGTTTTGGTAAATCTAGTGTTAATGTTTTTGTTGTTTAGTAAAAATACTGTCCCTTATCGAATTAGTCTTGGGAACTTAATTGGCCTGCGTTACGATCGATTTAAAGCGCGACGTCACATTTGCGTGATATCAAACGATGATGATAGATCAACCAGTTTAGAACGATTGTTACCTTTGTCTATGTTGTTTATTTGTTCCGGCCAATCGGGGATATTCTCAATGCTACGCCGTGAACAGTTGAGCGTGAGATTGTTCGCGTCTTGCACGGATATGTCACAGGGCTTGTTCTCCGTCGCGGCTAGAGCGCGGCTCGGCGAAACTAGGACGCACACTATCATTAACACCTACAACAAAGAAGTAATGTTACTTATGTAATATGTATGGTGCACTTAAGTAACACTTCGCGGCGACTTTTCGGCAACTCGGTTGGTTCACTCACTTTATACACTATCGGGTAACACATTTTCTTCGAAATTTCAAAGGATACTGGAAGAACACCTTTCGATCTCAATATGCTTTTATCTTATCACTCAGGAGGCAACTGATATCACGCGTGACATGAAATGAACGAACGCCTCATTGGTCTGTTTGTTTATGATATCACACAACTTATGTGGAGCGGCGTTTGTTCAAACAATGTCTTTTTATTTTTAGGAAATCCTCAACGTAACTGCGGCCAAACTGGAAGAAATAATCAAGCCTTTAACAGACAACGAGTACGAGCACTCAACGAAACACAAATATGCCGAGATCGGCTCACCTGACTCGACCGAGGAAATGAAGAACCTCGAGAGCCGGCAGGCGGCGGTCACACTGCTGCAGATAAAAAATTACGACCCTAATAAATACGCAATCCAAGCGGAGGAGGAACCTCGAATAATGTTTAACAGCGCGCCGAGTTTACCGCCCTCTGAACGAGCGAACGAGGTGATGCACTGCAATGCCGTCATCGATATGATAAGCAAAGCGGTGGCAGTCGCGCAGCAGGAGAATGAGGAGTCACAAAAGTTTCCACCAAACTACACTAGTATTTTAGACAGAAGTCACTCGGGCGTTATAGGGGACTGCGTCTATCAGCGAGACTATCCCGACGAACACTATTCAGTTTACAACGCAACACAAAATGCGGCCAGTCCCTGCAGCAATGAAGACCCCGACAATAAAGAAATGGACCTCTCTCTATATGGCTCCGTTAAAAACGAGCCTTCCGACCAAACGGAACAGACTGATAGGGATTCGACACATACTTATTTTCAAAGAGCACTCACACAAAACAAAACAAATTTCGTAGATGAATACAAGCAGCACTTATTCGAACAAACGGCCAGTAAAATGAAAATACCTAAAGACAATTCATCGGTGTACGAAGAGTGCAGTCAGAGTAGTAGCGGTTCAGATCCGGACAGGTTACAAATGGATATATCGCAGATGTCACAGGTGAGTGATGCGCTCGTTAGTTCAACAAAGGAGAGACATTATTTTAGAAGTCGGTATTAGAATGATGAATGTTTCAGGATGACCCTGAGGAGACTCAGTCGGCGAGGTCGGCGCAATCGTCGCCGCAACCCCCGCACGATAGTGAACAAGAAAAGGAATCTCTGTGGCAAGCCTTACATCGGCAAAACGGTGAGTAACTATCTTAATTGTACTGCCATAAAGGTGGGTAAATACTAAGATAACCTACACTCTAAACGTGTTTGCTTTCTGATAATATCTGTATATACGTTTATAGGTAGGTGTAATTTGATGACGTCATAGCGAGTTGGTAAATATTATTAGTTGCATTTCAATAAAGATCATTCGGTTTGTGGCATGTCTTATGGATATCTGTTACTTCACTCGCCATGGATATGATTGCTATTTTTTTTAAGAATAGTGATAATATATCGTGACGCTATATCACTTTTGCGGTCAGCAAAGATACGTTAGTGGCTGCATCCACTTTGCGCGTACATGAAGTATTTGGATATGATTTGACATGATTTTTTTTAACGATGTGAAATAATTATTTTTTGTCATTATATCATCTTTGAAAAATCTCAAACATTCATTAAGTTTATTATCACAGCGTAGCGTTTTCATTACCTTAATTAATATGGTAAATGTATTGAGAATAAGAATTAATTTCCCTCAAACATATTCTTTTCATAGCTGTGGGGCAAATTATATTTTAGTTTTATTTCATTCGTACTCCTAGTGTTTGTAATATTGCCATCTCGGTCCATGTCCGTGTGATTTATAACAGGAGTTACAAATTCTTGTCACTGGTGAGGCATGTTGTTATTTTAATGTCTGTTTTGTTATACTTATAACAAATGATTCGTAAAATATTTTTTGCCTAATTAATTCATCGTATTCAAAAACATATTTTTACTATACAGTATTTATTTATTTTGTATATCAATCGTGCCTTTATAATCATGTTAACTTCGTTTTGTTATGTATATGATATTATATCTTGTAAAGGTTTCTATTGATTGCATGATTGATTGGATTTATAAAGCGCTTTTATTTGCTATTACTGTCATACTAATTATAGGAAAGCAACCTATCCGTGGTTGTAAAGATAATATGATAAAATCTACGACGTAATTGTTAGTAATACACATATTCTTATTAATTATGCGTTTCTATAATTGAATTTTTGTGAACTCGAGTAAGATGATAAGTATAATTCATTTATAAGTCTCGAATTAGGTCGAATTTATAGGTCTCGTAACAGTTTGGATTTAGTTTTGATATTAAATTAATTACAAAATGGTATAAACTGATCTATTTCACGAAGGCGGGTGACACCTAGATATTTTGAATATACACATGGAAGCTTTACAAAAACAACTATACGTTCCGTGGCATCGTGATCTGATCAATTATAAAATTAATGAGAATAATATAACGTCAATAATAAACCTCTTTCGTGATCCGCTGATATACAATAGTGGCTGTATCCGCCTTGCGCTTATATGTTGCGCTCAACGTGACCAGTGGCGCAACTGATCGCCGTTCTTAGGACACTTACACATTATATTTCTATTAGATGCCAGGTGGGTTTCCTCATGATGTTTTTCTTCATTAGTTAGCATATGGTGCCTAAATATGAACTTAATTTGAAAATACCCATATGTGCTTGCCGGGATCAGAGTTTCTTTCGGCGTTTCTTCTCAAGGTAGTCGCTTCCGAAACGCTAGTAGATCACCAAGTTGAGGTTCGTACCCACAGGGGTGGCCTTGCATTATTGCCACCTAATCCATAAATTGGCCTTCTGAACACCTCAGGGTTCGCCATCTCGCCCGATTTAGTTGTGAAAGTCTGTCCCGGCCATCAACAAATATCAAGTCCAAAAAGAAGTACTTGCCGGAATTCGAAACTACGACCATAGGCGTTATCGCTTATGGATACAGTTCTCTTGTTCACTAGTCCTCCATTTATAAAATTAAATGGTAGTAATTAGTTTTGCTTATTATTAAGTAATTATTTATAAATAATATCAAAAAGTAGGGCGTGGAAGTGTGTTGACCTGTCTGTTTTGATGTTACATAAGCATTCTTCTATTCAAAGCGTTCATGTTGAGTAGAAATAATTTCCTGAGAATCGAACGATAAAAAGGTTGTAATATAATGCTTTATGGAAAGTATATATTTGTCTCGATCCCACAGGGCGTAGTGGGGAAGCGACGCAACTGTTAAGGCGACTCATCAACAGCAAACACCTCGGCATGACTGTGTCACCGCTGAGGCCGTCCACATCCCCGCAGTCCGGCTCGCCGCAGCAGCCGACCAACGGCACTGTCTCACCGGTTGGTTTTTCATTTACATACCAAAAATTCATCGCTTCTACATTTATCATGCGAACGGCTAAGGAGTGGAATATGCTTCCAGCGGCCATATTTCCGCGATCTTATGACCTGGGAGCCTTTAAGAGAAGAATGAATAGGCATTTGCTAGGCGATCGCGTTTCATCATCGAACTCATCTTCACTTTCCACCAGGTGTGATTGAGGTCAAGCGTTCGTCTATAAATTATAAAAAAAAATTGCAAACAATCTGATAATCAACTTGATGGAAAGTGGCTACTCGTCGTTCGACCAATTTGTATATTTCTTCTAACTCCACATAAAAATACGCCCAAATTTATACTCATCCATAAATATAACTAATATAGAAAAATAAGGTATTGTTGGTATGATTAAAAGTATAAAAGCCTTTGAAATCGTAATCTGATTAATGATTAACGATTACGAAATGTAGTCGTAATTTTAATTTCGTTGCTCTGTAATCATGATTAAATCCCTTTTAATTGAAGAGTCATTAATTTGTTGTTGATACAGTTGAGGATTACTTAGTATTTAAAACATACATGAGCAGAATGTAATCATATTATCGATGAAAACTGCAAAATGTAATCGTGTTTCATTAATCTGATTACATTTAGCCTATCTATGGCGCAAGTCCGGTGCACTTGCGACGCAGCGCCAGAATGCACTGTGTAGCACCATGGTTATTTGTACGTAAAACGCCGTGGTGTCAGCACTCCATCGCTGCCAATTTGCCGCAACGCATCGTGCGCCGTGGCGCTTATTCTATATGCACTTGTGTCCCGGTTTAGACATTCATAATTATGGTAAACCTGTCTCGTTAAAAAACTATGCACTGGACTAGGGATGTAACGGAGGCAGTTTTATCGGAACCGAAGTCGGAGTCGGAGTTTTTAAATTTAATTTATCGGAGTCGGATTCGGAGTCGGAATCGGAGTCGGAGGCAATGTCAGTCACGAGTGACGGCAGAATAAAATAGTTTTATTAAGGGACAAATAAAAACATTATTCAGTGAACCTTTTTAATTAGAAAGTGATAAATTTACAAATACACAGACAATAAAAATTGCTATGTTTCTTATTAACATTTTCCCATTAACAGTGAACAAATTAAATCAATTTTGCTGCAGGGTTGTTTTTGTTCTTAATTTCTATTTTACTTAATTTAATGTAAATGTAAAATAAAAAAAACCTTTTAGTAATTTAAATGTAAACTTAGTTTTAATTTTAATAATTTAATCATATTTTTTTAATCTAAATTTAAAAAAATGTCTTCTACAAATTAAGTAGCACTGTTTTTTTGATTAATTGATATCATGTTTCAACAACATATAAAATGAAATCAAATGAATTGACTACAACAGTGGTGGTGACCTCCGATGAATACCTCCGATTAAAAAGTTTCGGAACCGAAGTCGGAATCGGAGATGTAATATCAATCGGAAGTTCCGACTTATCGGAGTCGGAGTCGAAGCTCCGTAACATCCCTGCACTGAACGGTCAAATTTACTTACAAGCCAACAATAAGTAACTAGTCGATCACTGAAGTGGCATCAATAGACATAATATGTTATAACATTGGTGAAATGTCATTGTTTAATTAACACAAAGATCTATGTTACAATAAAAGACAACTTCTTTCGGGCTGTCTCTGTCACTCATTTATTTATAAGAACACTTACACAGTCTACATTAACACATAAAACTATATAAGACATGAACAAGATACATTACAATACGACTATATTTAAAAGTCATCAATTATCACAAACAATTTATTAAAGTTATCTTGTAATCGTACCACGACCTGACCAATCAGACCAAATACTTGTAATTGTGAGATTCGAAATAGCAGAGTCCCATGGCTTAGTGATTAGTCAAGAGATTCTGGCAGCAGTAGAAGGAAGCCTATAATTTATTACGGATTTCCAATTTGTAACTCATAACCATTTACGATAATAAAGTTGTTAATTTACATTTAAATGCAATAGAAAAATAAATATGCATGCAGAATTGATGTAAACACTATGCATATTTCGTTTAATAGATTTTATTTCCACGAAATGAGAACGTTGCGAACTTATTTTGATTAGAATTAATATCGATATTAAATGTGTAGTATCTACGTAATTATAATTTCAAAATTAGTACCATTTATGTAAAATAAAAAATAGTCTTACAGTTAAGCTTTTTCGCGTTTACAGCTATTTATTTAAATATTCATCTATACTCTTCAACTGTCCGGTTATTATATTTTGGTTATTTCCGTCGTGATATATGTACCAAGGCAATGAAACAAAAAAACTAAAACTTCAAAAGGAATCATACTAGAGAGGTCTTAAAGTGGTGTGGAGAGTGTTGGAAAATGTTGGTCACGCGTTAAAGCGCTTTCTCAGCCACTTTTATTGTGTCCTAGAAATAATTTAGCGACATGGTAAATAAATCGATTTGAATAAATTAATCTAAAGCAAACAAAATGTATAATGCCTTCGTTAGGAATTCATGCTGAAAAAGCTCATTAGGATAATTTAAACTGCATATATTAATGGCCACTAATTTGTATAATATTAACTAAGATATCAGAATAAGTGTTATGTATATTTATTTTACAGTTAAACTCGTTTATACCCGCGACTTCATATGTGGTAGCTATAATACAGGACCATAGTTTCGAAATCGAATAATGAATAAATAGTTTACATGCTAATAGAGTTTTTTTGCCTCTACGAAACGATGATATCAATCAAACTCCTAGACATCGTTTAGAACAACATACTGGCTATATTGATCCAAAACAAAGGTCCCGGCAAAAAAATAGGCCTTCGTATCACGAAAACATCACGGTTGTTACGACTATCGGGATTTACGACTAAATATGAGTGGTCTCTTCGATTTCTTTTTAACAAGTTTTGACTGTATATATTTTTCCATTGACATTTACACACATAGTCATAGCTCCAAATTAGGTTACATACGTATATAATATGAAACTTGTATATAATATGATAACTTATGAAATATACAATATTCATAATACACTATAAATATTTAAAAAAAAAACCAACTGCAGGCAGTAGCACAACCAATGAATTTATTCCGTCAAAATTGTATTAATACTGTGTCAATCATACCTCTAATAGATAAAAAAATAATATAACTTTGTAAATAATTCTATCTTTTTTTTCCAAACAATGTATAACGTAGAGGCAAAGTCTTGTCACACGTTTTTAAAAAATAAAAATACTTTACTAAACAAAATACTAACTTGAGTGCGGCAAAAGTCCATCTGATCACGCGCAGAAGTACCGCCTTATCAACACACGGAACAAGGTCCTTCAAGAGGTAAATGCGAGCAGTCAGCCACCAGTGCAGCCGATATCGCACTGAGCCGGCAGAACAATGTTCTGGTACACAACGGTGACATAAATTAGGTTCCTCAGTCTCGCTGTTATGCTAATCTTTAAGGTAAAACATTGTTTGTTCCCTTCAAGTTTGAATGTGAAATGGGTTGTTAATCGTACGGAACCGTGAATTGATGTCCGGACAACGTTATCCTTGTTGTGATAGCTATTTTAATGTGTGTAATCAGGAAGTAACGCATGTATTCATATTCAAATTATCAACGCGTGCTTAATTTTCGTAGAAGAACAATAAATAATTAATAAAATGAATACATAATTAACGTCACTTTAATAAATCAAAAATTTCTTTTAAAATAAAACTATTTAAATTGGTTTATGGAGAATGAATTAAAATAATCTACTCAGAATAGCTAACAAGAAATTCTGGTGGGAACACTTACGCTTCGTGTATCGACTCTTCGTTTGCAATGTAAAATGAACTATTACAATATTTCCTTTCCGCTGTATTCGAATGTCGCACATAAACATAATTATATTACAATTTAATTTACAAACATTTGGTTTTAAATTTAGGTACCAAGTAGCTTAGGCGGCTTGCACTAAAAAATTAAATTTAGCTTAGGCTTGCATAAAAACGTTAATTATTTGAAACAGTTTAAATTTGACTTCAATTACGATTTTAATTTAAAAATTGTTAAAACTTGATGACGAAAGAATGAAATACAACTTTATTCAAATAGGCCTACTTCCAAGCACTTTTGAATCGTCAAAAAAAGCAAAGCGAATCTACCACCGGTTCGTAAAGCAGAATCTACCGAGAAGAGCCGGCAAGAAACTCTGGTAGTTGCTTCTTTTAACATATGAGGTGCTATAACAGGTATAATATACAAAGGGCTGAATGCGCCGCGATGTTTCCGAACAAGACAATAAGTACAATTTAACGTTAAATAACGTATTATGCAAATTTAAACTAGATTTTTATTCATCAGAATGGGGAATGGCAGGCGTCAGGGCGTGGTACAAACGTGGCGGGGACGGCGCGGAGAAAACAAAGTTTTCCCGCGCGAGCGCAACCAGTGACTACACAAGAACCACCTGGGAATAATCCATCTTGGACGCAAGCCACCTCTGATAACGTGAGTTCATTTGGTTTTGTTTGATCTTAATTGAAAATATATTTTTTTATCTTGTTTTTATTTTCTTTATATAGCATAAAATATGCGATATTTTAGTTTGCTTATATTTTCTAAAATATACAACGGATTTAGATGTGGCTTTCACCATCGTTTAGCTAATGTCTTGAGTGGTTTATATGTGCAATACATTTATATTTTCTTGATGCAATGTGGACTCCCTTTGACTTAGAGGGAGCCGTAAGACGTTATTATAATATTAACAGACCAGAATAGCCCATGCCATTTGGGCCAACTTGTTCCAGCCTACCTATATACCACAAAGTACACGAAAAAAAAATCTTAGCTATTTTATTTGAATGAAAGATATAGCTGTCACTTTTACGTCGACATAAAATGTGATGGAAACAATACTGCTATAATATATAGAATTAGTGTAATTAAATGTTGTGTAATTTTTAGCAAATATGTATGTTTTTAGTTTGTAGTTATATTGTGTGGATACTTGGCCTTGTACTGTTGAATCGCATCATTAAGTTATTCAAATAATATCTTTTAAAATAACCCGTGGTGTGGCCCGGTGGTGGGCTGTAATATAATAGGTTACGTTGTTTCAGGATCCGGCGGAGGGCGTGGTCGGTGCGGGCGCGCGTACAGGCGGCGGCGGCGGCGGGGGCGGGGGCGCGCGCGTCGAGCTCTCGTGCAGCAACTGCGGCACGCACACGACGACCATCTGGCGGCGGGACGCGCGCGGCGAGATGGTCTGCAACGCGTGCGGCCTCTACTACAAGCTGCACGGCGTGCCGCGGCCCACCGCCATGCGGCGCGACACCATACACACGAGACGCCGCAGGCCCAGGCACGACGGGAAACACACCAGGAACAGTACGGAACTGATTTACTACTTTCTGGGTGATAACGAGCGACATTGGAGCGCTTTCGAACTGTTGTATTGTAGCAAACGTATAGTATTATGGCCTATGTGTAGCGGTAGGCTTTAGGCGCTACTGATGAAGATACAAGTTATTAAAGTGCAGGCGTGTCCGCATTCGCAGAGTCCCGACGTAGCGGTGGCAGCTGTCCGGAGAGCGCGGAGCCGGTGGCTGCGACAGTGGAGCCCATTGACAGGCCCGAGCAGGCCGTGCTGGCTGCTCTGCGCCGCCAGCTACAGCCGCATCTGCTGGCCGCTCTGCACGCGCACAACCGCCCGCACCGGCAACAGGTCTTTTATTTTTATAATGTACACCCACCATTATTCCCACAGGATCTGATAGTGGTAATTTATATCGAGGTATTTAGAAAAACGCAAATTATATTAAATCTCCCAAATTTTTTAACGCTCATTAACAGAAGGTATCACAATAAAAAATTATAAAAACGTTGAAATATATTTGCGGTTTCAGAGGTACTCGGAATAAGAATAAGTTCACTTCACTTAAAGGTGGCAAATAATCAGACTGTCCACTTGAAAAGTAAATAACTGACTGTGAACTATTTTGACATTAGATTAACAAAGTACTTTTGTATAAAAAAATCATCTTACAGTTTTGCATTTTTATGCCTTAAAAGCACTCTTATATATTTATTTAGCCTTCTTCATATTTTGATAATTATAAATATATTTACAGTAGTCTCGAAAGTCAAAAAAGTAAAATTATATACAAAATTTCAATCTTTCTAGTGTTAATAATATCTAAATTCCGCAATAAAGTATTTCAGTACATGCCGCTGGTTCTATTATGTGCGATTTTGACGTTAATGGACTGATTTGAAGTGTAATCTTATATTGTTATAGTATAAAATAATTTAATGACTTTTTGTTTAATTCATAATTATTTGGTCCTTCAAGCCGGATCCAAGGTGTAAATTTCAGTATCAAGATCTAATCATGAATGTTATATGTCATACGGTTACAACTTATAAGGATCTGATATATATATATATATATATAAGGAATCGGTAAAAAACGTTGATTTCCAATATATATATATATATATATATATATTACTATATCACCAAAGAATGTCGCTTAAACCAAATAGCCTTTCACCCGTCGATATAGAATCTATTATAAAAGGATGGTATACACTGACTGTAATATTAGATCTGTTTTGACCAAATAAGATAATATTAATTAAACAGGTGGGCCACGGCGCGCCAGATTACGACGAGGCTCCATTAAATTTAGTCGCCAGTCACGTCGCAGCCGCTGAAGAGACGCACTGACTGCGTTGCACTGTGATACCTACAACTGCACTATACATTGTATGAATATTTACCTGAATATATTTTATCCAGTCTTAGAGCCTGGACAATGTGACATTCTATCGGCGATAGCGCTAGGTATAAGTTGTCAAGACACCACGCCACACTTTCTACTACAGTATGCGCTATAAATTTACAACAGATGCGACAGCGACATCTATATTAACCAAATTTAAAAAGTAAAGTTGTGCTGTTTATAAATACAATAACTTTAATATAATGTAGCATGAAATTTGATTTTTTGGTGTCAATATAATTTGAATTTAAATAAAAAATCAATTTAAAAATATTAACCTTACGGCATATGTTATGAATAATAGTGCCATCTATTGAGCATAATATTGAACTTAAATACAAGGGGAAATGTGTGGATATTGTTGAATATGAGCTGAAGTTACCTTGCTCTCTATTAAAGTTATTGCTGATAAAATTTTACTTTGTCTAAGACTTCTCTTATACACTATTTACATGTTTTACATGAGATATTTTTCATCTTGTAATACTACACGTGTTATTGTGATTATTTTGTATAAAATCTAAAGAAAACAAGCTCCACTGTTACTAAATCAAATTCTTTTTTTATCCATCTACAATACGCTTTACGCATTACATTACATTTCCTGATGGGGAGACAGAAAAAAATAGGAACACAACTTCTGTCTCTATTTGCAAATCTATTTCGCTTCCTTAGCATTTCCTAAATTTCTTTTTGTTCGGTTTTAAACTTTACATGTTTAAATCCTTTCCGTAAATGAAGTTATTAAAACAGAAATTGCAGATAGCATTAGAAATTGTAAAGATAAAATAATTTTATACATCTGATATTTTTACAAAATAATCAGTATAACATGTTGGTTATGTATCAAATGTAGTTTTACCTCAGTTTGGTAAAAAACTTAAAATATTTGCAGTGAAATGTTATAGTGATAATATGCCAGTGTCGATAATAGAAATATATGTTTTTTAGGAAAACGACATTAAAAACCTCAAAGGATAAAATAATAATATTAATAAATCGTTACGCTACATCCTTTACGGGGTGAGCAGAGATAAATTAGCAGCTGTATTCACTTTGCGCTTATATGTCGTGCGTCGTCACGATGTTGTCTGTTAAATAACATTGGTATTTGTTAAAATACATTCGAAGTTTAAATGGTGGCCTGGTGTGACCATCCAAAATGGAACCGATACATTCAAACATGAAATCTATGGCAGTAAAGACGATATTTTTGGCCTACACTAGAGGATTGTTAATAAACCCATCTATTGTAAATTATCACCTGATCGAAAATTGAATTTCGAAATATATTAAATTTGTCGAAGGTCCCTAAGCGAGTTATGGACATGCTATGTATCTTTGCGCCATAGGATTTAAGTTAAAGTGGCAGTAAGCCAGTCATATTTGTCCCACAAGTGACAATCGTTAGAGTAAACGAGTTCTGGAGTAGAGACCGCATCTTGAAATAGTGTAGTGTAGTGGACGACCAAATCGATTGAAGACTTGCAAAAGGTAGCTGTATGAGTTTGGATGGGACACGACCCATGGCAGAAATCATTGTATTGTGCCGTCAAGAATGTTTATGCTCAGCAGTGAAATAGATACGTGCTGAAATATGGAATAAAAACGGCTTTTCCAATGCACTGATGTTTAACTGCACCGGCTTTCTTTTTGGATGGTCACCGTACGCGGTTGAGGCTTTATATACCTCAGAGGGGCATTACATATTACGAAACGTAAAGCAATAAATATTCATCGAGAATTGTCTTAGTGCCTGTTTAATATAGATACGGTACGCGGTCGAAGACTAAGTGAATAATTTTCCATTTGTGTGTATTTTATGTATGGTCGACATTAATGAGTGATGAAGCGGTGAGATCTTTGAAAGGTTTTTGTTGAGCCCTCAGCTTTCTCCAGCATACGTCCCTAGAGTAACGATATATCGAGAATCAGTTGCAAAATTTTTCTTATCGGTACTATTTAAAACGACTATTCAAGAGATTTTATATGATACTATCAAGTCTTTTTAAGTTTCCTCAGACATACATTACGTATACATAATTGAAGCATGATAATTTAAAGTATATTCAATACATATTTATAATCCATGGGTTTAAATAAATAATGTGTTTTCAACAAGTTATGTTAATAAGTGTTTTATCGATAAAAACATCGACGTAGAAGAATCGATGTCACGTATATCACTGTGATGCAATTAAATTGAATTATCTGGGTTTGCTATATTATGGACGTTTCTACACTACATTAACTTTTATATCTACTAGTGATGGGACATTTTTTTATGTTCAAATAATAAACGAGTAATTAACATTTTTATCAATGAGGCATCATTGAATGCTGAAAATAGTATATTGACTAAAATTATCAATTTGTTTAATACCGATATAATTTTTGAGTTGAAAAGTAGTACGATTTTAAAAATATACTTGTGATTGACAGCGAATTTCATAGTTGTTATTACATGTAGGGCGTTGTTTACTTCAGATCTGTTTGTTTTGGATATATTTTAAATGAATCTCATGGGCTATTTATTATTTAGCCTTATTTTGTAATGCTCTCTTAATACTGATGAAATTGTATTTACGGTTACCTATTGCAGGAAGCAAGTATTCATTTAGGTTAAGGTCATATTGTAAAATATTATTTACATAGCTGTAACGTTACGGTGGAGTTCATTAAATTATAGTTATCTAATTTATTTCCCATTTCGGTCAGTATTTAAACTGTAAGTATTTTTTTGTAATAATGTCTGTCGAGTATTCTTTATAAGTTAACGCGACGAGATGTGATGAAAAGCAATAATGAAGTTAGTGACAGCTAAATAATATTTTTTATTCGATTTGGAATTTATAATAGTTGGTACTGTAGTTATTAATCAGATCGTAAATTGTTTTTACGGCACTTTGGTAAAAATAATGTCACCGCACGTGTAACCTTACAGTATATCAAAGATAATTAAATATTGCTATGCGAAACTCAAATCGAACAATTCTAAATAAGTTTTAAAATCCCCTTAATCTTTCAGTTGCTTTGAAATTCTGACACAATGTTGTGCATGTTTTTATTTACCTAAGCGCCATCTGTTAGATTAACGAAACAGGATTACAGAAAAGCCTAAATCAGTTGCTAGTTTCCAGGTAGTTTGTTTATCTTTTTTTACATTTTTTCAAGAGTTTGCTTCATTGGAACGCAAGCCTTATTTAGAGTTAAACAACAATTGTAATTGTGTCTTAAATTCTGACATTATTTTTGCCTGTGCGACTAAATCTTAATAGGTCAAGTAGACCAGAGTTTAAGACATTTTTTTTAATAAGTGATTACTTTGTTATAAAGGAAATCGTCTTAAATCCTTTATATAAAGACTGCAGGCAGTTTTGGATCTATTAAGAGCTATGTAAATCCACCAATGTGTGAAATATATATAATAAATTCAATAATGTGTAAACGCCTTTATATGTTGATAAGAAATAGAGATTTTATACCCTATTATGACTTGTGAAGATCACTGTATACATGACAAAATTCACAGACGTTGCCTTTATACATTCTCGTATAATATAGGTCGTTTTAGACACATAATAAACATTGTAATGGTATTAAGTAACAGGTATATAATATAGAAGAAATATTTATTTTTAGGAATTATTTTTATGAATCCACTTTGTGTGTTTGTTATTGGGCATTTTTGTATAAACCAACGACGTATAATTGTGGCGTTAGTACATCTCATACCGTATTCACCTCATAACGGTCAGTTTGTTTTTTGTATTAACATTACGAAAGCATTTACTCGTATGTTGTCTCGAATCTTGAGAGCTGTTTAGTTGTTGCTTCAGTTCGTCTTTGTTAAGCTGTGAACAATGATCACCGTCCTATAATTGACTTCTCTACTTAATTTAGCGTTAGTTCTTTTATTATACATACCAGTGTTTCCCAAACTTAAATCCACTGACCTTTGAGAGTTCATAATAAAGTATACGTGGATTCAAAATTGTAATACCTGTTTTTTATAATCTATAAAAATAATATTGTTTTTCAGATAATCAGATAAACGTATTTTCTTGAATGATGTATTTTTTGTGAAAGTATTTCTCTATTGGGTTTTTGGAGTTTCTCAATCAGCTCTTTTTTATTGCGTGCTACTAACAGCAGTAGCGTTCTTATCATAGATGCATGAAAGCATTGCGTGTCCTTACGATAAATAAGTCTGGAATAAAGTGCTTCAACTTAAACTAAAAAAAGAAACATTTATATTCTTATCTATTTTATATTCACACTGTCTATCTTTGCTCTTAAAGCAATATAGTATTTACTATTATGATAGTATATTGATATAATATTCAAATTAATTACGCGAATTCTGCCTACCCTGTCCAAACGACACTGACTTACACCTATTTCAAAAACATGATTATACAAATATTGTTGAAAATGTAGCAAATTCTATAAAATTGTCTGTTTATTGGGAGTCTCTCATTTGATCTTTTTTTTATTAGTATTTACTTATTAACGATAGCGATTTTAAAAACATTGTTAGAACCTTTTTTTTATTGAACGTATTTGGAATAACGTATCGTTTTTTTAGAGGGCCACCATATGCAAGTTTGGGAAACACTGGTCTCAAACCCCACGGGCCAGTAAAACGTGACAGTCTATGAGACACTGTGATAAAACTTAGCCAATCGAACCTCGATTCGTATGATCATATGCAGCTATCGGCCAAAATTAATAACCTATCGATATTTAGATCTCTATAACTTTCTCTTTCATTTATGTGTGTATGTGAAAAGGAACTTGTATGGAAGCTCTAGTAACAAATCTGAGATTGGGGATATGTTATTAATTTCTGCCGTAACCTTTCAGCATATTTTTGTCACTCTTATTGTATTTAAAAGAAGCTTTAAAAATTGAGATTATTTATTCACTATTTTATCGTAAAATTTTGTATTCGTTTAAAATAGCTTTCTGCAAGGTCGTGCGATGAGAATTGAATAGGGAAGCCACACTGTGATATCATTTGTAAACTAGATTAACCTACGATTTGGAATTAGGATGGAGAACTATCTCGGATCAACATTAAAAAGTCTACAAAAAAAAACTTTATTGCCTAATTTATTGAAATATATTATTTGCATTTGACTTATAATATACAATGTAACTTAATAGATTAAAAAAAGAGACTTATAAACAATTTAAATTATATGAATAATGGGATTAAAGTGATTTTAGTTAAGACGTTCTACAAGTGTTCAACAGGATATTTTTGTAAATAAGTTGGCTGGTAAGACTGCCCGCTTCCCTTCTCAATTTTCATAGCACGCTACTAGTTTCCTCTTGGCACTCTCTACCTTGACAATAAAGTTTGGTGATTTCTTATCGTGAACTTGTTTAGGTATAATTATACGTAAATTTTTAATATTAGCTCTCTATTTGTCTTTTATAGCTCTCTGCCTTTTGATATTAATTCATTATCGGAATAAACAGAAATTATATTTATAAGGTATGCTCATTTTTCTAAGAGAATAGTGATAATTTTGTCCATTTCTATTTGAAGTTAAAAAAATACTCATTTTTTTGTAAAATATTTGTTTAATCTTACGGGTTAGGTACAACTTTATTAGCGATAATTCGAATGTTCTCGAATCAAAAACATTCAGTATGTGAATCTCATCGGAACTTAACGATCTTAATTTACTTTATGCTCTAATTTTGTGAAACTTTGTGAGATTGTCCATTTTACTCATTGGGTCTCTTGTAGTCAGAGCTGTGCCGTGGACATTAAAAGGAGCAGCCGGCATGATCCAGTATCAAGTCCATATAGTTTATTTCGTGGATGTTTTGACATGTAAAGTGTACAGTTAAAGGAATATAGATGAAATAGCTACTATCCCAACTCTTATTAAATTAATAACAGTCCAATAAAAAAGGCTCATTGCAATTAAAAAAGATGGAGGATCTTAATGCAAAATATTTTAAAATAAGCTATTAGAAGCCATTTTTGCATGATGGTTTCCTTCACCGGTGAGAATATAATGCTTAACTCTGTAACCTGGAAAAATCCAGAAGTATGTACCAGGAGACAAACTTGCGGCAATTCGCGTTGCCGCGCGCCAGCATAACAATGAATTTAATCATTCACAAAATATTCACTTAAACCATGTAAGGTACTTTTTTCTTTAGTTTTAAAATTTTTATCTCTGTCATCAGACTGTGGAATAAGTTCCAATCGGTGTATTCCTTTCCTCTTGATATTGGATCCAATAAAATAAGTATCAAGAAGCGTTTAGCAGGCCGGTTTGACGGTATTAACGAACGATATCCTGGTTTTAGATAGTTGCGGTCGGTTTTTGGACTGCACTTTGCTAGTTACTTTACCGGACCTCGTATAAAACATGTGTACAGCGTGTGTCTGGCCGTGCCGGTTGCCCTTTTGCGATGTTCGCTGTACGCCCTCGTACCTGTAGTAGTGCGCTGTGAGGCGACGCGCGGGAGGTAGTCCCCGACTATACATACGTCCCTGCTCGCAGTAATGATACAGTATTATTTTATTAATTTCTACTCTGTACATTTGTCTTAGGTTTATTGTTCTTGTGTTTTTTTTTTTGTAAGTTTTTATAACATTGACGACCGACTAATTTTATTAAATTATTTCCTGGTAACAATATTTATGATTATTAATTTTCAATTGATGTGTATTACGTTAAAATATTTATCAAATCGTAATAAAAACTGGGTACATTTAGTAAGCTTCGTTATTCGATCTTCCAATTCGGTTATTTATTATATTATTAGGTTAATTAAGTGGATATTTGGTTTTTAAGAGTTGATAAACAATGTATATCGTCTTTTAGCTACTAACTAACCGGTTGTGTCGTGTGCGCTTACGATCTAACAAGCATGTGTTTGTTATTATGTTATAAATGTCTCGTCACTTGTGCCTGGAGACGAACGATCTCTCGCCTCCGCGTTGGGAAACGAATGGTATTTTGTCTGAAAGACGAGCGATGCCTCACCTGTGTACACAGGGAGAAGAATAACGTCATAGTTTTTGTGCCTGAAGACGAGTTGTCTCACCCCTATGCACTAGGAGACGAGCGATGTTTCGTCTCTGTGGCGGAAGACGAGACGCAGTACCAATTTTCTTCGTGTATAATAATTTATGCTGGAATACTTAAAACTTCTACAAATTCCATACGTCATTATCGTTACATAATAATTTCGAAGACTAAAGACTGACACACAAACTTTCTAACGACGTCTTCTCGTAAAGCATACATTATCATACATACTACTCAACTCGATTAATATTCGAAAAATGATAAATATATAAAAGTATTTTAATTAAATTGTGATATATTTTTGTTTGAGAATAGTTAGTGTGTGTTTCCGAAAAGCAATAACATTGTGATAAGAGGTGATGAGCAGTGTAAGCTGTGAACATTATTAATATAGATTGTATATTGTCAATTATAAGAATGATCTTGCGTCGAACGATCTGGCTCACACTTTGTGTAGGTAAGAGATAATGATAAGTTCAAAAGTCGATTATAAAATAGAAATATATTTGATTAATCGTGTTATCCGTTTGAAATATATCAAATTATTAATAAATACGGGTTCGATCGTCCGATGCAAAATTTTGATAACGATGAAAATGCGACTTTAAAAATTTTCTATTTAAGAGTAAAAGTAAATGTAGACACACTTTGCCTGTACTTTAAATAATTAAGTTCTTCTCGAAATCGTAATCTTAGTGAAACGTAAAGCAATATTTTCCAATATAGAAAGCTTAAAGGACCATTTGTTGTTGTCAAACTAAATTACTGTATGTATTTATCGTAAGTTTCAGCATAAATTATCGATTTGATATTGTTAGCCAGTCCAGAGCACGGGGCCGGAATACTCATCGTGAAAACATTAGTTATTGTTGTGTAGATGATAAATAATGTGACTTACGCAGGGATGGATACTTAAATTATTAAAGTTTTAACTGATATATTGGCTATGTAGTGAGTAGAATATTTTTTTACAAATAAATTATAGCAGCTATAAGTTTTGCTTTTTATTTATACCTGTTTCATTACAAATGTTTTTATACTGGTTCGACAATGTCATTACATTGCACCTGATGGTAAGTATGTTGGTACCTGTAGTCCAAAGGACGAAAATCTATTGAGTCTCTGTCGTCATGTCGACCCACGCAAGGTCTCTAGGTATATGAGTTACCGGAATTACACAAACTAATCCTAAGCAAAAGCGAGTCACTGTGATGGTATTTTCACTACTGTGCTGAGGTCATGACCCAGTTCGGGCAATTGGCCTACAACTGTGTTTTTAAAGATGAGACACTAAGAAGCTAAATTTAGTTGTAACATATACTCAATTTTCAACTATGCAATATTTTTTGACAGTAAAACAGGTAATCTAAATTAATATATTATAATACTATTTTAATGCCAGTATAAATATTATTATATCATGTAAACTTTAATTAAAGGCATTTGCATTAAAATCCAGGTTTCAGCCTAAAATCATTACGTTTAAATTAGAAATGGGATAAATTATAACAGGTTAAATTTATATCTCTTTCTCACGCGTCATTTTGTCATATAGCTATTTCAGTCTCGAGCTGTGTAATTTCAAACTATCACAAATAACGACAGATTTCACCAATTTTTTCTTATTCAAATTAAAGAGGTTTCTCCAATCTTTGGACCCTTTTAAATAAATAAAGACGAAATAAAAATTCATATGTATATTATTTACATAAAGTATATAATTAAGTAACAGTAACTATAGGTCTCTTGATGGCTTGCCGCGCGCGCCGACGTTTTTCCTTAGCGCGTCTGGTAGTTGTGGCTTCTTTAAACAGCTGTTCGGTTTCATTCGCCTCAAACTCCCTTCGGATCCACTGCAAAGCGTGCACATTGTACCCAACCATGTCCTGTAAATCGATTACAGCGATTTAAAATAACCGATACTTTAATCTTTGGATTTCTTTGTGGTTCATTTACCGACTTAAAAGGAAGATTCGCATCACAATATAAACAAAGATGTCACCCAAAAGAAGGTATATCCACTTTGGGAGAGTTCCCTTTTTTAAATTTCGCATTGAATACAATTGCTTTTAACAAGACGGCTGAATTTTCAAAATATTGATTTTGAAAAAAAAACAATAACTTATCGACCATTTATCATTAAGTTTTTATTTTGTAACATTAATCAATCAATTATTAACCGTTTGAGTGCGGAACAAATTTTGTAAGCAAATGCCAAAAATGCCATCCGCATTTTTGAATATAAAATATAAGAATTCAAAACCATTCTTCCTGTGATACTAAATGACACCTTTTTTCAATATTTCAATGTTCTCCGTTCATCCAGGTATGTATACAACATTTTATCAGACTCATCCACCCATGAACCTATTATAATTATGAATTACATAAAACAAGAGGAGCGATATTTCGCTCCCCGTAATTTGGGCATATAACCAGAGGAGCGATATTTCGCTCCTCCGCACTCAAACGGTTAACAGTTCATTTGTAAATTAGTTCATCTTCATATAAACATACTGATCTCTGTGGGCATTGAAATGTTTTTTGTCTCTATAATCGTTGCCCGTGTTTGCGGCTACACTTACTTGAACTTACCATCAAATGCGGCGAGCTCACTATACCTATACTCTAACTTCTTTAGCTTCCTTAATATTCAGTAATCCCTTCACACAGCCTCCTCAAGCAGAACATAACACAACACTAACCCTCAGTTCGTTGAGCCTCATCGCCGCCTTGGCTTGTATCTGTATCATGTGTTTGAGAAGAGCCTGATTGGCTATCAGCGGCGCGTGATGCACTTTCAGCAGGAATATCGCCAATCGACACAGCAGTTCCACGTTGTCTCCGCGCTCGAGGAGATTCGACAGCATTCGTACGATGTCGCACGCCACGCTGAACGGTATCAACAATAGAGCTTCCTCGATATCACTGTAAAGACATACAATAACGCATAAAATATGTGCAACATCATGCAAAAGTTGTGCAAGTCCAAATTCTCCAAATGAATATCTGCTTATCGATTGAAATCTCTTATTAAACCTTTGTAACACATCAAATACAAGTTTTCAAATTTAGGGAATTTAAGTTAATAGGATACAGGAAAATTTTAAGGAATTTCTTTTATTATTTATTCATATGGAATCAAATCGAGGGGTGAAAGGCTATTCACCCCCAGATATATATGTATGTATTCGTCACTACAAGGGACCATTTTAACATAAAAATTGGAGTTTTTTAAAAAAATACTTAAATCTTGAATATCTCACAAATTAACAAGTATCGGACATGGTGTCACATGACTTAAATGACTCCAAATAAGCTGTACTACAACGTCTATCAAGGAATGTATCGCATTACCGTTCACCTGTATATATATACATATATATTCGGAATCAGCGTTTTTTACTTATTCTAAATATATATATATATATATATATTAGGTCCTTACATATGAAATTGGCGTTTTGTATGGGAGGAACAAAAAGTCGAATATTTTTTAATATAATATATTTAATTAATCAAAGTATGAACCATTATTTTCTATGCACTTTTGCCATCTCATAGGTAGTTCATTGATCCCTTTACTAAAAAAAACTAGTCGGACGGGAATCAATAAAATCTTTGAAGGCGATTTGGACTGCCCCATCGGAGTTGAATTTTTTCCCTTGCAAGAAGTTTATCCAAATTTCGAAAAAAATGGTAATCTGTTGGAGCAAGGTCCGGGGAGTACGGAGGATGTCTTAGACTTTCCAATTGAAGCTCTTCTAATTTAGTAGCCGTCTGTTGCGCAGTGTGTGGTCTAGCGTTGTCGTGAAGCAGCAGTGGCGTGGAGCGATTGACCAGCCTAGGTTGTTTAGCCGCTAGCTTTTCCATCATGGTTTGCAATTTCTGACAATAGACATCAGCCGTAATAGTCTGGCCAGATTTGAGAAAACTGTAATGAACAATACCGGCACTAGTCCACCAAACGCTTACAAGTAACTTTTTTGGGGTTAATTTTCGCTTGGGGCAGGATTTGGCTGGCTGGCCAGGATCCAACCATTGCGCTGAGCGCTTCCGATTATCGTAAAGAACCCATTTTTCATCACAGGTAATGATTCGGTTTAAAATACCTTCATTATTGTGCCGGTTTAGTAATGTAACGCAGCAGTCGACGCGCGTTTGCCGGTTTGCTTCAGTCAATTCGTGAGGTACCCACCTTTCAAGCTTTTTAATCTTCCCAATTTGCTTCAAGTGAATTAAAACAGTTTTATCACTAACATCGCAGCCTGCAGCTAACTCGGACGTGGTTTGCGATGGATCCGCTTCCACAATAGCCTTCAACTCTTCATTATCAACTTGAGTCTCAGGCCGTCCACGGGGCTTGTTCTGCAGGTCGAAATTTCCAGAACGAAAACGTTGGAACCAAAAACGAACTGCGTTTTCTTTTGCAACACGACCGCCATACACATCATTCACCCTTCGAGTTGTTTCCGCAGCACTAGTGCCACGGCGGAACTCGTACTCGTAAATAATGCGATATTTTAAGTTTTCGATTTTGTAAAATGAGTGACGCAAACAGAAAAAAAACAGAAGAAAAAAACAAATGAATGACGATCATCGAAGCACAAATACATGAGTCTATAGCTGTACAAATTTGAATTTGGAATTCCTTACCAAAGAGGAGAAATTTGTGATTAAAGTGGCCAGTACTAAAAACGCCAATTTCATATGTAAGGACCTAATATTACAAAAAACACAATCGTTCATTTGTTTTTTTTTTATGATACGATTTTTTTATACAAGCTCATCAAAGCGATATATTGTGACTAAGTAGTCCTTGGAGTCTTTAAGAGTAGAGTGGATAGGTATTTGTTGGGCGGACGCGATTCATCATAGGACTCATCTTCACCTTTCACCGGTCGGACGAGTTACTACGTCATGCTTTCACGTGTCAACATATCTAAGAATTTACTGCGCTGTTACCTCACAATGCTCATCTCAGCACGCCCTAGTTTTAAAAAACGAATTAATAACTTCGAGAACATTCTTAGACTAAAAAAAATCTCAACCTATATGTCTCTCACCTCGATCTAATCTTCTTCAAAGTCTCTACGAAAAAGTCCTCGGTCGTGGTGCAGTTGTAGGCGGCCATCAGCAGCGGCGGCTGCACAAACTGGCCCCGAGCTTCAGACAACTCGCGCTGGTACTCCGCGCTCACAGACAGACATTCCATTATCGAGTCCGCCTAAGCAAAGTTAATTTAGAGCGGTTAAGGGAGCCGTTGGATTGGCCTGATGGTAAGTACAGTGTAGTCCAAAAACGAAAGCGACTATCAAAGTGTGAAAATCCATTGATAGTCTCCATCACCATGTCGGCCCACATATATCACGACTGAAGTTCTCTAGGTATTATGTTGTTACTGGATATACACAAGCTGATCCTGAAACGCGACAGGCCAAAGCGATTTATTATATAACTAGCTGATCCGGCAAACGTTGTTTTGCTATATAAGGTTTTGTAATATCTTCTAAGACGTTCATTGAAATTAAGTGATGTCAAAGACAATTTTGTTCACAATTAAATACTCTTAATCAACAACAGATTTATTTGGATAAAGATTAATATTATTACGTTGATACAAATCTTAACAAAGAATGCATTAATTTCGACCAAATTTGTTTACCATAAAAACGGTTCTAGTGCCTTAATATTAAAAGATAGACATATACTGTCACGGACATTTTTTTGGATCCTTTCAAGAGGAATAATTCTTTCTTAAATATATTTTTGGTATCTTGAACCGTTTTTGCAGCGCACGCAATGGAAGCCCTCAAGGATGAATAATTTTCCCCGTTTTTTTCACATTTTCCATTATTTCTTCGCTCCTAATAATTGCGTCGTGTTGTTATATAGCCTAAAGCCTTCCTCGATAAATGGTCTATTCAACTCAAAAATAATTTTTCAATTCGAACCAGTAGTTCCTGAGATTAGCGCGTTCAAACAAACAAACTCTTCAGCTTTATAATATTAGTATAGATAAAAGACACGTGACACTGCGAGTGGTCGCATGTTCGTATCCCACCACGAACCAGATTAATTACGGATTTAGGCACCTCATGCTCACCGGTGAAGGAAAACATAGGAAACCCGCATGGCATGTAATAGAAATGTCATGTGTAAGTACTATGAGAACGGTGATCAGCTGCGCTACTGGTCACATTGAGCATGACTTATAAGCGCAAAGTGGATACAGCCACTAATGTATTTTTGCTCACCCCGAAAGGGATATAGCGTGACGATATATTATTAATAACAGACTGTCTATTTCAAATAAACATTGAAAGGTTCGATAAATGTTCGATGTTGGTAAAGCTATGAATATATTGTCAAGATGATTTAAACCACATTACACCAAAACTTAGCAATTTACAAGTATTTTGCTCTAACGATGGTCCACCATAAATTCAGGTAAGGAAAATAAGTTATGTCTGTGTTCTTGTAGAAATGGTATATTCTATAACAAAAAAAGTGTATATGCAAACTGTTGATGAGACATTAAAAATACTTACAGCTTTCTCTGCGCCAATTGTTTTCCTTGTGGGCATCATTAGACCTGGTAAGCCGGGTACCGGAGCCTGAAAATAAATGATATAATCAACAATATGTATTTGCTTATCATTTGAATACATACAGTCAAAATCTGTTATAACGACATCGATGGGACTACTCATATTTAGTCGTAACAACCGGTGGCGTTTTCGAGATACGAAGTTCTATATTTTTTGCCGGGACCTTTGTTCTGGGTCAATATAACTGATATGTTGTTCTAAACGATGCCGCCATAAACGGTTATAACTGTATATTGTGTAACATTAACACTAGATACCCAAAAATTGTCACTTGACTGCATTTTATTTTGGTTAGAAGAAAATTAACAATAAAATTTCTTGGAATTTTAAAACTTTATGTAAGTACGTGATCGCCCTCTTTATTTCTTATAATGCACTCGCAACAAATGTTTTGTGTTTCGAAAAATAATTGTTTGTCTATTTCTTTCTTGTGTATTTAGAATTACTTTTCTCTTTCTTGCAATGTTTTTTGTATACATACTAAGCATTTGTCTATGGTGTGCGAGAAAGAGAAAAATAATAACAAATATACGAGGAAGAAATAGATAAACAGATATTCTGCGAAACGCAAAATATTTGTTGCGGACGCATAAATAGATAAGCAGCATAAATACCCATACTATACCACAAATAACTATGTTTGCAGTTTCAGAAGGCAATGCAAAATAGTGTGTAACAGTTAGTGTTTGTATTTCTAATGAAACGCGTTTTATCCCCAACGTGTGATGTGTGCAATATAGTAGAAGACGTTTATTATGGTGGAATGTGTCCGGTACGAGAAGGAACGTATGTTATTGTACAAAGATTTCAGCGTTTCGTTGTGGGATGTGGGAGCAAGTAATAGCATTCTTGCCTCTCCCTTCTTGATACAGGCAAGAATGCTTTACAGAAGAGTACAGGCAGCTCTTAAAAACGAAGAGTGTAATGTACGATGTTTTAACTAGTGATGCCACGAATAGTGAATTGGCCGAATACCGAATATTCGGCAACGCTGTCGGCCGAAGCGCCGAATATTCGGCCGCCGAATATTCCTGGAAGTAGCGTGTATACTGAGAGGCTATTTTCTGAGGCTGGTAACATTGCGATGAAAAGCGTAATTGTTTACTACCAAAAAAATGCTGAAAAGCTTGTTTTTATCCATCACAACTTACCACTGATCAATTTTAATTGCTAAAGTGTTGTAATTTGGAAATAAATACATAATTTTGAGTAATATACCGTGTCTTTTTTACATGATTTGATATTCGGTATTCGGCCGAATAGTACGAATTATTCGGCCAAATACCGAATAGCAAAAAAAGTGGCCGAATACCGAATAGTTGCCGAATATTCGTGGCATCTCTAGTTTTAACACTATGGTATGCCATTCATGGATGTAACATGGTCAAAATAACCAAACCTCGTAAACAAAATAAAGAAGAAATAAAAGAGTGAGTGTTAAAGGCGATCATACGTGTTGGTCGCCGGTGGCGAGTCCCTCCTCGTGTTCGTCGGTGTCGCCGAGCACGAGCGGCTCGTCGGTGCGCGCGTACAGCCGCAGCGCGCGGTCCGAGCCGCACGAGGCGGCGTGCAGCCCGCCCGCGCCCACGCACACCGCGCTGCACGAGCCCGCGTGACCCTGCACACGCGACGCACTTTGATCTGACATCCTCTTCAGGCGTGTTACGTACATAGATGGGCAAATTTTACGTTTTTTACCATTAATATGACTGCATTTTGCTCATCTATGTTTCAAACACTACAGAATCCCAGATTGCATACACATTTATGATTTATTAATGTTTTAAATGGATTTAATCATGATTACAGAGCAAGAAAATTAAAATTACTACTACATTTTGTAGTCGTTAACCGTCAATCAGATTACCTTTTGCCCATCTCTGGTTACATACTTGTCAACTACGTAAAGGGACTGAACTCGAGAGACCACCAAGCTCAGATATGCAGATGTATGTGTGTATGAGTATATAAATTGAAATGAAAAATTTTGACTTTTTTTGACTTGATGAATATTCTCAAATAAAGAAAAAGCAATCATTTGTTAGCGACAAACTTACAAAAATTACTATTAATGCGTACGTTTAAAAGTATAGATTTCCTTTAGAGTACGCCAGTGCTATTCCAAATATGAAGTCCCATTTGATAATAATTCTTAGAACCTTACGATTTTTATATAATTGTCGAAAATAAACAAATAAGATACCAGTCACTTTATGAAAAATATAACTGGAATATAAACAGCTTAGATTGAAGTTTCATAATGTGCTCGTAATTTTGTTCAGACATTGTGTCATGGAAGCAAAAAAAAGCCCGACGTAATTTTCCAAATACTGCCCAACCCAACTGAATTCTTCTTTAGGCTTCCCTCTCGAAGCTGTTTCTACTTCACTGCAATGTTTACTCCAAGTATCATTACTTGGAGTAAAGTAACTTGTAAGAATACATATTCTTGGATAACCTCAAGTTAAAACTTAACGATAATAGAACTCGGAGCAATGCGGCTATACATGCAATTATACTTACATTTAAAGTAATAATATTATCGTAAGTATCCGCGTCCCATTGTTTCACTTTGCCGTCCTTAGAAGCGGTGAAAAACTGATGCGTGCCCGGCACGAACTGCAGCGACGTGACCGAATCGTTGTGCGCGAAGACCGACTTGTGACAGTCGCCGAAGTCCATGCCCCATATCTTAACGTTGCGGTCCGCCGAGCCGGTCGCTATGATACTGGAGTCGTAGCTTATGTCCAAACACAGCACTGGTAACTTATGCCCATATAGGGACAGGTAGAACTGAAAATTATAATATCATCACGCCATATCCTCCTCTGACTTCCTCTGTGGCTTTAAGCTGATGGAGGTCCCATTTTCGCCATGTTAATATGTTTTTGTTTTTCTTTTGTTTCTGTATGTTGTTGTCTTGTAACAGAAATGTTACTGCTTTTGTATTTCTAGTATTTTGTTAGTTTGTGGTGAAAATAAATATATTTCATTTTTTAATTTCATTTCCATATCCCTTACGGGATGAACAGATATAGTTATGTTTATTCTTTATCGTAGTTGTGTCGATGAATGAATGAGTTACAAATTAATGGAAATGCCATAGTCATGTTAATAAATAATTGTACATAATTACCTTAAATGTGTCTAGGAAAAATATTTTAACAGTTGAATCTAGTAATGCCACTGCTATAAATTTATTATTTGGACTTATTTTTACAGCTAACACTGACTCCTCGAGTTCCAATGTCCTGGTATGAAGCAACGACAAGACCTAAAATGTTTTTAAAAAGGTTTAAACTTTATTACATATATATTATGTATCTAAGAGAAGTTTAAGATCAAACCTTTGCTTTAGATTCGCCCGTGGGATCTTCTATAAGTTCAAATTGCCATAATTTCACTGTTTTGTCAGCACCTCCGGAATAGCATCCTCTCTAAAATAATAAATTGTGAAATCATAAATTTTACTATAAAGAGCCAAATCAATGTATCACTTAATAATCATAAACTTCCAAGGGTAATATAATTGTTCAACATTAACTTTATTTTTGTGGACCTCTCAAGGACCATATACTTCAATATCTTAATTAAAAAGGACACTACAAATAGACTTATGACAAATTATTATCGGAGGCATGTCTGCTATTCACTCTTGCTAGCTTCCTCTCTTCCACTCGCGTAGTTTTGAAATAGTGTTATTTCGGTCTCAGCCGTATGGTTTTTTTTCCCATCTCCTAATTACAAATATATTTGTAGCCTACTATTCTATCTTTCATAATTTATTTATTTTCTTCCTTATATTATATACAATACTAACAATTATAATATTTATTTCGTAAGTACTGGGTTATGGGAACACACAATGGCTCTAAGGTTAAGAGCCACTGTGAATCGGCGCGCGCGGGGGGATTGCGCAGGCGCACGCGACGCGAGCGCTTCACCGTCCGCGTACCTGGCAAACTAGTCTTGTTATCACTAGCCACGCTATCTACACTTTTCGCCGCTCGCGCTCTGTACCATTTTAAATTATGGTTTACGTGTCCTTATTTGTATTGTTGTGCTCTATATTTTATTTTAACTTGGACTAACGTACTTGTGCATCATTATTTCTACTGGACTTTTTACTGTGCTATATTAAACGTGCTTTATCTACTTGCTGTCTGGACTTTCATTTCTATCCCTTCTCATTTATCACGCTATCCTGCGCTTTAGACTACGGTAGGTCTACTTTCTACCACCATACCTATATTATTACGCCGATTTATGAAATAGGTTTTTTAAACTTTCATCGGCAAATAGTCTGACGGCCCACCTGATATTATAGTAAGTGGCTACTGTCGCCTATGGACAATTGCTACAAAAGGAGCATTGTTATAGCGTTACGAACCTAAAGGAACGTTGTTTACTGTCGTCTTGAAGAGCCTCTTGTCATAGGTCAGGGACACAACTGTACCCCGCAGCTGCAGCTCATTTCACAATTTCAAAATGTGCAACAAAAATTCTCTAGAATAGTGCTGCGTTGTCGCGGTTCTATATTATTTTGTAAAACTTTAATAATAATAATATATCATAATGCTATATACTTTACGAGGTGAGCAGACGCACATGCTAAGCACAGTCTAAGTAACGTCTATAAAAAGTCAGCCCAAGTGCAGCGGTATGCATACCAAGTCCGGAGTGAGGCCTACGCTGCAGCAGTCGGCGGCGTGCGCGGGTATCTGCTCGAGCACTCTGCCGGCGCCCACGTCTGCCACCAGCAGCGTGCCGTCTGCGCACCCGCACACCAAGTGCCTGTCACCTGGGGCGAAGCATATGCTGCTAGGCCTGCTGCCCAGCACTGGGATACTTCGCAAGCACGACTGATTCGGCCTGAGAACACATTTAACCAGCAAAATTTATTCACTGGTTTTTTTCTACAGGACAATATATTGGTGGGCGGGAATGGCCTTCACAAATACACCAGGCGAAGAAGGCGAGTGCTTAGACTGAGATTTGTAGACATAATTTCGACTTTCCTTAGCAAAGTTCGCAAAAAATAAATTCGTCTTGACAAAATATTAAATATACAATAGGAACTTGAGTATAGTTCTAGTATTTGCAGAGCCAAGTACATGTTGACAAAATCGGTGACTGGCTAAATCTTTTGACATTCATTGAGTAATATAAATTGTAATGTTTTAATGAAGTCTAAGCAAATTTAAAGTTGCGTCTATAAATCTCTGCCTAAGGGTGCTCATCCGGTAGTTATATTAACTGTATATTGATAAATAATAATATATCACTTCACTATATCCCTTTCGGGGTGAGCAGAAATTTGTTGATGAATATATCCACTTTGCATTACGTTGAGCCGTGCCCAGTGACCAGTAGTGCAGTTGATTGGCGTTCAAATGGCACATCACATAATATTTTTCAAATACATACGCTATGAACATAAGAAATTAGATTGTGTTGTGTAGAAATGATTGAACACACTAACTGTCCAAAATTGGGCCCGGCTCATACTGACACGAACTGCGGTAGCGATGGCAGTTATAGAACATGATCTCGTTAGTAAGATTAAGGTTCTAATGCGAAATAATTGAACAATATTTATAATTACATATATCATAGACTAGCTGATCCGGCAAACGTTGTTTTGCTATATAAAGTTTTCTAATATCTTTTAAGATGTTCATTGAAATTAAGTGATGTCAAAGACAATTTAATTTTGTTCACAATTAAATACTCTTAATCAACAACACATTTAATTGGATAAAGATTAATATTATTACGTTGATACGATTCTTAACAAATAATGCATTAATTTCGACATATTTTATTACTATAAAAACGGTTCTAGTGACTTAATCTTAAAAGATAGACATATAATGTCGTGTACATTTTTTTAGATCATTTTAAGAGGAATAATTCTTTCATACATATATTTTTCGTATCTTGAACCGTTTTCGCAGCACACGCAATGGAAGCACTAAAGGATGAATAATTTTCACCGTTTTTTTCACATTTTCCATTATTTCTTCGCTCCTAATAGTTGCATCGTGATGTTATATAGCCTAAAGCCTTCCTCGATAAATGGTCTATTCAACACAAAAATAATTTTTCAATTCGAACCAGTAGTTCCTGAGATTAGCGCGTTCAAACAAACAAACAAACTCTTCAGCTTTATAATATGAGTATAGATTCAATATTTTCTGTCAACCATTACAGGTTATACCAACTCATAAGTATAAGGGCGGAAATAAAACAGCACTCAGCTAAGCAAAATTAATTATATACATATAACATTTATTTCGTGTATCGGAATTCGAACATTATTGTATTTCCGTCCAATACTTTATCCAAATATGTGTAGTTTTGGGGATCTTCAGATCAAATAAAAACAAAAAAAAAAACTTGAAAACTTGTTTATTTCACTTTCTAAATTAATTTTTCGTCTTAACACTTTACCTTACGTCTTAATCTTTTCGAGCGCTAGCGTCCAAAAAAACCGTTATCCTATCTCTCTTTCTATCTTTTCTGTCTTTCACTACCATACGTTCCGATCTACGCATTTACTACTTCATACATAATAATATTTCACACAATAACATCCATCCTACATATGCAATATAAAAAGTATAGAAATTAAATGATTAGACAAAAACAAACCTATTCCAGAGCTTGATGGAGTCTGCTGAGGCAGATAGAATAGCTAAATTGTCCGAGCTGATGGCCACACAACGCGGTTCCTTTTGATGTCCTGGCTGTGTAATTTGCTTTAAGCATTTCACTAAAAAATAACAAGGAAAGTTAAATTCGAACCTGCAACGTGTTTAACTAGTTTATCTATGACGAAAAATATGATAAATAAACTTGAAATTAAATATACGAAAAAGAATTATTCAAACGGGCCTGTAACAAGTACTTTCAAATTATTAATTTAATTTAAAAAGTTTAGGAAAAAAGTCGATCTAGAAGAACTGTGAGTAAATTCTGCAATAACACATAGAGTTAAATGTCTAATGATAAATGTATACATATGATAACGTGCGCAAGTAGGCAAATAATAAATGATTATTGGTGGAACAATAGTGTATTTTAGTAATGCATTGGAAAGAAAACTATATAGTATATATAAGTTTTGACTGAAAAAGCACTTGAGACATATAATTTGATTGACAACTATAACTTATAACTAAATAATTAAATTTATGTCTATCGCCTTTATATCAGTGATTAATAAGGGTATATAAATATATATATACCTTCGCTTTCCTCCCCAATCCGCAAGCTATGCAAGCCGACTGTATTGTTAGAAAGTGTCACGCCTATACGTAATTCCCCAGTAGTTCCGAGCAACAGTGTAGTCGACTTTAGTTTAGCCTCCAACTTTAATGTAGTCAGTCTCCGCACTTCATCTGACAATGTTAGCAATTCCGGTACCTCTGTAGTTTCTGGATCTATCTCACCATTTTCTTTCTGTTTCCTGTAAAATAGTGAATTATATAATGAAGAAGATGATGATAATAATATTTAAGAAATAAAAAGAGTGTGAAATTGATAGACAAAGCATTGTTGTAAAAATAGTTAACTACAAAAAAAAATTACTTGACAATTATTTTCATCTTACTTTAAAAGATTTTAAATATTCGCGTTTTGTACTCATTAAACTTTTACGCGTGTTATATGCAAAGAATCTTACTTCATAGCCTTCGGGAATAAGACTCTGTAAAGTATTAATGTTATTATTACTGCATACTATATTGATAGCGAGTAAGGTACACAATAATATGTATGTATATAATCTAAGCAGGAGACAAAAGAGACCTCATGGCAGATAGTTTGATTATTCTTTTACTGTACCCCGAAAACATTATGGATGTACAAAGCTCTAAACTAGGTAATTGGTTAAAAAAAAAATGTTTGAATTCACAGATTTCTACAAAGCCAGATAAAATCAAATTTTGTGAGCCCTTAAGTTCCTCATCAAATCTATGGGTAGCACCTAGTTCAGTATTGCAAAAATTAATTTATTATACTCACGCCAATTTTTTCCTTTGTTTTTTAATTCTTTTTTGCATCCTCATCTTTGCTTCATCGTCGGAACAGAATGTGAACAATTCAAGCAGTGAATCAGTTCCGTAACAAGATAATACAGTTTGCCCGAGATCTGTCGCGAGCGCAACCACACGGCCCTTACCACCGCGTACTAAAGTACCGACTTGGTGACATTGCAGTACCTGGAATGTAGCATTTGCACCTTTGAAGTAAAACAGTTAATAAATAAAAATAATCAAAACAATTACAGAAACCAACCAACCAATCAATTCACAAAAAAAAATTGTCCTGACTGCCATATGTGTGTATGTGTATATGAGTGGTGTGCATCAGTGACGTGCATATGATATTTGGACAAGGTAGGCAGAATTCGCGTAATTAATTTGTATATTTATTATATTATGATAGTAAATATTACATTGATTTCATAGAAGAAATAAATGACGTGAATATAGAATAGATTTGAATATAAATGATTCTTTTTTTTATTTAACTTTAAGGGATATATTCCAGACTTATCATTAGGGCATGCAATGCTTTCATACATATATAGAATGAATGCTACGATTGTGCATCCTATAGAAGCATAAATAGGATTACCTTATAATATTTGAATATTTAATAAATATATTAACTTAAAATCTGGTAATTACTATGTTTAGTAAATTATTTACATCTAATTCTATTATACATACCGTAGGTACTCACTAAAAGCGGATTTTTTAAATATTCCAGCCTTAAGAGAGAGAAATAGGGGTTTAGAGTTTGTTTGTCTATGTGCCTCTTTTGAGTACAAACCTCACTTGGGTGAAAGAAAGCTGAGTCCCCTAGTTTAAATTAAAATTACTGTTTCACCAGTTTTTTTTTATACACTCTTATCATATGGTAGTTTAAGTTAAAATTTAGATTAAATTATAAAATAAAATATAATTTTTTAAATAAACCAATATAAAATTACATAGTATAAATGTAGTATTTGTTGGTAAGCTATAAATAAACATTAATTTTACTTACAGATGAATCTTCTATATTATCAGTTTCCTCTAACTTGACTATCTCCAGTTGATTAATGAGTTTCTCATCATCTTTGATATCCTCAACCCAGTTCAGTTTCCAGACACGTAACTCCTGATCCATTGTGCCTGTGACCAAGTATCTCTCTTCCTTTAAAAGTACTGCTGACCATACCTTTGACAAAATAAAATATTTAATTCATAGAAGAAATTACTTTTATCTTCTATTCAAATAACTTTCGAACTTGAGTTTTTAACTAGAACTATATAAGGTTAATCCTTAGACCAATAATATTATTTATGTGTGAAAAAGAAATTAATAGGAATAAATCAATGTAATCTGTACTTAAATATTTATTTATATTTGTCATTTTAGTTGAGCAGAACTGGTAATAACCAGTATAAACTATTTTTATTATTTCCTCCAAAAATTTAAATTATTTAAAAGGATATTTCTCTTGAGATTTAAAATTGGATTTGGTTGATTTATTACATTCTCTAAATATAAATTTTAAATTTGTATACATAATTTTAGTAATCCTCCATCTCCAGCCACCTTCTTCAATGCTAAGGGTCATAAATCTCAAGAAAATCATCTTTCATGTGGTGGTAAGCCACCCCTAGAGAGAAGAATAGAGATTCTGGGCATGTAGGGAGCATCACTATAGCATAGTAATTTTAATAATAAGACATTTAAATTATAATCCTATACAATCAGAAATCAGTATAATCTAACATACATATAGCTGGTTGCAGATGTAAGTCAAATCTGACATATGGTGCAGTACTCAATTTTGGATTTGATAACTGTGTTGATATGCATGAAAGTAATTCCTACTCTTCCACACAGAGTTCATCTTATATGCCTTAAACTTTTTAAATAATCCTTACCTCCATTTGATGACCTCCTAAAGTCTTGAAGCAGTGTTTAGTTTCTATATCCCAGAATTTTATAAATGTGTCTTTTGATGAACTTATTAAGCAGTTTTTTCCATTAATAAATAGTACACTTGTAATGGCACCTTTATGTCCACTAAATCTAGCCTTACCAGTTTCCGAAACAACATCCCAAAGGATAACTTCAGTGTCCTAAAATTATTTTAAAATAATAATTTCATAGAAGTATAGATATTACTAAAATACTACCCTGTTTAATGTTAAGTAAAAAAAGATTAATTTTAACTTTCAAACAGTTGTGTTAGGCTATTTGATAATTCTTCCTCAGGAAAATGGAAAAATTTGGTTTCCCAGGCCCAGGAAAAGTGCTTAAGAAAACACCCTGGATGTTATTTGTCAGTAAGAGTCTGACACACCAGGGTTGCAGCTCTCACAGCAGCCATAATGGTCTTATGCTGAATTTTTTCCCCTGGGTTAAAAAAAAGGCTATTTGATCAAAGATAGGTATTTATGTATATTAATTTATTAAATTCTTTTCCATAGATCCTCTAAAAGAGCATTGTTAGTTTATGATAAACATACATTTTTTATACTGGCTTCACTAAGTGACTTGATGCACCCAATAAAAAATAGCATAGTCCAAAAACAACAATTATCAAAGGACAAAAATACATAGACAGTTGCTGTTGTCACGTTAACCAACATATACCACGGTTGAAGGTCTGTAATTGTACAAATTACTGGACATAAACAAGCTGCTCCCGAAAGATAAAATAAGTAAAGAAACCCTAAGTATGACAGTGATCTTATTATTCATCTTAGGATGTGCACAAAAATGTAAAATTAATACAAAAAAGTAAGACACTACTAGACATTTGTATCTCAGCTTAGTTCAAAGGCAATGTGAATTTTTTTAAAAATAATCAACATATTGAAATTACCTTTGATCCTGAAACCAGTCTATGTCCTTGCTCATCATACTGCAAGCATGTCACTGGAGACTTATGCCCCGCAAAAACACAAACCACCTCATTGTTGGTTAGTTCAAACACATTAATGTTGCCATCCACATATCCCACAGCCATGTGGTTACCAGTGGGGCTTGCGGCTAATTGTGAAACTACTACATTTTCACCTGGAAGCACTTGTGCCTGAAAGAATAAAATTTATTTATTCTTGGATGCACAATATAGCCTATGATAATGGGTCTTTTTCATAGTGAAATATGAGCCCGTCAAGGCAAAGGGGCCTATGTGAAAGTTTAGTGCTAGAATAGTTTGCTGCAGAATAATGTTTTATTTTTCTTATATGTTGTTTTTTATTTATATAGGAACACTTTTTCTAACAATAATATTATCAATTCCATAAATCCACAGCATATAATTATTGAACAAAACAAAATTTCTTATACATAGATATTTATCTTGCCACCTATATTGTTATAGTTTAATAAATGTTCATGTATTAATAGACAAGAGTAGCTGATTTACTTTGATTCAATATCGTTTTGATGACATTGCTTGGATTACTCTGGTTGGAAATTATTACACACAACATTTTCAGCATATATTTTATAATTATGTTTTCACAAGGCATGAGAACAGACATTGATGCCAATGCTTTGTTAACCACCAGAGTATAATTCAGTAATACAATCTAGTCTGATGTCTGTCTGACCAAAGTCTAATGTTCTTTTATACCTTTACAAAACGCTAACACTGCAGAACGAGTTAATTAACATATAAATAAACATTATTGGCTAACCTTCTCGCCAAGTCTCATATCCCATATAACAACATGTTCACAGGCTCCTACTGCAATATATCTGCCGCTGATACCGTTTAAAGACACGTGAGTGCTGTTACAATCTGCACTAGCGATCACATTAAACGTGCCACTTGGCGCATAACGTAAATACTGTTTAGTTAAACCCATTTTAATACTTTTTCAGTTTAACAATACAGAACCGTAACATAACAGAACCGTACTTTATAACTATGAGAATAACTCATGAATCTAAGTATATGCATAAATTTAGAAATAAAAATAACCATAACAATTAGCACATGCCTTTGTTATGATATTTTTGACATTAAAAGTTTTGACAGTTAAAGGTTTTTTGCGGTAGTTAATGTTATGGTGTATATGCACTGAACCAATAAAAACCATCGTCAAAGATACACTACCATTTTTTGCATAGACACTAGCGTAGCTAAGGAGGAGGGAAGAACGGATCCTGCGAAAGATTGAATTATAATAAAAATTAAAATCCATTGAAACCGCTTTAGATAAAGAACAACAATACGTTAAGGTAATGTAAACGGAATTAAATTAATAATCAATTTTGAAATGAAGACGTCTACTTTAACTTGCACGGCCAGAGCTTAAATTATATGCCATCGAGATCTTCTATTCCACAATGCATGAAAACTAAAATATTCAACACATGTGTGTGGGACACATTTATGATGTACGGAACCGAGAAGTGGACATTAGCAATTGGGCTAGTCCATCAGTTTAAGGCTGCTCAGCGTGCGATGAAGCAGCCTATGTAGGGCATCTTTCTGAAGTATAAAGTAAAGAATGAGGTTATCAGACAGAAAATCAGTTGTCGAAATACCTCTCTGTATTAGCAAGCTGTAGAGGGAGGGGGCAGGTCATAAATGGCCAAGAACCGATGTTTGTTGGAGCAGGCGGATTCTCGAATGGAGACCGCAAATCGGCAATCGTAGCGTGAGGCACCTCTTGGCTAAGTGAAACGACGATCTGCGGAGTATAGCCGGAAAGTATTAGACGAGAAGAGCCGAAGACCGGTCTCAATGGCACTTGTTATGGGAGGCTTATGCCCAGCAGCCGCCAAGGATTGGCAGGTACTGATGATAATATTGCACACCGTTACTTGGTATTGCGCTGGTTGTACGCCGCAACCTTAGTGGCCGCTGTTCCAGATCACAGTGAGGCACACACAAAACGTAATGGTTTCATGATAAGAAACCAGCATCACCGACGGTGTTGAAGAAGGGTAGTTAAATCTCAGGCTCAGTACCACTTCGACATAGCCTTGAATTTCTTTCAGAGTTTTTTTCTCGTGGTAATCGCTTCCAAAGCAAGTGTGGGAAAAATAAATTATGCTCACATTTCTTACCATCATCTTAATAACCTCTTACCTACCTTACTTTACCTCGCTCCGAGACATTTCCGCCCCGGGCCTCTTTGCTTTGCTTTTTATGACATGGTGCATAGGTATACTATCTGTCGCATCAGTAAGAGTAACACTTTGAGTAGATCAAAAAAGGTAATTAAATAGCTTAATCCGCTTGAGTCAACTGTAGCAATTCTTGTGCTTATGTGCTCAAGACATAATTTTTCCAAGTAATATAATCTTAAGTTTTATTGCCAACCAACGTCTAAAATATAATTTATGTTAAATACTAGAAAATAAAACATAAAGAGTGCGCTCATGATGCTATTAAAACGATACTTTAGCTTCATGAAGGTTTGATGTTTGGCATTATTGGCAAGTTTGATATTATAAGCTTCCATGAACGATGTTATTTTTACAGCTGACGAAATAGTCGAGCATCCGAAACGCGTCTAAAGTAAGATCTGTTTTCTAAGTTAGTACTAAATTAATGAGGGAGTTCTTAAAGCCAATGAACTGGAGTAAATATTTTTTCATACGTGAGTGTGTACTCGATTACGTTTTGATATAAATTAATCAGTATAAAAATCGACTCTAGTCCCATCATTATTTTTTTTTATCTATGATATTTTGTGATGGATCCGGCACCATTGAAAATTTGATTAAAATATAATTTCTAAACTTTGTCGTCTCATTTGGAAATAAGCTAACATCGATCATAGTTTATTTAAAGTTTTTCTTATACGGCAATCGTAAACACAGAACTGTCATCAGGTTATTATGTTACTCAACAAAACCAGGTTTATTGTTTTTTTTTGTTCTTGACCCATCGTGACGCTGTTATACCCAATTAACTTTAATTTAGCCATGCGTTAAATAGGCAGTGATAAGCATTATATTTTTTATAGGTTGGTGGGCTTTACTAATAGGTCTCGAAAGAGCAATATGGAAGGTAACTCCACGTCGGACATTGTGATTTTGAGTGGTAATTCGCACCCTGAGCTGGCAGATTTGATAGCCAAGTGAGTTAATAAAGTTTTGCCTATCACATTAATATAATTTTAAACTATAAATTTTTTTACATGTTGAATGATTAACCTCATTCAATTATAGTATGTTTTGAAAGTTGGAACAATAAAATGAAATTGCTAGAACCTGGTCAGTCATATCTTGATCATATTTAATTATTGTAGGGTATATTAACTGAACTTTCAGTTTTAGCTATTGGAAAACTAATTTTACAAGACAAAAATGTATTAAATTTTTTGTGTTGTATTGTTTTCTATACTTATATTGGGAAATTAATAATGATCTCACTAGGAAAAGGAAAAGTCCAGTTGATTCCTAATGGTCAACTTATCTGCGATGAACAGATTTATTTGTCATGAGCCATACATATTTATTTGTATTTAAGTATGGGTATTTTTCTCATATTAAATACTGAGTTTGAGTCTAGATCATTATATGTGACAGTATTACCATTATAATTATTTATTTTAGCCGACTTGGAGTACGTAAAGGAGGATGTTCTGTTTACCACAAAACCAACAGGGAGACTATGGTGGAAATCGCAGATTCTATTCGTGGAAAAAATATATACATAGTCCAAACAGGAACTAAGTAATTTCACATTTAATTATTATACTCATACTAACATGACTTCTAACACAAAGGTTTATTGTATTATGGTTGTCAAGTGTTACAATTAAAAATATACTCACCATCAAGCGGAAACCATTAATTTGTATATAATTAGGAATGCATCAGCATTCTTTGTTGCAGATAATGAAACATTTTAAACAAATATTGTCTGGATAATATTTTATGCTTATAAATATTCAAATTGAGTCTTATAATTTTATGTGAACTTTTTTTTGTTACTTGCATAGATAGTAAAGTTAAACAAGCAAGACATTCCTTTTTCTTTATTAGCCTTAATTAAATGTTTTATGTTTTTATCTCCTTAAATCTTATAGTTATAGGTGTATAGATATAAAATAAAGAATGAGCTAACTTTTAAGGATAAAACAAAACTTTATGATATATTTTTTTTGCACTTGGTTGTAATTAAATTTATTTGTGAAACATTAAAAAAACAAAAATTTTAACCTTATCTTAGTTTTTCTTTGCCTCTGCTAGTAAGTATGGTGCTGCTCATTGAAGTTGTGATTTACTACAAAATATGTGGAAAGTAGAAGAATAAGCATGTAGAATGAGTCTTAATAAATTTTAATCTAATTCCAGGGATGTAAACAATAATATAATGGAACTGTTAATCATGGCTTATGCTTGCAAAACCTCTTCAGCAAGATCTATAGTTGGTGTGATCCCGTATCTGCCGTATAGCAAACAGTGCAAGATGAGGAAACGTGGATGCATTGTCACAAAACTCCTTGCAAAAATGATGTGCAAGTCTGGACTGACCCACATTATTACTATGGATTTACATCAAAAAGAGATTCAGGGCTTCTATGAATGTCCTGTTGATAATCTACGAGCATCTCCTTTCTTACTACAGTATATTCAAGAAAGTGTAAGTTGACTTAAAATAGTCTAAAATGAAATCTAATGACAAAAGAAATTAAATATGTTAAAATTACATTAATTCTAAATTTATATAATGTATTAAATGATAGTAATGATTTTATCATTTTTTCTAATGAAGATGTTACAAAAATATACATACCATCTCTATTGTGCATGTAGTATGCATTTGAACTTTGTCTAATGTTATGTATATTCAAACAGACTTGGCATTACAAAATGCAAATACATGTTCAAATATATGTGATTATTTCAAATCCGAACACCACTATTCACCTTTGTAAATATTCACACATGTGTGTAATGCGGGCATTAGTAATAGTGTAACTCAAATAGTTACAGTTATTACTAGTATTACATAAAAAATAAACACAACGTATTTGTCCATTATAAATATTTTAAGGGGCCTTATGGGCAAATTAACTTACTTTTAATTATGGTTTGACATAGCACAGCCCATGGTCACGAATATGCCTCACACTTTCTTTTGTCTCCCTGTAGGAATGCAGATACTGTGAGTGTTGTGTGTCTGACTATTAAAATAATCAAAACCTAAAGAGGGTAGAAGGAAGAAACTACCCGCCCCTGATGAAAACTCTACTGCACTGCAGTCTGCTTCTGACCATGTCCTATGTAACCAGGTTGAAACCTTGAATCATAATAAAAATTAAATTCCCCCATAAGCCCCATTAAAATATTTATAATGTGTGCAAAACATAAAAGGTTAAATTGTGTTAAAGTATTTTCCTTTATTTACACATATATCAAGATAATTTAATACAAATGCCTTAAAATCACTGATACTTATTCTGATTTTTTAAATATTTTATCTTTGTAATAACATTATGTTTTTGTATTTTTGTTTTATATTGTGATAATATGGTATCAAAATTAGATTCCAGATTACCGTAACTCAGTGATTGTTGCCCGCAATCCTGGCTCTGCTAAGAAAGCCACTTCCTATGCTGAACGCCTGCGATTGGCTATTGCAGTGATTCATGGAGAACAAAAAGAAGCAGAGAGTGATGAAGTAGATGGTAGATATTCTCCTCCATGCATACCAAGGTATGAAAGTAAAATATTGCTAAGCATCAATAGACTAAACTGTTCATAAAAATCTTTGTCTTTATATAATTTTATTCTACATTTTGCCTAAACAACTGAACATTTTCAAAGAATTTAATTATGTTTTTGGTTAATCTCTTTGGCTAATCTCGAAATAATAGAAATTGAATCCAAATTTTTATGTTAGTAATAATTTTGTTTAAGGCAAATATTATATTTATACAATAGAGTAAAAAAAAAATTTAATCTGTACAATAAAAGATCAAAAATAATCTGGATAATTTATTTTAAATCATGCTTTGTTATTATTTGAATTAATACTAACAATTACAATAGTTTTTTTTAAACATGGTCTCTTTTCTTTCTGAAGACTAAATTATACTTTCTATTTAATTCTGAAAATTTGTATATTTACAGCCAACTTTGTGTTTTGTTCAGGTCCCGTACTATGGATGTCTCCGTAGGGGTTCCAGTGCACCCAGCCAAGGAAAAACCACCAATTAATGTAGTGGGTGATGTTGGAGGCCGAATAGCTATCATGGTGGTAAGTTCTTAACAAATATTTTTCAGTAATGTTTACTCTTGTAAGAAAAATGGTAACACAATAACAACACCCCTTACGTTGCAATTGTCCATGGGCGACAGTAACCATTTACCATCATGTGGATCTTCAGCCTGTTTAGGGATAAAAATTAAAGAACATTGTTGTAAAAATGTGTTTAGAAGTAGAGTATTTTAAGCTACGTCCAAACCAAGTCAAAAATAGTTTACCTACAATTTTGTTTGTTTGTAATTTATTTAAGTACTTCTATTATAGATATTTTTAATTATTTAACTTTAGATATAACCTATTTCGAGATTTTGTCACATAGGATGTTCTTCCAGGACACTCTGCCTGGGGAATGTTTCTGCATCATACATTGTTACCTTCAGAACAATAGTTATCGATAATTACTTCAAATTGTAATGAATACCCTTAAATACATCTTTACTATTCAGAGGCTTTGGTTAGTCATATGATTATAAAAAAAGTACCAAATTGTGATTTTAAGATATTACATAGTGATTGTTATGGTTTTCGGTTGCAGGGGACGGTACTTTTAAATGTATAAAATGGTTGTCTATTGCAAATGTTTCGTGTTTCGCAAAACATCTGCTTGTCATTTTCTTTACCATTTATATATTATCAATATTTTTCTCTTTTTCGCAATATTTTTCATAGACAAGCAAAATATTTGTCTATGTAGTGCTGGAAAGAGAAAAAATATGGCAATTACTTTTTTTTTCTGTGTATTCGTATTGTGCGGCTGTACAAGGCTTTCACAACTAAACCGGGCTTGGTGGACGGACGCAGAAGACGCTCAGCCAGCGAATTTTATGGGTTGGGTGGCTACGCAAGGGCACCCCTGTGGGTACGGACCTCGACTTAGGCGGCCGGCCAGTTGAAAAACGAACCTAACGGTGATCTACCAGCGTTTCGAAAGCGACTACCTTGAGAAGAAACGCCGAAAGATTCAAGGCTGTGTCGGAGTGAAACTGCGTTATTTAAACAACAGTTGACGGACCCATCCTTACTTGTCGTCGTCGGCGACGCCGGTGTCTCGAAATGTGGCGAGTGCATATGTCATAGAAAATACATGAGAAAGAAAATATCCATAAATATTTTGTCAAATATGAAACATTTGCTGAAAAAAAAACCATTACTAAATACAGATTGTGTTAATTTTTGTATAGGTCATATACTTGAAGGGTTCTTTAGCCATTTATAACTGTCCTTTCAGGATGATATGATTGATGACGTACAATCATTCGTCGCTGCAGCAGAGGTTCTGAAAGAATGTGGAGCCTACAAAATATATGTACTCGCTACTCATGGCCTGCTTTCATCTGACGCACCGCGTCTCATCGAAGACTCTCCCATCGATGAAGTAGTTGTCACAAACACAGTGCCGCATGAGCTGCAGAAAATGCAATGCAACAAGATCAAAACCATAGACATATCGGTTCTGTTGAGCGAAGCAATAAGGCGTATACACAACAAAGAGTCTATGTCTTACCTGTTCAAAAACGTCACACTTGAAGATTAAGTATTTGCGTTCCATATTATCTTTAAGTATTAATAAGTATTAAGTTCTAATCAAACCTTTGTACAATTTTTTTGTCCATTGTAGATTAAATGCACTGATTACAAGTTTGGGATAATATAACTTTCTACATTAATCTAAATTCTATATTTCTCAACAACATATTGTAACTGTTATGCTGTGTCTAAACCCATTTGAAATATTTTTTATGATAATCTACTTTGAAAGCAGATAGATTGGAATTTTAATTAAACCTCATTATTTCAAATTCGTTGTTGTATCCTTTTACCTTGTTAAGGAGCCTTGTACTATTCTAGAATGAGGTTTGCTCCTATGTAAATTATTTTTATATTTTAAGTATGTAATCAAATCTTATATCCTGTAAAAGAATTAAGAGACTTTGAAATAGGTTAATAAATGGTATGCGGTATAACTGATTTAACGAAAACCCGTATCTTCTTCAATATTTTATGATTATAATAATATTTTTATATAAGCTGAGTGAAATTATCAATATTTTTGTGTAATTGCATCTAACACCTCGATAAAATTAACCTTTTACCGAACTGTGTTGTATTTCTGCAAACTCGAATGAAAGTAACAATAAAACGAATGCTGACAGACTGACTTTACTCGATGTTGTATATCAGCAATAAAGCATTCTAACGATTTAGTGACAATTCAGCTCACTAAATGATGTCACTTGTAGGTAATGTTGTTTCATTAAAGCGTCAAACGAGTACACATCTATTTCCAGGTCTTTGAATTTGTTTACAAAAATTGAATTCTTGGTGAAATACTAATATTTGACTGTTGAAATTTGCATATGTAAAAGGTGCGAGGTTGTATTTTAATAATCATTTCCTAACTATAATTATTTAGTACTACCGATACAATGTTTCATTTCTGCAACATACAAGGTTTTTGATAATTATACATGATAAATATCTTTTTAGTTATTATTTTCGTTAACAGTTCCTTTATACCATCTAGTTTCTACAAAACGAAGAAATTTAACGACCTTACGCCGTAAAGGGTTGAGAATTTGTATATTCCTTGATATATTTTCCTGCATTTATTTTGTTGCTATTGTTATTTGGTTACCAATTAATTGTTGTGGGTTTTGGAAGAAAAATAAACAAAATTACTTGATGCTTGAATTCTGTACCTACCTATATAACTGTAAAATGTATCACTTAGCATTATGATTAATTTTGTAAAAATCTTAGGTATATTCCATTAATTACTATACGTTTTAAAATCAAGAATCGATCTATAGTGTGCCTAAAGTAAATATTATTAAAACATTGTTAATAATGTTTGTATGGTTGTTGATAAATTTTCAAAGCTTTATGAATGTTAACTAGACATAAAACTCCAGTTTTAACTTCTTTGAGGACTAGATTAGCTTTATGAGCACTGCTTTGTGACTGGTCGTTGTCTTGTGTACTTTAGGATAACTGTATTAAATAAAATTATAGTTTAGCTACATATTAAAGTATAGTAAAAATAAATATCTAAAATTTTAATAAAATGTAATACAAATAATTTTCTTTTTTATTTATACTATGTTATATTCGAAATTTATTTAGCTATAAATAAATTTACTGCCCTTGTGATAAATCATAATAGACAGGAAAATGCATAACATAATAATAGGATGGTGAAAAGATACATAACTGTTCGCATATTAATATGTTAGCCGATTTTATCATATAAATAGAGATTGAGACAAAGATAAGTTGAGGTCACAGACCATATAGGTACTGTTGAGGTCTGAGAAAAGCGGAGTCAATTTCGTGGACGTAAAAATTGATGTTAACAGATCCAAAATTGACTACAGCGCAATACATTATAGAGCTTAACTTACTGCACCACCATATTATTTAACATTAAACGAATTTTAAAAAATTGTCTTAATCTAGTGACTAACAATAAAAAGGATTATTATTCACTCGTAACATTGTCTATTCTTATATATATCTTAATAGTTCTGATAAGTTCTATTGATACTCTTCTAGTCCAGTCTTCCTTAACAAAATAAGGGTAAGGGACCATTCGCTTGGGTGTGTGGCTATGACGTATCCCATGTCATTATATGACATACTTCACAGAAACACCCCTCGCCCCCATTAATATCAGACCCTTCTGTCTCTGCAGATACTCCGTTTATAAATATTTTATTAATTAACATGAGTCAGTGTAAAATAAATTTATAACTATAATGGTGTTTGTTCCTTGTGTATATTATTTTCGTCATGATTTGTGTTTCTGCTTTACTAATGACTTTGTATATGTTTCAGATGTGTATTTTGTTGTAGTTAGTACGTTTTTGTTTTAGGTATTTCTACCGGATATTTTCAATATAATTAAAATTGGTCAATACTGATCAACCTTTCTCGAATATGAATGTCAAAATCAAAGTGCTGACATTGGCAAAATCACATCGGTCGAAAACGAGTGGAAAGGCCACAAGAAAAAAAAAGTTATATACGTTTGAATTTGTTATTTTTCACTCTCAAATTTTATACTAAAACTTTATACATATTAGTCTTGACTTAATATAATTTAATATATGATAAACCTTTCCTGTAATTATTCATATTTCTGATAATTCGGCACTTAACCGTTTAGAGGTTATGTTTATACATTTTATAAAGATACTTTGATGAAGATTAAAGTAATATAGTAAGAAAATTGTGATTATCTGTAGTTTCATAAATAGATCAAAATGTTCCTTCATCAGTTTTTGCGTCTATCAAGGACTTATTGGTCAAGTTGTAATATTTTAAAGTTAAGTGAAAGAGGAATGTATCAAGATATGTTTCCAAACACAGCTGGGTAGGTATGAATAAATTGATTTTTATGTGACAGCTGAAATTTTGAAAAAGGCCGCTCCTAAAAGATTTGAAATGATGGCAGTAAGATGAGGGACTTTTCCTCTACATCATAATTCTCACTTTTAACATAAATAGGTACTTCTTACGTTAATACAGTATGGGCGCTGGCCCCTCCACACTGCTTTTTACTTACTTTAATCACTATCGCGATTCAAATGATACAGGGTTCCATTTATAATATCAAATTGTCAAAAAAATTACAGTTTTTACTAGTAGAACTTTTTAATTTCAGGAATGAGATATTAAAATTATTAAATAAATCTCCACAATGTGTGTATGCTGGATTTGATCCTACTGCAAGCAGTCTTCATGTTGGGAATCTTCTTATTATTATAAATCTTCTTCATTGGCAACGGGGTGGACACAATGTCATTGCACTGGTAACTTTTCCTAGATTATTGTCCTAGTTTTTTGGTAAAGAAAAATGAATAATAACTTATTGTCAGGATGTATCTCCTTTGGGTATACATTAATAACTGTATCATCATTGCTTTTGTATGTCATACACAATGTGCTATTAGAACATCTGATTGTGATTAATAGAACACTAAAAATAACACTTTTTGTCAGTTGCCCGCCATCTTTTATCATGCTTGATGCATGCTCTTCATATACCTAGAAATTCAGTCAAGGTATAGGAGGGCCGCCATAATGATGTATTAATGTAATTGTTGTTGTCAATGTGGTAGTAGTCCGTTCGTAGTAGCTGTACTTTGATTACACTGTACTTCTCCCATAGGTGTGCGGTAATAACTATGCTATCCTAGTTAAAAATTATTTCCTTCACTAATGAGTAAGGGGTGCTACAGTGTGTAATGACTGTGAAAAAACTCTAAGGTATGTGTCAAGATTTAAACCTATGACCATTTGGATTTCTGAACATAGATACCCACTTAATAACTATACAATAACCAATTTTTTATTATCTAAAAATAAAATCTCTATGTTTCATACTTACTATCAAATGTAAGTATAATATTTCTTTTTAAGTTGGGAGGTGCAACTGGATACATAGGTGACCCTAGTGGAAGAAGCACTGATAGGGTAGCTTTACAAAAGGAGACAGTGCAAGAGAACATTATAAGCATAAAAAAGAATCTGGAAACAGTGTTTGACAATCACAAAAAATACATATGGTCAGAAGATCATTCTAAGCTAAAACCTGTGAGGTAAATTGATAGTTAAAAAGTTAGTACCTAATTAATCAAATATTTTTTTAATGTGTATTATTTAATATTAATCTAGATTTAGCAATATAAAGTATAATAAATAATAATCATTTGATAATCCTATCACCTTACTTTTTCTTTGACAGTTGTCTCTGAAACAGCGTGCTTTACTTTTGACAGGACATAGCGTTTTTTTTTATTAGGTATGAAATATCCTGGAAATACAAGTTTTAAAATTTTGCTAATTTTCAGAATTGTCAATAACGAAACTTGGTACAGAGACATAAATTCAATACAATTTGTAAGTGAAATTGGCCGAAACTTTCGAATGGGCACTATGTTGTTAAAACAGAGTGTTCAGTCCAGGATAAACTCTGATTCCGGAATGAGTTTTACTGAATTTGCCTACCAGATATTTCAATCATATGATTGGTTACATTTATTGAAAGAGTATGACTGTAGATTTCAGGTAATGAATTCTTTGTAATTTATTATTTTACTAGAATGTAACACTACCAATTATTTATTCTATACAATATATTTCCACAAAATTCTAAGTAAAGACCACAGGGAAAATAAAATAGAAAATTACAACATATATTGGCACAGTATACCCTTTTAGAGTGAGCAGAAATTCATTAGTAGCTGTATCCGCTTTGTACTTAAATGTTATACCAAACATGACTAGTAGCTAAATTGATAGTTGAAACATTTTAGTAGTAAAGCAAGAAAGTTTTTTTATTGTTTTTAGTAAATATGCGTATTTTATTATAAGAGATAGCACTTTTCAGAATAAAATTATAATAACCCCATCTAATCTTTAAATCCAAAAAATTAGCCCATGAATAATTGACTTCATAAATATTCCAATTATTTAAAAAGTTGTCAAAACGTGCAAGGGCAGCCAGCCAGTGCTTCCCTTTTCAGAATCCTGTAATAGTTTGTAAAATTATTTTTCAGATAGGTGGGAGTGATCAGATGGGTAATATAAGTGCAGGTCATGAATTAATAAGCAGAACAGATAAAACTGACGTTTACGGTGAGATCACATCATTTTTATATAATATTGATTTTTTTAAAATTATTATACTACATTAGGTATATACGGGAGCAAGTACCCCTGATTTTGAAGATGTTGCGTTGACAGTGCAGTGTAATCTTCTTCTATACATTTTTATGTGCCATTGCAACACATCGTCTGAACTGGCTCTTATACAACATTTTCTGAAGTCTTCAGATGGAGGCAGATTAGTGTATTAGATAATTTCACACTACATGTGTATATTTGTGTCTTTATGGAGTTTTCTAATGTATGTAATATTTCTGTTTCATTTTAGGTTTAACTCTTCCGTTGGTAACAACAGAGGAAGGCGATAAGTTTGGTAAATCTGCCGGGAACGCATTGTGGTTGGATCCAGAAAAAACAAGCCCATACAGCCTATATCAGTACTTCATCAGAAGTAAAGATTCTGATGTGGAAAGACTGTTGAAACTGTTCACATTTTACAGTTTGGGTGAAATTAAAGATATAATGTTCAAACACAAACAGCATCCCGATCAAAGATACCCACAGACATGTTTAGCAGAACAACTTACGACATTAGTTCATGGAAGTGTGTAGTTTTTACACTAATATTTTATTATGTAACAAAATTGTATATTGTATTGTTATATGGAAGTAGGACCCGAACTGGGTCATGAGCACAGTACACGACAGTAAAAACCGTCGCTTCATCGCTTTGGCCTGTCGCGTTTCGGGATCAGCTTGTGCATATCCAGTAGCTCATATACCTAGAGACCTTCAGTCGCGGTATATGTGGGCCGACATGACGATGTAGACTATCATTGGATTTTCATACTTTGACGGTCGCTTTCGTTTTTGGATTACACTGTACTTACCATCAGGTACTCTGTAGTCACTATGTCGAGCCAGTGTAAAAAAAAGCTGCTATAATTCCTGTCATTGTGTAGTACCTGCGCATGCAGTTGCATTTTTTTTATCTATTGCAGAAAAAGGCCTAATACATGCACGGAAGGCAACGGAAGCAATTTACAGCAAAGATGTCAAGTCTCTCGTAGCTCTCACCTCAACAGAGTTAGAGCAGACTTTCGAAGGAGCTCCCATAGTGAACTTACTTCTATCTCCCGGTATAACTGTCCTAGAGCTAGGAATGCAGGCAAAATGTTTTCCTACAGAAAGTGAGTTACTCTTGTTGTTTATTTTATTGCGATATTATAATTTTGAGATCAGTAACGGGCGCTTGTTATCCAAAATATTATATTTATAGGAATGCATTCGAATAATCGACGTTATTCGATAGTCGTCGATTAATCTGTCCGAATAATTATACGTGTTAACGAATAAAATAGCAATCTGATAATTATGCATCAATATTTTTTTATGTAATAATCCCCCAACACTGTTCTATAGTATCTAGTACTACTTGTAGTGTTCGCCAATACACTGTCCTCCAGGTGTTTTTTTTTCTTTTGTAACACGGTGGAATATCCTGCATGGGACGCTATCAAGGGCGCTGTGAGGGCAGCGACTCTGGTGTGTCAGCCTCCTACTGACTAAAAACCCACGGGGTGTCTGTTGGATATAGAAACACAATTATTATTATTCGATAATGGCCATGAGATCCTGGAACTAGGTAAGACAGGAATCACGTACCTTCTTGGTGATGAATGACGCGTCTACCATGTCGTTGAAATTGAGAAAAAACGAATATACACTTTTTAGCGCTCGCGTCACGTGTTGATTGCACCAGTGTTGATTAGTACTGGTATTCGCGCGCGGCGCCATCTGTTGTTTAGGCTTGTGGTGGGAGGGGATAGGGGACCGACAGGTAAATAGTTGGATTCTCATGGCAATAACTAACAGTGTCTTTTTAATCGCTCCACCCGGGCCTGGTAATCCGAATTCGTCCAGTAACCCGGAGCGAACAACCTTATTAGGGCTTCCTCGCGGGGGGTGGGTGTATGGGTGTACCCACCATCCCGGAACCCTCTCTGGCGGCCTGCGGCGCGCCGTCTCCCTCTCATCCAGGCAGCACACTCCTACTCTACTGCCCGGGAGCCAGCTGGTGCTACATCAAGCAGCAGTGAAGTTGTAGGGCGCCAGTCTGGATTACGACCACAGTATAACCATGGCTAGAATCTTTACCGGCTTAGCTTTAATAGATTCTTTCTTTTATTTCATTTCGGACTGTTTATATATACAAAATAAATATTTGTCCGGTCTACCCACCCATAACTAAAAAAATTAAATTTGAAAAAAATTATGGAGAACATTTGCTCAACAAATATCCATGCATTTGTTGCTTGAATATATTTATATTTCTTGTTTAATGATTGACAGGTGACGCCATAAGAATCATACAAGCTGGCGGGTTTTACATAAATCACCAAAGAATGAAGAAGATCGACGAAGTCATCACTGAATCAGCCCACATATTACCGAATCTGATTTCACTTCTTCGAGTCGGCAAACGAAATTACTATATTGTTAAATGGCAAACGTGAAATTAAATAAAAACTATATTTCAATATTGAAGCTGTCTTATTTTGAGGTAATATTTATCGACTAGGCGTCTAGTCTGTAAAAAAACACACGCATCGTTTCGGTTATTATTATTACTTACAACAGAAGCTTGTATACTTGAAGTATAATAATAAAATGCGTATCACATAAAACGATGTAAATACTATATAACATAATTACTTAAAGCTAAAATTTTATCCACTGATTTAGCATAATTGAAACTTCTTAGCGCGCAGTGAAAAAATGCATTATAAATGGCGTCGCTTATGTGTTGTCTCTCACTTTCACTACTGAAAATTTTAATTGTTGCTGTTGAAGGCCTTTATTCGTTACATACATTTTATTTACACGGCCTAAATTACCTTGAAAGTATTACAAAGTTGATATTGTAATATTAGTTTTATCGAAAGTTATGACTGTCAAATTGATTAATGTTTATGCTGTCAAATGAGCAATGTCAAAACGAGCGCTGTGATCCGCCATTTTTAATCTCATTCTTTATTTGCGCGCGTAATAATGCAGTTTCGTCCAATTGTAAATATCAAAAATATGGCTAATCATCATACAACACGTGACTTTGTGCATCCGCTCGCGAGATACTACGATTATATTCTTCTAATATCACAAGTATCCATAATTATTGCAATATTTACCTACTGAACGATTACTTTAACAAACAATTACGATTTCTGTCAAATTTCATGTTGTAAAAGCATAATCATTGACATCTCAGCGAGAGACATGTCTTTTCGCAATAAAATCAATTAATTTAAATATTAGTGTGTACAGAGTCTTTGAAAACCGACACTTATTTTGGTAAATATGTTAACTATTGCATATATTATACGTATCTTAATAGTTAACAAAGTTAAAAAAATAAATACATAATACTCATTTGATGCAAAAGAACTACATAAATTCTCTACATGGCCGACTTTAGGCGATTACGTTAGTAGAAAATAAAATGTCTATCATCAGTCTCCAGCGGTTTAGGATGCTATAGTTTAGAAAGCGAGCGGCGTCGGGTAATTTACCGAGTATAAATGCCGCTAGCGATCAAACTAGTGTCTCGAGCCATTTCTATAGGTCAGTACTTTCATGTTGCACTGGCGACTGTGGCTGCCCTTGTACTTGGGACTGCGGTTGTAATTGCGGCTGCAGCTGTACTTGCGACTGCGGTTGGGTTTGCACCTGTGGCTGCACTTGCACTTGTGACACTTGTTCTTGCTGTGGTAGTGGTTGCAACTGACCTACAGGAGGAGGCGGAGCAGGCACTAAAGGTCTTGGCGGTCTCGCAGGCTGCGGTCTTGGAGACGGTGCTTCCGTGATACTCCCCTCAGACTGTGACAGTTGCCTACTAGCCACGGTCAAGCTCTTCGGTTCATCTAACTCCGCGTCCTTGCCGCCCGAACTGTGCGTGCGTTGAACCGTTGCTCGGGATCCCTCGTCAGGATCTTGGGCCATGGCGCTGACTTGTATCACTGTCGGCTGCTGTTTGTCCACAGTGTAGATATGCGTCCGCTCTAACATCGTCGGCGTCACTTCCGCGTCGGAGACAGAGCCACGGGGTGCGCGAAAGCTTTGCGGGCGGAGCGTGGCAGGTCGCTCTGGCACTGCCGGTTTGTTGCGTAATTGTACATCAAGCTCGTTGTCTAAAGTGGCTGGGATGACCGTACGCGGAGCTGCCACAGGCCGTGGCGGAGGCTGACCAGGCGGCTTCACCGGGATTCTCGCTGAAGGGACGCGCTCCGCCCCTAATGAAGAAGGCCCCTCTCCTACTATCTTCATTCGGCTAACGACACCGGTCTGCGCAGTCACATTCGCAACTACTAGAGTCTTCTCCAGCCTTGCTGCGTCGAATTTCTCCTTGTCAAACTCAAGGCTTTGACGGCGCGTGTCTGCGAGATGTTCGCGGCTTCCGCTTCGCGCTGCCTCCTCTTTCGCGGCCTTGTTCTGGCGATATGTAGACCGGTTGATAGTCTGCACGCCCGTGATCACTTTCCCTGTCTCGGATATAACAGGTCGCGGTGGTTTTGCTGGCTTCTCGCTGTCGACTTTCGCAGCGATCTGGTTGTCTTTCGACTCTGGGGTAGTTTGGACTGTCGTTTCGGTCTTTTTGGTTTTATCAGGAGTGAAGTTTGGCGGTACCGGAGCAAGAGGTTTGTTTTTTCGCCTGGTTATTGGTTTAGGGCTGCCATGTGGCGGACTAGATTGATCAGACAGGGAGCTGTTCGACTGGGCGTTTTTTATCTCATTCTCTAGTAGAATAAGACTCGTATCGTGACTATTGCTCCTCGAATGCCGGCCTGGGCCGTCAACACAGCCCTTTTGTACTTGATTGCAATAATCAAACATAGACTTGCTCATGTTGCTGAAATCGCCGTTCGCCTGATCCTGATTCATGACGGCCGTTTGATTGCACCCCTGCACGAAACTGGGCGAGAATCCGTAATCACACTGGTCGCCTAACAAGTCTTCTTTGGTAAATGATATGAAAAAGTTTAATTCGTCTTTGAAGAACCAGTCTGCGTGTTTGATGAGCAGTTCCACGACGCAGTTGACGGCCGTCGTGATGTGCATGTCAAAGGTGCTTTCGTCTGCCGCCCACAGTAGGTTTGGAGCTATAACGATGGCCAAGTTTGAAGGGGTCATTTTGTTTTTACTTTGATTTTGCGTCAAGGTAGACAAAAATTTGATAAGATACCTAAGATTTTGGTAGTTAGCGTCGGGCAGTAAATGGATACATTCCCAGAGAGTGTTTAGTCGCGTTTGTTCCGTGGGCTGACGGGATGCGTTTAAAATGTTTTCGTAAAGTCGATAGGTTAACAGAGGCTCGGGCAATTCCCGTAAATAACACTTGAGTACTGAGGCTACTACGTGCATGTCTTGATACACTCTAGTCAATGGAACGTTGAATAAGCCAGCGTCTAATGATAACTTCATTCTTCGAACCTTCGATGTTGCTGGAATAAAACAATAACTATGGGTCATTCTGGTCGCCTTAGCGTTGACATAATAGGAATAGGTTGAGTTTAAACTCAAAACGTATCATTGGTTTGGACAAAAGAATTTACAGAAAAGAGCTAATAAAAAAATTTAGTTGTCGCTCCTTGAAAATGTTGTTTTAGAGACACAGATTGAAAACCGCATGTCAACCAATCATGCAGGAAATAATAAAGTTTTTTGATTTCATTTTAATTCTTAAAGACTAGTGGTAGAAGTACAAAAACGATTATGAACATTTTAAAAATGTAAACAATATTTAATACGTAACTTTTAGTTAGATACAATACATGTTACATACCCCCCGCAATTCTGAATAAGCCTTCCTCATTCAGCGCCAATTCGTGTAACGTACACACGCACAACTCCACTGGAAATGCGATAGTGCGTCCAGTTACTCGTAAATGCTCCTCCAAAGGGTAACCAAAGACCGGCTTCACGGAACTATCATCTGAAATAAAAATATATTCATAATATCTTTTCGAGTATGTAATTTTAGGTGTCATCAGGCAAATCTAGGGGCGTTCTTGGTTTGTTTTTTATGCTAATTATCATATTTACAGTAATCTTTAAAAAGTATAGACAACTAAGAAGCACGAAGTTCTAAACTTATAACTTATATTCAAAGAATCCAGGACTTTTAAACGGTGTAAATATATTTTGATCTTTTTTGTAAATCGTTACTTGTATAAGGTGAAGATGAGGCCGATGATAGACTCAGTCTGTCTGAAAAACGCCTATTCACTATTCTTGTAAAAGCTTCCAAATCGTAAGAAAGCGAAAAAAATTGAGAGCGTTGACTGTTCGCATTGTGAATAAAGAAGCTAATCTTTTAGTGCGGGGATATAAGGAATATCCATCATATAAGGGTGGTATCAATCATGGCTGATTATTTGATCTATTATAAAAAGATGATAAAAAAGTTATAGTTTGATTCTTGTTTAGGAATAAATGTAAAAAGACTGCAATACAATGCTCTAAGTTATAATAATATTACCCTTCCTTTTCAAAATTGAAGGATAGAAAATATAAGACTAACGACCGAAATTAATAAATAACCTATCTATCTTTAATTCGCAGATCGATACCCCACCGCCTGGTTTAGTTGCGAGTGTTGCGACATTCGAAATTAAAAACAAAAAAATTTTGCTATAACTCGCTCTTTCAATTCTGTGCATACGAAAAGATATATACTATAGTTTCTATTGTAACAAATCTAAGTAAGGGATAGGATAGGTTATTAATTTTGGCCATTAATAAACTTATAACATGTTTATAAGAATGTATATATAATGTATTAATAAGAGTAAGCACTTTTCTCATATATTACATTTAACATCCACAAGATTGTAAATGGAATTAATTGATAGTCCCTCCATGGTTATTTATATCTGGAGTTGTCTAGCCAACTAATTGGACTGACAATTAATGTAACATATCTTTGCGTGGACTATTAACACTGTTACTTTTAATATGGACAACAATAGCAGCTATAGTTATACAAATTAAGGAAGAGATGTATTATTATTTGGATATACTATCTCTTCCCGCTTGATTAATTAATTAGAGATGAATGCAGACCAGTTGAATCCAGTTACTAATTTGTAATCAGCAGAAAGGTGATTTGGCATCCTTACCCGACTTATTTGCGACCACAGTACACAAGAGTAAGCTCGTTACAGTAATTATCTTCAATTTTCCGCGTTTCAGAATCAGCTCGTGTATATCCAGTTATCTAAGAATCTAGAAGGCTTTCACTTTTGCATACTTATACCGACAAAATGATGGTGACTGTCAACGGTTAACAATCCCCTCGCAATCATTGTTGTTCCTGGACTGCATAGCATTTACCATCAGGCGCAGTACAGTCACTTAGTTAAATCAGTATAAAAATACTCCATTCTTAGGAGCTTCACTCCATTATACCTTGGTAAAAAATAATACTTCATTTTTACTCTAGTAGTATAACTCAAATAGCAAAATAAATGTTTTAGTGGTTTCTAATGTTTTGTAAAAGCTATTATAACAATGCTGTCAATATACATAAAAACATATATCATATGAATAACAAGTTCTATTAATAACAAAATTACAAAATTAATGACTTCTGCTTACAATTTGTAAAATAATATTAGATATAAATAAATATGTATGTATATCTTTAGTGAATTATTTTAATATTTGTTTTCCTATTAATAAATAAAATTACACTCAGTCTTTATCTTCTTAACATATGGATTGGGAAAACATGATATTTTTTACCAAAACCTATCAATTTGCATTTGTTTATAGGCAGGCATGGAAATACATTTCCTCTTATTGTTCATGGACAAGGTTTATCTTGCTATGCTTGTATGAATAGAATCAAAATGTCATAAGTATGCGAAAGATCGTTAAAATAATATTGAAAGTCTTATTCATTCTTAAACTGCTTTCTGTAACACTTCAGTCCTACTCCATCTCTTATAAGTGGACAAAATAATTTGTTATTTATTTCAAAATGTACAACTAGTCTGTCACAAATAAATATGTACATGAAATTTTACAATTCATCATTGTGTCTTTAGGATCTAATAATGCCACAAGGGCTCCATGTATCAAATGACTAGTTATTATGTTAGTACAATCTATATTTTGTGAATGACAACTTGTCTTTTATGACAACAAGTCAAAAGCCCAATAAAATTCAAACCAGCTACAATTTCTACAAAAATATGTAAAATGAACAATAAGTTAAAAACATATACCATAAGGAATATGTACTAGAGATTTCAGTGAGAGCTTTCATATAATTTACTGTTAATGTAATTTTTTTTAAGAATATGAAAAGTTATAGAATATAGAGTTTCCCCAAATTATTTGGTAGAGATGCTGACTATCAACTTTATACAAGTTACCATTTTTGATGTAAACTCATTCAAGAAATACATTTTGTGAAATTTGACTTGTAATCAGCTCCCATTATAGTGTTCACTACAAATCTTTATTCTGTTGATAATTTAAAAATGGACTTACTTATAAATCTCTCCAGTTCTGGAACCGTGTCCTGTAGGGAATGCAGTGCAGATTCATGATATGCTCGTTGTAGTTTTAAGTACTGTATGAGTGTGTGAGAGAGCTGAGCTTCTTTTGCGACAAGCGCAAACATGTCTGCTGCGAGAGCATCACGAGCGCCTTCCACACGTGTCTCAGCTTCTTCTAGCTCATCACGAGCTGCAGCAAACTTTGCGGGGTACTCTTCCTTTTGCCGCTCTAAATGCTGGAATAAATAGAGTTATTTTACACTGGAGATGTGGCGGAACAATCAAAATTCGCTTAAGGTAAACTAAGCAAAATTAAACCTTTTTGGTGGCACCAATAGAAAAGGGAATAAAGGACACACAGTGACCTTTCGATCCTCGAGGCTCTGGTGACGTCGGCTTTATCCTCTCCCTCCTGGTTGTGGCGCGCCACCATAATATGCCCACAAACAATAATTATGGGCACACAATCGTGCACGCGTTGCGGGCGACCCTTTTGGTCTTCAAGACAATGAGGTGTCCTCCCAGTGCATGCTGACGGCTTATGTGGCGACCATCAGGAATGACGTATTGAAGGACACTAAAATAATGGCCGTGCTAAAAGTCACAGCCGCGTGCGGTGGAAAAGGTGACAGGATGAGGGTAGGAAATTAAGAGAGGGTAGAATTTAAAAATGAATAAATATTGGCGTGACCACAATTTGTTTTTAATTTCAAAAATGTAGGTCCAGTCTGACTTCGTAAAGATAATAGGGAATAAGTTATCAATGATGAAATACCATAGAACACAAATAAGACATAACTTTCTTAGGGCTAGAAAGTGACCCAACTTGTGTTGAAACTCAATAAAATTAAATGTAAATTTTATATTATACATAGCAATAAGTATGTATGTATTGTATATAGTATATAAGTAAAAATATATCACCAGGCTGTATCCCTATCAGGATGGGCAGAGATATGGCAAGTATTGCAGCTGATAGCCATTCTCAGGAGACACATGATATTGCTATTAGATGCCATGTGCGTTTTCTCACAATGCTTTGCTTAACCAGTGAGCATGTGATACCTAAATGCACACATGATTAGGAAAAATCCAGAGGTATGATGGGCCAGGATTCAAACCTATGACCATTGACATTGCCACTCATAGATAATGGTCGCTTATCCACTAGGCCATCACAGCTACACAAATATTATTTTATATTTTTCATATTAAAAAAAACAGCATCTTCTATACTGTGTATACTTTGTTTATATAAAATCACAAAAAGAAATAATTTTGTACTTATTTCTTTGTTAGCGCCTGTGTAGGCACTTGTTTCAACTAAATAACATAAAATAATATTATTTGGAATTCATTGAAATATTGTAAACAAAGAATTTATAGGGTAAAAGATAAGTAAATGTGTTTTGTAACAGATAAAAGGTGTTAAGAATAGGAAAGATTGACATTCTAATCTCCAAATACATTTGTTCTATTGAACCATTCCTTCCTTTCTCAGTGTTTGAATCCTAAGCTAGAAATGATAAAATTGAGTTGATGATAATGATTATCAGATAATAAGACACTTACATTGTATCTACTTGCTGCAGTTTCCTTTTCGTTTATTAGCCTGCTGAGTTGTTTCTTTGCTTTCATAATAGCAGGGAGATCCTGATCACCAATTGTGTTTAGAGGTGCACAAACAAGTTGTTCTATTTTTAATTCATGTTCAGCAATTTCATTTGCTAGAATTTTTTCTGTTTTACCTTAAAATAATAATTATACAATTAATAATAAGGTTTTTATAGTTAATTTGTTTAAACAGAAATGTGTTGAATCTGGTTTTTGACACTTTATGAATGTAAAAAACAAATTTTGAAAAATTCTAAAAAAATACCATAATGTATTGGTATTTTTATAACTATTAATTAAATAGAAATATTGTAAGCTGTTTTTAAAGACATTGATAATTTAGAACTTTTAGAGATACAAAATATGAAACGCAAATATATGAACAGTAAATAATAACATTGAGCATAATGCAACAAAATTTTATTTTGTTGTAAATATACAATTTATAATACATTTGAAGGAGCATTGTAAAGAAATAACAGTAAAATAATGAGTGACACAGTTATAATTTAATTCTCATTAAAGTTATAAAGAATTTACATAACTCTTCCAATGATCACTAGTAGACAACTCATGTATTAAGATTATAAAATTTAGATTATGATGTAAGTAATATGAGGGTATTTACAAACATGACTGAACTAAAAGTATATAACTTACCACATTCATGTAAAATATACTTTAAAATGCTATCATCATCATCAAAGTTGCCAGCTTCGCACATAGAAAGTCCTAGGAGGTATTCTGGTAGTTTCTTAAGCCTCTTCTCTCTTGCTGCAGGATCCTGGCCTTGGGTATTCCCTGCTCCAGTTGATATTCTTTTACTAATAAGTTGCAAGGCATTTCGTAAGTGCTCCACTTTCCTATCAGCCGATTGTAGTTCATCTGTTAAAGGCTCGCCTTTGCCAGACCTGGTAAAAAAATACATTGGACTTAATGAGTTGAAAATTACAATAAACAAATATACATGTAAACATCCCAACCGCGTCGTAACTTATACTAACTGAACTTTTAATAATTATACTGATATATTCACAAAGCACTGTAGATCTTATCTTGCAGACAAGATAAAAAAATACATAGTGCTAGTACCTTGAAAACGTTTGGTCGGCGAGCTGTTTCACTCTGTAGAATTGTTTTTTCATTTTGATATATTTTTGTAAATATTATTCACCAGCAGCAAGTTCATTAGATCTACTAATCGTAAAATAACAAAACGATCAAGATCTCGAAAAAGAACGTAATGTCAGTACGTCAATGAGATCATCCTGGGCAACCGATGATGTACTGAAGAGATACTATAATTAAATTCAAAAAATATCTAATAAGGCACTACATTTCACGTCAATAATCCAAACTCATAATATAATGCAATATAAAAGTAATTATTTAATAATACAAACTGTGAATCAGAAAAATAAAGTAACTGACAAATAGAAATTAATTATAACTTTTTTTACTCTATAAGTCTATACCGCCATTTACTTTTTAAATCATAGACATTTCTATATTTTTAGTTACCTGGCTATTGGCCAGTGTAAGCCGATATCTGTATAGGTTTGTGTGGCGGCTGATGATGCAATCTAATGGCTCTAGAAGACTAAGGCTCTAGAGAGTATTACTAATGCACCTCAGCACTCAAGAGATATCCAAGCCTACATAGTGTATTATAATGTGAAGGGGTCAATATCATATCAAAATTGAATAACTTATTATTTAATAGAAATATTGTAATGAAATTTGAAATAGAAATTGATGAACAAATACAGTGTACAAATTTATGAGGGTAGATTATTTTATCTTTTAATTAAATAAAAAAAAAACTAACAAAAAGGCATGTCACTTTTTTAAATGAAATTTATAAGCACAAATAGTTACTAACAGTAACGTTTAAATTATAAGATTAATTCCATTAACTAAATATATTGACTAAATTTATAAAACAAAATCATTGTTTAAAATAATTAGTTACGCAATTAGTTGTATTGAAAATAATAATATATATGTATATTTTTTTATTTGAAATATTAAATGGAAATTATTATAAATTCCGTAAAAGGTCTCTAGGTATATGAGTTACTGGATATACACAAGCTGATCCCGAAACGTGACAGGCAAATATAGTCATTATGATGGTTTTTACACTTCCTTTCTTGTGGCTTTTCCACTGGTGTATGTTTTTACACTTTGTGCACTGTGCTCGTGACCCAGTTCGGGCAATCGCCCTTCCACCAAAAAAATGACTCAATATGCACAAAACATTATTTCTCTCACTATTAATTGGTGCTAAATACGAAATATAAAAGGCATTTTTACTTGTATCGGTTATAGTTTGGTTTTTTCTATATTTAAGTTTGTTACCGTATGCGGCCTTGCTTTAAATTCAACGAGGCACCGCCACTTATTGCAAGCGTACAGCTAGCTCAATAAACTAGAAAATCATCTATCGTCGATGGTCACCGTTGATTTAATACTGTGACAGTATTGACATTAGTAATAACTGTCAAATGACAACGACGTTTGTCAATAATTATAAAAATGTATAGTCTACTCAGTGAAAACAAATTTACTGCCTTATTTGTTTATTCGCTTACGTAGTGTGGATGGAGGGGTGTGTACTATTGAATGCTTTATCACAAGAAAGCGTCAACACTTCATTCCGCAGTTCACCTGTGTATGTTTAAGTGTGTTGTCGTATTCACTTTGACTCCTGATATATATTTTATTATACAAAATGGAACGGAAGTTCGTAAATGTAATTCTTCTGGGCTTTGGTTTCATGTTTGTGTTCACGGCATTCCAAACGATGGGCAATATTGAAGTAAGTTGCTAAAAATTTTCGAGTTTATTTAATTTATTAACTGCTTAGGATTATTTATGTTAGAGAAATAGTATAAAAAAATTTGTGGCAATATATTTAAAATATCTTTATTCGTCACTATAATGGAATATGCATTAAAAAAGATGTTATTTCTGTTTAAAAAAAAAACATTTTATCCTTGTTGATATGTAAATAAATGTATGTTTTATTTGTGATCATTTATTTATTTTATATTGTAAAAATTTGTGTAAATACGTTAAATTAAGTGCAAGTATAAATATATCAATAAATAATATATTAGTCATTCTCTAAATGTGTTCTTTCAAAGAAAGTATTAAGTTTTAATAATGTTTAAATAAATATTAAAAAAAACAATTTGATAACATATTTTGCCGTAACTCAAAGGTCGGCAACCAGCGGTCCATAAGCCACTACGTTTTGACCTGCGTAACTAAGTGCCATTCCACATGATACCGCACCGCAGACAATAAAATATGGTTTTATTTCATTGCTTTGTGTGGAAAGTCATAGATTCAGTTCAAGCAATTACAGTTTAAGCAGAACTATTAGACTATGATGTAGTATTATCACTTTTTCGTTTAAAATATCAAAATTAGTTTACCTAAAAAAAATATTTATTAGATGAAATCTAGCCTTATGTTGGGCATGACATATATGACAAAATAGTTACTTTTTTAAATTAATTAATTTATCTCGGGGGAAAATCCTGCATAGGACCATCAGGTACACTGTGAGGGCAGTGATCCCGGTGTGTCAGATTCCTACTGACTAAGAACCCCCGGGGTGTCCCTCTGATTGTTTCACCTGGGCCTGGGAAGCCAAAATTCATCCAGACGCCCAGGCAACAAGAAGCCTTGTTGAGGCTACCTCTTTGGGAACAAGTAATTACTCATAATAAAATAAATAAAAAAAAAATAGTTATGGGAAAATAGTTACACATGTATCTCTGCTCAACTTAAAAGGGAGAATGCATTATGATATGTTGTTATAATTGTTGTATTTCATTGAATATATTCATTACATATTTATAGTAAACCTAGTGGTGTATTCCTCGTTTTTTTTTAATGCTTATATCAGTAAATGATATATTTGCAAATTTTATTTTTTGTCGTTATTTAATTTAATACTTATTTATTTATTTTGTAAATAAAATTTTTAGAATGACTTAAAATGGATACACTTAGGATTTTAATTCTTTACTAGTAAGTATACTTCTAACAGAGTAATTTAATTAAAGTATAAAATTTCACAAAACATTTAATTTTATACTTGAAAGTGGAATACAATTACAACACACAGGTACCTGCTGGTTAGTGCTAATGAGTCTGAAGATGGCTTGTGCTTGTCTCACAATTATTCATTCTATTATTTCTATCTTAATATAAAAAAAATCTGTAATTGTTTGTTATCTCTAAAAACAAGAATTCCTCTCCTTAATATAATATTGTATTATAAAATCACTAGTTTGTAATCTCATAGGCAAAATTCTGAATATGGGCATTATCTGAAGCCTCAACTTGTTTATAAATTATGATAATAAGGTCAATATTAAATAACAACTTAAATTGACTAGTTTGCTGTGAGTTTTCCTTAAGATTTTGATTAATAGTATTATAACTGCCTTGGCATTTACAGAGACATGTCAGTCTATTATGGTAGCCACTTCTCACATACTTGCTGCATCTCTAGAGTACTTATTTATGAGGTGAAAAATGTCTATTTCACCAAAACTATAATAAAATAAAAATATGGCGAAATGGTTTCTCTTTCCGCTTTATACTATAGAGGAAATCTGTGGTGCTGGTTTGAATAAAAGGGATCTAGTTGTGTTAATTCTCTTAAAAAAAAAGTATAAAAACCATATAACTTAAAACAAGATATTCACATAAAAACATAATACTAAATATAAAAATAAATTGCTTACAAATGAATTAGTCATAATTTAATAAGAAATAAATAAAAACAATTACAAAATTAAATGTAGTGTTTTTGTGAATAAAAGGCTAGTCATCTATCACCAGTTGACACATTATTCCTTTTTAAAACTGCACTGGCTCCCAGTATGATGTGCTAAGCCTGCACAGAAAAGGGATTATGAGTATAATCTTCCGAAATGACAATATGCAGTGGAAAGCCTTGATTTGCCATTATTCATTAGACTACTTTGAAAAGGCCCCAGTTTTAAAGCTTTGCACCCTCAATAGCCTTCTGCTATTCTTATTTGGCATAAATTTTCTTTCTAAGGAGGTATTTTGACGGGAGTCTATATTTTTATCTTGTCTTATGTTTTAAATATAGAGTATGCTTTGGTTGTAAGTAATTGGGCGGCGCTTTTAAGAGAGTGCGCTGTCCAACTTATCCAAGCGAGATCAGTGTGTGATGTGTTTCCGTATACCGCTCCAGTAACATTACTTTAAAGGCGAGTCAGGGGTGGCCTTTTACATCACTCCCATGCATAATAGTAGGTGAGTCCTGCAGAATTCCAGACGTCGCCGGGAGCCAAGGAAGTTGACTTAGCCATAACCTTGACCCGGCAGACGAGTAGGTGGTACATCTCGGTGGTTTTAGTCGGTAAGAGTCCGACAAACTGGGGTCGCTGCACTCGCGGCGGCCCTGATGGTTCATAAAGATTTCCACCGGGTCAAAAATTGTTAGTAGGTAATTACTTTAATTAGGTACTGATAAATATAATCTAACAATCAGGATTGCATCAAGCTTTTAGACAACTAGAAAGGACTTAGCATTCCAAGCATACACAATGAACAACTCCTAACGTACGATGACCTTGAATTCACTGTTTCAATAACATTTCGACTTGTTGTTCCACAAACACATAAATGTCAAAACGGGTAGAGAATATTACGTCAGACGTAGTTGCAAAACACTAAAAAGCAATATCACTTTCATGTTGAAGTTGAAAGTACGTTGTACTTTTGGTGTCAAATGTTGGCTTATGGCTTATGTAACTAGATTCATTTATTTTTTACAACATTTGTATACACATTAAAGTCATATCTTCATGCTCTTAATTTTATTTATAAGCGAAATGTGTATACTTACGACAAAAAAAAATCTTTCTAATTTTTAAAATACCGAATATAAAAATGATCATCAAAATCGTCAGGGCTTGTAATTTATAAATAGTATTAGGAGTACAAATAAGTTTCCGCCGTTTTTTAACACAAATTAAATATTTATTATAGAAGAACGGTAATATAAATTTATTTAAAATATTGCTCATCACTTGCAACCACTTTTTCCCATCTTCAGGCAGCATTCGTATCCCACGTCTGAAGAACTCCTTGTCTTTTGAGGCTATCCACGAATCAACCCAATTTTTGGTATCCTCATAAGATGTGAACCGCTGCGCCGTCAGAGCATGTGCCATGGATCGGAACAGGTGATAATCGGACGGTGCAATGTCTGGTGAATACGGCGGGTGGGGTAACACTTCCCAATCAAGTGTTTCCAAGTACTTTTTCACGGGAGCCGCAAAATGTGGACGAGCATTGTCATGCAAAAGAATATTTTTTTCATGTCTAGAATAGTATTAAGAGCGTTTTTCCTTCAGAGCTCGGCTCAATCTCATCAATTGTGTTCGATAGAGGGTTCCAGTAATTGTTTCGCTCGGATTAAGCAACTCACAATACACTACACCTAGCTGATCCCACCAAATACACAGCATAAGTTTTTTTCCGTGAATATTCGATTTTGTTGTTGATGTTGATGCGTGGTCAGGTAATCCCCATGATTTTCTTCTTTTTGGATTGTCATAATGTTTCCACTTCTCATCACCAGTTACGATACGATGTAAAAACCCTTTTTTTATGTCTAGCTAGCAGCATTTCACTTAAGCATAATCGGCGTTCAATATCTCTCGGCTTTAATTCGTACGGAACCCAATTTCCTTGTTTATGAATCATTCCTAATGATTTTAAACGATGTGAGACTGCTTGCTGAGTGACTTCTAATGTTAGAGCAAGTTCTTTTTGTGTTTGAGATGAATCTTCCTACAATTCTGCATCCTCGTAAATTTTTGGCCTTCCACTGCGATCTTTGTCTTCTACGTCGAAATCACCGTTTTTAAACTTTTGAAACCACTCTCGACACGTTCTCTCACTTAAAGCACCCTCACCATATGCTTCGACGAGCAATTGATGCGCCTCAGCAGCAGATTTTCAGATCAGATATTTCCCGCAAATGACGCTTACTTGGCTCAAATTTTTACATTTTCAACTTACAAAAATTATATTTTACCAATATAAAATCAATGATATTAATAGGTTATGTTGTTCTTGAATGTCCAAACTATTTTTTAAGCCGGTTATCATCTGCGAAAGCTAACCGAAACTCCGTGCCGTGCCATCTACAATAAAACGGCGGAAACTTATTTGTACTCCTAATATGTGATGAGCGAACATATTTTATATGTGGCTGAATAGGAAACAGACTATATTAAAACATTGATAAATAAATAGTTAAGTTTCAAACTTTTGAAAGATTAAATAACCTGTAAATGCTTAAGACATTTATTTAGTAATAATTATGGTGAATTGTCACTCATTAATGTCTATATAGTGTAAACTCTCTCTTCTAAACAGAGAAATCGCTTCTAGCGGTCACTACTCGTTGGCGTTTACTGCTACATTAGATATGCTTTGGCGAGCATTTAGTCTTAACGAGGGTGATTACATTGCGTCAGTATCACTCTAAATAATTTAAATTTCAGTTGATATAAGTGAAAGAAATATGGTTAATAATTTAAAGCCTTTGGATGTAGTTTTTACTTTCTCAGTTATATTATCGCCTCCAAGTATAATTTCATTGTATTATCACATTTCATTAATTCAAAACCTTCGATCAACGAATAAGCGAAATTAAGAACAACAACTACAATACAATTAAGACCTATTGAAGAATTTCACCTGGAATGATCCTCTTATATCCCTGATTAATAAATGTCTGAATAATAAACTATACACTTGTATCATGGTATGCATCATCTTCATTTGCCCTTATATTTTTTTATTTTATTTAAAAATTTCTTTTAGGTGTTAAGCAGTTATTATAGTTCTAAGTTGTCTTAAATATTTCCAAAATAAATTAATTCATATTACAAGGCTTCATACAGAAATCCAGCGTATGGTCTGATAGGTTTGATTTAATGGAGGATTTCAATATCCTTTCGATTTTAATTAATTATCCTATCATTAATTCGTAGATACAAGGCTATGTCTTTTAAATATATGCGTAGCAAAAGGGACGTTCTATGGTTATTATAGTAACAAAAGTAACATGGACGTTAGATAGGTTATGAAACCATCCATTAGACGTGTAAACTATATATTTTCTTAACTTTGATCACGTCGTTTAGGTCTTCTTACAGCTTGGTAAATCTTGCAAAACTTAAACTACCTAAAGTCGATCCGCATGCCAAAATATGTTAATAATTCTTAGAATTTTGATTCTTGATAGTTGATTGAGAATGAATTATACTCATCCTGCTTTAATAACCTTTTGCCTGCTTCCTCAATCAGTAGGTATTATTATATTATATCAGTTTCACCATTAGCAAGAGGCAATGACATTGGAAATAGAATTTGCAATCGTTAACGTGAACAAAGGAATAAACGACAAGAGAATACTAATGCAACAGGATAGGTAATAAAATGTAAGATTAATTACATTGTAACATTTAAGTAGCTTTCAGGATACGTAAACATAATAATTTTCACGTGTGTAGTTCGTTAAGTTTTTATATGAATTAATTATGAGTCGATTTCTGTTTTCTATAATATTAATATTATAGAGTTATTTATTAGTGGCAAAAGTAATCAATACGTATTAACCATATTTTCAATATTTAAACTACATATTCAAAAATTCAGAGAAAATGGAACGAAGTAGAAACATCTATAATCACCTTCCTACCTACTTATCAATATGCATAAATGCTAATACACTTTCGTAGTCAATTTATTGATAGTTAATAATGACGCTATGAATATTCTTTATATTATTAAAAGATTATTAACTAGCTGACCCGGCGAACTTTTTACCGCCATGAATGCCATAACTTACAATGAATAATAACAACTAACACAAATCTATAATCTAAGCACAAATCAATGCACATAAAAAATATTTAGAGCTGCTATATCAACCACTGAAAAGAAAAAAAATGTGCAAATTCATTTAATGTTTAACAGCAACTAAAACATAAATACGAACTACAACGACACTTAAACGGGATAAAAAATAAAAGCTGACAGATGAGTTTTTACTCAACACTTTTTTCCAATAAATGATCGGCGCGTTTATTTAAAGTAACATAACTTTTTTATTTATAAACTGATTGAAATTGACACTATATGTTAAAGGCAGCTTTCCACAATACATAAGTGAAAACCACATTTAAAAATGATATGCCAATTCAGAAATTAGGGGGCACAAGCGCGTATAGATTGATTAACGATTCTCATACATTTTTACTAACCTACATTGCGCAAGTGAAGTATTTCTGACCACTCCCATATACTCGTATACATGGAGATGCCGATCATAGTATCTACTCCGACGCAGCCTTGAGTTTCTTTAGGTGTTTTTTCTCAAGGTAGTCGTTTTCGAAACGCTAGTAGAATCGCCGTTATTTTTTCGTATTTTGGCTGGGAGCCCAAGTCAAGGTCGCACCCACAGTGGTACCCACACCCCCTTGCGTTGCCACCCACCCATAAATTTGCCAGCTGAGCACACCTCAGTGTTCGTCCTCTCGCCCGATTTAGTTGTTAAGGTCTATCCCGACAATCAACGGATTACCCAATTCGAAAAAAAAAAATTGTATCTACGGAACGTCCGAGTAGTAGCTGCGAAACGGATTTATTTATATGTATTTATTACGTCTCAACGTCAATTAGAATACCAATTTTATAAGTATTAGATTCTACATTCGTTTCTAAATTGTTAATTTTTGACAAACATTAAAATGTAATATAATAATTATATAATATATAAATATAACATAATTCAATGAGGTTCTGGACCGTATTTAATCGTATTTAAATTGTGTCATTGATAAAAAATACATTATAATTAATTTACGATTTTCAGTTGGATAATGTGCATAATTTATTGTTATTTTGCTCGGTGGTCAGTTGACGGTAACCAGTTTATTGGCGCATTCGGTAAGCATCATTTATACCTATATTGTCTTGCGTAATATCTGAAAATGAAGACCGTCGCGTCGCCCGTGAGCCTCGATCTGCTTGAACCAAGCCTTTTGCTTATGCAACGGTGTCTGCGCCGTTTTTGTTTCGATGCTTACCTACATACAGTTAGGCAGCAGATATCGATAGTATCCGCCACTCTAAATCTTGTTTGTTTCCTTTGACATGATTCTGTTTTGCTTTATCGAGCTTAAACTGTTGGTACAATCTCACATGAATTCGTATTTTATTTTTCAATTATTTACTTTCTACCGTGCCAAGTTATGCTGATATGAGTAAATTTGATAGAGATGAGTTTGTTCGATCTTCTGATATATTTTAAAATATTTAATTGAAAAACGTACTAGCTAAAACATTATAAGAAATTGAACGTTACATTTTATCCTTTCGTCCGTGGAATCCCATTACAGGGCCCTGAACCTGACGTTATCTCTAATTCTAATTTGAATTTTGCATAACTCTATTTGGTTTTACAATAAAATATATATCTTTATGTTATTGACTATACGCTTGACTTTGAATTGCATTGCAACTGTTGTATAAGAAATAATATGTGTTACCTAATAAGGGCTTCTTACCGTATCCTGTAATGGGACGCGTTACTGACTAAAGCTTATATGTAATAGGTTCGCAAAATAATTATACCAAGTGATGTTTATGACCAGTAGTCGTGGGTGTGGTGGTAGAAAGACACGGATTTTGGAGTTTTACTGTTTATTTCCACTTTAAGGCACACCGAACTGCGACGCACACGCACGTACTCGAACTATTAAGATGAGTTCAATGTAACAGATTTTCGCCAATTTTCTTAATTACTTGATAATCAATAAAATATGACTTTCATATGAGTCATATTATTATGTTGATAGAAACAATGCCCTTGTTCAATTTTATTTTAATACTTGAATTTCTTGAAATTCTTGAATTTAGTCCATAAATGCTTCTTAAAGTGTATAAACAAAATTCATGCATATAGGTATACGTAAATATATGAATGTTTCGTTTATTTTTCTTGAGTTTAGATATATAATACCATTGATCTTATCACAATTAAGATGACCTTTCACATCGATGCACTATTAACATGATAACTGATAGCCCTATCAATCATCAATCAAGGTTTTCATTACAACTAACAAAACGTCGGTTAAAATTACGTTTGCTGTGAAGTAAGACGTAGAACTTCATGCCACAATGTGCGGTTACGTAAATTAATGCGGATATTGCGAAGCTGGTGAGGGTGGCTATTATAAGAACCTATTAAATACGGCATACTCCTTGAGTGCTGAACGATTGGTTTTAAGAAATGGGCCAATTCATTAAATTTTTTAAAGATCTTCAAGTATTACCACTAGTGATACTAATAGGTAACGCAATATTTTTTTTTTTTGGTTTCTCGGCGGAAAATCCTGCATAGAACCATCAGGGCCGCTGTGAGGGCAGCAACCCCGGTGTGTCAGACTCCTACTGACTAAAAACCCCCGGGGTGTCCCTCTAATCGCTCCTCCCGAGCCTGGGAAACCAAATTCATCCAGACGCCCGGAGAGCGAAATGCCTTGTCGAGGCTGCCTCTCTGGGAGGGGTAGGGGTAAAGAGCCCACCCTTCCAATACCTATCTCACAGGCGGCGCGCCGGACACTGCACACCGCCACCCTCTCATCCGGACAGCAGACTCCCTCAAGTCTACTGCCCGGAACGCAATATTTATTGATGCAACAATAAAGAACGTTAAATAAAAAAAAAACTTAGTTGATCTGTTGAATTTATTAATTTAGCAATAAATAATTAAAAAAAAAAAATTAAGGTTTCTTTTAAATAGAAGTCACGAATTCTTACAAAATCTTTATTTATTAATTATACTTTAGAATATAAGTCCTCAATTTTTTTTTGTTTCGTACATCCCTTGCCATGTTTTTTATTTTATTTTGGGTAGACCTTCTGCTAAGCTAATATTATATTTAGAAAATTCGTTACTTTCAAATATGTTTTAGCTGATTTTTGAATGAACAAAAGTGTAGAGTGGAAAAACAATAAAAAATACACGATATGTTTTATACATTTATTAATGAAATTAAAATTTACAAAACTAAATTACATTGTATTATGTATCAATTATTTAATTGTCTTTTTGCGGGAGGGATGAACCTGATGCTTAAATAATACATTATCAATATTTTGCATCGATTTAGTTTAATCGAGGGAATAATGTTCAGTTTATTTCTTTTCTTTGTTAGAAGATTAGTATCCGCACTGAAATCTCTTTTCACTAGGTATGAAGACGGAAAAGCAATTAAAAACTTCCTCGTGGTATTCTATAATAACGCATAAGTAACAGGTATATTTTTTAAACCAGAACAGCTGATATCCGTTTCTAGATTTTACGTGTCGTGAACTCCCATTTGCATCTCATTGATCCCCAATTTTTTTTAGCTTACATAAACCCCTTACATGTCTTCGATCCAATGGGAGTCTATGTAGATTACTTTGGTATGCTCATCTATTTACGATTATCTTACCGAGGAGATATGTTGCACATAATAAAATATTTCGTCTTGTAACCAATAAGTTAAAATTTAAAACTAGATATTAGTTGATTTTATTTTCTATCTTGTTAGTAACCATGGCATTTGTGTACTATCGGCACAATGCGTCGTGCGAGATCTTTGAAAGGATGCGCCGAATCACAACTGACATCAAATACGAACGTGTATTGTTTTCAATTGTTGTTCCTAATAGAAAATATGTTAAAAAGATCAAATCTTGAATGCTCTGCCTTAATTATCTATATTGTGAGTTGTTTAAATACATACATACACTCATATAAGTACATAAAAATGAAAAAAATCATATATAACAACTGAACTTATTATGATAGGCGGGTGTATTCCTTATCATAAGTGTAATATTTTAAGTGTCCTAACATGTCATTATCAATTTTAATTTATGTAGCAGACCTGTTCAATTGGTCTAGAGGTCTGTTAAAGTAACCACTCAACGGTCTCATAGCAGCTGAGTATATTAAATGGATTAATTTTAATAAATAAATTATGGTAAAATTAAGGGTCATTTGTTTGTAAATTTATTTAAAATTCAAATAAGGTAATATGTTATTAAAGCGTGAATACAGTAAAATTATAACAAGCAGATAATGTCATATAGTTTGCCATATTAAATTAATAACATAGATGTTTGCTTATATTCGATTAACTCAAGGATTTGTTTGTAGTAAATTTAGGTCAGACAGATCTGTTGTCAAGATATTTTTTCTTTTCAAGGGTTTTTTTCCAGTGACATTGCGTACATCAAGATTATTCCTATTACGATAATGGAATTTCAATTGATTCATGGGCGATTGACAAGTGATATATCCGTATATGAAACATCACACCGCATGTTAAACGATAAAGCGAAATTTGCCTCGAGTCCTTCAAAAATCTAGGTAACGCTTTGCGCGTGGGTTCGGTTTCAACACAAATACTATGTACAAGAAACTAGCTAATCTAGCACATAGTTATATGTAATTTTAACTAGTTTTTTTGCGAAATAAAATATTTACGAAATAATTTATAGAACTGGACGCTCCTTTTATATTTGTGAAAGTTTCGATTGTTGATATTTTATGATGCTAATAATTTCCTAAATACAGCATCATTAACGTTATGTTTTGTCGTTTAAATGGTTTCATAATCGAAAGTATTGTTGATACTTGTATTGCGTCAATACCAACCAAATTGCCTCTTATAGTGTTTATATAAGAGTAAAAAATCAGAATAAGAAGAATATCATCATTTCTCTAAGAGTTAAAAATCTTATACCGATGTTATATGAAATGATCAATATAAACTTGTTCCTCTCTGTTCACTCAACATTTTATTGCATTAGGACAATATTTTATTATTGCAATACCATAAAATTTCTACACTAAAGTTGAAACTTTTAACCCGAAAAAGAACGGTTTTGTTTCCTGACACAAAACTTAGGGACGACTCATTATTCATTGCTTTGTGTTGTTTTTTGTATTTTTAAATTTATTAAATCATTTCTTATAGCTACAAACTTCAACAAAGTTTTATGGCAATCATATTAATGGTTTAAAACGCATACAGTATATCCAAACAAACATTAATTTTAATATATATTACTTTCAGAGACTGATACCAGTAACGAACTAAATAACTGTTGTAAATTAAAAATAATCAATTATTGCGCTATTCTAACCGATATATAACTAATCGGAAGCTAATCTCAGTTCGCACGTTTCCTTGATCTTTTGATTACGCGAAACTGTTCCAAGGTTCCGCAGTTAACCTCAGCTGTATTTAATCTCGCGTTTCGTCCACAGAAAACAATACTGGACAGTATATCACACGATGACAGCTCATTCACCGGGGACGGCTACACATCGCTCGCGATCATCTACGCGACATTGGCGATATGTAACTGGTTGGCGCCTTCAATCATCACCATCACCGGCCCCAGGGGGGCGATGATCATCGGAGCTTTGACGTATCTGTAAGTATCCTTTATCGTTATCAGCAGCCCAGTTTAATTCACTTTTGGACATAGGCTCTTCTAGTAAGCCACTGAATCTGCCTTATGTATTTGGTAAGATATTAATATTGAATAATAATAAAAGTAATATATCGTTAAGACATACCCTTTCGGGGTAACCAGAGATACAGTAGTAGTTGTATCTAATTTGCTATTATATATCGTAACCGACGTGACCAGTAGCGTAGTAGGTCGCCATTCACAAGAGTAGCTAAAACTAAAACCTAATTAATTAATAATTACCTACTGAATATTATACAGAATAAATATATTGACGATGGACTTATTTACTATTATTTTTGTCGTCATATTATAAAAAAAAAACTTAATTTTTTAATTACTTAAAAACAAATTGATTGATATAGAAAAACTTGTGGAAACGGATTCCTAAAATGATTGTCACAGTACCGTGTCCGTCGTGGTTACATAATTCCGCCCGGGGTCATTGACCGGATGCTCCTCGTTCAAAAACATCCTACGTAAGGGACTCCTTAGCTTCAACACGCATACATATTATATGCGAGCACTACAAATACAAACTTATATAAAAACTATCTGTAAAAAACTCCTTGCAAAAATCTTAGATATTTTATAGATAGTTGTCATCCAATCGTCTACGATATTTCTCTTTGCATAAATGATGTAGTTTACATTACATATCGATTTCATTATATTTTTTAAGTATCCTTTGCCATATTTGTAGTAACTTATATGGATACTGTGTTATAAATATTGGGTATTGTTTTTGGGTCAATGACCATGACGGTTCTTGCAAAATTTAAACGGCTATATTGAGGTAGAAAATTGTGGGTTTCTTCGTTTTCATTATGATTTTACCTCGTTGAGTTTTTTAGTTTTAAGCTTTATCGAAAAAACTGGTATTATAAAGCAGGTTTGCATAAATCTGATATGTAGGGGACTATTTCCACAAGCTAACTCGTGATTTTTTTTTAATTCGACATAGTGTTTACAGAGTACCTGATGGTAAGTACAGTGTAGTCCAAAAAGGAAAGTGACTATCAAAGGATGAAAATTCATTGATTGTCATCGTGTCGGCCTACATATACCACGACTGAAGGTCTCTAAGTAAGGTCTTTCCTGGATAGTAGCATATTGTCCTATCAAAAAAAAAACTGACAGCTTTTATGTTTGTTTTTTGCTTTCGCTTCATTCTTTCTAAAGTTGAATCTAAACATACCGTTTAAAATAACACATAATTGACAAAGTATCGACAAAATCACAAAACAATAAGTTTAAAAAAAATATGTTATCCTATTTATTTGCATCGCATATCAATGGATATGAATGAATAGGTACTATTTATTATACTACATATTCAATATATCTGTTGGGTGACGAAGTATTGATTACTTACACATGCATATAGATAAATTTTCCATTAATACAGAAATTACTTAGTTTGTTATACAAGTATTTTATTTCTTAGATACTTATAATTGTTTGTTCGATCAAATTGACTGATAGATGATGTTTGTCAAATAATTTAAAGTATTTGACTTGGAATTTCTTCAATATAACTTCTCTCAATATTTTGGGTAGTAATTTTTAGTTTGTCTTTAGGACCAATACTTTAATCGTAGCTACAGGAAAACGCTCTGAACAGGCTATCGCAAGTAAGTCACAAGATTTGAATTTATTAACATCTACATTTACAGACATAGATGGGCAAAATGTAATCAGATTAACGAAAAATGATTACGATTACATTTTGCGTTTTTCATCATTAATATCAGTCATATTAATATTTTGCTCATCTATGTTTTAAATACTACGAAATCCTCAGTTGCATACATATTTGTGACTCGTTAATGTTTTGAGGGGATTTAATCATGATTACAGAGTAACAAAATTAAAATTAGGACTACATTTTGTAATCGTTAATCATTAAACAGATTACATTTTGCCCATCTTTGTTTACAGATTTAGAAAAATTATACTTCTAGCAATAGAGACACGACATGACTCTCTTGTTATGTTGTCAAGTATTTTTTTTTTACATTAACTCGATAAAATGACTACAGTGCATCTGAAGGTAAGTACAGTGTAGTCTAAAAACGAAAGTGACCATCCAAGGATGTAAATCCATTGATAGTCTCTGTCATCATGTCGGCCATTATATACCACGACTGAAGGTCTCTAGGTATATGAGTAACTTGATATATTGATCTCGAAACGCGACAGGCTAAAGCTAGTCACAGTTACTATTACGGTCTTTACACTTGTGTACTGTGGTCACGACCCAGTTCGGGCAATCGCCTTACCACCATAAACCACCATCTTCTCTTTTTATGTCATAAAACTATTATCTCCAACAACCTATCAAAAAGTATTTTTTACTCAAAGATATTCAACGAATGTTCAAAAAGTTTTCCCTTAAGCTCTCTTAAATCAATCTTCAGAAGTTTGTATCTGACTTTATTAAATATCCTCCAGTGTGAAAACATTTTAATTATGGTAATTCTTATTTCGTTTCATGTCCCAGTTATGTTGGGATCCATTTGGCAGTATGTAATTTTTTTTTAACATTATCAACTTTTTATTTTGTATGTATCACTTTTAATACGTAAGTTCATTTAAAGAAAACATTTACTTTGTGATCTATGTGTATTTTGGTGATCTATATAACGTTAACGATACAAATATAGCTACAGCAAAATGTAGCGATGTGGGTCCCGTTGTATCGGTGTTATGTGTTGAATTTTAAATAACCACTTCTTTCCTTTTCCATCGCTCGGTCGTTGATATTTTAAAACTTTTAGCCCAAAATAATTTTTTGAAAGTCAATAAACTTGAAAATAAGACCTGATGTTTCACGGTGGGCAAAGGTAAAAATACATTTTAGAATTTGAATTTAAGTTGTATTTAGGTATATTGTGGAAGTATAGTTTTCAACGTGTCTTTGGACCAATAGTAGCCAAAAGCATTAAATGTAAGACCGGTTATAATTCAATATTTCATTTCTAGTGTTTATAAGACACACAGACAGATAGTGTTATACATTGGACATATATCTTAATGTCAATGTATGTTACAATATATGTTAGTGTAATTGGACATATATGTTAGTGGCAATAGTGTTATATGTGGCCTGGATTAAATTTAACGGTAATTTGAATTAAAATACAATTAATTTATCTTATTTGCCTAATTATTGACAAAATAATAACCATTATATATTGATAGTATGCTGTTATCAACTGAATGAATATTGACCGTATTAACAATAATTCTTAACATATTACTTAGTTAATTCTGTTCAGTCTATTTGGATACCAAGCTGTAAACACTAAAATTGTTTTTAAAAGCAATCGTTAGTTTTAAACATTTCGTAAAGGCTTCGCCTTTGAATTCGCACGATAATTCAGTTCAAGCGTCGCTAGAAACCGCAATGAATTGTAATATATTTATACATACGGTAGATACTATCATATTTACTATTATAAGCCTGTAATATGTAGCGACATGAATGATATGATGTCGAGGGGTGAAAGGCCGATTCCAAAATCGGTAAAAAACGCTGATTCCTAAAATGTATATATTACTATATCACCAAATAATGTCGCTTAAACCAAATAGCCTTTCACCCGACGATATATATTTGGAATCTGTAAAAAACGCTGATTCCGAAAATATACATATTACTATATCACCAAAAATTGTTGCTTAAACCAAATAGCCTTTCACCCCTCGATGTGTAACTAAGCTTGATATTTAAGGGCGATTTTAAAAAACTTAACTATTAACCTATTATTTGTTTTCAGATTTTATTTCAGAGAAACTATCATTTACTAATCGATTATATATTAAATGTTTTATTAAAAGTATCGTTTTACATTTATTGGCATTTCAACTTTCGCCATTTACACGCACTTTAGAGCGTAAATGTGTTCATAGTTGTTTCGATGCCCTTAAACCAGTTTGTGTACATATTTCCGTAGACAAACCTTCACTATTCTAGCTCGAGCCACGTCAAGGCTGGTCGTTGCTTTTATATTTTATAATATTCACGTACACAGACAATGTAAAGTAAATAAATATATAGAAATTATAGGGGTGTGGCATTTTCTCAGTAATGTCTAAATATTGCAGTTTTAAAGTTTTTATAATAAAATAAAGAAAATAGTTCTTTATACATCAATATATAAACACGTATGTGTATTAATTTGATATTTTATATTTAATTCAATTGTTTTTCTCTTACTTTAAACATTTTTTTGAGAGTTTTTATACAGGGATACAGGTAACTAACACAAAACCGCTTAAGGGTGACTTTGGTATATCATAACAGACAACTTTTGTTTTACGACTTTTTCTAATTCAATGCATTTTTTCCCTATCCAAAAAATATATAAATCAAATTTGCAGTTCTGATCTTCTTAATACTCTGTAAGGCGGCGCGATGCAACTGGGGCCGACAATTTCGTAGCATCAGCTGACTGAAACTTTAAACATAGAGCTAACGTTTGATAGAAATCCCCACTAAAACTAAATAAATATATTACTATATCACCAAAAAATCTCGCTTAAATCAAGTAGCCTTTCACCCCTCGATATGTATAAGAAACAATTGATGGCATTTGTACCATTTATACAAAGATTTCAGTTTGAAATAATCCTTATTATATTAAAAGTACTAATTCAACGGGGACAAAGTTGCGAGCACAGCTAGCTAATAATAGGTTTAAAAAAGAGATTAATGCCGTGTAAAATTGTTAACTTAAATGTTTTAAAGGTTAAATTTGAGATTCCACGTTTCTGGAGACAAATAAATTATAGCAAAAAACCTAATGACCTGATTGCCTAGTTTATGTGTTACCCCGAAACTATGTTTTTTTGTTTATTTTCACGACTTAAAAGTTCTTAATACTGTAGTCATTCATTAACCCCTTAACACCAAATTCTAAAAACATTTTAATTGGTTTACTGATTATTTTATCTACATTTTTAAAGGTTGGGTTATAATCTACAACTGATTTTCCAAAAGTGGCTTTGCATGTTCGTGATTGCAAGAGAGAACATTGCCACGATCTACATATGTATATATATGCGAATGTATTAATGTTTTCATTTATAGGTGGTTTAATTAAACAAACACATTTCTTAGTTATTTTTGGGTAATTAACCGGAATTACATGGCTGTTAACCCATGCTAAATAGATAGATTTGAGATATGTCAATTACTCTGCAGTATTGCGTTTTGAAAGATTTTCAGTAGGTTTGTAAATGTAGAAAACATGTTTCGAAGACTATTAGAACTCTAGGTTACCATTTAGAAAATATAAAACTGTTTAGAAAATACAAAATATGGTTTGTAACGTTTCGCTCTTTACTTATGACTGGTAATGTTTTCTTTTGACCGTGAATTATGTCAGAAGAATGCAGTTTCACTTCATAAGTACGCAAACTTCGTGAGTGAATGCAATAAAATGCTAGGTAAAAATTAATATCCAATTATTATAGTACGATGTGGTGAGTGGTCAAACTTGAAGAAAAATAATTGAAATTGATCTATGCTGCGTATTGTTAGAACCAGAGATGGGCAAAATGTAATCTGATTACTGATTAACGATTATAAAATGTAGTCATAATTTTAATTTTCTTGCTCTGTAATCATGATTCCATGATGAATCCATTTAACACATTAAAAAATCATAAATGTGTATGCAGCCTGGGATTCTGCAGTGTTTAAAACATAGATGAGCAAAATGCAGTCATATTAATGGTAAAAAACGTAACATGTAATCATTTTTTATTAATCTGATTACATTTTGCCCATCTATGGTTAGAACCTTATATTTTGCAAGTTAGGGAAATGGTCGCAATAGCTAATAAGAAATGAGAAAACGCGAAATAATCACTTTTTTGTATTTAAAACATTTTTGCTAAATCTGTAGGTATGTGGGTGGGTGTTAACCTGAAGTATTATCAAATGCTTGCAACGCAGATGTTGCGCTCTAAAAATTTTAAAATCTTATATTGTTAGTCACCTTCTATTTTTACGTAATAATTAAAACTGTGTAAATGTGTTTTTTATGCATAAGTTCAATTAAGCGACATGTATATAATTAAATTACAGCACAGATTTATGGTAATTAAAACGGGTATTTTTTTCTTATTTACTTCTTACGTGAGTTTATTATCACTCGCGATAATAGCTGCGTAAACAAGTAAACATAGATACTGGTGATTATTGTAATAAAGGCAAATTAAAAGTCATATTTTATTACATAGAGTGTTTACTAATCTGATTTGACGCTTCTAAGAAAACTTGATTAGGTAGTAAAATTTGGAAAACTGGTGATTTAAGGGCTTTCAGTAAATTGTTTTAAAAATCGAATAAATGGTTAATCTTTGTTTGCCCTAATAATAATTACGCTTCTGTTATTGGAGATTTTGTATTGTCAGTGTATCCATTATTCAAACGGTGTTTGGGTGTATTATATAGCAGTGACGTGCATAGGTTATTTGGGCAAGGTAGGCAAAATTCGTGTAAATAATTTGAACTTTATATTAGGATAGTAAATATTATATTACTTTCATAGTAACGATAGGCAGCGTGAATATAGAATAGATATGAATATAAATGTTTCCTTTTTTTTGTTTAACTTTAAGCAATTTATTCCAAACTTATTTATCATAAGGGCATGCAATGCTTTCATGCATCTATGATATGAACACTACTGTTCTATAGTGATGTTTTATGTTCTGTTAATGTAACATTTATTACTATTATTAAGTATATCCTTTACTAGCTGATCCGGCAAACGTTGTTTTGCTATATAAGGTTTTGTAATATCTTCTAAGATGTTCATTGAAATTAAGTGATGTCAAAGACAATTTTGTTCACAATTAAATACTCTTAACAACACATTTATTTGGATAAAGATTAATATTATTACGTTGATACAACTCTTAACAAATAATGCATTAATTTCGACCAAATATGTTTACCATAAAAACGGTTCTAGTGACTTAATCTTAAAAGATAGACATATACTGTCATTTTTTTAGATCATTTCAGGAGAAATAATTCTTTCTTACATATATTTTTGGTATCTTGAACCGTTTTTGCAGCGCACGCAATGGAAGCCCTCAAGGATGAATAATTTTCCCCGTTTGTTTCACATTTTCCATTATTTCTTCGCTCCTAATAATTGCATCGAGATGTTATATAGCCTAAAGCCTTCTTCGATAAGTGGTCTATTCATCTCAAAAAGAATTTTTCAATTCGAACCAGTACCTGAGATTAGCGCGTTCAAACAAACAAACAAACAAACAAACTCTTCAGCTTTATAATATTAGTATAGATAATCATGTACACACTCGCCCATGCTGACAAATTATTGTTTACTCAGTTAAATTTGATATGAAGTTTCCTGGTGGCTGTGGTGCCCTAGCGGATAAGGAATCGGCTAACATGCGCGGCAACACGAATGGTCGTAGATTTGAATCCCGGTACATGCCTCTGAGTCTTTTAGATTACGTACAGATTTAGGCACCATTTGCTCACCGGTGGGGAAAACATCGTAAGGAAACCCACATGTGTCATGTGTGAAGTGTCATGTGTAAATGCTCTAAAGGCGGTTATCAGCTACGCTATTGATCACGATGGGCACGATGTGTAAGTGCAAAGTGGATACATGTAATAATGTATCTCTGCTCACCTTATAAGGGATGTAGTGTGACGATATATTATTATTATTTTGCAAAGAAGGTAAACAAACGGAATGTTCTGAATCTAAAATTGATTTGATCACAAACATTGACCTCGGCAGGGGTCGTTGGCGTGAAAGGCACATCAGCTTTTAGTCAATGCTAATGAGGCGAATTTTAATTTCTAAACAGGTTACGTTTGAATATGAAGTCAGGCCTTTAAAGTACCTAAATAATAATGTTTAATTTATTTTAGCTTTATTTTTAATTTTGTTTCTTTGCCAATTCGGAATGGAAGGTATACGGGTGATTTGAAAATCTTTAGTCTTTGACTGAGATAACTGGGCCGGATTTTCCTCTCACGTACTGTGGTTGCGACTAGACCGGAAAGTCATCTGGATACCTTATAAACTTGTGACCTCACAAAACTTGGTTTACCTATTGCGTCAACTAAATAAAAGAAAAATAAAGTGATTAATTGAGCAATGTAAGGCGAGTTTTAGTTATATTTAACGGTTCTTATATTTATCAAATAAGCAAGAATAGTACTATCATTTGACATGAAGTGGCAGAAGGTGTCATCCTTCTGCGAGGTGGTGATGAAATAGAAGGAGGCCGCCGAAAGGGTCAGAGAGCGAACATCTTCTCTGGCCACTCGGCGGCCAAGGCACCGTCGCCGGAGGGACGCGTTCGCCCAGAGTGAGCGTGACATCCCCCGGTGACAATAGCTGGGTAACAGACTTGATGGAGTCTGGTGCCCGGATGAGAGGGAGGCGGTGGGCAGTGTCTGGCGCACCGCCTGGGAAAGAGGTTGTGGAGGGGTTGGTTTACTCCTACCCAGAGAGGTAGCTTTAAAAAGGATTCTTGTTCCCTGGGCGTTTGGATGAATTTGATTTTCCAGGCCCGGGTGGAACAATCAGAGGGACACCGCGGGGGTTTTTAGTCAGTAGGAGTCTGATATACCAGGGTCGCTGCCCTCACAGCGTCCCCGATGGTCCTATGCAGGATTTTCCCCCGGGATGCAAAAAAAAAATTGATATGAAAGCATAATAGCTATATTACCCATTACCCGATTAGGCTGGGCACGGGCTTCCTTCTGGTACATGACGTCCTCACATTAAGGCTGAGGTTATAGACGCTACATTAACTTGCTTAGACTTTACTGAAACATTAGAATTTATATTACTCGACTAATATCAAAGAATATGGTAAGTCACCGGTTTTGTCAACATGAACTTGGCTTTGCAATCAGGCTATACTCGAGTTTCTATTATTTATTCAGTTTTTTGTTAAAACGAATTATTCTGAGCAATTTGCTAAGCAAAGACAAAGCAAAGCTAAGCGTCTATATATCTCAGTATAAATGAAAACTATTTAAGCCTATGATCATTTGGATTTGCGGTTCGCTGTAAAATGTTTAATATTGAATGTTTGTTTTGTTACAGCTTCTTCATAATTACATTCCTGTTTCCTCGGACATGGCTGCTCTACGTAGCGAGTGTTATGATCGGCGCTGGAGCGGCCGCCATATGGACGGGTCAAGGGAACTATCTGACGCTCAACAGCGACGCCGATACTATATCCAGAAATTCCGGTGTCTTCTGGGCCATGCTGCAGTGCAGGTGAGACCTTATTTGTCGTAAATTTTTTCCGTAGTAGTTAAAATCTGAGAATTAGCAATCAGGGTCCTTAATATTTAAGAAAGTAAAAATATTTACAATACTTATGTTAGTGTTTGTGTAGACTTTACGCAAACTTCTCAGTTCATTTTAAAGATTACATACTTCCATATTGGGACAGTATATTTTTATTAGGAGCTATTATAATGTGTACAATATATTGAATTAATTTCGTTATAGGTAATATGAGTTGTTTTAGTTGGGAGATGAGCTCAGATGATTTATTTATATCTCGTGTAGTATGCTATTAATTAAAACAGCGATTCTTAAATCTGCGGTCAGTCTAGAATAAATAGTATAGCTATTTTAAATTGTCACAATGGTGACGACCTTCCAGTCATAGATGGGTAAAATGTAATCAGATTAATGAAAATAATTACAATTACATTTTGCATTTTTCATCATAAATATGATTACATTTTGCCCATCTATGTTTTAAACACCAAGGATCCTCAATCGCATACAAATGTATGACTGTAAGGGATCTAATCATGATCATAGAGCAACAAAATTAAAATTACGACTGCACTTTTTAATCGTTAATCTGATTACATTTTACCCATCGCTATTTCCAGTACGCAGGCATCGCTAAAAACATAATGTATTGTGTTATACAGTAGGCAAAAAAAGTCATCGGCCACTTGGATTATTTTCCTATTCTTGAAGTTTTTCTTATTAAGAGATATGAAATTACACTCCAATTCAATTTATTCACTTAAATTACAGTATATTTTCATAATACATTTCTGACTTAATAATTCAGATATATCTCTTGGTATTCATATTTATTTTTAAAAAATTGCAAATCGGGCGCAAAAAAAGTCATCGGCCACGCATAATTTAATGACACTTGGTTGAGAATTGGTCCAATTTATCATCATATTGAAAAATAATTAATATTTTATGGGATATCCCTTAGCTCTAAGAACTGCCTGCAGCCTTCTTGGTATGGATTCCACTAACTTTTTGGTCACATCTGCCGAAATTTTCTCCCATTCGTTTACTATAATTGATTTCAGCTGAGCGATATTGATGATAAAGTGCTCCTGAATTTTTGAATTCAAATGTTCCCGCAAATGCTCGATCGGATTCAGATCTGGAGATTGCGCAGACCATTCGAGTACACTCTGAACGTTTCTGGAGAGCCAGTCCTTCACACTGCACGCAGTATGCTTTGGATCATTATCGTGTTGAAACAAGAAGTCCGCTTCAATATTTAGTTGACGGGCGCTTGACATCAAATTATTTTATAAGATATTTTTATATACATACTAGTCAATTTTCCCATCGATGAAAATTAATTTTCCGCCTCCAGAAGCAATCATACAGCCCCACACCATAACGATTCCACCCCCATGTTTGACAGTTGGCGTAAGATTTTTAGGCTCAAGCGCTGTGCTGTTCTGACGCCAAAAGGTAACTCTTTTTTTCGACTGAAATAGTTATATTTACTCTCGTCTGACCAAATAATCTTACTCCAGTACTCTTGCGGCTTATCTATTTTATCATTCACGAATTGCATTCGCTTCGATTTATTCTTGTTACTTACGACGAACTTTCTGCGCGATACTCGACCACCGTATCCATCCTTCTGCAGAATATTTCTAACCGTTTGTGGCGTTATACTCACTCCAATTAATTCCACAATATTTGTTGTTATCTTTGGAACAGAAATCTTCGAGTCTCTTTTTATTTCTCGGATTATGATGTTGCGCAATCGTCGATTTATTTTGGAGGGCCGGCTAAATCTTGATTTGTTGAATACTGTACCGGTCGTAGTAAAGCGCTTATTATTTTTTTTCATGTTAGTGCGTGTGGAACGTAATAATATGACACTCCAATTATTTTAAACAATTATTGATATGTGAAAATGAATGGTTAGGCCGAGAATCGTAACACTTACCTCTTTAAGCCAACACGTCCTTGATTAAAGCAAAAATAATATTGAATATAAAAAAGATCAGCTGGAGAATGTATTGCCTTGGCCCACCAAGAATAACATCCCTTTATGCACAAAATTCACTTGATTGCCATCGATTAAGCGTCGAAACATAAGTAGGATGTTAAGAAATGATATGTGGCCGATGACTTTTTGTGCGACCGATTTGCTATTTTATTTTAAATAAATATGGATACCAAGAGATATATCTAAATTATTTAGTCAGAAATGTATTATTTTATGAAAATATACTGTAATTTAAGTGAATATAATGAATTGGAGTGGAATTTCATATCTCTTAGTAAGAAACCTTCAAGAATAGGCAAATGTTCGAAGTGGCCGATGACTTTTTTTTCCTACTGTATATTACCATTAATTGTAATTTTCAAGTACGGAATTGCGGCCGGGAACTAATTACATACCGATATTAATACCTACTACCTATACATTTATATCATAATTGGCTTTTTTTATTTATTTAATTCTATTTGTGTTCGTACTTCGTAGTCAAATAATTTCGATATTTATATTAATACATTTCGGTGACAAATTTATGTAGGACATTGTACTACTTTCGTAATCCTCGATTTAAATAAACCTGATCGCCTTCTAAAAGATTAACATGCTTGGCGACGAATATGGTATTACTTAAAGCTGGGCAATAAGTAAAGGATACTTGGTCACCTTGATCGCAAAAATTTACACAGTTAAGAATGCACACTTATTCCTTAAGTGTTTGCACGGATGTACTGATTCACTAAAGCTTGATAGCAATGACTTGTTTACAAGTGATTACATTATAAAAACACATTAATTATTTTAGTTTATTGACTTAAAATTACTTTTGACCTATAAATCTTGAAATTTCGCTAATCAGCCTTCACTAACCCTTCTTTTCTGTGCCAAAATTGCTCCTTTTTTTATAACCTGGGGGAAATCCCTGACGGACCTCAGGGGGCGGTTAGGGCTGCCCTCCGGTATGTCGGTTTGCACCGACTAAAACCCCTGGGGTGTTTCTTCTTTCCATCCGACCGGGCCCGGATGTACAGTGTTATCCTCTTCTCGACCCTCGGCGACGTCTGGCTTTTTGTTAGGCCGGTGTATTGCTCCCTTCAGATATTGCATCAACCCTTTTTGGATTATCTGTTTTCCTGAGATTCTCTTTAGTTATGTTTGCAAGCGATTGGCAAATTTTAATTCATACAACGAGCATGAACTGTACGTATCGAAATATTAGGTCCTTACATATGAAATTGGCGTTTTGTATGGGAGGAACAAAAAGTCGAATATTTTTTAATATAATATATTTAATTAATCAAAGTATGAACCATTATTTTCTATGCACTTTTGCCATCTCATAGGTAGTTCATTGATCCCTTTACTAAAAAAACCAGTCGGACGGGAATCAATAAAATCTTTGAAGGCGATTTGGACTGCCCCATCGGAGTTGAATTTTTTCCCTTGCAAGAAGTTATCCAAATTTCGAAAAAAATGGTAATCTGTTGGAGCAAGGTCCGGGGAGTACGGAGGATGTCTTAGACTTTCCAATTGAAGCTCTTCTAATTTAGTAGCCGTCTGTTGCGCAGTGTGTGGTCTAGCGTTGTCGTGAAGCAGCAGTGGCGTGGAGCGATTGACCAGCCTAGGTTGTTTAGCCGCTAGCTTTTCCATCATGGTTTGCAATTGCTGACAATAGACATCAGCCGTAATAGTCTGGCCAGATTTGAGAAAACTGTAATGAACAATACCGGCACTAGTCCACCAAACGCTTACAAGTAACTTTTTTGGGGTTAATTTTCGCTTGGGGCAGGATTTGGCTGGCTGGCCAGGATCCAACCATTGCGCTGAGCGCTTCCGATTATCGTAAAGAACCCATTTTTCATCACAGGTAATGATTCGGTTTAAAATACCTTCATTATTGTGCCGGTTTAGTAATGTAACGCAGCAGTCGACGCGCGTTTGCCGGTTTGCTTCAGTCAATTCGTGAGGTACCCACCTTTCAAGCTTTTTAATCTTCCCAATTTGCTTCAAGTGAATTAAAACAGTTTTATCACTAACATCGCAGCCTGCAGCTAACTCGGACGTGGTTTGCGATGGATCCGCTTCCACAATAGCCTTCAACTCTTCATTATCAACTTGAGTCTCAGGCCGTCCACGGGGCTTGTTCTGCAGGTCGAAATTTCCAGAACGAAAACGTTGGAACCAAAAACGAACTGTGTTTTCTTTTGCAACACGACCGCCATACACATCATTCACCCTTCGAGTTGTTTCCGCAGCACTAGTGCCACGGCGGAACTCGTACTCGTAAATAATGCGATATTTTAAGTTTTCCATTTTGTAAAATGTGTGACGCAAACAGAAAAAAAACAGAAGAAAAAACAAATGATTGACGATCATCGAAGCACAAATACATGAGTCTATAGCTGTACAAATTTGAATTTGGAATTCTTTACCAAAGAGGAGAAATTTGTGATTAAAGTGGCCAGTACGAAAAACGCCAATTTCATATGTAAGGACCTAATACTTATAAAGTGGTTTAACGTATTAGTATAAAATCTTAAGAGGAAAAACAATTTAGGGTTACTTTTATTTTTATTTCGGTTCGATGCAATGACGCGACACACCGTCTGACATTGAGAAGCATGGTTCGATCGATAATCAACTTAATGGAAGCCAATTTGTGCAAATGTACATTTGAGTTTTTTTAGAATCTTTATTGATATGAGGAAGAAAGAAATACCACATTACAAAGATGCGGTGACAGCTTTTAAATTACCGTACCCCTGTATTCTACCCATACCGTCACGTTATACCGTATAAAAACTCATGGACATTGTTATTATCGACCCACCTCAGTCAGCTGCTAGACAAAGATTCAATCTAACAAACGCCATTGATTGCAAACTACAGCTTCTATTATATATAGGTTCAAACGGGCTCATTTTCCGCAACTCGACGTCCAAGTGCGCCTATTTTGCGTGAGACCGGGTCCCAGCTCAGCCAGCCCAGCTCCTCCAGGAAATCCGCCAGCCAACTGATGTTGCTGGTTGCCTCCTGAAGGGACCTCGGTGTACCGAGGTGGTTATCTGTAATTTACTTAGATTCAGAACAGCTTTAGAGATCCCTGGGTTCGCTCGAGCCAACCCTATTATATAATCCCTTCCGGTCATATTTTGTAAGTCGTCGCTATAATTTCCTGGGAGACGCAACGCTACTTTACGTTTGACGATCCTCAACAATAAAGATTTGTCATTTCTTTACAGCATGTTCTTCGGGAATCTATTCGTGTTCATACAGTTTCAAGGTAAAACGCAAATCGATCTGGCGACACGGAATGTGGTATTCGGCGCTCTGACGGGCGTGTGCGCCGTGGGGATTGTCTTTCTACTATTGCTGAGACCGACGAGGCGAACGCCGGCTCTTGAGGACGCAAAGGTTAACCTCCTATAGCTAATATCATAATTATATTAGGTACCAGAAGACCTAGAGAAAGTAACACTCGATGAACGATCACGCTAAGTAGGATCGACATAAAGTGACGATTTGATATTTTAAAAGCCTATGGTAATTCTATACATATTGTACTTTCTGATAGAGTTATCGTTTATAGGATGTTAGTTTGTCTAGGCTCTTTGTTGGGAAGGGAACACCCGGTGGTTTCAGTCGGTAAGGGTTTGGCACTCTGGAACGGCCGTCCATGAGGATTTCCACCGGGTTAACAAAAAAAAAATGTACATTCAATAAAATAAGTATTTTAATTTTTCACTAATAATAAAATAGAGGTGTGGCGAAAACATACGACACGTCACTATACAAATTTGAATTATCATTGTTTTACAATTTAGTTTTTATTAAAGTGAATATAAATTCTGTATAATTATAAATTATGATTGCAGGTTGAAATAGTTACCCACGATACAGAAGGGCCTTTGGAGGCATTCAAAGGCGCCCTTAGGTTGTTCTGCACTAAGGACATGCTCTTATTGAGTGTTACATTTATTTATACAGGTAATACTTATTTTCATTCGATTATATATTTATTAATTATTGAACTATTTAATATTTTTAAAGTCTACCTAGTGTATAGTTGCTATACATAAAAATACTAAACACATATGAAAGAAATCTTTCAAAAAGGCTTGTACCCAGAGCCGTAAAGCTTAATATTGAAAGTAATCTGGACTTCGTTTTATATGAGCTCAGTATTACATTTATATAAGTATATATTTTGGATTGCTTCTAATTTTTACCGTTCAGTTCAGTGTAGCTGGATTAGTCGTTCTAATATGGTAATAATGAACATTTATATGTCGGTTTTCAGGTATTGAGCTGTCCTTCTTCAGTGGTGTTTACAGTCCCAGTATTGGGTTCACGTTGCAAATGGGTGAGAATGTCAAGCAATTGGTAGGCCTTTCCGGCGTCTTTATCGGAATGGGTGAAGTTCTCGGTGAGTATCTATTATAATCTTACGGCGATTTCATTATTTTACCTATATGACGTTTGTTACTAAAGCAAATATAATTTACCCCTTAGCAAAAGCAGATGTGAGAGAAACATCTGCAAATTAAATACAGATAGGATGTTGGAATCAGCTGTTAATTTAGTATCTAACTCGTTTTTTATTAGGTCCTTACATATGAAATTGGCGTTTTGTATGGGAGGAACAAAAAGTCGAATATTTTTTAATATAATATATTTAATTAATCAAAGTATGAACCATTATTTTCTATGCACTTTTGCCATCTCATAGGTAGTTCATTGATCCCTTTACTAAAAAAACCAGTCGGACGGGAATCAATAAAATCTTTGAAGGCGATTTGGACTGCCCCATCGGAGTTGAATTTTTTCCCTTGCAAGAAGTTATCCAAATTTCGAAAAAAATGGTAATCTGTTGGAGCAAGGTCCGGGGAGTACGGAGGATGTCTTAGACTTTCCAATTGAAGCTCTTCTAATTTAGTAGCCGTCTGTTGCGCAGTGTGTGGTCTAGCGTTGTCGTGAAGCAGCAGTGGCGTGGAGCGATTGACCAGCCTAGGTTGTTTAGCCGCTAGCTTTTCCATCATGGTTTGCAATTGCTGACAATAGACATCAGCCGTAATAGTCTGGTCAGATTTGAGAAAACTGTAATGAACAATACCGGCACTAGTCCACCAAACGCTTACAAGTAACTTTTTTGGGGTTAATTTTCGCTTGGGGCAGGATTTGGCTGGCTGGCCAGGATCCAACCATTGCGCTGAGCGCTTCCGATTATCGTAAAGAACCCATTTTTCATCACAGGTAATGATTTGGTTTAAAATACCTTCATTATTGTGCCGGTTTAGTAATGTAACACAGCAGTCGACGCGCGTTTGCCGGTTTGCTTCAGTCAATTTGTGAGGTACCCACCTTTAAAGCTTTTTAATCTTCCCAATTTGCTTCAAGTGAATTAAAACAGTTTTATCACTAACATCGCAGCCTGCAGCTAACTCGGACGTGGCTTGCGATGGATCCGCTTCCACAATAGCCTTCAACTCTTCATTATCAACTTGAGTCTCAGGCCGTCCACGGGGCTTGTTCTGCAGGTCGAAATTTCCAGAACGAAAACGTTGGAACCAAAAACGAACTGTGTTTTCTTTTGCAACACGACCGCCATACACATCATTCACCCTTTGAGTTGTTTCCGCAGCACTAGTGCCACGGCGGAACTCGTACTCGTAAATAATGCGATATTTTAAGTTTTCCATTTTGTAAAATGAGTGACGCAAACAGAAAAAAACATTAGAAAAAAACAAATGAATGACGATCATCGAAGCACAAATACATGAGTCTATAGCTGTACAAATTTGAATTTGGAATTCCTTACCAAAGAGGAGAAATTTGTGATTAAAGTGGCCAGTACGAAAAACGCCAATTTCATATGTAAGGACCTAATATTTACGCTAAATGTGACACTTGTAAAGAGTATAATGATGAAAAGCTAAAACTATTTATTTTTCGTTTAGAACTCTCCTTTTCAATTTTTTTTCTTTTTATAATAAATAATTGTGTTGATGCGTAGAAACTTTTTTTTGTTAGTATCAAAATATTTATTTACTGAGTTATTACTTTATTCTAAAATGTGAAATAACTGATCAATGTTCAAACTCTTTTTATGAGTTTTAATCGATTCAACAAAAATAAAGTTGCGTGGACTCAGCCTAGCTTTTTAACAATAAATATCGGAATAATTAAAAAAAAAAACAATAGGTTGTATTACAAAAGGTAAGTAATATTCCCAACTATCTCAAGAGTTTACTTGAAAATCTATGGAATAATCTTCAAGCATCTTACACGAATGGAATTTTATGCCCATACTCGATACAAGTACACAGATAGATATCATAAATTATCGTCCACTTGAATAATTGAGTAATGGGGGCAGGCTGGTCGACTTTTGTAAATCCCGAAACTCTACATTCATGATGTGTGACGCAATAACTATTGTCGATCGAGCTGATACCGTTGATATGACAACACTTGACATACTAATTCTAATATTTTCAAGGTTATTTCATTATTTTTGAAGTTAGTGTTTAATATTTATATGTACTTTCTATTAAACTATACCACAATATGAAGACACTAGAGCTTTTTTCTTGTATCCCGGGGGAAAATCCTGCATAGGACTATCAGGGTTGCTGCGAGGGCAGCGACCCCGGTGTGTCAGACTCCTACTGACTAAAAACCCTCAAGGGTGTCCCTATGGTTGCTCCACCCGTGCCAAATTCATCCAGACAAAGACACTAGAGCGAGTGTAACCTAAACTATTTCATCAAAATAACAGCGACCTAAATTAAATGGGGCATTCTTGTTATGTGGTAATACATACAAATTATATGTTATTATGATATTAATGGAAACATATTATATTGGTATAAAAATTAAAGCTACAAGAATCAGTGTTTGAGATACTTTTAAGAGAATTTTCGTTCTGACGGTCTCATAAATTCTGTAGTGTTGCATTCCTAGGCATTGGTTGATTTCATGGATTCAATTTTTAATATTTATAATTCGTACATATATACTTCGTTTTGTTTGAAAGCAGTTTTTTCAAAAATTGATATAAATTAGGTATTTTCCATAAATTGAAAACTTTATGGTCACTTATATAAGTTTTAAATTTTTTAAACTATGCTATAGTTAAAGAATCTTACTGGCTGAAAACCCCTGGGGTGCTCACTATCATGCTACAAGCCGGGCCTGAGTTTCTAGTTTCCTTGGACAACCCGGCAAATGCACAGCCCTTTCAAGACTCCACCTCGAAAAAGCATGGGTGTAAAGTGCTTGCTCCTCGTGCGGGCTGCAAACATCCTCAAACCTACTGCTCAGTCTGGAACATTTCCCTAACACATCCCTAATGTATGTTATTCATTCACCAGGTGGCGCTTTGTTCGGTATCCTCGGCAGCAAAACGACACGCTGGGGCCGCGATCCGATCGTCATTATGGGCTACGTCATCCACCTGACCAGCTTTTTCCTGATCTTCATCAATCTACCGACGGTCGCTCCTTTTGGCGACACGAACGAAGTGTCTTATATCACTCCGTCTTCCCATCTCGCGATGTTCTGCAGCTTTCTTCTTGGATTCGGCGACGCTTGCTTCAACACTCAGATATACTCGATTCTCGGCGGGAATTACTCGGATAATAGCACGTCTGCGTTCGCCCTTTTCAAGTTTACACAGGTTAGTTCACTGCTCGTTTGAGTTGTTTTCACATAACTCGCTTTCCATTGTTATGCAGCGTTAATATTTGTTTTATGACTCACGTTGTTGTAGTGTTAACATTAAATAAGGTTTTTATTGTTGTAAAAGGCTCTTTTTTATTACCTCTTGCTGATAGAAATTACTGAGATCGATGTAATTTTCCGACTAGATCAGTATTCATAAAATTGTAGTGCAAGAGGCTTATAACGGGGTCGGCATAACTATAAGATTGTTTTTATAGAGTCGAATCGCTAGACTTGAATGAAAAATCGGTCTTTGTCATTTTGAAGTATAGCGCAATCAGATTAATTTGTGCAATTTAAGAAGTTATTCTACAGCGAAATCTAAAAGTTATTTTTTAATATTGTACGAGAAAGTTATTATAGGAAAAATATATATCAACAAAAATCGACCAGTTCCAATAGTTATTATTCCAATTATACGTTATAATTTACTGGAATGTAGCTTGTTATTCGAATTTACAAAGTGGCATTAACGAGTTATGGGGTTCACGTAAGGGAGGGGGGGGGGGTATTAGTGTTTTCTGTAATCTATTTGATTTTCAACTTTGACAGTCCCTCGCGGCAGCGTTATGTTTCTTCTACTCGTCGAAAGCTCTGCTGTCGGTGCAATTGGTCATACTGGCGATATTAGCGTCGCTCGGGACCGCGACGTTCTGCCGCGTGGAGTGGGCGGGACGGCAGAGGGCACGCGCCGCTGCTTTGGAGGCTCTCGACGACAAGGTAACAGGACTAGTAAACTTGATTCTAAAATCCTCTTTACCTTTTGTTTCTATAGATAGTTTGTAAACTGATAGGCTATTTAGGTACCGGATCTAATATTGATGTTTCTTTGAAAAATTGTAATCCAAAAAGTTACTAAGAATGCAATGTTTCTTACGTTAATACAGGTGTATGTTAAATGAAAATATTATTGCACGATATTTCTATTACTAGTAGCACCCCTAGTCGTAAGTTTATTTGAGAGTGTTAAGAAACCTCCAGACTTTCAGATCCGATTCGTAGATAAATTGTAGTACAGTGCCTTTCATCCCTAATCGAAAGGAGTAAAGAGGATTTAAATGATATAATTTTATATTTGATTTAGGCTTCCCCTGCGCACGCGCTCGCTGATAACGCTCTACACTACGATTGAATAGAAACTCTAGTGCCGGGACTCATGAGGTGCGATAATTCGTCTCATTAACTGTTTGTTACTTTATCGTGATCTAAGAGACGTTTAGAAGTTATTGATATTCAATATCGATATTTAGGGCGGCTTGCACTAACAAATTAAATCTAGTTTAGAGTTATATAAAATGCTATTTAGCGCTGATCTGTACTTATTGTCTTGCACTAAATCAAAATCTAGTTATAACAACTCTTAAACTGAAATCATCATTAAGATGGAATCAAACCAATTCAATTAATAAGCGTTTTATACAAGCTTAAACTAGATTAATTCGTTAGTGCAAGCCGCCCTTAGAATGTTATATTTAATTAAGTTTACGCGCAATGATACACTAAAAATTTAAAATCATTATTCTGTTTTAAAACAGTGATAAAAATGAGTATTTCTAAAAACGAATATCGATTATTTGAATCTCAATCACGATATTTGAATCAATCAATGTATCGAATATCCCTAACATGAACCTGGGACTATTCTTGAGGTAGTTTTGTAAAAAGTACTTAAAAGTGATATTTAAAGATTGGTTATATAACACACTTGCCGCAGGAAAAATATTCAAAATATTGTGTATGTGATGTAAATATGTACAAGAAAAATGTACAGTTTGTCGTAGTTACTAGAGTCATAGAGTACCGTCGTTACGGACTGTTGAATATTTTTAAAGATACGGATTTGATAAAAATCGCATGTTATAGTTGACCACGATAGTGATAGTTGTCTTGTAGTGTGTTGGCCACTGGCCGCCCTTAAAATGTAAAAAATAAAAATCTAAATAAAATAGTAATGATTCGTTTAATCTGAGAGGTGTTGGAGGGGAAAGCCAAGGAAGCATGGAGTATCAAGCACCAGTCGACTGTCATTTTTTTAAGCTCATAGGGGAGAGCTCACAATCTGACAGTTATGGTAAGTCGTAGCTTTCGTCCTTCCACAACGGCAACACAAAAAATATTTTCATACATCAGGAGGAACGTTTTGTTGTGGTCAAACTATAAACTAAGGGAGTCAATGAAATATGTAGATATTATATAGAATTTTCTTTTTGCTCTTCATATTTTTTTTAATGGATCTCTCTTGCATTTTAAGGATTACAGTGTCTTTTGTCATTATACATATTTTCATTATTAAATTGCTTTATTTGATGAAATTATGTAACTTATACATTCCAACGAAATATTTGAGTTGATCTAAAAATAACAGTTTAGCTTGCTGTTTGAGGCAAGTTTTTGTACATATAAGATAAATGAATGTACAGCAATAATTGTAAATAGATTGTTTGTTTCCCTATCTACAACCATTTAATTTCAAATGTTATACATTATTTAATTTGAAAATGCTATGAATAAAATGCTCAAATTAATTTAAAAAGACTTGAGTTATTATTTCTTGTTTAGTAAGACCGTTTATGATGTGAGAGATTCTTATGATAATATGGTAGGTCCCATACATACTAGGGTAGACCTGCGCAAGAGTAGATGAAATATACTGGTTAAACCTCAATAGTTTACATGCGCAGGTAAACTCCTGTGGTAAATCCAGAGATGGGCTAAATGTAACCTGATTAATCATAAACGATTACAAAATGTAGTCGTCATTTTAATTTTCTTGCTCTGTAATCATGATAAAATCCATTTAAAACATTAAGAATTCATAAATGTTTATTCAATCTGGGATTCTGTAGTGTTTAAAACATAAATGATCAAAATGCAGTCATATTAATGGTAAAAAACGTCAAAAGTAATCATAATCATTTTTATTAATCTAATTACATTTTGCCCATCTATAGGTAAATCCTAACATAAATGGGCCTAAATAGTTATTTAACATTTTTGGCAAAAGTTTATTTCTTTTTAACTTTTTCAAAATGAAATATAAAATTGTGTATTCGAAATTGTTGGATTATATTTCATATTATGTATAAAACACGTACTTTTTTATTTTCTTATATTTTTTAAAGATATGATTAAGAAATGTTAACTATATGAAAATATTTATCTGTAAACATTAAATGTTGTGTATGGATGTGTATAAATAAGGGTATTGTTATAATGTGTATATTCCGTATGATGGGTGCTATTTATAATATGATCATATATTTGTTTCGTAAATGTGTTATTTTTTATTAACTTTGTGCCGTGAGGCTGCCGGCAGAATAGAATAGCACCTCTCTCTTCTTGCTGAGGTGTCGTAAGAGGCGACTAAGCTATCTCTTTAACACCGCAATTCAACCAGGTGTTCAGAGAAGGAAAACTCGACCAAACCTGCATCCCGCTCCCTCCCGATCGTACTGGTTCTCCATTCCATCGGGCCTGAGGGAGCTCGGAGGAGAGAGTGCTTGTCTGGCTGCGCGTCCAGTTATGCACTTAAATATCTCCTGCGCAATTGACTGTTTCCGTAAACTGGACCTCGAATTTCTTAATCGGTGTTGAAACAGTCGCCGTGGCCGAAACCGGCCAGGACATCATCATTTTACTCTCTTACATTTGTGCCTCACATTTTGTGGCGTTATATAAATAACTTTTTAGTACATTGTAATTTTTAACGTACGTTTGAAGTTCGCCCATTTGACCTGATGCAGCTACAAAACGCGTCAAGGCAGCGCACTATATTAACTGGTTTAGGAGTTACACAATCAAAATATTAAAAAATGAATTCCTAATATTATGGTAAATATTTTAAATATATATTAACTTAAATCATTTGTTATCAGTATACCTTCTGAATATATTAAAATATTATTTGAGTTTGGGAAAAGCATTGCAAGTTGTTTTTGTAAGAATAATGTTTGCTGGATTTTTTTAAATAGTTTCCATTTAATGTATAAGATCTAACATCTTAAATATTATTAATATTTAAAATGGATTTTATTTTTAAATACTACGGTTTATTTAAATTAATCATTCCAATTATAATGTATGTATATCTTAGTACATCATTCATATCTTAGCTTGGGATTTATCATAACAAAGATTTAAACTTGTAAAAATATAAATGGAAAACAAGTATAGGACATAATTGCATGATGATATTATTTTTGATGACGATTCTTATTGTTTTGAAATATAATAATGAAAAATTGTTTATTTGTTATTAAAAAAAATATTTCAAGTATATAAATTGTATTTTTAGTCGCGAGTGTACATTGTTAATGTTAAATTGTTCTAATGGTATGCTTTTTATGAGTTATATGATAACACTATTTGCAGCATTATTAGTGAGTCAATTGTTTACTAACTTGAATCATAGACAATTGTCTATTGTAGTTAAATATGGTCCAATAATTGAATGAGAATGTCAATTTAGAATAAAGAAAATGCAAAGCATGAATGGTTTTTAAAATAATTTTTGTCCTATGAAAAAAGGAATTGATGATGCAGAAAAGCAGTTAAACAACTATGTAATTTTTATATTAGAATATTTATTCTTTTCTTCCTTGGTGTTGAAAAAGTTTCATATTCAGAATAACTATTGTGTGTAAAGAGAATATCAGTAATGAATAAATTACACTCAATATTTTTTTTAAATATACTGTTGTCTAATGAAATAGTACTCTCGAGTATTTTTGTTAATACTCTCATTGTAAGTTATTTGTAAAATATAGCACCTAATTATAGTAAATTAATAAATATATATACTAAACAATAATTTTTCTTAATTTATCAGTGTTTTTAAATAAAATCATATTTTTAAGAAGTTTAATATAATATTTTACTTTTGTATGATAGTATAGCAGTTTTATAAAATGAGACATTCCAGAAATAATTTGGCAATATGTCTAGTCACAAACATTCCTTTCGCCTATCTTAAGAATAATGCTTTGTAAAACGAATTTAATAATTACTTATTACTATGGACAATTATAAGTTGAAATTAAACAATTTTTAACATACAACTTGGTTTTATTTTTGTAATTCTGAAAATTTTTGAAATTTATTGTCTGATGAAAACCACATTAAATAAATTAATTTATTTATAGTATTTTCTTAGTTTATAGATAAAGAGAATTTCTAGAATAGAAAACATTAAAAAATCTGACTCAATAATCTTATTTAGTGACTAATCACACAACTTGAATATGTATTTAAAATTATGCATTCAAATTTATTTTATTTTGGTAAAGGACCTATACATCCCACAGAAAACATTGTGAGGAAATCTGAATGCCATATAATAGAAACATGTAAATATCCTGAGAATGATAATTAGTTGTATAACTGGTCACATTGGGAACATGGATTTGGCAACTAATACATATTTGCACACCCAGAGAGATGTTGTGTGAAAATATATTTTATTATTATTAAAAACCTATAGATATCATCATCATAAGCCCACTTTTGTCCAATGTTGGAAAGATTCATTTCTAATTATTGTCAACAGTCTTTTGCAAGTCTGAAAAATTTATTACTAACTGTAAAATTGAAAAAAAAATCCAAAACAAACAATTTTTTATTAAATTAATAACTGCTAATATTTCATCTTAAATACAGACCTAATTATACTACTTATTACTGCCTTCCCCTTCTGTTTCTCCTAATTTGAAGTCCATTGGCTTGTCATAACCCATCATTTTAGCATAATGTAAAGGATCTTTAAAATGTCGAGCTTCTACAAATAGAGGCACTCCTTTGACATGCATGGATGTAAACATTCCTGGGATATCTGGAACTGTTACATCTTCCACCTTGAATTCATGCTGAAAAATAATATTTCAAGATATATATATATATATATATCAGATTTTATTTACAGGTATTGTTTGCTTTTGTATGATTATTGATATGCATAAAGAATGTAACATTCACAAAGACTCATCCCTTTGATAATTTTCCAGAAGTACATTACGAGGCAAGTACATACATTAAATTGAAATGGACCCAGTTGTAAATTAATATATAGCTAGTGTAGTTGTTGCTGTTAAATGGCTCAGTGTGCCTTTTTGTGGATATAATTTTATTACAGCTAAACAAAGTATTGGACCTGATTTCAACTACAGTGCAGTCGAAAAACAACTATTCAATGGTGTATAATGAACAGATCAGAGCTACAGTCCCATTTGTTTTGGCACTCTTCTTTTGAAGGGTACAGTATAAAACAAAAGGAATCAGGAGAGTCAGGACAAACATAAAAGCAATATTATAACTTTATAAGTCTATTCAGATGGTATTTGTGCTCAAGGTGATGATTCAAGGTGGTTATTATTACCCTCACAATTTGAGGCAGTGCATTGAAATATGTATAAAAAAGGTACACTTACCTTCTTTTTAGCAAGAAAAAAGTTTATTGTAGTTGCCTTGTATGTAGATGTAATAGGATCATAATATATTTCAGTTACATATTTTTTAGTTATAAAATGCAGTAATATTGGAGTAACGAATGTAAAGAATCCTACAACAGAACAAATAGCCACCAGTAGAGATGTGCTTCCTATACTTGCAGCCTCCTTTATTATAATAGGCTGTGCAACTAAACCAGCCGCGCTTGAGCTCAACGAAAACACCTTCACACCTTTTATCTGGGGAGTTAAAGGCCCGTAGTATACTTGTTCTAATTTCTCGTCCTGTTCATCTTTAATTTTTACGGCGAAATTTCTGCATGCACTTTTGTGGAAATCATTTAAATATTTTAGGTTCGATATTTGTTTATTTAGAGGTTGTAATATACATTTGGCTGATGATAAACCACTAATAGTACTTAAGCGAAGCATTTTAGCGAGTATTTATTAAATTTATCTTAAAAACAAATTAAATTCACATCAAATTATAACCGGGCATTTCCGATTTTGATTTCTTTTTGATGTTATTATTATTTATTAGTCTGTGGATGTTATCATTTAGCAAATTCGCTTTACTGTTAGATTTTTTTGCCTTTTTTTCCCCCCCCGCATGTGGAGAAGGCAAAGACTTCTACACCAAACAGCCATATCTGAGGTATCTTCTTTTTAATTTTTACTAATTTTCCTGTCACGTCTTCCCACCACGCTTTAATATCTCTGGCTTAGTTTCAATTTCAAATCCATCTATATTTCTTGCCTGTTGAAGCATTTCAGAAGATTGCACTCAATATAAACGGCGAGGAAGACTGCAGATTGGCAGGAAAACTCAATGACCCAAGGGATGCATCATTCTGCTAGCGTCTTGTCAAAAATTGTATTGATTCCTCATCGCACACGGTCGGCCAAGCATTCTACTGCTGCTTAAGCCCACAACACAAGCTCAGATAACAATTCAACACCCAGCCGACCGCCACAACAAGAAAACAATAATTATTCAACGAGAGTGCAGAAGAAATGCAACCACTTCGGATTAAAGTTTTGTGGCCAAGCTTGCTTTTTGATTTAGATTGGAGAGATGTGCATTGAGCAAGAGTCAATTATGTTTTAAAATATGTTTAAGATAATCTTAAAATTCTTCTTGATGATGTGAACAAAAATATCGAAAACCAGATTTTGGATATATTGTCTATACATTATATAATAAAAACCCTATACGACTCATGAAGGCGTTAATCGACATCGATATTAGATCGTCTTTACGTTAACTTTTTTAGTTATACCTGAATGAAATAAAAATGAATAAAACGGGGAAACTTACGTATAATGTAGCAACGCTGCAAGCTCGTGGATGAAGGAGAAAAGGATCATTAGAGTATAAATTGTTAGTTAAATAATCTTCAGTTCCTCTGTACCAGTTAAACTTTTTGCACTGATTTTTGTAAGTAATGTGAGCTTAGATTACCTGTTAGATTATTTAGGGAATTAAATTTTATACCAAAAATTTTTTTAATGGTTCTGAATAATATATCTATCTGATATATTTTTATAGTGTCGTCATGACAGCAATATGCCCCTTTCGGGTTCAACAGCACATTTATTACTCCCTCTATGTAAACTTGAATTAAAACTAAGGAATCTTGCAAGATGCTCTTTTTATAATAAGAATCTTATTAATAATCTAAGTTTAATAATATAATAAAATGTTAAGTTACATATTTTTATTTAATGGTTGTAAAAGAAAAGTGATTATGTACACCACAAATGTTTCTACTACCTGCGAATAACAAAATACAATTTTTTGTAGTTTGATGATTTTGATAATGATTAGGTAGCAATTGACTTATATCCACCGTTTTTGATTTTTTAAGTTTATTTATGACAAAAGACCATGGGAACAAAAACAGGATTTTCATAAACAAAAGAATATTTTGCCTCTTAAAAATTGAAATATTAAAATTAAAATATTATTATGTGTGCTTAGTAGGGCAATTATCTACTTCGTAGCAGTAGCCAGTTTCTGTATCCAAGACCGTAGTGCCGGGGCAATCGCACCTGGAGAAACCACAGACAGTACCTACTAACATTTCTTCAGGATTTTCGCAAGTTCTTTGCGCCATCCAGTACGTTTTCGTGCAATCATTTTTTAATTGTACCATCCAATCCGGACATATTTCCACACCTGATGAATTTACACACACATTATGTTTATTCTTATGTAAGTTCATATTTTTAAGAATATTAATTTTTTTCGGCTATATGCAATTTTGACAACGATAAAATACCTATCATAAAAACTTACTTACTTTTTTTAAATATTAGGTCCTTGAATAAGTTCTCGCTGTTTTTTTGGCTTACAGAAAGTTTTTTAAAATATAGGGCTTACAATAACTTTAACTCTAAACTTTGTCCATCATTAGAGACCACTTTCTTCCATCTTTCTGGCAGTAATTAAATCCCCTGTCGGAAAAACGATTCATCTTTTGACGCAATCCATGAATCGCCCCATTTTTCGGCTTCTTCAAAAGAATGATAGCGCTGCTCGCTCAAACCAGGCGCTATTGACCGAAACAAGTGGTAATCGGAGAGAGCTATGTTTGGTGAATACAGCGGGTGAGGTAGATCTTCCCATTGAAGCATTTCCAGACATTTTTACGTTTTGACTGGTTTTGCGACATGTGGCCGAGCAGTGTCATGTAATAGAATCACTTTGTCGTGTCTCTGCTTGTATAGTGGCCGCTTTTCTTTTAGAACTCGACTCAAACGCATCAACTGAAGTCGATAGCGAGCTCCTGTGATAATTTCATTAGGTTTAAGCAGCTTATAATAAATTACACCCTGTTGATCCCACCAAATGCAAAGTAGAAGCTTCAAACTGTGGATATTTGGTTTTGGGGACGATGCTGATGCGTGTCCGAGCATATCCTATGATTTTTTACGCTTTGAATTGTCGTAGTGAATCTACTTTTCATCTCCAGTGATAATACGGTGCAAAAAACCTTTTCTTTTCTGCCGTTGAAGCAATGAATACACATGAGAAAACGTCGTTTAACGTCTCTCGGTTTCAGTTCATACGGCACCCAATGTCCTTGCTTTTGGATCATTCCTAACGCTCTTAAAAGTTTTGAAACTTTTGAAGCATCTTCTTGAAATGTTTTTCCGAGCTCTACTAGCGTCTGACATCGATTTTGATCAAGAAATGACTCCAATTCTTCGACTTCAAACTTTGTCGGTGCTCCAGAACGTTCTTTGTCGTCAAGCTCAAAATCATTATTTTTAAAGCGCATAAACCAGTCTCTATATATTGTATTCGACAGAGCGTTGTATCTACAAGAATTCTGTTTACTTCAGCTGCATATTTCTTTTCAATAAAGCAGTGCAATAAAATTCCCCGCAAAAACACTTTATTTGGCACAAAAGTAGATATTTTCAAAATATGTAAATAAACACATGGTTGACACTGTGGTAAACTTCATCGACTAGAATTTGAGGTTACATATAGTACTACTTAGCTAATGCGTTACTGTACGAAATTCCATGCACAGAGTGCCACAACGCCTGTTTTTAAGAAACAGCGAGAACTTATTCAAGGACTTAATATAAAAGTGATATTATTCATTTTTATTACTTATTTAAGCAGTTAATAACTTAAAATACACTTAAAAATATTAGGAGTACAATATTTATCACATAACAAAAAAAAAAATACTTGCGACTTCTATCCTAAGAAAATATCAAATCATACTATTAAAATGATTAAGTTCCAATGTCATATTAGTCCAGAAAAATACGTACTTACATGAGTTATTGTGCCATAGGCAATTAACTACAGATGAATTCTCGTAAGACGATGTGCCGCTTGTAACAAAATATATGATAAATAGCCACATTAACATTCTGGATAGGATATACAACATCCAAGAAAATGATGTAGATCTGTAAGCTATTGCGTTTATATTAACCTAAAGATTGAATATTATAGTGTTTTGTTTATTTCTGCATGTTTATGATAATATTGTAGGAAACAATAGGATGGTAGAGTAAACAAATACCTATGTAATATAAAATGCTATTGTCTAATTATAATAAGTTTAGAATTATTTTCATGAAAGATGACAATAATACATCTTAGGAATTTTTTTTTTTGTTATCTTGGTCGAAATCCCTACGGACCGTCAGGGGAAGTGGTGAGGGCCACTTCCCCCGGTGTGTCGGACCTGCCCCGACTAAAACCACCGGGGTGCCAGCACTGCCTCTCCTCGCCTTCGCCGAGCCTGGAAATCCGGATACTTCCGACGGCTCGGCGAGCGTTGGCCTTGGGCAGGCCTCCTCTCTTGGAGGGGGAATTTAAACCCCCTCACTGCCACTCTGTGGGAACGGCGTGTGGGCACACACACGCCGGCCCTTCCTCTCTGCACCGGACGGGGACGCCCTCACCGTCACCCGCCCAGCCTGTATCAGGAGGGGAGCGCCTCGCGCTGGGAGTCCTATACATCTTAGGACTTGTATATTGCGCACCAATGTTTAGTTTATACCTAGGCATGCGCGTCCTAATTTGTGGCAATAGTCCCGATGTACGAATTTTAACCCAAATTTAATTTACACGTTTCTATTGTAAGGTGTATTTTACAAACAGTGCCATTAGTTTCCTATTCTGTCTATAGTGTGATCATAGCTAAAACATGATATCCTAGATTTATTATAGAATATGGTCTGGTTACATTTTTAAATATTTATAAGAATCAATTGAGAGTATGTTTATTATTTTTTGATTGTAAAGCATAACGGAATAACGTCGTCTGGATGACGGGCATTCATAAGGGTGGCACTCGTACAGTAAAGACGTACGCCTGGCCATGGTTATTCTGTAAGGATATTATTAAAATATAAGGAAGGATTATTCACAAGGAATATGAGTCTGGTTAATATTATAGCTAATGTAAGGAAATGGGAATAAATGATATACGAGAAGAGTTGTTTTTGTTAAACTTCTGAACGTCGATATTACTATATACTTATTTAAGCTAGATAGTTTATTTCTAAAAGTTTGTACAGAAATGTGTAAATTAAGATGGATTTGAAACCGGAAACTGTTTAATACCTATTAAATGCTTAAAAATATCTGCTTTACCGGATACAAATGTTTGGTAATACTCTATTTAGCTGCATTTCGCTTTATCCTCACTGGAAGCCCTGTTCTGGTTTATGGCTCCTTGATTATGGTAAGCCTATTCGTTTCCATATCAGAAATTATTGGTAATTAGAGATGGGCAAAACGTAATCAGATTAATGATTAACAATTATAAAATTTAATCGTAATATTAATTTTGTTAATCTGTAGTCATGATTAAAACACTTCTTAACATTAATAAGATATTTGTTTGCAATTGAGGATTCCTTCATGCTTAAAACGTAGAAGTGCGACATGAAATCATTTTAATGATACAAAACGCAAAATACGTAATCGTTTTCATTAGTCTGATTATGTTTTACCCATGTATGTTAGCAGATGATGTAAGTAGGTACTTGGTAAGATAGGAAAGTCCTTTTCAAATAACTTGTGTCACCGTAGTCCGAGTATTCGATACTTACCCATTTTATTTACTTTTTTAAATGATCTATTTATTGTATGAAGTTATATTTAAATAACTGAAGAAGATCTCGTATCGTTTGGCTTCAGATCAGCTGCCCGAGCACAACGACGGATTGGTCTCCTAATGTGATTGCTTGTACTTAGTTGCTTTCTGCTTATACTAGTCAAGTAACATTATACCTAGTATAAACATGCATTCGATCGGTCAATGTTTTCGCGGTTAAGATAAGGCGAATGATCGACCTAAACAAGCAGGGTGACAAAGCAGTTATCTGTGAAATGTGCAAACATAGCCTATTGAAATAGCTTATCTTGTCTAAACAATGCTCGCTTAGTTGTGCTTTATGCTAGCACGTAAGACCTTTCAAAGGGGCTAAAATAATCTAACTTTAACGGTTACTTGATAATATTTGTTCCAAGTTGTTTCATTTTAACGATTTAATATTTTTGGATATTTACACACAATGATACACAGTGGTGTGCATCCCATAGAGGCATAACCCATTAACGCCACGATGATCAGAATTTTTACTAACTTTTCAACGTATTTATTTATTTTGTTGTCGAACCAAAAAAAATAATGTAATACTTCTATTTCTATGCGAAATTTGATGCTCTTTCACAATCTGAGCTTAAAATTTCGATTAGACACCGAGAACAAAAAATTGCTGATTAAAACGTGAAAATTAGCTAAAGAAAGCTCTCAAATATTTCCTAAAATTTTTAAAGACAATTTTTGATTTTCGTAAATTTTTAAAAATCCAATTTTCGAAAAATACCAAAAAAAATTGTGAAAAAAAAAAATGAGAGTATAACCTGACTAATAAGACTTTCTTGTTCTCAAAATTTTTTTTCGTAGCGTCTATCCATGTCATCTTAGCTAATAATCTTAAATTCAATACGAAAACGATTAATTAAAAACGAATTTTAAATTAATTTTATAAATTTCAAACTACGTATTAGTGAAAATTTATATAACGTACGAAAACTAGTTCAACCCAAAAGCTTAGATATTGACAAAAAAGAAAATAAAAACAAAAGTGGCAGGTAGATACCTAATAATTATTATAATGCTCGCGCTCAATTTTTTTTTATTTGACGCCATTGAGATTGATTGAAGACTAAATAATTTTACAAAAGACCGAACCTTCTTTATTATCGAAATAATAATGTTAATTTAGCACATATCGCTGTTTGGTCAAAATATAGGGTTTATTTTTTATTCATTGTGATGATTTCTTACTATCGTTTTATTATTGTTAGCATTTCTTTTGCATTACTATATAACACAATTTTTGTTGAAAAAATTCTTGCAGTAAAGCTCAAAAACAGTGAACAGAAAAACTTGAAACAGTGAAAATGATTAATTTAATATCCTAGGTTTCTGAAACTTTAAAAACAACGCTAAGTTATTATAAAACTTTCCCGCCAATTTAAGTCCCTAAATAAGTAAACAGTTTTGGCCTGAAGAAAAATGAACGGTATTGTAGTGTGTTAGAGTTCAAAATAAAATGTACGTAAATAGTAACTTGGAGCGAGACAAGAAAAGAAAATTTATCCAACTAGTAGCGATGCTCTTTCTCTTTCTTGCAACGCCATTAGGGCCGCAAAAGTTTATTCTATCTCACTCGTTATTCAAGTCAGTCGGAATTTAGAGTTGATGAGAGTTTGTTGTCGACGTAAATTTGAGAGTTTGTTTACATTCTGTAAACAATCTGATTGTATATATTTAAAGCGATGTATTAAAATAATTATTTTGTGATGTAATTGTATTAGTGAAATATACATTTTGCTTTCATATCTAATCGGTCGAAATGGAAGTCGGACTTTTCTTTTGTCTTGTTGTTTTGGGACTTATGTGCATTGCGGAGGCGGGAATAATGGGTGATCAATGCGATTGGACCGGCAGGTACGTCGACATTATATTTTATTTTAAATATATTTTTCATTTGTTAAAATACGAAGTGGAAACTAAAGTAAATTGTATCTCTTGGTATGGTTTCTCCTAACTAATGCTACTACCAGTCAACCACAAATAATTAAAACTAAAATTTTGAGGTTTTTACCAGCATTATCATAGATAATATTTCATAGTATTTTAGTCCGTGATTTAGGTATGTATAACTATGGAATAAATGATTAAGTACTTATGGATTTGTCTATAATATAATTTAACAATTCATATAAGTTTTTATCCACATAAATGATTAAGAATACATTTGCCAAATTGGTGGTGAAAACCGCATTAAGATTTGTTGCGTTGTTTAGAAGTTATAAGCGAATATAGACAGATCAAACAAAAATAGTAACTTCAATTTATACTATGTTAATGATTCTATATTAGAAATCTCTTTGATTGTGAATATGTTAATGTTTAGTTAGTAAATTGAAGCTTAATATTTGTATTTCATTTATTTGTTTCCAAATTACCTTAACAAGTATCCCCATAATTTGAATTTAGTAAATGAGAGCCAATAAATGAATTATGAAGTTTTTGTGTTAACTAATAAACCTATACGGCGCATTCTTGTTCTTTGATCTGCCGACAACAAAATATTTTCTTGTTAAACCTGTTTAATTAAGAAATTATTTGGACAATGCTATGAAGCCTTGATATGAAGCTCTCCTATTCAATTCACTCAGATGGACGTCTTTGAAATACGATCTCACGTAGTCATTACTTTATTCTTTTGAAAGGCGGTGTGACTGATTCGACTATTTTTTATGGTATAGTTTTATCTTTTTACTATAATTCAAAATATTATATTATAGTATCTATTTTGATTACATTAACACAGTTTTATTACGTAATGATGCTGTTATGGTTTAGTGGATAAAAAGCTGGTATAGATGCGCAGAGACGGGAATGGTGACAGGTTTGAATTGACAGGCCAAATCGTGTCAATGTGACGATCTTTGGTACTTGTGTACTGTGGTCATGTCTCAGTTCGGGTAATCTCCCTACCACCATAAAAATGACATGTAATAAATAGGAGTATAGTGACTTCAAATTTTGTACAATTTAATTCTGAAACTTTGGATCTAGTATTTACCAGATTTTTTTTTTTTTTTTTTTTTTATTAAATACTCAAATATAACAAAGTAATTCTTTTTATGCTTCTATGGAATGTAGGGATATAAGACCAGCAAAAGTCCAAAAGAGTATATCTGTTTATAACGAGTGTCTATTAGTGTCCTTACCTCGGGCGAGTTTCTCGCTTTCCAAGCAATTTACTAATGCATTATGTAAATTTCTATATAGTCGCGTGCTTAAAATTCACATTAAAATGATGTTTAATTGGACCAGTAGTTTCGTTAAATAATTATTTTTTGCAGGTATATCTTGCTAAAAATCACTAACTACGCTTTTGCGCATTAATGTTATATATAGAATACTTAACATATAGAAATAATTCCATTAATTTATACCGTTATTCGGATTCGGCGTTACACGGATTCGGCGTAAGGATAGATAAATAAATAGAGTTTTATATATTTTCGGAAACAGTGAAAAATGCAGAAAAAAGTAAGCCTATGAAATGTAAAAAAAGTCATATGAAAAATATTAATTGCTTCATTTAGTAATATAATGTATTGCAAGAATCCGTGGAATCTATAAAAATGCATATCACAACAAGTACGTAAAAGCGCCCACGCAGACGAGGGACTTTTATCCGAGAAAGAAAAATGTATGTAAGGTCGCAAAATTGGATTCCCATTTTATGATTAAAGTCCACTGTTGGATCGTCACTTTTGTACTAGTTTCGGTTACTTTATGGAAGTTTTGTACGCGCTACAAAAGTCGGTCCGTATGCGTTATGAGATTTAGTTCTAGCTTCTGAATGCGTGCATATTTGTATCCTTTGTGGACAAAAGCGCGCGTCTATGCGGGCCATAATGACGATTATTATGGCTTGCGGCGAAGTCCGTAACAGGGCGCGCCAAGCAATTTGCTGATATTCAGAATATCCATTTACATGTTTATAATTCCAATTTTTATAAGGTTTAAATACGTTCAATTCCCCGTATTTTTCATTACTTATTGTCTTTTACGTTCGCTATACATAGTGATTACACAGCATTGTGAGTACGTAGAATATTAACAGTAGAATTCGATACTGTCAAGCGAAGAGGATTCATTGACAGTGTTATTAACAACTATAACTACAATTATACGAGTTGATCTCGGAACTCGACATACTGAAGGGTGTTATTATTACAGACTTTTAACCCCTGTAATGCTTATCCAATGTCCAAGTATAAACGACATTTTGTTCTCGAATGGTCATATTTTATTTTGTGTACACAACAGTATTTGTCTATGTGCATTAATGATCTCATTAATATTAATGATTTGTTCTCAGACGAAACAATGACTATTCAAAGCATGAGAATACATAATGAATATTTATAAATAAACAAAATAACAATGGCAATTATGTACAATACATTTGAGTAAAAGAAAGGGTTAATTATTAATCAGAAGGTTTATATTTATTTTGAAATCTAAAAGTTTGAAAAGCACTTATGTTTATGTATTCAGTAGTTTCTGCAAGTGATTAGTTTAGCCAAAATACAGTTAAAAAGACATTTTGGATATTCAATAAATTGATAATATAAGTCAAAACTTCCGTTATCATGAAGTAGTTGATTGAACTTTGATTTAAAATTCATTTTACATGCTGCTGTAAGGTAAATGTAATAAAGACAGTGGCATTGGAATTAAGTACTAACTTTGAAGAATAATAGTCTATGTACGTCAACACGCAATAACATAAATTAATGTCGTATTTTATTGTACGATACGAGGCCGGAAACGATGTTACATGCGGGGGTCGATTACGGAACAAAATCAACAAGTTGGCTTTCCCATTGCCTCGTGTCCGGGGTGGCGTGGGAAACACATGGGAAAACTGTTCTCGCCATCCCCTACTGTTTGACACGTGACCCTTCCGGTTATGTAAGGGTGATTCTTTTACAGCCATACGCTCGGCATTATTTTAGTAAAAATCAATATTTGTGAAACAGTATACATTTATACTAATGAAAAAGGGTATCATTCAGTAAATACTAATTTAATTTTTTTTACTGCAACATATACAATTGATATGATGTTTTTGTTGATATTATCAATATTGTAACAGAATCAACTAATTATCTCGGTTCAATTCGAATGTTTTTTTTTTTTCATACTTCACAAAAAATAAAGACAAGGCAGATGATGACGGATGCACTCGCCTAGCAAATACTGTTTTTATTCTAAAAAACAAATTTTTTAGAATAAAAACTTATGATATGAACGTCATATGATAAAATATTCAAGGATATATATCAAGGATTCTGATAAGTAAACAATAAACAAAAAGTGTGGGAGTAAAAACTAAGATTAACCGTGAAGAGCGGATAACTAAGGCGGCTGCAAAAAAGCAAATTGAGTGTCAATGTACCAGCATTGGTCGTTGGGTATTGTGGAGCATTCAAGTTCATACATTAATATTTATTAGGGAGGGCTTCGAGGAGTCAACGCGAGGGGACCGGGATCTGTTTATTATAATATCCTCCTATTATAACGCGTTCGCACGATATGCTCTTAAACTGGACTGATTGATAAGTGTCTGGCCTAAATAGAAGTTTTTCATTTAGACATCTTATGTTAATCATCGTTCAATTATTCAATTGCACAGTGGACATTTATTTCTTGCAACTCTCTGCAGTATTTATGATGTTGATTATTGTTGGAATGACCTTGATTGAGCTGAATGTATGTTCGAAGCGAATTGATAATTGATTAATTGAATCGCTGCAACTGCATGAGATGCAACGGATGTGCGTAATGATTGTGTCAACTGAAGGATAAATGAAAAACAAAAAGCAACGTATTCACCGGCTTCTGCTATTTCTACTCTGAACGTCGCTTTTTTAATTTTTGAATGATTATAGTCTTCATATTTTAAATGCAGATACAAATGCTAGTAATCATAAGAGGAAATGCAACGCAGTCTATGATAACCGTGACGTTTGAAATAGTATCTTGTGGTTTCAATTAAATAAGTAAGAGTGGTTTCCTTTGCGTTTTGTAATTTATTTATTTTTATAATTCTGGGTTGTGCATTTCAATTCAGAGTCGTTAACAGTTTTATACAAAACTATTAAAAACTTAGTCTCGAATTATTTGCATTGATTTTATATTTTGATTTTTGTTTGATATTTGTTAAATATTGAGTTAATAGAATTTTGTTCTATCTCATAACAATAAATACATTAATGTTTTAACGAGTAGTATGATGCATTGATTATTAGATCACATTTAAGAAATTGTAAAATTCCGAATTGATGTTGGATTTCTTTTGTTGATTTGTAAAAAATCATACTACTAAAGTATTACTGTACTACTAAGACTTAATAAGTAGGTACCCATAGAGAAATGATAAACAATTTTTACACATCTTTAGGTGGGAAATTGGTTTTTGCGGTTTTACTTCCTGAAAGTGACCTAATTTGCTGGGTGTGACCACCGGAGCGGATGTCGCTATCTCAGTATTCGTAGTGGTCACTCGTGATAAAACATCAGATGTTTTGTTGCGTGCGGCGTTAAGTCTCACGATCTCCATATGGTTCGCGCCGCAAGCATCGGCGCGTTAGGAAGTTTTACGATTCCATCAGTTCGAGGAAGAAGTTCCCGTTCCATATTCCACGGACGCGGTTCATTACCATTAGTGATGCAGAGGCGCAATTCGGTGGAGCATGGGACCGAGGCTTTGGAACATTTCACATGGGATGCGAGCTTGTGGGAACTACGCCGTACATTAGTCTGAAAGAAAACAAATGTCATATGTTGCTGTATGAAATCACGGTTATTTTTAAGCCACGATTGTTTTTATTCGCTCGCCAATTGAGGGCAATCAACAACACGTGTTCCGTTCGAGACGCTTGCTTGGAACATCTATTGAGCTCGTTGATTCTACCGTGTGGAGACAACTGGTGAATTGTCTGTAATCAGATCATAAGTGGTCTCAATTTGCATTGAATGTGTGTACTTACAAATTGAATATTTTGTTATGAAATCGTTTTCTTTCGAAAATACTAAATACTTCCTGTGAAAAGTTGTTGTCCAATTTTTTTTTTAATCTTTTGTTTGATAAGCAATATTTGATTTTGTTATGCCGTTTTAATTTGATTATATTATTATATGATTTTTCATCAGACCATTAAAATATTTCCTGGGGGGACTGTGATGCGAAGATTGAAATCATTCTGACTTAGTCCCACGCAAAATAAGCGCGCTTGTGGCAGAAGATAAGCCTGTTTAAACCTGAACCCCATTTAATTTTCTTTATCAAAAATATTTTATTTTATATAGGCGTCTCAGGCTGAAATTTATAGATGTTATTACGACTTTGCTTAGCAAAGTTCTCAAAATATGATTTCATTTTGTCAAAAAACTATAATATAATAATACTAATATGATATAATAGGAAATTGGGTATAACCACAGTATTCACAAAGCTAAGTCCATGATGCCAAAATCGATGACTTACCAAATCCTTTGAGATTCATTGAGTAATATAAATTGTAATGTTTTAGTAAAGTTTAAACAAATTTAAAGTTGCGTCTATAAATTTCAGGCTAAGTATCTAGGTGCTTCATATTCGGTAATTAGTTAGCATGTATTTATGGACAAATACAAAAGCTCCCAGGGTACTTACTTATATGGAACTCGTAGCTGGTATCATATTTCCCCATGTATGTTACCTATTCAAAGATAAATATTTTTATGCGCTCTCAAGCTGTAATCACATGAGATAATGTGTCCGTTAGTTGGTTTCGTTACTGAGGAGCAATCCAACGCCAGTGCCATGTGTCCACTTATATATGTATGTAATAGGCATAATATTTTTGTCTCTTCACGAGAACATCCCACGGAACAGTACGTAGCTATCATACGTTTTTAAAGTTGATTGATATAATGATTATGACCCAGTTCGAAATAGGCAAAGTGGGTGTAGCTGCAATGGTCAAAGCAAATGTTTAAATTGATTAAGTATAACAAAGTTCGATCGTAGAACTTTATTAATTATGAATATTTTTTTAAATATTTTAAAACATTAGCACATGATAAATATAGGATATAATTGAATATATTCAAAAGGTAATTGTACTTGCATTCCCAAATCTTCTATAGTTACCGGGGTTCAGTTACAAAGCATGTTCAGAAATTTTAACTTCTGGCTTAAACTGTAATGGTTTGTAAACATTATGTTAAGTTTTGGTAACTTTTTCGTTTCATGGAACTCATGTTCATTGAATAAAATAGGACCATCTAATTAACTGTGTATTGTGATCGGCATTGTGTGGTGGAGTCAGATGAAGGCTCTCTTTGTTCTGGACTGTTTGTTTTTCAATTCGTTCTTGAATCCGTTGAGCCGATGTACGCTAATTGCAATGTTAATTGCCACATCTCTAAGGCGGTTGAAGTGGTTTAAATCAATATTGAGTTAAGCTATTTTGATTTTTAAGTAATTTTAGATAAAAATTCAGCATACGGCTGGAGGTAATCTGTACCTAAAAGTTGTTAAAACATTTGAATCACTAATTTGATATATATATATATATATATATATATATATATATATATATATATATATATATATATATATATATATATATATATATTATAAAGCTGAGTTATATGGTTAGGAAAAAATTTAAAAAATAATTCAAATGGATAACTTTAATTAATGAAGCTGGTTATTGACAAAACAATTCTAAAAATTCTCTTAGTATAATTGTTATAATGCGCTAAAAATGTAGTAATATCAAGTCAATGGGAGGCCCTGATTTACGTTTTAGATTAGATATGTTTGGTGCATCATAACTGATAGTTGGACCCTTGCGCCGCACGAGCTGCATTTTAATGTGTTGGATTTCGTCGGCGCCTTATCAAATTATAATATTTTATTCCAACGTATTTTTGTAATATATTACACATTCGGTATAATATACTACCTTGTCAAACTCAGTGTATTCCGAATATTTTATTTAGTGCCCACGGTAGCCTCTATAAATGCTATAGTACAGACTATCAAATTTTTGCTAAATAAGTTGATGTTTCAAAACTGGAAATGTCATAAAAATGCAAAATGCATGCTAATGATGTTGCGTCGCTAATGAGGCGGCACGGGCCGCCGGCCTGCTGTAACTTGATTCTGATCACTCGACGATTGCCGGGTCCGGTTTGGAGTCCGGACGCGACCCGACAGCTCTGCTTTGTCCGTCATCTTACGCATCGCCGGGATGTGCGACAGCTGTGATTTTACACAAGTGACCATTTATGTATATCTAATCTGTTATATTTAAATAATTTTCTTAAAATAACCTAATTAATACTAATACCTTATTCATATCTTCTAAATTCGGTATTGGATGCTAAAATTTGCATGGCCATTTGGAACGGCCATCGTTTATATCATTAAAAAAGAGCAAACGAAGACCGACCGATTATAAAGTAAAAAGAGCCTCGCGATCGTTCCATAACTGATTGCAAATGGCAACCGCCGCAGGCTCCGCACTCCGCAGCGCCATTTATAGCTTTTCACAATCTCGACTGCTAAAAAATAATCTTCGATTTTCTTTGGTGGATAGCTTGCCCGTTACATCCATTGGATGTCCACTCCAGTATCGATATACATATTACTACCGAGATAAGATAACAAACGGGGGAAGAAATTCATGGCACAAAAAAAGGACAAAGAGCGTGGATTCGTTTTGAAATGTTACCTCGTAACGGGCACTTTGTCTTTGGTTTTTATTAAAATTTAGATAATAAAGAAACATATTCGATTTGTCAAAAACATTTACAGTAGGTTCGTTCTTTTTATAATCTTAATACATAAAAAAAATCAGAAGATTTTTTAAAATCAGACACTGATGCATAGCATGTCGATATTTTGTTGTCGATCGCTTTAATGAAACTTAGTCTAATGTGAAAATGTACCAAAACGGCTACTTCAAATAATTCCAGTTGCGAATTCCAGTTGAACATGGTTTGGACTCGCTTAAAAACTATGCATGTAATATTATACGACAATAAGTAAAGCGATATTGGACACGACGAAGTGAGGTGAATGAAGCGGTTGCGACGTGCCGCGCGGCTTTAAAAATGTTAATAACTAAGTAATAAGAAAGCGTTATTGCCTTTGAATGTGTATTTGAACTTATTTGCATATTTAAAAATTTATTTTATGCTCGTTCTATCAACATTTTTTTAAGAGTCTATTGGTGATTAAGTGCAGATAATTTTGATATACACTGATTTAAAGATAACATTTTGTTTAATTTGGTGGGTACATTGTTTTTTATCCAATATTGTACTCGTATGATAGTTTTCTAAATATCTATTTCTATTTTTTTGTATATTAATAATAATAAATGTGTTTTATTTTTATACTCGTTATAAAATGTTTTTTTAAAGGATCAAATAAGCATTTCAGACATAACAAAAATGTTTAAAGAGTAAATAGGTAATCATTTTATTTTGGCTTAGCATGTAAAACATTAATTGTTAAGAAATGAATAAGTGACATTATAATATATTTCATATAAGTATGTTAAACAATAACAAATCCAAGTAAGTTACGCCCTAGTCACATCGAAAGTATCTAATTTTGTAGCTTCATTAGTAAGGCTTATATTTTTCTCTTTCTCGCCATATTACATAAACAAACTTATAAAAATGCCAAAATCTATATATATATATATAATCACCTGTCCTGAATGACATATCATCGTATAACCTAAATTACTGAAGCTACAAATATGATTTTTTTACATCGCGTTCCTATAATGATGTAGGCATCCACGAAGGCCGGATTTTTTAATATTAATCTATAATTTATTGAATTATTTAGGTCTTTTGTTACATTTCTTGTAATATATTTAACAATTATATAAAGGTTTTTGATATTTACCGACACATGAACAATTGAATTGTTGAAGATTGAATAACTAACTAGCTTGGCTATCACTTCTCCATTAAATTTAAGATAGGGATAAAAAGTTTAAAAACGGATTTCTCGAAGAATGAAGCTCATTGTCCCACATGGTTACGAGTCTAAAAGGGTTCGTAGCAATCGTATTAAAAATGGAATACATTAGTGTAGTAGTGATATTGTGTTGGCGGCGACAAGCGTCTGGATTTATGGACGAGTCTGGTAAGCGGCTTAGCGACTACCACAATAAGAAAACCACGATCGAGGCTTTTCACACCTCCATGTTTGGGTCGCGCGTTAGCATTCACGCCTCGTGTATACCTACCCTTAAAGTTCGCGCCTCGTCTTTACATGTCATGGGTTTATTATGTAAAAGCGTACACTGATGTGTGAGGTGTACACTCCGAGCGTCATTTATATATTTTTAAAACGATAAATGTGTTATGGTAAAAGTCCGTATTATGGGACACATTTTCAGGTTGGTCGTACATTACCGCTATTATATAATCTGTTTAAGTCAAAAATACTATTTAAATCGTATCATACAATTGTCTTATGATTATTTAATTAATATAGCTAGTTTTTATTGAATGTTAATTTGTAAAAATAAAATTAATAGCCTTTTATGAGAGGAACCTCTATGTCCCTATTTATGAGACACTTAAAAAGTAGATGGCCCCAATGTCTCATGATGTATGTCCCTATTTTTGAGACAGTTTAGAAATCAATAAGACTGATTTTAAAATAACTATTTATTAATTTTAAATCACAATACTTATAAAATAGATAATAAACTTGAATCTGAAATAACAAATAATTAGTCTTTACTAAATTAAATGAGAAATAAATGAAAATTATAAAAATATTTAATTCACTTTTATTCTTTAATTTTCTTCTGCAGTTCTTTTACTTTGCCCATCAGTTTTTTCTTTTCTTCTTGTAACTTTTTTTTTATTACTTATAGGCGAACGCTTGACCTCAATCACACCTGGTGGAAGGTGAAGATGAGTCCGACGATGAAACGTGTTCGCCCAGCAATTGCCTATTCACTCTTCTCTTAAAGACTCCCAGGTCATAACATCGCGAAAATACTGCCTCTGGAAGCGTATTCCATTCTTTAGCCGTTCGCATGATGAATGTAGAAGCGAATCTTTTCGTGCTGATATAAGGAACATCCACCACATACGGATGTTATCCCACAAGATGTCTAGTGGTTTCGCGGTGGAATGGTGATCCTTTTTATGCCAACACGCTCTCTGCTTCAGGACAGAGGAGTAAACATCTTTCATCACAGTTAAAAAAAATTGTAGGAGAAATATTACATACATTTTTACTTTCAAAATATGCTCCAGACTTTTTAAACCACTCTTGCAATTCTACACAAGTGACAGCTGCTCTTGTAACACTCAAATGTTGGGGTTTCCTTATAGCTAATTCTGAATGACGTTTTCTAAACCTTTCATACCAGTGGCGACTAGGACGACTCTGTAAACGGAGTTTTTACAGCTAATTTTTGGACATATTTTTGAACACAATCCAATAACTCAGTTTTTGTTACAGGTGCTCCTATTGCAGCCCTGTCTAGCACCCATTTGACAATATCATCGTCTTCCTGAGACGATAAGACTGTTTCTGGTTTAGATTTTTTTTTATCTCATCTAGCCCAATACTTTTTTCTGCCTAGAGTAGCCACAGATACTTCGAAGGCAACAGCTACTCTCCGTAATGATGACCCGGTATCTTTTATTGCTTTTAAAGCATTTTCTACATCTATTGGGTCATATTTAAGTCTTTTATCAAGCACTTTTGAACACAACACTTTCTTTTTTGCTGATTGAGACGGCTGTTGTCCCCATTACTCCGATTTTCAATAATTTGTTTTTTGTTGTTCACTGTTGACACGTAACCTAAAATATCGAGAGATATGTCGATGGGGGGAGTCGAAGCTGCTCGCGTCCGTAGGCTTTACCCTAGTTTCCCTACAGGTGACTCCTGGGTGGTGCTAAACGAGCAGCAGCGAGGTGGTAGGGCTTCGGTGCCCGCCTGGATCGCGACCACATTACATGGGTGTAAAGCCCGTCATAGTGACCAGTTTCGGCTTGTCGCGTTTCGGGATCAGCTTGTGTATATCCAGTAGCTCATATACCTAGAGACCTTCAGTCGTGGTATATATGGGCCGACATGACGTTGGAGACTATCAATGGATTTTCATCCTTTGATAGTCGCTTTCGTTTTTGGATTACACTGTACTTACCATCAGGTACTCTGTAGTCACTATGTCGAGCCAGAGTAAAAAAAAAAAATTTCACTAATTAATAAAAGTATAAAAAAAACATATTTTAAATATTTCAATAATATCAAATAAAAAATTAAGAAAAAAAAACTTGCAAAATTAATGTTTTGATTTTAGGTTAAGTTTTGAAATTAACGTAATTAAATTGAAAATACTCTCAGAAATAACTATTTGAAGTTATGCTGATAAATAATTTGTTATATTTAATCATTTTACTTTTTAAATACTAAAAATTATTGATATTTTAATTAAAAACGCATAACAGTACACTGTCTCATTAATTGGGACAATCATAAGACTTGATGTCCGTATTGAGTGATACGCGGTGTAAAGTGTTCCATATACCGGTACGTCTACGTTAACAAGTGTCGGTATTGTGAGACACTCAAAAATAAAATAATATTGCTATAAATTAACATAAATGCAAATAACATACAATATCTATAATTTATAAGCTTTTAGATTACACTTACATTATATATATAAATATAATAAAATATATAATTTCATCCAAGTAAAAAACTGTACAGTAGTTATCGTTCAACTCTTTTAAGCCACGGTTTTGAATACCAACAACAAACCTCATGCTTTTATAATTTTTTTTCAAAACATACAAGTAATAATTAACAATTAGACTTGTTAATTTCATTCAAAAATGATAAAATTATGTGTTTATTATATTTTTTAAAAGTATAATTTGGTATTCTTTTTATAAATGATTATATTCACATTGTGTACCATAAATAGGGACAGTGTCCCATAATATGGACTTCTACCATACTGCGTTGGATTATGTAGATGGAGTATTGTCAAGAGCTGGTAGAGTAGTTTTTATAAGCAATCAACGAGTAATCGATGTGGCGGAGGTATCTACCGACCAAAAGAGCACGCGCCACGAGGCTTTGTGGCAATTGTGGCTGCGTGACTTGAATTTATGTGTTGCGCAGTAAGATTTTGTCCCGAGAACCTATTCTTTTTTAACATTACAATTATTTTACTATGAAAATATATCTATATATTGGTATTCTAAACTATTTAGTTATGTGAAACGCGACGTGATCTCTCAAATTGGGCATACTGTAACATTTATAACGCCTGCTATTGTTCGAGTGAAAGTTGACGTTAAAATCGTTTTGCGTGGTACAAACTCGATGAACCATAAAAAGTAATTTATTACTATAAGACGCAGACATGTATTATGAACCAGTTATCCTAAATAAGCATGTTATTGTGTATACTAAGTTCTTTATGTGCATTTACAAGGAGTTATGTTAAAAAATGTAACGTGTTTTAATTCTTTTCCGTTGTCCTATTTATTGTTTACGGACTATATGCAACGTTACCTTCAGGTGCGTTGTGGGCATTTTACACTGCAAATATAAAAAATAGTATTTATGAATAATTTTATAAGTCTTTGAAGTGTTTATATGTACGAATAAATTAAATTATTTGATCTGTACTTCTTGATTTTGTTACATATTTTTTCTTCAGTATTAGAAAACGTATAAAAAATGTATACTAGGCTACAGTGAGCTGTAATATCAAATTGTTACTTTCTAACGTTTTGAGCCGCATTCAATCTTTATTACATGAAAAGAAATGTGTGCCCTCGTCCTGACTAAAAGTAAATCTAAATTGCATTACGTGTGGCTTCGTCACGGACTCTCGCATCACCGAGTTCGATGAGGCGGGACAAAAAAACGTCTCGTTCGCTTGACATACCATACCATACCATCGACACACTGTAGATGATTGATAGTCCTATATATCGATAGCTTTTATTTGTATAATGAACTGGTTTATTGTAAAAATATTTAGCTAGGCACATGGGCTGAGATTTATAGACGTTATTTTGACGTTGCTTGGCAAAATTCTCAAAAATTAAATTCTTTTTAACAAAAACTGAATATATAATACGAATTTGAGTACGGTATTCGCAGTATAGAGTATAGTATTCGCAGTACCAAGTCCATGTTGACAAAATCGGTGACTTACCAAATCCTTTGACATTCATTACGTAATATAAATTGTAATATTGTAGCAAAATCTAAGCAAAGTTAAAGTCGCGACTATAAATCTCAGCCTGAGACCTCGTAGGGGTGTAATTCGAATTCTTCCTGAGAAATCCTGTTTCCCTATAAATTTAACCGATTACATTCTATAGAATTCAAGTCAAATCTGCCTTTGTCAAAATTGATTCCCCTTTTAGTGTCTATCTCGTTTTCTTTATTAAATTTGCCAACCAATAAGAGTACTGTTGTTTTTGTACAGTTAAACTGTTTAGTCCCTGTTGCTATTAAGGCTGATTAGCTTAACTTTTCTAATAGCCTGCTTAAGTTACCAAGTTAGTTATAGTACCAAAATTTCACCTTAATCCGTTCAATAATTTTAGTATGAGACTGAAAATTATTGTTTCCTATTAAATAATATATAAATAGTTGATATCAATCTTTTTTTTTCAAATACAGAAAGTAGATAGTATATTATACAAATTTCAAAGCAGTATATCAATTGAGGCAATTATGTATTTAGCTGCGAGGTAACCATGCTCAAGTCGTCTCGAGACGTGTTGTTCTGCCTTAGTTTAAATCCATAAGATTAAGTAATGTCATAATTAAATAATAGCGTGACAAATTGCAAGCGCTATTCTCTAGGTTTACAGAGCAATTAGGTCATTAGTTTAATTAACTTATTTGAATTTTAGAAAATAAGATAACTGATGCTTACTCAAGTCTGCGTGGTTTTGGACATGTTAAGCAGACGTTGTTTTGTATTAATATTATAACAATCTCGGTCGTAAGTCTGTGCACCTGCAAGAAGGACAATGGCGTATTATTAAGTATTGACTGTTAATATTTAGAATATTTAGACATGTCCAATAGCGGAGACGTAGGCGGGTGCGGCCGCGACCTCTAACAAGTTATGTAAACACAGTCCGGCTGACCACTACCGTCTACAGTATGTACGGTATACGCGGCACAAGCCACATCACACATTCCAAGTAGCAGGAAAAGTAAACTCGTAAGGGGTGAGGTGTCATTTCCACAATGCCTAAACACTTAGTACATTATGCTATATACCAGTAAATACACGTTCCGTATTATTACAAAGAAATTCTTCTCTTCATATTTCTACTATAAGAAATATGTAAAGTTAGTTAACGTTCAAAAGCCTTAAAAACATCGTGCTTCACCATTAAACATTCATTGTACGAATAACTTAAAGTTAAAAATATAAACTTCATAAAATAAGTAATATTTTATTTACAGTTACTAAATAATAATAATAAACCGTCACGGTATATCCCTTTCGGGGTTTACAGAGATAGCTGTATCCATTTTCCGCTTGTCTGCCATGCCCAACGTGTACAATAGCGTAGCTGATCGCCCTTCTCAGAGCATTTACATATGACATTTCTATTAGAAGCCATTCGGGTTTCTTCAGGAGGTTTTCCTTCATCGGTGGGTATTTGAGGCCTAAATCCGTACTTAATCTGGATAAATCCAGATTTAAGGTCCGAGATTTGAACTTACAGCCATTCTCGTTGACATGCATGGGTACTTGTCCCTAATCCATTAAAGTTTAATTAATATTGAAGATAGTTTATGTGTTATATGTTTTATAATAAGTATAACAGAAAAACCATCTTTAATAACAGTATCTTATCATTTTTATTGTGCGTTAATTTAATTAAAAGATAGTTTGTATGTCATATTTTTATAATACAATAGACAAACTATCGTTCTTAGAGTTACATAAATTTAAAGCACGACCTAACATTTTCTTAGCAATAAAATTAATTTTTATTAATGTCATTTTTGTTTAATTCTGAATATATAACAAAGTAAAAGATAAACTCTAATTAATAGTTTGCAAAGGAATTGTATGTCCGAAGTGGTCTATGTTAGTTTTTTTTTAACAATCTTAAGAATAAATAATTTAATTGCGACTTACATAGGGACTACAAAGTCGGTGTCAACAATAGGAATAATATACACAAATTCACAAAACTCTAAGGCACTAACCAAAACCTTCGTTGGAAACTCAACTTGCAATAAACTCAGTATGAGTTATGCATTACGAGTAAAGACACGGTTGAAAATTAGTCTTAATGGTTGCTTCAAGTGAGGACAGTCAAAATTTTCAAAAAACAAAGTACCTGTTTGCGTTCGAAAAGTTGTTTTCTGTTTGTATAGAACCCGCGGCATAGCACTGCTCGCGGTCAAAATATTTTATTTGCACGGGCACCTTAACAAAAACACAAAGGCTTATTTGCGGCTGACCATTGTGTTGGGTTCTGCCGTTTCTAAATAAGTCCACGTATATACCACAATAGAAAAAGTGATTAATATTATCGACTCCATGGAACTTTAAAGGTACATGTACCGTCACATCTTCAATAGGTTTATTTTATGGACCACATAGTGTTAGGTATATTGTTTAATACAGTGATTATAAACTATTTGATATATAGTAATCAATTATTCTAGGTTCTGATACGCTTACTTGTGTGTGTATTTAATGTAAGCGACCGAAGATTATTTTAATAATGTCTGCGTTTAAAAAAAGTGTTATAAAGATATATTTTTAAAAGAAATTACATTCATCATATTGAGGGTACAATTAAATACTAGAACACTTAAATAATTACAACACAGTAATTATAAATAATAAAATATAAACGAAACAAATCAAAATATTAATGGTAATAAATTAAAGTCTATAACAGTTTTAATAAATAGAAATCGACGATTGCTTTTATCAAATTTAATTGCTGTCGATCTGGCGCGATGTAATTGCCTTTATAACGTTCAATAATAGATGAATATCTTTGTTTTAATAATTGACTTGTTGCAATTTTGCTTTTTAATAGCAATGAATATTTAGGATGTTTCTATAAAGAGTTTATTAAACTTGTCGGCGAAGTAATGTTGAAGCAAAATATGAAATAGGATATTGTTTGCTGAACGCTCGAGCCAACGCACAGAATGTATAGAAACCCAATATGTGTATTGTTTATACTATAGGTATTATTCAGCAATACTGCGCGACAAGTTTTGTTTTGAAATATACGATAAAATATATGATAGAAATGTCGATTGCAGGAAATATATATTATTATTAGTAACAAGGTTATTCGTTTATTTGAGGATAAATTAACACAAAACTCAATAGAGGATATTGGATAATCATAAGTTACACATTTAGCTTTATCTTCACGATGTTGAATAAAAAGCAAATCTACGAAAATAGTTTTCGTAACCGATACGTTTTTAACTTATATTTCAATAGATGCGAAATTTGTAGCAGACTTAATAGGTTTAATGTTGCGTCAACTCAGAAGTACTAACGAGAAATTATCTGAAATCAAATAAAACCGTTTTTTCGTTTGTTTTTGAACAAGGAATGTCATTTTAGTTAATTTATGACCTTCTTCGCGAGAACCGTACTAATTCTAACTCGTTTATGCATGATATGCGAAACAATTTCTGTATAAATTCATAAAATATACATAAAGCACATCTAATAGGTTTGCAAAAATAATGTATTTTATTTATTTTTATTTCTACTATTAATATAGACTTATATTGTCGATTCGTTTGTTAGTAGTCCGACAATATTTGGAGTATAAATCTAATGGTTATATGCGTATAAGTGTTGCAGTAAATTTATCACGAACTGGTGTAAACTAAAATAAATCTAACGTCGTTTATAAAAATATTTAAACTGACCACTTACATTCAAATTACCTTCATATATTTATAACGGCGATTAATCTAAAAAAGGCGGCCATTCGAGTATCATTAGTCGTAATTAAATTCGAATGAATATGGGTAGAGTGGCCTTAAGGCCACTTTAGACAATAAAGCACCTTTTGAGCAAACTGATTTAATATCCACGCGACTCCGGGACATGATTTTTATGCAAAATAGATATGCCGCTGCGGTCTAGAGTCGATAGCTACGATTTGTTCCTTTCTCTTCGCGCGATATTTGCTAAATTATCGTTAACAGCTGATACATTACAAATATGATGTTAAAGTGGATGCAGTTGGAGTTGTATTTTAATGATGTCGGTAAATCAAATGGAATAATACGAGAGACGGCGCGTGCCACAAGGCCGGTCAACTGAAGGAGTCCGATATCCTAGTTGGCGGTTCTCGCTCGCACCCACAGTCACGTCGCAGCTATTGATACACTGCAGGCCCTTGTTACTCGAATGATTAGAGTAAATTTATATAATCGAGTCAAAAATATCGACTAAAGTTCACCTTGTCTCGAACTCATGTCAATCGTAATGACATTACTTTGTTATTCGCTCGAACACAATTTTAATTTAGATTATATGAATACTATTTTATTTATAGTTTACAATAAAATTTTTGACCAATCCAATTAACTTCTTGGATAAAAGTAAGGAGGGATGTAATCGTAAAAACAAACCGTTAAATCAAATCAAAAAATCAAATACCTTTTTAAATCGAATTGCTTACTTTATTCAAACCAAATTAACCGTCTATTGTGACGGTAAATTCCTGGTGAAAACGATTTTGGATTTGGTTTGGAAATGAATGACTCGATTGCTGAAATCTGACTATAGTCGCTTCACTATTCGAGACTGGTTTGTTCGCTCTATATGGACGATCGGGCATTATGATTATAGCTTTATGGCTGACCCGTTTGGCGAGCATGAAGCATTCGTCATTGCACGGCCGTCGTTGCAACATAACCACGTGGCTGTGTAAGGCATTGCGTACGAGACCGGACACCGCTATGACTCTATTCAAATCGTTTGCAAGATGAAAAAAGTCTAATACCAAATATAGATAGTGTTCGGATGCCGTTTGAATGGCATATTTGGCAAGATATGAGAATTTGGTTTTAACTAACAGTACGGTTTTTTTGTCATTTAGGTCTCTGATTAATTTTTTTTTCACGCTGGCTATGCACACTGACTGCGAGCACCTGATGATAAGTACAGTGTAATCCAAAAACGAAAGCGACCATCAAAGGATGATATACATTGATGGTCTCCATCGTCATGTTAGCCGACATATACCACGACTGAAGGTCTCTAGGTATATGTGTTATTGGATATATACAAGCTGATCCCGTAAAGCGACAGGCCAAAGGGAGTCACTATGACGGATTACACTTGTGTACTGTGGTCATGACCCAGTTGGGGCATTCGCCCTACCACCAAAAAATGAAATAAGGACGATTTGATACAATTTCTTAAGGTTAAGAAACTAACTATTTATTGTTTTAATATAAATAGATCATTTAAGTCTTCTATTCAAATTAATATTTACAATAAATATTCAGTACAAATATTAACTATGTTTGGTTATATTGGTATAAAATTCTATTAACATATACACTTTGAAAATATCAGAGATTCTTAAAGAATATTTGGTTGTAAAACAATATGCGTTTAGAGGGACATCATTGGCAATAGCTCGCGGCTATCTGTCCAGGTTTCTGAGGTCCACCGTTCGATATAACAAGCATGTAGCGTGGTTCCAGTGAGCTATAAATTGGTCGGTGCCTCAGGCGCGGCACGCAACCTCAATGCGGAAAGTATTATGGCGGAGTCGACTTTGCAAGCGGCTAGGTCCTGTTGCCCTCGGCTGTGTAATAACTATTATACTTATTCTTTCTTTGCTCTGTACGTGTCATATAAACGGAACATTTTAAATTAGTATTTATTTACTACACAATTGTATTATGTACGTACATATTTATTAAAACTCCATAGCATATTAAAGTATAATATTATAACAAATAGATAATATCAATACCACCTAAAATACCAATTATAAAGTTAAATTATGAATAGAATTTTGAACTTACATAAATAGCTTAAAACACATTTTAGTGTTTTCGCAATTATTTTAATTTTTATGCATTAAATAAAATGAATTCAAAAGTAATGTGCAATCAACTCTGGAAAGTAGATTAGTTTTAAGAGTTCGAAATTATATTGATAGAGTCATTCGTAAATAAAAATAAACTTTTACAATCTTGACAAAAACATAGGATTTACATAATTACAACTTTAAATAAAGGCTAAAGATCTTTCTAAAATTTACATTAGGTGTATCCATACATAAATGATTTGTTTCATGTTTAACATCAAGAATATTTTTTTAATATTACATTTTTAGATCTTGTTGACCTTTTAGAGACCAAGACCAAGGATTGGTTTCGCAGAAATCCAACAAAAACTTGAAATTCTATTTTATCTATATCATTAGCAGCGTGATATATGAGGTATTTCGTTAAAACTTGATTATATGACTAGCATTTTACGGGAACCTTTACAAATGCGTTATTATTTGCTGTTTTTCTTAATTATGATATTTTTAAGTTGTTTAACACTAGATTGCCCAGAGCAGTCATTTTGACTGTTTTTAAAGTGTAGTGATCATGCTGGAGTACAGTTTATTTTCTGAATTCCATATTGTTTTAGATATGGTGCAGTGTTATCTAAACCGCTCCAAGTAGTTACTACGGTGAACTAGTGATTCATATGGCTAGTAAAACTATTAAAAGAGAAATCGATAATTTATTTGTATTGATGAATAGATATTTTACCGATCTTTTTCCAATATAACCACAAACATTGTATAATAATTTCGATTTTCTACTATTACTTTATTATAACTAATTGTGAAAGAAATTCAGCGGTCGTTGATGTCTTTTGTTAGAAGTTAATTTGCTTTCGCCTTTTGCGCTGTTTTTATTAAGTGCGTTACTATCGATAGTTACGTTTTAAGATGCTAATGAACAAACATGGCTACCGAAATATATTCTAGTGATGTGATTTTCATTTTAACGTAACGAAAGTAGAAAATTTCTGCAATCTTCGCAGAATTTAATATCTTTAAATGTATACATTAGTGTAATTATATAGTAGCATAAAATGAATAATGATAAATGGTTTTTACTTATATTGTATCTATTTAGAAAGCTGACTTAATTATAGTCAATATCGGAGTTTAAATGAGACGTAATTACTTAGTAAAGTAGAACGTAGAAAGTAAATTATGATGACAATAAAACTAAATAAATAGGGTAATGAAAACGTAAGTGAATATTTAGTATTCAATATACAAACCGCACGGTCCCTTCTCACGGCTCCTTGCGTATTCCGCTCGCAGTGTCGCGTGAGAATAGCTACCATCATGCGGGTACCTCCTAATCTTTCGAAGATCTTCGATTTGTCTCTCATACAGTGTTTTTAAAACTTTTACTGAACCGTGGAGTTGTAAAGCAATAGCGATTGTAAACAAGTTTGCGGTTAGAAAACCCATTTTTAACTCTATTATGGAATAATGATTTTTTTTCTATTAATTTTAATTGTATTTTTTTTATAGGACAGCCAGTCACCGATACATTATATAAATAACTAGCTGATCCGGCACACGTTGTTTTGCTATATAAGGTTTTGTAATATCTTCTAAGATGTTCATTGAAATTAAGTGATGTCAAAGACAATTTTGTTCACAATTAAATACTCTTAATCAACAACACATTTATTTGGATAAAGATTAATATTATTACGATGATACAACTCTTAACAAATAATGCATTAATTTCGACCAAATTTGTTTACCATAAAAACGGTTCTAGTGACTTAATCTTAAAAGATAGACATATACTGTTGCGGACATTTTTTTAGATCATTTTAAGAGCAATAATTCTCTCATACATATATTTGGTATCTTGAACCGTTTTCGCAGCGCACGCAATGGAAGCCCTCAAGGATGAATAATTTTCCCCGTTTATTTCACATTTTCCATTATTTCTTCGCTCCTAATAGTTGCATCGTGATGTTATATAGCCTAAAGCCTTCCTCAATAAATGGTCTATTCAACACAAAAATAATTTTTAAATTCGAACCAGTAGTTCCTGAGATTAGCGCGTTCAAACAAACAAACAAACAAACAAACAAACTCTTCAGCTTTATAATATTAGTATAGATAACAATGACAACTATTGACTAAAAACATTAAAATGCAACAATCGCTGAACATACCGCAGCATGCACTAAAAGTAAACAAAAAATATTAATAATAACAATAGGAGAAAACAAAATTTACATCAACACAAAATAATTTACGAATCGACGACAAGAAGAACAGAATTCGCGCATTCCATAACCAAAGCCACTAGAACAACAATAAAACTATAGTAAAATCAAAACAAAAACACACAAAATTTACATTTACGTGAATTTATCGAGTTTTATTTTTTAAATTAATCTTATATTACATATTGACAATAGTTTTCTCATAGCAAGTATACGAGAAAGAATATAAAGCTCAATATTTGCCATAACTAGTAGCGGGTAGATTTACTCATTAAAATCTTATTCGATATACTCCTATATAGATTAATGATTTATTGCAGCAATCTGGAGCGAATTTGTAGACCTATAAATCTTTGAATGCTACTTTCCAACATTTACATAACGCAACAATTGCTTCTAGTTAGTTATCTTTCACAATTTTGTATTTGATACCTTTCTATGATACCTAGTAAACGTAACCTAGTTGCTACGTTTAATAAATACACCTCTTAACTGTTTCGGAAAGTTGTTTATAGTCTATTAAATAATATGCCTATTTATGTAAAACGTATTTATGCATGTTGTAATTGTTATTACGAGTTATATCGTTAATTATTGTATTTGCAATTTATTATAGCTTATTGTTTACGATGTGTGTGTTTACAGTGATATAATTTAATTTAACTTGGTAGTGTAATAAACAAGTAACTTTATTATAATTAAATAGGCGATAGTTACAATCGTTTATTTCAATAGCAAACTTTTTACTATTGTATAAACCAATCAATTACCTCAACTAATTTAATGTAAGCTCTATTCATTATTAGAAAGACGGCAATAACAATTAAAAGGGAGATTACGACTATCCAGAGACAACTACCACCTGTAGTCGTTGCGATCATGCCGGCCTAAACAAATATCTCTTCAAGCTTCGTTTCAAGCAGTGATGGACAAAGTACGGCCAGCGGGCCAAGTTCAGCCCACGAAAGTATTTAATCCGGCCCGCTGAGGGTTCATCTACATGGATAGTATATGGCCCACTATAATTGCGTTTTGACGGTCGAGAAGTTTAAAGTAGATTCTACTTAATAGAAAATAATTATACACAAGTGTGTAATGCTGTAATGTTTTTATAATATGATTAAAAGCTTTAACACAAAATGCTTTTTTTCTATAATTCTGGCCCTCCTCTAGAATTTCTTAATCTTTGTGGCCTCCATTAAAAATGTTTGCTCACCACTGTTTTAAAGAGTATAATATCATAGGACGAAGGGAACACGCTCGCCGGGGGACCATTCCACAATCCAATGACCGGGCAAAGGTAAGAATTAGAATGCTTCGGAGGCTGATATTTATGGACGTGACTTTAAGTTTACTTCGACTTTACTAAAACACTACAATTTATATCACTCAGTAAATGTCAAAGAATTTGGTAAGTCACCGATTTTGTTAACATGGACTTGGCTCTATGAATACTATGGCTATATTCAAGTTCCTATTATATATTCAGTGTTTAGTCAAAACAGATTTATTTTTTGAGATCTTTGCTAAGCAAACTTAGTTGTATCAGAAATAGAAGTCACCGTTAAACTGTGGCTCCGCCAGCCAGCGTGCGTGGTTCTGTTATGAAAGTGAGAGGGTGGGATGAGGTAATAGAACTGTTTAGAACAACCGCCATGGTATAAACCTTAAAAAAAACGCCCAAGAACTATATTTATTTTATTGTTGGGTATATGAAATCAATACATCAATTCTACGCATTTCATGCAGGATGCAGTAAAATGTGGTGATTAGATGGTCAGGATTAACACCTATGACATGTTGACTGACCGCTTGGCTGTCTGCTGACAAGCGTCGTACCCAGATAAAACCGTGTGAACGTGCTTATCATATCTCTAGATACGGTACATGAGAACGACCTAATTTTATGGGAATAACCCATATGGATATGGTTGAAAGGATACGTATAAAATTACTATTTTAATGTTTAAACATTTTTAGAAACCTAATGGACGCTTTAACGGCCGTAAACAGCCTCAATGCATGTATTTAATATTTGGGTTATAAAATTTACGACTGAAGATATAAATGCTCAATTTTAATTTGCTGGATTGTTTTAGAATATAATTGATTAATAAAACGAGTTATATAAATGTATTGAATATGTAAAAGTAGTTTATTATTGCAATGACGAAATTGTTAGCGTAAGTTTAGTTAAAAACATATTTAGTTGGTATTATAAATTATATATGTAGGTACTGCCGTTGTGGTCAGTTTGTGAACGAAGTGTAATGGACTTTCCTGTCCATATTTGTCATAACTATCTCTGTTTGCTTGTACTAGGTATCTAACATTCAAATTTATTTAAAGTAATCCTTATCGGAATTTACAACCATAAATTTATAACTATGGGATAAATATTATGTAGATGATCGGCCCGTAATCAATTCCCACGATTTGAAGTTTACGTGAAAGCATGTGATGGCGTGATGGAATAGTTTCTTTATCCTTATCAATTTTCTCATGCTCAGGATTCTTCGAGCGAGATAGTTTCATCAATCGTATATTTGGGCAAGAACACGTTCTGTCAATCCTTCGCAAAGCGATAAATCAATTCGTGCTAAGCACTTCAGAATTATCTTGGATGTGTGAAAGATTTATACAGTTTAGTGGTATTTTGAAGTTATGTCATTCATATTTTATTTGCAAAGACGAGCCACTTTAGAAATGAAGTAAAAAATAATAAACCAAACAACGGATTAACATTTTATTATATAATAGAAGAGTAAATACTAAATAATAGAACTTCAGCGATATGCTGAGCTAGAGAAGGCACGTTACAAAGAATTCATTACTACAATAACTAGATACGCCGTTTATTAAGGACAGTGCACAATTATATTTTGTAAAATTACATCATATTGTAGTGGTTTAGGACGTTCACCAATCTTTGCCCATAAAACATTTTCTATTAAAGTTGCACTGATTATTTCATTTTTATATTTAGTATGAAGGTAGTAAAAAGGAATACGATAATCAAATTACTTAAACTTTTTCAATTTTAAATAATGTAACGTGTTTATTAGCTTATATGCAGAAGAACGTAAAAGTGAAAATAGTTTGACTGCCGTAGAGAGCTCATTTGTGCGTATTGTATTTTTTATTGTGTAAAGGTCAGCAGCGCGGTTGTTTTGAATAAAGCAGATATTTACAACTTCTGTCAGCACGTGTGAACATGTGCCCGTGCGGGCGCCGTGCGGTGTCGTCTCGGCAGTGCGGCGCCCGCACATGCTCCAGTGTTGTCAAATTTTATCAAAATTTCTACTAAATATATTTAAAGCCCTCCCTAAAACCCTTGAAAATATTTTATTGGTACTTAAATATTTCTATTATTATCTAAATCGTAAATAATAAAACTAATTGCATTAGCACCAGAGATGCGCAAAATGTAATCTGATTAATTGTTAACGATTACAAAATGTAGTCGTAATTTTAATTTTCTTGCTCTGTAATCATGATTAAATCGATTTAAAACATTAAGAAATCATGAATGTGTATACAATCTGGGATTTTGTAGTGTTTAAAACATAAAGGAGCAAAATGCAGTCATATTAATGGTAAAAAACGTAAAATGTAATCGTTAATTTTCATTAATCTGATTACATTTTGCCCATCTATGATTAGCACTATTTGAGGAAAGTATATAACCTATCAAAAAGTTATTGAGTTTTACATTTTAATGTAATCTGAATGCAACTGCCTATCATTTCTAATACGTCCTTATTATCATAATGAGCAGTAGTATAATTCTCATTCTAATGAAATATTGTATTTTTTACTAATTTTGTCTTATATTTATTTAATTGAGATAAAAACTAAAATATCATGCTTCTAAAACTTGAAATCCGTAAAACAGGAAAACCCCGCAAATGGGCATTACTAATACATTCACAATGCGCACGCTGCCGAACAAATATCCCCTCGAAATTTATAACATAGCATATGATTTTTTTCAAAGATTTATTGCCAACACTTGTAAGGGAGTACGTATTTGTTTCGAGATAATGTTCGTCGCGTCCCCTTTAATCTATGACGTGATATGTCACATGTGTGAATGGGACACTTTATGTAGTTTTTTAGCTAGCATAAGATCCTTCCTTATGTTTATAATTACAAAAACTATTAATTATTAATAGCTATATATATTTTTAAACTAACTTCAAGTATATAAATTCATAGTTGCTAAGAGCGACATTAATGTCAGTTCAGATTATCAGCTTATACTAGTTTTCTTTTTTTAAATAAAATAATGGTGAATCGCGAGTAATTTAGTAATTAACACCAGTTTATACAGTTAGCATTTCTATTTGCTTATAAGATATTGCTTTAAATATATTTATAGTATATTGAGAAACAAATAGATTTTTAAAAAAATCTAAGAAGTCAATTCTCCAAGTAACAGATGAAAAAAGTAAACGGATTGTTTTTTTATTAATAAATGTAAAACAAGAATCTTTAAACTACAGCCAATATTTTATTAAGTCATAGTATTTTTTTAAAGGAAGACGTATTTGTAAAAGTACATATGAAGGTGCAACGCGACACACAAGTGGGTTTCGACTGAGGCGATGACATAGGGTCACCCACGCGCCGTCCCGCACAAGTTGATCTCCATTATACAATCAGGTCGAATCAGCACAGCGCTATGTGCGCTCTCGACACCATTATGACCTATTATAGGTCTGACGGAATAGTAATCGATTTAATAAAAAGAAATAGATGATTGGTAGTTACTCTCTTAAGATTTTACCCATTTTTTAAAAAGTTTAAAAGAGCATTAGCACAATTGTATCCTTACAGTATGATACATCAACTAGCTTATAACATAAGATGCCTCAATTTATGCTGTATCTCCGAATATTTTATTTAAAAAATCGCTGTCTTGTCAGTTCAGGCAGATATGTTGAGTAGTTTTTTGTATTCTCTATGTACTAAAAATCTAAAATATTATTATTCCAAATACATAAAATATGTAGATAGTCTATTTTAAATGAATATTGTGATCAATTAAATGAAGTTATCAAACGAACTAACGAAGAAATATAAATAATTTATTCGATTTTATACTACACGATTTATAAAAGAGAAATAACATCTAATTAAAATTCTTAATTAGGCTTTATCCCAAGCAAGTGGGAGTAAACTTGAGAACCGTAAAATAATAATGCACGTCACTTGGATACGATACATTCTTGATAAAGAAAATATAAATAAATTCAACGTTGCACGTTATGTCGACTGCTTTATTTGCTTAATTATTTAATCTAAATATAAATGAGTAAAGTTAAGCAATCGCTAGACACTAATTACATAATACCGCTATCTCTGTAGATATTTAGACTGTCAATGGAGTTTCGTCTTTTAGCGGTCGTCGACGTTCTTGGTCTTCATTGCTCTCAATCTCAACATCACAAAGGGTATTACTAGAGTTGCTAGGAATATGTATCTAAAGACTTTTGCCTATGATCAGATCATATCATGATTTGTTTATATTATACAGATCATTCCAATTTTGCTTTTCAATATTAATATTAAATTATTTTCAGGATTGTGAATAGTTTCAGATTTAGTTATTTATATGAAATAATATTTAACGGATATTTTCTAAAGAATTTATGACAACTGATTAAATTCAAATTCATCACATAAGATATACTTTAAAATTGTTACCATTAAACATTAAATCATTTCGGACATCAGATTTTTTTAGTTGCTTAGGGCGTCTTGTACCAATAAATTTAATCTTGATTAAGCTTGTGTAAAACAATATTTAATTGAAACGGTTTAATTGGATCTTAATTAAGATTTAAATTTAACAGTTGTTAAAACTATATAATGTTTCCGTGTTAAACAACAAGTACAGTTTAACGCTAAATAGGGTTTTACATAACTTTATACTAGATTTAATTTGTTGGTGCCAGCTGCCCTAAGCATTTCTAATGAGCACACAGTAAATACAATGTAACATCGGGTGTAGAGTTATTATACCGAGGCAGTATAAAAAGGTTCAAACTTATGACCTGAAATGTGCCTTCTGGGATAAGACATAAGATCATAAAAATAAAACGCCCTGGAACGTAATTGCACTAAAGTGCGGAAACACTAATGTAGTACATACATTTTAAAGACTTATGCATTGTTCAAGGACACAATTAAATCTTCGCACGTATTTATTATAATTGTTTCCTGTGCAATCCATCTCACCATAATCGTGATTATGTTCCATACATCCTTTACGCTCACAAACGCAATTTGTTATAACAATTATCTAATGTGGTTGTTTATAATTAGAATAACAGATATTAATGATTCAGTGGCAGATCTTTATGATTGCAAATCGTAGACCGTGTTCTGAATCCTGATGTGATTTATATCTTGGACATTGTCATAATCTACGCACTTTAGCGCAGTACTGGACAAAGGTATCCTAATAAAAGTTATTGAGTCTGATTGGCATCTTTATATGTATTTTTAATGTTTTTTATATATTTATTTATTTCGCATGATAATTATAATTTTATTCATTAGTGATTTTAGTTAAGCTGCTAGTTAATATAATACAGTTATAAGTACATAAAAAAATATTTAATGTTAATTATATTAAAAATGCTTTTGTCCATTTAACATTTTTATTTTCACCAAGGTAGCTCCCGTGTTGTGCAATAGTATTTGGTGTATATGTACTTTATATTCTATCCAACAATGCTTAAAATTAGCACACATTACAATTAATCGCGATTGCTATTACTTAAAATATCGGATAATGAAGACTTGCAGCTTCTGCAGTTTCTAAAAATTAAATAATTTTAGCTTTATTCTTATTTCTGTTACCGATAGATGGTATTTGTCATCTATAGCTTAAACTTTAAAGATATCCGTATGGTTTAAGGCTTTGAGCATATCAACATATGAATACAATGAGGCACGCACGTGCGCGTCCGCCCTCCGCACATCCATTGTCCATCACCCATTGTTTCACGGAAATCCTCCGTACATTCTTTGGTAATAAAATACTTTTCCTACATTAAATTAATGACATATTATTTCCTTTTAACGTATATATACGTATATTATATTACTACTATTCAGTAGCGTTCATTCCATAAATACATGAACGCATTGCATGCCCTTACGATAAATAAGTCTGGAATTTTCCTTTAATTTAAACAAAAAAGGAACCTTTTATATTCATATCTATTCTATTCACGCCATCTATCGTCCCTATGAAAGTAATATAATATTTATTATCAATATATAATATTCACATTCATTATGTGAATCTGCCTACCCTGGCCAAATACCCTATGCACCTCACTGCTACTATTACGTTCGCGTTTATTAATTATTTTTATAGTAATCACATGAGTGTCAATTTATTTAACTTATTTATTTATTAATTTTATATTTAACTAGCTGATCCGGCAAGCGTTGTTTTGCTATATAAGTTATTGTAATATCTTCTAAGATGTTCATTGAAATTAAGTGATGTCAACTAAGTGATGACAATTTTGTTCACAATTAAGTACTCTTAATCAACAACACATTTATTTGGATAAAGATTAATATTATTACGTTGATACAACTCTTAACAAATAATGCATTAATTTCGACCAAATTTGATTACCATAAAAACGGTTCTAGTGAGTTAATCTTAAAAGATAGACATATACTGTCGGGGACATTTTTTTAGATCATTTCAAGAAGAATAATTCTTTCATACATATATTTTTGGTATCTTGAACCGTTTTCACAGCGCACGCAATGGAAGCCCTCAAGGATGAATAATTTTCCCCGTTTTTTTTACATTTTCCATTATTTCTTCGCTCCTAATAGTTGCATCGTGATGTTATATAGCCTAAAGCCTTCCTCGATAAATGGTCTATTCAACACAAAAAGAATTTTTCAATTCGAACCAGTAGTTCCTGAGATTAGCGCGTTCAAACAAACAAACTCTTCAGCTTTATAATATTAGTATAGATTTCCTGATTACCATGATTCTAACAAATGCAGTCTTACGTATTGCTGGCAACAATATCTTTTTATGTATACTTTTTATTGCAATCGAATGCTATTTTTATTGTGAATATTAATTATTTATTTGGTGATAAATGCTTAGGTTTATTGTATAGCTAAAGTTTTATAAAAGGAGCTCAGATCATGGTCGAAGTTACAAAGTCTCTTGTCCATAATAAAAAACAAATTATCATTCAAATGACAAAGCTAGAATTTAACACACCAAGCTGTATAATGTTATTTTAATACGAGAATTAAGTTGTTAAGTAATTTACGCTACGAAAGTTTTATTGCTTAGTTTTATCTACTTAATGGTGTCGTGGTTTTGGACACAACTTAAAGAATTTTGTTTGGTGAACGTTAATAAAATATCTATTTTGACATTAAACTGTTATTTTTATTTTTCTTCTTTTTGTTGTAATTTTGTAACAAAATTGATATGTAGTTTGCGTTACAACAGTATTTTATAACAGAGTATCACAAACGTATTACATTAATATTAGGTCCTTACATATGAAATTGGCGTTTTGTATGGGAGGAACAAAAAGTCGAATATTTTTTAATATAATATATTTAATTAATCAAAGTATGAACCATTATTTTCTATGCACTTTTGCCATCTCATAGGTAGTTCATTGATCCCTTTACTAAAAAAACCAGTCGGACGGGAATCAATAAAATCTTTGAAGGCGATTTGGACTGCCCCATCGGAGTTGAATTTTTTCCCTTGCAAGAAGTTATCCAAATTTCGAAAAAAATGGTAATCTGTTGGAGCAAGGTCCGGGGAGTACGGAGGATGTCTTAGACTTTCCAATTGAAGCTCTTCTAATTTAGTAGCCGTCTGTTGCGCAGTGTGTGGTCTAGCGTTGTCGTGAAGCAGCAGTGGCGTGGAGCGATTGACCAGCCTAGGTTGTTTAGCCGCTAGCTTTTCCATCATGGTTTGCAATTGCTGACAATAGACATCAGCCGTAATAGTCTGGCCAGGTTTGAGAAAACTGTAATGAACAATACCGGCACTAGTCCACCAAACGCTTACAAGTAACTTTTTTGGGGTTAATTTTCGCTTGGGGCAGGATTTGGCTGGCTGGCCAGGATTCAACCATTGCGCTGAGCGCTTCCGATTATCGTAAAGAACCCATTTTTCATCACAGGTAATGATTCGGTTTAAAATACCTTCATTATTGTGCCGGTTTAGTAATGTAACGCAGCAGTCGACGCGCGTTTGCCGGTTTGCTTCAGTCAATTCGTGAGGTACCCACCTTTCAAGCTTTTTAATCTTCCCAATTTGCTTCAAGTGAATTAAAACAGTTTTATCACTAACATCGCAGCCTGCAGCTAACTCGGACGTGGTTTGCGATGGATCCGCTTCCACAATAGCCTTCAACTCTTCATTATCAACTTGAGTCTCAGGCCGTCCACGGGGCTTGTTCTGCAGGTCGAAATTTCCAGAACGAAAACGTTGGAACCAAAAACGAACTGTGTTTTCTTTTGCAACACGACCGCCATACACATCATTCACCCTTCGAGTTGTTTCCGCAGCACTAGTGCCACGGCGGAACTCGTACTCGTAAATAATGCGATATTTTAAGTTTTCCATTTTGTAAAATGAGTGACGCAAACAGAAAAAAACAGAAGAAAAAAACAAATGAATGACGATCATCGAAGCACAAATACATGAGTCTATAGCTGTACAAATTTGAATTTGGAATTCCTTACCAAAGAGGAGAAATTTGTGATTAAAGTGGCCAGTACGAAAAACGCCAATTTCATATGTAAGGACCTAATATATAAAGACATCGTAACGGGTCACTGCAGATCTGGATCTGTCATAAAAATCATATGTTAAACACGTATCCTTTGTGTTGAAGTCTGTAAGTAGAGACCAGAGATGGGCAAAATGTAATCTGATTAATGATTAACGATTACAAAATGTAGTCGTAATTTTAATTTTATTGCTCTGTAATCATGATTAAATCCATTTAAAACATTAAGAAATCATAAATGTGTATATAATATGGGATTCTGTAGTGTTTAAAACATAAATGAGCAAAATGCAGTCATATTAATGGTAAAAAACGTAAAACGTAATCGTTAATCATTTTCATTAATCTGATTACATTTTGCCCATCTATGGTAGAGACAATATATTATAGTTTACGATTTTTAATTTAACATATCCTTTTTTACAAATTCTTATCAATGCGTTGACTGTGTTTGTAAAGCTTCTCATGCAGGGTTAATGCCTGTAGGTCTGGTAATATATTTAGAGAAGTTAAAAGTCGTCAAAGAAAAGTTGTAATGTGATTTTTTTGTATGAATAAGACAGCAAGTATCTTTTTTTGGGAATTTCGGTAATCACATTCGTTCATTTCATGTAAAATGAGCTAATTAAAAATATTTAATTTTATATATTACTTTAAATGAAATGAAATATAACTTTATTCAAATAGGCCTACTTCCAAGCACTTTTGAATCGTCAAAGAAAAAGCAAAGTGAATCTACCGCCGGTTTGGAAAGCAGAATCTACCGAGAAGAGCAAATAGAGTAAATAGTATGTAATCGGCTATATTCCATTCGGAGTGGGTGCCGCTATAATAGAGGCTGCATCCCCATTGCATTTGAAGGAAATGCCCAGTGCTACTAGTAAAGCAGCTGATTGTCTTTTTTTAAACTTGCTTTATATAGTGACTACAGTGCACCAGATAGTAAGTACAGGGTAGTCCAAAAACGAAACCGACCATCAAAGAATAAAAATCCATAGATAGACTCCGTCGTCATGTCGGCCCACATATACCACGACTGAAGGTCTCTAGGTATACGAGTTACTGAATATACACAAACTGATCCCGAAACGCGACAGGCCAAAGCGAGTCACTATGACGGTCTTTACACTTGTGTACTGTGGTCATAGTCATGTTTTCAAGGTTCTTCAAAGTACATATGACATTGTTTTAGGTATATTTACGATGTTTATTTTCACTTGCGAGTATGTAATATCTAAATATAATACCTAGAATGTTTGGAGAAATAATTTATACTAATATTATAAAGCTGAAGAGTTTGTTTGTTTGTTTGAACGCGCTAATCTCTGGAACTACTGGTTCGAATTGAAAAATTCTTTTTGTGTTGAATAGACTATTTATCGAGGAAGGCTTTAGGCTATATAACATCACGATGCAACTATTAGGAGCGAAGAAATAATGGAAAATGTGAAAAAACGGGGAAAATTATTCATCCTTGAGTGCTTCCATTGCGTGCGCTGCGAAAACGGTTCAAGATACCAAAAATATATGTATGACAGAGCTATTCCTCTTAAAATGATCTAAAAAAATGTCCGCGACAGTATATATATCTATCTTTTAAGATTAACTTACTAGAACCGTTTTTATGGTAATCAAATTTGGTCGAAATTAATGCATTATTTGTTAAGAGTTGTATCAACGTAATAATATTAATGTTTATCCAAATAAATGTGTTGATGATTAAGAGTATTTAATTGTGAACAAAATTGTCTTTGACATCACTTAATTTCAATGAACATCTTAGAAGATATTACAATAACTTATATAGCAAAACAACGTTTGCCGGATCAGCTAGTAAAAAATAAATCTACGATCCAGTATTATTACGTTAGTATTAGATAGAACAGGATTGATAAAACGGCCGATGTCCAGCTTGAATACAGATCGGCCGAATAAATTAGATCACGGAACTGTTTAGCAGAGACTATAATCAGGCATCGTGCCTGGCGGTCGGCTCTGACCTAGAAACGAAAAAACCAACCACACGCCAGCCTGTATATGAGGCGCATTCTTATAAGATTCTTACAATGTGTGGGTAAACTTGAAAGCTTATAAATCTAGTTGGTACTTGGTAGTAAAAGGCTCTTGCTAGTGTGCGACCCGACTTGACAAGACTGACTCGATATAACAATGGCCGAGAGTCTATTTCCAATCTACATGATGTCGCTAGACTTTAGATTCGTTTATGTACTATCTTTTAAAATCTCTTTTAAAAATTATGTATAAGGGGTACATTTACGATTTAAATTTAATTATAAAAAATAAATTAAAGAGATATGTGGAACGTTTTATTGTGGGTGTATTATATAAAACAAAGAAAGTAACTGTAAATGTTGTTTTAGATCCTCACTTTTTTAAGTTTCCAAATAAGATTATTTAAAATACTGCACAGTATCTTTTGTACTAAGTATATTTACTTAGTTACAATATAAAATAAAAAAATGATATCATAATTAAACCAGTATGCCTATAATGTGATAATAGTAATTTTAATATAAAAGCATTTTCAGTTAAAAGATAAACATACTAATATACAATCCCAAAACCATAAGTACGACCAAGATATTTTCATGTATATATAATAATAAAATATCACTCAAAATAAAAACTGAACGTGGTCGATTATGGAAATACACGGTCTTGCGCGTGGGCAGTTGCGCGGGCGCAACGCGCGTGTCGCCGTAGCAGGGCAGTTTATCTGAAACTGCCTTGAGTCAATGTACTGCTTAATACAAAATAATTATCATGAGAATACATTTAAAAACTTTTCTTTAATTAATGACGCTACCGCATTCCCGGATACCTTCGTTCGACTTTCGTCTATATCTTATCGAACCGAACGCACTAGCGATACTTAAAAGATTTATGTATTTTTGTCATAGAAAATGATCTGAAAAAACGAATAAACAAAAAACTTAATGCCATCTTTTATGTTTAGTGATTAAAATATTTTATTGTTATATTAGTCTGATCCAAATGTAAAATTACTAGTTATATTATATATGTAAACAAGCTAAATTCAATATAAAAATTAAATTTGTAAACCAGTTTTGTTTATAAAGCGAAGGTAAGCTTATTCAACGACGTCGCGAGCGCAAGCATTATCTCCTAGCTTTGGGCGAGAATAAATAAAACTCAAAGTAGAAAAGGCAAAGACATTTATTTTATTATTCCAACGAGACTGTTGTTATGTCGCGATAACGCTTTATGAGACCTGTTATCGGACACTAACGAACTTTCTACACAAAAGTAGACGAGTGCTCGGAGTTATTTGAGTGAACAAAGCTCGTGTGGGTGTTGTTATATTGTGCTAAGATAGGAACGACAGTATTTGAGATTTTACGTATATCTAGGAACGTAAGTCTAGATTTTTTTGCATAGCTTTTCACAGTTTTTATAATAAAACTTTATTCTCATTAACACTACATAATACAATACACTCATATGAGAACTTAGTAATACAGAGAAAGCATTTTTGTATAGACTGTACACAAAATTTATTATAAATACATTTGACGACAAGAGTGTGCATGATGTCACGGTAAAACAATTTTATTTTATAAAATCCTAAGATACTTATCAACTATCAACAATAATTTAACTTAATTTATTAAAATGCTTCAAAATAATACCTAGAAGTTAGTTTTGCGAAACAAAACTAGTGATTTGTTAGACATTTAACGTACAAATATAAACAGTTATTTCTTCATATTTGTTGCACATCGTAATATTTAAAGTCACAAGATAATTCTCTGTTTTTTGTACTTTGCATCTCAATCATTTAGTGATCCCAAAATAAAATAAATCAACAGTAATTAGGCTCCGCGCGTGACTTCATTTTAGCAGCAGTTCTGTATATATTTTTGAAAGAGAGGAACTTATTTCAGATCTTGTTAGTAGACAGAGTGAGAGAGTATATTGAATTTGAGGTCTATTAGCGGCTTAAGCTACATGGACTCGCGCCGTGTCATTTGCCTTGTAATTATCGAGATTGTTTCAACTTTAATCTTTTTTTGATGTATTATTTTTTTCCTTTTTAGATCGTGTCATGAAGTTATAAGTGCCTATAACATGTATTTCGATAAAAAATAATTGAAAAAATGTACTTATTTTAACGAAAATAACATTTTCTCTATTAACAAAATGTAAATATTAATTACCTAATAGATTTTTAAGACAAGTTTTTGTTGCGGAAATTTTATTCCTATTTTTTGTTGACACAAACAAGTTGCGACGGTTAACACCCCTACACCCACAGTTTTTGTCCTGATCTTGTAAACAAAAAATATATGCGGTGGTTTGTATGTTTGTCTTAGCTTGCGTCGATAACGTTATAGCGCGGCAGGGATCGTGCATTATATTAAAAAATATTTACTATGGGGACGGCCATTTCTGGAACTACGTGTACGAGCTCCCCCTTCATACGTCGCCCGCGTCCGTGTCGCCCGGCCTCGCCTCGCGCGAAGCGGGGGAATCTACGGTCACCGCGCACTCACCGCGCGCACGAGCAGCCTACCCGCGACGTAAATATCGAACGCCGGGCCGTTTTCCGCCACCTTTTCTTGTGTTTTGGCTCCTCGCGGGGCCAGAACCAAGTAAGGGGCGACGTACGGCCCTCGAGCTACACGCCAGAAATCCCACCTGCTGCTTCAAAACCATTCCGGACTCTCCGCCGCGATGTCTCGCCGGGGAAGCCCGAAAAAGAAGGTTGTACTCCAACAGACAGCTGAGGAATACGACGATACCTCGGACGAAGAGAGACTTCGTATCGCCACGCCACGAGGGGCCTCACGCCGCGGATCACCGCCGACGGACGTCTCTTCGCCGGATGTGGCGCCAGTGCCACTCTCAGCGTCACCGCCAGTCCCGCTGAAGTCCTTTCGGTCGCTGGACGATGTCGACGCCGAGCCCCCGAGAAGACCTACCAGGATGATGATGACCACCCAATCCTGGGAGACGCTAGACAGCGACTCGTCCGTGGACACGATGTACGCGGACGAGGACGCTGCGCTCGCGGCAGCCATCGAAGCCATGGAGCGAGCCGGCCTTGTCAAACCCAGACCGGCTACCTACGCCACCAACAAGCAAAGAAGACCACCGATCAAGCCCGCTGCCGCCGCTGAGAAGAAGAAGAGAAAACTAACTCCAGATGAACACCAGCTAAACCAAGACCGCCAGCGCGAACAGTCAGAGGGCCGCTTTATTCTGCCCCCTGCATCGCCATCGCCGCCATCGAGTCAGCCGCTGCCGAGATCGCCGTCGCCGACCTCAAGAGGGCCTCCGCCCCGGGGTGCAGGGCCGGCTGGCGGAGTGTCGCCTCCGACAGTGGTGTACGAACGCGACCTAGTCGCGGTCGCCCGGATTTTAGAATCCGGGATCCTGTCGGATGCGATGCTTCGCTGGATGGCCTTGTTTCTCCGGGTGCGTGAGGCTGAACTCACCTGCCGCCCTCTCTCTCCGGACGACGCTGCAGTGCTGAGGAGCGTAGCGGAACGTGGCGCCGTGGACCTGCCGCCTGTTCAGGACGCTGTCCTCGTGCGCAGCCCGGTCGAGGGGAAGAGGAAGAGGCGCAGCACCAGCGGAGATGAAGAGCGCGCCGTTCGTCCCCGCGTGCGCTCCGCTTCGCTGTCGAGCCCGCCGTCGGACCCTCCTCCTCCTCCTCCGTATCTTGACGCGCGCCCCATTACGCCTGCAAACGTCCCTACTGTTGCCGCCAACCCGCCCAGACCAGCGCTGAAGAGCCCCGACGCGTCCCTCTCCCGCGCCATACCGCCCACGCCGAGTCTGACGAAGCCTCCCTCCGATCGCGACGTCCCACTCCCGCAGCGCGAGAAGAGACGGATCCAGAAGCCCACGCCCGCGGCCCTTTCGGACGCTGCCGGCCGGGGAGTCCACGCCGTCGCCCCGCCGTGCGCGCCGTCCCGTGTCACAGGTCCGCGCGCCGTGACATGGGCGGAGCGCACGACTGTGGTGTCCGGCGCTGCGGCCCCTCGACCGGTAGCGACCGCTCCCGCAGCAACTCGCCCCCAGCAGCCCCCAACCACGCCCACGACACCGTCGTACGCATCCGCGGCGAGGAAGGCGCCGACTCAACGACAACCGAGCCAGCCCACCGCCGACGGACCTCAGAAGCCCTCTTCAGTGAGGAACCCGAAGAGGAGTGAGCCGCGATGCCCTCCCCTCGTTGTAGAAGCGCTACCAGAGTGGCAGAGCCACTTCAGGGAGTTAACCCTAAGACTCGGCAGGCCTCCGAACGCGCGTCCCTTTGGGAAAGGGATGCGGTTCTTGCCAGAAGACGAGTCTGAGTACCGAGTGGTTCAGAGATACCTCACCGAGGTGGAGTCGTCCCTGAAACTCTCCTGGTTCTCTTACTCCCTCCCTGCCGAGCGAAGCCTAAAGGTGGCGATAAGGGGATTACCCGCAGAAACGGACCCCGCCGACGTTATCGCCGCCTTAGAGGAGCAAGGCTTCCAGCCAGAATACTGTAAGAACGTACGGGCGCGAGGAGGACGCCCTGGCTGCCTGTTCTACGTCGTCATAAAGCGACACAGCGGTCTAATTCCCACAGAGATTTACGAGATAAAAGAGCTGCTGCTGATGCGCGGGATCTCGGTGGAAGCTTGGCGCGGGCGTGCGGGGCCCGCCCAGTGCCACCGATGCCAGGCCTTCCGACACAGCTCTCACCATTGCCACCGACCGCAAGCTTGTGTTCGCTGTGGCGGTAGCCACGCGGCACGGGAGTGCGACCGACCGCTCGAAGAACCCGCGACGTGCAAAAATTGCAGTGGATCGCACCCGGCAAACTTCTCGAAGTGCCCCACTTTCCGAAGGGAATTGCGCAATAAGCGCGCCGGGACGGTCGCACGCGCCGGGAACTCAGTGCCGAGACGACGACAGGAGGGATTAGCTCCACCGCTGCGTAATGCCGTGGAGGAGGCCGCGCCAGGGTCGCTGATGGCGCCGGCTAACGATCCCACTGGTCGCGGCGGCACCACTGGACCTGGTAGACGCCACGGAAAGAGAGGAGGAAGGAAGCATAGAGGCCAGAAGTACAAACCCGCAGATAGGGGCCAATCTGCGGACGTAGCAGCGCAGGAGGACGGGCCAGCGACCTCTGACCCGCAGAGAAGCAACCTTAGCGCAGAACTGCGCGGCAAAGTAGAAGCCGGTGTAGCCACCTTGAAAAGCATCCTGAACCCAGCTGAGAATCCTGACAGCGAGATCATTAGGAGCCTTCTCCGCCAGCTCCTGGCCGACGAGAATCAGGCCTAATGATCTGCATAGACTTAGTCCAGTGCCGCGGCGAAGCGAGACAGGCTGGCACGTCTCCTCCGCGGATGCCAAATTTGTACATACACTTTCGAGGCAGCGCCCTGGGGGCGCCGACCTCCAGAGCCCGGCCCGTAGTCGCGGGTCGCGTTGATAGCCGCAGGATAGAGGGCCCAGCCCTGGCACTGCCACCTCGCGCTCCCGCTTGTAGTACGTAGGATTTATAGATTTAAGATAAAGTAGTTTAGTTTTAAGCTAGTTTATGTTAAATGTTACTTGTGTTGTCCTGCCCTAAGTTAAGTTTGTGCTGTATCGCTTCGTTTAGTTCATAAGGTTTTTATTGTAAATATTATTTAAGATAAAAAGCTATGTTGGACTGAATAAACGAGCCATCACAACCTTTTCAGTGGATGGATGAATGCGAGACGTATGCAAGAAGGTTTTGAGTGTGTGATGTGCAAAATTGGCAATTGGCATATTTACTATTCAAAAATCTCTGAACAACAAAATAATAAACTTTCTTAGTAGACGCATACGTTTTATTTATTATGTTTTTATCTAAATAACTATCTTCTGGATAAGTTTTCGAATGTGAATTTTATAAACAAACAATTATTCTATGTCCTTTGTATCATTATCGAGAATACTTTGAACAAATTGATTTGAATAGTATAATTAATACAAATCTACTTCTACTGAATTTACTGTAACTATGTTACCTCATTTAAGACAGAAAATAAGTAAAAAGCATATTGTGACCGAATTTAGAGCATAAAAAGCGAAAGTTATGATACATTTAATCATACATCTTGCCATACATGTAAACTGGTTTAGTGTGCTTATTTATAAACCTTTGATGGCACTGATGTAATCAAAATAATCATCTTCATGCAGCAATTAAATTATTATTCTTTATAATAAATTACACCTATCCAATTTAAAGCTATTACATCAACAAACGACTAAACATCGCATATCTTTAAACTATTAATCAAGATTGAGGCAATATTCGTTATTAATAGAGATATACCGTTGAAGCTCAGGTAACTTAACCCTTCTGTGTTTGTGGATTTAGTAAAGGTTGTTAACCCCTCTAGTCGGGGTAGTGATAGCCCACGTGTGTGTGCCGACGACACTCACAGGACCACATGAGTACCACTTGTTGCTATTAGTCTGTAATTTACAAGACAGCACATATTTCAACGTTCGCCCATTAGAATGGATTAAGGAAGTCTCTGACGTGAAAGAAGGATAGGCTGATTCAAAATTCTCTTATTTTCTGTCCCATTTGTTAAATACAGATAGTTGGTACATATTTAAATAAGTTTTTTTTTGTTATTAGCCTAATTTCACAAAAGCGACAAATTAATTGAGTTCAATTAAACATAGTTGTACTTAAGTACATCTATGTTTTAATATTTTCATTAGCAATTTAAATTTAGTTGGTAATAATTCCTGTTTGTATTATAATATTTGTCTTTTTTAAATGTATACATAACATAATATTCTTTATCGTTTTGATTTCTAAATATTATAATTATTGTCTTTAACAATGGTTACGTAATCTTTTTATATTGTCCATTTTTATTTCGGGATATAATTGTACATCTAATATTAAAATTTAATATATTATTCCTGTGACGCGCTAACAAAAGTCGACTTCGAACTGTTAGCAAGGTACAAACAGGCGTGAACAGTACTGAAAACCGTCATTATTCGCGTTAACATAACTTCAGCTTTCACGGACTTTTTACGGCCGGATTCTGAAGCCAGATTTTATATCAAAAAACTATCATGTCACATCAATCACATCTACACCAATCTGTACTCATCGATGAGCCAAAATTATTTATTTATTTGTAAAGTACTTAATTATATAAAATAATTATATTACAATCTTACTTCGACCTGAGTACAATATTATCGTCGCGTTTAAATCGGGGCGCTTGATTACAAGCATGTCGATGAGACGTTGATGAGACAAGGTTGGCTACACAAAAAAGAAACTCGTAAGGGACGCGGGCCACACGTATTATACATTATAAGCCTTCGCTTTGCTTTTATCGAGCTATGTAAAACATTTACGTGGATTTTACGGCGTGCTTAGCCGTATATTTCAAGTTTATAGTTGTTTTGTGCGCGCCGTGGGCAGGAGCAGGGCGTGGGCGCTACTCCAGAATCTCGACCCACGTGCCGTTGATCGCAGATACAATTGTCCGCGAGGCTTGTTTATGGAGCACTTGTAGAGATATCGGACAGAAATGACACTCGATCGCGTGCTATAATCGCTCGCCACTCCTTCGCTATTTTACTTTTATGTTGATCTGTTACGGTTTGAAAAATTAAGATGCAAATAAATGAGACTAATCAAAGCTTATTAATTGATATCTTGAAATATTTGCATTTCTATGGTCCTACTGTTAATCTCTACTTCCTATTTATATAGAAACTCTCTGGCAATGTGAGGATTAGCCAAATCCCTTAATATTAATATAATTACGATATATATATATATCGAAGCGACATTTTTTGGTGATATAGTCATATATATTTTCGGAATCAGCATTTTTTACCGATTCTAAAAATATATATTACTATATCACCAAAAAAATGACGCTTAAACCAAATAGCCTTTCACCCCTCGATATATATAATCGTGCATATAATTATACTTACACATACTAATTTGCGTATAACAGTTATAATAAAGAAGGACATATAAGTATTTATTTATACTAGAAAGTAGGGACATTTGTAGGTGTGTTAGTACCTCTAAAAGTATCTATAAAAGTTCTAAATAATATTAGTGGTACTTACAGATATATAAAAGTTTATTATGAGTTAATTTATTTGTTCCGAACCTATTTTTATATATCCTCAATGTATATTGTTGGCCTCGATACTGCCTTATTATATGTACTTAGGTAATTTATACATAATCAGTGTAACTAACCTTAGCAACTAAATGTAGTGACTTATAAACGTCGTCTACTTTGTAATTTTTAAATAATTTTATCGACACATAGAGTCAATGCATATTGAATGCTGTTAATGAGATTTCTTGATCGAACGTACCAATCATATTGTCCAAATATGACTGGAACAACTTCGACTCGCAAAAACTAACGCGAGCTAAACTGTACGCAAATGACACAAACCAGCTTAGGTATCTGTTACGTTTCCTTGTTTCGCTAAACTACTTTTTGTTTCATGTATTTACAGCTAATTTGATCTTTAAATGTATTTATTTGTAGTTGATTTTATAAAGAGCCGTTGTCTAATATGAATTAGGATGAAGGACACGTGAAGTTGTAAAAACACGTGAAATTGGGTGGTCGTAGGACATACTTTGCTTTTTCTAAAGTAACATATAAAATGCCAAAGACAAAGTAGTAGATTTTCATTTAGGCTACGTCTGACAACCTTCTTTGATGGTCAGAGTAATCCTTAGATGATTATTGTAGGTGTAGACCTAATTCAAATAATGTTGAAAGCAGCCCATGTCAGCGCTTACAATAGCACAGTAACCTTGGTTCAAAAACATATCTATTACAAAAACTTATGTCTTTGACTAACTGGCTTTCCAATATAATATAATATAATGTATATATAATGAATTAGTTTATTTTAACACAGTTGTAGTTTTATTTTATATCCGGACTTTTAGTAGTATCCGGACTGTTAGTAGATCCTGGAGCAAACAGGTTCTTGAGTAGAGACTGCAAATCGGCAAACGTAGTGCGGGATGCTCCCCTAAAAGGTGGACCGATGTGTTGCGAAAACTGGCCAGCAATAACTGGATAAGAAGAGCTGAACACCATACTTAATGGAGCTTATTAGGAGAGATTTATTCCAGTATTGGGCTAAAGTAGTTTGATGATTATGAATCCCTGTTATTGCCACGACATACAAGTTCATTGTGGACAGCCACTGCTGGTTTCCAAAGGGACGTAGTGTAATTTTTATTTTCTACCTTTCTAGTGGATTGACGTCGAACACGGAGCGAGGTGTGACGCCAGTTTATCTCCGGTGTCGAGAAGGTAGCGTGTCCTGGATGTACCCTCGAGGAGCGCTGCGACTGTTGTTCCGGCCTTCACTGCCGGCGGACGAGCGCGACTTCAGAGTGTGCATACGGGTCATCAGGCGACCTGATCCGCCGGACCTTTTCCACACGCTGCGGCTCAATGATACGGGTTGGTTAACTAATCATTAGCTTTGAATATCCATACATGCTCCGTATATCCGATAGGAATAAATTGAATGTAATGTAACCATCAAATAACTGGATACTATGTACTATCGTAATCTAGTTGTCTTGCTGAAAAATCTATTCTTCCTTATTTTAAATGAACCAATTATTATAAAAGCGAATGTATAACAAATTTCGTCATTCGTAATTAATACCCTAAATTAGATTGTAAAAATACTCTTTTATTAAGATTTTTGCACCCTTTAAATAGCATTTAGTTGTATTATTTTTCAAACTATAAATAAATGTATTAAACAAAATCAATAATGACATTCATATTTGGTATGATTATAAATTATTCAGATATAAGATAAGAATTTATGTCCGTAACGTAAATCGAAAGTCTCTGTCTTGTATATCCTTATCCGGTAAGCATAATAACTCTAATAGTAACACTAGGTTTACGGGACGCGTCAATTTGACGAATTTCGTATCAAGAAAAATTACAAAAACCGTTCGCATTTTTATTTTATCTTTTCTATTAACTTATTATCCATTAAACGTAGCAAATATATATTGTTATGTATTTATTTCATACTTGTTGCAATATTGAAGTTGTATATATGATACAACCACCTCTATTAACGCGTGACGCGTGTTCGCAGAGATAGGTGTCCAAAACGTCCATAAACCTGGTGTTAACTAGGTGATTTTTCTGTTCTCATGTCGTAAGTTGACTTTGAGAACGTATTGGCACGAAGATGGCTATCGACATTGCAAGATGTAGAGGCCGCTATTGCGTATCTGTAACTAAAGCTGTAACAATGCCTATCGCTGTGGAGCCGTCACGTCATTTCGTGAACGTGATTCAGTGCAAGCAATTTTATTGTGTAACCATTTTTATTAAAGTTTAAGCTATATTGGAGAAACGAGAGTCTTGTAAATTATAGGGTCTTAAACATGTCCAATTATTTAAATAAAAAAATCAAAATATGATATTTTTGTCATATTTTTTAACGGGTTCTTTCTCTATTTATCTTGGTACGTAATATTCTTTTTTATATACCAGTAATTTTACCATTACATTTATCGAAAGCTACAAATCAATATAGAATCGTAATGCTACTTGAAATCTCTCTCACTGTGCCCAAACTCAGTGTAATTCAGTAATATGTACGTATCAAAACGGTATAAATTAAGAGCTATCTTTGTCCACACCGCTTGCAGTATAAGATAGAGGGTCATACTGATTGCATAATAATACTAGTGGAGTCTGTTTGATTTCGCCCAGGTACCATTTTCACTAAAAACTAACAGATTTTCAAATAAACTGTCATCCCTCTTAGGCATAGAATAAAAATTACGTGTTTAGCTTCAGTAGTTTAAATTCTACGATGATATGCCAGTCAGGACAGGTATTTTAAATATAGATGAGATAAATGGCCCTTTGCTTTCAGAAACCGCAAGCCGCTTCCCAGCGCGACTCTTTGTAGAGAGCTCCAGAAGGCTGGTACCTCTGTACGCTCCAAATGACGGTGATCCTCGAGAATTACGCTGTTTCCGCAGCAGACACGGCCGAGCAGCGCTCTACGTCGAGGCGGAACCTGAGGAAGGAACGAAACGAACAGTTGCGGAATTCAAATATGAAGCAAGGCAGTTAGACAGGCGGCATTATGACCCCGCTACATCTGATTGCAGACCGTGCACCGACTCTGAATTGGAGCTTGCGTTCTGCACCAGCGACTTAGGTAATTATAGATATACATTGCCTTTGAAAGGGTAGGTAGAGTCGGTAATCGTTTTGTTGTTGATATAATTAGAAACATGAAGGTCGTTTTTTAAATACCAACACCAGTAAACTACTGGCACTTATAAAAGTTGGCCTTTTAAATAATTAACACGATTGTCGACTAGGTGCGGTATTCATAATGTTAAAGTGGAATCAATAAATATCTACCATATTTGGTAGGTTTGCTTTTTTCATTACATTATCTGGTTGTGTTAATATCTACAGTAAGTCGATTTTTTAATATCAGTAATAACCAACGGCAAAAGCGATAAACAATGCAGAATATTGTATTATATAAAAAAATAATTTTATAAAATTGCATGGATTCATTTACATGTTTCTATCTAATTTGTTATAACTTAGCATTAATGTAATACAAATAACAAGTATCATTACTAACACCCAGTTTCAAAATTCTCTTTCTTCTTAATCTTTAAAACGCTTTTTAATTATTACTAATAAATCATTAATAACATGCATATTGTGACTTCCTCGTGAACCTGGACTGTTTCTCCCAGGTGAAATCTACACTCACAACTGACGTATTTACAAACGAATTTTAAACCTCTACTTTCATATGGATGGAATATCAAAAATCCGCCGTTACTAGGGGCCTCGTCATAGAAAAACTCAATGTAAAAATTTTATGTTTGTATCTTCAGTATTTCTACGACGTTTGTCAGTTAGGACATGTCTTTTTAATGTATACATTAGTATTTAAAAGAGCATTAAAATTAAAAAGCGGTCCTAAAACTGAACGTTAAAGCATTTAATTTGTATTGATGATGGGAAGTAATGTAGACGAAACCGCGATCACAAGAAACATGTAAGATTTCCTATAAAAACATCCTGGACAATCAGTTGTTTTATACACGGACGTAATGAGGTTGAAAAACTTAAAATACGAGAATGTGGTAATTTAATCAAGTAAGTAATAATTCAAATCATGTTAGAATAACAAGCCGCTTTAATTTAAAAGGTAAACATAAAACCAGAAGCAACTTGCAACTAAATGAATGATAATGAACGAGACACTCGGCCGAACTATTTGCCGCCATAGTTAAGATTCTCGCTACTGAAATTAAATGTTATTACAGTAAAATGTACCTCTAATCACGGTGAAATATTTGCAAACACGGCTTGTTGTGACTCGAGGTTTTGTGGTATTTCGAAATTTTGAAACAGAAATATGTTTAACTTGACGTGCGCCTTTGTTGCCGCTAAGTGCTCTGGAGATAAGATATGAGATTTTTACCGGTCATGGTTATTTTCTTTAAGTATATAATGACGTTGATAGGTGGACAGAGATGCTAGGAAATGCTTTTGTTAAGTGTTTTCGTTTTGTGTTTTAAAAATCAAAACAAAATCTTTTACTTCATTTAAATTGAGAATGACAAAGTATTCAATAAATTATTATACTTACGAACTCAGTCATTACAGTAACAGATATGGTTTTGAATCTGATGAAGATTTTTTTGTATCAAAACCTTACTATCTTGAATATCAATTAGAAAACATGTTTAGATAACATACTAGTAGTTTATTTTCCTACAAGTATGAATGTTTGACTCCTTTTAAGTTGCCCACAATTGAGTAAACCATACATATGGATAATATACTTATTTCATTTTTTTTTGTACCTATTGCAAGTTCTTATTCAAATAAAGTTTAATATCTATTTGAAATGTGTATAATTATTTGTTTTTTAAGCGAAATATAAAAATTTAAAACAAACCTAAACTGATGATAAATTTTGATAACACGAATTTTTATAAATAATATAGAATTGAACACAAGATTTCTGTGACACGTCTGCCTAAACCACTTCAGTGGTGAGTCAGAGTCGCAGTAGCTTTTTTGTATGGTTGACCGTTTCAATTTAAAGTTGGTAGTGCAAGCAAGGTAGGCAAGAAGATACCGGATCGACAAGTATGGCGTCGGCACGCGACGCGGCGGGGAGTTAATGTAAACCGTTTTTTTGTCCTAATAGACATAGTTATGTCACATACAGATAGGGTTGGCGCCGCATAGAGCTTACATTAAATTAATATTGTATTTTTTATTGTCATTATTACATTCTTTATTCATCTACGCCTTTTATGCGCGTCATTGTATATCAATCGCTCAAATTAGTAGTTACTGCATTCAGAAACAGTGGTACATTAATTTTCCTTTTTACAACTTAAAAGTGCATAGAAGTTATTATTCTTTTGGTCACCCATTTAAAATCCTACATATGACCATCAAGGTTGCTGTGAGGGCAGCGACCCCGGTGTGTCAGACTCCTACTGACTGAAACCCTTAGTTTGCTACTCTAATCACTCAATCAAGCCTGGGAAACCAATTCGTCCAGTCGCTCGGGGAGCGAACAGCCTTATTTAGGCTTCCTCTCTGGGAAGGGTGGGAGCAAAAAGCCCACGCCTCCAATACCTCTCTCTCCGGCGGCGCGTCGGACACTGCGCACCGCCTCCCTCTCATCCGGGCAGTAGACTTCCTCAAGTACTGCCCGACTAAAAAGTGCTTAGAGATAGGCCTACTCGGATCAAGTAATATTTTATCCAGGGATGTTACGGAGCTTCGACTCCGACTCCGATAAGTCGGAACTTCCGATTGTTATTACACCTTCGGTTCCGAAACTTTTTAATCGGATGAATTAATCGGAAGTCACCATTACTCTTGTAGACAAATCATTTGATTTCATTTTATATGTTGTTGAAACATAATATCAATTAATAAAACAACCAATTCTACTTAATTTGAATTTTTTTTTTAATTTAGATTAAAAAAATATTATTAAAGTTATTAAATTTAAATCTAAATGTACATTTAAATTTATTACTAAAAGGTTTTTTATTTTACATTTACATTAAATCAAATAAAATAAAAATTAACACAAAAACAACCCTGGAGCAAATTTGATTTAATTTGTTCACTGTTAATAGGAAAATATTAATAAGATACAGATTTTTTTATTTTCATTGTCTGTGGATGTGGAAATTTATTACTTTCTAATTAAAACGGTTCACTGAATAATGTTTTTATATGTCCCATAATAGCACTACTTTCTTCTGCCGTCACTTGTGATTACTGACATTGCCTCCGACTCCGATTCCCGACTTCGGTTCCGACTCCGATAAATCAAATTTCAAAACTCCGACTCCGACTTCGGTTCCGATAAAACTACCTCCGTTACATCCCTAATTTTATCCACTGCTTCTATATGTATTGTTATCGAGATGTTTCGATCACTGTTAATATCCCTTGTTAAAAGCAAGAATAATTTCACCATGTTACATAAAGAAATCACTATAATAAATAGGTAACTATAACGTTAACTTTATATTTTAAAGTTTAATTAAATGAGACAACCCTGAGTTCCGATGTGAGCGCACCGAGTGTTCTGCGCCCCACGAGCCAGTGGGCGGCCGGCATTATCCCGGACGGCATTAACCCTTTACATGTATCATTGAAATTATCCTTTATCATGCTACACAATAAATATTATAATATTTTTCTAACAAAAAAACATTCTTGTTCAAAATATCATTAAGACTTTTTTACCTTTATACCATGAAACCCGCTGTATTTAATAATGTATTAGAACCTACTTAATATAAAGTTTATAAAATGAAGCTATTTCATACTTATCAAAACTGATACAAACTTCAATTTTAACATCGTTAGCTACGTTGCGTTTATACTTGCACAAATACCGTTTTCTCTAAAGGTTCAACAGAGATGGTTATGATAGCTCGTTAATATCAGCCTCCTATATAATTATCGAGTGACGGGAGGTGCGGCGGGTTGTCGTCCGCTTACGGCCACTAAAGCTATTCACTTATCTTTCTCAAACAAAAGCTTGCTCGAAAAAACCCTCGTGTCCATTTTGCGCCGACTCACGGCTGCACAAAAAGTAACAGCCCGAACAATGGCGACAAAGATTAATATCTAATCTAGACGCAATAAATCTATAACCACGGTGTCGGGCACGAGGGAACTTGCCATTAGCGTTTGCTATTGTGCGGCGAACATTGAAAAGTTGATCTCAATTGTAATAATTATACGCTTTGATTCTGAGAATAATATGACGAAGTTGTCAGGTTATTAGAATATTTCATACATTTTTGTATGCGTAGTCGTTTGTGGTACACATTAATTATACATATATACTTCTATATCTGGCTGGATTTACTAAATTTTTAATAAAACGCGCTCTTTTAGAAAATGCGGTTTTATCTGTAATTTTCGTCGTAAAATAAACCGTTTTCAAGTTTTTAAAATGTAATTTATATAATGCTCCTTTAGGTAACACTTATATAATCCGATAGGCAACGTAATAAAGTATCAGTTCGGGTAAGTTAACTCCAAACACAAAAGTTTATTATACACAAGTTACAAGACAATGTGTTGTGGTGTTCTTTAAAATATAGTATTACAAACTAACCCGACGATCTCCTTACCGCCTCCTAACAGTCAGTGAATGTCATATTCATTTTTAGCTAAACCTATTGTCTCCCTCCACTTCCTAACCCCTTCTAACTTTATCTCTTCCGTCTCTACCATCCACTACCCAATGGATAGTGGGTTTCTTTAGCCTAGGTCCGTCTCCAAGGCCTAATCTATTTCTATGTTAAAACGGAAATACAAACATACACATATAAGAATTTATAATATTAGTAAGGATTTAATAGAAGAATCCTAGTGTAGACTAACGTTTAAAACATTTCTTTGCAGTGTCTCGCGGTGTGATCGTGGGTACCGAGCAGCGTGAGGATCTGGACACCACGCAGTTGACTCTGCGGTTGACGAAGCTCATCCGCGCGACTGCCGGCGATAACGACACTAAAGGCAAACCAGACAACGATGATTATTATAGGTGAGAATAACTTCCAATGCATTTCCCTGACAATGGAATTAAGTAATCCAAGGATTAATAAAAAAAAATTCTAGACTAGAGAGTGGGTTGGAATGTGCTGATAAATCGTTAACCATTGAAATATACTTGTCCTTGAGAGGAAACTGTGCCTCGGTAGGCTCAGTAAGCATATGCTAAACGACAACTATTGTAAGAGAAGGTTGGAAGATCGGACTCATTGGCAAACCTCGGGCCTAAAGTGCTCACATTAAAAGATGTTAATTTCCGTTGTTGTAATCTTATCTGATATAAAAAATCCGTTAATTTCGGATTCTTTCATTTCTGACATATACCCTGGAAAAATCTGAAAATAGTTCTTATTAAGTTTACGTAGCACACCTTATTTGGCATCTGGCTGTAAATTTCTTCATTTGTAACTTTCTCGTGATTCGAAATGATTTGTTTTATATATCGGAATTTATATCCAAAGTCAATACGTCGCAAATATCTTAGAGTCCTATGTAATTTAAACAAAATATTTCATAGAATTTTGCAATCTTAGACAATTATGAAATATTTTTAGTATGTAATGCGAAAGTAGTAAGAAGAATTGCTTTGATAAAATCTGTATCCTGGTGTTGTGTCGTCAAGCCGGCGCAGGGTGATCACGTTCCATGATAATATCTGGTGAAGTTTTGACGACTTTTATAAACATTTAAAGTCGTCTTCATACACTCGCATAGTGAGTTGTTTTGCTACAATCTCGTCTTACAATCACTGGTCTTTGCCTTAAACGCGTCTTTGCAACGGATTCTGGTTTATACATTTTCTTAAGGCTACAGTTGTACACAATGGAAAACTAACTTTTATAACTCTATATAACTATATACGAATGTACGAACAAGATATAATTTTGGTCACGTATTTTGGGACCTTGGACAAAAAAACCATTCCTTTATTGATAACGCTTGTAAAAGACTACAATATGTATGGGATTGACACAAGCTTTCAAAATATCACGTTGCCAAGTTGTCAGTTCAATAGCATTATCGATAAATGTGCTACTTTGTCTAGAGGCGGAGTTGCGTTCTTTTTCGTTAGAGTCGTTACATATTTAACTACAGAAAGCTAACAGTCATGTAGTTATGTTGTTTTTATATCTATCTTTTATTACTTCGATTTCAAATTAAGATATAAAGAATGTAAAGGTACTTCTCTCTATATTTGTATACTTCTATATTTATTTCTATGGGCGTTCTAAGACTGTTACAAAACCGGTGGCAAAAGTTTGTTATTATAAAAATGTATCGCTAATATTAAAAACGCAATTGATAATGGCATTTCTAAAGCGTAGTAAACCCAAACACATTAAACTAAAAGTATATAGACACATTTTGTCTATCTATAACAAGAAAGCTTATTAATTCTTTGTTGATAGATATGATGTGGACAACACACTGGAGCGCACGACGCATCGCAGCCACAGCAAACGGAAGGCGCGGAGCCTGCACGCGCACGTTCACGTGTCGTCGGTGTGCGGCGCCGGCGCCGGCGCGGGTGAGTTCCTAGTCATGGCTCGTCGGAGACTCGGCCGCTACTCGCTGGTCTGCGCGCCCAGGGTGGAGGACTGGATGAGGCTCGTCGAGAGGAGAGTCACCGACGGTACGGCGCACTGTTTGCTGCAACACTGAGATTCATTGACACGAAAAACACATTTACTAAAGTCATACCCGCTTTTTTTAGTAAAAAGCATTGTCTTTTTAGTCATGCAAACTAGGATTGTTACGAGTATCAGCACCAGCAGTTATTGCGCATATATTTCAATTAAAACGTTTGCACGTCGCGGTTTTGCGATACAAGAATTGTCTTATTTACGGTAAAGCTGGTATAAATAGACTCATTTTTTTAATTTCACTTTCAAATAAGTTTTTCGTTGCTTTTATAATTTTTCAAGTGCGCATCTGTATAGTTTATTTTGTGTATAATATATAAAAAAACCAAGCCTGTTAACTAATTTTAAAAAGTATTTTATTAGCTTATATTATACATTGGAAACTATAGCAAATTGTGTATATTTTATATATTATTGAAGTAATATAAATTATATAACTCCACCAGAACTAGATAGTCCATAATTTGGCCTTAAAATGGTAAAGTTGAACAGGCAATATTACTTCGTAGTACAGTAGCCATTTATAGTTGATATTCTAAGAAACTTTGTAATCTGGATTAAATTCACTATTCTTACCCCTTCATTTGCAAATATAACGTAGTATAACTCTCGTATGCTTTAAAATCTATTGTTTTATCGTGAAAGTCATGTATTAAAGTGTTTAGGAGGAATTAAGTAAAATTAGTAGAAATTTTCTTTCCTTTCTCCTTTTCCTTGTGTATATTATATATTATAACTCAGTTGTGTTTTATTCAGCTTGCCATAAAATAGTTACTTATTGCAATATTGTACAAATATCAGATTATATTTATATAAGAAATGTCTATATTTTACTATAAATTATAGATTTATAAAATGTGGTCCGCAGTGCCAAAATATGTAAGATCTTCATAAATAGATATAAGGTTGATCTCAACTCTGTACATACGTAGCGTTAGGATTAAATAGCTTTATTACTAAGCAATGTCGTGCATCCCGTAAAAACAACTTAGAATCTGGTGTTTCCCAGAATAGGGGTCTCGGAACCCATATTGGACCAAAATTTAAAATATTGTATGTATTAACAAATGTCCAGGTATAACAAAATAATGCTTTTTTATGCTTCTGTTGGATGTATGCCTCTGGTAAGTACCGTATGTGTTAGCATTTCGGTCGAAATAAAACTATAGTCATCAATGAAGATTTAGGGTATCACTACTAACTTCAAATATATTTATGTCGGTATTCAAATATTTACGAAATAATGTAATCTACAAATATTTTCAATGTTTAACTGGAAAATAATTAGAAATTTTAACAAACATCAATAATATGATCGAAATCTAAATTAGATTTTAAATATACTAAAAACAAATTATGCTTTTGAATAAAAACAAACATAATTATTAATTGTAATGATAATATCTATAATTATGAACATAAATTATGAGTTAACACTGCAGATAAATATTTCTAACACATTCTTAACTTAACATTGTCATTAATGTGTTTTAATTTGAATTTAATTTAAAGCGCGAGACCTTAAATTAGCCACTAACGGTAGTGAAAAATGTATTTCAAAATAATAGTGGTAAAAACGAAAAATGTTTTGATATAATATAAACTACACCAAAAACTGTAAACTGGTATTACGACAGTGGTGACTATAAAATAATATTGATTTTGACGGTTGCTGCGTTCTCCGTAGCTAGCAAAACTAAGTAGGTATAATAAAAAATATTATATCTGGTGCTAGCCACATAACTATTTCAGGAGCTTCCATTTAAATGTTATCTTAAACAGTTTTAACTTTACATATAAAATGCCTTATTTTTGTAACATAAATTAATATATTATGTACATAAATTATAATTATTGTTGATATGTGATATAGATATGTTAAGTATGTTACTATGAAGTGCCTACTGTAAATATATATATATTTTAAATCGATGTAATAAGTATAGAACGTGTGACTTTGAGATACGTTGTGTTTATCATATAGATATTTTATGTATTAAGGAGAAATGTTAAATAAAATTATTTCCAAAAAAATAACATCTGTGTATGATTTCTTAAATATTCCTTACATATTATTATGTATGTATTTGGAATAGTCGCAGGACTCTTTTTCTAGGAAATTGTAAAAATGTTCAAGCTCTTTATAGTTACGATTTCTTTTAGATAAAAAGGGAAGATATTTTTTTATTAAATAACCATCTGTATGCATGTAGATCGTAATGTTTAATTATTCATGTGGAATTGTAAAATACTATTCAGAACTTGCCTGCTTCGCTCAAATGTGATTACACTCAAAACATGTGATTTTCGCAAAACGTGGAAACACGTATTTTTTATTTCTAACTAAAGTGCTCTATATCCGTTTTCATAGTGCTAATTTTGTATTTTACTAATGTGGCAAACAAACTTTCACTCCTTTAGAGGTAGATTGTTAAAAAACCCTCCTTAGTGGTAGCTTATGTCATACAAAGAAATCGATGTCTAATTAAATTATTCTACTTCAGCAATTTAGTCTACGACGATATGTCAGTCAGAGCAAGTGTTTGTATATATTCACATATTTTTTAATATTTCAAACAGAGGAAAATTGTAACTACCGTATAATGAAAGAAAGTTTTCCGCATCTGAGACAGAAATAAAAAAATACAATATTTTGATAATATCAAAATAGATGCTTTTGTCAAAAACCAATTTAATACATTCGCTACCGGCGCTTGAGAAAAAAATCTTGAACTATAGCCCATGGACTTTTTTATTATAATATGACTTTAAATGGGATTGAGTTGTTTAATATTATATTTAAAAAAAAAGTAATTATCTCCAGACCAAGGAGGATTGTTCTTTTACAGGCCATTACAACTGTTTCGGAAAAAAAAATAGTGTAAGAATTTGTAATAAACTGAACAAGTAAACAGCTGATCCCACTTCTCAAGGCACTCAAACATAACATTTGTATTAGATGTCATTCGGGTTTTCTCACGATATTTTCCTCCACTGGTGAACTTGTGTAAGTCCGTACGTAATCCGGAGAAACTCAGAGGAGCGTACCTGGATTCGAACTTGCAACCATTCGCATTGTCGCGTATCGAAACTGGTCACTTTTCTTGTTGATAATAATTTCTGCTAACATCGCTTATTGATTAATAGATTCTGCTAATACGTAGTCTGTTAATTGATAATTAATACACTGAGTAGTGATACCGGCATTTCTATCTACATCGGATTAAAAAAAAGATATAAATATAGCAATTTTTTATTGAAAAATCACAACTGATACCACATAGAAAAACTACTCGGCACGGTTTAACTCTTAATTATATATTATTATAATATCACATAAAACTTTATAATTTGATAGACTATATACACAGACAATCGTTAGTTTTTGGTACACTCAGTGAATAATTCCATCGTTAAGTGATCACGACACAAATAAATAAACAAAACATAACATAATATTCTCTTTAATAGACGTTTTAAACAACATAAAACATATATAATGAACTAAGGACTAACACATCCAAATAAACCTATTTTATACTGATTAAATCTGGATCGGATTTTACATGGCAACTGTGCCTAAAGTTACTTTCTTACAACAATTGCGTTTATATTTCAAAGTATTTTTACAAAAATTTCATATTTGAAATTTATCATCTTTAAGATAATAGAAATAAAATTGTCGAAGAGACGTTGTCCAGCCGTGGGTATGGAGCTATTGATTTTGTTAAATAATATTGCATAAGGTATCTTCAGTTGCTTTTTTATAGTAAAGTTTATCAAATAAGACACAGTTTTCTCAAATAACGTTTTTCCATATAAAAAAATGTTATTTTTCGTATTTTGACGTCTATACAGTTTAAAATACGACATTTTAAGCATGTATTAATCTGTTTTTATACCATTACCGATTGTCATTACATGACACGCCAATTCTCTTCTTTGACAAAGATAAGTGGTAAGAATTATTAAGTTAATATCATAGTTAATTATGTAGCAATGTAAATAAAATAATGATTGCAAATCTACATTTAAAATTTTCAATAAATATTTATAAACATAATTTTTAACAGGTACAAATATTTTTATATGTGATATGTAGTAGAGTTGGATTCATGCATAATATAATATAATTTGGCAAATTATTTTGGAATTATTTGTGAACTGATCCATTATTTATTATAATACTTACAAATGTAAAACCATCACACTTTTTCACTTAAATATTTTGAGTTAGTCGGATATAAACAAAATTGCGTAGTTTTGAGTTAATATTGGCATATTTTGGATAAAAAAAATACATTTTAAATTCTATTAAAGATATCATTCAGTCAGATCAAGTACGTTAATGTCATTTCAATTTATCACGCATATCCCAAACGACAGTATATATTCCCATATACTCAACTCAATTATCCATATCGAGGGGTGTAAACCTATTTGGTTTGAGCGACATTTTTTGCCAATATAGTAATATATATATATATTCGGAATCAGCGTTTTTTACTGATTCCAAAAAAATATATATTACTATATCACCAAAAAATGTCGCTTAAACCACATAGCCTTTCACCCCTCGATATAATAACATTAATAGGTAGGCATTGTAAAGAAAATAAAAAGTATATTTCGTTGTGCGAAAAAAAAAAAGAAAAAAAAAACAAATATACCTATAAATTCAAAAATTAATCTTTAAAGTCTTTTGCTTGTGGCAATAATTTATATACAAATAATTATAAAATAGATAATCTAGTTACCGCATATTCATATCACCATAAAATTCTAGGCACCTATAAAAATAATTAGAAATAAATTGATAATTACTCACACGCACACGAAATTTTTTATTCTATATTGTCATTTAATTTCATAGCTAATTTACGTAGATGTTTACAATATTTTGATATATATAAATATAATTTTAATTACAAATAACAGTTCGTGATGATATTATTGTCTACTATAATTAAAAAAGTTGAGGAAGCTCATTTGGTCTCCGTTATATTTTTCGTTTCATTTTACAATTTGTGAAAATTAGTTTTATTTTTTGTTGTATGTTTACACAATATAGACAATATTTATTTGTGATTGTGATATAAAAATTAAATTAATAAATATTTCTTGAATTTCTAACCTAACTAATACAAGAAAACAAATAATATAAATACATTTTCCATTAACTTAGAAAAAAAAAACTTTTGAATTAACACTATTTTGTTTTTACAGATAAACATAATTTAAACTGCTCTTTATGGTCATTCAAATGTAGTTTACACATTTTATTGTTTAAAATACAAATTTACTAACGATCAAGAATATAGCGATGTTGCATATCACGTTAGTTATAATCAGTAACTACTATAGACATTATATACTATAGTAGGGCCATTTTACACTGAGTTGTTAGGTAATAAACGTCAGTAATACCCGCGAAACGTCGACAATAACGAATAAATGTATTATTTTATACATTAATTACATAATGATTTGTTTAATTCAGTTTAAAGTAATTATTTAGTTTCGTTTATGCAGCATATGTTCAAACAGTATTTAATCAAATATTTGTATACATTTTAATTGATTTTTTTATAATAAAAACTTTAGGAATTAAAACTTATACTGTATGTATAAAATGAATGAAATTGTGATATGGCTTTTTGTAGATATACATAATATATGTATAGAGGTATGACTAGCAGGACATCTATATAGATGTCCTCTACCTGCGAGTTAAAATAAGAATGTCACAACGTATCGATATGCACACGCTGTTATTACGTACAGCACTAGTGCTCTTCGTAAACCTAACAAGTGCGAGCGAAACAGATAGACAAAAAGATTTATTGCCCGACGACTCAGTTTAAAACGGCCAGAATATAATTAAAAACCTCCTTCAATATCACAAACCTTTGTTGAAAAACTCGATCATGTGATGCTAACAAATTCTTAAATAATGTAAAGTTATAATTTCTCCTATTTCTAACGCGGAATATTGGTATCATTTACATATGAGCAAAGACGGGCAAAATGTAATCAGAATAATTATGTAAATCGCAATGTAATCGTTCTTCATTAATCTGATTACATTTTGCCCATCTATGCCTATGAGTAGTTAAACATTAGACCGGCGATTTTTTTTTTAATAATTGCATGCAAAGTGACTACTCCACACGTGAAGTTGGGTACAGTGCTGTCTTAGAACGGTAGCGACCGCCGTGGAGCGAGAGTCCAATGACAATGGCCGTTGTCGTGACCAATTAAATATACCACAACCGAAGGTCCTTAGGTATACGATAATTATTAAACAATGTAATTATATTGTACTATGATAGGCTGTTTCCACTTTACGCTTGTATAGTACATTGTGCCCAACTCGACCAGTAGCACTGCTGATCTAAATTTCAGTTTGGAAATGCAAATAAAAACAAATCGAGGGTTGAAAAGCTATTTGGTTTAAGCGACATTTTTTGGTGATATAGTAATATACAGTGAGTCCATAAAGTATTCGTCTAGTCGCAAGTTTGAAAATAAAATCGTCTCTAAAGGACCAGGTGAATGAGAATGAGAATCTCGATTAATTGAACATATTGAAAAAAGGAATATTAACCATAATAATGCGAAAACAAGTACATAAACAAATTTCTAGCGATAACGAGGGTAACAAAACAAACATTCGTTTTTCGCTAGTTAAAAAAGTATTCATCCACCCTTAAAACAATAGGCGTTCGCGGATACAAGGTCACTTCTAATACCTAATACGCATCTGTTGTTAGCTCTTATAACGTATAGGACAACCTGACATTATTTCGAGCTGATCGGAGAATAGTTATATTTTTTTAAATATTATGGGTAGGAAGGGCTGTGAAACAAGCCCGACTGAAAGAAAACTCATTTACACCTACATAATGAGTGTAAATCTTCCTGCAAGATATCCAAGTTGGTAGGTAGACCTCTATCTACAGTACAGTCGGTGATTGATCGTTTCCGTAGAATAAAAACATTTAAAAATCATCCATGGAGTGGACGCCCTCGTGCACTGACCGAACAAGACGACAGGTTTATTGTGCGAGAAATTAAGAAGAACCCAAAAGTTAGTGCACTTAAGCTTCCTGGGGAACTGTACAGTAGGGGCAAAAAAGAATGCGTCAATAAATCAAGAATATATGCAAAAAAAAAAAGGGTATAATGGCCGGGTATATCGCAAGAAGTTTTGAATTAGCAAACATAATCGAAAAAAACGTTTCGCTTTTGCCTAAGAAGATAGATTGAAGAAAGAATATTTCTGGAAGTATGTCATATTATGTGATAAAAGCAAACACAACATAGTTGGTCAGATGGAAAGCAAATTGTGTGGGGAAAGATGAATACTAAGGTGCTGCCTCAAAATCTCACGTCTACAGTACAACATTGTGAAACATTCCCTTATTGTGTGGGGGGTATATGAGTGCAGAAGGTATAGGAAAACTGCAGTCATATTAGACATTATGGATCATAAAATGTATATTATACAGGGTTATAGGTAACTAACGCACAGCCTCTTAAGGGTGGCTTTGATTTATCAAGACAGACAACTTTTGTTGTACGACTTTTTCTAATTCAATTACTTTTTTTCCCATACAAAAAAAATAAAAATCAGATTTGCAGTTCTGAACTTTTTAACTCTTCGTAAGGCGACGATCGCGCCACGCCGACATAGGCGACCGAAGACAGACTTACGTAGTGCGCGGCGTCTTGTGTCGCTACTAACGAAGAAAGGGGTCTGCGGCGTGGTGAGCGGGCGTGGCGACATGTGCTTGACTACTGTGTAACACGGGTCATGTCAGTCGCAAATTTGCTTGCGTGTGCGCTGACGTGTTAGTTGTCCCAGTGACGCGTTCGTTTCATAAATCACAATGTCAAATCGATACACTAACATTGAATATACCGAAATGGTGCGTGTTTATGCTCGGTGCGGTGACAATCTGTCTGAAGCTTGCCGTGAGTCCGCGAGACTATTTCCGAATGTGTTGACACCGAGTAAATAGATTTGTGAGTATTTTTGTAAATAGTTTAATTATTGTAAATAGAGTGATTCCACTTTTTAAATACGCCTACATTAAAAAATAGTTTGCAATTATCTATCTTCAAACAGACCGCGCGCCTCTTTTGGTGCGATGAATTGCTTGATTACGTATCAATGTTCGTGTTTTTCTATTTACTTTTTTATTTTTTAGTGTAGCCAGTCCTAAGCCTGGATAAGTATGAAGGGATTGTGGATTCAGTGTATAAATATGTACAGATTGTACAACCTTTGAAACATTAACTTACGTAGAGGCCTTTACCTTGTTAATTTTACGATGTTCCCTATGGCAGACAAATAATAGGTTGGTTTTGTTTGTGAAACAATTATTTAATGTTTTATTTTGATTCTAGTTTGTTTTAATAGTGTATTAGTACGTCAATCAATAAACATTTATTTTCACTATTTAACTAAATATGGAAATTTACGTTCAAATAATTGTTATAAGCGAGTTTGTAAAATAAACAAGGTATAGGGTTAATAAACTTTCTGCTACGCGATCCTTAACGCTGCGTAGCAACGTAACTTTGCGCACGACTGCATAGCACCAGCTGATTGGATACTACGCCAGATCGAATGAAAGTTGGAATATAGAGCTAACGATGACTAGATATTCACACTAAAACTAAAAAAAAAAAATCTAACGATGTATTAGGTTTTGGCAAAAGTCGTACAACAAAAGTTGTCAGTCTTGATAAATCAAAGCCACCCTTAAGAGGCCGTGCGTTAGTTACCTATAACCCTGTATATATAAAAATATATAACACCCCAAAACAACTTCATACGCCACCTTAAAGTCCGGATATGAATCCAATCGAACATCTTTGGAAAATGCTTAAAGATAATATTAGAAAAGGCACATCAGTTACAAGAATAACTTAAAATGAGCACTTCAGTAAGAATGGGATAAAATTCCATCTTCTGTGGCAAAAATTTTTGTTGATTCCATTCCCAGAAGAATCCAAGCAGTGATTGTCGCGAAGGGAAATCCAACTAAGTACTAAATGTATTCTAAAATTATGTTCCGTAGCTCAAAACGCCATGAAACATGGTATGGACGAATACTTTTTGAACTAGCTAAAAATGAATGTTTAGTTTCTTGTTACCCTTGCTATCGCTAGAAAATAGTTTATGTACTTGTTTTTGGATAATTATAATTAAAAAAGCTTCTTTCAACATGTTTGACTAATCGATATTTTATTCGCTCCTTACCTTGTTCTTTAGACACGATTTTTGTTTAAACTTGCAACTAGACGAATAGTTTTTGGACTCACTGTATATATATATATTTCGAATTGGTAAAAAACGCAGATTCCGAAAATATATATATTACTATATCACCAAAACATGTCTTAAACCAAACCAAATAAACCAAATAGCCTTTCACCACTCGAAATTTTGAGGAGGCAGGGCGATTGCCCGAACCGGGTCGTGGTCACGCTACTAAAGTGCAAAGACAGTTATACTGATTTGCTCCGGCCTATCGCGTTTTGGGATCAGCTTATTTACTTACAGTTGCATATACACCTAGAAACCTTTGGTTGTTGTAATATATGTGTGCGGACATGACGACAGTGGCAGTCGATGGTCTCCTGGGAGTTGCTGCCGTTTTTAAGCTCCATTATACTTTCCATCAGATGCATTGCAGTCACATTGTCAAGCCAGTTACAAAAAAAATTACACGGGTAACGAACAAGTTAGACAGAGAATAAAATATACTACATTTCAAACCTTATGCCGTTAAATTCTAAATGACTAAATATTGTACTAGAAAAATCATATTTTTTTTACAGTATATTTCAACGAGACTGTTTTTTCTGAGTAACTTATGTGGTAACAAGAAAAATAACATATAAAATAGGCACATAAATGTTACATCAACCTACGCATAATAATTATTACTATTTTTTTAACGATAGCGTCATGAAATTATTACTTTTTGTCACTGTTACATTACCGGTGAAATATCACGGCGTTATTTTTACACACGCCTATAATCCCAGGCCGTATCACAAACTTAATGAAATAATAACTTTAATCGGATTTTGGTACGAATGACAGAGATATAGTATGTTTATATAGCGTTGACACTTTTACGCCTCGTCAAACTGCTGTCAAATATGGATATACGATGTTATATATAGTTAGTTTGGGATATGTCCGAAAGTCAGGTACAGATTTCTTAAGCCGAGTTTCGGATTTCGGCACTGTTCGGAAGCGAAGACACAGCAGCGGCTGTCAGATTTCTATGCACCGCTTTGTTTGCATTTATATGGAGAACCGTATTATGAAGTAGGGGATTGCGTGGCGCTGTCACTCTGACAGTAGACAGCCCTGCATAGTCGCATACATTGGACGCCTTTACACAGGATAATTTTATAAACGAGGGAGATTTTTGAAGTGATCATATCGTTCGGAATTGATGTTGTATTCGCTAAACATTTTTGATGTTCAGTGTAGACTCGTTGCTACCCTGAATGTACTGTGTTGAAGAGATTCTCTTCTCACAGACCTGGGTCTAACTGAGTCGGTCTGAACGCAGGTGTGTTGACGGCAAACTACATAGTAATTTTTACATATAACAAATTGGTCACCGTGAAATATTGACTATTGTGTTATCGCTAAAAAGGTTTTATACTTTAGAAATTGTTCACAAAGGAATGCAATTAAAAAGGCATTTCTAAAGCGTAATAAGCCTAAATCATTAAAATAAAAGTTCAATAGACACGTTTTGTGTATTTACAAGATATTCAGAATTCAATTCTAATCCCAAATATGTGAAATCAAAGTAAATATTACAGTTCCTATTTAGGTATCAAGCGTCCATTTATTTCATGGTGGGAAGAAAATGTGTGGTCGATATTGCAAGATGTACGGTGGCCAAAATTGTAAATTCTTCACTGGCTAGATGAGACATTGCATCGGCCGTGCCAAGAATTGTGCAGTGACGTCATAATACATAATTCGTTGCCGATTTCTGTTGGTAACAAACAAGACTCGTTAGCTCAGTAGGTTAGAGCACCGATATAAATTGAAACTTGACCATCGGAGGGCGGAGGTTCAAATCCTTCACGAGTCAATCTCCTTATACTTTTGATTTTTTGGGACATTTCCATATATGAATGAATAAATAACAATTGTTCCTGTCCTACTAAACGAGGATAAAGTACGAAGAGAAAACAAGTCGATACCTATTTACTTAAAATTACGTAAAAGGAACTTTATTCAACAGTGGCGGCACAGTCGCTACGGTGAACACGATTTTTACGGATATACATGAGCTGCTCCCAAAACGCGACAGGCTAAAGCGAGTCACAATGACAGTCTTTACACTTGTGTACTGTGGTAATGACGCAGTTTGGACAATCGTCTTACCACAAAAAAAAAATTGCTTTTCTTGCTTCCTATCTAGGTTAACCAATTCTTCTGTTATATGTTATGTTGTGTGCCAAGTAAATGCTTTTTCTGTCTTTTTCTACCTGACTCTCGCTGCTAATCTCCGAATCATACTAAGAACCTCAAAAATAATATTTAGAAAACACCAGGTCCATTTATTCGAATTCGACCGGCGTCGGTGTCATAACGTCTAACATGATATCCTCCATATTGGGAAGGACAAGAACTTTCTCGAACTCCTTGTTGAGCTTCTGCTCGATCCAGTTTGATATATTCGAGAACCTTAAAGTCCTTGCACCTACAGCGGGCCGGGCCTTTAACACTAACTGAGGGTTCGTCCGGAATCTGAAATCAAACATATCCTGATATAATATAACCTGATAGCGCTTGTTTGTAACGAATTTAGGACCTTTACACTGTTTAGCTGAGGTACAATTTGTAGGCCTACGTACTTTATCCATCATGTGTCTTGCGATATCGATCAGTCATCCGATATTCTTTGATTCGAATTACAATATTGACGGATGGAAAGCGACCTGTGATCGAACGGAATAAGACCTGTATCCGGGAAGCGGGGCGGAATGTGGGGGGTACGAGGAATTGTGACAATGTGATTCGACGGATTCGCGGGCTATATTAGATTTAAGATTCTTATAAATTGTTTTTATAATATATTTAAATGCATTCATTAATATATTTATGATTGTTTCCGAATTGGGTGGTTTCCTAGGTCCGTATTATGGCGTATTCAGATTAGTCGCAACGCGTTATCGCTCTAATAAATCTGAAATAATCGATTTAGAATTCAAGTAGGTCTATGTTATAGAGAGAATCTAAACTCACTTAATTTTAGAATACAAAGGAGATTATATTTATAGCAAAAATAAAAACACAAAATATAAAAATTAGCAGTATTAAAAACTCAATTAAAGGCATAAATCGAAACAAGAACTGAACATACATGTGTTTACGAATCGGTGACGTCCTGGACGGATGTTATTACTATTTTAGTTTTGGTGCGAATTGAAATTGATCTTTTGAACGGCGACGCTATCCTCCAAAGCTTTTGTTTTTCAAAAATAAGACAGTATTTTGTATAAATAAGGAGCGTAAAGTTATCGCAGAGTACTTTTCCCAAATCAATCATTATATCCTTACTAATCGGCTTATTTCATAGATACCGAGTCTTGGTCAATGAAATATATTTCTAGGCGATAAAGAAAAACACTACTCTTTCCTTTTTAATTTTTTTGTTATTAATTACTAAATTATACAGATAAAGAATAGAGTCTCACCCAATCCATATGCGGTCGTGAGGCGGCGGCGGTAAATTCAAAGCGAGACGACCTTCCAGCCCTTGTACTTCCAGATGTAGTTTGATATCCGTATTCGATAGGCCTTCCATCGCTCGTTTGACGTATTTGTAATCGGTTACCTTTGTAAACAAATGTAATATAATATACTTCATGCATTCCATAGTATCATTATTATATTTCGTTAGCCGTGGTGGCTGCCGGCAGAATAGAATAGCACCCCCCTCTTCTTGCCGCGGTGTCGTAAAAGGCGACTAAGGTATCCGGTATATATATTAACACCGCAATTCAACCAGGTGTTCCGAGAAGGAAAACTCGACCAAACCTGCATCCCGCTCCCTCCCGATCGTACTCGGAGCTCGGACGAGAGAGTGCTTTTCTAGCAGCGCGTCCAGTTATGCACTTAAATATCTTCTGCGCAATTGACTGTTTCCGAAAACTGGACCTCGATTTTCTTAATCGGTGTTGAAACAGTCGCCGTGGCCGAACCCGGCTAGGACATCATCATCATTATATTTCGTGGTCTTCGCATTACCAAGGTGCAATTCGGATTCTCATAGCCGATGCTCGGCCACGTTAACCGAACAGCGACTGTCAGTATCATAATAAGACAGTTGCTTCTAAGAACGGGACAAATTATAACAATAGGCGTGCCTGTTATTGACTTTGTTACTTTCACACACGTACAATTGTCATAATACTATCTCGCTTTTAGGCCGTTTGATTTTCATACATCACTGTTTAATCACCAGTAATTTAACGTTTTAATTTCCCGTTGTTTCCATTCCTGGTTTTTTCTAAAGTTTTTTTTAATATAATTAACAGTCGAACGCTTGACCTCAATCACACCTGGTGGTGGAAGGCGAATATGAGTCGACGATGTACCGAATCAGCCTAACAAATGCTTATTCACTCTTCGCTTAGACTCCCAACCTTATTATACTTTTGCGATATTTTTAGAAATCTAAATATATATAACTCAAAGGTGACCGACTGGCTGACTGACTGACTGACTGACATAGTGATTTATCAACGCACAGCCCAAACCACTGGACAGATCGGGCTGAAATTTGGCATGCAGGTAGATGTTATGACGTAGGCATCCGCTAAGAAAGGATTTTGATGATTTCCACTTCCAAGGGAATAAAATAGGGGATGAAAGTTTGTATAAATCTTCTCAGATTTTCGACTATAATATAATAGCTTGATAGTTTTAGCGCCTAATGACAGATTAGGCCCTAATTTTTTACACACGCTAAACAAAAGTAAAGCCACAAAAACTATATCTAATTAATTATAATATTTCTTAATGCGAGCGAAGCCGCGGGCAAAAGCTAGTTCTTATATATGAGACTATCGATTGAATAATTTAGTAACTGATAAGTAGTTCTAGCTATGATAAAACTGATTCGAGATTTTATCGCTTACGAATTTCTTACTAGAAATCTCATGTTGTAAGTGCTTTGAGAACGGCGAATAGCTATCCTGGTCACGTTGGGCACTATATATAAGCGCAAAGAGGATACAACTACTAATGCGTCTCTGCTAGCCCTGTAAGGGATATAGCGTGACGATTTTCTTCTGAAACACGTTCAAAATTATTATTATTGCTAGATAAAAGTATATACCTGTTGGAAATATTTATTAGTCGCAATCTTATCGACCATTCGAAGGAATTTCTTCTTAGAGGAGCCTCCTTCTGTCGTCGTGGATCTAAAATTAAAAAATATACTATATTCAGATTATTTCCTTAGAAAACAGGAAAATTATATTTTTTTATACTGACAGGACATAGTGGCTACCTCACATCTGAGGGTAAGCGTGGTGCAGACCAAAAATCCCAATTATATATCCTAATGCGAAAGCTATAATTTATTATTTACGTTGATCTGCTCTTCTCGCTTATGCTCAATAAATTGTTATTCTCTCTCTTTCTATCAACCAAGCCATCCTATTTTTACTGACTTATAATTTCTGTGATAGTGACTTGCTTCGGCGTGTCGCGTTTTGAGATCACTTAGCGTACTTCTAGTTGCTCATAGATGTAAAAACCTTCAGTCGTGGTATATGAGGGCCGGCATGACAACGGTAACTTTTTTTTTTATTACTAACAGGCTTGCGCTTGACTTCAATCTCACCTGCTGGAAAGTGATGATGAGGCCGACGATGGAGCGCGCACGCCCAGCTAATACCGATTCACTCGACGTTTGAAAATTCCCATGTCATAAGAAGTTGGGAACACAGACGTAGGAAGGAATTCCACTCCTTGGCGGTTCGCAGCAAAAAGGAGGAGGCGAATCGCTTCGTGCGAGCAGCTGGAATGTCAACCACATAGGGGTGCAAACCCGTACGGTGTCTTTTCAATTTATGGTGGAAGGGGGATCAATTCAATGGATCCTCGTCACTTGGTAGTCGGACTACACTGCACTTTTCATCACGTGCCCTGTAGTCACTTTCTGGAGGTGAAAAGCTATACTCACGTGGAATCAACCGTCGGCAGACTGTCCGCGCTGTCTACGGGCTGCATTGGCGGGCTCTCATCATCGCTACTCGACTCCGCGGAGTCTTCGATATCCGAGTCGTACACCGCTGGCTTCTTTTTCTAATATATAAATGTACTGTATGAAATTCTACAATAAAGGCCTTGTTCTGGCACTGTACACGGCCATATGAAAATTGAGTTTGACCTCCCTAAACAGTTTTAAAACGTTTAGTGGGTCAAAATTTCTTTAAAAGAAAAAACACACAAGCTCCACAGCTTTGTTGTACACAAATCATCACTTGATGTAGAATGCATTGAAATCAAGATCTTTGTTTGCAATTATAGTTTGACAAGGAATTGCTGTTATTTTTTAATTCAATTTTTAAAGGAAAACATACAGTATTATATAAACAATGAAAATACTCAAAAATATATTTATAACAGTTGTGGGGTCGTTCCGGTGGGATGCAACAAAACACAGAAGAAAGAAACCAAATATATAATAGGTTTAACTAGATGCTAATAACATAGTCTTATATCTAGGCTAATACGGAATATGGATTGGAAGGCGTTTCGACGGAAACTCCGAACCAGGCCTGACTTGTATATGTTCTTAAACAGCAGCATATAGAAGTCCAACAACTTGAATGCGACTATTTGCGTGCGTTAAGTCCCTACTATAGTATCAAACATTGTCTCTCTCCATTACTCCGTACAAACCATGTCACGTCTATGCCCCAAGTAAAAACAACGATTGCATGATCAATTCGACCACTCACGCCATCTATTAACGTAGCGCTGCACTGCTCCTATATAATTATTTACATACTGTGTATTACAGGTTTTAAATGATTATTAAATTTTTATTGTTAAGTCATTGATGACCGTGTAAATCTCTTACTAAAGTACAGAAAGTTTTTTTAATATTAATTATTTTATCTAAAAGATTTGAATTAGATAAAATATTTTGTAAGAGATCGTATAATATATACTTACTTTCATTTGCTCTTCAGAAAATATTCCAGTCAATTTACTGGTTACGTCGTTCTCAATTACATTATCAGCTGCGCCCAACATTTGGTCTTCAAGTGTTATATCTGCGAAATGGCTGAATGTTATAAAAAAACAATAATGTATTTCATACTTATTAGGTAGGCAACTGAAGTCGCCCCGTTTCTTTTTTATTAATTTTTGTGGTAAACCCGCGTGGTCACCGGCCCATGAGGACACGCCGAAGGTGGTCACCGTTAACACACGGTTAGATACCGTTTGGTTGTAGTCCGCCTGGTCACCGACGACCTGCGCTTGCCGTTGTGGCCCCGTTACGTCGGTTTGCGGCTATAAAGTCCCATCAAACACAGCACGAGGTAGTCTCACCCCTCGTGTACGTTATGCGAGTGTTAGTTTTATCAGGCATGCACGCATCGCGATATTGTGTAGATGGCGTTCGCGACACATATCGGGTGACAGTGTTAGGCAAAATTCGTAAAGGAATAATATTTATTACATCGAGGGGTGAAAGGCTATTTGGTTTAAGCGACATTTTTTGGTGATATAGTAACATAAATTTTTTCAAATCAGCGTTTTCTACCGATTCCAAAAATATATATTACTAGCTGACTCGGCAAACGTTGTTCTGCCATATAAATTATAGCAGACCAGCCACGCTTTGCTGTGACTGGTTTTTGAATCATTACTCAATCCAGTCAACGGATAGCGCCATCTTTTAGAATCGGTTGGAGCTAACTGTAAATTATGACTGCTAAATAATAAACAAATAATTTGCAATAAAATAATATTGCGACTATGAATGAGATGAAAACTATCCTATCTTTTAAATTAGATTAAACTTCACGTGGTGTGTAAATTTCATTATAATCGGTTTAGTAATTTAGGAGTCCATCGCGGACAAATATCGTGACAGGAGATTTATATATATTAAGATATATCACCAAAAAATGACACTTAAACCAAATAGCCTTTCATCCCTCGATATGTACAAGTATAACAAGATAATGCTTATTTATACATCTATAGGATGCATGCCACTAATACATGAGTATACTGACTCTTCTCCTTGAGCTTCATGAGGTTGATCTGCGTGAGTATCGCGATGCAGGCGCCGCCGTCGTAGCGCAGGTCTGCGTCGAGCCAGACGCCGTGCGAGTCCCACGCGGGCGCACAGACGCGCGACACGACCGGGCACGCGCCCGCCAGCGACAGCGACGTCACCGACAGCGGCGACATGAACGACGGCAACTGGTACACGCGTACATGTTGTACGATATGTAGTAACGGGCGCACAGACGTGCGACCTCACCGTGCATACGCCTTTCACTCAGGCATCCATACATTCGAACACATACTGCACACCAGAGATGGGCAAAATGTAATCTGATTAATGATTACAAAATGTAGTCGTAATTTTAACTTTGTTGCTCTGCAATCTTGATTATATTCCATTTAAAACATTAAGAAATCATAAATGTTCATGCAATGTGGGATTCTGTAATGTTTAAAACATAGATGAGCGAAATGCAAATAATATAAATAAAAATAATAATAATAATAATAGTAAAAATTAATAATTAATTGTAATCATTTTTATTAATCAGATTACATTTTGTCCATCTATGCTACATACATACGTGCCGCTCATGTGTGTTCGCTTATATCTTGTAACAACATAACGGACTTGTTTTTCATAATAATTTAAGAAAATAACTACTTCAGATGGGTTTTCTCTAGTTAAATGTATTGGTAATTATTTGAAAAATAGGCAAGACATTCACACCTGTTAATAAGTATGGTGCCATCCAAAAACCGGATGCTGGAAAGCTGGGAACACGTTTATGGAAAGTTATCCACAGATTCATCGCATTGTCCGATTTATCAATAGGCAATTATAAAAGTTAGAGAATTCCTACATTGTGTGATCGTAGAATTGAGAGGGATCAACTTTTTCTATTTAAAATTTATAACGGTCTCGTTGACTCGTCCTATTTGCTAAGCCAAATCGGTTTCAGGTGTCCGCATTCCAATACAAGAGACTTTTCGCTGTTTAAGGTGCCATTCGTAAGGTCAAATTATGTTAGTAATACTTTTGTTTTTCGTGCCTGCGATCTGTACGTTTTTGTGATATCGACATATTGTCCTGTGCCTTGGGTCCTTTAGACGAATGGTGAGAGGGAAAATGTTTAAGTTCAATTTTTTTTTCTTTACTGTATTTTTTAAATATGTTCTGTTTATATGTATATGTGTATTTGATTGATTTTCTTTTACTGTTTTGTATCTCTTAGCTTGATTTTTGTTTTTGTATAATTTTTTGTGGAAACTTTGCTGGTTTATGTATAATTCGTTGTGTATTTTTTTTACGTTTGTATATTGTTGTGTCCCCCTTAAAAATAAAGAAAATAAAATATGTAGACAATTGTTACCTTCAACGTGAGCAGTTTCCTCTGTATCCTGTTCTGAACTCGTGCGATGATGACGGGGTCCCGCATCACGTCGTATATGATGCGTGCGAGCATCGTGTTCACCCAGGTCACCTCGGCCGGCAGTGTGCGGCACTCGCAATCAGGCGACGGCGTCTTTGCCTGTTCATAATTATAGCGTCAACATTGTATGTTTACGACGCTGGACTGGAATATTAGGGGCAGCAATGACAAATACATCTCAGATTTAAGGTTTGCCGATTACAAAGTTATAATGGTGGATCCTATTATAGTATACATAGCTCTCCGTATCAGCAAACTGAAGTGGCAATGGGTAGGCCATATACGCTGAGGGACTGATGGTCATTGGAGCAGGCGTATTCTCGAGTGGAGACCGCGAATCGGCAGACGTAGCACGGGACTAGTGATGAAAATGCCCGGGAATTTTCCCAAAGTGCCCAAAACTTCCGAGAACATTTCGTAAATTCCCGAGCATTTTCATCACGACACGGGACACCCCCGGCAAGGTGGAGCGATGACTTGCGGAAGGTGACTAGAAGGGATTGAACAAGAAGAGCCGACCAGAGGGATCAATTGCAATTGTTAGGAGAGGCCTATATCCTGCACTAAGGATTAGGGTGGGCTGATAACGATGATTGCATGTTTCGTGGTCCGCGTGCACAAAAACATCAATGACTTTGTTTTTTGCTTTCTAGTGTATTATTATACTCTCATTTTATTAACAAAAGTGTCTTTCGTGGCCTAGTGAATAACGAACCAGTATCCATGCGCAGAATTGCGAGTGGTCGTGGGTTTCCCGGCAGGGTTTTTCCAGGTTAAGTATAAACTTGCCACCACATGTTAACCAGTGAAGAAAAATATCGGGAGGACACACGTATAATATCTAATAAAAATGACATATGTAAGGAGCTTTTAGAAATAATAACCTAAATATATCTTAATTTGAGGTACAGTAGTACTCCGTCTTACGCTACCCCGACTTACGTAAATTGTGAGATACGCGGTTTTTCTTTTAGATCGGTTTTTTCGGTTTGTAGCGCAAACAAGTAAATATTATTTGCCTAATTACCTTTTATTAGGATGTAGGAGTATAAATAAAGCAATGTCCAGCCTATAGTTTTCACTTGTTACTTTCTCTTGTTTCGTATTTATATGCAAAGTTGAACCCCAACTTAAACGGCTACCTCTTGGTTCCACCTATCACGTGAGTCCGGGGTATCACTGTATATATGGTAACTTGGGCTCTTCGTGAAAAATAGAAATTAGTTTTAACTTAGATAAAACTGGTCATGAAATTGGATACTGTTGCTACACTAAATTTTATGTTACTTGCTACTAATATACAAACAATGTCTAATAAAACGATTATTGCTAATTAATCTACAAAATTAAATTTTGTTACGTTAGTTTTCCTTTTCTTTTTGCTCTTGGATCGTTCTGACGGCGTCGGTTCAATCTGACACATCACACCCACTTCTGATGTTTGTTTGAAAGTTGTTTCATGGCTCTGTTATTTATTATTGAATAATTATATCTCTAAATGTAAAATAACATACATAATATAATATAATTATATTTGAAGTATAAACCTTATTAGTTGCGATAAGGCATGGGACAAATTATAACAAGGCACGTACTTTGCGCTCTATCTGGCGCACTGCCTGAGAGAGAAGTTTTGAAGGGGTGGGCTCTTTACTTTCACTCCTCCCAGAGAGATAGCGTCAACAACGCTTTTTGCTCTCCGGGCGTCCGAATGAATTTGATTCAGGAATCCGGTATCCGACCAGGCTGGAGCAGTTAAAGGGACATCTCGGAGGTTTTCAGTGAATAAGAGTCTGACATATCCGGGTCACATCGCCCCTCATAGTCCTAGACAGGATTACCCCGGGTTACAAAAAAAAATGGGGACGTACTTGCTATTAGCTTTATCTCTTTTGTACGCGTATTTTTGTAATAGTGTTATATCACTTTCTTTCATTTCTTATTGTTACTAAACAATTCTACGGCGTAAAGGAAGGGAAAAGGTGTATAAAGTAGAGCATGTGGAACGCGTGAGAAAAAGAAAGCAATAAGTGCAGATGTTAGCGAGAGTGAAAGACCTAAACATAAAACTGTGCAATTTAATACTTATACTTCTGTCAGACATATCTTGCTAAACGGCGTGTAAATGTTTATGTCAAGTTCCTGTTAACAGAATTGATTGAGAACTACTTAACACATTCGTCGCCACATTTCCCAAATGCCGAGAGACGACTTTCTGGTTGAAGTTAATAGGATTTTGAAGTGAAGAACAAAATTCTTAGCGATAAATCCAAAAAATAATAACAAAATATAATGATAACACTCGAATTATATCTTTACATAGTATAAAATGAAGTCACTTCCGCTGTCTGTTCGCTTAGATCTTTTAAACTATTCATCGGATTTTACTGCAGTTTTCAACAATAGATAGAGTGATTCATGAGGAAGGTTTATATGTATAATACATATATATTAAATTAAAAAATAGAATATCCAATATTGTGTATCGTTGGAGATATTTAGAAAATAAGAAGTCACCTGAATGATTTTAATCAAGTACGGCCAGAAATTCCTCTCGTATGAGATGGTGTCTATCGGTAGAGGGTTCGTCAGAGACGATATCGTCACTGCTTCAGATATTGACTCCAATGTTTTATTCTGAAAACAGACAATATTTTATAGAAATTGCTATAGCCTGTAGTCGAAAACAAACTGCTGCGTTTAAAATTAAAATCAAACCTAATTTAATTAGTTTCACTTAATAATTATTTAATTTTGAGACTGTGAACTATTAATTGAATTGAATCCTGTTATAATTAAATTAAAAATAAACATTGATAGCTATATTCATATCAATTTATAGCTTTGTAACATTTTGAAAACTTACATACCATTCATCTCAAAAGTTTCAGATTCTTTTTGATCTTTTTACAGTCGCATTTTAATCTCACGTCAGCATTTATGTATGTAAATAATGTAATTTTTGTCATTAAACACTTACAGTATTTTTCGCAAAAGCAACAGTATCTTTTTCTGTGACTTTGTAAAGTGCCATTTCGACGCCATCTTTGCCTTCTTGTATTTCATTGATAGTTTTATCATCAGCAGTGGATGATTCGGATAATACTGTCTTTGCTTCAGCGATGGCCGTGTTCAAACGTCGGTACCTGTATATTTTCCAATTTACCTTTTTTTATTAACTCGGCAAAGACACTACACTGCAGCTGAAGGTCAGCATAGCGCAATCAAAATCCGACCGCAAATTATCAGGATACTGTTCATCGATAAACATGTAGCAGTTTTAAAATTCTGATATCAAAAACGGATTCTGGCAATAAAGCTCACATAAACCGGATTTAAAAAAAAGCCGTGTTTTATTAATTTCAAGTATCACATTTTTTTTTTATATAGAGGCTAATTTTATAGACGATGGATATATTAAAGGAGGATATTCAGCAGTTGATTCTAATTTCAAATATGTAACAAAAGTGATATCTTAATATTTCCATTAAAACAATGTAATTTATAGTGAACATATTTAGGAGCAATGACACACACAATAGAATAAATAACAATTAATTATTAAGTAGGTATTTTGTCTCTCCGAAGCCAGAATAAAGTACTAAAGGGAAGCGAGTTAATTATCTGTTTATCTAAAATCACGTCAAAGGAATTTTATCTACTTACCATTCAATCATAAATCACACGCGCTGCGGTGTCCAAACTTTTTACGGATCACTTCTCAATTGTTGATAAATGTTTCTTTATTTGTTAGGGAATACAGTTATTTACATTTTTATTAGTTAAAAGAAGGTACAAATTATTGTATCCTGATATATCTCTCGTCTATAAAATCACTCTGTATAAAAAAGTCTACAATTATAGTTTACTAGCTGTTCCGGCAAACGTTGTTTTGCTATATAAGGTTTTGTAATATCTTCTAAGATGTTCATTGAAATTAAGTGATGTCAAAGACTGTTGTTCACAATTAAATACTCTTAATTAACAACACATTTATTTGAATAAAGATTAATATTATTACGTTGATACAACTCTTAACAAATAATGCATTAATTTCGACCAAATTTGTTTACCATAAAAAGGGTTCTAGTAACTTAATCTTAAAAGATAGACATATACTGTCCCGGACATTTTTTTAGATCATTTCAAGAGGAATAATTCTTTCTTACATATATTTTTGGTATCTTGAACCGTTTTTGCAGCGCACGCAATGAAAGCCTTCAAGGATGAATAATTTTCCCCGTTATTTTCACATTTTCCATTATTTCTTCGCTCCTAATAATTGCATCGTGGTGTTATATAGCCTAAAGCCTTCCTCGATAAATGGTCTATTCAACGCAAAAAGAATCTTTCAATTCGAACCAGTCGTTCCTGAGATTAGCGCGTTCAAACAAACAAACAAACTCTTCAGCTTTATAATATTAGTATAGATTACCATTCGTGCTTGTCTCTGCCAGTACGTGCGAACAGGTACAGATGTGAATGTTTGTCAGTCGATTGCTTCACGTGCACACTCCATTCCCCTTCTGCGGTACCATCGGCTGCTGTATCGAGTTCCTGTGAATATGGATGCAAATACCGACCATGAAATCGTAATTTTTATGTTGATAAAATTAAACATTATTTATACATAATATTGGAAAGTATGGAGGAGAACGTTTTTTTAGGGAAGTTAAGTGACCCTCATATTCATCGAATTTGTAACTTTCAAAGCTTTTCACCAACATACAAGTAAAAAAAAACAGTATTGAATTTCCAGATCCCAGCGACTCCCACCTAATTCCTAATCAAAAGAAACTATCGTAGGTACTAAATATTATGATAACAGGCTGTGTCCTTGTATATCTTTTTTAAATTACATTATTATTTTATTTTTCAATCGTAAACTGTCCAAGGATCTTATATACATTTTTTTTACACCTGCTCGACATAGCGAGTACAGAGTACCTTATGGTAAGTACAGCGTAGTCCAAAAACGAAAGCGACCATCAAAGAATTAAAATTCATTGATAGTATCCGTTGTCATGTTGGTCCACATATATCACGACTGTAGGTCTCTAGGTATATGAGCTACAGGATATACACAAGCTGATCCCGAAATGCGACAGGCCAAAGCGAGTCACTTTGACGGTCTTTACACTTGTGTACTGTGGTCATGACCCAGTATGATCCAGAATACTTCTTAATTGTCCTTTAAGTTACTAACCGTTTCTTCTAAGAATTCTTTTATCTTCGACAAGTCAGTCTCGTCTATATCTTCCTCGAGGTCTTCCTTCGTGCTGGTCACGGATTTAGAAGCCAGATCAACTTCTGGCTCTTGGAAAACGATTTCTTCGAGCTGCAATTGTTTCTCCGGTTGAATATCTGCCTGTTCACTGGAAGCTGTCGCACTGTCTGCTTTTTTATCTAAATCAGGTGGGAGACAAATATTCAATGTTAGCCTAAAACAATTGGAAAACACAGGAATTGATTAAATACAAGTAGGTATGTAAATATTCCTTTAGAAGGTAAACTTTTTTTGGCACCCGTAAGGGCCGCGACTATGTTGTGCCAGCCTCCTACTGACTAATACCCCTCGGTATATCCATCTCAACTCGCTACTAGTCGACGCTAAGGATCCATATTCCTCCAATGACCCGACGATCTAATAACAGTTCCCAGGGTCCATTACTAGGGAGGATTTGGATCAAAGTATCCTCTGGTCTTCCCTATTAGGCGGCGTGTAGGTCACATACGCACGCCTCCGCCTCATTCGGGTAGCAGTCTACTAACCGACAATACAAAGAAGAATGGTCTAAATGAAAATTTTCGTGACATCTAAATTTACTGTAATAATGCTTTTAAAAATATTTCAGAGATGAAGTTGTCCAAGATTATTTTTTCCAATTTGATTTCGACATATTTATTGTTATAAAAATATAGCATTGTGATTATTAGACCACAATAGCTTGTTCCTTTTGAGACAATATTAATTTGACAGTAGTTTTTAGGCCCCTCTGGTTTACGCGTAGAAATTATATGGACTCATGAATAACTTTGGCATAAAACCTTATGCCAGAGTTAATCAAATGTAAAATCAGACCTGAGATAGCCTCTAAGGACTGATTTTACATTATATTTTATTTTTACACATCGATTTTCATTAAAGCATATAGCATCGTGATATACCAGTATTAATTTTTTTAAGGTACTTTCGCTTGACTATAGTATGTTAAATTATAATACTTTTGTATAATGTTAACTTATAAACATTAAAGAAAACCCAAGAAACCTACTTTTATTTCATATGAAAATATAGAATAAATATAATTTACTAATAGTATATTACCAAGAAATCTTTTAATGATGAGGAACATATTAAGATGTAGTGTGCCACCTAAGTTATCACTCACCTCTATGCATTTTTCTTACAATCCTATGTCTCAATCCTTCTCTCCCTGTTTCACTGTCGGCATGTGAAATACTGCAAAATATTTATTTAGTGACAAAAGCTAAACAAAATTATATTCCGTGCTCAATACGACGTACCTATCGACGAATGTCAGTTAATTTATGACTTATGAAGGGAGAGTTTTAATCTAACAGGTTTGTTTCTATTTTTTTTAAACACCGACGTAGTATCACGTTTTATAAATTTTTATTGTTGCAATTTATATGAAACATGTAAGTTTACATACGGGACGTCGTATATAGCCAAAAGAGGGTATTACATCGATTGTACTTGTTATAAAATAGGCAACTTTTTGACTAACAGATTGGCTGTCGCATATGTTTAAAATAGTTTAAATGTAACAATATATTATAAACATACCTTTTCTCTCGTCTTCTCCATACAAATTTTCTCTTTTTCTCTGGACTATTATTTGTCTCTGTGCTTTCTGATTCTTGCTGTTGATCTTTCTTCTTATCTGACGTCGTTTCCGAGACTCTTTTTTCTGCTGGCACATTCTCCTTTTCTAAGACTTGTATTTTTTCTTTGTCGCTTAGTATAATGCAAATTGGATATTTTTTGCTCCATTGCCTGTGATATAAAACGAATAAACAATATGAAGAAAACATAGCTGCTATTTTTGATATTAAGAAAGTGTTTTTTCTATGTATTTTTCATTTATCTATCATTACGACGAGTTTTTTTGAGGGAAAGACAGCAAAAACTCAAGCCCACGTCCTTGTATGATACAATCAACTTTCGCCGAACAAAGATTCTTATTAATAAACATGACATTAGAAATCTATTTTTTACAATACGAATTTTTTACAACAATATTTATTAAAAAACGATTATTGACCTAACTTATTATAAATTATAATTATAATCTTTCCTCATACAATTTGCAGAAGAAAAAACAAAACATTATGATCAATTTACGTTTGTTACATGAATATACCTAATATTGTTTGCATATTTTGCTAATACGTCGATATACACGATAACGACGGATTTCCGTTGCGATATCTAAGTTTACTTTATTTGTAAAGTTATCCTCTTGCCAAAAGGAAAACAAAATATACATTTTTATATGAAATCTACTGGTAACATCTATTTAAAGTGCTTATATTAGAAATTAACCGTTAATTGATATTAATATAACAATTTCATTGATATATTTTATTTTTAAGAACAAAGAATTCATTTTTCATTATTTTAGACTGATTTTCGATAGTTTAACTTAACCTCCGATAGACCAATATAATTAAAATTTAAGCAGCATTAGATTACGCATAATATGTGATCACGAACGGTCATTACTCCAGATTTTTCGGTTCAAAAACCTTGATTATAAATTACGTTTACTTCAAATGCCTTTAACAAATGTTTAAAACACTAATTCTTTTGTTTATTCTTATAACGGAGCTGCTAATTATGACAGCCAACGATATAATCGAACGATATAACGAAACATAATCTTAAGAATTTTGTGGATGATTAGTAAAAATAGATAATTTGTAAAAACTAAAATTATTTTTTAAATTTGAGGCGAATTTATAGAATTTATGCGGATACTTTTCGACACAAAAGTTCAGAGATTCGCTGCACGATCAAATTGGTCGAAAAAAAATTTTTAAACCACTGTACCGATGTTTTGAAGGTCACTCTTTCGAATCGAGAAAAATTGCTACAGATTAAAACTAAAATTTATTGTTTCGGACGCCATTCTGTATGAATAAAAAGTTTTTTTCATTAACTCAAAGTTACTAAAATTTACTTTAGGGTCCATGGGTGCGATATTCATGGGTATTATGTATGTAAAACTATGCAAAAGCGAAGAAAATCATCAGAGCTGATACGTTTGTAGAATGTTATTGTTTTAATGTTTCTGTGAAAATTGATACAGTATTTATACCATATATTTCCATTATCTGTTTAAATAACACGAAAATGGATTCGCACTTTTGTAATTATCTTCAACAGCTAACTACACAATAACAGGGTACAGATTAGCACGTTTCATAGACTGTTTATAGATAATCACGAATTCGTAATCGAAGTGGAGACGGTAGCAAGAGATAAGACCATTTGTTAATATCTATATCCAATCGAACGATGTTGATGTATTAGTTTCCAAAAGACGACAAAAGCTTCCTTTTTTTTGGAACGGACTATCTACTGGTGGCCGGGACAAGCCTATATTGCTCAACCGGGCTTACGGGGCGAGCACAGAAAGTGCTCAGCCAGTGAATTTATGGTTAGGGTGGCAATGCAAGGGCACCCCTGTGGGTACGAACTTCGACTTGGACCGCCAGCCAAATAAATTACTAACCCTACGGGTGATCTACTGGCGTTTCGGAGAAGCGACTACCTTGAGAATAAACGCCGAAAGAAACTCAAGGCTGCGTCAGAGTGGAGCTGTGCCTCCTCGGAGCGAAAACGCACCGGTTAGCAACAGTACAAAAGTTTCGGGACCAAGTATATTTTTATTCTAGCTCGGCAAAGTCACTACACAACACTTGATGTTACACATAGCGCAATCTGAAAACCGACCGCAACTATCGAAGAAGCAGGAGATATTTAGTCGATAGTTGCAGTGATCATGCCGACCTGCGTAAGTTGATTTATACTTTTAAACGACAGAATATCGTTGGAGGAATAGAATACATTGGCTAGGAAATCATTGATTTCTTGATACTATAAGTGGGTAAGAAAAATAGAGAACTTTGAAAGGGACTGGATTCTTGTTGCCGTAGTTCGTCTGCGCAAGACAGGATTGCGACAACAGTCATAATGACTTATTGATGAAGTTTAATGAAGTTATCCATTTCGGCCCATATTTAAACAATTATAAATTCCACAAATTTAATTAATCACATTATTTTCCTTGAAATTTTATATGAAGTAAATAACATTTTATATTTACTGAATAAACACATTGCCTCTTTATAGTACTGAGCCTTGCAATTTTTTTTCTTATTATGCATTTTCCCTCAATTTTTCAGGTCTGGGCATATCCTCCGTTCATCCCCCATCTAAATCAGGTCTTGAATTAGTGATGTGCGATGGCAAGTCATTTAATTCGATTGCCTTAATCGTTCAGATCTCTCGATAGCAATCGATGATTTTAAATCGAAGTCGATTGTCTTGCAATAGTTTGTATTCCAAGTTCGAAATAATTATGTTATAAAAATGATAGTCGTGCGAACATGGGGGATCATTTATAACACGTATCGAAAATCGCTGTTTATTTAATTTTATCATTCTAGGCTAGAATAATTAGACCGACTTAACTACGGCGATTGACAATGGCTTCTCCTGTCTTGTCTGCCACTTTGCTGTTGTCTTTTATGACTGCAGTGTACTTATCAAACATTTTGTAGTTGTTTTACAAAACAAGTACATATAAAAAATAAGCAGATGAAAATCCAATGCTATATTATAGATACTATGAGATGTATTAAGTTAATATGACAAGGTTATACAGCGCCCTATTAGTTTTCATAGAAATTGTCTGTTATGCATATTGCATAATGTGTATATTGTAGTCTATGTAGACTCCCTTCGTTTTCGTTGTTATCAAGTTTAGTTGTAAGCAGAGATGGGTAAAATGTAATCTGATTAATGATTACAAAATGTAGTAGTAATTTTAATTATCTTGCTCGGTAATCACGATTAAATCCATTTAAAACATTAAGAAATCATAAATGTGTATGCAATCTTGGATTCTGTAGTGTTTAAAACATAGATGAATATAATGTAGTCATATTAATGGTAAAAAACGTAAAATGTAATCGTAATCATTTATATTAATCAGATTACATTTTGCCCATCTATGGTTGTAAGGAATAAGCTCGTAGATAGATGATGTAGTATCTATAATAATAATAACAGTAATAATTACCTCCTTCTCACAAGTCCTTTTGGCAATAAAATGATTCGCGCTCCAGTTAAATTGTATAATCTATGTTGATAAAATACTACTTTATCTATATTTTCATCCCAAAGGGCCCTCTTGGCTATCTTAGTTCGCGTATACGATATCCTTAAATTGCATCCTGTGGAAACATACAAAAAAATATACTGTTTAAATATAGATATAAAATACAGTAGACGTCGCACACCAGACAATAAAACTATGGCAATGATTCTATCAAGTCATAGGATGGTTTAAGTTTCTTATGTGATTACAGAAGACTCAATACGAAGAAATAGTCACCTTAGAGGTATTAGCCGATGATAGTCCGGCAGACCCTAGCCGCCATTCCCCTGTATGATCGAGAAGGTTCGAGAATTTTCCTTAAGTAAAAAAAAAGGATTGTTATATATCAAAACTAAGCGCCGATTGCTCTAGTTATCCATAAGCTTAATAAGTGATCGGATATTGAAGTGACAACAGTAGACATGACGTTACATCAGTTGTATTCGACTGATGTGACACCAGCGAAATTAAAGTCTTATTCGACGTCTGTCTTCAGAGTGGTATATGTTTAAATAAAACATTAATTAATTTGCCACGCTGAAACTGTATAATTAATACGAGTAAAACCTTGCAATGTGTTTTATTAAAACAAGGTCATGATTAACGACCTGTAATGAAAGACATAATAATATTATTATACACAATAACAGACGCAGTTACTGTGGTGGGTCTTGTGCTGTTGTACTTTTTAGGCTTCTGTATCTCAAAACGAAAATTGGAACTATTATAGAATCACTCTTTTGTCCATCTGTCTATTAAGATTCTTTTTCTCAGGAATGCATGGAAGCAACAAATGATGATAAGGCCGAGAATTAAATGTTCTCGGCCAACAAAATCTAATTCATTCGTTGCTTGAATGCCATATTATATGATACTGACGGTAGAAAACCTTTAGTGAGGCAATATCTCATCGCAACTGGGGCTATACATGCTTAGTTACGTCTGGATCATTCACAATGCGGACATGCCTTCGTTGCAATGTATCCAGGGAGTCAAGTAAGTACTGACCAGAACCATCCCAAGCATGCAAACAATATGCCATGCAGGGCCAGGTCAGGACCTGGGGTTTATATAATTGGTACAGTTGACACGGCGTGAAAAAATGCCGCACACTTTTCAGGATACCAAGTCTATGTGATGTTACGAAAATGACAGTCCCTATATGATTCCTAAGGGTTGAGATCACAGCGAATATCCATACCAGAGATGCCACGAATATTCGGCAACTATTCGGTATTCGGCCTATTCGGCCACTTTTTTTGCTATTCGGTATTCGGCCGAATACCGAATACTAAATCATGTCAAAAAGACACGTTATATTACTCAAAATTATGTATTTATTTCCAACTTACAACACTTTAGTAATTAAAATTGATCAGTGGTAAGTTGTAATGGATAAAAACAAGCTTTTCAACATTTTTTGGTAGCAAACGATTACGCTTTTCATCGTAAATGTTACCAGCCTCAGAAAATAACCTCTCACTAAACACGCTACTTCCAGGAATATTCGGCGCTTCGGCCGACAGCGTTGCCGAATATTCGGTATTCGGTCAATTTACTATTCGTGGCATCACTAATCCATACCTAAAATACTTAGGCTGTCTCGAAATGCAAGTGATACATTCTGGAGATAAGGGAGAGGGATCATGTTATTTGGGCGTGGAACTTAACTAAATTCCTGTCACCCCATAAAGAAAATTATATTAGGTTGGGAAAAAATATGCATTTTAAAAACAGTAAAGTCTGTTATAGTGACTCGCTACAGCCTGTCGGGCTTTGGGATCAGCTAAAGTACTTCCAATCATCCATATATCTCCAGAAACCTTCAGTCATGGTTTAGAAGCCGGCATGACAACGGCGCCTGTTATTATACTCTCGTCGCTTTCTGGTCGTCGTCATTGGTGGATTGTTCTGTACTTATTATCAACTGTGTTGGTAAAATTGTCGTTTCACTATAAAAATAAGACAAACATACGTCACCGTAACGTACATAAGCCAAATGAACAAAGTGCATTGAAAAGGTGACTCACCTTCGAGTTTCATGAATGCTGTCGTTGTTTTGTTAATATGATACGTCAATGGGTCGTAATCTGGGTATCTGTAGTGATTTATCCAACTCTGTAACAATAATCCACAATTCAGTGAACCTTCCTGATATCAATAAGCCATTATCATCATCGTATTAGCTGTATGACGTTCAGGTCAGTTATAGGTTTCCCCTAATATTTTCCATAGCGACCCATCGGTAGCGACTTGCATCCAGCGTCGTTCTGCGATCTGGATCAGACGGCTTAGGCAAATTAACAGGCAATCGTCGATAACGCTAGCAGAAAAGTGTAAAATTAACGAATAGAGATGTCGACATGATATTTCGAAAGCTTACGTCGATCCCGTATATATTGCACTAGCTGATCCGGCAAACGTTGTTTTGCTATATAAGGTTTTGTAATATCTTCTAAGATGTTCATTGAAATTAAGTGATGTCAAAGACAATTTTGTTCACAATTAAATACTCCTATTCAACAACACATTTATTTGGATAAAGATTAATATTATTACGTTTATACAACTCTTAACAAATAATGCATTAATTTCAACCAAATTTGTTTACCATAAAAACGGTTCTAGTGACTTAATCTTAAAAGATAGACATATACTGTCGCGGACATTTTTTTAGATCATTTAAGGGAAATAATTCTTTCGTACATATATTTTTGGTATCTTGAACCGTTTTTGCAGCGCACGCAATGGAAGCCCTCAAGGATGAATAATGTTCCCCGTTTTTTTTCACATTTTCCATTATTTCTTCGCTCCTAATAATTGCATCGTGATGTTATATAGCCTAAAGCCTTCCACGATAAATGGTCTATTCAACTTAAAAATAATTTTTCAATTCAAACCAGTAGTTCCTGAGATTAGCGCGTTCAAACAAACAAACAAACAAACAAACTCTTCAGCTTTATAATATTAGTATAGATTATTCTATTAGCATTATTGTTTATCTCATGTTACTTTGTCTAGGTTCTCAGGTTGTCTATCCACCTTCTAATGGAACGTCTTACACTGCGCCGGCCAGTGTGTGCATTAAGGCATAACTGGTTAGTAGACAAAGCGACTATACCGCACGTCATCGAAACTACAGTTTAGTCACAGCAGCGTATGCTAAGAGACGTAAATTCATTGCCAGGGGAAGTCGTCATGCCGACTATCACATCCCATGACACGAAAGGCTCTAGGTATACCTAGATCTAGAATTTTTAGATTCTTAGAGTACAGAGCTACCTAGAGTTCTTATAAGAACAACTGGAGCTACATAAACTAATCCTGAAACACGACAGGCCGAAGCAAGTTATTATGATGACCTTACAGTTGAAGCTGTGGTCACGACACAGTTGGGCTGATTATTCTACCATCTCAATAAATAATAATAATTCATTGTAATTATGCAGTTACCTCGTATTTCTTTAAAGGTCTGTGCTCTTTAACTGAAGGTATTGTGTATGTATTAGGTCCTGCGGCGCTTCTCTTCAGTTGGAAGCGAGCTGCCTTCTGTGGCTCAGCATCGCTTAAGTAATTATCCAGGAACCACTGCTTAACGTTGTTCGCCAGACAGAAGAACCATATTCCGAGTAGGAAACCATTCCAAATATTGGAATTTGGGAAGAGAATGTAATTCAAAAGGAGCATAAATGTTAAAAAGTACATAGAGAAATTGAATATATACGATTTTTGTTGGTCTGGTATTTGTTTTTGTAAGTTGCTTTTGCTAGGCGGTAAGCCGAAGTTTGTGGGAGTGGGCGGTGCTTGTGTAGGAATATTATCTAGAGGTTTTATGTTCTGACAATCTGAGTCTATATTAGAGATGTCCCCGAATGCATCTATATTATCTTCTAATGCTTCGACACCAGATTCGACTTCCATCAAGCTATTGTCATTTAATAAATCCTTAGTCATATCTGCTGATTCATTGTGCACTGTAAAAAATGTAACTGTAATAATAATCTGATTGAAAAAATGCAAGTAATATTTGGTGTTAACAAAGAAAAACTTAATGTTGTATTTCCAGGTTTTATTAATATCCACAATGGCGGAGATCGGATAACGGCTCTCAAGTGAAATAGAGCAAGACTTGACTTGACGAAGTAATGGCAGCGCGATGGATACACAACGTGAAGGTTGAGGGCCATATTTGGATTAATTTGGCACAAGATCGAGTATGGTAGCATAGTCTTATGGAGGCCTGTCCCCGTAGAAATGAAATTAAATATAACTTTATTCAAATAGGTCTACTTCCAAGCACTTTTGAATCGTCAAAAAAAGTAAAGCATATACCACCGGTTCGGAAATAGTAAGTAGTGAATTGGATGATACTTTAACTTGGTAAAAAAAAATTTATTGACCCGGGTGAAAATCCTGCATAGAACCATCAAGGCCGCTGTGAAGGCTGCGACCCCAGTGTGTCAGACTCCTACTGGCTAAAAACCCCTGGGGTGTCCCTCCAATCACTCCACCTAGACCTGGGGTGATCTCTAGATTCTTTCAGATGCTCGGGAAGCAAATAGCGCAGAGGGACCTTGGTTACCCACATGACTGCGTATGTGACACACTGTGTATTCAAGTTGAAACGTCGAGCCAAAATTAAAATAAATTTTGAGTATAAGACCTATTAAAATACAATATATTTTAAATACACTACCTTGTACTTTTTAAAAAGCAAAATAAGTTTAAAATGTCCAGATTTACAAAGTGCAAGTTTTTTAAGTAACTTTTCTGATGAAAAAGGTCGGAAAACGGGTACGCATAAATGATAGAACAAGAAAGAACGGTTTTTGTAGATGCATGTGCAGGAACATGAGAGAAATTCAGATTACCACGAAACAATAAGAGACAGTTTATGCTCAATTTACATCACTTAATAGTTTAACTTCTGTCATTCGTACTACGTAGCATTTAAAAGAATTTTAGGTATTCCGTATCATCGGAAATAATTGATATATTGAATGACTAAATAAATATATTAAATTTAAAAAGCATTTATTTGCATCACTGTTAGTAATTTAATGTTAACAATTGATTTATCGGACAAATATTTAAATGGTAAAGTAAAGTGGGAAAATTTTGTTCAACCAACATGATTTAAGAAATTTTGATTTTATTACAACTGAAGTTCCTATTTTATTCACTTACCAATATTTTTATGTGTTTCTTCACTGGAATCCGTGCAGTTTTTATCCCCAACACTCTGTTCGCGCTCATTGACCTTTGCTGTTACTGGTTGAGTCATTTCTGACAAATTTTGTATACTACTGCCTAATGAGGATACCTGTCATAATGCAATATTCCTTTAATTTTCTCATGTAACTATAATATAAAAATAACACAACCTATCGTTTGACTACACCAGTGCCGGAATACCCCTGTAGCATGAGCAGCAATTTCTATGGGTCTCACGCACCTAGACCCTTGAGTATAACTTTTTAAGGAAAATGTACCTAATTATTTTACTTCATGAAACAAAAAGTAATACATTTAACTTTCTTCGATTAAACTTCTATTAGCACTTTCAAATTAAGGACCTAAAGCAAACGCAAATATTTTGTGTTTCGCAATTCGTTCTTATATACATATTTGTAATTTTTTTCTCTTTCTCGCACGCCACAGACAATTTTTTGTTTGTGAACACAAAATATTGCGAGAAAGACACACGTAAATGTAAGTAAGTACACGAGAAACAAAAATACAAGCTGGTGTCTTGCGAAACATTTTATGTTGCTTGTAATAAAAGTAATAATCCATTAAAGATTCTCACTAAAATTTACTACTAGTTTCGCGTTGTCTTAATTCGGCGCTGCATTATACTGGATAAGCAGGGACTTGTAACGTTACTAAAAATAACGTTATAGTAATGATACATAACGTTATTTTTGTATCGTTACCGCAATAACAAAATGACGTCATAATGGTATCAGTAACGTTACTCAGGTAACAGAACGAAATTTATAACAAAAAAATTAACGTTATTATAACGTTATAAATGCGACGTTGCCACTCTTATACTTTTTAAACACGCGTCACCAAATTCTGCGCTATAATTGATAGAAATATAGCGACGTTGCGGCGGCTTCTGTTTCAATACTTTCAATACGTGTCGATGTTTAGGCCTCATGCATTGCAAGCTGACGTGACGTATTTTCGACTTTTGGCTTGTTTTACAATACGGGGAGAAAAAAAGATAGCAAAGTGTACAGATATGTTGATATAGATGGAACAAAGCGTGCTAAATATTTAGTCGACGAAAAATTTTAATGGTGGTCTATTAATTAATGGTGGAAATTTAATATTTTTAAATTTTATTTTTTAGTATTTATTACTGATAGCGCTTGGCCTCAAAGTCACTTGATGGAAAGTGATGATGAGGTGGAAGATAGAGCGCGCTCACCCAGTAAATACCGAATATTGTCTACCTTTTAAACTAATTTATAATATACTCGCTGTACCCGGGACTTCGACTGTGTGGAAAAAATACTGTTTCTATGATAATAACTTAGGATAATAATTACTTCAAATTGAAAGTTTTGTGTAAACGATATAAATGCCATCGATTCTTTTTATTACAGATAAGCTTGCGCTCGACTCCAATCTCACCCGATGGAAAGTGACGATGAGGCCGATTATAGAGCGAATGAATACAAAATAATTATTTTCATATATTTTCCTTAGTTTACATAAAATAAGTTCTTGAACGCACTCATAAAAATTTAAAGGATATCCTTTTTCAGTACTGACATCATTCTACACTGTTAAAATTCAAAACATGTCAATATCCGAATTTGTGCATATATCTTGTCGATTCGAAACTTTCATTTAAATACGTTCTTTAATTTGAGGCGAGAGCTTACCGTATCGACGGGATGTATATTAAATGATTGACAGCTACGAAACTCATTAACATTTCCTATGGGAAAATATTTTTCGCAATGGTATTATTTTTCGTCTATTTTCTAATCTTTTTAGTAGTTATTCTTCTACTCGAGACAGAGACCAATACAACAATTCAAATACCAAGAATATCGGTCCATTTTTCCAGTTATAAGTGTTCACACAAACCCGACTTTGTTATATATATATATATATATATAAGTATATTTCCACACATACTTGTAAGTTATAAGTATGTATGAAAGCTGTGGTATTTTGTTTATTATTTCATCAATTCCAAAAAACTATCATGAATAATACCTGGACGAAGTAATTACTTTATCATGTTATCTGCACTTTGTAGAAAATATACATAGTATCTAAATAGTATATATATATATATATATATATATATATGTTTTATATTGAAAGTGTCTATATTTAACTTTTTTATTAGTTATTTCTTTTTGTGGTGGATTTATTATTTACATCAATTATTGTTAATACTCTTCAAGAAAAGTCGAGCGGAAAAATAGTATATTTGACAAATGTTTAGTAGGTACTATTCTGTATTTCAATATATAATCAAATTTTAGATTATATAAGGACACATGTGCCAACTCTAACTTTGACTAACGGGGCTGGCTAATCACATACGTGATTAAAGCCCTAATAAGATTATATAATAGATTAAAAAAGGGGTGTGTGCCAATCACACACGATAGAAGTGAAACTTCAGTAAATCGACAAAAGAATAAGATGAAAATATATAACAAGGGTAGGATAGTTACAAATTTTATTTGTTTAAAAATGAAAGTATTTTGAGTAATTTTAAAAGATATTTTATATTTTATTTAACATATGTTACATAATTTATTGGTTTTTATTAATACTTATATTTGAACATCTATCTTGATTGTTCAATAATTGTCTTTTACGTGCGCGAAACTCGCGACTACGTTCTGTTAAACTTATTCCTGTTTTTTTTTTGTATTTTTAATTTCATTCTTTTGCGTCGATATTCACAACATATTTCGGCATTAGTTTTCGGCATCTTATAAAATGTATTATTTAGCACAAGATATAAAAGTACAAACACTGTTAAATAATAAAACACCACGCTGACTTCTTACTAAAAAGCTGTTATACGCAAATACACACCGACATTTACTCTCTCGCTCTGGCTCACTAATTTTTGTATTGTATCTCTTACCTGTCCTTTTCCCGTTGCATGCGGTTTTAAACCACAACTATTCTATAGAAGTTTCACTTCAAAAAGTTTATTTTTTAGATTGCGTAAACAAGTCTCCAAAATTTCTTGGATAAAGATTTGTTTATTTATAGGAATACTAACATCATCTACATTAACACATAAAATATGAAGAAGATGCATTACCAATGCGACTAAGATGCATTTAATTTCTTAGTTAATATTTTAAGAATAATTAGCAACTAAATTATTTTATACTTTTTCTTTGTCCGTCGCCTCATTTTCATGATTGTGATGATTTTTCACAATTTTCATAAAGTTAAAAACATTTACGTAGTATCTTATACAGGAATTGACATGGTTCAGTTCTTCTAGTAACAACTGTGCAAATTGATCATTTCTTTTGTCTTGCTGTTGTGAGATGCGCAACATTCATTCTTAGAAGTTTTTTGTTGTGCATATACAATTTTTTTGTCTCCCATAGATTTGCAGATTTTAGAACTTATTTCAAACATCAAAGGGCTATTAAAAGTTTTTGAATCCATGAAGTCACGAGAATTTACTCGCTACATTCTTTAAACACAGTAGAAATGATAATTAATTCTATCTTTAAATACTTATTATTACTATATATACTTATTAATTACTGTTTTTCTTGCACAGTATGTAAAAACACTTGACTAGAAGAGATACGATGTTTTTAAATCCATGTACTCTTCTTAACACAGTATGCAATAGATAATTACGCAAATTTAATCAATTTATGTAATTCCAATTTTAAATTTTGATATATCTTACAATTGAGCTAATGAATTAATTCCATCTTGCCTTCCTCTCGTTTACATAAAAGAGCTCAAGTTGCAATCAGTCTACCACTTTATTTACATCACGTTTATGTATTGGCTCCAATCTGTATTAAAAAATAATAGTACAGCATGTTCTCAGTTTGACACAATGGCAAATGGCTCGACAATGTGATTAAGCCGTATCTTCTACATAGACAGTCCAAGAACGGTAACGACCGCCAAGGAACGAGAATTCATTGACAATCGTCATCGTTATGTCGGCTCACGTATACCACGAATGGAACCACGGTATCTAGGTATATGAATAACTGGAGGAACAGTACATGCATGGTCTAGTAAATTCCCCCTTTTTTATATATATATATATATATATTTTATTTATTTATATATATTTTTTTTATAATTAAAATATAAGATAACATTTTAATATTATGTATATAATATACTCAATAATATTAATATATATATATGTATTAATATATATATATATATATATTAATATTATATATATATATATATATATATATATATATATATATATATATATATATATATATATAGTATAATAAAGATTTAATAAATACATAATCATACCTTTAATTGGTCTTGATAAGATTTAAGTAAATCGACTCACTTAATGTGCATCGCATAGCAACCAAAAAATGTCGCGTACGATACATACAAAAAGAAAAGAGAATTGAACTGAGCGAATGAGACAAACAATAACGAAAATAAATAACGTTACTTTTTGTTATAACGTTATCGAGATATCGGAACGCTAAAGAAAATAACAGAACGAAAAAGATAACGTTAACGAAAAGTAACATAAAAAATAACAAATACTGAGTAACGTTACTCTAAAAAATAACGTTATCGCCCTTCTTGGCTTATAACGTTACCGCTTTTATACCGGTATTTAAGTCCCTGTGGATAAGTAGAGATATAATCAGGTGGGCTAATTTTAACTAAGGGGAAATTTTTACTGACCTTAGCATTTATCATAAAATTACGTAGTTATTATTTTACCTATATATGCAGCTACTTAATATTTAGTAATTAATTGTTACTATAGTAATAAATCACTAGTGTAAATTATATGTAATAAAAATATGGTAAATATAAATATTTTGGAAGTCATGAATAAAAAGTCTTCACTAAAAAGTGCTATTGTCGTTTCGCTATAGCAATGAACACACGAACACTATAGACTACTTATAAAAGAGCAACAATGAAAATACGATTTATCAATATTACCCCTTTTTTAAATTGTGTACCTGACTATACATTTATCGTAATTTTTGTATTCACCGAATGCTTCTGAGCAGTAGAGCATGCGATATTTTTGTAACAAGACATAACGTAGTATATTCATTGTTCAAATCCATTAGTTATATTTGTCTATGTACTATGTTAACAATAAGTCCGTCTATAATATTGATAGTACTGCTCCCAGCTTATTGTTTATCACAGTAAACTATATATATTCGTTGACAAATTTAAATTCAATGCCTATTTAAAATCTGGTATTAATAAAAATCTTCAAAACCAGAATTGTCATTAATGGTAATTAATAAGTATTTTAGAAGGCATAAACTTGTTTAGATAAGAGTAAAATTTCAAGGTCGACAAAGACGTTTATTTCAGAAATCTGTCGTAAAAAGGATGGAAGATAGATAAATGTTACGCTACAGAGTGAGAAATCTAAAAAGTAAGAGAGAAAATAAGAGAGGGAATAAGCAAGAGAGAGAAAAGAGCAAACACTCTAGAATAAAACAGGGTGTTATGATAGTTTGTGCAGGCATATCCGAAAGGGATCAGCTCAATCTATTTCCTATTTTAAGTCAGGAAATATATTTTACAATTATGAAAGTTCTATCAAGATCAATAGTTTTATGTGAAGGTTATACAAACATAATAGACTTTTCTAAAAACAATTGATGCATCTTCAGAAGCCTCTAAACAATGAATCCTGTTATTATTTTTATATTAATAAATTGCTTTATCTTATAAAATTTTATAGTAATAATTATGGAACTTACCTGGTTATCGGTATCTCCAACGCTTTGCTGGTCAGAGTCCTTAATAGCAGAGTTTTCTTCTGAATCTGATGTAGAATTCTCTCTTGGCACACTTTTTTCCTTTGTCTCTGGTTAGGAAATACACAAACTATGATGATTTAACATTAATTTCAAAGTGTAAGAGACAAGTTCTGAGTAGAATTTGGTATTGTGTTGTTTTGTCATCATTTGACAGGTGTATCAGCCATAAGCATAAGGCATATTATATCAAGGGGCATATCTGCTATTAGCTTTATCTCTTTTGTATATGTAATGTTGTCATACTACTGTTCCAGTCTAAGTGATTTTAATTTATCACTGTTAAGTCATCAGTGACTTTTTATTATTTCCAATGTCTATCTAGCCATTAAGCTGTGCATGGGTGAAATAGTATCCAATAATTGAGAATATTCTAGGACATACTTAGGGCCCTAGGTGCCATGACAATGTATAGGTAGTTTAAAAGACATCTCTTTAATTTAGGTGTCACAGAAATCTCTCTATGCAGAACATACATGGGAGGTGTGGCAGACATGTGCTGCTTGAGCATAGTGCTGTTAGTATATCAGGTAAAACACCTCATTTTAAGGTCTTTTCTACAAGCAGCCATTAATGTCTGGTAGCTAGCAGATTTCCTTGATAAACTGGGTTGGAATAATTGAAACCATTCTCACCCAGTGTCATGCAAAATGGACGCATCCAAAAGTTGACTTGTAGATATAAGCCAACTTGTATCTGATACCAGAAGAGCTAGAAATATCGTGGATTACTTCCTACTGGTTAATTTAGTAGAATTTGAGGTGTATAGGTTTAGCACTGTCACAGAGGTCAGTATGAAAGTATGGAAACTAGTTTGGTGCATTTCATTAAGACTATTGTCTGTTATCTGTTAATCAGTTTTTTTTTAAACATACTGAAAAAATTGACTTCATTGCACCTGATAGATAGTACAGGGTCATTCCAGAATGACAATGACTTCCAAATGATGAAAATCTGTTGACAGTTGCCATAGCTGTCTCATATATACCACTTCAAAAGGTAACTGGGTATATGAACAACTGAATATACACAAACTGTTCCCAAATAGCACCAGGCCAAAGGTAGTCATTATGATGGTCATTACAATAGTTTTTTTTTTAAATTGCCTAGTGTACTGTACTTGCCTTGCTTTTACAATGAATATCCAAAAAAGGAAATAATTTCATTGCGTGTAAATACGTCAACTAAATCATGATTAAAATTAACTTACCTTCAATGGATTTTGTTTTCATATCCTCCACAGCTTGAGCAATCTTAAATTTAAAATCATGAAATATTTTCCATGTTTCATTGCTACCTTCCTTCACTTCTTGTGGTACATCTGATGAGCTCTTTTTGCTTAAGCGGTTTAAATAATCTTTCATAGGAGATGAGGTAATTTCTTTAGCTGCAACCGGACTACGTGTTTCTTCTGTTTTAGTGTCTGTAACTTTGATATCTTCTGATTTATCAACAAGTTTCTCTGTACGAATAGATTTAAAATATTTGTCTATTATTGATGGTGTTCTGTCCCCTCGTTTAGGGCTGGCATTCTCGCTTTGTGTGATCTGAACAGGGTCAGCCTGAGGAGTTGGTGGGTCATCCTCACATGCATGATATAATTCTTCTAATTCTTCATTATTGGCATTATATCTAAATGATAAAGAAGAATTTGGCGTTTTACCTAAAACAAAAAGGCCAACTATATTAAAGGCATGTTCAATTGATCAAATTCTACAAGGTGGTTAGTTACTGAAGTGGCATTAGTACATAGGGTATTATATTAGTGTCATTTCAATTGTGTTACCAGAAAGATCTATGTTCCAAATAATATCTATTTTGTTTAGACTGTGCATAGAAATGCAGCTAGTTAAAAATTAAAGGCAGTACTAACTTATCTAGCATAATTTATTAAATAATAATAAATTGTCATGCATGTGATATACTTTTCTGGGTAAGCTACTAAACAAAAGTGTCTGTACCCACTTTGCGCTTATATGTCGTACCCAACGCGATCAGTAGTGTAGCTGATCGCCGTTGTCAGGGTAGTTATAAATTATTTAATTAGGTAAACCTGGGTTCCTAATGAACAGATTGAAATACAAGCTGACAAATTTATTAATACGCATTCATTGTTTTTTATCGTCTTTGTTGTCAAAGAAACAACGTACTTTTATGAATGAATAAACATTTTGCTGATGATAAACCTGAATTCATATAGAAATATTATAACTCTGAAAGGTTACATGTTGAGGGGATTCCTAGCAGTATTCCATATGGATGTTTAAAAATATTGTGAAATAGGAGTTAAAAATCTAATTGTTCATACCTGCTCCTGATATCTCCATATTATTATTTGTAATGCAACCGGTAAAACTAACAAAGAATTACTTCAACATCCATTAGTAAATATTACATATACGCACTATAAACGCATAAATTATCTAAGTTCAAGAAACATTTTGTTTTCGACGTATTCTCACACCGTTTCGCTTGAACAAGTTTGATTGAATTAAAAATTTTATTTCCATCAGCAGAAATGTCATTAAAACATTGGCAGAATTGTCAGCTGACAGAATTAGAGATGTGATATTAAACATATATACTAAGGTCCTCAGAGGTTAACATTATCGCCAATAGCGAAAATATACCGTTATGGAGCCTTATAGCGCCATCAATCGTGACAATGACAAACATCAAACTATTCATAGAGCTTCAATGATGTCGAAAATAGTTCCATTTTTAACCCACATCGATAGATAGGAATTTGACGGCGATCTGTCAGTTTGACTGATATTAAACGTCACTAGAGTGAGAACAGTATGATTTTATACCATTAATGTATTTATTTTAGTAGCTAATTTAGCTAAAAATATATTTTATGAATTAATGCATGCTGATAACAGGATAATAAGCAACAAAATCTACAATTGAAATAAAATAACTGTCATTAAGTGTCAAATCGTTCATGAAGGGTACATTTTCAGCAATTTAGAAATATTTTACTATAAGTCCCTGAGCAAGTTGTAGATGATGAAAAGTGGCGATGGTAAAAGTTTTGTTTTCAACACACTCAAAAACTCACCTTATGATACCAATTAATAATTTATTATACTAATCACTATCAATCATCGAAACCTGTATCATATGAATTATTATTTTGCCGAAAAAGGTTTTTTTATGATTTACAGGCGGACATTTGACCCCAATCACACCTGTTGGAAGGTGAAGATGAGATCAATGATGAACCGCATTTACCCAACAAATGCCTATTCACTCTTCTCTTAAAGACTTTCAAGTCATAAAATGGTGGAAATATGCTAACTGGCAGCATATTTCACTCCATAGCTGTTCGAATGATGAATGTAAGAGTGAATCATTTCGTGCGTGAACTTCCACTACATATGGATGATATCCGACGCGGTCTTTGGTGATTTTATTATGAAATAGGTCTGGTGGAATTAGATAATGTAGCCCCTTAAAACACTCTCCTTTGTTCAACCTGTAAAAGACTGTGAGGCAGACGACTTTATATCGATTCTCGATGTTCCGCATTTTAGTCTCAGTCAAACAGTTATTATCAACAAGTCTACAACAAGCCCTACGATCAATCGAGTTTAGAGCTGCTAAATAGTATTTAGCAGATTCGTTCCAAAGTTGAACACAGTACTCCACACCCAACTGCACCTGTGCCTAATACAGTTTAGAAATTCGCAAAACACGCCTGTATTTTGGTAGCATTAAAACTAATCATACTCGTATCGTCCCAATCAGAGACAAATTTAAGAGCTAATTGCGTTCGGTCCACAATTGATTCCTTCTATAGAGAGATCTCGAAGGTATCCGTCCGTGGTCCAAATAAGTATCCATCAGTAACAGTTGTATCTTCTGCATATCTAGGGATACCCGGTTTCATCAGACCAATGATGTGAAGGAGAAATAATGTTGCCGAAAGTAATGATCCCTGAGGAACATCGGCAATAATTGACTCGACGAATAGCCATCAACAACTACTCGTATAGACCGTTTACACAGGAAATCACTGATCCAGACCTGCAGACTATCCGGTAGCTCATAAGACTGGAGCTTGCTTAGAAGGCTTGTGTGCCATACCCTATAAAGCGCCTTGGAGATATCAAGGAAGACAGCTAGGGCTTATTCTTATTTCTCAATAGCTTCACCCCAGAAACGGGTAGCACACACTAGGAGGTTCTCAGTAGATCGGTTCCGATGAAAACCATATTGCCGATCAATAGAGGATATCATTTTGATGTTGGTATGCCAGAAATCTACGATTAATTATTCGGTCTATTATTTTTGAAAATAGTGAGGTGATGCCAATTGGTCGAAAATTAACAGTGTTGGTATGGTCTGCCTTTTCGGGAACTGCCTGAACGTTTGCAAGCTTCCAGGACTCAGGAATAATACAGTCTGCAGAAAGAGAGGAAACAGGCGTTTCAAAACAGGAGACAACTCTGGAGCGCATGTTTTAAGTACTCTTCCTGGAATACCATCAGGATCACTGGTTTTGTTCACATCTAGACTTAGTAACACTGAAAACACATATTTCATACGAATCACTATCACCCGCAAGAGTGAAAAAAAAATATAATAAATATAATGCAAACCAGGTATGACAACACAAAAAACGGGAAAACCACAAAATATTTCTTCAAAAACATTCAAGAAAGCCACAAAATATTAAAGGGATTTGATTGGAATAATAAAATAGCTCAAATACTAACAGGTCATGGATGTTTCAATGAATACCTGGAAAAATGCAAAATTTTAACAAACCCAAAATGTTCTTGCGACAACACCAGCAATCACAACTCGCTGCATGTACTGACGACGTGCAATAAGTACAATCTATTAAGGTATAACATAGAGCAAGAATTGGGGAAGGAAATAAAGGAGGAAAATTTGGAGGAATTAATCAGAAATAAAGAATACAGAGATAAATTTTTAGAGTATGGCGTAATCTTAATTGAAAAAATAGCAAAAGAAAATAAAACAAAATAAAGTGAAACCAATTTGTATAGGAAATAAGCATATAGTATAAGTAAACTAATTATTGTACACTAGAATGTAAGGATGTGACGAAATAAATGGTCACAGGATTCAATGTATAATAAATAAAAAAAAAAACACCCGCAAGAGTATGCCACATGAAGGAATAGACTGTGGATCCTTATTTACCACTATCCAGATGCGTACTTTTTGCTAACAGGTTCGCAAAAGTAGACCAAAATTACCAAAAGTAACCATTTACCACATAATTTTGCCACAATAGATATAGTTTTAATTTAAGAATCTTCAATTATATGCACTTATACTTGTTTGACAGTATTTTATTGTTGTGTAATGTGTCGGCCACTGGCCGCCCTTAATGTTATAAAAATAAAATAAATATGTAAAGTAATATTAAACTTTATAAGAATGCGTGTCCAGCTAATGTTCCGTGGGTTTCGCAATGTTTTGGTTACAAAACAAAACATTTGTTCATAGAGTTGGAAAATGAGAAAAATATTTGCAAATCATGAGACCGAAATAGATTTATAGATTTTTCGGCACGACCTTATGCTGTTGGCCAGGAAAGACCTTTAATATTTCACCAAGCAGATCTATAGATGTTTTGCGAAATACGAAACATTAGCTGAAGGTGCACAGTTATGGTCTATGATTCATTTTACAATTATTATTTAAAAAAAAAACAATGCTAAATACTTATAAATAAAATCATGAATCAGTTTTCAGCTAAAATATTTCGATTTGGTTGTTTCCGTTACCAAGAAAGTTGATGGTACTTTTATTACAACCTAAGCATCAGAGGAGTTTTTTTTCGAACAGGATAAAATGTTGATGGCCGGAATGCCTTTAAAACTAAAACTGATGTGAGGGCAAACACTGAGGTGTTCAACCAGGTCTGAATTTTTTTTTTCGAATTGTCGCGCGTTGGTTGATCGGGAAAGGTCTTTACAACTAAACCGGGCGGGAAGCCGGATCCGAATATTATTTAACCAGTTATTTATATACGATGGTCAAATAAGGTAGTCGATTATACATAAGTGGTACTCTAGTGATAGTCATCGCAATCGGCCTTCTGTCATTCTGTCAATCTTAACATTTCCGAGTATTCTTTTGTCGTGTTTTGGTTTATAAATTCACTTATTTTTAGGAATAATAATGGATTGTGCATGTATACTGTGATAAAGTTGGTGAATAAAATGAATTTTTTGTGTATTATTGTTATTTTGTTGGGCTCTTGTGGGCTCGGATCTGTTGTTGACAACAGAAAGGTGAGCGACGTGCAACTGTGCCGATGCAACACATTGATTTATGTTGTATACTATGTTTATTTAAAGGTGAATTTATAGAAATTTGTATGGAATATGTTGTTATTATAGGAGAGCACTGAGTTATCGCGTGCCATTGATGATCGGCCGCTGCTTTTTGCCACGTTAGGGGGCGGCATGGTTGCCGTGGAACCTCTAGCGGGAAATATTATATGGAAATCAAAAGATGGTAAGTTTGATTACAATTAATGATTATCATTAACAATAAATATTATTATTTATTAACTAACAAATAAGATTCTGTGTATAAAATTTTACGAATTGTCAAATAAATTTTTACACTAATGTGGTTTATTTTATAATACAATATATATATATATATATATATATATATATTACTTCTTTCATAATCTTCAGTTAAAAATATCTGTAAAGAAACAAATGAAATGTATATGTATAAGTAATGTAAGTAAGTAAGTATAAGTATGTGTAATATAAGTAACATTTAATGTAATGAATAAATGTGTAATGCAATAACATGTTTTCTTATGTAATTTTTAATTTAATTCATGAACTTTGTTGGGCTCATTTAAACGCATGACCCCAAGTCTAGGTAAACCATATTCTAAACTATAAGGTTTAGAAACACTTGCTATAAATATGAAATGTGTGATATAAGTAAATTAAAAGATAAAAGAACACTGGATATGTCTTTTAGGTAAAATATCATAATAAGTAAAAATTGTGAAATGTTTTTAAAATATTTACACTATTTGTTTATAATACTATGTTAAAAATGCATAAATAAGCACTTATATGCATAATAATCTTCAAATGTAAAGATTCTCCCTGTAAAATGATTGAAAGAAATCTATTAAATTTACCTGACAGGCTTTATGGTACATATTTTTACATAATTTTAGTATTAAGATTTAATTGCAGATTAAAATATTATTAAAAATATATTATTGTTGTTTAATCATATCTGAGGTCGGAGAAGGGTGTAATCATAATTACTTTTAATCTGATCAAAGGTAATCATGATTACATTAATCTTGATTATTGTAATTATGATTACTTTTGGCCAGGATTACATCTATTAATGGTAATCATAATTACAGTAATGTTATTTATTTATTTTACTACATAAATAAACATCTGAGTAACTCAAAGAACTTGAAGATTAAAAAAGTAAATTCAACATAAAATGGTAGTCTTCCTCCAATAATAGGTTGGTACAGCCTGTGTTGCAAAAGCCAACACTAATCATTAAATTAATCATTATTATTTAAATACATTTGGCTAAGAGTAAGACTAATTGAAAAACTGCATTTTAAATATATTTTAGTTATCTTATTAGAAACTATTTAACCTTGTGAACTCCATACTGCTTAACTGACAGTGTCTTTCTTAAACTTAAACTAAATATTCAAGATTATTACGTCCACAAAGGCCCAGTCCTTGGAATAAAGCCATAAATTAAGAAAGAAAAAAAAGATTATTAGATATAATTTTATTATTTTACATTTAATGAAATTGAACATGTTGTTATCATAAGTAATGTTGTTATTTTATTTTATACTTTATTTTAATAATAAAAGGAATATTAAAAAAAAAAAATTACATACATTTTTTCTGAAATATTGTTTACATTGTATAAGGAATTGATTGGAAATTTTATGAAATTCTTGTTAACACACAGATTTAATGCAATTTGTGATAATAAAAATGAAGTAGAAACAATTAAGTATTCACATTTTGTTAATATTTGCAGCAAGGTTGTTAATTTTACTTATTTAAAAAAGTAAACAAATGCAGGAAATCATTTAAATAATTCAAAACTACAATATATCCCGTTTTATTTTAGTACATACTATTAAATTTCATTTGCAGTTATTATAATAAAGCTAAATTAAATTTTATTTGATATCCATAGATGAAGCAATTAATTTTTAAATAAAAAAAAACACAATGGATGAACAATATGCACATTTTTTAATATATTATTTCTATAATGAACTATTTGGATAGTATCCATTTATTGTTAATTAGTAAACAAAATCACAAATAAGGAAATATCAAGATATCATGGGTTCCTTGTCAGTGTTATAGATCTGTGTTAAAAGTATTGATCAAGTATTAATTTACTATGTCCGAGAATATAATTATATCATAGCCTCAATAAATGACCTTGAAGTTGCCAACTTCCCATAATCAGATAAATGGATTTAGATATTACGGAAACCAACCTAAAAGAGCTTAGATTGTTGTAGAAATGTGCTATTCATATAATTATGAAAACTATTTAATTTGTATAATAGGAATAAGTCATACATGTGTGTTTATTAAAGTTATATTTATTTTACTTGTATAAGTGAGCCCAAAACTTGATGATTGATTATTGGGTGCCATGACAAAAGTGATTGCACCACATTTGATGATAAATGATAATTGAAGCCGTAGGGTGATTGCCCAAACTGATCACACTGTAGGGTGATATTCTGTAATACACATATTCGGAAAACGCGTTTTTTACCGATTCCGAAAATATATTACTAGATCACCAAAAAATGTCACTTAAGCCAAGTAGCCTTTCACCCCTCGATATATAATAATTAATTACTGATTATTGGCTTTTCAGTTTTTATATTTATTCGTTTGTAGATAAGGAAATACATTGACATATATGTGCCAGACACGGCCTGTATCTGTTATATTTGTGTTTATCAATCCCCAATTGGTGTTTTACTCCGTTATCATGAAAGCGGTGAATGGCGTGGAATTATCTAGAGTAAAATTACACGTAATGTAATTGACCTCGACTATTTTTCAATACATTATAGTTGAACAGATGCAATCAAGACGATATTTGCCCGCATATGCTAAAAGTAATTAATTACATTTTCGATAGCGGCTTATTTGTCGCACGTGGCATGCCATGTGCTCTTTAGCAAATATCGGAATTTCGAAATATTTTATTAATATTATTTACGGTTTTACAGTGTTTTTTTAATAGAGAATAGTCCTGTTCCCATTTAGAGATGGGGGAAAAACACGAATTCTTTGTGCGATACCGACCTAGACCGAGATAGCATTATAACAACACAACGTATGGAAACGAGATACAGCTAATAGCAGCCATTCCCCCTGTTATAATTAGTCCCATGCTTAGTCTCATTCAGAGATGGGCAAAATGTAATCTGATTAATGATTAACGATTACAAAATGCAGTCTTAATTTTAATTTTCTTGCTCTGTAGTCATAATTAAATCCATTTAAAACATTAAGAAGTCATCAATGTGTATGCAATCTGGGATTCCGTAGTGTTTAAAACAGATGACCAAAATACAGCCATATTAATGATAAAAAACGCAAAATGTAATCATTTTTATTAATCTTTAGATTTTGCTCATATATGGTCTCATTCTTCCTGCCTAAACTAGACAAACTGAATGTAGGAATAATTATTATAAAAATATTAAGTTGACCGAATGTAATAAAAGATATGACATATGAGATATAATTAATAAACGATTATTTATTTTTTGGGTTTACCATCCTATTGTTGTGGAATGATACATTATCAGTCAAATTGTCAAGTATGTAAGATTCGTCATATCACTTATAAAGCGCCTTTAAAATAAAAATATAATAGATAACAATGAATACAGGAATGATTGCCATTTAGGAAAACTATATATTAAATCAGACAGATAATAGTGTCAGACAGTCAATTAGGCACGGAGTAAGATCAGGAATTGCTACGGGCCCCGCATACCCAGAGCATAATTAGGAGCACAACTTTTTAAAGTGAATTAAAAATAAATGTAACATAGTTTGTTTTCTTACTACTTTTTACCGCTTTATAATTAAGAATTTTTAGTAAGCCTTTCTAAAGAATTTGCTTCAGACTCCGTATCGGCATTTTTTTTTTTGAACGGATAAACCGGGCATAGGGTGCGAGCACAAAAGGTGCTCAGACAGCGAGTTTATAGATTGGGTGCAATGCAAGAGTCCCCTGTGGGTACGCATCTCGACTTGTACCACCAGTTAAAAAGAATACGAACCCTACGGGTGATCTACTATCGTTTCGGAAGCGACTACCTTGAGAAGAAACGCCGAAAGAAACTCAAAGCTGCGTCAGAGTGGCCGCATCGACATAATCAGGTGGCAACTATATATACTGAAGCATGCGTTTTTCATTTGCAGAACCCGTCGTAAAGGTGCCGAATCAAGGGGCTAATTTGATGCCCCAGTTCTTACCAGACCCGAGACACGGCTTCCTGTATATGTATGGACCTAGAGGCGATCAGCAGATGTTGAAGAAACTCCCTTTCACTATACCGGAATTGGTTGCTAACGCGCCCTGCAGGTCTACGGATGGAATACTTTATACTGGGAAGAAAAGTGACACGTGGTTCATGTTGGACCCGCTGACAGGATCTAGGGAGCACGTATCAGGTAAAATATATTTTTAATAATCGACCAATTTTGTTTTCATCGTCAATTCACTTAAGCCCATGCCTAGACAAGCATTCCCTAATAATCGCCTTTTTTTCGAATAGGACAATATGTTGATGGCCGGGATAGACCTTCACAACTAAACCGTGCGAGAGGGCGAACACTGAGGTGCTCAGCCGGCAAATTTATGGGTTGGGTGGCAACGTAATGGCATCTCTGTGGGTACGAACCTCGACTTGGGCCGCCAGCCAAAGTACAAAACGTAACGATGGTCTACTAGCGTTTCGGAAGCGACTACCTTGAGAAGAAACGCCGATAAACTCAAGGCTGTGTTGGAGTGGCAATAAGCGCCAACGAGCCCGGTCTTCCACTCCTCACGTCCAGTTATTGCCGGTCACATATTGTAACGACTTACAGGACCGACGTCCTCCATCTTGCTAACAAGCATCCTAAGGTACTTTTTCTGATTTGTGGTCCCCCTATTCAAGAACCCGCTTTATCCAGCCATTAAAGTTTCTTTGGGATATGTGTACAGCCCATTGCTGCTTGAGCTTGCTAATCTAGAGGGCTGTATTGATAGCTATCGTACTTTGTCGGATAACATTTAACAAACATTTGATTCCAATCTTATCTAACGGAAAATGACTGACGATGAGGCCGATGAGAACAAATACGCCTTTACTCGTTGCTTGAATACCCCCATGTTATAGCAAATATGTTTAACTTTTAATTAGTGATGTTGGTTATTTATTTGTAGACTGTATCTTCCAGACCTAAGACACACATCACATTTTGGGAGTAGCCCTTGAATATGTAGATACCAATATTTAATTATAAAAAAACATTGTGCAGTTGCAACTATGTAGCAAACGGGCTTAAAGGATTCAAATATTAAAATAAAGTTACAATATTTTTAAATGATTTCCCTGGACCGGACTAGGTCATAAGACCGCACAAAAATTTATTACACGAATATATTAAAAATCCTTTCAAATTTTATCTTACTGAAATCATCTAAATGTATTTATTCTGGTCTGCATGGAGGACATCGTCTTTAATTACGAATTTTAGTCACTCATATTAAGGCTGATGAATTTCAAATTTATGAAAATATTTTATTACCGACATTCGCTTAAAACTGGGAAATATAGCAATCTATAACAAAAACAAAATATTACTTTATTCTGAGATCGCTGAATTATTAACGGCAAAATCGCAATATCATTAACGGCTTCAGAAAACTTGGATAAAAAAAAAGTTCATACTTATTTTTTCGTCAATTGCAGGGATGATTGATGAATTATGAAATTTTTCATGTCGAAAAATGTAGTTATTTTAACTGTATAATTATTTATTGTTATATTGAAGGTTGTTGTGCCGGAAGCACAAAGTATCTATAGCTATTGCTATTGTGTAATGAATATGGTTTAGTTTTATCAATTATATTATGATGTTCCTAGATAAATATTTCAGTATATTTTATTCGGTTTATATACCTACTCAAATGACAATGTAAATAATAAAGTTATTATCACAAAAAGTTTACGTATAATAATCGAATTATCACTTTTGTTGCAATAATGTCATTTTTATCAACCTAGTTAAATTTTTCACTGTGTATATCTTCGTTTGATAAATTTTTACACTGGACCTGTTGTTAAATATACCGTAGAATAAGAAACATCTACAATCACAATAAGACAAGAATTAAAGGATAGTTTACAGACCATGAAAGCAGACCTTTATAACATAAAGGTAATTAGACATACTTTCTTTGTGACGTACAATGTGTATGAGTTAGTCATAAAATACGACTGACTAAAGTGAGTCATTATAAAGGACTTACTGTCCGCGTATGATGTAATGCTAAATCGCGTAACTATAGTAATACTTAATTAGTACCATTTCAAGGACGCTTTTTAATTTATTGGTAATCTTGAGGAAAATTCTCTATAGGACCGTCAGTGCCACGGTAGGAACGGTGGCCGCCTTGTATGACATTTATTGGCTTAAAATCCCTGGATTGTCCATCAACTCGCTGCAAGCCGGACTGGGAGTCGAAGCTGCTCGCGTTTGGGAGTCAAAGCTGCTCGCGTCCGTAGGCTTTACCCTAGTTTCCCTACACGTGACTCCTGGGTGGTGCTAAATGAGCAGCAGCGAGGTGGTAGGGCGTCGGTGCCCGTCTGGATCGCGACCACAGTACACGGGTGTAAAGCCCGTCATAGTGACCAGTTTCGGCTTTTTGCGATTCGGGATCAGCTTGTGTATATCCAGTAGCTCATATACCTAGAGACCTTCAGTCATGGTATATGTGGGCCGACATGACGATGTAGACTATCAATGGATTTGCATCCTTTGATAGTCGCTTTCGTATTTGGACTACACTGTACTTACCATCAGGTACTCTGTAGACACTATGTCGAGCCAGTGTAAAAAAAAAAACTTGTGTATCCGTAATTTTCCTACGACCCGGCGAGCGAATAACCTTACTCAGGCTCTATCTCTAGGAGAGATGAGTGTAAAGAGCTCAGAATTTAGATACGTCTACTGCTCGATAATTAGACGATCCTTAGTAGTAGGGATTCACAGGTTCTGGCTCACCGCCTTTGGCTCTCTCATCGGTTCTAGCTCACTGATCACGGCGGCAACCCTAAAAAAAAAAAAAAAAAAAAAAAAAAAAAAAAAAAAGGTTTTCAGGGTCGCTGAATCGAATGCAAGTATTTAAAATTGCGTAGCTTTAACCGTTTCAGAGATAGCATAACATTAACTAGGCTATAATAATACAAAAGCAATGGGGTACAGTTAACAATGGATCATCCGAGCAAGGGTCGCCTACTGTTCGCTCGAACGCTATTGTTGTGTTACGGTCGGGGGGTCTCAGGTACTTTTTCTATGTATAATAAAAAGCCGTCTACATTCCTTCATTAGTCATATTCATTTATTTTAAAACAGTAATTAAACAAATTCCATAATAACATATCATTGTACATGGTATCGATGTCAAATTGATTAATAAAGTAATTCATTGTACAGTTGTGCAACTTGTAGTACAAATACATTAAACAGTATTGACCACATACTGAAGTCCAATTGTTTTGCAATATTTTTTTATTGAAACTCCATCGGTGGCTATTTCTCTTTAAGAATGCATAGTGATATCCAGAAGGTGGTCGTCCATAGGAGTCGAAAAATTCACCAAAACCATTTTTGTCTATATGTAGTGCAACCCAATGTGATCCAGGTTTTGTATCGGGGTCCAAATTACTAATTAAATAAGTAGGAGTTTCCATGTATATCGGTAATCTATTTGCAGCATACACATTATACCGCAAACTTGGATGTATTTCGTTCAAATATTTCTGTAGTTCTATTGTATTCATATTTATTTAAAAATACAACTTTCCAACCCCAGAGATCGCAAACATGTGTGCGATTGTAATTACAGTAACTTATTATATATCGAAAGAGTGATTATTAAAAATAATACAAAGTAAGTTCATTTTAATTAATTTATTCAAAAATGTACACACAAACAGATACATACAAATATTACAAAGTTAATATTTTTACAATATATATATATTCAACTATTATAATCGACGGATACATTGCGGTTTTTATCTATTTCAATAACATTATCAAATTCGGCGTAAACAATACAGTTAATAGTTTGTACAAGCGTTGACTCAAATCGAACTTCTAATCTTACAGTGCCATGTCTTATAAGATTCCAATGACCTGAAGAGTTGGCTGATAAATCCGGAGTTAAATCAAAAGCTAACAAACAGTAACCGTTCGAATATTGTTCTCTCGAAATTCCATTCCCTTCATTTAAAAAATGTATACCCGTACCCGAAAATAATGTATGATAAGCCGTGGCGAAAATATGGTTTTCAAACGAAGGTTGTAAAGCTTTCGAAGGTATTTGTTGACCATCAATATATAAACAAAATGTGTTAATGTTGTAATTTTCGAAATTAAATGGATTTTTAGTGAGATTACCGTTAAATGCCCCGTTATCAACAAACCCAATAATACATCTTTTTGGGACTTGCCCCAAAAAAATGTTGTCAAGTGTTTTGCCTTGAATCCCAGATGGTATAGTTAAAACTTTCACTTCAGCTCGAGTGACGGGATATTTTGCTGTAGAAAAAGCCAATGCTTTTTGATGTGCAAGTAAAAAAGTTGGATTGATTCGTGCTTTACGAACGATAAGTGTTGCATCTGTAATGCATACTTTAAACTTTGAATCACTTGAAGGGGCCATTAAGTTAAATGTTTCTCTAGAGCGAACTAATTTAACTGACATTTCTACACCATTGATCAAGAACTTTTCTTGGTTAAATATATCGCCATGTAAGTGTCCAATCATTTCAATTTCTTGACTTTCAGAAGCTAATTTTTGTCTTTTAACAAATCCTCCATTTTCCTCGCCGGTTTCATTCATTTTGTTGGCTGTATCTTCATACCAAAGGCCACACGTAAGATGAGATTCTTTAGCTGGTTTAGCATAATTCAACAAAGTTTCCATGTAGGCACGATACGCATATGTATTATTTGGAGGTGATATAAGTTTTTGATTTAAATAGACATCAAGTTGACTGAAGATTGAATGCAACCAATTATTAACCGGAGCCACTACCGTTGAGGCAGCTACCTTAGAGGAATCTTGATGCAATATCCTGGCTTTTATATGAATCAAAGTATGAGACAGATCTATATAATCTTCACCAGTTCCTGGTACTTGAAATTCGAGGGGCCCATCATCAGCTAGAGATGATATAGGTTTATAATGTATCCATATTCCATTTTCTATACTAGTTTGTGTTGAGGGTAATGCAAATAAATCTAACTCTGATTTAATGCACTCACATGATTTGTTATGTAGAAATGACATTTTATGAAAATATGTCTTTGATTTTAGTATGACTTGACTTTGATTTTTTGATACCTTTCACCTTGACATTCGGTGCTGAAATGAGAGAATTCAAACGGTTCCTCTTTTTTATATATCCTGAACCGGACATGTTAATTCGATTAATTTTATCTTGAGCTTTTTTGTGTAAATTTGAGCTGGCCTCTTTCAATCTAGTTCTTATTGAATCTTCCATGGGGCGTGCATTAACCATATCCGATAATAGACCCACACCGGCATTTAAAGCCTCTTTACCCACTACTTTAGCACCACTAGAGAGCAATGGTAAAACAGATCTAAATAAGCCTCCTAAAAAACTACCAATTCCATGTCCACGCTGATACGGTGCTCCTCGATAAATCACACCAATACCGTGACCAGCTTGATGTGAATAATAGTGCTCATAAGGACAAATCTCATTATATTCTTTGGAATACATTATAGTTTCATAAAGTGGAGTTTAATACACAATGTCCCAAACTGGAATGGTATTTTTTGTCCTGTGCCTGATCTTATATTTATTTCAATCGTGTCAAACTCCCTGCGCATAACAGGTATGTAGTGAGGTGGTGAGAAAACATGCATTTTATTAGCTCCATATATGTATTTTGAAGGGTCTAGTGGTATTATTCTTAATAATTGTGTCATCACATCCCCAACAATTTGCGGTTCAATAATATCACTATAAACAAATAACTGGGATGGTAGCCCTAGATGTAAATTCGCTGAACATTTTCCAAAACCACCCCTGTGTGCTAAGTTTCTAGTTGGTTCAAATCCTAGTTGAAGACTTAAGCTAGGTGCTAACGTAACTGATCTTATTGATTCATCCATTACAGTTACAGATACAAACTTTGAAATTTCATCATATCGAAATATAACTTTATCATCAATGCTGTTTAATGCTGTTAAAATTTGATTAATATCATCATAGTTGGTGGCTGGTATATAATGTTTGTAGTATATTAGTGAAGGTTTATCCTCATGGGGCATTACAGCCCATTTTGTTATATAAACAATATTTTCATGTTCCTGAACTGTAAACATCGTGCATGGATATTGAAATTCAACGACACCAACAGACCATCTACCTTCAAGTATAATAGGTTTCGGTAATTTGGTTGAAAACTGGGTTGTCGTATTTTCTGGGAAGTATTCCATGGAGCTATTACTCAACAATGTTAAATAAAAACTTTCCTTCATCATATTTTCTTTAAACTAGAAGCCAATATCCAACTATTAAATTTATCTGGATAACCTTTCCACTTGACCAACACTTGCTTTCTGTTACCGGAATAGCGGGAACCGATAATTTTATCTATTTTATAACTTGAAGTAGGATCATAAGATATTTTTTGTAACTCTTTCTCATAAAAAGTTCCTGTTATTGGTTCATTTTGTAAATCTTTTAATGTGTATACTACCCACGGTGATCTATCTATTATAGAAGATATAATAAAAATTTCATCACTCCAATTGGATTCATATCACGTTTGAAAGATATGTTTGTGTTTGGTGATTCTTACATAGTCACCAATATGAAATTTTGGAAGTGGAATATTTGTAGGTTGACTAACTTTTTCTCTGTCATACAAATTATTCCAAACAGTCATTATATTATCAAAATTTACATCGCAAGGACACATCTTAATACTAGAATGATAGCTATGGTTATATGCGTATATTAAGTTCTGTAGGATATCTATATACCTATGGGTATTTTTGTGAGTGAAATAACGCCACATTCTCATTTTTAGTGTCCTTTGGAATCTTTCTACAATGCTGGCTTTAATATCAGGGTTATTTGTTGTATAATAATTTATATTTTTACTCTTTAAATAACCCTTTACATCTTTTGAAAGGAATTCACTTCCTTTATCAGATTGTATATGTGTTGGTGTGGTATTAGCTTCACTAAAAATACTATCAAAACATGATTTAACTGTTTCAGAATTTTTATTTTTCATAGGTCTAGCATAAGCATATTTAGTAAACACATCAATAACACAAAGTACATAATTAAATCCGTCATTATGTGTAGAATAAGATCTCATATCACTTAAGTCTACCTGCCAAAGTTCATTTAGGTTGGACAAAATATATTTGTTTCGAGGAAATTTCCTATGTACTGGTTTATGCAACGTGTATGTTTCTTGTAACCGTAGCCACTTTTTAACGTCTTCCTTAGTCATTTTACCTTTCATAGCTTTCGACAATTTTTCAATACTACTGTAACCAGCAGGATGTGATGGATCATAATAAATCTTAGTTATCTCTAGTATGGGGTCCATTTTTCCCAACTATTTTTTTTTCTTATAGGTTTTTTTATCTTTTCTAGATTGTTTTTTTTATCATTAAACTCTTCATCTGTAGATACTTGGTCAATATCCTTTAATTGAAGCCGGTGTATGTATTCACTTCTAGCTGGATTCCCAACGTAAGTCAACGGTACTTTAATATCCTTCAATGCTGTTGCAAACTTTTCCCAACCTATTGGATCACTTTTTTTTAACGGTCTAATTGCATCATTTAACAAATCTACTATATTACTTCCAAGAATTTTTTCGTTATCTATAATGACTGTACCATCATCATTCCAATGAATTTTATTTGTACTTAGAGTTAGCAATTCCAATAAAGACCCACCTTTCTTTACATAGGTTTTTGGTATTAAACTAAGAATTTGATCTTTCGTGTAAGGAAGTTTTTCATAAGATATAGTACTCTCCTGATTTTTATCTTCAGTGTTTGGTGGCAGAGCTGTAACTAAACTCTTGTCGTCGGTATAATTACTTTTATTAGATGTATTTACTTTTACTTCTGGAGTGGTAGTATCAATACTTTTAGTTATTATTGGTATTTCATGAGGTTGACGGTCTTCTCCAGTAAAGTGTAAATATCTTTGTAAAATTTGTAGATATAGAATACATTTTTTCCTATCATCCATATTACTATTCAAAATATTTTTCATCTCAGCATCTAATCTAGAAGTGGGTCTATCAGGAACTTGGTTGTATTTTAGTTTGTCCATCAAACTTGGTTCAATGAGCAACATTTTCTTAGCTTGCTCCATTTTTATTACATAAAATAATTAACTAAGCCACTCAAAATTGAACCCAATATTATTGGTAGAAATGCACCACCTTTTTGAATAATAATATTTTTTCTTATTTTATTAGAACTTTTATGTAACAATTTCCGCAGTATAGATTTATATCGTTTAAGTTTTTTTTTCTCTTTTTCTGGTAGTTCCACTTTACCTTGGAGGACGTTATGTATACATTCACAAATACAGTTAATTTCCTTTTCGTCACACGATTGTAAAAGAGCTTTCTTATATTTAGGTTTAAGCTTATGTAGTGCTCTCAGTAAGTCTTTATGCGTGTTTAGACTTCGCGGCATTATGTGTAAATGACAGGAATTTGTTGATTCTTGCTATATTTAAAGCCTTTGGTGGGGACATAAACAACGCAATGTACATCTGGAGGAAATATTTTTGTTTTAATTCGACACATTTCATCAGTGTTTTGTTTAAGATCTATCATTAAATACCCATGTGCTTCCATAGTTGCATTACGATAGGCATCTTCAAGAAATTTTGGATTTTCTGGTGATACTTGGCGTGCTAAGTATCGTATTTGAGTTTTATCTCGGGGATTTTTAAAATAAACAATATAATTTGAATTTAAAGAAATGTCTCTTTGTCCTTTACCTTGGTGAAATAAATTTTGTGTGATGTAAAATACACTTAAGTTTCTATGGTGGCTTCCTTTGGTAAAAATATCAACAATGCGACCATCAGACTCTCTCATAAGATCATCAATTATTACAAGGTTTGCATTCTTCCCATCAAACATATTAAGATCTGGTATACCTTGATGATAATTTACATTTGGCAAGTTATATAAAGATTGCATTTCATCAAAGCACCAAGTAATTTGTGTAAACTCCCTACTACATATGTCATTAATATATTTAATGAAGTTTGTAACAAAATTTGATTTTCCACAGCCACTTGGACCTGCAACTATTGCAGTAAATGGATGAATAAAGTGAAACATCACGTTGCATGTGTGTAAATGCTTGAGAGTTACAGAGAGAAATAAAACATTTCGTTCAATTGTTGGTTTATATATTCACTTACTACATGCATATTAAAAAATAAACATAAGAAAAAGTATTTACAAATATTAACTATTTATTGACAATAATAATTGAATAAAAGATACATCTTAAGACTAGTATACAAATACAGCAGTGTACAGCAACATATTTACAAATATTATATTCATAAACTAATCGAAATACATACATATTTTAGTTAACATTAAGGTACTTAATTAGAACATTGAATAGAAATATATATTAACAAAGAAATATTTACATACAGATTTTTCTATAATCTATTTTAATTTGTAATGACCCCACGCCAGTGTATCCATATTATTGGGTAGAATATAACGCTTTGTGTCGTTATAAGACAAACATCTTTTGTTTATTTGCTGGGTGAAAATTGTGTGTTTAATTGATTTGAATCTGTACATGTTGCAAAATTGGATATTTTTAGTGAAGAGACAAGTCTTATAATTTTCCATGGTCATTTTTTTTGTAACACATTTATTAACACCCTTTGCTTTTGCTGTCAATTTATTTTCGACGTCAAATGCATACATTTTAGATCTTAGACCTACAAACTCTTTTAAAATTTTTCCATTATTTTCATCTTTGAAAAATCCTAGTTTCTTTTTATTGATTTTTGGATAACCATATGTATTATCTGATGGATAATCGGATGTATCAAATCGATAAACGAGGTCGGTTTTAATATCATTGTAAAAGTTGTCTGTAAAAATCTGATATATTAAACTATCTGTGTCAGTATACAATAATTTTAATTTATTATCAAACTTCCTCATCATGTAGTTGTAGTGAAAGTCATACATAAGAGTTTTTGAAATATCCAATATACAAAATCCTAAATAAATGGGTTTATTATGAACCAACTTTGTTTTTCGCAATTGTACTGCAACTAAGTTTTCTGCAAAAATCGATAAACTGTGAAATTCCGGTTTTGCAATCAAATCTTGTACACCTAGAGTTTTACCGTTATTTTCCCAATGCGTTAACAATTTCACATTAACCCTTTTTTCAATGTTTTCCATAGTTTTCCCAAACACGGAATTATTCATTAATTTATAAAAATCCTTTTCAAAATCCGAGACGGCCTCTATTCTACGTTTTGTATTTAAATCAATGTATTTTTGCAGCCATGAGCTCTGTCTAAATTTTAGTATTCTATGAACTTTTGTTATTTTCATTCCCATATTCAGACACTGTTTAAGATTTCTATAATGAATTTTATATCTGATCTTATTATAAAGATTTGGTATTAATTTGGTTTCTTTAGAATCACTACTTATACATATTTTCTCAGGGCAAAGTGGAAAATCAGAGTGTAAATCGTGAAGTTCAACTGGGTACTCTAAATCTACTTCTAAAATAAAACCGAATTCAGACGTGTCGGGTATATCAAAACTTGTATTTGGACTGACCCATTCAAATCCTCCTTCAGGTAAATATTGAGACATAGCCCAACCGTAAAGGTTATTTGCATCGAAATAAGCAAGATATGATGTAGGTTTATTTTCATCATAATTATCTAAAAATTTATTATTAGCTTTAGCATAACGATTGCTGCATTGTGATACTCCCCCTCTAATACCTGCCTTGATGAAAGCAATTTTATCAAAGTCTGTTAATAATTCTAACTCTATTTTTGTATATTTTAACATAGCATCCCAGCTCAAGCCCGGTGCTGTATAATAATGAGCAGGATCTAATCCATAAGTTGTTATACAAATATTTCTAAAGTTTTCGAATACATCAGTTAACAATATAACATCTGTTTTCAGATATAAGTTAGAGTAATCCAGCATATTTTGACAACCAAAATGTTGCCAAACATTCTGTGCATGATTATAATCATCATTAGATACATTTGAATCAGTTAATGAACTGTAAAATTGATTTTTAGTGGGAATAGATGTTAATTTTAAACAGTCGTATGATGTCATAAATTCATAAGGATAAATACCTTTTCTCCTAACATACCTGAAATCTTCATTTCTTGGAAAACTATTTTTTAAAGTAATAAATTGTTCATCGTTGAGATTTTTAGCTAATTGCTCAAGACTACATGGTAAAAATTTTAGGGAATCAAGAAATCTTAAATTCAAAATTTGGCTATTTATTATTAATGTTTTAGAAAAAGATATGTATCTTTCTTTGTTTTGGGGAATGACATCCACATCACCCTCTACAAAGTTTAATGCATGAACAATGAAATGTGCATCATAGTGGCTGAGATTATGTAGGAATACTGGAACATGACGTGGTATCCTAAATTTGCTTATACAAACATCGTGTGCAACACCTCTAAAATTACCTGTATACCAATCAAAATATGAAATCTTTTTATCATCAGAAAATTCTATTTCACATATACAACAGAGTTTAGAATTCGCAATTTCCTTTTCATTTTCTGCAGTCAATGGTTTGGGGCATTTTTGAAAACTATTTTTCTTACTTATTATTTTTAAATCATCATATAAACGATTCATAAATATCTGTACACAATCTGGACCGCTATACGTTACATATTTTGACAAACTATTATCATATGAACATTTAATATAATATCCAAAACTATAAACTTCATGTTTGTGAACATTTTTAGTATACGGTTTATTTGGATCGTTAGAACACGTTTTTATTGGATTTAAAAAGGCTTCAAAATCTGCATATATAACGAAGGCTATCTTTAACTTTTTATGAAAATTTTCAAATTTTAATTGAGTATTTGACACTAGTTGTCCAAACCAATTTTTATATCTTTTATCTATATTTGGTAGTTCTACAGTAATATGTGAACAATCATATTGTCGATGGTTATTCAACCTTTCCTTTGTGGGGAAATGCAATAAACATCCATCGCATATATAAACCGCATGATTTTGATTTGAAATTTGTTTACTGACCAATCTTGATAAGTTTTTAATATAACAATAGTGGTAAGTCCTTTCTCTATTTATGAGTAATAAATTAATGTGACTATTTCTACGACATTTTGTTAAATATAGTGGACCCACTACACTATGTCTTTTCATTTCTTTATTAAATTCTAAACCGAATACATTGATACTAATATTATTTAATTTTTCAACTTTTGATATATCATTTAATTTAACGGGAAAAGATACACCATTAAATTTTAGTTTATTTACATGCATGCTATAGGACGATACTCGATTTGCGTTCTTACTCACTGGATATAATGCCGAAAGTAATGCCCATTGAAAACATAAATTGTCAGAGTTTTTTACGTTTATCACAGCTTTTTTATTACTAATATCTTTAGGTAAATCAATATATGACGTACCACGTAGCGGATTAAATTTATTAATATTCATGTCTAAGCAATTAATTTGTTTAAGACTCCACCCACTGTCTTTTTGTTCAAAAGCACTTATTTTATTTGTTATAGCATCACATAATGAAGAAAAGAAAATATTTAAGTCATCACCTCGAAAAATTATATAATTACATGTTTGAAAATCAAATGAATTTAGAATATCTTTAGTTTGTTGTATAAAATCTGCGTGTAGTATAAAATTTACTTTAAAAGCAGTATGTTTCTGCATAGATTCTTCAATCAAAAATAGCACATCATCTTTTATAGAACTTAAAAACAATTCCGGCGTTTCAAAATCTAACATAGATGATAAATCAGATTTATTTTTAATTTTATATGTAATTATTCTATTTCCAAAGGCTGTTTCAGCAATTGATACATTTTTAAGAGATGTGTGAGAAGTTAAAACATTATTATTATGAATTTTGCTTTTCAAATGATTGGTAAAGTATTTTCTAGTTATCAAAATTTTACACGTGTTACATTGCACCTTGTCGACATCGAGGTCTGCTGATATCCCGATCGATGATAATGAAGTTGATGGCCTATCTTCATATCTAGTCTTTTTCTTATTATTGTCATCATCCTTCGTACTACAAAGTTTCTTAGACCCCATCCCGATTTGATATGATTGTTTTGATTGTCTAAAACAAAGAAGAAACATATTTATAGAAGAAGAACAAAATAATTCTGTAAATTTTGAGATAATTTAAGAAGGCATACTCACGCTATGTTTTCCTCAACTACTGCACAAATATTGTACAATTCTTCATCATATGTGGAGTCTTTCAATCCACTCTCTGGAACTATTCCCCACAAATTATTCATTCCATATTAGATTTGCGTTGAAGAAAGGTACAGATATAATTTTAGATTATGTTTCAATAAAATGGAAATATATGACACGAACTTATTTAAAGAAAGTACTAATAAAAATTTGTATTTACAAAAATAGTTTTTTTATATTCTAGCTATAAAATACACATGATTATTATATTCAGAAACTATAAGTAAATAATATACACGAATATTAATTAAATGGAATGCGTTTATTACTTATTACTAAAGTGAGATTTTTTACAATTTTCAGTCTTAGAAATTTCTTTAGTTATTTCGTAAACAATGTTTCTAACGTTTGCAGAATTTTTGTGTTTATCATTTGTGTAATATTTAACTCTAAAATCTGCGTGCTTCCAATGTTCTGTGGAGGCTATTTTTGCAATCTTTTTCATGTCATATATTTCTATTTTAATAAGTTTACTTGAGCTGGAACCATCATCAACGTTTGTTGATAAACAGACGGTATTACCTTCTTCATCGATTCGAGATACAGTGGATGAAAGTTTTTTTCGTTTTATTATAGGACCTTCAAAGAATTCATCTAAATTCTTGGTAATAATATTTTGCTCCCTCTTTTTCTTTAGTTTTGATTGTACATTACTAAATAAATCCTGACTACCTTCATCCGATAGAGGATAGTAGTAATTTTTAAAAGTATTTTCTTCATCAATAATTTCCAGTGAGTTCTGTAAAAATATTTTATAAATTTAAATCTGAATTGATGATTGTTCGTAGTGTAGCGATGGTTTTTTAGTGTATATAAGTGTGGTATAAAGTAGTAACAAAATTACTTACATTCATTGTTGTATGAATCTATGTCACTAATACTTTGTAAATTAAATTTATACTTGTATTTCACTTCACTTAGAAATACACGAAATATAACAAACTAAATGTTCACTATAGAAAAGACACTTTCACAATGTAACTTAAACAGTTCCAACCCTATATATATAGAAAATATCGCTCCTACACCATGACTCATGGGTCCAATGCACAAAAGGTTTGTGATAATGAATTCCGGCTTCGATATGAACAAAAGATATGAATAGGTTTATAACATTTTGTAAGGTGTCTTTGTTAGTCATCTTTCCATTAAACTATTGTTAAAAATATTTTGACTCATTGTTTAGAAATTTTTGTAATACTTTGGAACTTTTTTCTATTATCAGACAATGAAACAAGTTGTAACATGAAACTGTTAGAAATGTTTGAGTCATAACTAACAAATTTTGAAATGCTTTCGTCAAAACGGTAAGAAGATATGAAGATTATATAGATACTTTGATTCATATAAAAGCCAGGATATTGCATCAAGATTCCTCTAAGGTAGCTGCCTCAACGGTAGTGGCTCCGGTTAATAATTGGTTGCATTCAATCTTCAGTCAACTTGATGTCTATTTAAATCAAAAACTTATATCACCTCCAAATAATACATATTCGTATCGTGCCTACATGGAAACTTTGTTGAATTATGCTAAACCAGCTAAAGAATCTCATCTTACGTGTGGCCTTTGGTATGAAGATACAGCCAACAAAATGAATGAAACCGGCGAGGAAAATGGAGGATTTGTTAAAAGACAAAAATTAGCTTCTGAAAGTCAAGAAATTGAAATGATTGGACACTTACATGGCGATATATTTAACCAAGAAAAGTTCTTGATCAATGGTGTAGAAATGTCAGTTAAATTAGTTCGCTCTAGAGAAACATTTAACTTAATGGCCCCTTCAAGTGATTCAAAGTTTAAAGTATGCATTACAGATGCAACACTTATCGTTCGTAAAGCACGAATCAATCCAACTTTTTTACTTGCACATCAAAAAGCATTGGCTTTTTCTACAGCAAAATATCCCGTCACTCGAGCTGAAGTGAAAGTTTTAACTATACCATCTGGGATTCAAGGCAAAACACTTGACAACATTTTTTTGGGGCAAGTCCCAAAAAGATGTATTATTGGGTTTGTTGATAACGGGGCATTTAACGGTAATCTCACTAAAAATCCATTTAATTTCGAAAATTACAACATTAACACATTTTGTTTATATATTGATGGTCAACAAATACCTTCGAAAGCTTTACAACCTTCGTTTGAAAACCATATTTTCGCCACGGCTTATCATACATTATTTTCGGGTACGGGTATACATTTTTTAAATGAAGGGAATGGAATTTCGAGAGAACAATATTCGAACGGTTACTGTTTGTTAGCTTTTGATTTAACTCCGGATTTATCAGCCAACTCTTCAGGTCATTGGAATCTTATAAGACATGGCACTGTAAGATTAGAAGTTCGATTTGAGTCAACGCTTGTACAAACTATTAACTGTATTGTTTACGCCGAATTTGATAATGTTATTGAAATAGATAAAAACCGCAATGTATCCGTCGATTATAATAGTTGAATATATATATATTGTAAAAATATTAACTTTGTAATATTTGTATGTATCTGTTTGTGTGTACATTTTTGAATAAATTAATTAAAATGAACTTACTTTGTATTATTTTTAATAATCACCCTTTCGATATATAATAAGTTACTGTAATTACAATCGCACACATGTTTGCGATCTCTGGGGTTGGAAAGTTGTATTTTTAAATAAATATGAATACAATAGAACTACAGAAATATTTGAACGAAATACATCCAAGTTTGCGGTATAATGTGTATGCTGCAAATAGATTACCGATATACATGGAAACTCCTACTTATTTAATTAGTAATTTGGACCCCGATACAAAACCTGGATCACATTGGGTTGCACTACATATAGACAAAAATGGTTTTGGTGAATTTTTCGACTCCTATGGACGACCACCTTCTGGATATCACTATGCATTCTTAAAGAGAAATAGCCACCGATGGAGTTTCAATAAAAAAATATTGCAAAACAATTGGACTTCAGTATGTGGTCAATACTGTTTAATGTATTTGTACTACAAGTTGCACAACTGTACAATGAATTACTTTATTAATCAATTTGACATCGATACCATGTACAATGATATGTTATTATGGAATTTGTTTAATTACTGTTTTAAAATAAATGAATATGACTAATGAAGGAATGTAGACGGCTTTTTATTATACATAGAAAAAGTACCTGAGACCCCCCGACCGTAACACAACAATAGCGTTCGAGCGAACAGTAGGCGACCCTTGCTCGGATGATCCATTGTTAACTGTACCCCATTGCTTTTGTATTATTATAGCCTAGTTAATGTTATGCTATCTCTGAAACGGTTAAAGCTACGCAATTTTAAATACTTGCATTCGATTCAGCGACCCTGAAAACCTTTTTTTTTTTTTTTTTTTAGGGTTGCCGTCGTGATCAGTGAGCTAGAACCGATGAGAGAGCCAAAGGCGGTGAGCCAGAACCTGTGAATCCCTACTACTATCCTTAACCCATTGACTGCCAGACATATTTAGAGCGTCTTGCACTGGGTGCCAAGGTATTATTTTGAAGAATACATGAAATTTTACAAAATATATGTATATTAAGTTAGTGATATAATATTGTAATAGCATTTAAAGTAATTTTTATTGAAAAAAAAAAATTAACTGAAATGGCCATTTGTAATTAATCTAAAATTGCAGCAATAACTACGAGATATCTCGTAGCTGGCAGTTTTGACACAAACGCTTCATACGAGATATCTCGTAGCTGGCAGTCAATGGGATAATTTAATTGACTGCTCAAAATTCTTAGGGAATTATTTAATAAGGTTGAAGTTTCAGTCTTATAAGATGAAATTGAAAGTCGTTAAAATTAGTTCTCTTTCATTATTCCAGTCTTTATGAAATGTTATTTAATCGCATTGCTATAGGTTTTGACAAGGCAACAATTTTCAACACAGCTGAAGGCATGGATACTTGTGATCGTGAAAAGAAGAGGGGAGTTTACGTAGCTCGCACGGAATACAACATTCTGATGCACGATTCGAAGAATGTTAATCATAAGTGGAATGTGACTTTCTTTGATTACACTTCGAATGCCATGGGCAAGGAAATGCTCAACGATTACGGTATGCAACAATGTCTTTGTATACACAGCTTTTACGTAGCGATAAACGAATTGTTAGCTTTTGATATTCCAAAGTCTGTTTTGACTTATTGACTCTGATCTCACTCTAGAGAGTTGATAGTTTTTTGTCAGATTAACTTTTTTACATTTACTCTGCTTTTTACAATATTTCTTTGTATTTTTAGTTTTCTTTAAATATCGCCCCTTGCAGGTACATACAGAAAAACAAAATATCTTGTTTTATTAAGTTATTTATATTTCCTACTTTTGAAAAGCCTTAAAACATTATAATCCGTAGTTTCGGATTTAGATAATGTACAAACTTCAATAATTCAGTTGTCATATTATTATCTTGTTTTTATTAATATATGTTTGTAAATATTTAACTTTCCGTTTTTTCGATCATTTTTATTGCGTGCTTCTACGAAACGGAATTTATTGAATAATTCTATGTCACTATTTGGTGTCTTTAAAGATTTAGGTTGAACTGATATTTGGAGGGTATATTTCAGTACGCAATTATCCCGCAAACCTGTATACATTTTTTTGACGAGTAAAATAGTTTGTCAAGAGCCATTAATGTGTATTTGTATATAAGTATGTATATTATTGTCTATTGTCCACAGTATAAGCGCAAGCTCAGTTTGCGGCTAGGTTAATGTGTGTAATTGTCTGTAAATTTTATGATCGTTTTTAGGTATAATACATTTCACGTCGACTTCGAATGGTCGAGTGATGTCCTTCGATCGTAAAACCGGTGACTTGGTCTGGTCACATAATTTTGAAACGCCAGTCGTTGCGGCTTACCTGTTGGACAGAGACGGCTTAATCTCAGTGCCCTTTAATTCTATTGGTGACGATACCCTTGATCATATCATGGAAGATGCTTCTACTTTGACTAACGGACAGGGGATAAAAAATTCGAATATTGAATTGTAGTAAGTATTAACGAAAAGAATATACTAAAATATTTGTTCAGTGACAAAAATGTATAAAAAATGGTACTAAAACAATTAAATTTATAATCTCTAAAAATATATATATATTGTGATCCTAAAACATAAAAAAATATATTAAACCTTCAATTTGGTTTAAATAAATTTTATAAACTGCTGTAGTATTTGAGGGAGTCCACTGCCTGTATACGAGGGCGGCGGTGTGCGCACACTCCCGCACACTGCTTATTATGAGCATGGGAGGGACGGGAATACTCCCCTCATCTCCAACTACCGAGGAGGCCCGTCAAGGCCGACCGCACGCCGGTCGTGGTAGAGTGCGAGTTCGCGCCCACGACCTGCGTTCATGCGGATAGAGTATGCAGGAGTTTTTAGTAGGTTGTAGTCCGACACACTAGGGTAGCGGCTCTCATCATTGCCCTGAAGGTACAATGTAGGATTTTTCTACTGGAAAAAAATTTAGAAACTGACGTTTTTCTCATATATCTATAAGCCCTCAAACGATACTTGCTACCAACATGAAAAGATAAAGAAATAGATACAAATCCGATTTTACCGATAGAGGCTTGTTTTTTTTTTTACACTGGCTCGACATAGTAACTACAGAGTACCTGATGGTAAGTACAGTGTAGTCCAAAAACGAAAGCGACTATTAAAGGATGAAAATCCATTGATAGTCTACATTGTCATGTCGGCCCACATATACCACGACTGTAGGTCCCTAGGTATATGAGCTACTGGATATGCACAAGCTGATCCCGAAACGCGACAAGCCGAAACTGGTCACTATGACGGGCTTTACACTCATGCACTGTGTTCGCGATCCAGACGGGCACCGACGCCCTACCATCTCGCTGCGGCTCGTTTAGCTCCACCCAGGAGTCACGTGTAGGGAAACTAGGGTAACGCCTACGGACGCGAGCAGCTTCGACTCCCAAAAATTAATGTTTATTAAAATTTAAATTACGAAAAGAGCCTCTTTAATGCTATCGGAAGTCTCAATTAGATCCTAATGGTAAAAATGATTGGAGAACGATTCTTCGATAGATCCATTACCATGTCTTTTGGTATTTGGGGCTATGTTTTGTTCTGCATAGTACTTAACACTAAGTGTATTCACCCGGCGAAGTTTCAAAGGCTTTTCCCGACCATTAGCGAATTGTCCTGCCGAAAAACTACAAGCAATATACCTTGCCCAGTTAGATTTAAAAAAATATATATATTTCAGTCCAACGCTGTACGTAGGTGAACATAACCACGGTTTGTACGCGTTATCATCATTGGTCGACAAGAATACTATAACAATATCCACGGGACACGCCCAGCCACTGCTTCTCGAGGGGCCAAGTTCAGAGAAAATAGCCAACACGGAGGATCAAATTCATGAACCCTACAAAAACGTTCATTATAAACTGAACGATTTAAACTTACACGTGTCAGCGCCCTATTTATTGTTAGGACATTATAAGATGCCAGAATTGACGACTTCGTGGGTACCGAAGTTGCCGAATTCCAATATATTGAATATTCGCGAGATCAACGGGAATTCGATAAAGTTGATAAATGGTCAAGTTCATCCTATAGATGCTAATGATGTTGAGAATGAGACGAATTTGAAATCTAATTCAATATCGGTCTCCGTGCAGACTGAAGACTTGTTCGAAGGGTATAATTTGAGACCAGATTTGTGGTATAAGCAGGCACATGTCTGGCTGCATCAGCAGGAGAATAAATTGCTCAAAGTAGCACTTATCATATTGGTTGGGCTGGTCATAACTATGTTCTGGTATCTAAGATTACAGGTAATTATATTTTCTAATATAATATTATTCTGACACTATCGCTACACTAGTTTTGCAGAAAATTCGTTCTCTGTGACAGTTGTAGTTATTTACATATTTGTTTTTCCATGAATCTAAGAATATATCATGAATGTAATTCGATGATTAGGTACTTCGAGCAGTGGCGTTTATCCCATATATGCACAAAGCAATGCATACCTTACAATAAATAAGTTTTGGATGAATTACCAAAATAATGTATTAAAATATGAACCTTTTGTTTTACCGGGTTCCTAACTGAACATTTAAATTCCCGGAATATATTTGCTATGCTCGCTACTGATATCGAGTAACATTATAAGTTTACGTCTAAGAATTTTCAGGATTACAAAAGATGGTTTAAAGCAGAGAGCTTACATGATATTCGTATTATCTCTTTCGCACTTGTAGTTTTTCCATAGTGCCATTTCAGTCTCCGCCTATCTGATTTTATTACTCTTAAATAACTGGTGATTCGTGTAATCATACTATGACTACTTACAGCCTAACTATTTAGTTGTTTGCAGAGCTGTAGTAATTATGTCAGAAATATAATAACATATTGTTATGTAATACTTATTAACATATATTGACATTACAACATTTATTGTCGATAGTTAACAATTAAAAAATATATATTCCTTTCCATTATCTATACTATAGGATATTCGACTTGAATTAATTCTTATATCCATATTCGAAGCCCTTATTAGTTTTAAGTTTAATGTTTCTTATTTATTACATTAATAACATTACATTATTAGTAATAAGTAGAAGTACGTGGAACAGTTACTAATGTATCTCTCTACTCACCCTGAAAGAGATATAGCGCAACGATTGTTTATTAATATAAGCAAAATTAAATCAGTACGTCGAAGGAAGCAACAGCGTAAATGCTGCTTGGTAGCAAGCAAAATGACTGGTTTGTGTGGAGCGTATTTCGATGAAGCAGAACGCTTTGTCGGAACTGTTGTTTTATAAACATACCGCCTTTAATACCTATTTTTATTTAATTCCAATATAGATAACGATATCTTTATCTCTCAGATACGCGCGTGTTACAATAGATGTAAATACTATGGTTGATATAGTAGTAATACACGTTAGATAGGTTATAATGTGAGGTGTTACAAATTAAAGCTGTAGACATCACACGAAAATTGCTGAACAGGTCGCGATGATACTTTCGCAGTATTATATATGTTTCGTAATCATTGGTTTGATCATACAGCATGAGCAATTTATAAGGCAAACTATTAATCACAGGTCAGCATAAATGAAACCATATTTCCAGCTTCTATATTTTCACATGTTTTCTCAAAGTTTTATATTATTAATACTACGAATATACGAAACAAACAATATCTTATCTAAATTACTTTATTACTATTATTTTAAAGTATTAGTTATTTATTTATTTATTATTTATTTATTTATGGGCTGTCAACAGCTCCATTACACTTCACATTCACAATCTGAATCACATACATAAGCTAAATGTCGGTAACGGATACCAATAATAGACAGCCACAGCATGGCCCAAAAGCATTAACTAACAATATCAAAACAGACGACTAAAACCAAACACACAAAAAAAAAACAAAACAACAGCAGACAATAACACCTCAAATTAAAAGTTATCATTCTAAGCAGAAAACAAGACATCAATATTTTCAAACCCCGATTTATCCCAATGCACTATTTGATGTATCAAAGAACCTTGGTATTGTTCTATGCCGAGATGGGCAAAATGTAATCTGATTAATGATGAATGCTTACAAAATGTAGTATTAATTTTAATTTTCTTGCTCTGTAATCATGATTAAATCCATTTAAAACATTAAGAAATGATAAATGTGTATACAATCTGGGATTTTGTAGAGTTTAAAACATAAATGAGTAAAATGCAGTCATATTAATGGTAAAAAACGTAAAATGTAATCGTTAATAATTTTTATTAATCTGATTACATTTTGCCCATCTATGGTTCTATGTATATAACCTTGTGGAAGTCGACATATTGTCTACATTAGCTGTTCTAGAATTTGGCGGCGTCTTTCACAAGATCAAAAGTGTCGTCCTACTGGTTGTTATTATACTGTGGCGGTAGTTTCAATGATTGTTTTAAAAATATTTTGTCTTTAGGCTCGAGAATTTCAACAATTATCGCAAGGAGGTTCTCGGAGCTCAAACACATCGACATCTTCACACGGTGAAGTGACGGGACAGTTGGTTGAAATAGGCGACGGCGAAGTGAAGATAGGCAGGATTGCCTTCTACACTGATCAGGTGCTAGGGAAAGGCTGTGAGGGCACTTTCGTATACAGGTAATTATAGTTCACCCCAAAGGTTATTTAGGAAGATGTAGGAAGGGTGTCATTGGAGTTGTGATCGCCATTGGAGTGATGATTTGAGTTATGTGCGAGATCTATTTTTTTATTTATATTTTTCCGATTTAAATGACAACCATTAATATTTTTAAACTACAAATATGATTGGTATAAATGAAGTCAAAAACGTGATTTTAAGAACAGCGCAGTCTATAAGCCGACCGCAACAATCATACAGAAAACTGTTTGACAATAGTGGCCGTGATCGTTTTGACCTGATTTGCGTAGACAAGTTTTTTTTTTTTACGTAAAAATAATTTTAATCATATCAACATTGATGTTTTTCTTCGTATCTTTTTATTTTATGTACTTTGATCTGTTTTTGTATTCTAATTTGAGCCTAACCTGACTTGACATCGACTATGTAATGCTCCTGATATTCAAAGGCTGGATTTGCTATTGGCCCGGTTAAGAGGGCTAGTCATAGGTACGCGTGGGCGTAGGAACAAAAACTTGACTTCGGAAGGGACAGATCGTCTCCAACAGACAAGTGACCGGCTAAGCAGTTAACTTTACGACAGACAGCTCTTATGTGCAAACAATAAACATATTGAAAATACAGCAACAAAAATGCTTGTATAGCAAACACACTAACGTATATCTAACTTAGAATACACATTTATTTTGGTAAATTTTTGTTGTAATGGCTTCAAACATTATATTTCGACAGAGGCACATTCGACAAACGGGCGGTTGCTGTGAAACGTTTGTTGCCAGAATGTTTTACGTTCGCCGACCGCGAGGTGGCGCTGTTGCGGGAATCGGACGCGCATGCGCACGTCGTGCGTTACTATTGTACGGAACGTGACAAACAGTTTAGGTAAGATTTTTAACCGCACAAGCGTCTGTACCTACAATAGTGTATACCTATAAGTGGGAAAAATGTAATCGGAATAATAAATAAATAAACGATTATATTTTGTAATTGTTAATCACTAATACGGTGGTACGGCATCTAACAAAAATGTCATGTGTAAGTGCCCTGACAACGGCGATCAGCTGCGCTACTGGTCTTGCTGGGCACGACTAGAGATGAAAATGCCCGAAAGTTTCGGAAAGTTTCCGGGAATCTTCCCTTTATTCCCGGGAAAATTGGGGAATATTCCCTGAAAGTGTCCAAAATTCCCAAATCTCATCAATTTTGTTAATCATAATTTTCTCGATTCGTGCTTTCTTGAGGTTGTTTTTAAGGTGTAATTTATACTTAGTACTAATAAACCTCGGTAATATATTACATTACAATGAAATTATTATAAACTATGTGATTAAATTTAAAGTTAAAGGGAAACTATGACATTCGTACCTTCCGGCAAGCCGAACCCATGTGTTTTTTTTTATTTCACGTATGAATTTTATAAACAAAGGAAGGCGATATTATTCATGAGTTAAATAAATAATATTTATTTAGTTTTAACCTATGTTCAAAAATCTATATACATATGTATATAAAATCACTTGTCCTAACATTCATGACATAACATTCATGTATATATCATCGTTAAGCTCAAACGACAACAGCCAGAAACATGAAATTTGGAAATTGGTTTTTACTACTAATTGGTATGATGTAGGTATCCACAAAACGCAGAGTTTTTGTGATTCCATCGTTATGAGGGTGTTGAAACTATGGTTGGAAAAATGTTTGAAAATCTGCCAATTTTGAAATAAACACTATCAAAACCAGTATTTCGACTATTGGTTGGAAATTAGAAAAAAAAAATGTTTCGTCCTTATTGGAAAATCAATCCCTAAGAAGATAAAATAAGGGTGAAAAGTTTGTTTGTTTGTTTAAAATCCGTCAATTTAAGTAAGCCCTATAAAAATTGATATTTAGTTTTTTAGTTAGAAATAAAAGAATATGTGTTTCGTCGTTTTTGAAAAACATATGGCGAAGTGAGTAAATTATTTCTTCTCGAGGAACGCCGGGACACACAGCTAGTGTGTAATGTTTTTTATGTATGTACACGAACTACTCCAGATTTGTGTATTTTTTAATGATATTCATTATATATATAATTTTTATAATATTTTATAGTATAAATAAATCCGGAGTAGAAGTTTTTAGATCCACTGCAGGTGACAATCTCCTAATGGCGGTGTTTCAGGTAGTTCTTTAAATGTTTGACTGGCGTTTAGTGATTATTTACCAGAGCTATATTCACTCTCTGCTATAATAATATTTTCTGTATCTTTTTACATAATGTATATGTAGGTACAAAAATATAATTACACTGCATTACTTTGTAGAAGTCGTTATTTGAAAAGGAAAAGAGAGCCTTTATAGAACCAATTCCTTGTCTGTCTGTCTGACACTTTTTCTCAAAAACGCCCAGAGGTATTAAGCTGAAATTAAAAACAAATACTGATATTAGCAATTCCTTGTACCTCTAATTTTACTTTTAAGATAATACTAACAAAACATGTGCCCTTTTATGTCGCATATTTTACAGTTTATGACGTTTTCACAAAGGAATCAAATTTTAAAGGATATTTTCTGTTCATCTAGAATCATGAAGGTCTTAAAAGAAAAGTACACAAAAATAAAATACATTAATTCTTTAATTAATTATTAAGACTCGCATCTGTGCGGCATTTTTGAGCGGTGACATAGAAGTGTCAGCGGGAACGTGTTGCTGCGCTCTCACTCACACGCTCACAATCTGTATAATGCCGTCGCATGCGTTGTTTGCCTCCGCGCATCTTGTCGCTTTGTCGGTCCACAGTTGGTTAACATATCGCAGAATACGAATAAAATCCGTCAAAAATATTTTGTAGTATAGCGGTGGTGGCCTAGTTGATAAGGGACCGGTTTCTATGCGCTAGAGTGTGAATGGTCGTAGGTTCGAATCCCGGTACGTACTTCTGGGTTTTTTCAGATTAAATACGGATTTAGGCATTACATGTTTACCGGCGAATGAAAACAACGTGAGTCAACCTACACGGCATCTGATAGAAATATCATGTGTAAGTGCCTTGAGAACGGCGATCAGCTGTACTTCTGGCCACGTTAGGCACAACATATAAGCGCTAAGTGGATAAAACTACTTTTTTTATCCCGAGGAAAATCCAGCATAGGACCATCAGGGACGCCGTGAGGGCAGCGACCCCGGTGTGTCAGACTCCTACAGACTAAAAACCCCCGGGGTGTCCCTCTGATTGTTCCACCCGGGCCTGGGAAGCCAAATTCGTCCAGACGTCCAGGGTACAGAAACCCTTGTTGAGGCTACCTCTCTGTGAGGGGTAGGAGTAAAGCCCACCCCTCCAAAACCTGTCTCTCATGCGGCGCGCCGAACACCGTGCACCGTCTCGGATAAAACTACTACTGTATCTCTGGTTACCCCGGATTATAGTGTGACGATATATTAGTATTTATCATGATTTTTTTTTTATTGTTCAACAATAAAAATATTTTAAATAATAATATACAAATATATCTATTTTGAAATATTTTGTGGTTTATTACGTCCCAAATCATTTTCAAAAGTTTGACCTCTTCATACACACACAATTTATACACTACACTCGTGTAACTTTCCTATATAATAAAGACACCATCATTAAATAAGTACAAATAAAAAGTTTTTTGATTATTTCAAAATAGTTATGACTTCATCCGGAATGAAATAGCAAAGGTAATTTATTTTTTATATTTAAATTTTAAGTAAGAAAATAAACTGCAATATAAAAGTCTCGTTTTGATATCATATGTAACCATGTTTACAATCGACCCACAGGCCATTATTTTATTTCGGAAAGAAACTTTAAGAAATAAACGTATATTTCTGTTTACACGTTCCATGGGAATATTCCCGGGAATTAACGGAATGTTCTCGGGAATTTTGGGCACTTTGGGAAAATTCCCGGGCATTTTCATCTCTAGGCACGACATATTAGCGCATAGTGGATACAATCACAAATGTATCTCTGCTCACCCCAAAAGGAAAATAACGGGACGATATATCTATACTAATATTATAAAGCTGAAGAGTTTGTTTGTTTGTTTGTTTGTTTGAACGCGCTAATCTCAGGAACTACTGGTTTGAATTGAAAAATTCTTTTTGTGTTGAATAGACTATTTATCGAGGAAGGCTTTAGGCTATATAACATCACGATGCAACTATTAGGAGCGAAGAAATAATGGAAAATGTGAAAAAAAACGGGGTAAATTATTCATCCTTGAAGGCTTCCATTGCGTGCGCTGCGAAAACGGTTCAAGATACCAAAAATATATGTATGAAAGAATTATTCCTCTTGAAATGATCTAAAAAAATGTCCGCGACAGTATATGTCGTCTATCTTTTAAGATTAACTCACTAGAACCGTTTTTATGGTAATTTTAAATTTGGTCGAAATTAATGCATTATTTGTTAAGAGTTGTATCAACGTAATAATATTAATCTTTATCCAAATAAATGTGTTGTTGATTAAGAGTATTTAATTATGCACAAAATTGTCTTTGACATCACTTAATTTCAATGAACATCTTAGAAGATATTACAATAACTTATATAGCACAACAACGTTTGCCGGATCAGCTAGTTATTAATATGATTACGTTTTGTTCATCAATGTTTTAAACACCAATTTTTCATGACTCATTTATGTTTATAAGGGTTATAATTATGATTACACATTAACGGAATTACAATTATGATTATATTTTGTACTCGTCAATCATTAATCTGATTACATTTTTCCCATCTGGGCTTACTACCGTACAAGAGCGCTCTTGTACGGTAGACAAGAGCGCTCTCATGTTGTCTGGTATAACCCATTGTTCCTGGAATAGCTGATGTCATCAAATTAAAACTTACTGTTGAAAGATTCTTGGAAACATGTGACACAGGCATGCAGTCAGATTACTTGACAGATTTACTATCAAAATAACTAAACATAGTTGCTAATGCCTTTGTCTAATTTAATACAAATTTAAATTCAGCTTATGGTGTGGTAGATAATCAACAAATAACAATAGAATTATCAAATTATTGCTACTATATAAACTTAGGATAACTTTCTTTTAAATATATTTTCCTTAGTTGAAAAATATGCTAAACTTTTTCAGATATATAGCACTGGAATTATGTTCAGCTACGTTGCAAGATTACGTCGAAAATAAATTGAACTTCGAGTGTAAAATAGACAGAATAGAAGTATTGAGACAAGCAACTATGGGCTTGTCGCATCTGCACTCTATGGATATAGGTTAGTTATTTATTTGTCCTCAACTCCATCGTTATATCACATTAGGTGATCGAGGCGTGCTCTCAACACTAAATGACGAAGTTGAATATAATCCTTGTACTCAAAAATGTGAGTTAATAGATACAATAACTTATAGTTTATTTAAAAAAAAACTCCATACAAAGTGGATGTAAACTATATCTGTACTGAAAAATTCACTGCATTATTTACAATGTGAACAATAAGAGAGTGGAAAAGGTTTCCTACGTTTGTTTTTTCTTAATCATACGATCTCGGCGTCTTTACAGGATGATATAGGTGTTTGTTGAGCGAATGCGGTCCACCATTGGCCTTATCTTCACCGGTTGTGATAGAGTTCAAGGGTTAGCCTAAAAAAAACTTATGTCTACGGCTACCTACCTAACCAACCTACATCTGCTATTTGTAAATTGTTATTTTATGTTAGATGCTATTCTTGTAAGTTCGTCTGGATGAATTTGGTTTCCCAGGCCCGGGTGGAGCAATCAGAGGGACACTCCGGGGGTTTTTAGTCAGCAGGAGTCTGACACACCGGGGTCGCTGCCCTCACAGCGGCCCTGATGGTCCTATGCAGGATTTACACCCAGGAAACAAAAAAATAAACACTATTTTTGTAAATTAAAAAAGATCAAAATGTAATTGCGTTCCATATGTAAAAAAACTTAAATGTAACGTGAATGTGCGATTTAAAATGATTTGAAAATAAAATCTTCCTTCATTTATTTTCAGTCCATAGAGATATAAAGCCTCACAACGTTTTACTGTCAATGCCCACGGGAAGCGGTGAAGTGCGAGCAATGATTTCCGACTTCGGATTATCGAAGAAACTCAACATCGGCCGTATGAGTTTCTCTCGACGGTCAGGCGTGACTGGCACTGACGGGTGGATAGCTCCCGAAATGATTAATGGAGAAAGGACGGTTAGTTTATTAGATTGTTCTATAAAAAACTACTTGAAATTTAATTAACTTTTTAATGTGAAAAACAAATGTATTCAGTGTCACCGCAGTATTTAACTAATTTATACTATTAATATTAAAAATCTCAAGGTTTCGATACACGATGTGTCATGATTAAAGGAGTTCGAACCGCCGGAAGAGTAGAGCTAGTGCAAAATCAGAGCGCGACTGACGAAGGATAGTTTCTTCTAATTTGTTCTATAAATACTAAAATTTCGAGCTACAACTGTTTTTGTTTGTTTGTAAAATGTTCCATAATTTACCAGTATTCTCAAATATCTCAGAGAAATCAATACTACATATACATAGCTTTTCGTAAATTAGAAATTCTAAAGTTATTGTGTGCTAACGTTTATATACAATTACAAAACTAAAATGTTATTTGATATATTAAAAACATAAAAGCTAAAGAATCCAAAAATCCCTATTTCGGATCTTCGGGTGGCAGTAGGAATGGAAAGACATGGTAAGGAAGGTAATGAATATGATCTCAGTTAGATTTTCGACATAAAACCGCGAAGTCTTAATTTGCTTCGAAACACTTGTAACTTTTGTAACATAAATATTTCAAATTTTTCATCATTTTCAGACGACGTTAGTTGATATATTTTCGCTGGGTTGCGTGTTTTATTATGTTCTATCGAAAGGACAACATCCGTTCGGCGATGTCTTGAGGAGACAAGCGAATATACTTACCGGTGATTACAACTTGGACCAATTAGAGTAAGTATATTTCTACTTACTGAATGTTTATTTTAACACACAAAAAAAAAAACACGTTATCAGGTAATTTTACCTTATTTTAATGTCCGCTAAATTTTTTCCATTCTTACTGTGGCAAAATAAGATTATCATAAAATCACATTTCAAAAGAACAATTCTATTCTGACATATGTACTATTTTTATGACCTAAATACATAGTAAACATACTCGCAACCCTCATGATGGCAAGCGGTTACTGTCGCATGTGAACAATCGCAACAAAAAAAAAGCATTCTCTAAAAAGTGTGCCATGTCTAAAAATTGTTATTAATACAGATTTTTTTTCATACAAATCAAACTATAGTAAACATGTATTGTGTGTACTGTTTTTATAATGTCCAGATGAACTCTGACGCTTTAGGGATCATTCATAAATTGTCTCAACAATTTCATGATGTTTTTTTACCTAACACTTATTCTTATGACACATAGACACATTTTTTAGACCCTAATAATTTTATGTATAAAGTACGATTTGTTTTTCAGTAAAGTACTGCCAGAAGAGGATGTTTTGGTTGCGAAAATACTTATACGGGCAATGATATCGACCAGGCCAAACGCACGGCCTCCATGCCCGACTATACTCAAATACCCCTTATTTTGGGGCAAGCAGGCTACTTTGAACTTCTTACAGGTAATATTTCAATCGAGTTGGTTATTTTTTGAGTGATAGACCGAACTAAAGAGACAGGAAGATTTAAAATAAAATTTACAAATTTATAAATTATATTATTTCGGAGTTTAAATGATCGATCGACATATTATTGACTGAGCGAAGCGAGGTTTCTGTTTCAAGTTGGTCTTTCGCTCTTTGCCCTTCTGTCTATAACTTTTAAACGAAGTGAGATAACGATTTGAATCCATTGACGCAAAGCCTAGTTATAGTGACTCGTTTTGGCCAGTCGTGTTTCGGTATCAGCTTGTGTATATCTAGTTACTCATATATTTAGAGACCTTCAGTCGTGGTATGACGACGACGGGCCGACATGACGACGGAGACTATCAACTGATTTTCATCCTTTGATGGTCGCTTTCATTTTTGAATCACACTGTACTTACTATCGGGTGAACTGTAGTCACTTTGTGGAGTCAGTTTAAAAAAAGTGGATATACAGTCATTAATCCCTCCCATCCATTAATTTATGCCAACTACGAAAGGATAAAATGTAAAATGAATATCGTGGTTTTGTTTCTAGGACGTGAGCGACCATGTAGAGAGCTGCGAAGCGATGTGGGAGCACCCGATAGACAAGGGGGGCCGGGGTGTAGTGCGGGGGGACTGGCGCGCGCACGTGTGCGCTCGCGTTGCGGGCGACCTGCGAGCGCGACGCACGTATCGTGGCGACCGCACCGCACATCTGCTTAGGGCCATACGGAATAAGGTACTGTACTCTTTGGCTGTTCAAGGCTTATGAAGGGGTGTAAAATTGGTAAAATAATATATATGTAATACTGGCAAAATGTAAAATAGAACAGATGGGCAAATCGTAATCAGATTGAGTAAACGAAGACCAAAGATGGTGACACAGTATAAGGGAGGCCTATGGTCAAGAGTAGGCTGCAACAGCCAGTGGATGAAAGTGATTTAAAAAAATAAGCAATTGAAAAAAATTAATTGATTTTTTTTAACACTAGTTTTATAGTTTTACCAAGCAGGAAAAATACTGCTTTTTTAAGTGTAATATTAAACGAATCAGGCCGTATTCTATAAAATGGATTATAACTAAGCAAAGTATGATTTCACAAATTATACTAGTTATTCAACAGTGATAAAATCACGCAAGCCGGGACTGAGATCGCACTATGACTAAATTATGTGTGCGAAAGAGATAAAATGTATACCCCTGCTATAAATCATTTCATACCTATTTATAACTGAACATATTATTTCAGAAACATCACTACAGGGAGTTAGAGACAGAGGTTCAAGAGAGTCTCGGGAAATTGCCGGATGGCTTCGTCACCTACTGGCTGAAGAGATTCCCTCTGCTTCTGCCTCACGTTTGGCTACAGATGCAGCAGTTCCGTCACGAAGACATCATGCAGGTATACTACTCTCATACCTTCACGTTCAGTAGAGATGACGTCATTGAGCTCGATGACAAGACTCTTGAAGAAAATCTGCCTGTAGATATGTGTGATCCGGAGAAGAATGAATTATTCGTTAAAAGCAGAGTCTATGTAGAAGAAAGTCAAGAGAACTGGAGATGTAGAAAAGAAGGGTCGCCGCGAAAGCGAACAGAGTGGAGAAATGACCAAGAGTTTAGGCCTAAACATGATGACGTTAGATTACGAGATAGGCATTACTACAAAAAGAAGGAGAAAAAGAGGGAAGAAATACCAGTTTGGACTTTACCGACCCAGTGAAATGGCTGTGCTTGAGTTAGATTGTTAGATGAATTTAATAGAATAGTAAGTATAGTTCATTTGATTAATCTTTTGTTTGAATTTATCTAGTTATTGTAGAGTTAAGGCTGCAATACCCAATGAGGCACACGTTAGGTAAACTACATCGCGTATGTTTACTTTTTGTCAAACAAAGCCTGTTAGTTACATTTTTAGGTGTGTGGCGGCCTTAGCAAACTAGAACATGCAACTGAATTGAACTGACAGATTAATATAATGATAGATGTTATTAAAAATATTAAAAGAAATGCGCTAGGAAGATTGAAAATAAATACAAGAGTGTACTATAGCTTGGCAAAAAAAGTAGGGGCAGATCTATATTTCAAAATGTTTTTTAAGCACTCCACACACGCGCTCGCGCATACACACACCATATCTAATACTAGCTGATCCGGCAAACGTTGTTTTGCTATATAAAGTTTTGTAATATCTTCTAAGATGTTCATTGAAATTAAGTGATGTCAAAGACAATTTTGTTCACAATTAAATACTCTTAATCAACAACACATTTATTTGGATAAAGATTAATATTATTACGTTGATACAACTCTTAACAAATGATGCATTAATTTCGACAAAATTTGTTTACCATAAAAACGGTTCTAGTGACTTAATCTTAAAAGATTGACATATACTGTCACGGACAATTTTTTTTAGATCATTTCAAGAGTAATAATTCTTTCTTACCTATATTTTTGGTATCTGGAACCGTTTTTGCAGCGCACGCAATGGAAGCCCTCAAGGATGAATAATTTTCCTCGTTTTTTTCACATTTTCCATTATTTCTTCGCTCCTAATAATTGCATCGTGATGTTATATAGCCTAAAGCCTTCCTCGACAAATGGTCTATTCAACTCAAAAAGAATTTTTCAATTCGAACCAGTAGTTCCTGAGATTAGCGCGTTCAAACAAACAAACTCTTCAGCTTTATAATATTAGTATAGATTTACACCAATTATGACAGTTTTAAGAATAACGCCAGCAGACAAAAATATATTTCTATTTCTGCACTTTTTTGCCAAGCCATAAGTGTTTTTATTAAGTTTTTTTTTACAATTTTATATAATTATTTGCACAAAATAATGTTTTTTGTAGTTAATGTATTTAAGGAGTTTATCTAGTTGTAAGTGACAGATAATTTAAATATATTTATGTTATATAGATGTTATCGAGATCTTTTGAATTTTACTGATAGTAAAAAAACATTGCATTGATTGCGGGACCAATAAATAGGACTACTATATTATGAGGATTTGTATGTAAATTGTGTAAACATTGATTAACTTTGTAATTATAAAAAACAATGAAGTAGAGATTTTAATAAGTAACATTAAAACTATACTTTTATTTAACATAATTAATTAATTTAATTTTAAACATATTTTAGTTTTATGTCATTATACAAATCTAAAATGTGCAACACACTTCTTGATCGCTAGGCGAATTGTTATCCATCATATGTGAAAATAAATAAATTAAGTAAGTATTTGGATGGCCCAATTCAAAATTTAATCGTGAACTAACGGATAAAGGATTACGACATAAATAAATAGTTATGCAACATAGTTTTGAGATCCTTTTATAATATAAAATAATGAAAAAGAAAGTCGGTTTTTCAATTAAAGTGCTATTAAAAAGGTCAGATAAATTCCATGATTGATAGATAATTAGAAACAATGGTGAATAATTAAAACAAATACATAAACAAAACTTATGCTAACGAGTTTCTTGTGGCCGGAAACAATTTTTTTTTCAGTTTCCCTGTAATTACTTAGTAAGTAATACAAATGTAGAAATAATTTTATATTGGAGCCTTTTTATTCAATGATTACTTACTATGCGCGTATCGATTCCTCAAGTCGCCCTGTGGTCAAGAAATATATTGTAACTAGAGACATCGTAGCACAAATGATACGCTGGAAGTTCTAGATTATTTATTTGATTTGGAAACAAAATTAAATATAAAAATCGATATGTTATTGCAATAGGGTGCACAGGAGTTTCATAAGGCTAATTCTATATGGACATAACAGTAGTAATCATATAGTGACATTGTTAACGCGCACGCCGTGTCCCGCTACCCCCGCAACATACCTCAGCAGCCGTCGTGCGTCAGCGACACACATTCATTATACCATTTTTGACACCGGACGTTTTGTAAGCCAACACAAATTATTGTAAAAATACCATTGATCGAGTAAACAATAATTTACAATACGGTTTTTTTTTCATTTTAAAAAACTGGCAAATGTTCCGCGAGAACAGACATATATAATTAGTTGTTATTTTTAATTGATACCCTTTTGAAATTAAGTATGATGTTAAATATAAAGCTAGAGTTAACATGATTGCACTGTTCTTGTGTACATATATCAAGTACAAAGTATCATATTGTAGAACAGGAATTTCTAATTATGGATGTATACCATAATAAAAATTAATATATCGTCACGTTACATCTCCTTCGGGATAAGTAGAGATACTTTAGTGGCTGTATATCCATATGAAGAATGAATGTATGGTTTAATTATGTATAAAATATTAGAAGACATCAAAGTATGCTATCAGAATACGAGAAAAGGCAATTCACAATTCCAGTGGACGTACTTAGTATTTTTATCAGGAGTCATTTTAAAGTATATATTATACAATGATATTACTCGAGGAGTGTTGACAATTCATCAATACTATTGACTAATTTTAAAATAAATAATAAATTCGTTAGTATAATTACGAATAATCAGAAGAATAAACGACTTTTTTTTGATAACACAGGGAAATCTCTAACGGACCTCAGGGTGCTACATTGGGGGTTTCCCCCAGTGTGTCGGACTTGCACCGACTAAGATGAATAAACCACGGATGAAATTCTATTAATGAAATATTGATTTTTTATTAGTTTTATATTGTTCGTAATTGGTTTTGAAATTAATCAGATTATACCTGAAGGTACTTAATCTCTGTTTGTTGTCCGTTCTAGGGTAATTTTGTTTCAAGGCTGGTGCTATTTATGAGTGTTATGTAAATAATGTATGATTGGAATAATAGTAAAATTATAAGAGAGTAATATATAAAATGTCTTAGTTTTAGGTATCACAAAATTAATTTTTAGAGATTATGTTCCTTTAAATGTAAATATAATTTAAGGATTGTTGATTTAGAGCAACATTTTTGTGAGCATAATTATTAAAGTAGTAATAAGGGATTTTATAATACACATTGGAAACACATTACAATTTTACATATTTTGATAAATTTTACTACAATACATTGTGATCATTGAATGAAATCTATGCTCAAAAATTTGTACAATTGTATCATAAATAAAGATGTGAGAATAATTTGACTTTTATTGATAAATAAAACATTATAGCATTGATATTACATTTATTATAACCATATCATTTGAATTAATAATTGTGATGGATTAAAAATATAATAAAACAACAAATATATTAATAGTCAGTCTTAAATTAATTAGATATAACCAAAGGTATAACAATATCAGTGGGGAATATGGCACAAGACAATAGTGTAACCTCTTCAGAGACATTAGCACATATGTACATGTATTGTTTTTAATATTATTTTAAGACAAATTAAGTAAAATGTTATAGGAGAATATTTCACTACAGAATCTCTCAACAAAACAAATTCGTTAAATCCAACTATACTGATAACAGAATATTCTATTTTATTGATTGTGTTGTGAAAATATTATAACAATGTTAATGTTAATGTTATAACATTAACTTAAAAAAATTCGTCCTTAAAAGGTTAATAAATACAAATAGAATACCCTACCTCCCTGAGATACATTTCAGATTAAGTTTTTAATATGATTAACGACAACAATGAAATTATGTGCTTAACAGAACATGAGTGGAATGCAATGTAAAAAACAAAATAACAGGTTAAAATAATGTCATGTTATTATTATTTAACATATACTTATTAGGTAAACTAATTACCGCCAGAGATGACCAAAATGTAATCTGATTAATGATTACAAAATACTCCTAACTTAATTTTGTTGCCCTGTAATCATGAGTAAATCCCTACAAAACATTAAGGAGTCATAAATGTGTATCCAATTGAGAATTCCGTAGTGTTTAAAACACAAATGAGCAAAATGCAGTTATATTAATGATGAATAACGCAAAATGTAATCATTATCGTTTTTCAATAATCTGATTATATTTTAGTCATCACAGATTACAGCTATAAAAAAGGAGTAAAGTAACTATTATACGAATATTTAGTTTAAAGCTGTTAAGTATTCGATATTCTCAATAAAAATAAACCACTCTTACATCAAATTGATAGTTTTGGTGAGTTAGGAATTAGAATAATTATCTGTATACTTGTCTATTAAGTCGATTATAGTCAAGTGAACTTTGTCCTTGGCTATATGTAAAGCGGTTTTTTGTGAAACATTAAGCATTGAAATATCTGGTTTGTATTTGAGTAACATTTTTGTAGCTCCAATATTTCCCATACTACTAGCGTCATGTAGAGGCGTATTACCTGCAGCATCTATTGCATTTATGTTTGCACCTCCATCAAGAAGTATATGTATGACTATAATCTTATTGTTGAGAGTAGCTAAATGTAAAGGAGTTTGATTTCTTTTATTCAGACTGTTGACATTAGCTTTGTTGAGTATTAAAATATGACATAGCTCATCCAAACCGTAACGTGCCGCGTAATGTAAAGGAGTGAATCCATTTGAATCAGAAAAGTTTACATCAAATTCTGTGCTTGATTCATTTTGTTTTTTACATGACTGACACTCGCATAGTGGATGACAGACATTGTTGACGGCCTTGCTGTTTGTGCCAGCATAAGCTGAATAATTAATGTTCATATAAAAACAGGCCAATTTTACATCACCATAGGATATAGCTTGTAGTATTCTGTCAATTAATTTCAAGTTTTCAACAGTTCTTGATGCATTGTTGTCATTACTTCTTATTTGTAATTTTTGTAACTTCAATGTAACAGGATTTTCAGGTTCACAGTTTAAACTTTTTACATTTTTACTAGTTATATGTATGTATTCATACAAATTAGGAGTACAAGATTTCAAAACTTGTAAAATTCTCAGATTGTGAGCATAATCAAATGCTGTTTTGTTATGCCGGTTTTGAAGAGATGGCTCTGCTCCATTCTCAATTAATAATTTTGCAATTCCTTCATATCCCCATTTTGAAGCTAAATGTAATGGTGTGTTTGCACTTTCATTGGTGCAGTTAATCTTTATCTTCTTCCTGCTATGTTCAGCAAAATATATGAGTGCTTTGACACAGTTTAAATGTCCATTGTTTACAGCCATGTGAAGTGGAGTGTTTTTATCAATGTTTGTTTGGTTAATATCTGCTCCTGAATGCAATAATAGTAGCAAAGCATTTTGATGCCCTCTAGCTGAAGCATAATGTAACGGTCCACATTCATTGAGGTCTGTAGCATTTACATCAGCACCCATTTCAATAAGACTCTCAACAATATTTGCTTTACCATGGATACAGGCAATATGCAATGCTGTGAGACCATGACTATCCCGAGAAGTCACAGTGGGTGATGTTTTAAGGAGATTTTTTGATATTCTGCTTCTACATTTTTTACAATTGCAAAGAGGATGACAAAGTTTTTGATATATTTCAGTATCACTATCATCATCTAAATCATCATCATAGTCATTTAAAATATCATCATTTTGAGTTATTGTTAATGTTTCATTTTCAGTTTCTTGAAGACTTTTAATGTGTTTTTGGTTTTTCTGCAATGTAGCTTGCACTTGTTCACATTGATTAGCTTTGATAAGTTCAAATATGTATTCTAATGTTTCTTCTTTGGAGTTTGTGTAACAAGTGGATATAGACCCAGTAGTACTTATGTTCCACTGACTGCTATTCATATCATCTTCTGTTAGACTACTTTCATAATAATAAGCTTCAGGATCTGGTGGACCAGCTAAAGCACCTGATTGTATATGCTCTATGACTGCTTCTAAAGTAGCTATGAGAAAAGAACTCTCATCTCCATCCCCCTTGCCGATACTACTGAACCGGAACTCTTTCATATATGTGAGTTGACTATACCAGTTAGGTAAACCAGATTTAATAACTAAAAATACAAAAACTGGTAATAAATCATCAGCTGTTAATAATACAACATTGTTGCTGGCATCTTTCTTATTAATTGCATTCAATGCCTGTTTAACACACAAAATCTTTTCCAAAACAGTGTTGTAAGAATCTACCTTGGCAAGGATTTGTTTTGCCTTTGGCACAGCATGATACAATTCCTTCTTTATGTCTAAGTCCCTCAATTGTATATCAGACATATTCCTTATCTTTTTATTTAGATGTGAATCTTCATAAGCACATGAAGTGCATATTGTTTTGAATATTGAGTCAAATATTAAATTTTGCATGAAACTTTCTACAGCAAGTTTTATGTTTTCCAATGCTTGCTTGCAAGATTTAGATTTATCTCTAAGCCTTCGGTTCTGTAATGCTATTTGTAGGCATTGTGTATAAAGTTCTCCTATAGTATCTTTCAGAGAACCTATTGCTATAGGTAGTGTAGTATGTTTGTTTAAAAATATTTGCACACTATTCTCAATTTGATCAAGTACCTGCCGGCCTGCTGCTTGAGTCCAAAGCAAGTCTATACAGTCATTTATATTTGTAAGGTGGTCTTTTATTACTGTACCATCATTAATTACAGTTGTAGGTTCTAAAGGAGATTCTATACACCAGATTTTGTATCTTATGAAGTCTTCAGTGTAAAATGTTTCTTCAAATAATATGTGGCTTTGTAATGGTAATCCTTTGGTCACCTCCAAAGTTATAACTTTATTAGTGACTGTCACTTGTTTTTCAGTAAGTGTATTGTAATGAGTTTCTGGTAATTCGTCACTCGGAACTAATATATGAGCACAGAAATCTTCGACTGTGAATACACGAGATGTTAAACTTCCGATGCGAGGTACACATATTATCCAGGATTGAGATATGCAGTGTTGAAATAAATTAGCATATTCGTTTTTTAATTCCGCAAAAAATGGATTATCTGAGAGAATTTCGTCGTATGAGGTATCCATTTCTGTAAAGTTGCGAAATAGAAATCAATTTAAGAGGGAATTAATTAACTTTAAGAGAAAAATATAATTGTACCTAACACGTTCTATTACTTACCGATATATCAAAAGAAGATTCTTATCTCAAATTGTATCATGATCTCACCTTAGAATTTAGAATAAAAAATTACAGTTCTGACTTTTAACTATTTGCTAAGAAATCGTTGAGAGCCGTATTATTCTTTTAATAACTTATTCTTTGAGTGATGCTAAGTTAGCGATGGGCGATGAAAATTATAGTATAATTCGATTAGGAAGATTGTTCAAAGCTCTCGATTACAATAATGTGATTTTCAATGAAGTCGATTATATCGAACTCACAATCGTCGAAGACGCCGATGCATTGTGCCATCAGCAATCGTGGCATCGCGTCGATATTAACGTGGCTAAACGAAATGTTCAATCGCGACTTAAATCATGAACTATTGGTGTTATATATAACAAAATAAGTAAATATATAATGTGTATCGTTAAGAATAGCATAAAAAATTACAATCTGTGTTTTTTGCAAGTCCACAATAAAAATAATGAAACTAAGTCAAAGAAAAATACTTTTTATTAGTAATAATTGAATTATTATTTTAAATATTGGATAAAATCGAAATTATTAAGCAAACTGGACGAAATACCAAAATAGAAACACGAATGCTATATATATAATAAGTCATATAATTATTATTTATAGAGAAGTAATTTTTTATATATTATCGACACTTTAATTTAACACCGTTGTATCCGATTTTATAATATTCAACTATATCATAATAGTTTTATTTGCAAAAAAAGCTATCGTCTGGTCTAGGAATTGTGTTTCTAAGACGGGTTCAACAATTTTTAGGTGATAAACAAAGGCATGGTAAGTATTAAAAGTCGAAGTTTGGGAACCAAAAACATTATATCTTGTCTTATAACAGACTTGTCACCATAGAAATGACTTCGATGGGTTTATTACAAGTTTGCTTTAAGACAATGTATGATACATAATATCATTTTAAATCGATATTGTAGTTAAACAGCCCTACGTTGTAAAAGCTATCAAATCTTAATGTCAATGTCATATTCATTTTAAAATATACTTCTTCTTCTTTCTTTAATGGTAACGCGCAAGCACGATTCTATTTAAAATATACTATCTACTACTACTATACCAATATCTTTGTAACATATTTCAAAGTAAAATATGTACGTATGTCATTTAGTTGTACACAGATTTTAAGTTAAATAATAACCGGTTATATCGGTTATTTGGATAACTGGTTCGGTAGAGAGCACAAATAACCAACTGTTTAGAATAGAATTCGTATGCACTAACTAAATTAGATCAATTTATTATAATTTACTTTCATAATCGACAGAAGACAATAAGAAATTCGTATTCTTAAAGACTTCATTGTGTAATGTACTTGGCAATGATAGTTAATATTGTATTTCGGCTATTGAATTGTAGCAGGCGATAATATAAGTACTAAGGTTGTCGTAGAATGTCATGCTCGTGTATAGTAGGTATGTAGGTTTATAATACAATATTATAAATTAAAGTAGGATAAAAAAAATTAGGATTATTCTAAAAGTAATATTTACGTCATTTATTGTATATATTTCGTTTCAATAACGTACAAGGTGATTATATTTATTATTTCTATAGATGGGCAAAATGTAATCAGATTAATGAAAATGATTAACGATTACATTTTACGTTTTTTAGCATTAATATGGCTGCATTTTGCTTATTTATGTTTTAAACACTACAAAATCCCAGATTGTATACACATTTATAATTTCTTAATTGTTTTAAATGGATTTAATTATGATTAAAGAGCAAGAAAATTAAAATTACGACTACATTTTGTATTCGTTGATCATTAATCAAATTAGATTTTGCCCATCTCTGATTATTTCGTGTTTTACTCAGTTAATTTTCATACAGGCGGGATGTAATTATATTATAACAAATCTTATTGAAACTGGAAAAATATGGTAATACATAAATAATTTATCCTCTGCCACCGCCTCTCCCGCCTCCTCCTATACCGCGACCCCCAAAGCCACCGATACCACGTCCGCCTATGCCTCTCCCGCCAAATCCTCTGCCGCCAAATCCGCGACCTCCGAAACCTCGACCTCCAAAACCTCCAACGCCAAATCCGCCTCCAGCAAATATAGGTAATGGATAAGGGTAACGATCTGAAACAAACATCACTTAGGAATTTGTAGAAATATTCTTACAGTGTTTTGAATAGGCCCAAAATCTTAACAACTAATGCTAATATTAAATTTAACAGTCCAGTCATAATTAGTGGTCTTTATATTTATGTAAGAATTCTTTGAATTAATCTGACCAACAACATGACTTTTACATACAAGAAATATTTAAATATTATTGATTTAATTATCTTTAAAGCAAATACATCACGTTATTCCTATTTCTAAGATAATATAAGTTGTTCGCTACGATTATTACATCTTAGGTTGTCGCGAGTATTTTTAGTGTTAAAATATGTATGTGGTTTGATTAAATTATTAGATTCGCAATCATAGTATAAGTTCTCAATATTTTATTTCATGTAGGGATGGCTAAGGAATATGATATTACAATATTTAAAATTCACTAAAACTACCACAAATTTTCGTTGGATTGATTGTTAGTCAAACCTTCAGGAATTTTAAATATTATGCTTATTATTTTATAAGTAGAGTTTAATTAAATTTAAACCGTAACGACATTCTTACAATATATCTATTACTATATTATATTGTAAATAGTAGCTGTGGTGGCTTAGTGGATAATGGACTGGTTTCCAACGCGGATGATCGAAGGTTTGAATCCGTTTGCGTACCTCTGAGTTATTCCAGATTATGTACCAATATAGATACCGTATGTTAACCGGTGAAGAAAAATATCGTCGGAAACCCACATGGCATCTAACAAAATGTCATGTGTAACTGCCCTGAGAACGGCGATCAGCTGCGCTACTGGTCACGTTGGCCACGATATATAAGGGCAAAGTGGATACAGCCACTAATGTATCTCTGCTCACTCCGTAAGGTATATAGCGTGACGATATATTATTATTGTATTGTAATTATAAATGAATACAATAAAAATATAAAAAGTCAAATTTTATGATTTTTATTGTAAGTGTAAATAATGAAGTAGTAATTATTTGTAGTTCCAACTTTAGGTAATATTTTGTATTCTTGTCTAATTTTGTATCAATATGCTATGTTGAAAGTCACTGAAAAATAATTGGCAAAAAACGTGTAGGTTGTTTAAGAAGATATCACACTCACTTCTTCTGGAATAAGGATCATATCTGTTTTGTCGTTTGACTCTCGACAAATTCTCATTTATGGACGCTCTACTGCGGTTGACGTCTCCAATTTCATTTCGATCAAATCTATGTGTTGTTGATTGATTTGGTTCTACGTTTGATGTGTTTGCTCTTTCTTCAGAATTTTCAAGATCATCTCTCGTTGAATGGATGATTTGAACTCCAATTAGTAGAACTATTATTAATGTAAAGTGCATAGTCTGAAATCAACATGCATATTACCTTTGGAATAATTTTTTATGTACTTACCGAGACTAAAATCTTACATAATATAAATCGATTTAGCGTAGTTTTAGTAAAACTAGGGTAAATATACCATCAGGTAGTATACTGAAGGGAGTCTGCCACTCGGATCACGGATGAAGCAAAAGCAGTGGATATGTGTCCTACGCACCGCCAGATAGAGAGCTTCTAAGGCTGAGATTTATAGAAGCTATTTCGACTTTGCTTAGCAAAGTTCTCATGAATTAAATTCGTTTTGACATAAAACTGAATACATACTAGGATCTTGAGTATAGCCATAGTATTCGCAATTCCATGTTGACAAAATCGGTGACTTATGAAATCCTTCGACATTCATTGAGTAATAAAAATTGTCATGTTTTAGTAAAGTCTAAGAAAACTTAAACTTGCGTCTATAAATCTCAGCTTAAGAGGAATGGTGTTTTAAATCCACTCCTCACAGAATCGGTGCCAGTAGAATGATATTCGCTCGTAAGGTCTTTGGAGAGAGATGGAAGAAAGAAAGAGCAAGAAAGGCTGTCCAGGGATTTTTGTCAGTAGGAGTCACGCACACCATTGCTGCAACCACTGGATTACCAAAATAAAAGATCAAGTACACCACCGCGTTAGTTTATAAATCGCTAGAAACTCGTAAACATTTTGGACACTTTAGTTCTAATTGCCTCACAAGAATTCAATACTAAAAACTCACATAAACTCCCATATTTACTTATCGCTCTGAAGAGCTGTACTGAAAATAGATATTATTGCTTTGGTTTATAAAGAGGATATCGAAGCTTGCTAATAAATAAAATTAGCACGTGATTCATGTACTGGATAGATAGTAGTAATTTACATTGTAAACATTATATTTTTACTATAGTTATTATTATGGGATTTTTCGCGGGATTTTCCATATCGGTAGATTTCTTATTTTGGACCTATTATATTAATCTATGTATTTTTGTAATATAATATTTATGAGAATACTGAAAACAGGTTTTTTTTTATATAAAAAATATCTTAGTATGAAGTGCCCTGAGAGTGCAGTTCAATTGCACTACTGGTCAGGTTGGACACGGCATACAAGTGCAACTTATACCTACAACTAATGTATATTTGTGCACCCCAGAATCTATATGGTTTATCGATATGGTTTAGCGATATATTATTTATTAGTCATCGAAGTAGATGTATCAATTTAATTGATCTCTCCTAATTTTGTTTGTTAAATATATTACCGAAAAGAATAAACTACAATCAGAATTAGTAATTTAACGCAATAATGTGATGTATCGTAGGTAATGGGCTTTTATTATGTACTGGATAATTTCATAATACTGCACACATTAGAAATAAGGAACGACGTAGCTTTGTATCAAAAAGTTTTTTAAAAATAAAAGTTATAGGCCTATATTTTGCCTATATATATAGGCATAGATGGGAAAAATGTAATCAGATTAATGAAAATGATTAACGATTACTATTTAAGGTTTTTACCATCAATATGACAGCATTTTGCTCATTTATGTTTTAAACATTACAAAATCCCAGACTGTGTACACATTTATTATTTCTTAATGTTTTAAATGGATTTAATAATGATTACAGAGCAAGAAAATTAAAATTACGACTACATTTTGTAATCGTTCATTATTAATCAGATTACATTTTGCCCATCTATGTATATAGGCAATCTATAGGTAGATACGTCGGTGTATGCTATTGGAAAATATAATTCAAATCGTTTGGCGAAGTGTTCATTCGTGTGACTTTAGCGAGTCGAGTTAGTTCGATACCTACACCAAACAAGTATTTATGTCCTATAGGTAGTATTCCGGGTCTGCGTATTTGGGTTTAAAGTTCATGCTGGTAAACGACATGAGTAAATTCTATGGTTGGGACGTTATTAAAACAAAGTATATGTGAACAGTTCATATTTAGTAGAAGTGAAGCTGTACACTGTAATCAATCTCAATGTCTCGTAGGCTTAAACCTATAGATTTATATTTGTTTCTTTTAGTGTCGCTTTTTCGTTTCATCGAGTTTAAACCATAATAAACCACCACTTTAAAAAATCTGAAATTGAAATAAATTTAGTATAAGAAAAAGTCACAACAACTTACGGATAAGAGATCACTAAATAATAAAAGGTATACCTACTCCTAGTTTTTCCTTTCAATTAGCGTCATCCCACTTGAAACTGAAGAAGTCACGGAGATAGATAGAGCACGAACAGCAGACTCCACGCTTGAAGCATGCGGGAAGTGTTTTTGGCTTAGTAAAACAATTAGTACCGTTTTTGTATGTCTATAATATATAAAAGAAATCAAATAGAGCTATATTTTTTTAATTATTGAGCAGTTTTTTTTACTAAATAGTGATGTAAAGCTCTTAACAGTCAAGTATAAGAATGATAAATAGGTTGAAAATAGTTCTTATGGTGGAATTTTGAGTGACAAATACCTGATCATAAATAAACGTTTTTATTACGTTTTATTTTCTTTTGTTTATGCTCTAGAGTTTGTATACTACTTAATTATATTACTTTTTCTTGAAGCGGACTAACTATTGATTGCCGGGAAAGGCATTTTCAGTTCAACCGGGCTTAGAGGGCGAGCTCAGAAGGTGCTCAGCCAGCGAAATTTATATTACTTTAAATGGGCTTATACATATAAGCCCATTATAGCAACTCACTTCGACTTGTTGCATTTCGGGGTTAGCTCGTGTATATTCAGATATTCTTGTTCCTAAAGTCCTTATAATTTTGGGATATTCAAAAAGCAAGTGTATTTGCAATTTAGTTCTTTGTGATGGAACTATAAAAACACTTAATGTGACCTCAAACATGTAATTTTTAATGCTATATTTCTTAGAGTTTTCGGAAAGTTTACCATACTAGATCTCTGTCTATTGTCGCTTATCTATAACAGAAAATAAATAATCGTCATGTAACCGACAATTAAGAATATTTTTCACTTCCTTCTATATATATAACTATATGTCATAACTCTGGAAAAAATAATTGTAGGTAACTCGTTTCATAGCTTTAACGTGCGTAACAAGGACGTTCTCTCGAACCGTTCTGTTGCTAGTTTTGTTTTAGTCATTTAGATTGAGCTTTCCGCAGTGATACTGTACTTTTTAACTTACTGCAGTGGTACTGTTAATTTTGTATTTTTTTTTTATGATTTACCGGTTAACGCTGACCTTAATCACACTTGTTGGTAGGTGAAGACCAGTTTCGCTTAAAAAATATCTATTCACTCTTCTTTTAAAGGCTCCGGATTGTAAGATTGCGGAAAGACAGACGTCGGGAGTGTATTCCACTCCTTTGCTGCTAGCAATATGGACACACATGGATGCACATGGATCTGCTATTAGCGTGGAATTTGCGTAAAATCAGTTGCACACATAAAAAGCATTATCTTGTTTCGGATGTTATCACAGATATTTAATTAATATATTGACTTAACAATTTAAAAATTATCAGAAACAAATTCTCCGAATACATACTCGACCAAATAGTAAGTTAATATATTTGTTAAATCTCAAAGTATATCAAGACAATGGGTTTTTATGCTTCTATGGGTTGCGTGCATACAATATTACATATTTCAAGCAAGAGTAGCATAAACTTAGAGATTGAGCTTTTATAAAAAAGGTGTGATGTTCGATCTACCCTGCCTGCGGTCGTATAAATATTTCATGGCTTGCGAACTGGAATATGAAGTGGTTAATTTAAATTCAGACTCGTCTGCGTGTTGCGGTTGAACGCGCACAGTTATGCCACTTTTCATTTATACTTTTTCACCTCGTTGCTTTTGGAAGTGGACTGTGCTTATATTGCCGAAGTTTGAGATGAGAATGCTACAGAAATTGTATTCATAAACCCTTTTGAGGTCTTTGAAATTATTTTTTTCTGATTGCTATGATTTCATATATCGTCACGCTATAACCCTTTCAGGATAAGCGTTGATACCTTATCGTTTGTATCCACTTTCCGCTCATATGAGCATTCGATATGGAATTTTTATTATGATGCCATGAGTCTGTAACCATCCCAATGGTGTGTTAGATACAGTGTTATTCTATATGTTTAGATGTATAAAACGATTATCTAATATTAATTTATTAGTTTTACTTTATTTGTGTACTAATTCATGGATGCTCGGAAACGGTGAAAATGAAATGGTAAATAATAATAAAACACATTTTTACGTTGTATTCCTTTCAGGGAGAGCAGGAATGCATTAGAGACTGTATCTAGTTTGCGTTATATATTTTATTATACAATATACTAGATATTAAACGTGTTCAGTGTCATAACTAATCAACCTGAATTAATTAAACAGATAAAAAAAATAATTGTCCATGTAGTAGTATTAACGAAACACTTTTGTGTATATAAAATACTTATTGTAAAGTGTAAGATTTCTTTCCATGTCTTTGTAGCTTGGAGAGAATAATCACAGTTGTTCAATATCTATCCTAAACCAAAATTCTATGTTTTATATTGTCGTATTCATATCCAAAACACGAAACCCCTGACAATCCTAATTTGGAGTACCTTTTTAGCGAGCTAGTGCGAGGTAGAGGGAGCGCCCGCTGGCAAGCAGCAACAATACGCCGCTCTCCCCAAGTGTCACTTCTGCGGCGTAGTGTGAATGGGGCCATTACGCCCCGCACCGTCGCGAGTCGGAGCAGTTTCCGCAACGACGCACGGTTGTCGAGTATGGGGAAATTATGCGGAATAAGTAACTAAGACTTTACGAATAATTATCACACGCTTGTTATATTTTATTATAAAACATATTTTAATAATTTCGTTTTATTTATTATATTATTTATTTTGTCTAGTTGCAATGGTTTTCAAAATCCTAGATTGTATCTCAGCTTTTTCAGATTTTTGCCACCAGCATTACACTGGTCCAAATGTTACCGTAAAAATAACAGATATCCAAGTTAAATGTCTTTGGTGATCTCATTTAAGCGCCTAATAACCAAAAACTTTTCGAAGAAAGTCAAGAAAAGTAAAAAATTAAATTAGTGATAAAGTAAATAGAAACACGATGAGAACTGAACCAATATTGGCATTAAACAAACAATTACCTACATGTCTACATGTACACTTTTCTGAAAACGGCGGACAGCTGTGCTACTGGTCACGTTGGGCACCACATGAAAGCGAGAAATGTAGGTACAATTATTAATAAACAGGGTTATTGAAGACTCGCCGTATTGTTCGAAACATGTGATACCTAAAATGTAAAAACGTAACCTACTCCGATGTTAAGTCAATACTTTTTTTAGTTATTTTAATTTTGAGGTTTTTTTGATAGTATGCTCGATTTCGACACTAAAATGTAGTTTGTAAAAACTTTTAATTAAATGGATTGTATTTGGATAGCAGCCACTTTCATTAAGTCAATACACCCATAAAAAGACTGAAGCTCTATCATAGTCCACAGTTATGACCTTTAACAGAAAAAAATTAATTTACAAATTTATGTAGCAGAAAGTGTTGTCTAGTTAAAAAACATACCATGACACAATCTGCTGTGTACTTGAAAAACATACATATCTTATAAGCTATCCAAAAAGGTGTCAATATTATAGTAAATATCTGTAAATATTTAGAAAGATGCGTAAAACTATGCGAAGGTAGAATGTTGTTTTAAAAAACTGAGTGATTTATGTAACAATTAGGCAATATGCTTTATATTGCCATAAAACGTCTTGAAATAGAACACAACAACTTATGTGTGAAATGAAAGCGAAGAGCACAATAATTACGGTGTAAGAGTGGTACAATACAATAGTCCCGACTTTCCACCAAGAAGTGGTAGTTTCAATGGTCGTCTTTGTGACAAAGCGCTTACTGGCGCACGCGAGAAAGCCGACGCCTGTACAATTGTCAGCGCCTTCAGAGCGTTAAATGTCTTAAACTATACGCTTTTTCCTATATATATTTTAATATTTAAAAGCTAGATATAAATTAAGTAGTATTTTCAGCTAAATTTATAGTAAGTATTTAACTTTGTGGCTGTGCAGACCTAGACCAATATTCATGCGTGAAAACGCGATTGGTGGAATGGTGGGATGGCGAACGGGAATGGTGGAATGGAATGGTGGAATGGCGAATGGTGGAATGGGTGGTTCGAATGCCAGTACGTAACTCTTGGGTTTTTTTAGATTAACTATGGATTTAGGCACGACATGTTCACTGGTGAAGGAAAACATGAGTAAACCAGTTATGGCATCTGTTAGAAATGTCATGTGTAAGTTCTCTGAGAATCCAGCTGTATTAGTTACGTTGGTCATGACCCATAAGCGCAAGTAGATACAACTGTTAATATATTGCTGCTTACCTTGAATGTGATAATACCTTGATGATATATTTTATTATTATTTAAATATTTCCACGTACTGGCGAGTGCAGTATGGGACGTGAATTTACAAGGTGATGTTAGATGCTTAGTTTTAGATAGTAACTAAATGCGTAGATATTAGGTGGCAATACGTTTATACTTGACTGGAGCTCTACCAAAGTAGGTGGGTGCAAAGACCCATTACAATTACTAGCTCCATCTTGCTCAGCTGGTGTATTTTTAATTAACTATATAGATATACGAGTACATAGCGACGGTTAAAGAATTCGCATTTCTAGACAGTACTGTTTTTGATATATTGTATATTGAAAGTACCACCGGTTGCTGTGTAATTTGTCGATTTATTTAAAAACTTAATATTTTGTATTTTAATGTTGTATTTATGAAATGTTTTCCCATCTAATAAATAATTAAAAAGTATACAGTAACAATTTTTAGGCCCTGTCCAGTGTGGAACGTTGAATATTGTATTTACAGTGTAACTAAAAGCTTGAAAGGGTTTTGTAGTCCATTCTATATATTCTTCCCACATCTACTGCAGTGAACGCAAGGCGCAGCTATCGGCTTTCTAAAAGCGTATTCATGTCTGTCTTTTAAAGTTTTGCAGGTCGCTCTGGAATGAAGAAATATTAGATACAAATAAATGTTCATTTTATTTGTGGGAAATTCGAAATTTTGTGTACCAAATGCTCACCTAGGTCGGGACTGTAATGACAAAATTTGGTGTCTTCTTTCTTAAGCGAAAGTAACTGCTTGCCATTAGGTGAGTGATTGGTTTTCTGACATCCTTTTACATAAAAATACTAGTACTTACAACCAATATGTGAATATATTTATGAGGTATGATGCGGATACTGTGATTTGGTAGTGAATATGGGTAGTACTCCTCGGAACTACTCATAACTTACTTCATGCCCTGGATAGGTTACAGGTGAGGGCTGTTCGCATTGTGAATGATCCTGACATGAATAAGCATCTTGAACCGCATCAGTTGCGCAGTGATGTTGTCTCACTGAGCGTTTTCTACCGTCTGTATCATGGCGAGTGTTCTGAAGTGTCATTTAACTTTGTTCCACCCTCCCCCTTCCTGAATAGAACCACGCGCGCGGGTTTGCGGAGTCACAGCTATACGGTATCTCACATCCCGGCTAGGACTAAAAAGTTCTCTAACTCCTTCTTTTGCCGTGTCGTTATGCTGTGGAATGGTCTTCTAGCGAGCGCGTTCCCACCATCTTATGATATGGGATCCTTTAAGCGTAACATGAAGAGATATTTGTGCAGGTCGGCATGATTGCTGTGACTATCGATGGGTTTTTCTTACCTGTCGATAGTCGTTGGCGCTTTCTTGAACTGCACCTTGCTAACCATCAGGTATGGTGCAGTCACTGTGTCGAGCCAGAATAAAAAAAAAGAAACGCGACCAGCTGCGCGACTGCTTACTTTTGAGACATCATGTAAGTGTAGTTGATACAGCTATTATGGTATTGTTTATTTTCTACGCCCCAATTAGTATCTTCATAACACGTAACTACCAAAGCACTGAGTAGATGCGTTTGAAACAAAATTTATATAGTACTTAACGAGTTTTGGAAATGTTTGTAATTTGCTAACATTTGTGGGAGTACGTACATCAGCAATCACATTAACTTTTTGTTGTGACTTTTTCAAGCCGTCTACGTATAGTCCATTCAAAGCACATCCCTTAAATCCTTTCCAACCACATTCCGACGACTCTTCAGAATTCTTGATCATTGCATCCTGCAATACTGTATTCTGCAATTCGGAGCCTCATCCACTTTAGGTGGTTCAAGAATATTGAAGACCAGGGCAGGGTTCATTCATTACTGTGTTTCATTTATTTAAAAAGTCACTTTACGGAATCAACATATATTTACGGTTAAATTACAATTACAATAGTTACAATACTTTCTTATGACTACAACGCGGTAACACGGTGCGCGGGCGGCGGCGGACTGCCAGTCCCGCCACGGGATGCGAGCGGGCGCGTTCCCGAACTACTCTCTAGGGATGTTCTGCCGACAACAAAGAAAACCATCGACTACATACGTTGTGTAGACTTAAGAGTTATCTCTGCTCATATTTAATGGTAGCGTGACGATATATTATTGAGTATATTAATTAATAGATATTTCATTCCCTGTTCAAATATTGTCACGTTTCAATGCACATGTTATAAACACCTCACCACCATGACAGTGCTAGCAGACGAAAAGTGAACACCAAAATTATAATTACCGTATCAATAAAATATACTACACAACAATACAATAAATTATAATGGATAAAAGCGAAAATAATTACTTGAACACAGCTGTTACTAACAGGATATTATTACATATATTAAAAAAAAAATGTCTGCTTGTGTTATTATAACCTTTATTATCCTTATTGTAGTATTAAAAAAAATTGATAATATACATTATAGATTTGTGATAGAGTTGTGTACACAACATTCGATTCGTGTACCTATTTTTTTTTATTCGTATATATCGCTACAGATATAGAGACAAAACAAGCCGAATATAATAGTCATTGGAAATATTAAGTATAATTCTCTAATTATAATGACAATAGTTACTTGCTTTTTTATTTAAAAATAACGTTTTAAAAGTTTAAATACATTTTATTAAAAATCGGTGAGTCAAATCAGGTATAAAGTGTAAAAGTAATTTATCTTATATACTAACATTAATATTTATTGATACGCTATATCCCCTTCGGGATGAGCACAGATACGTTAATGACTGTATTTATTTTACGCTTATATGCCGCGCTTAACGTGACTAGTAGAAAAGCCGATTGCCTATCTCACAGCACTGGTACTACACATAAGGGATGTTACGGAGCTTCGACTCCGACTCCGATAAGTCGGAACTTCCGATTGATATTACACCTTCGGTTCCGACTTCGGTTCCGAAACTTTTTAATCGGAGGTATTCATCGGAGGTCACCACCACTATTGTAGTCAATTTATTTGATTTCATTTTATATGTAATCAAACAATCAGTGCTTCTTAATTTATAGATATCATTTTTAAAAATTTAATTTAAAAAATTTGATTGTAATTATTATATTTAGAACTAAATGTACATTTTAATTTATTACTGAAAGATTTTTTTTTACTTTACATTTACATTAAATTAAATTAAATATAAATTAACACAAAAACAATCCTGGAGCAAATTTGATTTAATTTGTGCATTCTTAATGGAAATATGTTAATAAGAAACACAGCAATTTTTGTTTTCATTGTCTGTGTATGTGTAAATTTATCACTTTCTAATTAAAAAGGTTCACTGAATAATGTTTTTATTTGTCCCTTAATAAAACTATTTTATTCTGCCGTCACTTGTGACTGATATTGCCTCCGACTTCGATTCCGACTTCGGTTCCGACTCCGATAAATCAAATTTAAAAACTCCGACTCCGACTTCGGTTCCGATAAAACCGCCTCCGTTACATCCCTACTACACATGACATTTCTATCAGATGCTATGAGAGTTTGCTCACGATGTTTTCCATCACCGGTGAATATATGGTGCCTAAATCTGTACTTAATAATAATAATCTGTAAAACTCAGAGATTCGTACCGGGATGTAAGCTTACGACCAAAAGCGTTGCCGCGCTGGTTCCTTAAATTTAAAATTAAATATTTTAAAGTCGCAGCACGTAATATGTATGTAATAAGTATGTCCATGCACGTTTCTTCGATGTTTGTTCAGTCTCTTTTACGAATTTCAAAAGATCATTGTTAATTTGTTTACATATAAAATATTCCGAATTTCTTTAGAAATTTATTTGATATTTTTCGTATATAAGCGTATGGTGAGATACTAAAATTTAAACCAGACGGTAAGATGTCGTGCCTGTAAGTAACTGTACGCTAATATCCTCATTAATTATAGTGTGTAATGGTCAGAATACGACCATAATATAATTTAAAATAAATAATATATTGTAATAAATGAATTTCGTTACAATATAAAGCATAAATATCGATTATATTATAATTATGGTCATATTTGAAATTCAGTAAAACTTAGACAAATAATATTAAAAGCAAACCATATTATTTTCAATTTGACCACAGACTTTAACCATAAACAAAAGAGTATATATACACGGTGTGTATATTTTTTATTGTTTTTTTATGCATAATTTTTTAAAAATATAAGCATTCTCCTCTTCTTCTACATGTAAACTATAAGTGTGCCAAATTTCATAATCCTACCTTCCGCTCAATTTTCGTAAAAAGGGGTACAAAGTTTTAGCTTCACGTATTAATATATAAATAATTTAAATTTTATATAACTTATGTAAACGAGCATACAATATGAAAGTATGAACATTATTTGAGAACTTTATATACGGTGATATTATTTACCACAAAAGTTTTTTTTTAGTTTGTTGTTATCTCGAATACGCCCCCAGATTTTCAAAGTACTTGAGAGATATATTTATTTTTCTTTGAAGTTTTACAGAGCGGTTAAAAAACTTCAAAATAATGAAATAGTTAACGATAGATTAACAAAACAATGTACGGACAAGGTATGATCTAATATTTAAAACAGACATTTATGTACTTATATTTTTTCAGAATAATATAATAAATACAGTAATTGAAGTTTTGTGGTAATACCAAAATTTGCTCTTATTTTTGAGTATTTATATATTATTATACATACGTTGTGGTAGTTTTGTACGTATACTAACTGAAGGGGAGTGGAATAATCGGTTCAGGCCGGAATATTCTTGTATTAGATTCTCTTCTTGCTGTGGCGAATTGATTACAGGACCCGCAGTCTCCGCCAATGCACAGAAGTAGTCACCTTGGGGTTTTTAGTCGGTACAAGTCCGACACACCTCGGTCTCGCGCAACCCCCCCGTGCAGCCGAGACAGTTATAAAAGGTCCCCTTCATACTAGTTCATCTGCGGCATCATTGCCGCGTGATCCGTTGTGTCCTTTAATCTTTTGGAGGGCTGTAACGCCTTTGGACGCCTTTCCGTATAAAAGCATATAGAGTGCTACATAATGACTTGGTAGCTTCTGCTTGTTGCCAATATTGAGCAGCGAATGCCAGAATCCGAACCGCACCTTTAGACATACAGCAATAGCTTGTACTTCACCTTATTTTATTTTACTTATAGATTAAATGATACAACATGTTTGACGCCGAGCGTGGGTGCTGTGGCGCAGACATTGCTTACTGCTATGCAGTATATGATGCTACAAGAATGCCTTATCCCCGAGAAGTGGCCAGCAGGGAGCAATGTTGACAGTAAGTAATAATTTTAATCGTCAAAAAGCGACTTCCTGTAACGTCTTGCTTGATTCATCCAAAGTTTTCCAGAGCAACATCGTAGGCGGCTTACATTGAAAATCGCCCTGCGATCTTGGTTAGGTCATTTGTTTACACTGTAGGTGGATATCCCATGCTGTACTAGCTAGTACATAGTTTCCATTTGAGGACTTAACTGCTCAATCGTTCAATGATTTACGAATTAATATACATTGTCCACCGCTACATCGATTTGCTGATCCGCTGGGCTAAGTCTGTAATTAACCAATCAAATGTTTTAATTTCGTTATTTTTATTACTATCCAGTGTATCATCTACATTCATTATACTAAATGGTATATACAAAAGTCCAAAAATCTAAATTGAATATCGATAGTCAAATCAGTTGACAGCCTTCGCGGACATGTCAGACTACGGAATAATTCACGCCACGTTTAAAGAATCCAAATTCCTAGACCTCATAGAACCCGTTTATTAGTTCACAGAAAAAATGACCGAAAACTTATTCATTTTTGCTGAAATAGACTCTATCGTAGTTAAGACTTCTTCAATCAGTGTACCTATTTTTGGATGAAAGGGAAACTGTGGCGTTTATCAATGTAAGAAAAACATCGTACTTAAATTATTGAGTGAAATTCTTGTTTTAAATTGATTTTACCGAATAGCAAACGCTTTTTGTTGAGCCAAAACTAACTAACTGACTTTATCTTTAGTTATTATACATAGATATGTATAATAACTGAAGTTAAATATATATTTAACTTGTCATCTGCAGAAGTAATGTATGATATTTATTAGATTTTTTTTTACTAGAAAAAAAAGATATCTCAAATTTTTTGGGTGGCGATGTTTTAATTTACATATGTATAGTTCGCATCAATGTCACGTTTTTAAGACAGTAATCTACTTTTATTTTTCAGATGGAACAAAATTCGACTTCATTATAATAGGTGCTGGATCAGCAGGCAGCGTTTTAGCAAACCGACTTACAGAAATAGAGAATTGGAATGTGTTACTTATAGAAGCGGGAGGAGACCCACCAGTTGAAAGCACTGTAAGTGTCAGATTACAAACGAATCTTTATTTTAGTTTCCCATTACAAATAATATAATTACAAAAGCTATTTTATCGATAAATTGATAATATACAAGCCATAGTGGATTGTGTGGCCTCTTCATGAAAATCTATATCAAAGGCTCATACTCCTTCTCAGACAATAGGTTAAGGATGCCATCGGTGCTCTCCCGTAGCAGTTTTTATGCGGTTATATCTGCTATTGTACTTTTAAATCCATAAATTATGCAATGGTTGGAGTTATCACCCGCTGCAATTTAGCATGACTTTCGTAATAGTCCACAGCAATAAGCACTTTAGATGTTAATAGCTATTGAAAATGTTCGAAGGTATAGGGCGTGCATATTTACAATTTTTTCATCATGTAATACAACATGTAACTTATAAATAGCCCTGTAATTATCTATATAATTGTCTTATATTACCTAACACTACGATTTTATGTATATTTTATCATTTTGCGGTTTTACTAGTGATATTATTGTCTATTCTTAAGAAAGAATTAATAAAAAAAACATTAAAGTGAATTAACAATATATTATTATCCTTTTTTTTGTAACCCGAGGGAAATCCCTAACGGTTCTTAAGGGGCGGTGAGGGCCACCCCCCGGTGTGTCGGACTTGCACCGACTAAAACCCCCGGGGTGCTCCTCCTACTCGTCTGCCGGGGCCAAGGGTACATTGGCTTCTTCCTAGGTACCCGGCGAGAAAAAATATGTTATTATCCTAGTAATTGTATTTATTCATTCATTAGGGATTTAATAACATAATTAGTTTATACGTTGTACGAAGTCTACTTCATAAAAATTTGACAAATACTACAAATACATTAAAGGAATTAAGAATGACCTCCTTAAAAAAACTCAAACTGTTCTTGGTAACCAAGTTCTTCTGGTACACATTCAATACGTTTTAAGTGTTTGAATCTATCTAACTTTTAATTATTGATTTTTTGCAGGTGCCATTCTTTGATAACAGGATGTATAGATCTCAATATGATTGGAATTATACAACTATAGATAATGGAATAACTAATAAAGCTAACCTTAATAGAGTTGTAAGTTGGCCGAGAGCTAGAATGCTTGGTGGATGTAGCAGTATTAACGCTATGCTTTACGTACAAGGCAGTACTGAAGATTATCAAGCCTGGTATGATGCTGGTAATACAGATTGGCATCCCGATGTAGTACGAGAATACTTCCGAAAACAAGAAAATTTTCAAGACATGAATTTACTAAATGACTCTACTATTCAAGATCACTATGGCCTTGATGGACCGCTTGTAATAAATACATTTAACAGTACCTATAGAGAGTTAACTGAAAAGGTGTTGTGTTCATGGGATGACATAGGTATAACAACAGTTCCAGATTTAAACGTTGCAAATTGTATGGGTTCAGGCATATTTAGAGTAACCGCAGCTGATGGTATAAGACAAAGTACAGCTCATGCATATTTGAAACCCATCCAAAGTAGAACAAACTTGAAAATAATGAAGAATGCTTTAGTAACGAAAATTTTAACAAGTGGCAAGAATGGTAATTATACGGCAACTGGCGTCCAAGTCCAGTATAACGGTACTACTAAAACATTTTATACAAACAAGGAAGTAATAGTCAGCGCTGGAACTATAAATTCACCTCAGTTACTTATGTTATCCGGTATCGGTAGCAAAACAGAATTAGCAGCGTTTAATATTACAAATGTTGCAGACTTATGGGGAGTCGGTCAAAATTTACACGATCACTCAATTGTACCAGTTACAATATACGGGGACGAACCAGGATATGCAAATGATGCGGAATTAAATTTTGATACTTTGAAGTATCCACACAATCGTACCGGGCATTTGGCACACAATAGCTTTTCAGATATAACAGCATTTTATGCTTTAGATGACGACGCAACATATCCTCTCTTTCAAAATCACTTTAAATCATTTGCAAAGAATTCGTCTATTATCCCATTAAGTTTTTCGAGGTACAATACTAGTGTATACAATTCAGTGCTTGAGCTAAGTAAGAATCATGCGTTGTATTTGTTTACTTTTAATTTGTTACATCCTTATTCAAGAGGTAATGTATCTTTAGCCTCAAAAGATCCTACTGTTGCACCGAAAATATTTTGGAATAATTTCCAAAATAAAACTGATGAGGAAAATGCTGTTAAAGGTATTAAAAAACTATTAGAAATAATCGATACTCCATATTTCGAATCAATTAATGCCTTTTTAGGTCGTATGAACTTCACAGATTGTGATGGATACGAATTAGGTAGTGATAATTACATATCATGTATTTGTATAAGTCTAGCAACTACTATATATCATCCAGTTGGTACTTGTAAAATGGGCACCGATCCAAAAACCGCTGTAGTTAACAGTCGTTTGAAGGTGTATTACTTTAATAATCTTCGTGTAATCGATGCTAGCGTTATGCCTACAACAATTAGTGGAAATACCAATGCTGCTACAATAATGATAGGTGAGAGAGGAGCAGATATTATCAAAGAAGATTATGATATGTTATAGATATATGATGCGCTTATTGGATTGACATTAATAAAAGTTTTATGTAATAATAATATGTTTTTCAATAGTTTAATCCTATAAAAATTTGAAAAGATTTTACAAAACCCTGTTGTTGATTATGGACGTCGTTCAGATAATACCAGTGTCCTTCAGTGTATTTGAAATTTAAACATTTTGCTATTGAAACAAAGTTATCCATTTTGTCATAAATGCTTTTGAAATAGGCTCTTCTTAATTTAACTTGGTGTAATCTTATACTTCCTCTGATGTTAAGTAAACTGTAGTCCACAAACTTACGATGATTACTGAAATGATGAGATGAAACATGAAAGCTGGTATCCGCGATATTCTCGGCCCATCACTACGTTTAAAAATTCAATATCATGTGTGGAGAACACGTTCATTGGTAGATTTTTTCACAATTTGTTTAAATAGTTTGGGAACTTAACAGGAATAATTTGTTATGAATAGAAGAATTGGGTAAAAGAAAGGTAACAGGAAAAAGTAAAAGAATTAGGTACTACAATTCTTCAAATCACAGATTTGCTAGAAACTGTTACTAAATTTTAATTATTTAATAATAATAAATTGTCATGCTCTATGCCTTTCGGGGTGAGAAGCCATATATTAGTGGCTGTATCTACTTTGCGCTTATATGTTACGCCCAACGTATCCAGTTGCACAACTGATCGCCGTTCTCATGATACTGACACATGATATATCTATTAGATGTCATGCGGGTTTTCTCACGATATTCTCCCTCATCAATGAGCATGTGGGGCCTAAATCCGTACTTAATCAGAAAAAAGGTCAAGTCAAAGAAAAAAGGAAAGGAAAGGTCAAGGGAAAGGTCAGGTAAAGGACAAGTCGAGTTTTGAACTTATAACTATTCGAGTTGCCGTACATGGACATCGGTGTTTTTACCACTAAACCACCACCAGTCAGATTTGCATTCTAACACGAAAATAATACATATTAATACTGGAATTATTAGAAAACTACGACACATCTTTTGTCGCTTGTTGTTGCGTTGTAGTGTGGTCTTACCCTTGTACTCATAGATGGGCAAAATATAATCAGATTAGCGAAAAACGATTACGATTACATTTCGCGTTTTTCATCATTAATATGACTGCATTTTGCTCATCTATATTTTAAACACTATGGAATCCTTAATTGCATAAACAGTTATGACTCCTTAATTTTTTGAAGGGATTTAATCATGATTACAGATCAATAAAATTAAAATTACGGCTACATTTTGAAATCGTTATTCATTAATCAGATTACATTTTGCCCATCTCTGATATCAACGTAGGGACTAAATTTATGAATCTATAGACATAAAATTTGGACATTAGATTCTTTTTACGATGTAGGCATCCACTCTGGGCGGATTTTATGTTATTGTTATTTGGATTTTTTGTTTGAAAAATTTGTCTATTTCGTATTAAATACTATGAAAAGCGTTTGTTAGAGAAAAAAAAAATTCGTGCATCAACTTTTTTGAAAATCAAGCTCCTAGGGCCAACATAATGAATTTCCACCGGGCATCTCCGGATCACTACAGCCAAGTTATCTACAAATCATTAATACGTGGTCAGTCCTTTTTTTGGTATCCCGGTGGAAAATCCTGCATAAGATCATCAGGGTCGCTGTGAGGGCAGCGAATCCGGTGTGTCAGATTCCTACTGACTAAAAACCCCCGGGGTGTCCCTCTAATCACTCCACCCGGGCCTGGGAAACCAAATTCATCCCAACGCCCGGGGAGAAGTGGTCAGTCCCTCGAGTAACCTAACTATATGTTACCTTACATTTTTGTTTTCCCATTGATGTGTTATCAAAGAGACTGTATGGTACATGCGAAGTCTTTTTCTGTGTCATCTGTGGTAATGATAGGCACTCACGTTGTAAAATAAGCTTTTTAAAGATGGTCACATTGCAAATGAATATAATAAATGCAGTTTAACGAGACAAGGAGTAAACATCCAAATTACCATATCAATAAATACTATATAAGAATACACATGAGGGTTGTTATTACTGTAGGTTTTTATCAGTATCCGACGCTGATATTTTAATATTAATATCAGCTGATGTCGTCGCTGATTTTAATTTATTATTTAAATAAGTTTATTTAATTTAGTTTAAAGGTATAGTTATACCTTTATATTCTATCATTTTATTCCCTTAAATACGGAATTAGCCACTACATGTTATGAAGGAAAATATAGTTAGAAAAACCCACATAAAATCTAATAGAAATGTCGTGTGTAAGTGCTCTGAGGACGGTGATCAGCTGCACTACTGATCATGTTAGGCACAACGTATGAGTGCAAAGTAGATACAGCTACAAATATATGTCTGCTCACCCCGAATGAGATATAGTGTGACGGTATATTATTAAATTATTATTACCTTTCTATTAATGCTATGTTTTTGATGTAGACTATGTAAATAATAATATTGTTACGAGCGCGGGGTAATTAAAACGCCGGTTATGACGGACAATCGATTTATTGGTCGCAGGGAGCACACGAAATCACAACGCAGCCGTAGAACGATCTCGATGTTAAATATCGAAAGTTCCAGAAGCACGTCGAAATATGCTCTCGAAGATCAGTCGTCAAAAGTCCAGTCGCAGAAAATTCTCGAAGTCCAGTATCAAAAATCCAGTCGAAATAATCGCACGTAGAATCACAATATAGTCGCAGTATGATCGCAAAAGTTCTTGAAGATCGCTTGTGATATCGCACTGTGTCGCTGTTCAAATTAGAACTGTCCTGTGATCTTTTTTTTTTTTTCAAAGCGGACTAACTACTGATTGCCGGGAAAGGCATTTTCAGTTCAACCGGGCTTAGGGGGCGAGCACAGAAGGTGCTCAGCCAGCGAAATTTTTGGGTTGGGTGGCAATGCAAGGGCACCCCTGTGGGTATGAACCTCCACTTGGACCGCCAGCCAAATAAAGTACTAACCCTACGGGTGATCTACCAGCGTTTCGGAAGTGACTACCTTGAGAACAAACGCCGAAAGGAACTCAAGGCTGCGTCGGAGTGGAACGTCCCGTGATCGCATCGAGCGCGTATTTATATCAGAACAGCCGCCTTCCAGCATTTTCGAGAAATAACTAGAATGTTATACAGATTTTTGAACCTTATGTTTTTACTCGTAAATTCGAGAATGGGTTCATCGACCTTTTGCGAATTGGAATTCCACGAAAAGCAGCCGTCTCACCGATATACGCGTCACGAACTCGGGCGGCAAACATCAATTAGATGCGACCCCTCCGATGTTTTCGACGATAAACAATTTTTGCCGATCTGGTTAAAAATTACTTCATTCGAAGCAGTACCTCAAGACTATCTATGCGTTTTAAGATTATAGTCGTGCGATGCCTGGAAGCCTAGAAATCTAGGGCTAAAGTTTGGCCCTAGTTCCGTCGTAACAATATATTGGTACTTTAAAACCCTATCGAGATGAGCAGAGATAAGTGGTTGTATTCACTTTGCGCTTATATGCCGTGCCCAACGTGACCAGTAGCGCAACTGATCGCCTACTATGTGAACTTTTTAATAAATAAAAATTAATTTACAATGTTCTCAGTATAAATCAGCATCGTATTATGTGAATGCCGATATTGAAGACAATACGAAAATTTAGTTGATGCTGATATTCGGAACAACCCTAATTTAATTATTTAAAAACGGGCAAATGATTATCAGAACCAGATGTCCTGATAATCATTCAACATAGAGTCATCATTACAATTATCATTACATAGTATAAAATTTCAATTTTTGTATATCTGTATGTTAACTAAGATACTTTAAACCAAATAACTTTGATGAGATTTTTCTCATCATTTATTCCGCATGACTTATACAAGCTGTAACGTGCATTCTATAGAAGCATAAAAATGTGTGTGTGTGTGTTATCTTGTTATTCTTGGATATTTAATAAACATACACTTGACTTACACTCTGGTCTGATTGAGGCCAAATGCAAGCCTGTGTTTAATAAAAAAAATACTTAGGTCGAATCCAAATTCTATGTAATCACAACGCCGAATCCTTATGGAGTTAGACAAAGATAATGGATCGCTACTTCTCTCGTCAATCTCACTTTTTCTCCTTCTCTCTTTGCTTTGACATTTCTGAATATGGTAATTATTTAATTGTAAGTCAATACATTTATTAAATGTCCAACTATAACAAGGTAATGTTTTTTATGCATCTACGAGGGTTGCCTTTTATATTTCGGGATTAGAGAACAAAAACAAATATTAATCATCGAAAATCACTTTATTGTTTTTCAAAATATTCCCCATGAAGATCTATACACTTTTTCATGCGTTTGAACCAATTGTCGAAGCACTTTTACCACTCTGATTGAGGTATTTCCAAAACATGCATTCTGAATGCAGCAACAAAATTTATTAAAAATATGAATTTACGAAAAAATATAATATTATTCAAAAGTTGTATGGGATTCATAATTTAATCCTCATTTAAATTTTCATTCATTAATGTAACGAGTTGGAATTAATTAATATAAGTGAGTTATTTCATTAAATAATTACTATATTGGTATATGTTTGTGTTTAAATAAATGTTAAAGTTGAAGACAAATCTTGATGTTTACAATGAGATACAAAACGTCGATGTTACACGAGTGACATCAAAAACTTTAATACAGGTTTTCACGTCGCTTTTTGGTTGAAAAGCATATTAATTCTAACACGGTTATATATTTTAATTGCATTACATGAAGTTGCCGAAAGGCTCTTTAATTTCAATAATTATTTTAATTAATGTTTCTAGATTACATTAGACCATAAAATATACATAATTAAATGCCATGTTTTAGCTTCTAAGGTTACTAAAAATGTATAATATTCACTTTGCATGTATAAAATGTAAAAATGTATAATATAACTAAGCATACCTAAATTTAATATATATATCTGCATTTTTTTTTATCACACTTATAGAATATAATAATTTTCTAAAGACCGCAAGATGCGAAATATTCTCCTATTTTTGATGTTTGCTTTGGTCTGTAAATGTATTACCTTATTTTGTTATTTGATCAGCTTTTTTTTTTCGAATTTCTAAAGTCAAATTGTCTTAATTATTTACTTATTTAATATTCATATTTCCTTTAAAAATTATACGAAATTATTCGTATATAAGCTTATGGAGTGGCACTTAAGTTGCAAATTGGGCTGTAAGATGTGTCAGTAAGTAGATTATAATAATTGTCTCTATTTATATTTTAAAAACATGTTTGTTACTTTCAGTATATAGCTACAGTAATAATATAAATAGCTTTTTATTTCGATTTAATTGCGATGTGCCTATCAGTAAAGGCTTCCTTTAACTGTTTCCCCAGGGTTCTTCCAGCAGTAACTATGGTCCAACCAGGTCCAAGATCTTTTCATCTTGTCATGTCACGTTCTCTGTACCTAATTCCATCTCTAGAATGCTAAAGCTTTACATGCTTTAATCATTTTTTCCTGTTATAGCGAAGCATATGGCCAGTTTACTTCCATATTAGTTGGCCGATTCTTTTTAGGATATCAGTAAGTTTTGCTCTGTGCATGATATCAGAGTTCGCAAGTTCCAAATTTTATCTTAAGGTAAAATATGGAACACTCGGTCTAATTTATAAAGTATGATAATATTGTGTAAGTTGAGCTTAGTAGAATACAAGAAAATAAACATTCATATAAGACACCAAGTAAACTTTTTTAAAATATGTTTTTTTTTTGTAACCGGGGAATAACCCCTCATAGGATCATCAGGGCCGATCCTAATGTGTCTTCTTCTATCTATCTTGTCTTCTACTGACTAAAAACTCCCAGGGTATCCCTCTAATCACTCCATCCAGGGCTGGACCAAACCAAATTCGTCCAGTCATCCGGGGAGCGAATAGCCCTATTCAGGCTTTCTCTCTAGGAAAGGTGGGTGTAAAGAGCCCACGCTTCCAAGCTTTCTTTCGGGCGGCGCGCCGGACATTGTGCACCACCTCCTTCTTTATGTAATGTTGTATTTAAACCAACGCCAACTAACTTTGTTTGCATTTTTTCTATTCCAGGAGGTTTCTTTAATTCATCTCGTAAATAATTTCGTATTTAAATCTTTTTGATCTTGATCTTATTAGGTACCATGACTTTATTTCCTGTTGGTATTTTTGACTTTGACAACATTTAATTTTTAACAATCATTAATTGAGTTAATGATGTAGTGTATAATTTTGTATCATCTTTGTTGTATTTAAGATTTTCAATATTTAATACGTAATTCGTTTTTTTTTTTAATAAATAAATATCCCGAAACATTGTCATGTATGTAAGTCATTGCGGCGTACTGTATTCAACACTCCACTTTTAATAATACCATTATTTCAAATTGAAATCTACCTGAAATAATTATTTTTCTTCTTATCATTACTGAATAAAATATAGTCTATATTACTTCTGCATAATGTAGCTTTTAAATTGTGACATAATTAATAAAGTTGGTTCAGCAGTTTAAGACTTATTATCTTTTTTTAGTCTAGTGCGAGTGTTTAGTTTTTAAAAATAATAAAAAACCCTTTGTGTACAGATTAAATGATACAACATGTTTGACGCCAAGCGTAGGTGTTGTGGCGCAAACCTTCCTTACTGTATTTTAATATATCCTGACACAAGAGTGCCTTATCTCTGAGAAGTGGCCAGCAGGGACCAATGTTGATGGTAAGGTTGATTAATTTGCAAAATTATAAAATAAGGTTTCTTTATTAAGGGGGAGTTTGTAATCGTATTCTATTGTATATTTATAGTGTCACAGTAAACAGGCTGCACCTTTAGTGATGGTAGGCAGGCTACTTGCTGGCGACAGCCAAGGAATGAGAATTTAATGCCAGTCGGCGTCGTTATGCCAACTTAAATATGCCACAACTTGACAAACATGAGTGACAGACAGATAGAACAGCTACCGCGCCTATGACGTATTGCATCGTTATTATCTTATATTTATTTATTGGGCAGGTAAACAATGTAAATAAAAGAAAAGAAAAAACTTGACTGCTGCATTTGTTAGCAAACTATGTTGCAAGCATCTTTTTTTCGACGGGACATTTATTTGTCGCCCGGGAAAGACCTTTACAACTTCATCCAGCCAGCCAGTAAAAACGAACCTAACGGTGATCTACTAGCGATTCGGAAGCGACTACCTTGAGAAGAAATACCGAAAGAAACTCAAGGCCGCGTCGGAGAGGAGTTGCAACCCCCAGCGCCTGCCTTCTATTCGTACTCGTATAATCCAACAACAATTTATTTATTTACACAACTACTATTACAACTATAAATACTTTTTTTTTGTTAATCCGCTGGAAATCCTCGTTAACCATCAGGACAGCGGTGATAGCCTATGCTTCCGCGTGCCGGACTCTTATTGATTAAAGCCACCGGGGTACCAGCACTGCCTACTCTTCGCCTTCGCCGGGCCTGGGTATCCGTATACTTCCTACGGCCCGGGGAGCGATTATTTTTGGCAGGCCTCCACTCTACTGGACAGAGTGTGGGCACACACACGTTGGCCCCACATCCGCCGCGCGCCCGGTCTGTGTCAGCGAGATAGACAATCGCGCAGTTGGTCTTGCGCGAATACATCCCTCCTCCTGACAATTACGAAGATTTTTGGGAGTCGAAGCTGCTCGCGTCTGTAGGCTTTACCCTAGTTTCCCTACACGTGACTCCTGGGTGGTGCTAAACGAACAGCAGCGAGGTGGTAGGGCGTCGGTGCCCGTCTGGATCGCGACCACAGTACAGCACAGTAAAGCCCGTCATAGTGACCAGTTTCGGCTTGTCGCGTTTCGGGATCAGCTTGTGTATATCCAGTAGCTCATATACCTAGAGACCTTAAAAAAACAGAAAATACCGTTTACAAACTATTCACTTTTGAATTAATTTTTGTTAAGTAATCTACCCCATATCTTGATAACTGATTCTTCACTATCCTTTGACCCCCCTTCGATTCTTTTTTTATCTGTTTCTTTTATCTACTCTTAAAATTAAATTTGACATTTTCTTAAAGCTTTATCGTATTGGTAAAGGTAATATTAATTTATAGAATATTTTATTTGCTTCTATGTCTTTCGCTTTCAGTTACGCCTATTGAAAATGTATTTTTCAATTATTTTCAGATGCATCGGAATTCGACTTCATTATAGTAGGCGCGGGATCCGCAGGCAGTGTTTTGGCGCACCGACTTACCGAAATAGAGGATTGGAGTGTATTACTTATTGAAGCTGGAGGAGACCCACCTATAGAAAGCACTGTAAGCGATTGATATTGTGTTCAATCTTTCTATTATGGACTGCTTAAGAGCGATTATTTCGTTCAAGATTCATGTCGCATTCGATGGAGCTTGTGATGATGTTCAGTGTGAACGCTTTGCTAGCCCGGAACGTACTGTCTAGCAGTTTCTCTTTTCACAGACCTCGGCTTAACTCTGCAGGTGCGCACGCAGTTTCGTTGGCGGCAAATTACACAATGCACATAACAATTGGGCACCATGAAAGATTAACTATTACGTTCTTGCTAAAAAGATCTGACGCTTTAGAAACTGCTGACAAAGGAACGCAATTCACAACGGCAATTGTAAAGCGTAGTAAGCCCAAATACATTAAAATAAAAGTACAATAAACAAGCCTTGTTTACCTACACCTGGGTGTCTATCTTTAAAATACATTAAAAAATAAAAATTCACTTGTACGTTGATTTGATACATTGATATAGCCTAAGCTTACGATATACATCTTAGGCTTATCTTTACGTTTTCTGTGATTTATTTTAATTTTTGTAAATTAGAATGTTATTTATGAGGATACTACTATAAGGAAAATTGAACGTAAAAAATATAAATAATGCATGTTTTTTTCTTTTACTTGTTCAATTTTATTTATCAAATTTTAAAACTATAAAATGTTCTTTAATTTTTTTTTCTTTTTTAGATACCATATTTTGATAACACAATGTACAGATCTCCTTATGATTGGAATTATACAACTACAGATAATGGAATAACTAATAAGGCTATGGTCAATAATACTGTGACTTGGCCGAGAGGCAAAATGCTTGGAGGATGTAGCAGTATCAATGTTAACCTTTATGTACAAGGCAACACAGAAGATTATCAGGCTTGGTATGATGCTGGCAACACGGAATGGCATCCCAGTATAGTACGAGAATACTTTCGAAAACAAGAAAGTTTTCAAGACATGAATTTACTAAATGACTATAGCATTCAAGATCATTATGGTCTTGATGGACCGCTTGTAGTAAATACATTTAACAGTACCTATAGAGAGTTAACTGAAAAAGTGTTGTGTTCGTGGGATGAATTAGGTATAACAACAGTTCCAGATTTAAACGTTGCAAATTGTATGGGTTCAGGCATATTTAGAGTAACCGCAGCTGATGGTGTAAGACAAAGTGCTGCTCATGCATATTTGAAACCCATCCAAAGTAGAACAAACTTGAAAATAATGAAGAATACTTTAGTAACGAAAATTTTAACAAGTAGTAAAGATGGTAATTATACGGCAACTGGCGTGGAGGTCCTGTATAACGGTGCAACAAAAACGTTTTATGCAAACAAGGAAGTAATTGTTAGCGCTGGGACTATAAATTCTCCTCAGCTGCTAATGCTTTCAGGTATAGGAAGCAAAGAAGAATTGGAGCCATTAAATATTACAAGTGTAGTAGACTTATGTGGAGTTGGTAAAAATTTACACGATCACTCCATAGTACCAGTTACAATATATGGATATGAACCAGGATACGCAAATGATGCAGAGCTAGATTTTGACAGCTTAAAGTATTTATATAATCGTACCGGACATTTGACACATAGTAGCTTTTCAGACGTAACAGCGTTTTACCCTTTAGATAGTGACGCAACATACCCAATGTTTCAAAATCACTTAAAAGTATTTGAGAAGAATTCGTCTTCAATCCGATCAAGTTTTTCTGTATATAAAACAAGTGTTCTGGACTCAATAGTTGAGCTAAATGAGAACTATGCAATGTATTCGTTTAGTTTTAATCTGTTGCATCCTTATTCAAGAGGTAATATTTCGTTAGCCTCAAAAGATCCTACTGTACATCCAAAAATATATTGGAATAATTATGAAAACGACACGGATTTAGAATCATCTATTATAGGTATCAAAAATCTTACACAAATATTGAATACATCATATTTCCAATCCATTAACGCCTTTTTAGGTCGTATGAATTGGTCAGATTGTGATGAATACGAATTAGATAGTGATGAATATTGGTCATGTATTTGTATAAGCTTAACAACTACTATATTCCATCCTGTTGGTACCTGTAAAATGGGCACTGAAGCAGACAATGCTGTGGTTGATAGTCGATTGAAGGTGTTTTACTTTGATAACCTACGAGTTATAGACGCAAGTGTTATACCTACAACAATTAGTGGGAATACTAATGCTGCTGTAATAATGGTTGGTGAGAGAGGAGCAGATATTATTAAAGATGATTATGATATGTTATAAAATAATATGAGACTATGAGAGACAGGGTAGCTGAGAGTGAAAATGTCATATTTGAACACATTACTACAAAAAAATACTCTTAAAAATAACTTAAAGCTTGATTGTTTAAGCATTATATTTCCTTCCAAAATAATAGATTTTTCCCATTCATATTGTTATTACATTGCAGTTTTTATCCTTGGTTTGCCATATAATAACCCGTTTAATTTGGGTCAATATTATTATGAGGACATTGCCACTTTTGTTTTGACGGACTCGTATATACTATAGTGTGGTCAATATGTTAATAAAAGTTTTGTATATTAATAAACAAATGTACTTTGTGAATTTTTATTTTATTTTTGAAAATGTTTATGAATTATAATAGCTTTAAGGGTCCCCGACCCGTGAAGTGCGTAAGTCTTCGCGTGTCGGGCCTGGACGACTCCGTCGATAAGGAAGATGTCTTTTCTTCCATCAAGATGGTCGGCAATTGCATGGAGGCGCGAGCTCACCTGGCCGAGCACATTCGGGTGAGCGAGATCCGCTTCAGCACGTTCGGCGTCGGCGTTTGCTGGGCCACTTGTCCAGCCGATGTCGCCGAAATGGTGCTGAAATATGGTTTAGAGATTGGCTGGATAAGGGCCCAGGTCAAGATGGTGGAGCCTCGCGTGCTCTGGTGTTTCCGTTGTTGGGAGCCGGGACACGTGAGTGAAAAATGTAGAGCCGGCACGGACCGAAGTCGACTGTGCCTCCGATGTGCACAGCCGGGTCACAAGGCCCAGGAGTGCGACAGCCGCGCCTATTGCGTGCTGTGCGCCGCTGTCAGCAAGCCCGCCGGCCATCGTGTCGGCGGCCCAGCGTGCGCCGCCGCAAGAAGGCCGCTAAAGAGAAGAGGGGGTGCCTACTTCAGAGGCGCCCGCCTTGTCGCCCCCGTGGCAATGGAGACGCACCAGGAGACAATCTCCGCTGTGCCGCGGGAGGAGGACCCCATCACACAAGGGTCCTCCCACGGAGTGTCGGGCAGCTCGGCTGAGGGGCCAGCTGCCTAGACTATACTCCGGCGAAACATCTGCCTCCCCTACATTAAGGCTGTGCGTAATGGGGCAACGCGCAGGGCCGGGCTCTGGGAGAGGCGAGTAGCCATGCCCCTCGGCCCTAGAGCGCTCGGCGGACTACCCCGAGGGTTTTAGTCGGTAAGAGTCCGGCATACCGGAGGGTGGCCCTCACCACCCCCTGACGATCCATGAGGATTTCCCCCGGGTTACAAACAAAAAGCTTTAAGGGTCCTTAATATTATGTTTGCATTTTGATCTGTTTTTCTCTGACAATAGTTTTATAAATTATACGTATAGAATCATATTATTAATTTCAATATTCGAGGATATTCTATACTCGTTTCTGCCTGATATTACATCTACGTTAGAAATAATGAAATAATATATATTTAAACAATGTGGGCATGTTTTCAAGTAATAAAGCATTTATTGTATTTTGGATGAAATACTGAATGAAACTTAATCCCCATAAGGTATGGATAGATAAGTTGAACTTTAAATTCTTGTCAAAAAAGAAAGAAAGAAAAATCATTTATTTGGCAAACAACATAACGTACAACATAGAAGGATAGGATAGTGAAACAGAAAACAACAAAAGCAAACCCTGTGTTGTGATAATGCGCCGAAGGGAAGTCAACTCAAATAATGCTAAGTAACCAGCTGAGGCATCTAGCGCAGAAAAAAAAGTTTGAGCAGAGGTTTAAAATGATAATATTTATTCTACTGAGAACCTCACTATCTTCATCCCAAAGCTACCACTGAGGTAACAATAGATAACAACAGGAAGTGTCGGCAGGTATGCTTCATACAGGATGTGTCGTCTTCCGGCGCGTTATCGTTCCTCGTCCGGTGAGTCGGTGTTGATTGGACGGAATAATAGTATAATCAGGTAGCTAATAAACCATATTTTACGGTATTAATAAATATTTAAGGAAAAATCTACCCTAAGTGGTAAGGAAACGGTGTGTTAAGGCGCAATCCAGCCATTATTTTATTCTTACTTTTATCAAGACATGCACTAAAAAGTTTTCATATTCTCGTATATGCTGTGTCATTTATACTATGGAATTATTTTCCAGCTAGTATATTCCATTGCATTAAAAAAACTATTCAAACTAAATTGCTAAGGAAGGGGTATTATTCCATCAATAAATGTTTGAATGATAAAAGTGCATGGTCTTAATATATGCAATCTTTCTCACGGGGAATTCAATCTATACTAATATTATAAAGCTGAAGAGTTTGTTTGTTTGTTTGAACGCGCTAATCTCTGGAACTACTGCTTCGAATTGAAAAATTCTTTTTGTGTTGAATAGACTATTTATCGAGGAAGGCTTTAGGCTATATAACATCACGATGCAACTATTAGGAGCGAAGAAATAATGGAAAATGTGAAAAAAACGGGGAAAATTATTCATCCTTGAGTGCTTCCATTGCGTGCGCTGCGAAAACGGTTCAAGATACCGAAAATATATGTATGACAGAGTTATTCCTTTTAAAATGATCTAAAAAAATGTCCCGGACAGTATATGTCTATCTTTTAAGATTAACTTACTAGAACCGTTTTTATGGTAATCAAATTTGGTCGAAATTAATGCATTATTTGTTAAGAGTTGTATCAACGTAAATAATATTAATCTTTATCCAAATAAATGTGTTGTTGATTAAGAGTATTTAATTGTGAACAAAATTGTCTTTGACATCACTTAATTTCAATGAACATCTTAGAAGATATTACAATAACTTATATAGCAAAACAACGTTTGCCGGATCAGCTAGTCCTTTATATATGATAACTCATTATTTAAAAAAGAGGAATTAGCAGAGTTTCGTGCGTGCGATATCGAAGCGTGAAGACATATTTGTGTAGGCCCGCATGATTGCGACGACTATCGGTAGGTAGTTCTTTTTTGATTGTCGTACTCGGTTTTTAATAATTTTTAATACATTGGACTTTTCATCAGATGCAGTGGAGTCACTGAGCCGGATCAGGTTAAAAAAGTGTGGCAGTTGTAATTAGCCGGCATGAACACGGCGACTATCGACGATCTCAGTATCCAATTTCTTAACCCTTTGACGCCCGCGGGCGTGAATTCACGCCCAACAATTGTAGCGTTGCAGCCCGCGGGCATGAATTCACGTTATTCATAATTTAGTCATTTTTATACCTTTATGGATTATTTTTGGCATTGGTAACTTTACCAACTTATTCTTTATAGAATCAAGTGGCTTTATGGAATTTCACTTCACTCGGCTTAGTAGAAAAATAAATATTTTTGACACTTTGGCGCGATCGCGACCGGTGCTGTGACGTTTTCCAGTGTCAACTATAAGTGGTTGTTTTTTGGCGCGGTTTCAAAGGGTTAATAGTTTCGGTAGCTTTTTAGACTGGATCGAGCTTAACATAAGATGTGCTACAGTTATCTAAACCACGTCAATATAAAAAGGGAAGCAGGGGCTATTTCACTTTAACTGTATTAATTTGCGGCTATTAAATCACTCTAATCCTACTAGCTGGAGAAATAAAAAAATAATTCATAAAAGTTTCCATATAATTACGATCAGAGCAAAAATTTGACTTTCGCTAATTATAAAATAACACGACCACTATTAGTCACTATGCAATTAAGCTTGGGTATGTGATGAACGACCACGAAGCATTGACCTGAATAATGTGTGTGGTATTTGATAACACTGCCAATCAGTAAATGCATAATTAATACATACCTAACTGAAATGAAATGAAATATAACTATATTCAAATAGGCGTACTTCCAAGCACTTTTAAGTCGTCAAAAAAAAAGAAAAAGTGAATCTAAAACTTGCACGCAAGTTTTGCCAAAATCGTAATATCTTATACTCAATAACCCGTATTCCTCAATATGAAAGCTCTTCGAAGACCCTATAGTCACGCCAAAAGGCGCAACTCCAGAACATCACCGAATCCCCAACGCCACCTGGCGAACATTCATTCTTTCTTACTTTCTTAACGTTCTCGCATTTTAAATCAAACTCCGCATCGCATTCTTTTAAAACTACACATCGCATCGCATCCTTTCCTTCTCCATTATAATCGCATATTAATCCTTTCAAACTCGCAACACACAACACAACTGCTCAAAAACCATACTCCACATTCGCATTAAAATACATACATAGTGAGTGGTTGTAAAGTGCCTGGAATACCGCTGCTCGGTAAGTACTTTTCTCATTGTCTCAATTATCGCAATCTCTTTTTTTATTATAAATTATCCCGCCTACGAGGGTGGATTTTGTGCAACGGCATAAGGCAAGACTTATCCCGGTCCGCGTACCCTAGTATTGTGCTTACTATGGGTATGAAGGTTTGTAGTCTATTTAAGTCTTGATAAAGAAAAACCCTTCATTTAAAATATAAAAGTTGATGATTCATAAATTTACATTTTATTTCTAAAACTGTAATTATTTTCTCATTTTCAAAACGTAACGTTCTCTCTACCAGCTGTTTAATCTGTGGCTTTAACTTACATCTATTTACAGTTATGATAATTAGATAAATTGTTTAGTTTAGTATTGCCTTGATTCAAAATATTACATGCGGATACCTAATAATGTACGTTATTTTTAGCGGTAATGTAGTCTTTAAGGATTACATTTAAAAATATTTTAGTGTTAAAGAGCATTGAAATGTGCTAACTTGGAAAGGTATCCACTATTCTCTTATTATATAGAGGAGCCGTGGTGGCTGCCGGCAGAATAGAATAGCACCCCCCTCTTCTTGCTGAGGTGTCGTAAAAGGCGACTAAGGTATCTCTTGAACACCGCAATTCAACCAGGTGTTTAGAGAAGGGAAAACTCGACCAAACCTGCATCCCGCTCCCTCCCGATCGTACTGGTTCTCCTTTCCATCGGGACTGAGGGAGCTCGGACGAGAGAGTGCTTTTCTGGCAGCGCGTCCAGCTATGCACTTAAATATCTCCTGCGCAATTGACTGTTTCCGAAAACTGGACCTCGAATTTCTTAACCAGTGTTGAAACAGTCGCCGTGGCCGAAACCGGCTAGGAAATCATCATCATTATATAGATATTTATATGAGTAAAAATGCAGTTATAACAATACTATATAAGCAAGATTAGAATGATAAAATGACGTGGAAGCGCTGATGTGCGGACATCCCTGCGGTTAAATGAATATTTCATGGCAAGCGAGCCGGAATATGAACTAGTTAATTTAAATTCAGGCTACTCTGCGTATTGTGGTCAAACAATCGTGATTGTACTATTTTCATCCTTATTCATCTTTACACCTTTTCTGAGTTTTGATTAAATTTGATAGCTTACCTTAGCTTAACTCAATATAGTTTACATATAGGGAAAAATTAAATATACCTGAAATCTACGCGAATGCACAAAGAAAATGAATATTATGTAGATAATAGACGTTTACAAGGTGTAGAGAATAGCATCCAATTCTTTTTATATACCATACTTCAATCAACGTAATTCTATGTCTAAGGAATCGATGTTATTGTATATGTGTTCTTTGGATGAGATTAGATAGATAGAATATACCAAAAAAAATCACAATCTTGTATAATTTTATATTAATAACACGTAGAATACAATACTTAGGGCCTTTTTTGTAACCTGGGGGAAATCCCTAACGGACCTCAGGGTCGACTAGGGTCGCTCTTCGGTGTGTCGGACTTGCACCGTCTAAAACCTCCGGGATTTTCCTTCTCCTGCCTGCCGAATGCCAAGGGCAAGGCTGGACTAGCTTCCTCGGCACAACAATACTTAGCACTAGAGATGCTACGAATATTCGGCAACTATTCGGGATTCGGCCTATTCGGCCACTTTTTTTGCTATTCGGTATTCGGCCGAATAGTACGTACTATTCGGCCGAATACCGAATACCAAATCATGTAAAAAAGGCACGTTATATTACTCAAAATTATCTATTTATTTCCAAATTACAACACTTTAGTAATTAAAATTGATCAGTGGTACCTTGTATTGGATGAAAATAAGCTTTTCAGCATTTTTTGGTAGCAAACGATTACGCTTTTCATCGTAAATGTTACTAGCCTCAGGAAATAACCTCTCACTAAACACGCTACTTCCAGGAGAAGAAAGATAAACTTTAGCAAATTTCGAAAGGTTTGGGTATTGTTTTTCGTTTGTATTGGGTATTGTATTGTCTTTGCTGGACGCGCCAACGCAACGAGGAAAACAGGTTGCAACTTGCCTTAATCCAGCTAACGCGCCCCCGACACACATGTATTCCATGCCGAATATTGGGCGCTTCGGCCGACAGCGTTGCCGAATATTCGGTATTCGGTATTCGGCCAATTCACTATTCGTGGCATCACTACTTAGCACCTAGCGTTTGACTTATTTGATTTTTTAAAATAAATTATTATATAATCCCTTTTAAAGTATTATTATAAAAAACATATTTCCACATTAACAACACATAATTTTTAAAATATATAAATCTATATAATATACATGAAGCAAAAACTTTGTACCTTTTTTTACGAAAATTGCGCGGATGGAAGAGTATGAAATTTGGCTCACTTATAATTTATATAGAGGAGTGCAAAATGACAATTTCTTAAAAATAATGTTTAAAAACACACTAAATCGATTAAAAAAACGTTACTTTATTGTTTATGGTTAAACCCTGTGGTCTAATAGAGAATAGATTAGTATTTTCTTTAATATTATTTCTTTATAGTTTTACTGAATGTTCAACATAACCATAATAAATATATATTCATAATAGTACTTTATATTTAAACGAAATTAATTTATTACGATATATTAGTTATTTTAAATCAATTATGATCGAATTTCCACTGCTGGGCGACCACTAGTTCAATTAATATAGTAAAAAAGTAAATTATCTGAAAAGTGTATTGTACAAACTTTTTAAACCAATTAAATTGTGTAAGTTTTTGTGGTAACTAGCGCAAAAATTTTATTTGGCAGGATTTGTTTTCGTAATTTTTCCGTTGAAGTCTATGTAAGATAATAAGATTGTAATTTGTATCCCACACTATCCCTTATCCAATAAATTTCAAGTTCTTTAATAATCATCAATAAATTTAAGTTTACTTATAGATGAATTCCTTACGCATTCGTTATTTTAATTCAATATCATGATCCTCTTTAACGATGTCTGAACCTCTTTCTGCAATCATTATTGTGGGAGCGTTGGTGTTCCCGCTAGTTATATTTGGCATTACACTTGCATCTATTACACGAAGATTTTTAACTCCGTGTACTTTTAAGCGACTATTTACTACTGATGATTTTGGATTGGGACCCATTCTACAAGTACCTACTGGGTGAAATATTGTAGTCTCTAAATTCACACATATACATTTCCAATATTCTGTACTATCTAAAATAAATTTATTACAAGGTGCCCAATTGACGCGGCCTAAGAATGCATTAATTGATTTGAAATACTTCGTATGAACGATCTGGGTAAGTATTTTAATCCCTTCCACAGCATATTGTAAATCTCTCGGATCATCGAAATTATTCCAGTAAATAAGAGGTTTATTATTTGGATTATTTGTATCTAAAGATATATTTCCTCTAGAATATGTGTGTAGTAAATTAAAAGAAAAAGCATACATGGCATGTTTCGAATTAAATTCAATAATTGAATCTACTATACTTTTCTTAAATCTACTTTCAAATATGTATGGAACAAGCGATGAGTTTCTCCAAAAAATATAAAGATGATTTTGGAAATCAGGATATGATGCATTTTTATATTTTGAATAGAATGCATGTACGTCCGTGAAACTACTTTGAGCCAAGTATCCATCACGATCGGTTAAATATCGAATTGCATCTAAATGTTGTTGCTTTTCATCTATTAGTCCAGGCTTATTACCATAAATAGTAACAACAATAGTACAATGATCCTGTAAATTTTGTCCCACCATTGCTAAGTCATGTTTAGATTCAATATTTTTCGAAACAATGTGCTTCTTTGGACCTATACCTGATAGCATAAGAAGTTGAGGAGTATTTATAGCACCTGCGCTTATGATTACTTCACGTCTTGCATAGAATTTATATTTGCGTCCCTTGCGCTCTACTTGTACACCATAAGCGACTAAACTGTCTCTAAGCAATATTTTTGTTACTAACGTATGTTTCAGTATTTTCAAATTTTTTCTTTGTTTAATCGGTAACAAATAAGCTTGCGCTGTGCTGTGTCTCATGCCGTTAGCGGCAGTAGCTCTAAAAACTCCTGATCCGAAAGAATTTTCAACATTCAAATCTGGTACTGTCTTAATACCCATTTCATTCCAAGATTCTAGAATTTTTTCTGTTAAATTTTTGTGGGTGCTGTTGAATGTATTTATTATTAAAGGACCATCATGCCCATAGTGTTGTTTAATTTTAGGATTCTTTAATAATATCAAGTCTTGTAAATTTTCTGCTTTTTTTAAATATCTCCGTACTATAGATGGATGCCATTCATTGTTACCCGCTTTGTACCAGGTAAAATAATCGTATTCGCTTCCTTGTGTGTAAATCATGGCATTGATGCTACTGCATCCACCGAGCATTTTGCCACGTGGCCATTTCACAACTTCGTCACGATTTCCTTGATTTGATATTCCATTATTAACCGTTGTATAATTCCAGTCATATGCACTTTCATATAAATTTCTATCCAGATATGGTATCTAGAATGTTAATAATATTTAAAAATTAATGTATGTATAATATATTACATACGAGTATATATGTTCTATATTTATATGTGGATAGGCATTTATTGGGCGGACACGTTCTACCATAAGACTTATCTTCACCATCTACCAGGTGTGACTGAGGTCAATTGTCCGCTTATATATAGTAAAAAAATATTTCTTAATGGATATAATTTATTTCATTACTTACTGAACTTTCAATAGGTGGATCTCCACCAGCTTCGATGAGCAGTATTTTCCATTGCTCTACTTCGCTAAGTCGATTAGCAACTACACAACCGGCTGATCCAGCGCCTATTATTATAAAGTCGAATTCTTCACAATCTGAAATAGTGCAATAAATTATTTCTACGTTTTAATTAAAGAAACTGGCATTATTTCATGGAAATTTTAAAAACAACTATATCAGTCATATTTTAAATAGTTCGCACCAACTTACTTCAGAATTTAGGCCTCTTCTTTCATTAATATTTTTTATTTAGAGTTTTTGAAACCAGCAATTTTATAGCTGTATTTTAACGTTACTGTTTACGCCGTTTATAATACACTTTACATTTATATTATTTATTATTTTATATTTACTACGGTTGTATCCATGTTTGATTGCATCCTAAATTAAATAAACGCACTTATTCAACATAATTATGTTCTGTATGTTTTCAGAAACGTAAGATGTGCGTACTACTGTAATGAAAAAAATGTAGGTACAATATTGAAGAAGAATAAACTTAATTTAAATAATAATAAGCGTTATATGAGTATTATATATGCGTATATAAGCGTTTACTATAATAAATAAATACGAAATATGAGTATAAACGTATGAAAGAACACGTAAATATTTCAATATGAGTAAAAATAACTGACAGCGGTAGGTATGTATAGCGTGTTAAAATGAGTATTTGGCGAGGAATAAAGGCGTAGCAAGGAAGGAAACGTGAGGAAACCGGCTCGAAGGATCAGATAAATTATGGTGCGTGTGAGTTGGCGAGGAAGGAGAAGGGAATCCGGGAACGAACTTACTTGTATATGTCCCGGTCCACGGCGCTGGTTCAGGCGTCCACACCACAATTTGACGCGTTGCTGGGTTAGCAGAGCGTTCGTGTTTTCACAGTTGTATAACACAGGGTTGTAGCGTTTTTACAGAATTTTTAAAGAGTTTATCAAAGCGAGCGCGTTTCCGTTTTCGAAGCGTTCGAACCCAGAGAAAGGAAAACAGACCCAACAAGCCCGGTTTTGTTGTGAAGGTCTTTCCCAGGCCAACAACATGGGAGATGCCGAAAAAAAAAAACGGATGCGGTAGGTAGGGGGATAAAATGTTGAGAGTGAGTGTTGATAGTGTAATAAAATATAATATAAAAGAACATACGAGTAAATATAAAAATATAAAATAATAAATAATATAAATGTAAAGTATATTATAAACGGCGTAAACAGTTACAAACATTATTAAGTATGTGGCTCTCTTTTGAAATATTTTAAAAATACTTTTGTAACATTTACAACGATTTACAGCTGTATATTTTACCTAAATCCTGGTGGAAATATTATAGAACGCGTTGTCAATATAAATGCCTTTTCTTCGTTTTAGCTGAATGATGAGCAAAATATGATATTAACGATATGCTGCATGATAATTTATTAATATAGTGTTTATTGGAAACAAATTCAGAGACGGACGCTATAATAATTTTGTTATGATAAGATATCTTCGCAAATATTTGGGATCTAGTCCAAACATGGTAATACAACATACCATTATTGTTAATTGTTTCCAGCTGTCTATCTGTCATAACGCCGATATCTTACTTTTTTTTCTCACCCGGGGAATAATCATGGATAGGACCATCAGGCCCGTTGTGAGGGCAGCAACCCAGGTGTGACAGACTCCTACTGACTAAAACCCTGTGGGGTGTCCCTCTAATTGCTCCACCCTGGCTTGGGAAACCAAATTCATCCAGACGCCCGGGGAGCAAAAAGGTCTTGTTGAGGCTACCTCTTTGGGAGGATTGGGAGTAAAGAGCCCACCCCTCCAAAATCTTTCTTTCAAGCGGTGCGCCGGACACTGCGCTCCACCTTCCTCTCATCTGGGTAGCAGACTCTCTCAAGTCTACTGCCTGGACTGATATCCTACTGGGTTAATATTCCTTAATCCCTTCAAACACTCTAGCCGTTTCTATGTACTTCTGATCTTTCTATCCAACAAGATTTTTATTATTTCTTTTTTTTTCTTTGTATTTTAATGTTTTTGATTTGTTAAGTTATTTATGTTGTTAAATTACTTGCATTTATTTTTGTATATGTACTTTCTCCGCTACCATATTGATAAGAACTCACCATAGAATTTCGATTCTTTCGGCCATTTTTCAGGTATAAGACACTGGGCTGCCATTAGAAAGTTAAATGCAGATGTGAAGATCTGAGGTGCTGTTCCAACTGTAGGATTTAGGCACCCATCCCCAACGTTTTGGTGACTGCACATAAAATAATTCATTAGATTCAAGAAGAGATGACTATTTAAGAACGTATTGTGGACTCTACATTTACCGTGTGTTTGTGGTTTCTTTATATTTTCTTATTGTATAGATTATGTATATCATTTTCAATTTAATCATCTATATGACTGAAAATACACACAGATAAGGTTTAAACTGAACTATGGCGTAATACAGAGAATTTTTTAAACAGATTTGAAATCCAAATTAGCTACTCTTTATTTTTAAGAAAATATAGAGCTATATAATATTATATGTATATATTATCAGTGTACTTACTCGCACATATTGTAACACTATTTTTATAACGTATATTATTAAAGAAGTAACTGTAATGACTAGCTTAAACAAAACAATAGTGAGACCATTATTTATAGCATACAAGTGTTGTATAAACGAAGAAAATACTTTGTGTAACTGGTTTCAGTTGATAAGGGTGTCAATTATATTAATTAGCTACAGTAGTTGAATACTTTGTTTGATGTTGAAACTTGTTTGTTATAACATGTCAGTGTTTTTTTCATTTTTCAATGTTTTTCTACATGAAATTGTATTTATCTTAAAAAAAATTTAAAGAAAATTTTCGATTCTTTTCCAATTTTAAAATGATTTGGGGAGTGCCCAAAAAGAACATCATGTGTGGCAATTTAAATTTTTAACAGTAGGTTTTTCATTATTAATTCTAAAGTATTATTTGAATCGATTATGTATTTGGGACTCGATGCTGCTCGCGTCGGTAGGCTTTACCCTAGTTTCCCTACACGTGACTCCTGGGTGGTGCTAAACGAGCAGCAGCGAGGTGGTAGGGCGTCGGTGCCCGTCTGGATCGCGACCACAATACATGGGTGTAAAGCCCGTCATAGTGACCAGTTTCGGCTTGTCGCGTTTCGGGATCAGCTTGTGTATATCCAGTAACTCATATACCTAGAGACCTTCAGTCGTGGTATATGTGGGCCAACATGACGATGTAGACTATCAATGGATTTTCATCCCTTGATAGTCGCTTTCGTTTTTGGACTACACTATAGTTACCATCAGGTACTCTGTAGTCACTATGTCGAGCTAGTGCAAAAAGAATAAAATAAATAATAGTATATTTGTAATATTTTTATAAGATCTAATTTATACAAATTTAAATCAATTTATTAAGTTACTGTTAACTACCTGTAATTAAGTCTTTACATAGCTAGATAGTAATTACGATGATAAAACCATTGTAAAGATTTTGACACTTACATTGTTTTTCCTGACTGGCACCGTTTAAAAAAAAAAAAATGATTACACGTAAAAGACTACCAGAATATATATTAAGCATTAACTCCACTTCGTGTACCCTTAACCGCTCCAGAACAGAGGGTTTAGACAGAGTAACATTTGACCAGTGCTAACAGGAAAGTTCATTGACATAACGAAGTGATGTCAATTTCATACATTTTGCACTTTTCTATTAACGTTATCGTTGATCGAATTTATTTTCTCAAGTGACCAAAAATGAGGTCATAAAATTATTTAGTAGAATAAAAAAAAAATATATTAAACTGTTTTATTCATTTGTGCATGGAAACTCTAGCTAAAACACCTTTTATTTTGTTTTTCTACACTGATTTTTGTCCCAGTAACTCTAAATATGTAATTTCATTCGTTCAAGAGGAAAATAATTCAAGTGTAAAAGGCTTAATATGCAGAAATAATTAAATCAATGAATACAATATTAGCAGTAAACAATGCTATAGATAATATTATTTCCGTGGCGAACGGAAGCGCTCAGGCGGATAACGGCCCGGAACGTTCTGACTCCGCTGCAATGTTCATCTCATCCGTTTCCGCTTATCGGAAAGAGCTATTTTGTGTAACTTATCTATAGACATAATATACAAATTAGTCGTGATATTTTCATGATTCCAAAGACTTTTAACTGATGCAAGTTTTTTTAATATCAGTGGATACCAATGCCATAAGACGTACTTAACGTAACGAAAAATTATAACATCGAACCTTCTGAATGGAAATCGCTGGCTGGGAAGCGGTCAGAGTGCAGGAGTTTATTTAAGCAGAAGATCGACACTTTCGAAGATAACCGCACGCAGTTACTAGATAACAAGTGTAATTTAATGAAAGCACGATTAACTACAGCTGTATCATACAAATACTGTGACGGCGCTATGACTTATCCCAACTTTGCTCGCTCGTTTCAAGACGTTGGCTATAATTAGCCATTTGCGAGCTTATAAGAGAGCAGAACTTCAGGACTATCCAAGTAGTTCTGTATACGAGCCACTGTAACCGAAATCAGTCAGGATGTGATAATGATGTTTAACTTTGTGCATGCCTATGTAATTAGATCTAAAAGTAATTTTCCCAGGCTCGGCGAAAGCGAAGAGAGGGCAGTGCTGGCACCCCGGTGGTTTTAGTCGGGGCAGGTCCGACACATCGGGGGGAGTGGCCCTCACCACTTCACCTGACGGTCCGTAGGGATTTCCACCGGGTTAACAAAAAAAAAAGATCTAGAAGTAATTAATTGAATCTTAAGTTACGCAAAGTAACATTACTTTGCCATTTATTGTTGTTTCTCTGTATTCGATTCTTGTTACCAACAAACACTATCAAAATATGTAATAATACAAAACGCTTTATTCTAAAATAAACGAGTTTGACGTCTGACTAGAAAAAACATATTTTTCAAAAATCAAATTATGTAGATTTTTTTTTTAATTGCTTGAGAATTGTTTGATATTTCTTATAAATTGTTTTGAATATCCTAAAAATCCGTTTTTCACATTATGTGTATAGATGTACAAGCTACTACTATATATGACTTATAACAATTAGACAGTATATAGTGAAGGGCTTCCCACGAAGCGATTAGCAAGGTTGTTGAAGCACTCTCATGTTTTGAGGACTCTTCAGTGAAGAGCTTTGTCTCACCCACTGCAGGCACGTTGACAATACACGGTCAAAGTCCCCTACACGATGTTGAATATTTGATACTTAACGTGGATCGTTTTTATTGTCAAACCTTATGATGTATAGGGAACTGTTATTAATTATAACCGAATTTAAAAAGAAAGAGCTTCAATGTTGAGTGTATATATTTTTTATGTATGTTTGTTTATAGTTTCGCAATTTTAGTAATTTATTCCGGTCCTCTTTCATTTCCTACCGAAAATACGACGAATTATAAATAACTGTTTATTGTTTTAATATATAGCTTTAGGTTTGACCTATCTCAAATATTATTACCGCGTTGATAAAAATGTACGTGTAATACAACTTACAAATAATTATAATTTGAATATCATTATTAGATATATTTGCATTTTCCTCCGACAGCAACTGCTGTGTCTAAAGGAATGAATAAAATAACTACATAACACATCAAATAAACAATCATGACATAAACAATATACTCAAATGTTGATGCAGATGTCAGAAATTGAAGACTTGGTTAAGAGTGATCGAGCGACCATCGGAACGTGAGTTTAATCCCCACATGAAATAAATATTTGTATGGTCTATAGGAAATTGTTTTGAGTTAACCCCATCGAGACTCCAGTTACACCGTATGTACCAGTAAATGTTTTAGCAGACTAAACGCTTTATCTATTGTAATAAGGTTTAATTTAATTCACATCTATACTACGCAGTCCAGTTATCATTTTCTAATATTAAAGATACCTTTCATACCTTTCAATGTTCACCAAATAAAAATCATTTTGAAAGGGTTGTACGACCAAAGTGACCATTTTTTAAAATATTTTAGGACTTTAGTAGGGTAAAAAGCTCCTAATTTATATACCGTTCGTTAACTTATTTTATTGTTTATATTACAAGAAAGTATAAAATGAACAATAGCCTAAAATATCATCTTAGTCCTAAGAGCCCTTACGAACTGTGCCCTACTTAAATCTATGAAATTACGAGCCTACATAACTCGGACCTAGTGAGAATATTGTATTTTGCATTGGCAAAGCCGTGAAAATGTTACAATCACCACAACGTGTTACATTAAACCAACGGGAAATTCTACATGTTTCAGACACGTATTGGACCCAGTACTCGAGTATTTATAAAATATATTATAGTTATTTCGGTTTGACTATATTTGGAATCAAATTGAAGATTAATGGATGAAGGATAGAAAACGGGTGACGTATGAAGTGCGTAAACTTCAATTCGACTACTTCGGAAAGTATTTTCTCGGACCCGGAACTCTCCGCATAACCGCTGTAATAAAACGAAAGTTATGAATTTGAAATTTAAAAGTTTTATTGCACCGTAAATATACATTAAAATGTTACTACGGCAAAAAAGAATATATGTATTTGGAGACGGTACTATTAATTAGGAGAAAAATCTGGAATGCCAATTGCTTCTTCATGTCGCGACAAGTCCCATGGTATGTGAATTTATATGGGCATTATATATTATGATTCGCTTTTGTGTACGACCTCATAAATTCAATTGCACCATTCAATAGACACTTGTTTTACAAAAAATGCATTTTTTTGAGCAATCGAATACGAATGTTACAGATAGTTTTGTATTAACTATAATAATAAATTATCTTTAATATTAGCTTTATTTTTTATATTTACGACTAGTAAATAGTTTAAATATTTTCTTGCTTAGTTACATAAATTGTGCAATACAACTTGCTTATTTCTACATACACGTGTTTTTCAATGAGTGAAAGACTTCACTTGAATTTTTCTCTTGCGATAACTGAAGTACTTAATGAGACTACTCATAAATTCTCTTTCTCTGTACACCTTTGTAAAACAGAAAATCACGCTGTGACGTTCGCAGAGCAGTTGTAAATGGCAAATTTGAACAATTATTCCTTAGTTCATGTAATTAGCTATTTAAAAAAAAATCTAATTTAAAATACGTAGCAAAAGTTAAGCTACTGTCGTTTTTGTATATGACATTTCTAAATAGTTTATTCGGGATTATTTCATAAAGGAAATCAATTAGGAAACGGTACAACATACTCAGAAACTTTGATGAGTTTTAAAACCAATCACAAAAGAAACCCCGTTCCGGGATTTCGATTGTTTTCTTAGGACGGTACCTTAATATTGGCGTATTATATTTTCATAGAATCACTTCGTTTTAAACATTGTATTTTGCGTGAAAATACATTTACGACTGGGAAATTATTTTTCCATTTATTCGTTATGAGTGTTATTTTTAGAAACATTGTGTTACTGACTAAAATTAAGATATTAATGTCAGCAGTCGATTAATTCTTATAAAACCATGAATTATTTTTTGGCCATTCATCAGAAGTAAAATAGATCTTCAAAACTATTTTCGAAAACCCTTAGTATAACAGTATTAGCAAATACTACACATATATGAACATATGTGTACACATACTAACAAAATAGTATATTTATTATATTATTCTCCGGATCTAGAAACCATATCAGTTAAATTTTGTTTAAAAATAACTTTACTTGTGTAGGTAATAGGTTAATATTTTTAGACTGTGAGTATGACTAATTATTTCATTCGTATATTGTCTATGAGTTAGTTGTTTTGGTAATTTAACGCCTTTAGTGGTCACAAACCATGGACCTGAAAGTAATTTTGGAAATACTAAAATCTTTACCATCAGTCGTAGAGCCACGCCCACATAGTTTTGCAGGATAAAAAATTTAAAACCAATTCTCCTACGATCAACAAGCTTTAAATGCATTTTGGTCAAAAGTGACAGTTACAATTTTTCTGCCGTTCATATTTCATAAGTAAGCCCACTTTTCTTTATTCAAATTACTTCAATAAGAAGCTTATCTATTCGAGTGAATGTTTTTATTCTAAATATCACATATTTACATTTAAAAGTCGTAGTGAGTAAGTTATGCGGGCATTTGAATGTTTTGATCCCGATATCTAGGCGAAGCTGGGGTGAATCTCGCTTTGAGCCCGGCTGGCATTCCTCGTCGTTATCTTATAACAGTAACGAACGTTTAATCCGCCAAATTCCTGCATATACTGCCACGACCCCTTCGGGAATATGCTTTGATAAAGGAATTATGAATATCACTAAATATTATGTGTTAATTGAAAGGAATTATGCGTCTACTTATTTATTATAGGACATAACTACAGAAAATAATTTAAAATAAGTTATCAATAACAAAATGGTGATAAAGTTTAAATTTGTCTAATAAATGAGTATCATTATTTAAAAGATGAATTATATTTTGTTGCAAGATAATATTTAAGTCAATTGGGCGGATTTGATCTATTTTTTTTTATTTTATAAATATATCTTTGTCGTATAGTTATGATATTGCATAGTGTACTCTTACCAATGAGCATTTTTTTTCAAGTACTTTTGTTTAAAAAATTAAGGTAACCTGAACAAAGCTGGGCAACAAGAGCTAATTTAATCTTTTTTTGTAGTCCCACAGCAAAGTGACTACATCGAACCTGCATCATCAGGTACTTCTCAAAGTATAATGCAGTGTAAAAATGGTCATATGACTGCCAAAGGACAAAAGCACAATATTAATCGCCATTATCATGACAGTGAATCCATATCATATGTATATATGAAATAACTCAAGGTATTTGGGTAACTGGATGTACACGGGCTGATCTCATAATGCCACTAGCCGAAATTAGTCACTATGAAGGTATTTACAATAACGTAGTATGGTTGCAATGCTCTCGAGGAATAACAAATTACTTAGCTCACGACCTGTGCAAACGAGGCGTTTCGACGAGAGCGTGTTGCAGAAATAACAACGCTGTGACGTTTTACGTACATCATGGTATGGTCTATAGTGTGTTCCGGTATCGCGGTACACGCGTACTGAAAATGCGCTTTTCTAGATGAAGCGGAGAGGAGTGCAAGCGTTATGATGCCGGAGCGGTACTGCTCATTAGGTTTTTACATTTTAATAATAGGCTACACTGAGTGGGATCTTTCAGCGTAATAACATTACAACGTCACAACACGCGTGTGATCATCAAAGCGGCAAAATCTTGACGGTTCGTCGCTGCATATTCGTAAAGAACTGTGTGTACAGACCCCTATTTATTACACCACTAAGGGGCCATGAAAACAGTATCTGTCCTAAATACAGTGAAGTCGTTTATGGCGACATCGTTTAAAACTACATACCGGTTATATTGCCCCAGAAAAAAGGTTTTTTTTTTTTTTTTTTTTTTTTTTTTTTTCGGCGTGTCCTACGTTGGTGGCCTGGGAAAGACCTTCACAACAAAACCGGGCTTGGTGGGCGAACGCAGAGGGCGCTCAGCCAGCGAAATTTATGGGTTGGGCGGCTACGCAAGGGCACCCCTGTGGGTACGGACCTCGACTTGGGCGGCCGGCCAGTTGAAAAACGAACCTAACGGTGATCTACCAGCGTTTCGGAAGCGACTACCTTGAGAAGAAACGCCGAAAGAAACTCAAGGCTGCGTCGGAGTGAAACTGCGTTATTTAAACAACAATTGACGGACCTATCCTTAATCGTCGTCGTCGGCGCCGCCGGCGACGCCGGTGTCTCGGAATGTGACGAGTGCTTGTGTGTACCTCGTTGTTGATAGGATCGGCGGTCGCAAGGGCCGCGGTAATTGAATCGACGGGATCCAATAGGACATGACGCGGGCGGCGTAGTTTGCGCGCGATGCCGCTTTTCGGTGTGTAATCGCAGGCACTGCGGACTAAAGGATTAGGGTGATGCTGCGCCTTGTCGAAATATCGACGAGATGCATTTTGCAGGAAACTGGCGAGCGTTTCCAGCTTAAGGTCGTCATGGAGATCTATGTTGCGCATGTACAGCGGGGCACCCACTGCTTTACGCAAGAATTTATTTTGGATGACCTGAAGGGAATCCAGAGAAGCGGACTGGCTCTGGGCGAATACTACGCTAGCGTAGGTCATCACCGGTCTTATTACGGTTTTGTAAAGAGTCAACTTATTTCTAAGCGATAGTCTACTTCGTTTGCACAGCATAGGGTGCAAACGACCGAGAATGAAGGCGGCGCGGTCGCGCACAACCTTAACATGTGGTCCGAAGGTCAAGTGACGGTCGAGAGTGACTCCTAAGTACTTGACCTCATCGACCCAAGGGATGGGCTTGTCGTGGAGGAGGACTTTTCGCTTAGGAAAATCGCGTTTTGCCCGAGAGAAGAGTATTGCTACGCTTTTCTCGGGGTTGACGTCAATTCGCCATTTGCGAAACCAGTCTCCTAAGTCTCGCACTGCTTCCTGCAGGCGTAGACGTATGATATCTCGGCGGAAATTTGAGACGTAGAGTGCGGTGTCATCCGCATAAAGAGCTAGCTCTACGTCCGGGTGTTTCGGGATGTCATTGGTGTACAGACTGTATAAGAGCGGGGCGAGGATTGAACCCTGCGGAACCCCCGCTCGAATCGGACGCGGACTGGAGAGATCGCCCTCGACGCGATACTGAAAGTGTCGATTCGACAGATAGTCTCGCAGGATAAGCACGAGCCTATCTGGCACTTCATAAGTATGTAGCTTGTATATCAAGCCGTTATGCCAGACTCTATCGAAGGCTTTCGCCACGTCGAGGAAAATAGCTCCTGTGTAGGCTCCTTTCCTAGAAAGAGAGAATTGCTCAAGGACGTGCTCCGTGATGCGGTGCACTTGGTTTACACACGAGTGTTTGGCGCGAAAACCAAACTGCTCGTCTATGAGAATCTTATTTGTCGTAACAAAATCTTGAAGACGGTTGAGAAGCAACCGCTCGTACAGCTTACCCATCGTCTTGATGAGACTGATGGGTCTGTAGCTGGAAGGAAGGTTGCTAGGTTTCCCTGGTTTAGGGATCCCAACGACGCATGCGTTTTTCCATACATTCGGAAAGACGCAGTTTTTTATTGCCGCATTGAAAATGACGACGAGAAGTATAATTAACTGTTCGGGCAGTGACCTTAGGACACGGTTTGAAATACCGTCCAGGCCGGGAGCTTTTTTGATCGGGAGATATTTAATTATATCTGTGACTTCCTCAGCTGTAACGGGCGCCAGGTCGGCGGACGGAGGGAGTGCAGCTATACGTGTGACTTCAGCGTCTACACTAGCTATGAAATCGGGGTTCTCTACGTGAGTACTGGGAGAACATTGACTTTCTAAGCTATTTGCCAGACATTCTGCCTTTTCGATGTCATCGAAAGCGACAGAGCTGTCTAGCCCTACTAGAGGTGGCATAGAGCGGTCGTTATCGGTCTTAAGAGATCTCGCCAGACCCCAGTAGGCCTGGTGGGAGGGCGAGATCTCGGACAGGTGGGCATCCCATTGATTATTACGGAGTTCGGATATGCGCTTCTTTACAGCCCTCTGTAAATAACGCAACCTCGCTCTGTGTTCTTCAGTGGGATACCGGTCATAGGCTCTAGTGGCAGCGTTTTTTGCAGTCAACAGTTCCCTTGTGTCGTCAGGGAGCCTCCAGCGGTGGAGATCACCAACTGGAGCCTCGCTGGTGGCGTCGGCGAGGGCACCTTGGAGATGACTGGTGAGTGCATCAATCGCATTGTTGGTTTCTTCTATAGAGGAGAAAGAATCTGGAATCGATTCTAAGAGAGGTTTCGGATCGTCCGAGGCCAAGTTTGCACTAAGTCTCTTCCAGTCCGTGACCTTCTTGATGGTAAGTGCGGGCGGGTGTGAGGAGCCCAATTGCACTTGAACGGGTCTATGGTCCGAATCTAGTTCACTTATTGTTTCTATCAAACGTAGCGGTAAGGCTACGTTTTTTAGAAGCACAAGGTCCAGAATGTCGGGCCTGTGGGCAACGTTATACGGAAAATGAGTAGGAGATGTCGGAGCAACGACATCGAAATTTAATTGTTCGCTCAGATCATGCAGGCGAGTGCCATTCGAGTTGGTAAGATGGCAATTCCACTGCAAATGTTTGCAGTTTAGGTCGCCTGCAATGATCACTGAGGGACCTAGGTCCAAGAGTGCTGTGAGATCACTCTGGAGAAGTACTTTGTCGGGTGGCAGGTACACCGACACTAAATATATAGGTGAGTGACCGCTCATGCCTATCCTGCAAACTGAAGCCTCGATGTTGGTGAGACTGGGCGGATCAATGGGCATGCAGTGTAGTCTCCTCCTATAGTATATGGCAGTGCCTCCGCCTCTGGCGTGGGTCCTGTCATTCCTAACCAGGTGGTAATTGGCCAAACGGGGCCCCTTAACACTCGGCTTGAGGAGGGTTTCTTGCACTAGCATGATATCGACCTGGTATTTGACAAGGAACTCGCCGACGAGATTCCTTTGCCTTTTCAAGCCGAAGGCGTTAAACGTGACGATGTTTAACGCAAACGGTTTGAACCTACTCGTATTAGAAAGCATTTTAACTACCTAACAAAATGAGAGAATCACAGCGTCTTTTAGACAGAAGCACGGTACTGTTGTAACGTGCATATTAGTTCGGCGTGCTCGGTGATGAGCGCGAGCCTAGCCTCCAGGTTGTTGTCCGATTGCCGGAGTTTATCTGCGAGAATAGAGACTTCGCTCATGTTGAAACATGACACGAAGCGCCAGACGACGGTGAGGTCGATAGCGCCTTTACCAGTGGGTGCGGGAGGTGCGGTTGGCACTGGAGCGCTGCGCACCCAGGCGTTCTGGGTGTGGGCAGGCCCCGCAGTAGGTGTTGCCACGGGGGCAGGAGGAATCACAGGAGTGGTAATTGAAGCAGGCTGAGCTGCGACATTGCCGGCGGCGCCGGTAGTTTGTGTCGGAGTGGCAGCATTGGCATCGTCGGTGCCGCCGCGGGTCGGTTGAGCCGAGGTGGCGTCAGCGCCGACGGGCGCGACCGGGTCGCGAGGCGGGAGCGGCGCTCCACGTCTCGCGGGAAGAGGTGGGAAATTACCCGCATCGAGAGTAGGCCTAGGGGCCGTGTAACGATTAACCGATGCGTGCGCACGCTGTGGCAGCCTCGCTTTAGGCCGCGTACTGCGCGGCGCTCGCGGACATCCACGATAATTTGCGGGATGCCCCTCGCTGCCACACAGCACGCAGCTAGGCGGTGTGGGTGCGTCCCTCGTACGCGCACATGCTTTGGTGCCATGGTCACCCAGGCACTTGACGCACCTAGGGCGCCCATAGCATCTTAGAGCTGAGTGGCCATATAATTGGCAATTGTGGCATTGCCCGGGCATGCCACGTCTATTGGGCGGTTCGATGTGAAGTCCGCTGAGACAGCAGACGGACTCAATCGAGAAAATCTCTTTTGCCTCGTTTGTAAGAGGTAGGATGGCGAGAACCATGTCATATGGTTCTCTTGTGGACGCGCGGTACATTCTGTGGACTTCCTCCACAGGAATGTTTTGCGCGAGAAGGTCATCCTTAACGAGATTGACGTCAATCTCCTTAGGGACGCCTTTAATGACGGCTCTCAGCTTCTTCTCGTCCTCGAGAGCGTATGTATAGTAACTAATTAACCGGACACGGAGGAATTCCGTTAACTTCCTATGGGAGTCCGGAGAAGAGACTTGGATGCGAATCCCGTTTGGCGTAGAGGTCGCCCGGGTATAATCTATTTGTTTGTTTTTAAGTGCGAAGGAGATGTTCTCCCAGGCACTCTTATCCCTAATAACAACGGGGGGCGGAGGGCCCGACCGTAAAATTTTTGGAAAAGGCTTTTTAGCCTTGGACTTAGCGGCGGCTGTAGTAGGCGCCTCTATCGGAGTGTCTAGTTTGGCGGCCTTAGATTGGCCGCCGGGAGACTTTTTCTTCCGCTTTCCTTGGACGAGAATGAACTCGTCGTCCGAGGGAGTAGCAGAGGCTGTATTCTCTGCGGGAGGGTCGACCGACATCTCAATTTGGTCGGCGGAATCTAATTGCTTGCTATCGAGTGTGCGAGCGAGAGTGTCGCTGTTAGAGCGAGACGCACGCAGCGGCGATCGGTCGCGGGTGGCGGCCGGCTCGCGCTGTGTGCGGAGCCCCTGCACATCTGGAGCGGTAGGTGCGGTGGGCGCGGTAGGCGCGGGGGGACGGGGTTCTGCGAAAGGCGCAGGTAGAACCGAGTCGGGGGACGCGGGGACATCTAGCTCAATGAGCTTTGCGCTTTCGCGTCGATTTAATGCGGCAACAAATGCAGCTAATTTTGATTTTTCGGCCTCGGACCAAGAGTCGAGGCCTTGCTGAATAGTTAACATGAGGTCCATCTTGAACGAGTTCGGGAGGGACCCTTCCTACCAGGGAGGCAGTCCCCCAGACCCGTTTAGGGCCCGAGGGGTGTGTGACCTAGCGTCCCTAGCAAGGGTTGTGTGCCTAACGTGTCACAGCAAGGCAGGAGCCCGCTGAGCAGGCTCAAACCAATTACTGTGACGGCAGGAAAGAGGATAGGAGGGTTGGGAAGGCAATAGCCGGGGTTGACTAGGGCGTCACTCCCAATGCCAACTTGTCCGACCCCAACCGGGAGTGCGGTTGCCAAAAGGGCAAACGCGAGCGCCCGGGACTCGCTCTAGGCCGGTTGTTTACACCGGTAGGTTTCCCCCGGCCTAACCACTGAAAAAGCGTGGCTTTTGCAAATGCGTTTGAAACATGCAGTTAACGAAACTATTCGCCACAGACGTAGCCTTGAAAAAGGCAGGCTGTGGCCGGATCGGGTGCGACAGGTGCGCGAGGCAATGCAAACACGTGCTGAACACGTGGCATAAAGCCGATCGAAATGTTCGAGAGAGGCGGAGGGAGGGAGCGCAAACGAAAAGCGTGCGCACTCTACCGCGACCAAAATCGAACTCAGAAAAAAGGTCCTAGCATTAAAAAAAAATAGACCTTTGTATCTCGAAAACATCACCGGTTGTTATGACTATCGGTTTATATATTTTTTTTTTATAATACATAGACGAACGCTTGACCTCAATCACACCTGGTGGAAAGTGAAGATGAGTTCGATGATGAAACGCGATCGCCTAGCAAATGCCTATTCACTCTTCTCTTAAAGACTCCCAGGTCATAAGATCGTGGAAATATGGCCGCTGGAAGCATATTCCGCTCCTTAGCCGTTCGCATGATAAATGTAGAAGCGAATCTTTTCGTGCGAATATAAGGAACATCCACCACATACGGATGATATCCGACACGATGTCTAGTGGTTTTGTGGTGGAATGGGGCTGGTGGAATCAAAGAATGAAGTTCCTGAGAACACTCTCCACCGTGCAACCGGTAAAAGACCGAGAGGCAGGCAACTCTACGTCGATGTTCAATGCTATGCATTCTAATTTTTGTCAAAGAGTCGTCGCCAATAAGTCTACGAGCTCAGCGATCAATCGAGTCCAAAGCCGCCAACTGATATTTAGCGGATCCGTCCCAAAGATGACAACAGTACTCGACACCCGACCGCACCTGTGCCTGATACAGGTTAAGAAGTTGCGAAGGTGAGAAGAATCGTCTGACCTTAAAAAGGGTACCCAATTTTTAGCAGCTGCTTTCGCTCTGAACTCTATCGACCGCCCAAAGTTCAAATCAGCCGACAGCTCCAAACCGAGAAGCTCAAGACTATCAGTCATCGGCAAGGAAACACCCTGGAAGGTGGGGGTCAGGTGAAAAGGACTCCGTTTGGCGTTTGATGTGACTTAATATGAGTAGTCCGTTCGATGTCGTTATATTTTGACTGTATATATAAATAAATAGAATAAACTAGGAAATAATACAAGATTATCGTAGAATTGTTGAATTCGCGGCCATCATAACTCTCACTTTGAGCTAACCCGACAATCCAGCCAGTTACCCAACAACAGTAATGAAGGTTTAATCCGCTAAATTCCTGCATAGCCCGCCACGATCCGTCTGAGGCCGTGCCAACATCAATTATAATATTTATCTGAAGAACAAAACCTTTAATAGAAGTGACACGAGGAATGGAAAACCATTGTTTTCTGTTTTTATGTATTTTCATTGTAATATCATATTTTTCATTTCTAGCATATGTTTTAATCTCAGCCATAGATGGGCAAAATGTAATCAGATTAATGAATTATTTATTAATGATTACATTTTACGTGTTTTACCGTTAATATAACTGCATTTTGCTCATTTATGTTTTAAATACTACAAAATCCCAGATTGTATATTGTATACACATTTATGATGTATGTATTGTATACACACTTATGATTTCTTAATGTTTTAAATGGATTCGATCATGATTAAAGAGCAAGAAAATTAAAATTACGACTACATTTTGTAATCGTTGATCATTAATCAGATTACATTTTGCCCATCTCTGATCTCAGCTAAAGTTTGGTTTACTATTCAATTTCTATCAATAATATTTAGTATTGTGGTTGTGGTGGCTTAGTGGATAAAGTACCGGTATTCCCATGCATTGAAAGATATATAATACGCAGGTCTACAATCCCTTAGTTCTTCAAAAAAAAAATCAAACTTCTAAATCCAATCCATCAAGAGATAAACACATTTTTGCAAGGGATCAAAACCTGTATGGCCCTTCTCCGACTTATCCTGCCTATATTCACTCAATTCTGTGAAAATTGTTGCTAAAAAATTAGGTGCCCTTTTTAAGATCAGACGGTGCTTCACATCAACGCAGCTTCTCACCTACTATCAGGTACAACTGCGGTCGATAGTAAAGTACTGTTGTCACTTTTGGGAAGGATCCAATAAATATCAACTAGCTGCTCTGGACTCTATTGATTTTAGGAATCGTACTTTTAATGGCGATAATCATTAGATTGAACCTAAAATGCAGAACATCGATGTAAAGTCACCTGCCACGCTGTTTTTTACCGGTTGCACAATGGAGAGTTCACAAGAGCTATATGGTCTAACTAGCTGATCCGGCAAACGTTGTTTTGCTATGTAAGGTTTTGTAATATCTTCTAAGATGTTCATTGAAATTAAGTGATGTCAAAGACAATTTTGTTCACAATTAAATACTCTTAATTAACAACACATTTATTTGGATAAAGATTAATATTATTACGTTGATACAACTCTTAACAAATAATGCATCAATTTCGACCAAATTTGTTTACCATAAAAACGGTTCTAGTGACTTAATCTTAAAAGATAGACATATACTGTCGCGGACATTTTTTTAGATCATTTCAAGAGGAATAATTCTTTCTTACATATATTTTTTGTATCTTGAACCGTTTTTGCAGCGCACGCAATGGAAGCCCTCAAGGATGAATAATTTTGCCCGTTTTTTTCACATTTTCCATTATTTCTTCGCTCCTAATAATTGCATCGTGATGTTATATAACCTAAAGCCTTCCTCGATAAATGATCTATTCAACTCTAAAAGAATTTTTCAATTCGAACCAGTAGTTCCTGAGATTAGCGCGTTCAAACAAGCAAACAAACAAACAAACAAACTCTTCAGCTTTATAATATTAGTATAGATTACATCGGCCTCATTTAACCATAAAACTACCAGACGCCGTGCCACATAGCATCCGTTAGTGGTGGATGCTTATTATATCTGCACGACAAGATTCGCTTCCACATTCATCATGCGAAAAGCTATGGAGTCGGATATGCCTTTAGTAGGCATATTTCCACGCCCGTATAACTTGCAGGCTTTTAAGAGAAGAGCGAATAGGTATTTGTTGGGTGGCGCGGTCCGCCGTTGGAGTCATCGTCACCTTCCACCAGGTGCGATTGCAGTAAAGCGTCCGCTTGTAAAAAAAAAGAAGTAAGTAAAAAATATATTTTGAATATGTATTTTCAACTGAGTCGGCTTGGATAATATCTAGTATTTAAATGGAATTGATACAAATTTGCTTCTAAGCTTTGAGTGCAAGACTCTTGGCAGCTACCCAAACTTTGCTAAATGTTGATCTGAATATATGCCTATGTATTCCCCCGTAAACTTAAATTCAGCTGTATTTCCATTATTTTTCCGTTACAATGACATAACCATAACAGCATTTACGGATTTAACGAACGTGGACCTGCCCTCAAGCTAAGTTTGCGCTTGTACTATGGGTATTAGACAATGACATACACACGACCATGACTCGCGACAAATTAACAGTTATAGATAAGTTTGCCGAGATCGGATCTCGAACCTAGAACCTACAGTGTCGTAGATAGCGTCATTACGAACTGCGCTATTAGGCAGTTGAATGTTTTTTTAACAAAATATACGCGTTCAGTAAAGAGAAAATATACATACATGCCTAGTAGCATCTTTTAGTAGTTTCACTCTGTGTAATATAGTAGTTTTAAGTATGAAACTGAGATATAAATCATACTACTATTAGAGATCGGGGTTGCCCCATAGCTATTTAAATATTGTTTTTGTTATAATATTTAGTTACAGTTTATTTCTTTATTTGACGGCCTGATAGCGCTGTTTGTAGCGACCCTACTTATGATGCTAAAGGTCCTGGGTTCGAGTCCCGGTAGTGGTAAACTTTTCAGTGATGAGCAGATGAGTTTGTCACGAGTCATGGCTGTATATGTATTTAAGTATGTATATCTTTGTCTAGTACCTATAGTACAAGCGCAAGCTTAATTTAGGACTAGGTCAATGTGTGCAATTGTTAGTAAATATTATTATTATTATTATTATATTATCATTTATTCATTATATATATACAATATAGTTACATTTTAAAATAAATACATATAAAAAAAACATATAAATTTTAAAATATAAAAATATGTAGACCTACAGGGGCGAGGCCTAAGGCCCAAGCCACCGGTAGTTAGGAGCTTAAAGTGAGGAACCTCCTAACAATGCGTGCCGTATCGAGTAGAACTGCATTCTGTATCCGGCCCTTGATCCAACAACCAAGCGAGAGCCTCTTAAGGTGGTAATCAAGGCTCTTTGCGATCAGCCCATTAGTCGATACGACTATCGGGACAATAATCGTAGAATCTACATCCCACATGCTGGTAATCTCGTGTGCGAGGTCTAAATATTTTGATAGTTTTTCTTTCTCAGCTTTTACGAGATTTTCATCATGTGGTATGGTGATATCAACGAGTATTGCCCGGCGCGCCGACCGATCTACTACCACAATGTCAGGTCTATTAGCAAAAATAGTCCTATCAGTGATAACAGATCGATCCCAGTACAGCATTGCACGACCATTTTCAAGAACTGGCTGAGGTACATACTGATAGTGTTCCGTATTCTAATAAATGTGCGGACAACTTCGATTATGCTCTGGCAACACCGTACGGGTTGTCAATTGAGTTTTGCTCTCGCTCGAACCGATCCGCCGAGTAACGACATAAAACATACAAATATTTCTAAAAGCAACGAAATTATCCGATTCCAAAGTGTATAAGTGTGCTTGGAAGATCCTCAAAGACACCAGTATCCTGGAGGAGAAGCAGGGGCCCCTGAGGAGTCGGCACACTGGTGATCACGGTAAGTGAAATTCTTTAGGCAGCCCGTGCCACTTGCGGAGCTATCGAAGTACCGTACATAATTTTGGTCCTTCGAGCCGGATCTTTCATAATTTTGTTCCTCCGAGCCGGATCTTTCATAATTTTGTTCCTCCGAGGCCGGATCTTTCATAATTTTGTTCCTACGATACGAATCTTTCGAAATTACCACATATTTCGTGCTAATTACTACAATCCAGAACATTCATAACGTATTCAAAATTTAATTCCATAACGTGCAAGGTATTTGAAATTATAATCCGTCCAAATCTACTACTACAAAAAAGAAACGACTTGCTGTACTACCGGCGGTCATCTTTATTCGGTCGGTTATAAACGTAATGCTGCACTAGCTATAACCCGTCCAGTTTCACTACGTGAAAGAAGGCACCTGACTTACCTACAAAGTGTAGTCACCTTCATTCGGTCGGCTTATACATTTAATTATTTTCATTTATCCTACAAAAGTTCGAATGTTCTAATTTAATTTCATTACAACTACTTACAAACTCTAACAACAATTTACAACAAAACAACAAACAAATAATACATTTTGGAATCAATCTTAATTAAACTACATCCGTAAACTACATTATTATCCTACAAACGTTATACCTACATATCTATATCTACGATATATTATTTAACTACTTTGTGTTGCTTGGAACCTTTTCATTACGACTACCCATATCTACCTTCAACTAACAATAAATTCTACTTTTCTATTAATAACGTGATAGAAACTTATACTTTTTTATTCAACTGCCAAATATCAACTTATTTGATTCAAAATGACAGAAATCAAGCCATTAACTTTTGAACGTGATGTCATTTATAGTAATTTAGAGGGAATGTTACAATTTCTACAGGACGAGTGCATGGATACTGACCAATTTATGCGTCGTGCACAAAACTTAACACATTTAAAAAATAATTTTACACGTGTTCAGTCCAAACTAGAAAAAATATATTTTAAAAATGATTCTTTTAATGCAGAACTGGAACTTGAACACAGAAATAAATTTAAAGATCTATACTACAAAGCCAAATTGTCCGCTGATAAGTTGAAACTACAACAAAAATTAAAACTTCAACAATCTGCTCCTGCTAGCAATCAATCAGTAAATTATTCAGAAAATTGCTGCAACATGCGTCCGAAAATAAATCTGCCACTCCCACTACTTCGGTCTCACGGCCACACAACCAAGTGTGAACAAAAGGAACTGAATACTAGCGCGATACTAAAAGGCTCTTCCGCGCCGTCGCTAACGGGATTCGAACGCAGTACCTTTGCCTGCGAGAGCACCGTCAATCCGTCCGCTAAACCTAGCGCGCCTGCTTCAGCTCGCCCCGGGCGTTCGTATTCACCGCGCCGCTCGATGCCTGCGCTCAGTGGGACTATAGCGCATAGTTCACCGGCCACACCACAATCACCGTACCTTAACAAAGTTGCTACTCAACTGAAGCTTTTCTGTTATTACTGTAAATCTAATGCACATTCATTGAATAAATGTTCTGAATTTCTTAACTTGCCTATATTACAACGTAAAGATTTTATTTCAACTAAAAATATTTGTCCGAATTGTTTAATTCATGGACATACGGTTCTGCAGTGTTATTCGCGTTTTAAATGTGAGATATGTCAACAAAGACATCATACGTCCTTACATACTAATACAGAAACGTCGGCAAATTTGGGTAACCAACAACAAGCCACTTCGAACATCGCAGTGTCAGCAGCAGTGAGCTGCACCTCAGCCGCACGCGCTGATGGTGACCACGGACAACTCTGCGACACAGAATACTCTGTACTCCTTGCGACCCCACTTGCTGACATCCGTACCCGCGGCAGCACTTCTGTGACGGCTTACACCGTTCGAGCGCTTATCGACCCCGGTTCTCAAACTTCTTTAATCACGGAGGCTTGTGCTCAGCGGTTGGGACTAAAACGTCATAGCGCCCGGTCAAATGTTTCTATTATAGGCGTAGAAGGAGAAGCCGTACACCCCCACGGTGTCATTTCTTCTGATGTCACACCTCATAACCAACTAAAGCCATCGATTGCTATAAACGCCTTAGTAATTCCTAAAATTACTAATTACACACCGCAGGTTCAAAATATCAACAATAAAAAGTTAGCACACATTCGCAACCTACCACTGGCCGATCCGGAATTTTCTTCCGCGCGTCCGGTCGAGCTGTTAGTTAGTAATAAAATATCAAACAAATCTTCTACAACACATAACTTTTGTATAACCTCTTTGCAAACGAACGCCAATATTCCACAATCTGCAATTAATGTTCCAGCAACTACAATACTTTCGCCCGATGAGGCCTTGTGTGAATCGATCTTCGTCAACACTCACACAAGAGACTCCTCCGGCAGATATTCTGTTTCATTACCGTTCAAACCTAACGTACCACCGCTCGGCGAATCGCGAGATACCGCATTACTTAGTCTCAAAATACTACAAAAACGTTTTTTCCGTAACTCTTGCTTACTACAAGATTACAATCGGTGCTTACAAGAATACATAGATCTTGGGCACATACAACTTATTCCACCTTCTTCAGAGACCATACCTGTTTCTGAAAGGTACTACCTTCCTCATCACTACGTGGTGAAAACACACAGTGCAACTACGAAAACGCGAGTTGTATTCGATGATTCCTGTCCCACTACTAACGGACAATCATCAAACTACAATATTCTGACAGGTCCTAAACTACAAGAGGATATTGTCATGGTCCTTCAACAAATGTATTTATAAAAACTAAAACCTTTCATTGATGATGCCGGTTTCCTCAGGGTCGGCGGCCGCATTTATAATTCAAAACTACATTGCAAAGCAAAACATCAATTACTCTTGCTTAAGTCAAACGTTTTAACTGAATCTTACCTATGTTATTTCGTATGCATGTCCACCAAGGCAATACACCTTGAGTTGGTTCCCGACTACGCACTCTGGTTCTGGTTGGTAACTACGCAAGCTTGCATTTCAGCTCTTCGCCGCTTCACGGCAAGACGCGATCTTTGTTCTGACATTTATTCTGATAACAGCCGTAATTTTGTGGGGTGTAACTCGTACTTAAGAAAGATGTACGCTTTCTTGAAAAACTATAAATCAGACATTGAACAACATTCCGTCAATTTAAAATTTTATTGGCTTTATCAACCTGTCTACGCTAGTCACCGCGGTGGTATATGGGAGGCCGGAGTGAGAAGTATTAAGCAACATGTATTCCGCGTAGAAGGTGCTCAAATCATATCTCACGACGAATTCAACACCTTACTATGTCAGATCGACGCATTCCTTAACTTCCGACTGTTGTGTAAGCTTACCAAGGATCCATCAGATCCTTTGCCTGCAACTTCAGCGCACTTCTCGGTGGGCGGTCCATTCACCTCGTTGCCCGAGTATGACTGGTCCAACTCGCAAATCAACATCTTGCTGAGATGGGAAATGCTTCAACAAATGCTACAACATTATTGCATACGATGGAGTCGCGAATACCTCCAACAACTCCAGCAGCGAGGTAAATGGAACCACGACAAAACACCCGCGATTACCGAGGGCGCTATAGTACTACAACAGAACGATGCATTGCCACCGATGCAGTGGCAACTAGCTCGTGAACACCAAGTACATCCTGGCCACGACGGCATTGTCCGCGTTGTAACACTGCGCGTGGGTAATTCCTACACCAAATGGCCTGTTGTTAAGGTCATCCCACTTCCTATCGATAATTAAACAATATATCCACCTTCACTACGTGTTGGTATAACTTTAGTTTTAAGTTCACATAAATATTCTTTTTTTGTACACATATATTATACTACATATAACATAACTACTACTACTAGATATAACATAACTATACTACTAACATAACTACTACTATATAACTACTACTACTATACTATATAACTACTTTCCACTCGCACTATACGTAGGTGAATCATTTACATTACAAACTACATCTTTCCCGAAGCATGAGTACTATATCTGCTTCAATCTTTTCCAAGTTACAACATCGTTGTAACTTATTCATTCAGACTAGGATAATCGTCCTGGTCTCATTAAAATTCTACGTATTTTAAGGTCGGCGGCATGTTCCGTATTCTAATAAATGTGCGGACAACTTCGATTATGCTCTGGCAACACCGTACGGGTTGTCAATTGAGTTTTGCTCTCGCTCGAACCGATCCGCCGAGTAACGACATAAAACATACAAATATTTCTAAAAGCAACGAAATTATCCGATTCCAAAGTGTATAAGTGTGCTTGGAAGATCCTCAAAGACACCAGTATCCTGGAGGAGAAGCAGGGGCCCCTGAGGAGTCGGCACACTGGTGATCACGGTAAGTGAAATTCTTTAGGCAGCCCGTGCCACTTGCGGAGCTATCGAAGTACCGTACAGATAGTACGGTACCTCATTGTCCACAAGACCATATGAAAGAGCAAGTTGCTGGTGTATGATCTTGGCCACTTGATTATGTCTGTGTAAGTACTCGCCGTTAGCAAGAAACGAACAACCAGAAACCACATGCCTCAAAGATTCGCCAGGACGGTGGCATGCCCGACATATGTCGACCGTACCGTCCTTGAGGATATACTTTCTGTAGTTGTTTGTCTTGATAACCTCCTCCATAATTGCACAGACAAAACCTTCGGTTTCCCCAAATTATTATTATTATTATTATTAGCAAGTTACAATAAGATGTTCTTTTATAAAATAAAATAATGCCTGTTAGTCCTAATTATACATTAAAAGCAAATGTAAAGTTATAATTAAAAAAATAAGGTGCTTAACTTTTACAATTCATATTCATAAAAAAATTAATTCATAAAAGGTGTTATAAAATTTAACACTTTCCGCAGCGGCCATTACAATTTGTTCAGGCGACGTCGCATTACAGGAGGTGTCTAAAAGCATATTTAAAGGGCGCGAGAATCATGACTCTGCCGAGGGAGATTCGGGATTAGTGAATGCGCAGTTCGGACATGTTGAATATTTTACGTTAAGACTGACTTCTCTATTGTAAGGATTGAAAAGTATTAACGTAAAGTATGTATTCTGTAATCATTTTAACGCTACCTTTTTGTTTTGAATGATTATTATTTATTGATTGTTTTTATATCTTAGTATCTTATTGTATGAAGATTGTTTTATTGTATCTCGGGGGAAACCTTGCATAGAACCATCAGAGACGCTGTGAGGGCAGCGACCCCGGTGTGTCAGATTCCTACTGAGTAAAAACCCCCGGGGTGTCCCTCTGATTGCGCCACCCGAGCCTGGAAAACCAAATTCATCCAGACGCCCAGGAAATAACAAACCTTGTTGAGGCTACCTCTCTGGGAGGGGTAGAAGTAAAGCCAACCCCTCCAAAACCTCTCCCCCAGGCGGTGAATTGTATGAAGGTATTTTTATTTTGAAGAACATTAATAGTTCTACAATTATTTTAATTTTCAATATCTAATATTTATGGTACAATACATTTTTTTCTAGTAATAATATCCAATTTCTAAAGTATAATATGATAATATTTTAAGTCGTATTCTGGGGAATATGCTTGGGTAAAAAAGAATTCTGTAAATATACACAGAAAACGTATTTTAAAGGACTCATAAAAACATTTATTACTTTCATAAAAGTCATGGATTTTATTTACTAACATGATAAAATGTGTAATATCAATTAACCTCAGATTCATTGTCTTCTTTGCTGTTATTATTTTTGGTTTTTAGAAGGCAGGCTGTAGCGATCTCTCATTGGAGGAACAATTAAGCATGTCATTTTTATATTAAAGTTAATTTTCAATATTTGTTACCCCGTTGGTTGTTTTTCTAATAAATAGACAATTCAGCTTGTGCATTCGTTAAACCTACGACAACTGTATTACGTTTTATGGGTTTGATCTCCACAGGTAACAAAATAAACAGTCGTTCCGAATATGAAAGTTATTGTTCAAATAAGTTTATATTTGAAAATGCATTCGCGATTCTCGAGTAAATCCAATTCAAGCATGGGACAACTTTATTTTTAATAAAAACATTTGTCATATCTAAGTGTTATTCTCTTTGATAACACTCGGAGAGTCGCATTTAGATAATTGCTGGATAACGTTGGAACTTTGTCTGCAGATTCATTTGTAGTGGCAGTAACGCGGTGCAGTGTTCTCTCTTTGATGATAATAATGATTTAGGGGAGGTGTACACAGATTACATTAGATTAAGGCCTAAATATTAAATATTTTGTGCCCTTGAATGTAAAACTATTCAGCTACATACCTAATTGTTATTTTAGTCGAGCAATCACATAAAAGTATAAAAATTGTTCCAAGAACACAAGTATCTTGCGTAAAAAGGTTATAACAACTCTTGATGTAAACGAAATGAGAAATTTTCGCTTTCTAGGATGACTTGCTTCTACAGTCATAATACAAACAGTAAAGAAGTCTCAAGAGTCCATATTTCTACGTTTTTATGATTTGGGAGCTTTTAAGAAAATACCGAATAGGTATCTGTTCGGAAAGCGCGTTCCATTACCGATCTCATCGCAGAATCAATCATTTCAAATGTACGTAAAACCTCTTTGATGACGTGAGATCCATGATTTGATGCGTTTGCAAAGTCGCCGTTCGTGTTCATTACTATAATGGAACGTTTTATACGCGCCTTGATTGTTCCCACCTATTGTTACTGTGATTATGGCGCAGTACCTTTTGAACTTTTCTTTTGATGATAGTATTTAGTTATTTATGTATGGGCTATCAACAGTTGCATTGCATTTTACATTCACAATGAGATCACATGCACAAGCTAAATGTCTGCAACAGATACTAATAAAAGACAGCCACAGCATGGCTCAAAAGCATTAACTAAGTACTAACAATATCAAAAAAAAAAAAGAAGAAACTAGGAAATAATACTTACAATTTAAATTAAAAATTAACACACAAACTATACAACACTAAGAACAATGCCAAGCTCAACACACCTGCTCACTCGCGATAAGAGCCATCCGGGGATAGGTACAGCTCCGTATCGCACGAGGCTGCGTGTGCACTAGCGGGGTCCGTGCCGTGGGATCTCAACGCACGAACCCTCGCAACCCTCTACAGATGCTGCGAGGAGAAGCGAGCCAGGGGACTGCGGCCGGCCCCCACGGAGATTCGGAGGCAGAGGGTCCTTCTCCAGGACCAGGCCGTGAGGAATTGGCAGTCCAGGCTGGAGCAACCTAGCGCAGGTCCTCGGACAATTGAGGCGGTGCGCCCTGTCTTGCACTCGTGGCTGGACAGACAACACGGCGCGCTCTCCTTTCGGCTCACCCAGATCCTCACGGGTCACGGTAGTTTTGGCCGTCACCGGCGCGGTGGCGGGTGTCCGGAGGAGAGCTTACGGCGGAATGCCACGAGTGTGGGAGCCCCGAGGACACGGCGCAGCAGACGCTTGAGGTGTGCTCAGCCTGGACTGAAGATAGGAAGGTCCTTCAGGACCGCATTGGGGACGACCTCTCGCTGCCAGCGGTGGTAAAAGTCATGGTTGGCAGCGAAGAGGCATGGCGAGGAGTCACAGCCTTCTGCGAGGTTGTGATGAAGCAGAAGTAGGCCGCCGAAAGGTTCAGAGAGCGAACATCTTCTCTGGCTATTTGGCGGCCAAGGCACCGTCGCCAGAGGGATACGTTCGCCCAGAGCGAGCGCGACATCCCCCGGTGACAATAGCCGGGCAGTAGACTTGAGGGAGTCTGCTGTTCGGATGAGAGGGTGGCGGTGTGCAGTGTCCGGCGCGCCGTCTGTGAGATAGGTATTGGAAGGGTGGGCTCTATACCCCTACCCCTCCCAGAGAGGCAGCCTAGACAAGGCATTTCGCTCTCCGGGCGCCTGGATGAATTTGGTTTCCCAGGCTCGGGTGGAGCGATTAGAGAGACACCCCGGGGGTTTTTAGTCAGTAGGAGTCTGACACACCGGGGTTGCTGCCCTCACAGCGGCCCTGATAGTCCTATGCAGGATTTTCCCCCGAGAAACCAAAAAAAAAAAACACACACCTGCTCACTGATTTTCCTTTTGAAGGCCGGCATCGAATCCGAAAATATATCAATGCTCTTGTCCCCAGCCACACAGTATAGTTAACATATAAAATTGTGATCGTTGTAATAACAGTATTGAACCGTGTTACCGTTAAGTTACACCCATATCGCTCACTTCGTGGAAAAAAGCAATAACTTGAAAATACGAACTATTCAGGAGCGTCAAAAACAAGTTTATGGACAATTGCGAAGTCTTAAGTGAAAACTATCTAAGAAGAGTTGATAGCTAATAAATAACTGCAAATGCATGATAATCAATTGTAATATTCTTTTTTTTTCACTGCCTTGATATAGTGACTACAGAGTACCTGATGGTAAGTACAGTGTAGTCCAAAAACGAAAGCGACCATCAAAGAATAAAAATCCATTGATAATCTCCGTCGTCATGTCGGCCCGCATATACCACGATTGAAGGTCTCTAGGTATATGAATTACTGGATGTACACAAGCTGATCCCGAAACGCGACAGGACAAAGCGAGTTACTATGACGATCTTTATAATTGTGTACTGTGGTTATGGCTCAGTTCGGGCAATCGGCCTACCACCAGTTAATGTAGAGTGATTTTTGGGAAAAACTAAAATTAGACTGTTACACAATGATTTCCTCTTATCAAAATAAAATATATTCAGGTAACTAATGTTACTAGGGTATTCCTACGGTATTCAGCCTAAAGACGTGTATATGTATACCTAACCTTACGTTGTTATTGACCCTCCAATATTCATAAACTAGGTCTGTATAATGAGTTACAACTTTCTTCCCTTAGGATTAAATTAGGAATAGCCTTATAATTTCGATTAAACTAGGAATCGTATTAAAAATGTTTTTTTCTTATTTCTTACTATTATTAATACTAAAATGTGACTTTCAATATGTGTAACTCATTTAGAAAATACTAGATATTATAGCATGTAGACGCCGCCCGATACGTGTTTGTGTTAAACGCCCTAAACGTCGTCAGGGTGTTACGGGACGCGCGCGCAAGGGATGCTCTACTGAGACCCAAGGCTAGAGTACGTGCGTGTGCGTCGTAGTTCGGTGTGCTTTAAAGTGTAAATAAACAGTAAAACGCCTAAATCCATGTCTTTCTATCAACACACCCACGACCACCGGTCATAATATTTAATTAATGAGATATATGTACTAAATAAAAGTTTTTTATCTTATTCAAATTTATATTATTCATATAAAATATTATTATTATATCGACAAATTTTATATGACTCGTTATTATTGTCCAAAAACACTAGTAATTAATTGTATTTAAAACGGCTGCTGTTTTACATGTTTTAAATAAAGACCTATAATAAATTTGCTTTGTAGATTGCTATTCTTAAAACAAATTATCTCTTCGAACTGTTTATCTTGTGAAGAAACGCTTTGACGATCATGCGGATGGTTGGATAATTCAACAGAATTTCGATGTTGCTTAAATGCCATGATTACGGGCCAGTGGGTTATTTGGGCGGGATATCACATTCAAAGCATTGACTAAACCATTGACCGCCTAATTAAGATAGGTACTTTAATAGCTTTCGAGATACCTTACAAGATTTTATTAAAAGCTTAGCAGATTCTAAAATGTTTTCATAAAATCCATCTTATTCAAATTTGTATTAATAACTTACAAGTTAATGCTTTTAGTTACTGTAATAGTTTACATTATTATTAATAACATATCGTCACGCTATGTCCCTTTCGGGGTGAGTAGGATACATTAGTAGTTGTCTCCACTTTGCGCTTATATGTCGTGCCCAACGAGACCAGTAGCTCAGCTGATCGCCGCTTTCAGGGCACTTACAAAAGACATTAGACGCTATGAGGGTTTCCTCAGGATGTTATTCTTCACCGGTGAGCATGTGGAGCCTAAATCCTTACTTAATCTGGAAAAACCAAGAGGTACATGCCAGAATACGAACCTACGACTATACGCGTTGCCACGCATGGATATCGGTTTCATATTCACTAAACCACCACACCCATTGTAATATTTACTACAAAGAAAGTAAATACGTTTATTTCAAATAAAATGACAATAGTTATTTTTATTTCTAAAACATTGTTATATTACAATGTTTAAAATGCGTCTTTGAAAGAAGTGTTAGTAACACAGTTATGTTCCAAAAAGTCGTTCTGCAACTAAAACTACACTAGAAGCTATTAAATAGAGCAGCCACAAATTATGTCATGCTAAGAAATTTTTTATAGTTTTTGAAACTTTTTACTATCCATAAATACATTATGTATGTGTCGTTCATAAAATTTTGTTGAAATTAAAAACTTTTTATATGGAAAAACCTCTTTCCGAGTGTTGTACTTGATAAAGGAAGAATCATAAGATGCAACTGTATGGCAGACATTGTAATATTTTCTATTACGTGATATAGTAAAAATTACATTTTCATAAATAGAGTTTTCTTTTCTTTATAATTGTAATGTAATGGTAGTAGAGTTCAAAGCGACGTGAATTGGACTTTGCTTAATATATCTATTGCAGTAGGAGGGTAAACCTTTGCTTTTTAAGGTTTATTTGCACCGTTTTGATATACGGGCCATTGATGTATGCACTTCCAAGAAATAATTGTGGCTGGTCTGTACTTACCATATATACACAGCCGCAATGAAAGACAAACTATTTGTAGGTGATTTAGATATAAATTATGTTCTTCAATGTATATTTAGGTTTTCGTTTCCATTGTTATTTTAATATATTAGAATATATACGCCCAAAAGTTCTTTAATAGTCAATTTTATCGATAATTTTAGGTGTGCTTGATCAAGTTTCATTTACATTCGTAGCATTTGCTGTAAATCAATTATATGTGTTGTAACTTAGCATGGGAGAATATATAACAGCAGGTGTGCTTGTTATTAGCTTTATCTCTTTCGCACACGTGATTTTGCAATAGTGCTATCTCTGTCTTGGTCTGTGTCATTTTTATTTTTCTCTGTTAAATCACCAGTGATTTTATCTTTATTCCTATCTCTAGTCATAGCTATTTCGTATTTCGTTGCAAATATATCGTTATAGATGCGTCACGTCTGTCGTATGTAACATGTAATTATTACTTCGAATAAAGGTAAAGAAAACAATACTTTATTTCCAATTTTCTACAATGTTAACTATTTTTTAATTCCTTTTTTTTGTCTTGTGTATTAGTGCTATAAAAACGGCGCACAATTACGCTACTAGTCTTGTTGGGCTCGATAAATAAGTGTAAACTGGATACAACCATTGATTATTATTATTATATAATTTATTATTATTATAGCCTTCTACAAAAGCGCGATTTCCAGGGTCCAATTCGTATAGGATAATAAATTTACAAATATCGAAAAGTGGGTCGATGTGTCGCAATAAATTCTGAAAAGCAAAATGCATTACATTTGCAACGGATGACACGAAACAACGCGCCGCGTCTATACATATTTGCATGTGTAAATAGAACAATACCCACTACACGGTTCCGGCCCATTGGTTCTATCAAATCGATCAGTGGACACCGGACTGATTTCCCATCCATTGAGTTGCTTGTTCCAATATCCACATGTCGTCGTAAATAAAATTCAGATTCGATACCAACGGGATTAATCATGATGCAAAATCGGAATCCATATTGTACAGATGTAATTGGAATAATTCTAAAGTTAACGACGATATTCATTTGTTTTAGATTACAAAAATAAATCGTATTATGCGTTGATGTGACACTCATAAGTAACGAGATTCTTTTCGGTTATATATAATTAATAAATGTAATAACAAGGTTTAATATATTGCCACGCTATATCCCATTCGGGGTTAGCAGAGATAGATTAGTCGATGTATCCACTATATATAAAACAAAATAAATAAATGAGTATATCACATTATTGATAACTATGTCTTACTAAATGTATAATAAAAAAGAAAATAGATATCAATTAGGTCGATATTGACTATTAAGCTAGTACAATATATTACACAAGAAAATTCTCTTTAATATTAATTATGATTATATTCAAAATATGAAAAAGTTTCATAGGAATAAATGAAGTAAGAATTTACTAATAATTTATAATTTACTCTACGAATTTTAAATATCTATAGTAATACAAAAATATGATAATGCCATATTTATCACAATGTGTTATAGTTTAAATAGTTAAAGATTTGAATGAAATGTTCTAACGAGGTTTGAGTTCAGTTTTTGTAAAAATATAGAAGACTATTTACTTAAAGTAAATAATAAATCCTACGGCTTGGGAAATATTTCAACAATGGACATTGGACAGGTCGTTTGTGTAATATAATTATGTGATAATTGATAACCGAATTACATCGAACGCCGCGTCGCAATGTTTGTTTCCATCAACGATGAATGCAGACAATTTTGTTACGCTCTAACAATGTGTTTTAGTATATTTTATAAACCCTCTATCTAAATCTTGAAAATAAATTGCTTTTATACATTGTTTTGTTCTGTTAAACAAAACAGATGTAAAATTAGCTACACTACATTGTTTCATTCTCAATTTATGCATAGATTTTACCCTATTGTGATGTAAAAATTGCAACTAAGTATATAAAAGGTAGATAATATGTCGTGGGGCTGTGTAAAATTGATTATTAGACCCTCAGTTTGCAGACCAATGCGCAGAAATAATCACCTATAGACTATACTCTAGAGAGTGTGCGGTTAAGTTGTATGTTTTGCTTCCGCCCTCCCCCTTATACCATAAATTGACTAGACGCCGTGCTGGTTTGCACCCTTATATGGTTGACATTCCAACTGCTCATACGAAGCGATTCGCCTCCCGCTTTTTGCTGCGAACCGCCAAGGAGTGGAATTCACTTCCTGCGTCTGTGTTTCCATTTTCTTATGCCATGGTAATTTTCAAACGTCGAGTGAATCGCTATTTGCTAGGTGAGCGCGCTCCACCATCGGCCTCATCATCGCTTTTCACCAGGTGAGATTGAGGTTAAGCGCAAGTCTAAAAAAAATCAGTAATAAAAAAAATCTTAGGGTTCTTATATTAGTTAGTATAAGTACGGCGCACCTTGGCTGCCATCACCTCTATAATCCTGTGACAATCCTGTAATAATTTGCCTCAAGTAAAAACTGTGAATAATAAACATAATCATGTAAATGTAAAACAAAAATTTCAAATATTATAATGTAAACATCGGTAATAATATTTTCTAATCAATTTATATAAATATTATAATCTTCTTCTATATTTATGATGAATTTAATATTAAAGAAAACCTATAGCAGATGGTATTGTTTGCTTGCTTTGGCTAACAATATGTAATCCAGAATGTGCCGCTTGCTGTGCGCGACAGCCTTAGTATATTAGGTATGGATATTCGCTGTGATTGCAACCTCAGGAATCACATAGGGACGGTCATCTCCTTGACTTCACGTAGACTTGGTATCCTGAATAGAGTGCGTCGGTTTTTCTGTATCTATTGTATAAGGCCCAGGTCAGGCCTTATATGGAGTACTGTTCGCATCTCTGGAACGGTTCTGCCCAGTACTTACTTGATGCCCTGGATAGATTGCAGTGTAGGGCTGTCCGCATAGTGAACGATCCAGATATTTCTGAACATCTTGAATCGCTCTAATTGCGTAGAGATGTTGCCTCATTAAGCGTTTTTTACCGTCTGTATCATAGCGAGTGTTCTGAAGAGTTGTTTAACCTTGTTCCATCCTCTCCCTTCCTAAATAGAACCACAACCACGCGCGCGGGTTTGCGGTGTCACAGCTATACGGTATCTCACATCTCGGCTAGGACTAAGAAGTTCTCTAACTCCTTATTTTACTGTGTCGTTGGGCTGTGGAATGGTATTCCGGCGAGCGTGTTCCCACCTTCCTATAATATGGGATCCTTTTAGCGTAACGTGAAGAGATATTTGAGCAGGCCGGCATAATCGCTGCGACTACCGATGGGTGTTTTCTTACCTTTCGATAGTCGTTGGCGTTTTTTGGACTGCACCATGCTTACCATCAGGTTTGGTGTAGTCACTGTGCCGTGTCAGAGCAAAAAAAAATCCCATTCATAGGTCATAAACTATGAATATACTAAACTATTGTATCATAATACATAGGACTGTAATGCTATGCAGAGCAGTCGTCCCTAAATAAAAAAAAAACTTGCAAAAAGAAAGCATGACAATCCAATTAGAAGAATTAGTATTAATAAAAAGGCATTTATTTTAGGTGTTTCTAAAGATTAACTTTATAGGCGTCAAGTTAATTAGAATCAGGGACCGGAATGTTAATCAAAAACCACCTTGAGCTCAAATACGTTTGTATTGGAGCTGATTTGCAAGTTAATAACGTATTTTGGACTCGTTTTAAAGTCTAACATATTCACAGAGACCGAGTGTTCGTCGGGATCGGATTTATGTGGGTCAAGCGCCTGCACCGATAATGGAAAAAGGATTATAGCTCGATCTCTAACGTTGGGCTATCCAGTAATAAACTAGTAGATACCTTTACATTTTCGGAAGATTATTAGCAAAAAATCATTAAAGATTAATAATTGTTGATAAAATTACATTTTTAATATGAATCTTTAACTTTGTTTTGTTTAGCCAGCGGGAAATTTTGCTTTGGACCGTTAGAGTCGCCGTTAGGGCGGCGGCTCCGGTATGCAGGATTCCTATTGTCTAAAGATTCCCAAGATATCCCTCAACTGCTGCTAGCAGGGCCTGGAGAACCATTTACTTTAACGGATCGAGCGAGTGAATAGCCTTCCTCAGGCTCCATATCTGAAAGGGGAGAATAAATTCTTAACCTTCTTATGTTCTTAATGTGACAAACGAATGTCAAGTTTCTAATCAACTGTTCTCGGTAGATTTTGCTTTCTAAAGTTGTGTGAAGTTTGTTCTTTGGACGATTTATAAGTACTTGATTCAATTGTAAAACAGGAAATTTACTGAACAACCAACTTCTGTATGAATAATGGATCCAAAATGGACAATTCTTTGCACAGCCCTTCAAGTAATCGTTTTAGGTTTAGCAATTTCGTTTTGAGTGTATGGAATATCTGTTAGTAAATGCACCAACGATATCAAGCCACTAGAATCATATTAGTCAAATATCTTCGTCGCAATTATTGTTATCCAAATAAAATGGACTATTTCGGTCGAATTACGACGAATTAATATACATTAAAATTGTTACAATACGAATAACCAATTTAGTTTACAATTTTACCATTAACCTAATAATAATAATTATTATTTTACATTTTGCATTTGTATTATCTAGTAAACGAAGATTTCACACGTTCTTTTAGCTCTAACGGTGTTCCACACCTTTTAAAAATTCTAACTGCTCCCTTTGTAGCATGTACTCTCAGTAACTAGTTTAATGGTGTTAAAACCATAAAAGGCGAACAAGGAATAGCCATTAGAAGAAAATGGAAGCATATGCTGCTCTCTTTACGATATTTTACACTATAATATGCTGTTATAGTTTAGAACACTTTAGAATAACTTTTTAAATTAAAATAAAATTACCGTATAAGTAGTATTAACTAAAATGAGGTATTATTTTAGGATTATTTTTATAATTCTGGTTTAGTGACCACACTACAAATGATGGTAAGCACGATGTAGTTAAAAAACGATTACGACCATCAACAGTAAAGAAAACCTATGGATAGTCGTTGTGATTTCGCTGGCCTGCACAAATATATTTTCACGCTTCATCTAATAGACCCAATATCACAGGATAACAATATATCTACGACCATATTAAGAGCTATAATAAATTGTTAAACTACTATCGTTATGACTTTTTTTACCAGGAGAAATATCCATTGTGGACCGTCAAGGGGTAGTGAGAGCCGCCTTCTGGTGTGTCGGAGTCTCACCGACTAAAAAACTCCTGGGTACTGCATCATCCGTATGGACACTGGCCGTGGGTGCGAGCTAGCAATCTGCCCCAAACCGGCGCGCGGTGGACATCCGAACATGGAACGGGCTGGAGAAATCCGGTCCCTGTCATCCTCAGAAATGGGCGGTGTGCGGAAGTACGCATACACCGCTGCCCTTGTTTACGGGCAACGTACTCCCACAAGTACCACTACCCGACTATCTACAACTAACAACTAACAACTAAACGTAATAACTATGTCAACTGTTAAATATGAGTTATATTATAATATTATATTGGAAATAATTGGAACAGTTATAATTCTTGTAATTATTTAGCTAAATAATGGTAAAGTAAACTGTAAAGTCTAAAACATCGCGAGCACGTATCGCGATATGTGATATCACGCCGCCTCAGGTTATGTTCGAACTGGGAATTACTGTATGTATATATTACGCTGTAGGCTTCTGTTACAATTGCAATTTTATAGTATATATACATACGCCACTTAAATGAAATAATTGATAATACGCTCTGAACAACTTCAGTGTTTTTAACTGACATCAAAAAGAAGTGGATTCCATGTTCGATTGTGTGTTTTTTTAAGTATATTCATCCATAAAACCGCTATTCGTTGATCGAATTGGATAGTTTTTTTTATTCAACCGAATAGTTTTGTGCCAAAAGGCTTAATAAATTGACATACAACTTGACTAACAGTAGCTATATGACTATGTCTTAGTACAACACCAGAAGAATGAGTATATCTATAATGAAACCGAGACGCCTCTATCTCTTTCTATTAGACACTGCGTGTGCATTCTATAAGAGAATAGTTCAGAGAGGGTTTAACATTTTCGCTACCAGCGTCGCATATATGCGTCGTCTCAGCTCTTGCATTAGAGCCCGCCGCCGCAAATGAGCGGCATGTTTACTTTCTCAGTTTAATACAAATTCTTACACTTATTTTTCTCCTAAACAATTGTAATGGCCTCTAAAAGAATATAATGGATTCAGACTGACCTTGGTTTGGAGATAATTAAGTTCTTTTTTATAAATAAAATATTTAAAAATTCAATGCAATTTAAAATCATATTTAAAAATTCCGCTAGCTGTGGTTTAAGTTTTTTTTTTCATGGGGCGGTAGCGAATGTGTTAATTAGGTATGTCCATCTTAGCAAGAACATCGCTAAATGATTGTTGCCCTCGAAATGCGGTGCTGGAGGCGCTTGCTGCGGATAAAATGGATTACACTCCCCACTAATATTTCCATCCCGAAGAGGTTCTCATCCAAAAAAGGTTTTTGTCGATTGTGCAACTACGAATCCTAAAAATGTTCGGACATATTAATCCGAAACGATAGCTCTTTACAACATTGATGGCGCAAGGAGAAATGGAGGGTCAACGTTCCAGCGGCCGCGTTGTATATATACGGTATGAAATTCATAACCTGACTGATAGGTAGCATTATTCAGCTTGCGTTTTTTTATACTACCTCGATAAAGTAACTATTGCATCTGATGAAAAGAACATGTAGTCCAAGAACGGTATTGACTACCAATGGATAAACCAACAAAAGAGTATTTCTGCAATTGAGCGCAAGATTATCGCACCATGGACAGTTATTTTTAATGTATGTTATGTTATGTTATTTTTGGGAGTCGAAGCTGCTCGCGTCCGTAGGCTTTACCCTAGTTTCCCTACACGTGACTCCTGGGTGGTGCTAAACGAGCAGCAGCGAGGTGGTAGGGCGTCGGTGCCCGTCTGGATCCTGACCACAGTACATGGGTGTAAAGCCCGTTATAGTGACCAGTTTCGGCTTGTCGCGTTTCGGGATCAGCTTGTGTATATCTAGTAGCTCATATACCTAGAGACCTTCAGTCGTGGTATATGTGGGCCGACATGACGACGGAGACTATCAATGGATTTTCATCCTTTGATAGTCGCTTTCTTGTTTGGACTACACTGTACTTACCATCAGGTACTCTGTACTCACTATGTCGAGCCAGTGTAAAAAAAAAAGTAATAAAATTATACCTTCAGAAAAAGAGTGGCTCAAGTGCTATAGTCAAAGTCATAGTGGATCCAAATTAATTGACTATTCTAATCTAGATCAGAATAAAACATGAAACGCGTAATGACGTAACAATATGAATCTGTAATCAGCTCGTATGCTGGTGGTTACTATAAGTAACCAAAAAAGATCGTTGTTTGCGTAGCGTATTTGCGGTATTTGTGGTGGAGTGCGCAATTTCTGTTCAAGGACTTATTACGACCTTTTACAATTCTCGGAGCATTTTGCAATCTGTCACATTTTTTTTGTAGATACAGTCAGATTTATGACAAAGGAATGGGTTTTACTGTAAGTATTATATCCTGTCGTAAAAAGTTAGTTAAGCGTAGTAGACTATAAGATATGACTCATCTTCAGAATGATTGTCTAAGTCAGGGCAATTATTAATTAAAAGTAATTTAATGTTATTTAGAAAGAGAAATAGTACTATTTATGAATAAAATAATAAATGACATGACATTTTTTTTTTGTTAACCCGGTGGAAATCCCTACCGACCGTCAGGGGGAAGTGGTGAGGGCCACTCCCCCCGGTGTGTCGGACCTGCCCCGACTAAAACCACCGGAGTGCCAGCACTGCCCTCTCTTTGCTTTCGCCGAGCCTGGGAATCCGGATACTTCCGACGGCTCGGCGAGCGGAAATGACATGACATTCTATACAAAAAACATAGTAACATTGTAACGAAATCTGTCCATCGAGATACGCCACAAGGATTGAAATACTTTGAAATTTTTTTGCTACGCAAATTTTTTCACAAGGAGAGTGATAATTAAATATTAACCTGTAGTATATTTTGTAAGCAACATACTAGTATATACAATTTTCACAAATGCGCAAGTATGTATGTATGTATGTAATGACTGTTAATTTAGAAAGGTATGGGATTGTTTTAAGCCGCAGTTAATGGCTATTTTGTCCTTGATCTATACGCACACGAGGGATTATATGAGTAGAAAAGATAACGCTACAACAATCATGCTTTTAGATATTCTATAAAATAATTTTATCTGCAGCAATCCACTCAAGCATAAAATTGTCACTTAGCCACTCTGTCTCTGATGACTTTTATACGATTAAATAATTATTTATTATTTACCTAATTGTTTTAATGACAAAAATATTTATTTGTGATAGCGAAAAAATATAGTATACAATATAACAAAAGCCAATCAGTTATACTTTTCGTTTAAACCAATTTCCAATAAAAAACAAACTCATAGGTGTATTTCAAAAAGTTGTTTTGAAATTGGACATAAACATGTCGGGCGCTGGGCTTATCTGCATTGTTTTTCAGTACATATCGCTGATTCAGTACATAAATCGCGTAATGGGAGGCGAGGTAGCAAGTTGCCAAATAATTCACCACTCAAAGAGCCGTAATGGCTTGCAGGAGCGCACATAAACAATAAAAAGTAATAAAAATTCACAGAGAAAGTGATTTGGGCTGTACAACGAGGAAACGCTTTTTGCTGGCTACATTATTATTTTAGTATACGATAAAATTTAATAATTTACTTTATATGCATTTAGTAAAAAGTTCAAAGGATTGATGTAATATAAAAATAAACCATGTTTAACCTTTAAAGATATATTTTTAATCATATTTATATATTTACTTTTAAATGCCAAATAAAGAGATATATTTATGAACCCAAATTTAAATAAAGGTGTCAGAATTTAATAAATAATTATGTAAGAAACATCATTCAACTAAATATTTTATTTCATTATAGTAGGATAAAGAAATAATAAATCTGCTTTTGTTCTGGAAACGAAGAATACAGACAGAAAAATTTAGACAAAATAAACAATGTTGGCTTTGTGTATTTGCTGAGAAATGTTGACGCCTCTCCTAGCGGATTATGGGGATTTACTGTTCTTTCAGCGAAAGAATTACCAGAAAATATTTGGGGTGCTCCCATTTTTTCTGCTTATTAGAAATATTAATGAAATTTTTCCCGCAATGCCTCTAAATAGTAAGCTTTCTTCCGGGATCATATTTAGTATTAATTATCCATTCGGTACCATTCTATTTGTTTGTATTTAGTATATACTATTATGTAACTAGACAATATACTGTTATTTATTATTGTACTCAGACTTCATAGCCTGGATTTTAATTATTTTAAAATGTTAACATTCTGTATTAAAAAACTAAAGTATACGTTTTACTAAATATATATTTTATATTTTCACAAGTAACAAGATGTATATTATTTTACCGACAAGTATAGTTATAATTCTATTTAACAAAAATCTTTCATCAATGTGGGCACAAGTGCTTTGATATATTTTGGACATATTAAATAAACTTTATTTATACAAATGAGATAATAAATTGCGTAAATAATTTATGATATATATGAATACGTTTATTAAAATCAATTTTTTTACGAATATGAAATTAAATATAGAAATTCTTTAAAAATAGTTTATATAAATGTCTGATTAGTGCAGATTCTGCTTTTACAGCGGAAAAATCTACATGAGTTGTAAATACAGTAACAACTAAACTATTAAACCGTAATAACGAAACTATCTATAGTGAATGAACATAGAGGATAGGGATACTTTCACACAAGTAAAGCTAGAGGCGATCAAACGGCAGTTGAACGTGAAAAGAGCTTTTATTGGTGAGCGACGTGGCACGAGAGGCGATACTCTAGCGATAAAACTTGTTCACAGGAGTATTTATACACTCCTTTTTGCATTTAGTTTTAGACGACTGTATATTGGTGAAAAATATATCTTTCATAGAATATTTATAACGAGCTCTTATCATTTTAAATATGTATTTTTAATTTGATTAAATAGGAGATTATCTACTCCCGGCTAGTAGCGATTTAAGGGATACTCCAGGGTTTTTTCTTATTCAGTAAGACTCTGACTTTCTGGTATCGTTCCCCTTATGACTGTTCTAATCGTCTTATGTAGTGTTTTCCCTGGAATACAAGAAAAAAGGAGTATCTTTTAGTTTCTTCTGGGTTACCAAGTACCGGTAGCTTGGACCTTAGGTTTAGCCTGCACAGGTTTATATATTATTATTTAAATATTTAATTAACAAAATTGAAATATACAATAAAAATGTTAAATATATGCAAATAAAAGGCATAATCATAATCATAGGGACTGGATCACGGCCACATTATAATAGATGCAACGTCCATTTCAGGGATTGGTTAAACATTGTCACTCTTTGGAATTGCCTCGTGTAACTGCCAGTTATGTATATGCCTAAAGTCCTTAACTTACGATACATTTAAATAAGAGTAGAATATTTGAAGGAAAATTAAAATGTAAATTTAGAATCAAAATGTATGAACTAAAATCGTAATATTAATGTGAGTGGAAGTAAGTACCGAGGTTGACCGTGACTAGCCTCCACAGACCAAATGCGGAAATTTATGATAGAGAAGGAAAGAATAAAAGGAAGGTTAAGGTAAGGTAAGGTTAGAATTTTGTGGAATCGGAGAGAATCATGAAAATATTAATGAAGGATAATGAAGTGAAAGAAGTTTTCCAAAATACCGCGATCTATTCTATTCTGTTTCTGTCAACCCCAATAGGATATTGGCGTGATGATAAATAAAATCGTAGCATAGGCTTTGTTACTTTATCAAGATAAAAATGTTCATAATAGCAACAAACGCTATCAATGTGAAGCATGTTCAACAACACGGGCACGTAGCGTTTTAACCTTCTCTCGTAGCAGAATAGCTACGACGTAGCCGATATCTGCGGCGTAGTCCCGCGGCGCGCCTGTTTAGCCCTCTCGTTTAGATAAGGGAAAATTCCAAATTTCGCAGCAGAGATAAGCTAATGAGAATAATTTTTTGGACTGTCTCACTAGCATGTTAAGTTGATTGTCTAATAAATTTTCTTGTTTTGAAGGTGTTTATAAATAAAATGTTTTACTTTATGCTGCAAATTTACAAATATACTGTGATTTGTATATTTACGTGTATGAAGTTTAGGATTAGATCAATATGTAGACATGCACATAAGCTTTATTTTTATATACTATAAGAATTAGTTTTATAAGCACTCACACTACACATTTTATAGGAAATAATTATAAAATGAAATAATTTTATTAAGTCTATCTTTATTATCTATTCGCGCCTAGTTTCAAAAACAAATCTTAAAAAGAATTTTGAGCACTAATGAATTGTTAATTGTATAGAAATATGTTTCATTAGTGTTTAAAAGTGTCTTAAAATTTGAGGACCATTTCTGAAACTGGTTGTTAGTCAATTATTTGGCGATTTTTTTACTTTAGTGAATATCAGTTCTATCATACATATTATTGTTATTATTTTAACACTAAATATACTATTATTATTTAACACTATGATTTAGTGAATAGTTAAAGCAAAATACAAACAGCTCTTCTAATTTGGCTCAGGTTGTACTACTTAAAATGCAGCGAACCATGCCCAGATTACATTTATTTAAACTGAAGACTCCCTTAGGATTCTCTGTTGAGTGAGATCAAACAGATTTCACTAGCAAACGTTTGGCATCATAAGCTATACTACCAGTATTGTAGTTAACTAACTCTGAAAGTTTTATAAAGAGTCTAAATTCGAATAATATTTTCAACTTTGAACTATGCTGTTTTTGTTATAATAATCTAATTATATATATTATACATTTTGGCAGATTTATAGAAGAATTGTTAGTAATCACTTACTAATTATTACTCAGCGATCTAGCTTACGAAGTTTAAGGTACTGAGATCGAATATCGGTAATAGATATTTTTGCTGTAATCAAAAAATTATTTATCGTGGCGAATGAATATTCGATAACATAATTTACGTATTTAGTATCTCAAATTATATAAAAACCATATAGAACTTTATATAGTCTATAGAGTAGGTGCAAATTTAACTTGGGAATTGGTAATTGAATTTGTAACTACTATTGTGACCAGTAGTTGTGCGTGGGTAGGTAGGGAGACACGTATTTTAGCATTTTAGTGTTTATTGTAATTAATGGCACAGCGAACTGCGACACGCACGCTCGTACTCTCCTCACCTTAAGTTCTGGCAGTCGACTTCCTTAGCAAGCATCCCTTGCGCGGGCGCACCCCTTACCCCGTGCGTCCCGTAACACCCCAACGACCCTTAGGGCCCTTTACACGAGCACGTGTCGGGCGGCGACTACATGCTAAATTAATTAAATCATTATATTTTATCATTATTATTGCAAAATTGTAAAAGGGATTAAAATTATGGATGTTAACATAAAAATATATAATTATGAACTTATTTATTTACAGCTTTACTCTTATCAAAACTTCATTGATTAATTAAAGGATGTAACCGATATAGCTTTAATGAAAAAAGTACTAAGCAAATTAGTGCTTGGTATGTTTTTTGTTGTACTAGTTAGCATACTAATATCCTATCTGCTCAATCATACCTGTAATCTCTAGGCTAAGCTTAGAGATTCCGTTCTAAGCTGTTAGTATAGTTAAAATCTTGAGCAATATAAAAAGTATACAAAAATTCCTATGAAGTATTTGTGCTCATATCAAAGTCATTAAGCTACGCATTTTAAATAAATAAAAATACGATAGAAGGCATGCTGCTTTGCTGGAAAAAGGAAATCATTATCCGAAAGCTATGAATTCCAAATAAGAAAAAAATTCTGATACAGAGAACATTTTTCGCTTTTCTTAAAATCGGGACACAGTGCCGAGATTATATCGCATATCTTACCTACTTAGGAGTATTCATCGTCTGTCGGATTTTGTTCGCGTAGTGATGCCAATTTAGGAGATTTAAAATTTTAGAGTTTTCAGTTATGAAAAAGAATTTGGTGACTTAAGATGTATTAATATAAAACAACACTAAAAGAAATATTTACGACTTCATTATTGTCAAATTATAATAGTACTCATTGAGATGATAACTACTTTGTTAATGCATTTTTTTAAATATATTGTATTCAGTATAAGTACGTCTAATAGATAATTCAATAAATGTGTCATAAGATAAATATTTTTAAATAAAATAGTATATTTTTAGGCACTTGATTTTATAATTAACGATTAAGACAATAAAAATTTACATTCTTAAAAAGTTATTGATTATTTTCTTATAAGTTCCTTAATTATAAAAATACGGAAGTTTGACACAGGGAATATAATTACACTCCTTAGCCGTTTGCAATATAAATAAAGAGCGAATTGGGAATGAGGGACTTTCCCTTCGAAGTTGACAACTCTGTTTGCGGCCGGCGCTCGGTAGAGCCACTTTTCCGCGGTCCGTTCTACGATAAAAGCCTCTTTGTGTAGGCTTCCGTGGGTTGTGGGATAACTCTTTCAATGCAAGATTGCACGCTTTCTGATATAGGTGTTAGACGTAGTTTGAATAACAATACAGTTCAGGGCAACCAAAGGGTTTTCATTATTTAAATATATTTAAAACCGCTTTCGTGTTTTAATAAGCGAAATGTTTGACTTAAATCACAGGTATTGTTGGTCCTAAAATAAATAAGCAACAATAATAATAATAATATCCTACAACCGTTTTTTACTTGCTAATATCGGTCACACTTATTGTTAGCAATAAGTTTTCATCAATAAGTTTTCAAAGTTTTCATCAATACAGTGCAACGGGGCTTATAGAATCATAATTTACACTTAAATATGGTTACGAAAAACGTAAAACCACTGGTGATTTAACATTAATTAATGAAAATCATACGACCGATATAGCACTATGAAGCAACTATGCTAACGAAATAGATAAACCTAATATCAGACACATCTCCTTTTATAAGGTGCGCCACAATTACTCTTAAATGAAGTACCATGGTGGTAATAGGTACAGTTCGGTATCAGTCAATGAAAAAGCGCCTAAAGACTTACAAAATAATTCAATTATATTTGTCAGTTTTTGATTATTGTAAAACCAGTAGCTTATTTGACAGTATGGATTTATTACTACGGAAACAACTCGAATATTAAAACAAAAGAGAAGTTTAGGCTATAATGTATTATTTACGCGAACAAATTGTAAACACGTAAGTATGTACGTGTACCATTTTATCATGCGGGTGAACTAAGAAGCTATTTAGTTAACCTTAATGTATGCCCGGCGTAACTCAGTGATAAATGTTAGAAAGGCGTTGAGCCACAGCTTAGTGTACACGGTTCGGCTTTTAGCGTTTCTGTCCACCTGGGAACGTACTTCGAGTTTACATGTACGTGTATTTTAAAACCAACATTCTGTGCTGTTAAAAAGCAAAAAAAGCTCAAATATGTTACAGAATATTCTTTACAATGCTATACAGTTGAAATACAATACACACTGCTTTCCTATGTGAAATATTTTACAAATATGGACTTATTTAATTTATGTAAAACATATAATGAGGTGGGTCCGATCGGCTCTTGGATAGCAATGCGTGGACACGCACCGATATTTTAATGTGTAACGCAGTGGCGTGCACACCATATTTATCATTAAAAGCATTATGTTATTGTACTTGGACAATTAAAAAATATATTGACTTAAAATCTGGTGTTTACCAAAATAGCAGCATGAGAGTCCAAATTGGACCAAATTTTAAGTATATATATATATATATGTTACATGTCCAAGTATAACCAGATAATGCTATTTATGCTTTAAATGGGATCCACGCCACCGTGTCATGTATTGTTTACCAAAGTGCACTCTATTAATTTATACAAAATATCTTTCTTTCCAATTTTCAGATTAAATTGATATGATTTTCAGTTTTTTATTTTCATTATTTACCCGGTCAATAGATATTTCTATATGAGATTTATTACTTTGATATATTTGAATATTTAATTTTATATTATACTATATTAATTTACTTTAATAAATCACTTTAGGGTTCGCGTTAATTTTATCGGTATATTTACAAACACACATTCTATATACGTTAATACTTAGACTTAGGATAGCTTTCTATGAGCTGAACAAATGTTTCTTCTGTATGGTAATTATACCTGTTATCCGTAGCGTAAATGATCCGTCGCTCAACCACTGCGTCATCCAAGACTTCAAATTATTTAATACAATTTGATAATAATATTTAACCTGTACTGTTAATATTAGGTCCTTACATATGAAATTGGCGTTTTTCGTACTGGCCACTTTAATCACAAATTTATCCTCTTTGGTAAGGAATTCCAAATTCAAATTTGTACAGCTATAGACTCATGTATTTGTGCTTCGATGATCGTCATTCATTTGTTTTTTTCTTGTTTTTTTCTGTTTGTGTCACTCATTTTACAAAATGGAAACCTTAAAATATCGCATTATTTACGAGTACGAGTTCCGCCGTGGCACTAGTGCTGCGGAAACAACTCGAAGGGTGAATGATGTGTATGGCGGTCGTGTTGCAAAAGAAAACACAGTTCGTTTTTGGTTCCAACGTTTTCGTTCTGGAAATTTCGACCTGCAGAACAAGCCCCGTGGACGGCCTGAGACTCAAGTTGATAATGAAGATTTGAAGGCTATTGTGGAAGCGGATCCATCGCAAACCACGTCCGAGTTAGCTGCAGGCTGCGATGTTAGTGATAAAACTGTTTTAATTCACTTGAAGCAAATTGGGAAGATTAAAAAGCTTGAAAGGTGGGTACCTCACGAATTGACTGAAGCAAACCGGCAAACGCGCGTCGACTGCTGCGTTACATTACTACACCGACACAATAATGAAGGTATTTTAAACCGAATCATTACCTGTGATGAAAAATGGGTCCTTTACGATAATCGGAAGCGCTCAGCGCAATGGTTGGATCCTGGCCAGCCAGCCAAATCCTGCCCCAAGCGAAAATAACCCCAAAAAAGTTACTTGTAAGCGTTTGGTGGACTAGTGCCGGTATTGCTCATTACAGTTTTCTCAAATCTGGCCAGACTATTACGGCTGATGTCTATTGTCAGCAATTGCAAACCATGATGGAAAAGCGAGCGGCTAAACAACCTAGGCTGGTCAATCACTCCACGCCACTGCTGCTTCACGACAACGCTAGACCACACACTGCGCAACAGACGGCTACTAAATTAGAAGAGCTTCAATTAGAAAGTCTAAGACATCCTCCGTACTCCCCGGACCTTGCTCCAACAGATTACCATTTTTTTCGAAATTTGGATAACTTCTTGCAAGGGAAAAAATTCAACTCCGATGGGGCAGTCCAAATCGCCTTCAAAGATTTTATTGATTCCCGTCCGACTGGTTTTTTTAGTAAAGGGATCAATGAACTACCTATGAGATGGCAAAAGTGCATAGAAAATAATGGTTCATACTTTGATTAATTAAATATATTATATTAAAAAATATTCGACTTTTTGTTCCTCCCATACAAAACGCCAATTTCATATGTAAGGACCTAATATATAATTTACATTTTTGTTTTGACTTTCTATTAATATAAAATAAAATCTATAAAACATTTTATTAAATTGATTTTTTTGGGTAAATATGATCTATTTTGGTTTTTAATACTTTCTGTTTAATAAGATCAAAATTTAATGTAAGTCTCTTCATAAAAAAAAAATCGTTAACTGTATTTGAACGACGTTTTACGTTCTGAAACTTTGATAGCATCGTAGTATTTTAATTGAATATTATCTACATATATAAATTATTTAACAGTTTTTACAGGTAGTTTACTATTATATTACTAAATATTATAACAATGTATAGTTAAATAATAGCTTTAGTGCTGGTAAGAGAGTATGGAATGGTTTCTCTTTGACGTCAAGCACTAATTTAATTTATGCCGAAGTTGTTAAGAGCCACTAAAATATAAAATTTTAGAGTCACTTTATAATACAACATGAGCTCCCTTTTAGCAGTTCTCTCAGGGAATATAATTTAATGAAGTTTCTCTTATCCATTTTTATGTACATCGAGTGTTTGAAAGTTTACCTTTAACTTTATTTTGCAGTAACTTTGGACATAATATTCAAAAGAATAAATAAATATGTGTAACTACCATATATATTATCAGATATTTACTTACGTTCGCATAGATAAAAGATAAGGCCTATAACAATTCTTACTAAAGTTTATTGGCATTAAATAATATAACGTTATTTACGATTATTTTATAAGCGAGTGTATATACGACAAATTTCAAAATATTTAAAATCTTTAATATTTAGAGGTGTGAGTTACTTTTACTTAAAATATCATGGCAAATTTTTTTTTTTTTTTATCAAATAAGCATAAAATACCAATTTACTAACAACAATAATACGTTAAAAATGATAATTAAATATCTTTAAAACTTATCACTTCCATATTTCCTTCAAAATATGCTAATAAACTATGAGATACGATTATTATATTAACATTTTGAATTTGTCTCATTATAAAAGAAATCGTCTACTTTATATTATACTGGCAATTTTAACCTGTCGTTACTCGGTTAGCAATAATTCACGCCCCTCGGGATTGATTTTCAAAATAAATCGAAACACGTATAGTTTCATTTCTAAATAAAAAAATTAACCACCAGTTTCCATTGTGTTTATTTCAAATTGACTACTTTTTTTATAAGCTTACAACCTCCATTTCACCTATACCATAAAATCACCCGTAGCGCGTGTCTACATTATAAAAACTATCCAAAGTAATAATTTTATATTTTTAGTTTCACTCGTCTAGGTGATATGATTAGATGTCTGTTAGGACAAGTTTTTTTATATGTATTGATTTATTTAAATATTATATAAAAATCATCAGTACCCATAGTAAACCCTAGATATTGGACATAGAAAGCTATTTTGTTACACTAATTATAAACTCTAAAGTCTAAATATAATTCCAAGATAGCGAAGCCTTAGGCAATTGCTAGTCTCGTACATGGTTAAAATGAGATTTAGTTTTAATAATAAATATAGCATATAAAAGTTTGTATAAAGATTACGCGCACCAGGTTTGACGTAGCCAAAAGACCCGCACAGGAAATGAAAGGTGTTTGTAGGGTTGTGCCATTTCCTGACGGAAGCAACTGAATCTAGTGATATACGTTTTAGTACGAAATATCAAACAGTCATGAACTGATATTTTAACGATTAGTAAAACGCTTTGTCACATTCAAGCGAACCCGCAGGCTAATGATTTTCAGTTAGCCGACTATATGTATATACTGGGGAGTATCTAAAAGTAGTGTGCATACCTTATAATCTAGCCAAATTGTCGAAAATTATTATATTCAAAAGATAGTCGCCCACCATTATTGATAGGACATTGATATGATGCACAATAGATTGGAGGCGCCTTTAATTATTTTTGTGTATCCTTTGTGTGTAAATAATTATTACGGAAAAAAAACTTATAACGTTAACTAAGACAATGGTGACATAAATTCATGTTGATTATTGTCAACACTACCAACATTAAAATAAATTTGCAATGTCACATTGACATCATAGTATAAAAAGCCTACGAACTGCGTGCGCGTATTTATTTTCTCCTCATATAAAAGTGTTTGAATTCCGGTTCTAGCCTTTTACATATGGCCATTCGAGTCAGATATAAACCACCGAACTATCTTAATGTTGATAGTATTTCCAACATTGGTTTTGAATCAAACGTAATGTTAATAATAATAAGTCATTTATTATTAAGTTATATGCGTGTTGACTTTTTGCATACTACAAATAATAAACTGAATACATAAACAGGAGCCTTTTGGCAATTTGTTGTTAAAGCTCTTGATAAGCCTGAGTTCTGCAATAACACATTTTTGAATTCAGTTGGTATCTATTAAGATACCAACTATTCAACTATACAGCTTATTTAGTTTGTTTAGTTTAGCTCGCTATACAGTTTTCGCTATTTTAGATATATCGTATGGTTTACCGATGCAGTTTTTTAACAGTTTTCGTATAACGAGTTCATGTCTCAACAACACTATTATCGTGTAGTGTTGCTATCTACGCTTTCATGGTTTATTCCATTGTGAACTATCCTTTTATGCGCTCCTTTAGACTTGTCTCTTTTCGGTTCACTGGTGGAAACAGACTGGTGCCATGGTATTATTATGAATTTTAATGCACCGGTTTTCTAACTCTTACGGTTTTTTATTGTCCCTCTTGTGGACAATATACTCCACCTGTGTACTATGTGCGTTGATAAACACAATTTACTTTTTGTTATAACTAGGTACCTGTCGGTCATAGAAATACTTATTCCCTGTTAGGGGACAGCCGTCATGAGATGGATATCCATTGACAGTAGTTTAGTTGACAAACAAATAACGACCCCAGACATATAGAAATAAGGATAACTGGACGTATATGAGTTGGACCTAGTCGTCTTAGAGATAGAAAAAACGTAAAATTACTGGTTATTTAACAGAGTTAAATGAATATTACAGTGATCTGGATAGAGATGGCATTATGACAAAACTATGAGTGCGAAAGAGATAAAGGCTGATAGCAGGTACACGCACTGTTACAATTTGTTCCATGCTTCATGCATTCAACGACACATCTAAGCTTCTATTTATATATATAGCTAAGTTCCTATTTATATATTTTGATCACGTCATTACTTCTCCTTTAGGTTAGGATTTACAGACCCTGATTTGAGTTTACTTAGACTTTGTTCAGGAAATAAGTTTGTCTTTGACAAAATGACAAGGGGTCCATGATATAGAGGTCCTTTAAGCTTAGCGTGAAAGGATATTTGTGCAGGCAGGCATGATCACTGCCACTACCACGACGATTTAAGTTGTGAAAATCGCTGACTTAACATATATTTTGATATTCATTAAATAATATAATTTGTAATGTTGATCCTCAGTCTTAGTGTTACTTTGGAGTCACGTGTGGGCTATTTAAATATTCATTTCTTAGAACTATAATTAAAATTTGATATAAACTCGCATTTAAGAATCTGTATATTTATACTCTACGATTAGAATTATAAAGATTAAACGCGAGCTCAGATTTGATGTAGGCAAAGGGACTAGGAGGAAATTAAGCTTGTCTACAGAGTGATGCGATTTCCGTTTAAATCGGACTCCGGACGCGAGCAGTTGAGAAACAGCGAGCTCCATTATGCTGTCGTCCTGCCATCTGCGATGCGCTTCTCTAATATCTCGCTTCCATTGTGAACTTTCCTTTTGTGTCCGCACTTCGTGTCAACAAACGCGTCCGGGCGTGTGAGAGAACGTGTTTAGCTTGATGTTTTATGTTCTGTACAATTATATTCATTTATACGTTACGTTACGTTGTATTTAAATAAATTTCTGTTGGAGTATAATTTTTTAGTTGTTAAAAATATATATCACAGATTTTATTGTTTAAATCCAGAAACAAAATAAGGTAAAGAAAACGAAATAGTTATAACGAGTTTCAAATATATTTGAGAAATATATAATTTGTCTAAGTGAACAGATGACAGTGTAAAATATCATTGTAATACGTCATATTCTTTACATTACACCTTGAAAGTGCAGTACAGTTTTTTATAGTGAAAATCGCTATATTTAGCTGTTTTTGTGTTCGCTGATAACTTATTAATTATATAAAGAATTATGATGCAATTTTTACCATGACTAGCAAATTTATTACAAAGGGTTTCGTAAAAATAACTTAATGTTATAAAATTTTACAATGATACAATTTTTTATCATTGTAAAATTAAAGTCTGAAAAGAGGTTATTGAATCGCTGACAATTTTTAAACTATTTACAGGCGGATGCTTGACCTGTATCACATCTGATGGAAGGTGAAGATGACTCGTACAATAGATTACATTTTTCCATCAAATGTCTATTCCCTCTTCTCTCAAAGGCTCTCAAGTCATAAGAACATGGAAATATGGACCCTGGAAGCATATTTCACTCCTACGGTATACGTACTAGTTTACCTATATGGTACACAATAGCGAAACCATAAGAGTTATACAAATCGACATTGATAAATAAATAGAGCCTTCTTTCAATCGCTATTTACCAGAACGGGACTAAACTGTAGCTTGATAGAGATGTAAATAAGTTTAAACACCTCACAAAAGCCGGGATGAGTATTTAATCGTACGAAAGTCGGTAAGAGCGGCGGAGTGAAACGGATACAAGGGCGGCTTATCGACGCCGGACGTAAGCCGAGTTTCGAGGAAGCCGGGGCTACATTATGACCTTACGTATCGAGCCCCAGATTAGCTGAACATCAGAATTATGTTTTGCTTTTAGTCATTTAGATTATTATTCTATCTGACCTTATTGTACAAATTAATACGAAGAATGTATATAATATAATTTAAATTTAAAAAGAGAAATACTGAAATTGTATATCTATTTTCGTTGATTTAATCATTAAATAATGATTACATAATAAATACTTTTTCTTATAATATATAGTCAGGCTATATCCCCGGGGTGAGCAGAGATATGTTAGTGGCTGTTTTTTTTCGGCAGGAATTTGTTGGCGTCCTGGATATGCTTTCACATCTAAGCCGGGTGTGGTGGTCAAACACTGAAAATGCTCAGCCAGCGAATTTATTGATGGGTGGCAAGGCAAAAGCACTCTTGTGGATACAAACCTCGACTTGGGTGGCCAGCTAGGAAATCGAACCTAACGGTGATCTACTAGCGTTTTGGAAGCAACTACCTTGAGAAGAAACGCCGAAAGAAACTCAAAGCTACGTCGGAGTGAAACACATTAGTGGCTGTATCCACTTTGCGCTTGTAAGTCATGCCCAACGTGACCAGTAGCACAGCTGATCCCCGTTCTCAGAGCACTTACACGTGACATTTCTATTAAATACCATGTGGGTTTCCTCAGAATGTTTTCCTTCACCGGTGAGCATATGATGCCTAAATCCGTATTTAATCTGAAAAAACCCAGAGGTACGAACCGGGATACGAACCTACGACCACTCGTGGTGCCGCGCTTGTTACCGGCCCCTTATTCACTACGACACCATAGTTCTATTTTTGGTTTACTATATAAGTAATCTATAATATAACAATGAATCGCAAAATGTCTTGATAAGCGCGAAACTCGAGAACGGCTGAACCGATTTGGCTGATTTCTTTTTTGTTGTGTTTGTTGAAGTCTGGGGAAGGTTATTACGAAGAGAAAAAATTAAAAAATTGTCTGAAAAAGTCTAAAAACACCACTTTTCTATATTCTCATACAAAAAATTCGTAATAATATTTAAAAGTCAATTTGAACTTTAACACTATACCATAAAGTTTAAATGTTCCGGGAAGGCAAAACAATTATTGAGTGACGTATAAATATTAGTGTCCGACCGAAAGTTCGGTTTCGGTTTCGGTTTCGGCCGAGTTTCGGCCAAAAATCAAGTTTCGGCGGCAGTTTCGGTTTCGGCCAAAAGTGGCCGAAACTTTTGCCGAAACCGAAACTGTTTTCGGTAGTTGTCGTACATGCTTGCCTAGCTTTGTTTCTTGCGGCAACGCTTTGACGGACGCTGGCGGCCCTGTTCAGGATTCGTGCGCCGTTCGAATTGCTTTTTTTTTTCGAATTTACTCGTGTTTGTTGACTGGGAAAGGTCTTCACAACTTAACCGGGCGGGTGGGCGAACACTGAGGGTGCTCAGCCGGCAATTTATGGGTTGGGTGGCAATGCGAGGGCACCCCTGTGGGTACGAACCTCGACTTGGACCGCCAGCCAGAAATACGTAACCTAACAGTGACCTACTAGCGTTTCGGAAGCGACTACCTTCAGAAAAAACGCAGAAAGAAACTCAAGGCTGCGTCGAAGTGTAACTGCGTCGTTTAGACAACAGTTGACGGATCTAATTCGCATTGCTCTATAGCAACACAACTTAGTCAGTGCGTTATCACCCGACGTAAACATTCTTTAGAGGTTATGCTTTGATGGTACTGATTACATGTAAGTTTTTGTTTCATTTTTTTTACTTGACCACGTTGACTTTTATACTTGACCACGTGAGTTTCGGTTTCGGTTTCGGCCGAAACTGAAGCAACGGCCGAAATTTCGGTTTCGGTTTCGGTTTCGGCCGGAAAACCAGTTTCGGTCGGACTCTAATAAATATTAATGTCAATATTTGTCAATTTTTATACATATAGCATTAAGGCCAGGTTGCTTCAAACAATTTTCAAAAAACAGCCGACAGGCCAATAGCTATTAACATTAAAAAAAACAATGTGACTTTGTTTTAGAGAAATAGGGCAGAACAAGGTCTACCGGGACAGCTAGTATTTTACTTAAAATATTCATGTAACAAGAAATTATGTATCAATATAGACTTGCTAGGCATATGTGGATGATTAATGTGTTAACTAAAATGAGACTCAACAGTCATAAAACGTACAAAGGTTGAAAATTTTTTAAGCTTAATATTCATTTATGCTTCTTCAGTGTTTATGATAAAATATTGTATGTTAAGATTGTAACATAACTACCATCAAGTTTGTTAGTTCTTTGTTTTTGTGTTTTCTCTACATTGTTTCGCAGAGTCGGTAAAAAATTCAAAAGCGAAGGAATATTAACAAAATCAAAAGGAGTAAAAGACGTTCCGTAAACTCCATTGTGACGGACTTTAATAGATTTTATAAAGTAAATGTGCTGGAAAAGGCTGGCTAAGAAATTTTCTCTCTCCATAGTTTCACAGAAGAGTTCTTATACTTCGTAATGAATGAGGCAACATTTCACAACTACATTTTTTATCTAAAGATCTTTAAAGATTTTCTATACCAATTAAGCGCATTTTATTGACATAAATTATATAAATTGTTATACGATAATTAACCTAAGTAATTAGTAAGTAAGGTGGTAATTTTAGATTTAATTATTGTAATCAGTATTGCGATTAGCTATAGCAGATAGTTTTGATAGAAAATTTGTTAAATGAATATCAACTTTAACATGATCTTTTCGCTTTTCAACGATAAGGTCGTTTGTATAAACCTAACCAGTCTAACCACCGGAATTTTCGCAGAATAGTAGCATATATTAGTTGCCTACCGTTGAATTATGTAAATAGATTAGATCAAATAAGTAAGTTATAACGGATGAGGTTAACATATTTCATATTAATATATAGAAGCTATGAATTAATATTTAGTGGATAAAGCTTTTTGTCCTGTACACCATACCATACTATAACCGACGACCGTGTTACAAACGTATCCATCCCGGTATGAAACGATAAGATCTACCCTGCACGTGGCAATCATGTTTCACACGCGGTCACCAGTAATGAGTTGATGGACGATGGTGGATATCGTCCAAGGTTGAAAGGAGCGTGAAAGTTAAAGCGTCAGAGTTTAGTTTAAAAGAAATCCGACAGCAAGTAGATATATGTTTGATATAGCATACAGATACATTATCGATAAGCGAAATTAAGGTAGTCCAAGAAAGAATATAGTTCACAGCATAATAAAAAAAATACAAACACATATAAAACCGATATAAGATAGCGAGTAAGTGGAACGTAGTATCAGCCAATGTAATGGCCATATAACGATGGCGAATGTCTGCGGATTTTCGTCCTTTGGCGGTAGTTGTGATTTTTGAACTACATTGTACTTTTCATTAGATGCAATGCAGTTACTTTATAGAGCCAGTATAAAAAAATTTGCGAGATTGCTGCGGGTGGTGGCGGTGCGGACGTCGAAGTTTGACCGCGCAGCTTGCTTGCGTGCTTTGGCCCACAGTGGTACTCAGCATTACTGCCCGCCGTATTTGTTTCCACAGTACAATCAATATCGTAATTAACTTGTCAGTATCCATATAATATGATACAAAAAAAAAAATGTGATGGAAATACAAATATATCAGCTTACGGTCGCTTGGTCGCCTCCGTGCATCTTAAGGGAGTGCTTCACGCACGGTGCGCTTGAGGGAGAGTGCCGCCCAACTTATCCAGGCGAGAACGGTGTGTGACGTGTTTCCACACACCGCTCCAAGATATTGAGGTGTGCGAGGGGAGACTCCTTACACCTCTCCTCGCAGTGCAGAGATGCAGCCTTAAAAAAGGCCAGACGTTGCCGAGGGTCGGAGAAGAGGATGATACTGTACCTCTGGCCCCGGTCAGACGGGAAGGAAGGAACACCCCGAGGGTTTTATTCGGTGCAAGTCCGACACACCGGGGGGCAGCCCTCACTGCTCCCTGAGGTCCGTTAGGGATTTCCCCCAGGCTATCAAAAAAAAAAAATAGTGCTTCGCCCAACATTTTAACGCATTAATTAAAGATAACGAAGATGAGCGGGGGGGAGGGCATTTACACCATCCCTTCTTAAATGCTGAGAAGTGTCCTTACCTTTAGGCCAGACGTCACCGGATGCCGAGGAAGCTAGCACGGCCTTGCCCGGCAGACGGTCAGAGGAACACTCCGGTGGTTTTAGTCGGTGCGAGTCCGATACACCGGGGGGCGGCCCTAACTGTCTCCTGGCGGCCCATAACGGGATACCCCAGGTTACTTGAAAAAGTCTGCGTGCATTGGTTTGACAACGTTACAATCTACAATACAATATTTGAAACGTTTCGGCATAACAAAAAAATCATATGGGACACGCTACGATATTGTTCCTAAGCGGAATGGACTAATATCATAATGCATAGCATAATGTCATTTACTATTCATAGACCATTTTTTTAATGACACGTTCAAAGGAGTATTATGGTTATTGTATTTTACGGTAAAGTGGGTCAGGTGCTTTAGTACATTATTTCAGTACAATATTCTAATATAGTCACCGCGCTGCAACTATCAGCAACTGGTTTAGTGTCGCAGAAACTTGACTGACTTTCGCAACTTAAAGTTACAGTGAACAGAGGTCGTGTGGAATACAGATATAGAGTTATATTGTGGTGTTTTGAAACTATCTATGTATGTAAATTACTCGCTTTGAATAACCACTCATTTACCAGTCCCGAATTCCTGCAGCAAAATGATTAACGAATTATCTCATGTAATAAAAATACTGGGAGGTTACTTGATTATAGATTGATTAAATGAAATAAGTATCATTTTAACCCTTTTGAAATATATTTGAGTATGTTTTTAGTATATATATTAAATTAAATTATTTGTATATTATTCGGAAATTAATAAATAGCGTTTGTTTCTACTAAAATTGATAAAACATGTAGATAATAATTATAGAAAACATTGAGATATAATATTTATTGAACTTTATTTACCTTAATTATTTCGATAGAAATAGTTTCCTTCAACTTTGCATGTTTCGTGTTGTTATGAAATTTTCTAAATTACTTTTCAAACATTACAACAATACTTGTATTATAACATATTCTTAATTAATTATAGAAGTTATAACTTAATACGGCTTCAGTTTCCCTTTCTTATAATCGAATAAAGCCCCAGGGGTAAGTTTGCTTGAATGTTGAACCAACTTGGACAGTTTTCATCGAGTTAAAGGTAGCACAAACAGAGGGCAGACGGAATCAGGGAAATTGTTGGGAAATGATTGACGATATTATTGACTGTTTTGAAACAAACTGAGCAATTATGATAATTAATATGAAACTGTTTTTCAAATTGTATATTTAGCTACACTATTAATCTTGTAAGGCGTGACGTACAAATACGTATAAATAATAATTATAAAATAGTTTTTAGTTATGATACATTAATTTAAAAAAATATGAACTGATTCTGTATTCTTAGCCATGGGGTTCATTAGGAGAATAGAATAGTGCTTTCCTCTTCATCATACTGAGGTGTCGTAAAAGTCGACTAAGATAAACAGCATACCGAATATACCAAGATTGCTAGCATCTACCCGCATTGGACAAGAGTGGCAGATTAAATATCCAAATACATTTCCATAGATTCCATAAATATAGAAGAAAAGGGAAGGGGAGCTTTTACCCTGCATTTGGACGAAACTGGCAAGCAATAATAATAATTATGTTTTATTTTTAAATAAAATAAATAAATTAAGACACAAGCCTTAGAGTATCTCTGTTTACCTCGGAAGGGATATCGTTTCTAATATATTCAAGTTTTGTTAATTTAGTTCCTTGTTCTCAGCGAGTATTGCACTACTTCTTATTACTAGTGCATAGTGCCCGGCACGCTGCCTGAGAGAGAGGTTTTCGAGGGGTGGGCTCTTTACTCGTACCTCTTCCAGAGAGGAAGTCTAAATAATTCGCTCCCCGGGCGGCTGGACGAATTTGGTGTCCCAGCCCTAGGTGAAGCGATTAGAGGGACACCCCGGGGGAATTTTAGTCAGTAGGAGTCTGACACACCGGGGTCGCTGCCCTTACAGCGGGCCTGATGGAGGACCATGAGACATAGGAATGCAGGAATTTCCCCCGGTATTAAAAAAAAGTTTCTTGTTCTCATAAATCTATAATCACGTAGTGTCTTTATCGAGGTAGGTAGAAAGAACTGAAAGCTTTTATTTTATTATTTACATAGGACTCAAACGGTTACAGCACACCACTTTTTTTTTTATTTGGGGAAAATCCTCATAGGACCGTCTCAGCCGCACAGGGGGGTTGCGCGACCGAGGTGTATCGGACTTATACCGACTAAAAACCCCAAGGTGACTACTTCTGCGCATTGGCGGGGACTGTGGGACCTGTAATCAATTCGCCACAGCCCCGTCGCGCCGCGCCCGACGGGCACAAACTCGGGGGAAGATGATACCCTCCCCGATACTGCTCGTTGTATTTAGGCAGAGCACGTCACAATGCCCTGCCTACTTCTCAAGGGCTGCTAAGCCAGTTGCTCAGGGCCCCCACCCTGAGCAGACAGCACACCACTTATTTTATCCCTACAAACCACTTTCACCTCTATAATAAATGTCATCACTCAGTTTAATCTATTATAAGAATATTCGATTCATTCTTTTGTCCGGATTTTCGGTATTTACTCTACGTAGATAAATATTACTTCATAACTAGTAATTAAATAATAATTAGTAAGAAATTTCCAAGTAGCAAAATTGTTTCTTAAGAAAATAGCATAATGGCGTTATCGAAGTTTAAATAGCCGCTGGTAGTTACTTTCAAACTTTAAGAACAACGATACTGGAGTTTTCGTAAGCAACTTTGTATAAAACTGTAATTTATGGCTAAAGCCAAGCTGACTATTAAATATGAACATTAACGTACTTCAAGACTTTACACTATAAATATATTATGATATTGAATATTATTTTTCAAGCTTTTGCGGTTAGAGAGGTTATGTTAGAGCTATGTGTAATAAATAGGGTTGGATTAAATCTATACCTTATTAAAACACATTGTAGGTTAATTATAGCTAGTTCTAAAGTAGTAAGTATTAGTAAAAACATTTAATGTTTTTTATGATAATAGATTATTTCACAATTTAATACCACACTAAAATTTTTTTCCGTATGTAAAGCTTGTTGTTGTTGTAGTTTGTAGATTTCCCTATACTTTATTTGATTAAAGTATACTTCTTAAAATTTACTGTTAATATTTAAATATTAACATCGTGAGGAAACCCGCATAACATCTAATAGAAATGACATGCGTACTTACGCACTTGCCCTGAGAACGGCAATCAGCTGCGTTACTCATCAGGTTTGGTACGACATATATGCGCAAAGTGGATCCTGTCACTACTGTATATTATTATTATTTAAACAGAAAAAAAATAGATTGGTTTTGTTTGTGAAACAATTGTTTAAGGTTTTATTTTGATTCTAGTTTGTTAGCATCTCTATTGATAAATATAGAAATTTACGTTCATAGAATTATTTTATAGGGCTTCCTAAAATGAAAAAAATGTATAATTGGTTGAAGGAAAAACATTTTTAATATGAAAATTATTGTATGACCTCCAAATGTGCTTAGTACCTAATGTATGTATGTTTATTTATTTTAATACTAACTTCACAGCACATTACGAAGTCAATTATGTACAAAATATAAAATAAAATAAAAAAACTCCAGTGCAAGTCACGAAGTTATGCTTACATATTAAATTTTGTTAGCGTGTGTTGGGTAGCGGTTTTGTTTAGTTTAAAATTTTTTAGTGTATAAATAGATAACATTGTAAGGGTGAAACCACTTGAGAAACTAACAATAAACTATTAAAAACAATTTCGTGAAGAAAATTGTTTCGCTGTCCAACCTGAGAAATTTATTTCACTTTAGTGTCGAGAAGCCGTTCCTTGCTGCTTACGAAGTTACTTGAGTTTTGGTGAACAACTTTTGCATAAAGTTGCACTTAACGACGCAGCCAACTGACTGTTAAATATTAACTTTAAATAACTTAAGACACCTGTAAAAAAATAATATTTGTAAGTAATGGTACTCATTTCTTAACGAAATTTAATAGTATCTCTTATACTTATTCACAACGCCATTAAAATTTATAGTTAAACATTATTTTACATTAATTTTTAATTATAACGCAAGGGTAATAAAAATGTATATCTTTCATTATCACTTGTTATAGCAGATAAGCAATATTGATTAATTTTATAATTATTATGTTCCGTTCTGCTATTTACAATTGAAGCATTGAGTTTCGGTTTACAATATTATATGTTCATAAACTTAAGATACTTTATAAAAAAAAAACTATTTTTATTTACTTCATAAGCTTGTTTAGATCTTTTATTTAATTTATGCACTTTTAAAGCAAGTACTACGTATAACGAGATTCTAAAATCTCTATGGTTTTGAAATTGTATCCACTATTATAATCCTCCTCGATGAGTTGATGTGGTATTCTCTAAGGATGTCATCCATAACATTTACTTAGATACATGTTATAATTTAATATCAACTTTGGCATATTAAGTTATTATTTGTGTAGCAGGTTAAATGAACAAATAATTGTTTTAAATGGCTCCATACTTTCCACAATTTTTGAGGGCCATCAATATAAAACTTATGCTCGTTATATCCATATTTGACATTCATATATATTTTAAGGGAATTACATGATATGACAGGAAAAGGATGTCATGTTTTGTCACCGGGTTTTATATAATTATCTTTTAGCTAGCATGCTCTCTGCTTCTTAAAGATATTTTTTGTTTTAAGGAAATGAAAGTATTTTCGATTACGATCAACATTAGACTAATTATTCGTTGTTAATAATTACAATCTGTTTTAGGACAGCTTTATGATTTTTATAAGTTACAATATAGTAATTTTGTTGAGAAAGTGTAAAATAAAACGTTTTAAATACTGACACACTACGCATGAGTTATTTATTTTTTATTATTTATAGACAAACGCTTGACCTCAATCACACCTGGTGGAAAGTGAAGATGAGTTCGATGATGAAACGCGTTCGCCTAGCAAATGGCTATTCACTTTTCTCTTAAAGATCCCCAGGTCATAAGATCACGGAACTATGACCGCTGGAAGCATATTCCACTCCTTAGCTGTTCGCATGATGAATGTAGAAGCGAATCTTTTCGTGCGTATATAAGGAACATTCACCACATATGGATGGTATCCAACACGATGTCTAGTGGTTTTGTGGTGGAATGGAGAATATTTAGTTACTGTCTTAGCTACTCACTTACCCGAGGACTACTCAGAAGAAAATATCGTTCTGAATATTATAGCTTGTAATGCTCACCAGCTTATCCCTAGCGTTGATATAGTCCTGGTAATGAGACATGTGATTACCGCAATATTCATGCGGTATTTCGTACTGCGGTGTGACTAATGAACGTACTCAAATTTCGGAGTGGATGCTGCCTTTGTTCAACAAAATTAATGTTATTGCAACAAGAAGACTAACCGCTTTGAGCATCATGTAAATGACAAAAATAAATTACATTTTAAGTAATACGAACAAGAGAGTTTGTGATCTGCAATATATGCATGACGATGAAAATTTACTCTTTTTTCATATATTTCGATTATTAGGAAATTGTAAAGGGGTTCAATTTTATTATTCGTGGGATATAAATGATAGCGGATATAGTTCAGCATATTAGTAAATGGAAGTGTTGATGGGCAGGACTAGTGATGAAAATGCCCGGGAATTTACGAAATGTTCTCGGAAGTTTTGGGCACTTTGAGAAATTTTCCGGGCATTTTCTAGGCAGGACACATTATTTGTAGAGCGGAAGGCCGACGGCATTGGAAAGTACTCTACTGAAGATCACGTACTGCCAAACACAGTGTGGGACATCTACTTACAAGATGGGTAGATGACTTAATCTAGTTTACAGGACGTTGTTGGATGCAAACTGCTTTTGACAGTTATGAAATTACGCTTGCATATTACATTTTGTTAGTGTGTTTTGGGCCGCTCTACAGTCTCTCATACTGATGCGAGTGTGCTAGTGAGGGGCAGTAGACTTGAGGTAGTCTGTTGCCCGGATGAGAGGGAGGCGCCGTGCAGTGTCCACCCGTGAGAAATATTTGAGAAGTGGGCTCTTTACACCCAGTCCTCCCAGAGATGAAGCCTAATAGGCTGTTCGCTCTTCGGGCGTCTGGAAGAATCTGGATCCCCAGGCCCGGGTAGAGTGATTGGAAGGAGGTACCCGGGTGGTTTTTAGTCAGTAGGAGTCTGACACACTGGGGTGGCTGCCCTCACAACGGCCTTGATAGTTGATGATTCTATGCAGGTTTTTCCCTGGGCCCCAAAAAATAGTGTACCCGTGAGTATTGTGTAAGTGTACGTGTGCGTGCGTCCATGTGTGTATGTGTGTGCGTGCGCTTTATTTCTGTGTTGCATTACAACTTAAAAATGTAACTCTTAGTACAAATGATCCAATAGGAGTATTTTCTACACGATCATGACAAACATCCGAATAGATATCGTATTTACAATAATAAATAAAAATAATGCAAAGCATCCAGCATCGACGTAGAGTTACCTGTCTAGCAGTCTTTCATCGGTTGCACGGTGGAGAGTGTTCTCAGGACTACGAGAACGAGGTGGTTTCGAGGTGGTAGGGCGTCGGTGCCCGTCTGGATCGCGACCACAGTACATGGGTGTAAAGCCCGTCATAGTGACCAGTTTCGGCTTGTCGCGTTTCGGGATCAGCTTGTGTATATCCAGTAGCTCATATACCTAGAGACCTTCAGTCGTGGTATATGTGGGCCGACATGACGATGTAGACTATCAATGGATTTTCATCCTTTCATAGTCGCTTTCGTTTTTGGACTACACTGCACTTACCATCAGGTATTCTGTAGTCACTATGTCGAGCCAGAGTAAAAAAAAAAAACTACACTTCTTTGATTCCACCAGTCCCATTCCATCACAAAGCTACTTCATATCGGATACCATCCGTTAGTGGTGGATGTTCCTTGTATCCGCACGAAAAGATTCGCTTCTACATTCATCATGCGAACGGCTAAGGAGTGCAATATGCCTCCAGGGGTAATATTTCCACGATTTTATGATCTAGGAGTCTTTAATAAAAGAGTGAATAGGCATTTGTTGGGCGGACGTGGTTCATCATCGGCCTCATCTTCATTTTTCACCAGGTGTGATTGAGTATGTGATGTGAGGTCAAGCGTTCGCCTATAAATAATAAAAAAACAAAAAAATATGTAGGTTTGGTTTATATACAATGTATTATGGAATGCAATAGTTTTGGCTGAAATAATAATGATTAAATAAATACCAAAGTATAATCGGTAGAACACTTTTGTAAATAACTGTTACAATAATAAAAAAGAAAATATGTTTCTATTGAAAGCTAAAAGAAATATGAAAGTGAATTTCGTGTTTTCAAAAGGTTCCGTTATTACAGATGAAACGTTATGATTGTGAATTGGGCCAACGCATTAGTGGAATTAATGTTTTGGTTTAAAACGACGTGACGTACAGCGCGCAAATACGATCCTTTTTATGTTCAGAGAGTGGATATCAATAATGTGTACGACCGACTTACATTTTCCATTAGAGGAAAAATTGAAAATCAGGTGATTAGTCACGAATTTTATTTACATATATAAATATAGTTACAAAGCCGATTAATTTTTTTCAAGTTATTATGTAATAATATTATTTTTAGTTTGACATGTTTACCAGGCAGACCCTCTGTGGAGACGGTCGCCTAGGCGATACTCCAGTGGTATTGTGCGTGTGCCAACGTACCAGTTAGTGGTGGAGGGGTGGCGACCACTCTTTTTTCCTACCCCTCCTACACTGTATGGAGTTGCCCTCTCCAGGGGCACCATGCGTCGGTCCACGGTCTAAGGGCTCAGCCTGTTCTATCCCGTAGCCCGGCGCACCTTGTGAATGGAGGAACACACCAGTGGTTTTAGCCAGTGAGAGTCTTGTACACCGGGGGGGCTGCGGGGGGGGTCTCTCACCGGCACATTTATTCCTTCTTAATGTTTTAAAGGGATTGAGGGATGGAGCAACAAAATTAAAATTACGACTACATTTTGTAATCATTAATCAGATTACATTTTGCCCATCTCTGCTTTCAAGTATAAAATACACTATAGTATGAATCCATATAAATAAAGAGATTTTAAATAAGTGTACTTTAAATATATTATGTACGTTTCTAAAAACTTATAATTTAATAAGCATGACATCATTAAGAAATAAATAAAGCTCGTCTCATTCTATTTTTAATTTTTGCTTTAAAAATATTAAAACCCTGGTCTAGTATTATACTTGCATGCTACTCTACCAGTATTGATATTCCACTTAGGACATTATTTGCAGTTGTAGCAAATTAATGCGTAGTCAGAAACGAGGGATTGCTCGCTAATCTCCGACGGTCCTCGAGCTTACATGAGAAGTAGGTTCAATTTAAAGCCTGAGTAATGTCTCTATATTATTTAAGCACGTATTAGGTTATAATATCTTGCGTTTTATATTAATAATTCAATATATTTTATACAAATTAGCTGTGGGATTTACCGATAGAATAGAATAGTGCCTCCTTCTTTATCATACTGAGGTGTCGTAAGAGCCATTTAAGGTATACACCAAGGCAAATTGCCGCAGGTTGCTTGTATCTACGTTGCTGTATGCACCTTCTCTGCACATGGTGCACACCTGCCAACCTGCGTTGGAGAAGCGTGGTGGGTTAAATATACAAACCCCTTCGCATGGATTTCACAAATATGGGGAAAAAGAGAAGGTAGGCCTTTGTTCTGCACTGGGGAGAAACTGACCAATAAAAATAATGTACAAAGAAAATATTAGGTTTTGCAAATACCTTTGTCTGCATTCATTCTTTGCTCAAAATAGTATAAAATCAATTAAATAAATCGTCTTTTGTGCTACGGGTTGTGAGTTCGATTCTCACATGTAATAAATATTTATATAATCTAATAATGTAATTAGACCAACCACATAGCTTTAAATACGAATGAGCAGCAACGATTTTATTTACATAAAACAAAAAAAATAAACAAATTAAATATTTCCCATCAAACATAATAAAAACCAACTTTTATTCATAGGATTTTGATTGACATTTGTCATCAGAACATGGTTAAAATATACTACATATAACACTTAATACATCTTAATTTCTATGACGAGTAGAGTCCAATAATAATTAATTCCGACCAGTACCTCTGAATCCGAAAAGCAGTCCAATCCAGTAATAACCGCTATGAGGCGATTTGAATGCAACCACACGCTGTCCGTGCGCAATTAAATGTTTCCAATTCAATGGCGCTTTGAAATGAGACAAATCGCCCGGCCTTTGTTTCAAACAGTTTCAAAGTACTCATTCACTGTTGAAGCTTTCGAATTTAGCCTCCTAGAGTTTAAAATTAAATTTGATTCGTATTTAGTAATTACAGAGACATATACTACGAGTGTAATTAGATCTGTACAAAATCGTTTCATAGTACTTGTAGGTTTTGTTTTAGTCAAATTATTTTAATATCTCTAAAATAAGAAAAAAGAGTTAAATAATGATTAATGGTTTATATAAAAGCTTTTAATCATTTTAAGACCCAAAAGTCATCGATCTAAGTCTATTTATATTGGCAAAATCACATTGGCCATACACCACCGAAACGGCCATAAGGAAAGAAAAAAAAAGATTTTTCACAGAATATTAATTACTCTAAACTACCTATTATATTTTTATTAGTAAAATGCTTATTAATTATTAATAAAAAGCAGTTAGCACTTTTGACAACTGTATTCTGTAAATTACATTATGTATTTTTTTTATATAAACATAATTTTTTACGTTTTAAAACTTTCCCCAATCACTAAGTTTGCTTTTTATAACTATTGAATTAAAATTTTAAAACCCGACAATTCAACTATCTGTCTATAAACTATTTGTTAATACTAGTACCATGAGATAAACATGATCCTTTTACTGAAGTTAGTGAAGAGTTGAGTGATCTGCTGATATCAGATAACGCTGTAGCATATAAGTCCAGGTTATCATATTATTATAATATCAATGAGAGTACAAGATAAAAAGTTTTGAATCAATCAGACTAGTAGAAGTTGATTCCACTCTTCATGAACACAAGTCACCTATCAAACAAAAAAAAAACTAATTCAAATCTGTGTTTCCATTTAGAAGCTATAATGCCACTGGATGGCGCCATTGAAAGAGTGAATTACCCAATATATCCAGGCATAAGCGGTGCAAGATGTGTTATCGTAAACCGCTCCAGGACAATGAGGGGTAGCTTATTAGCCCTTGCAAATGCAGTAGACAGGAGCTCTATTAAAGCCAAGACGTTCCCGGGTATTGAAGATGCTAGCAAAGCCATATTTTAACCGCGGCCTACCCCTGCTGGTTTTAGTCCGACACACTGGAATGCCAGCCTTACGAGGCCCTGACAATCCATAAAGATTTCCACTGGGATACCAAAAAAAAGAAGATATGATACCACAGACAGACATACTCGTACAAATACATAGATCCATAGAAGCACTCATTTATCTTATAAGACCCCTAATTTTGCGTCGGGGTTATTCTGTATTCGTAGTATTGGCACCATCTTACCAAATTCATCACTATTAACGCTTAGTGTGTAAGTAATCAGTAAATCCTGTACTTCGTTAACCAAGACTACTGGTGTGAATCTCAATTGGAGCTAGTCCGCTTAATTATTCTGGAGACGTAGCCTATTGGACACCCACAATTGACCACAGGGACGTCTCGAGTCTCATATAAAATCAAACTTAAGTTGCTATTAAGTTGTCGGTAAGGTAGGGTTGACATCACTACCGCTACACAGGGATATACAAAAGGGAATCGAGATGTATATAAAAACTATTATTTTTAATGTCCAATTAAATAAATAACACAATCAGTTGAAGTAGATACTAAAGCAATCATCATTCTCCGTAAATTAAATTTTAAAACAATTGTTTCGAAACTCATACAAAATACGACATTAATAAATTGAATGTCAGTAAATGATGAGTCTCTTCGGCGGTGAGATGGGCTGTCAATATTGTGAAGCTTGCGGAGTATACCTAGATGCGATTGGCATAGGATCGAGGATGGTAGCACAGATCAAGTGATGCTCATGTTTAATGGCGTGGATCCAATAGAACCATAAAAAAGCATTATCTTGTTATACTCGGACATTAAATACATATATTGATTTTAAATTTAGTTCAATATGGATTCTGAGGTTTCTATTCAGATAATTACCAGATTTTATAACAATATAAAACCTTCAAGTATAACAATAGAAGTCTCTGCCAACGCTGAACAATAGCATTAAATGGGCTGTAGGTGATGCTCATGATGATGTGCTGGTGGAAGACCGAACGTCACCAGAGCCTAGGAAGTTGGCGTGACCGTGCCCTTGGCTTCGGCAGGCGGGTAGTAGGAACACCTAGGGGGCTTAGTAAGTAAGGTCCGGCATACCGAGGTGTCCCACTTACTTTGCTCTGACGGTCAAAGTGGGTTATCCTCCGAGCTACAAAAAAAAAGATGTTCATGATAAAAAAAGAGTAAATTTCGCTGAAGAAAGTAAAGAGCGATGAAATATATAAGACCTGTTTCGTGTAATTGATTTTTAGCATTTAGTTTTGGACTATCTGACAAATAACTATGACTTTCTCTCGCTCTCTTCTTTAACCTTTAAGCACTCAATGATGAAAGGAGATTTATTCTATTCTTTTCCACTCTTAGTAGTCTCGAGTTTGTCCTATTTACATTTTTATTCGTTTTCAATTTGATTTATTACGATATTAATCTAATATAATACCATTCCCAATTGGGGTAGATATAGTGAATGCAAGTTCTTTTTTAGCAAATTTCTTTCGCTCTGTTACATTAATTATCTTTTTTTACACTCTCACCAATTTCGCGTACTACGAACCGAACCAAACATTAGAATCATTTTTTTTATAACAATAATAGTAAAGTGTTAATATATGACAACCCTACGGTAGAGGTCTACCCGCTGAAGCAATGGGGGATGATCGGCTGAACAGGGAACAGTGAAATGCCCGAACTCAACGAGTTTCAGTCCGCGAGAGTACGCCGACGGTTAAGCACGTGGAAAACTTCTCTATATTCGGAGGGAAAAGTTTCGACGGACGTTCAATGTTGACTTAAGCAAACTTAAATATTTAATTAATAAAAATGGACTGCAGTGACAAATTAGAGGTGTTTTTATATTTTGAATGACAAAAATGTAAATGTTTTGAACTTAATTCGGTGTTTTAAGGTGGCGCCAAAATGAAAGGTAAGTAATATAGTAAATTTAAAATTAAATATATTCATAATTTACTGACACGTTTGGGTATTTATTATTAAATTTAAGACTTGAAAATCCAAATATCCTATATATTTATACTTCCATCTAGATGTACAGAGCTTTTGCTATAAATATTAAAATACTATTTAAATTTTAAAGTTTAGAAATATGTAAACATTTTTTTTTATCTATATTTTATTTTATTCGATCGATCGAATAGATTTAGGAGCATAATACAATATATAAGGGAATGTATAAAAAATATGGGTGGTTGAAATCTATTGCTGTAAAATTTGTGAAATCGTGTGATTTAGTTTGCATAAAAGTTTGGGCAAACTAGTCAACATTCTTTATTTTATGTAGCACTTATAAGGAAGGAAGGGATAAGGAAGTGGTTAGAAAATAGTTAAGAAACTTCCTGTTTTGAAAAAAAAAAAAAAGAAAAAAATTAAATGCATTTGGTCTCAGTGTCAATTGATAACTAATATTGGTATTTAAAATAAATCGATTAAACTGATAATTAATAAAACGTATAATATGGACGTTATATCTCCAGGCAGTAGACTTGAGAGAGTTTGCTGCCTGGATGAGAGGGAGGCAGTGAGTTCTTTACTTCCATTCCTCACGGAGAGCATCTGGATGAATTTGGTTTCCCAGGTCAAGGAGGAGCAATTAGAGGTGCACCCCGGGTTTTTAGTCAGTAGGAGTCTAACACACGGAGGTCGCTACCCTCACAGCGGCTGTGATGACCAGAACCTGATGATGCAGGATTTTCCCCCGAGTTACCAAAAAAAGGACGCTACATCTAAATTAAAAATCAGTAGTATCTATCAACGGACGCTAGAGAGATTAATTGTGTTTTTTTTATTACTGTCCACCACGAAAATAGCTAGTATGATATATTGGTCTAGCTAATCCTCCGTTTTTACACAACCAATTCTAATAAAAAATATCGCATATTTTAATCTCAAAAATGTCTAATAAAACTGTAAAATTTTTATCAAGTTTCTAAAAATGATTTAATTGTGGCGTCTCCAATAGTTGCTATAATTCAAATTTTATTTTAATGTACGTGAATAATGAAATTAGATCTCAAATATTCTCTCTAAAATGTACATTGCTAAGTGTAATTAACATGGTAGCCTAGTGGATAACGGACCGGTTTTCACGCGAGGCAACGCAATTGGTCGTAGGTTCGGATTCTAGGAGATATCTCTGGGTTTTTTCCAGATTACGTACGGGTTTAGGTGCCCCATGCTCACTGGTGATGAAAAAACCTCTTGGGGATAACCATATTGCATCTAAGAGAAATGTCATGTGTAAGTACCCTGAGAACGGCGAATAACTGTAGCGCAGGTCACGTTGGTCACGTTCAACACGACATTTAAGCGGAAAGTGGTAACAGCCACTAATGTATCTGTGCTCCCTTTGTAATCGCGATTATGTATTAATATTATATTATTATTATTAATTAATGTGCTCCATTCATATTCTTTTATTTATTATTTGGCAACCCTATTCTGGATTCACGCGCGAGACCGGCAAAGGCAGTAAATAACGAGTCAGCTTTCACGATGGACGTCCTCTCTGCCTGATTTATGTTATAGCCTACTATAAACGACATTGCAATAAATTTTAAAAATAGACTCTACCATAAAAGGCACGAAATTGCTTTTCAGAGCATATAGTTTACTTAGCGCCTAATTTTATACATTATATTTTGTATATCCTCGCAGTGTGTCTTTTTATGTAAAATATGGTAAACAAGCTGAAAACTCATCTGGTGATAGGCGGTTATCATCGTCTATGAAAAACTGTAAGCACAAGAAGTGTAATTACTTTTGCCGAACCTTAAGAACATTTTGTAATCCGTTTTTTAAAGAGCTCAAAATGTCCCTGCTATAAGTACGTAGAGATCATTCAATGGTAGACTATTAAAAAATATATATAACTAGCTGTCCCGGCAGACCTTGTTCTGCCCTATTTCTCTAAAACAAAGTCACATTGTTTTTTTTAATGTTAATAGCTTCCCCATCAGATTTTATTCTGCCAAAACCTATTGGCCTGTCGGCTGTTTTTTTTAAATTGTTTGACGGAACCTGGCTTTAATGCTGTGTGTATAAAAATTGACAAATATTGACATTAATATTTATACGTCGCTCAATTGTTTTGCCTTCCCGGAGCCTGTCCACTAACATTTAAACTTTATGGTATGGTGTTAAAGTTCAAATTGACTTTTAAATATTATTATGAATTTTTAGTATGAGAATATAGAAAAGTGTTGTTATTAGACTTTTTCAGACAATTTTTTTTATTTTTCTCTCCGTAATAACCTTCCCCAGACTTCAACAAACACAACAAAAAAGAAATCAGCCAAATCGGTTCAGCCGTTCTCGAGTTTCGCGCTTATACACATTTAACGATTTATTTTTATATTATAGAGATATATATTCATACAAACACAGACATATATATTAAAACTAGGAGAGTACAACTAGAGACTAGCAAAGTTTTTACTTACTCATTTTGATACTTTTCAAACTGGTGGTAGGTTCTAGTTTTAGCCAGCTTTAAAAAATGCTTGTAATAAGCCTGTTTAAAATAAATTATTTTGGATTTGATTTTAATACATACAATACAAATGTATGTGTGATTAAGCTTTTAGTTAAATGTGCATACATCACGTGTTCTTATAATAAATATTTTTATTGTTCCCCAGATTACACCTTGCTATGGATTTTGTCGATCTTGGTGATTGGAGATGCAAGTGTGGGAGACAAAAGACCTCATTTCGCAGTAGAACCACCAGCTAGACTGTTGTGGCCTGCTACGAAAGGAGCGTACGCTGTTTGTCGAGCCACGGGGCACCCACCGCCTGACATCCACTGGGTTACTTCCGAAGGACAACTGATCACCACAATTCCAGGACTCAGGTACTCTCTTATAATAATTAAAGGGCATAAAAGTAAACTTGTATCAGTCAATCACGTATATAATAAAATTTAGGTTATTGAAACTTATATGGTTACAAGTGATTATAAGATGTACTTTTTTTAAACAAAAAGGTCGCAAGCAAGTTGTTAGCCTACCTGATCACCTTTAGTAGTCTATTTCTGTCCTTTGCTGCGTTTATGTTTTCCTCTTATTATGCCACCATCATCGATCCCGTACAAAGTTCATCCAGTTACAAATGCTTTGTTGAGGCTACCTCTCTGGGAGGGATAGGAGTAAAGAACCCAACCCTCCAAAATCTCTATCTCAGGCGGCGCGCCGGGCACTGCACACCGCTACCCTCTCATCCGGGCAGCAGACTCCCTCAAGTCTACTGCTCACTAATGTAATTTGGTAGCTTTTAAGATTTATTCCAATCTATTGAATAATAAAAAGTTAGGTCCGTTTTAAAAATCACGTCGACCATTTATTGCATTTTTTTAAAATAAAATTATTATTCTAATTCAAGTGAGTAAAACTTTACTTAACGTTAACTTTATAGTACAATGACGATTGAAAGGTTGTATGAAAACATAAAATAAAAAAATTGACTGTTTCGGAGATTTTCTTTTTTCCAATATTAGTTGAGCTGACATATATATTGTTAATCATATAGAATAAGGTCCAGCACAGGTCGGAGTTACATCTATATAAAGAGTGACGCGGGCGGCGGGTACAACCTCAACGCGAACGAAGTCGCGGGCACAGCTAGTGTATAATAAACGTCTTCAACAACTCCATTAAATAAAATACTGCTGTAACTTAAACCTATTACTTATAAGGATGCGAGAGATTGACTTAATATATACAGGCAATACTCGGAGAAGTACTTAGCTTTTCTTTATAACAAAATTTATTACTTTATTCAATATTTGTATTCTAGTTCTTAACAATGTAATTTAAAAAGTTTGAATTTGATTTGGATTTGTTTGGGCTTATTCTTTTCGTAAAATTATATCAATTTATTCATATTTACATTTAATATAACAAATCTAATAAAAAGTTTTCTCAGATGTATTATATGTATTATTTAAATTTTATTATTTGATTAAAGTTATGATCATTGTAATTTATAGTCTACATTTGATAATTTATATATAAAACAAAGTCGCGTTTGTTCGAACACTTTAACTCGAGAACGGGTGGACCGATTTTCATGGTTTTTGATTTGTTGTATTTGTCCCGTCCCGGATAGCAGAATGAAATAAAAACATTATAAAATGGACGAGAAAATGGGATTCCGTAACTGTCAAACATTCAATGTCCATTCCGTCGATACGGTAATCTCTCCCCTCAAATTAAAGAACGTATTTAATAAAGATTTCGAATCTACAAGATACATACATCCAAAATATTCGGATGATGGCGTATTTTACATTTTAAAAGTGTAGAATAATATCAGTAATGAAAAAGGATTTACATATGTATATTGGTTGTCAAATATTTATGCATGCGTTCAGAAATTTATTTTGTGTAAACTAAGGAAAATTTATAAAAATATTTGTTTTCTATTCAATGTATTATTATTAGAAAATTATAAATTAAGTTCAGCTAATCTGTAACACGACATTTATTGATTTTTAGGCGGTACGAAATTCCACAATGCAATGACCCAACATAGATAAAAGTTACAAAACATGAATTGTATATGATACTTTTGTTTAAAAATAAAATTAAAACAGATTTAATCAAATTTAAGTTTAAATTAAATAATTATCTAATAATATTAAGGTCACTTCTGTGTAAAAGTTTGTATATGATAATAAAAATTTCAAAAAACCTTTGCTCTTAATTAAAAATTAAGCTCTGCTTATTAGTACTTAGCTTGAAAGTTTATGGAAAAAATGTACATTGCGTACAGAAAGTATCGAACGAGGGAAACTTTTACTTCGAGGGCTTAAGGACAAACTGTATATTTGTATTGTATTTTTAATAAGGACGCGTTGGTAACTTTTCAATGGTAAAAGTTTTGTATAAATAGGTTTTAAAAAGTTTGTTTTTAATATGTTAACAAACATACATTGTTGCGCTTAAGATATAATGATTTTTTTTTATTCTTACTCGATACAGTGACTGCACCATACCTGATGGTAAGCATGGCGCAGTCCAAAAAACGCCAACGACTAGCGACAGAAAAGAAAAACCCATCGGTAGTCACGGCGATCATGCCGGCTTGCACAAATATCTCTTCACGCTACGCTTAAAAGATCCCATATCATACGATGGTGGGTACACGCTCGCCTGAAGATCATTCCACAGCCTAACGACACGGCAAAAGAAGGAGATAGAGAACTTCATAGTCCTGGTCGGGAAGTGAGATACCGTATAGCTGTGACTCCGCAAACCCGCGCGTGTGGTTCTATTCAGGAAGGGAGAGGGTGGAACAAGGTTAAACAACTTTTCAGATCACTCGCCATGATACAGACGGTAGAAAACGTTTAGTGACGCAACATATCTGTGCAACTGAAGCGGCTCAAGATGCTTAGTCACGTCAGGATCATTCATAACGCGAACAGCCCTCCGCTGCAACCTATCCAGGGCTTCAAGTAGCTACTGGGCAGCCCGTCCCAAAGATGCGAACAATATTCTATGCAAGGCCTGACCTGAGCATTTTATAGTAGGAACAATTGAATCGGCGTGAAAAACCTTCGCACTCTGTTCAGGACATACTTGAAGATAATAATGTTATGCTAAAATGTGATGAAATTAGAAATTCTCGTATGAATAACTAATATATATTCACTTGTGTGGGAAAGTATTTTATGCTTCGGTACATACAGTTGACGAAATACTTTTTAATTTTAATGATGATTTATATACCCTTCGGCAAACTGACTGCATTGCAACTGATGAGCACAGTGCAGTCCAAAACAGAGTTTTTCTGTACCTAGGTGTTAATAGATGCTCTAGCTCAAAAAAATGGCTAAAAGCGTTTCACGGAACCGATTTTACAACTTTTTTGCTCAACTATCACCAAAATTATTTGTTAGCATTGGTAGAAATAATGGAGGTGTTTTTTTCCCTATTTTTGCAAACTTAGTTCGTGGTTCTAATATTCAGAGATGGGCATAATGAAATCTGATTAATGACTAATGATTACAAAAAGTAGTCGTAATTTTGCTTTTGTTGCTCTGTAATCATGATTAAATACCTTCAAAATATTAAGGAGAGTCATTAATGTGTATGCGATTGAGGATTCGGTAGTGATCAAATCATAAGCAAAATTATAATATTAATGATGAAAAACGTAAAATGTAATCGTAATCATTTTTAATTAATCTGATTTCATTTTGCCCATCTATTCTAATTATTCTCATTAATCCATTTACGCCTTCAGGTAAATTGTGGGTTATTTCAAAACTACCCTTCATCAGAACATGTTTCTTTTATTATATTGGATTTTTATCATAATATTTATTGATATTATGATATATATGATAAGTAGATATACTAGCCTACTGGCTAGTACGTTGAGCTTATATATTGAACGAAACGTAGCGGAGGGTAGACTCTGACAAATTAACATTACATACCTATAGCAATTACGCGCTTCGAACGTTAATTTATGCAGTAAACATCCATAACGCTACAGATAACTAATTCGGCTTTCCGGAGTTGCTAATAAATTGGCAGAGTTTCCGATAGAAGTCAGTTGTTGTAGAGTTGAAAAGCAAAGATGCGAAACCTTGACGTGGGTACCTATGTGTGTGGAAACTTGCGAACTTTGTCGATCTTCGATACAATTCGATACAACGCAAGGGATCAGTAACTGAATTTGCTACCCCAGTTTGATAGCCTTATTTAAGTTCAGGTATTGTATCATTATCATCACAATTGGCGTCAACAGTGCTTTGGGTAAATTATCTAGGGCTTACAATCTTGGAGATTCGGTTGATATGTTCGCGGGCTCCATGCCGAGATTCAAGAGAAAGGTCTTCGCGTTGTTGATAGATGTATAGACTAATAATCTTGACTTTTATCAACATTAATACAATATAAATAAGCCATTCTAATGTATGTTGCGGATGCCTTAATAGGAACTGTTCTCGTACATTGTTGATTATAATTGTGTATGTGTTGTGTGAGTGAAGTATTGTATCGGGCCACTGGCAACCCTATAAAGTAATTAAATAAATAATTATGATCAACTGATGAAATGATGATGAAATCTATTGTACGCTAAGATAGGGCTATCTTATGCGAGTATTGTATAATTTCGATTTATTTTTAGCTATCGTAGGGATTGTAAATCTTTACACTTAAATTATACGTATACAATAAGACTGAGATTTATTCACGCTATTTTATAGTAAAGTTCTCAAAAAAAAAACAAATTAATTTTGACAAAAAAACTGAATTTATAATAGATACTTGAGTATGGATATAGTATTCGCAGAGCCAAGTTCATGTTGACAAAATCGGTCACTTACCAAATCCTTTGACATTCATTGAGTCATATAAGTTGTAATGTTTTAGTGAAGTCTAAGTAAACTTAAAGTTGCGTCTATAAATCTCAGCCTAAGTAATCAGTGACGGGCGAAGACCATATAGAAGGGAAACTGGTAAACTCAATCATGTAGTATAGATTTGATGTTTTTATTCTCTTTTCATAAATATGGATGTCTTAAAAAAAAATCCGTTTTCCTAGAAAAAAATTGATTAATTAAAATATAATCCCTAGATGCTCACTGGTGAAGGAAAAGATTGTGGGAAAGCCCGCGAGACGTCTAATAAAAATGTCATGTGTAAGTGCTTTGGGAACTGAGATCAGCTGCACAACTGGTCATGTTGGGCATGACATATAAGTGCAAAGTGGATACAGCCACTAATGTATCTCTGCTCAACCCAAAAGAGATATAGCATGACGATATATTATTATTAGTAAAATAAGGAGAGATTTGTATATATGTCATATAATAAGAACAAAAAATTCCATGTAACTTTAATACTCGTTAGTGTCGCATTTTAACAAGAGCAAAGCAAAAATTGATGCTGAGCTTTGCTCGGATATTTTTACGAAAGTTGATGCTCACCGTGTTAGCACTGGGTTACGAGACGGAGAAAGTTCAGTCCTATTCGCAACTCAGCGAAAGTGCGCAATATTGAATAAAACTGCCAGCTTGGAAATGTGTTGCTGAAGTTTAAAACAACTTCTCTTTCAAACTTATGCTTATCAGTGGTCTCGTAAAATAAATAATGTAAATATAAACTAAATAGACTTTTATTAAGTTGACTGAACAAAATTTGTAAATATTTTTATTATTTTATATTTAATTTAAACAGTAAGTTTTAAAAGTTCATTTTTGAAAATGTGTTTTGGTAATTAATTGGATGATCTTTATTCGTTTTCTTATAATTACAGGTCTCCTTATAATTAATTTCAAACAAGGATAAACTCCAAAAGTTAATTTTTAAAGGGATAAAATAGCTACCAAGTTAATTAAAAAAGGTTTATTTCGTTCTTAATGTTAATTGGTTATGATTCAAAACAAAAATGTAATTAATATTTAATCCATAAGTTTCACACAGAATTAATTTTTCTCTTTTAATTGTTACTTTATGTATGTACCCTTTTATAACGTTTAAATAAAATATAGGTCTAGAAATATATTTTACATGTTAATTTTAAGTGTAAAATAATGTATAGTTAATATTAGGAACGTGTTTAAATACTAAAGTAACCATAAATTATTAATAAAGAGCACATTTATACCGAGTTACGCCATTAAGAAAGACAGCGCATTAAACTGGAACAAATTACTCTAGTGACAGTTGACATAAAGTGGGAAAATGAAACGTCCCGTCTAAACTAAACGACCAAGAGAACGTGTTAGTTTTCAATATTTTAATTGTTGTTTATTGTTTTTGGGATTCGAAGCTGCTTGCGTCCGTAGGCTTTACCCTAGTTTGCCTTCACGTGACTCCTGGGTGGTGCTAAACGAGCAGCAGCGAGGTGGTAGGGCGTCGTTGCTCGTCTGGATCGCGACCACAGTGCATGGGTGTAAAGCCCGTCATGGTGACCAGTTTCGGCTTGTCGCGTTTCGGGATCAGCTTGTGCATATCCAGTAGCTCATATACCTAGAGACCTTCAGTCGCGGTATATGTGGGCCGACATGACGATGTAGACTATCAATGGATTTTCATCTTTTGATAGTCGCTTTCGTTTTTGGACTACACTGTACTTACAATCAGGTACTCTGTAGTAACTATGTCGAGCCAGTGTAAAAAAAAAATTGTGATATATTGACTCATACATTCATTATATTTTTCAAAATTTTTTATATTTCTCTTTATATGTTTATATGTTTGTACAATTTATAATTAAGGTTAGTTTGTTCTTGAAAATTATCTATTAATTTTGATTTTAATATATTTTTGGATACTTAATCAATCTGGACAAATGGTCAATCTGGACCTAGTCCACAGAAGTATGTTTTGTTGTGTGTGTGGAAAAACCTTGCATAACTTCCCAAACACTGTCCAGCCCAGTTGGATTCAACGATTTATCCTCTTTCGAATTTAGACTTACCCAATCAGACAATTTGTTCCCGCTAAACAAACGTCTCTTCAACAACTTTAACCTTTAATTTGGCCGATTGTTCTTTCTTTCAATATCAAAATAATATTCATACTGTTTAACCCTTATGTTCCAAGGATGTCTAATAGAAACTAACCGTGCGTTGAAAAACTGAGAAATTACCTAAATATTCATATAAAAATATTAAGTTTGCGCTAAAAACTTATGGCAATAGGTTTTGTAAATTCTGATGTATCTCCACAGATTCACTATCAAGAAAAGGGTTAAGGATCGAGCCCCCAATGAATACTGGGATAGTATAGTATATTGCATAAATATGTCATATACGAGCAAAGGAAACCCGATCGAAACTTACGCTTTACTAATTCGTAATATAACCCACAATAGTGTTAAAAGAATATAGTAGCTGACTAAATTTATAAATGATTAGGATTGATTAGGGTTGGTTGTAGTTTAAAAGTGTATTATAGTTTTGAGATTCATCGATAAATATGGCATTAATGGCTGAAAAATTAAAATAATAACCTCGAAAATAACTTAAGGTTATCTATTTATTAGTGTTTATTTACATCACGTTACTACAAGTTATAACTATGTATCCTTTGAAAAAGTACGTAGAAAATAATTAAAGTGATAAAACTACGACTAAATAACAGTTTGTTATTTAAATGCTTTGAAGATATTGAGTGAGAAAGAACCCAATTGTTTGCCGGTAAATGGAATCTATTGTGCGTAGGTCATAGTTCAGACAAGATGAGATGCTCGCTAACTGCGATACGGGGGACCATTATCGATCACATTATGCGGAAAATGTATTTAATGTCAAACAAGAATTATATTTACAACTACAAAACGCGTTGAATGAAACTAATTTTTAGACTTTATTATAGAATTATGTAGCCACTAATGTACTCTGTTTACTCCGAAAGAGATATAGCGTGAATATATATTATGTGCATATATATGTATATAAAAATCAATTGCTGTTCGTTAGTCTCGGTAAAACTCGAGAACGGCTGAACTAATTTGGCTAATTTTGGTTTTGAATTAAATGTTGAAGTCCAGGGAAGGTTTAAAAGGTGAGTAAATATGAAAAAAAAAATACTAGGAACATAGTAAAAACAACAATTTAGTTTTCCCATACAAACCACTCTGTCAAACATATGATGTCGATCAAAACAAAACAAAGGTATGCCTTCTAGTTGATTAGAGGTTGCATGTAATTAATGAAAATTATAATTTATACGCCAAGTAATCAAAAAAACATTACCCAAAAATGCTCCATAAGGCATTATAGTAAAAATATCATTACTTTAGATATGACTAAAGTCTTTCAATCCAATTTTATTTCTATTAGACTGCGACAATAACTATTGGCAGAATGAAATCTGACGGGGCAGCTATTAACATAAAAAAAACTTTGTTTTAGAGAAATAAGGCAGAACAAGGTCTGCCGGTACAGCTAGTTATTAATATTACTGAGATGTATTAAAAGAAGCAACTAATAATATTCCAAAGTCCCTTAAACGAAGCGTGAAGAGATATTTATGTTGGCTGGCATGATCCCTGCGCATGTTGATGGTTTTTTCTTAGCTCTTAATAATCATAGCAGGTTTTTTGGACCGCGCTATGCTAACTGGTATGGTTTGGCTACTTTTCCAAGAACAATAAAAGAAAATTATCAATAGATTCTGATTTTAGAACTCCTTCTTCTGATCATTAAAATTAACATATACTGCCCTGTTAAAATAAAGATCTATTTTATTTAATTGCACATTCCGACCAACTTCCACTACCCAATATCATAACTAGTTCAGAACAAAATTATTTCTTTTGATATACTCTGTGATACCAAGTTTCCGAATATAAATACGAGGGTAAGTTTAACACGGTACACTTCACTGCAAAGAAATTAAGCGGGGTCCACATGTACACTCGTATATATTTTTTACTCGATCGGTTCACCGTGTTTGTATTTCCGAGGCGTAACATGATTGCCCATGTGGACAGACGCTGGACATTCGTACAATTATATTAGTATTGGGGAACTTATGGGGAAATTAATAATTGGGATTTGGAGAAAAAAATAGCTTAATGATATCTTATGTCTGTCTTGTCAATTGCAAAGAATGTTTTATAATAATTATATATCTACATTTTAAATATTTTTCTATAAAAAATATTTTTGACGAATTTATAAAAAATCATTGTTTTCAATTTACGAATTGTTTTATTTTCTATTTGAAAAATGTGATAGGAAAAATTGCAAAATATGCTATTTCGAGAAACTTGATCTAGCAACACTGCAAATCATAACACGCCCGCCTTCTCTGACAATGCTAGTATAAAAGTGCTATTGTGTGGAATTGAAATAACGTGTCAACATAATATTTTGAAAGCTTATGTTAATCGTATACATTTTGTACTTTTCTAAAAGCGTTATCGATAAAGGAATGTTATTTTGTTTAGGCGTTCAAACGTACGTAATATGGTCTGCTGTATATCAGGTCGGGGTTCATACGATCAAAGAAAATACGAATTTAAAGAGGACACGTTTTCATTTTCGGTATATAATAAGGAATATACTAAAGTCGTTTACAATTATGAACCTTATTAGTGTATTGACGAATAATACGGATTCAGAAATTAGAGTGAGCAAGTGATATAAATGTGGACACGGCTTAAGGTACTCTTATCTGTAAACATAGTTTAGGTTGGTTACATATCACGTTTCAGTCACGTCAGCTCCAACACGATGTTGTTTACGCAGACCAACGTGAAAGGAAGTTTGGACATCTCACCTACAAACTTTTCGGGTTCATTCAGTTGTGAAACTTTGCAAATATATTTGTATTATAGATTTGGTTCTCTCCATATGAGTACGTACGAGTGTCTATATATCTTCAGATTTCGAAATAGAATATAATATATCTGCTTATTAACGGATATCGATAGATAGTATTATAAATCTACGATGCGAGATTATCAGAAATGATAAACATTTATGGTTCTGCTTTTGTTTAATAGAAATCGTATATAGTCCTGTCAATGTATTACTTGAAGGTCAGGTTTATATTGCTAACTAGCGTTATATTTAACAGTATTAGCAAGCGACTTTAATTACTATATGTATTACTAGCTGACCGGGCGAACTTCTTACCGCCATGAATGCCATTACTTACAATGAATAATAACTACTAACACAAATCAGTGAACATAAAAAATATTTTAGAGCTACTATATATACTGCCGAACAGAAAAATATGTGTTAATACGTTTAATGTTTAACATTAACTCACGAAAACCTATTATAAATACAAACTAAGATTTAATGACAATAACAACTGACAGATGACTTCAGTTCCATTTTATTCAACACATTTTTTCCAATAAATGATTTACGTCCTTTTTTTTGAGCTGACATAACTTTTTTATTTATGAACAGTTTAAAATAAAATTAAGTCTGTATGTTAAAAATCAGTTTTTCGTAATGTATTACGAAAACCTATAATGTGTATAATTACGAATTAAAAAAAAATAAGGAATAGTTGAGGACAGAGATAACTACTTCGTATCTACGAAAAATAAAGAAAAAAGTAAACTTATATTTTGAAACTCCGTTGCTAATTAAGCCTCCATGAACATGAAATTCTAATAACAACTCGCAATACGAAGAGTTGGAAAGTTTTAATAATTCCGAGGAACCACTTTCCAGTTTTTGTTGAGCAATTGTGATTACTAAGAAATCATTAAGTATATTTAGAAGGTTGTAAAATCATAAATATTTTATACAATGTATTGTTAACCGATAGTTTGGCTTATATTCATATTTAAAATAATTGATTATTTTAATTATACCGTCACACTATATCCATTACTGGTTGAGCAGAGATACATTAATGCTTGTATCCACTAATGCTAGCTACAAGTTGAACTAAAATAAACTGCGGAAGTATTGCAAAAAAGTATTTATATATACAAAGACAAAGAATATAAATAGAAGACATATAGAAGATAGAGAAAGAAGTATACATAGAAATTGGCGGTGGTGGCCTAGTGATAAGGGACCGTTATTTATAGATAGCGACGCGGATGGTCGTAGGTTCGAAATACGAGAAGTAGATATGGATATTTCCAGATTAGGTACGTATTTAGGCTCCACATGCTCACTAATGAAGGAAAACATCGTGAGACAACTCTCAAGGCATCTAATAGAAATGTCGTGTTTAAGTGGCCAGACAACGGCGATCTACTGCATTTACGTTACTGCGGTTACGTTGGACACAACATATAAGCGCAAAGTGAATACAACTACTAATGTACCTCTGTCACCTTGAAAGGGATATAGCATGGCGATATATTAGGTCCTTGCATATGAAATTGGCGTTTTTCGTACTGGCCACTTTAATCACAAATTTCTCCTCTTTGGTAAGGAATTTCAAATTCAAATTTGTACAGCTATAGACTCATGTATTTGTGCTTCGATGATCGTCATTCATTTGTTTTTCTTCTTCTGTATTTTTCTGTTTGTGTCACTCATTTTACAAAATGGAAAACTTAAAATATCGCATTATTTACGAGTACGAGTTCCGCCGTGGCACTAGTGCTGCGGAAACAACTAGAAGGGTGAATGATGTGTATGGCGGTCGTGTTGCAAAAGAAAACACAGTTCGTTTTTGGTTGCAACGTTTTCGTTCTGGAAATTTCGACCTGCAGAACAAGCCCCGTGGACGGCCTGAGACTCAAGTTGATAATGAAGAGTTGAAGGCTATTGTGGAAGCGGATCCATCGCAAACCACGTCCGAGTTAGCTGCAGGCTGCGATGTTAGTGATAAAACTGTTTTAATTCACTTGAAGCAAATTGGGAAGATTAAAAAGCTTGAAAGGTGGGTACCTCACGAATTGACTGAAGCAAACCAGCAAACGCGCGTCGACTGCTGCGTTACATTACTAAACCGGCACAATAATGAAGGTATTTTAAACCGAATCATTACCTGTGATGAAAAATGGGTTCTTTACGATAATCGGAAGCGCTCAGCGCAATGGTTGGATCCTGGCCAGCCAGCCAAACCCTGCCCCAAGCGAAAATTAACCCCAAAAAAGTTACTTGTAAGCGTTTGGTGGACTAGTGCCGGTATTGTTCATTACAGTTTTCTCAAATCTGGCCAGACTATTACGGCTGATGCCTATTGTCAGCAATTGCAAACCATGATGGAAAAGCTAGCGGCTAAACAACCTAGGCTGGTCAATCGCTCCACGCCACTGCTGCTTCACGACAACGCTAGACCACACACTGCGCAACAGACGGCTACTAAATTAGAAGAGCTTCAATTGGAAAGTCTAAGACATCCTCCGTACTCCCCGGACCTTGCTCCAACAGATTACCATTTTTTTCGAAATTTGGATAACTTCTTGCAAGGGAAAAAATTCAACTCCGATGGGGCAGTCCAAATCGCCTTCAAAGATTTTATTGATTCCCGTCCGACTGGTTTTTTTAGTAAAGGGATCAATGAACTACCTATGAGATGGCAAAAGTGCATAGAAAATAATGGTTCATACTTTGATTAATTAAATATATTATATTAAAAAATATTCGACTTTTTGTTCCTCCCATACAAAACGCCAATTTCATATGTAAGGACCTAATATTATTATTATTATTAGAAGCCGTGGTGGCTGCCGGCAGAATAGAATAGCACCTCCCTCTTCTTGCTGAGGTGTCGTAAAAGGCGACTAAGGTATCTCTTTAACACCGGAATTCAACCAGGTGTTCAGAGAAGGACAACTCGACGAAACCTGCATCCCGCTCCCTCCCGATCGTACTGGTTCTCCATTCCATCGGGCCTGAGGGAGCTCGGACGAGAGAGTGCTTTTCTGGCTGCGCGTCCAGTTATGCACTTAAATATCTCCTGCGCAATTGGCTGTTTCCGAAAACTGGACCTCGAATTTCTTAATCGGTGTTGAAACAGTCGCCGTGGCCGAAACCGGCTAGGACATGATCATTATTAGAAACGAGAATATATTCAGTATTCATTAGCTTAATTGGCTTATGCTTCTGTGTTTTTGACCCACGTTCATAATTAACTGGTTATAATTAAGTTTGTTGATGTACCAAAATAAAATAATTCTGTAATCCACAGTATATTTGTAGAAATAAAAATTAACAGATAAAATATTAGCATATTAATAAATAGGTCTTTTTATTCAATTTCAGTGTCGCACCAATAAGAATATTATTTTTATTTAGAAAATAAATAGTACTTACGATTTTGAATATCTACAACAGGATGGTAATAGACGCCAATACTTATTTACAAGGCTATTTGAAATCCTCAAATTCAAATGACGCGGGAAATCTACTTTTGGCTTATGTTTGATGTATTTGATAAAAACAGTGAAGCAGAAAATTACATTTCCATGTCAATATATCTAGAGAAACTTTAGTTAATGTTTACGTCAGCGGAAAATTGGCAATGATCGAATACGGCAGAGTATTGCGGAAAGCTGATATAATTTCCGAAATATTGGTAAAATCAGACGATGGCACGTTAATTGCGGAATAAGCTAGGCTTCATGTTTTAATTTAACCTTCATGAATTATTTTAGATACATATTTTACACGGAAAAAATGTTTGCTCACCCTGATATAAGCACATTAAAAAAATATTTTTTATTCTTACTTTTACATACAGTAAATGATTTGAAATATGAAAGTAACAAATTTTTTATACTAGTTTGTCTGCCTCGCGGTCTTATACCGGCTGCACGGAGGAGAGTGTTCTCAGGAACTGTATTCCTTGACTCCACCAGCTCTATTCCATCACAAAGCCACTAGACATCGTGTCGGATACCACCCGTATGTGGTGGATGATCCTTTTATCCGCACGAGAAGATTCGCTTCTACATTCATCATGCGAACGGCTAAGAAGTGGAATATGCTTCCAGCAGCCATATTTTCGCGGTCTTATGACCTGGGAGTCTATAAGAGAAGAGTGAATAGGCATTTGTTGGGCGAACGCAGTTCACCATCGGACTCATCTTCACCTTCCACCAGGTGTGATTGAGGTCAAGCGTTCGCCTATAAATTAATAAAAAGTGTAATATAGGAACAACAGCGATGACACTGGGATGAGAATCTAAGGACAGTTGCCAGCTTTATGTCGGCACACGAAACGACGGGGAGGAGAGAGCAGTTCGCGCTGGATCAACTGTGTGACTGAATCTCCTCCTGACACAGGCTGGGCGGTGGACGTCGAGGACGTCCGCCGTCCGGCGGAGAGTGGGGTGGAGCCAGCGTGAGTGTGTCTCTCCCAGTGAGGAGGCCTGCCTAAGGCCAATCGGTCGCCGGGCCTTCGGAAGTATCTGGATTCCTAAGTCCAGCAAAGGCGAAGAGTAGGCAGTGTTGGCACCCCGGTGGTTTTAGTCGGTGCAAGTTCGACGCACCAGAGGAGTGACCCTCACCACTCTGCTGACGGTCCGAAAGGATGTCCACCGGGTTAACAAAAAAAAAAAGCTTTATGTTGGCACACATGGACTGAACGTAAGGGCACTATGTTTATAATACCAATACCGTCCAATAGACGTACACAAGCTGATCCCAAAACGTGATAAGTTAAGCGAGGCTCTATGACGGTGTTTGTAGTAAGATTAAAATGCTGCTTTGCAATGTCTTCTTACGCCTATTGAACTGGTGTTAATAGAAAAATAGATATGAATTAAATGGAGAAAACTTACATGTCAATACGAGGAACTACAAAAAAGGCAAAGGAAAAAGGAAAGCAAAGCATCATGTTAGAAGGTCATGACCCCTGTTAATCTAAAAACCACTTGTTAATTATAATAATAATAGCTCTTTATTCCATTAAAAATAATACATACAAAAGATAATTTATTTTTTCGCACTTTTATTTAATGGATCCCTTTCGGGTAAGAGCCTCCTCTAATCCATACCATTTATCTCGGTCTATCTTTGCGTTAAAATCACCCATAACTATTAGTCGCTATTACTTGCATTGCATGAGCGTTCTCCAAGTCCTTGTAAAAAGTTTTGAGATCCTCCTCTCTTGCTTTTCAGTTGGAGCGTAGGTTTGTATTATTGATATTATATTATCACCAACATTTAGTTTATGTAATGCTATTCTTTCCGAAATCCCAATGAAATCTACTGTGTTGTTTTAATTTTTTATTTATTAGAAAGCCAACTCCGTATTTTCCTACTATCTGTCCAATGTAACATAAAATAAAATTGTAGTATTCTTCAATTTTTTGCCATGTCCTCCTTATTTCTGCAAGCCCTATTATATCCCAGTTAATCCTCTTAAGCGCATACTATAGTTCGATTAATCGTTCAATTGTTGCTAGGTATCTTACATTTTAGGTACAAATTTTTTAATGTTTGCTTAGTTATTTTTTTTTATTTCATGAAAAAGCATTGGTCATTGGTTCCAGATTGGTCGATTTGTTGATGTTTTTTTTATGAATTAGAGGGTTTTGGTCATACTCCTCCGCGGTGACCATCCGAGTTGGAGGAGGGAGAGGGATCGCTGTGTCTTGTTATTTTGAATTAGATATACCTTTCTTAGGAGTTTCCAAAGTCGAATTATCTTTATTGCATGAATTAGACCAGTATGAAGAAATTTTATTCTTTTTTTGGGTCTGCGTTTTAGTTTCTCTCGTGATTTTATCCTTACTTAATTGAGGTGGGGATATTGATAGCATTCTTTTGTTGTTTTGACCTGGTTGATTGTTCGAAAAATTAGATGTAAAAGGCAGTATTATTAATTTATCATATCTTATTATCACTCTATTCCCATTCTTTCTTTCTTTCTTTGCTTGTTCTTGTAATTTTTTTCTTATTTCCAGAATTTTAGGGGGATAATCTTCTTGGATAAAGTAATTAGTGTTTCGCAGTTTATTTTTATTCTTCATTATTTCTATCTTTTTTCCCAATGTAGTCAAAGTTAATACTACTGGCCTAGTCTTATCGGAAGTTTTTCCAATTCTTCTTAAATTTTGTATTTCTTCCGTTTTGCAGTCTACACTAGCAATATCATTCAAAATTAACAGTATTTTTTGAGTTAGCTCATGGTAGCTATATTCATTTTCTTCAACTCCAAATATAACTACATTTCTTTGTCTTTGAATCTTTTCTATCATATCCAATCTTTTTTCTTGTGAATCTTGTTTTAATTCAATATTTTGTATTTTTATTTGCATATGCTCAAATTTTTCGTTGAAATTTTTATTTATGTTTGTTGTTATATTGTTCTCCATTTCTTTTAAAGAGTTTTTGGTTCCAAGAACTTCTTCTTGTAGTGATTTGAACATACTTCTTATTTCTTCCATTGTTTATAGTGCTATTATAGCCCTCTGTTATACTATATTGTGAGCGCGTTATCGTTTTGCTCGCGATGATACTTAGTTTATGTTGAAGAAAAACTAGTTCCTATATAATTTTGTAGATGTCGTTACATGCAATAGTACATCATCATTATCCTTTATTTCGTCAGTTTTAAAGTGTTTATGTTTTTATTTAGCGTTAACCACTGAATTAATGTAAGTTATCACTGTGTTTTATAACATTGTTCTTTTATTGAAAAATTTGAAAGTTTCTACCCTTATTTATGTGGATTCACTTTAAATGGTTCGCATCAAATTTTACCGCATACCTTCACTGATTTGTTATTACCTTCACTGATTTTTTATTGTTTATTTTTTATAACTGCATTTATTTCACGATATTTATTGTTCACTTTTCACTTCACAACATTGAGCTTGAATATTTATCGTTGTATATAGTTTTTAAAGTGTTTATATATATTTTTTATAATTAAATAACAGAGTGATATAAAAGTAAACTGTAGGTCGCGGCGTCAATTAAACCGTTTCATTAGTCTTTAAAGTGATTTTTGTAAGTAATCCGATCGTAGATCACATGTGAAATAATTAAATTTCTTCAATATTATATGATTATAACTTATATATGTTTATGAATATAATTATCTGATGTTTTTGGAAATGTTATAGTGCCACGAGTTTTGACGTCGCGTCAACCGTACATTTTGTATAAAGCGCAGGTCAGGAATGCGAGGAATATTGTTCGCATCTTTAAGACGGTTCCGCACAGTACCTACTTGGTACCCTAGATGGGTTGCAGCGCAGGGCTGTCTGCATTGTGAAAGATCCAGATGTTACTAAGCATCTTGAATCGCTTCATACTTTCCTACCGTCCGTATCACGGCGAGTATTCTAAAGAATTGTTTAACCTTGTTCTTCCCTTTCCTTCCCATAATAGAAATACGCGAGCGAGTTTACAAAATCACAGCATTACATTAACTCATATTCCAAATAGGACTACAAAATTGTCAACCTCTTATTTTTGTCGAGTAGTGAAGCTGTGGAACGGTCTTCCGGCGAGCGTGTGTCCATAGTCCTATGATATTGGAATTTTGTATGTGAGGCGTGAGGAGATATTTGTGCAGGTCGGCATGATCGATCTATCGATGTGTTTTTCTTTGCTGTTGAAAGTCGTAGTCATTTTTGGATTGCACCATGCTTACCATCATGTGTGATGTGGACACCTTGCCGAGTTACGATTAAACAAAACTTTAGTCATTTGGTTGAGAAAAATCAAACCGGAGGCAGTTTATTTAAATACGGAAAGTTATCTTTTATCGACTGTAGCAACTTTTCGGACTTCTAATTATTTTTCCCAAAGTTGCTGAAACACATTTTCACGTAGTACGCTTTATCTAAGTTATTATTCTTGATTTACAGAGGCTTCGTAGCTTTGTTTACAAAGGCGGAGAAATTGAATGGTATATTACTTTATTAAATGAATACTGATGGCATTACTTTATATTTGTGGCTTAAAAACTTCGGTGATTGAATAAAATAGGTTCTTTTAAACACCAAATAATTACGGTCATGCATGAAATAATTATAGTCATGCTAACGGCTCATGTGATGGAAAGTAACTACTGTGGCATATAAACGAATGCAAAAGCAAAAGCAATTGAGGATTGCACCTTGTTAGTAAAGATGGGTTAATGATATTTCATTCTTACAAACTGGTTTATTAGAGAAAATCCACACGTTAAAGAATAAAATGTCTAGTTTGTTATTGAAATTAAATATTGAGGCGGCCGATCGTAACCTTTATTTTTCATTGGTTCTCGTAAAATCGCATGAAAAGCATCGCATTGAAAAAACGCGCGAGTGCAACGAACGATCGTTTTCGTCACTGAACCCAGTAGTCCAGGCTTGTCGCTGTTAGAGAAAATACGCACTACAATATTTAAAAAATACATTGAAAATATATAAGTTCTAGTATTCAATTTAGATATTTATTTATTATTAAAAAAAGTTTAAATTTTCTTATCGCCACATGGCGTCAATAGTAGTAATGTGGGTACTAAAGAAAATACAAGATATATTATGTATTGTTTCAATTTAACCGATTTAATAGCATTCATAGTAATGCTGATGAAAATATCTACAAATAATTCCCTGTTGAATTATTAATGATACCTATTGGTCATGTTACATCTCTACGAACAAGCTTGAGCTACAAGCAATTACGAATATTATATTTCATGTATTCAATTAAAAATATATATAACTAGCTGTCCCGGCAGACCTTGTTCTGACCTATTTCTCTAAAAAAAAGTCACATTGTTTATTTTAATGTTAATAGCTTCCCCGTCAGATTTTATTCTGCCAAAACACATTGGCCTGTCGGCTGTTTTTTGAAAATTGTTGAAGGAACCTGGCCTTAATGCTTTATGTATAAAAATTGACAAATATTGACATTAATATTTATACGTCACTCAATTGTTTTGCCTTCCCGGAACTCGTCCACTAACATTTAAACTTTATGATATGGTGTTAAAGTTCAAATTGACTTTTAAATATTGTTACGATTTTTTGTATGAGAATATAGAAAAGTGTTGTTTTTAGACTTTTTCAGACAATTCTTTTAATTTTTCTCTCCGTAATAACCTTCCCCGGACTTCAACAAACACAACAAAAAAATAATCAGCCAAATCGGTTCAGCCGTTCTCGAGTTTCGCGCTTATACATATTTAACGATTCATTTTTATATTATAGAAGATAGAATAACTGTGTAAAAGACTCGTAGTTAATATAACAAATTCTGCATGATGCACATACAAACATACAAAAATCAAGTTTCCTAAACAAATTGACAATCATTTGACTTCAGAAGTTTTCTGATAATGAAATTCTTCGTTATTTTTAAATATATTATATTGACATACAGATGATACCGCTCCGTTTATAATAAAAAATATATTGAAGATTAATTTTAATTTTATCTTTAACAGGCATGTATTACCCGAAGGCAAGCTAGTGCTAGGAGCCCGAAGATCTCTCGTGGATGCTGGGAGTGGCAGCAGTAGCTCCATTCTTCGTTGTAAAGCGTCAAATCGTGCAGGAACGGTATTGTCCAGGCCAGTATTGCTGCAGCCAGGTAAGTTACATTAATCTAAATATATATAACTCAAAGGTGACTGACTGACTGACATAGTGATCTATCAACGCACAGCCCAAACCACTAGACGGATCAGTCTGTAATTTGGCAAGCACGTAGATGCTATGACGTAGGCATCCGCTAAGAAAGGATTTTGATAAATTCCACCCCTAAGAGGATACAATAGGGGATGAAAGTTTGTATAAGTTCATCCAATAACTTGATAATTTTAGCGCCTAATAACAGATTAGTTAAGAATATTATGTACAAAGAAGTTTTGTAGGCCCTAATTTTTTACACACGCTAAACAAAAGTAAAGCCGCAAAAACTATACCTAATTAATAATAATACTTCTTAACGCGACCGAAGCCGCGGGCATAAGCTAGTATTATATATGTATCAAATAATAGGCTAATCTTAAAGAGCTTCGATAACTATCTTAAGAGGCTCTCACTTGGTTGTTGGATCCAGGGTCGGATATAGAAGACAGTGTTACCCGATACGGTATATTTTGTGAGGAAGTTTCTCATTTTGGGTTCCTAACTACTTGTGGCGCAGACCTGGCACCCAATTGGTCTACAAATCTTTATATAATAAAATGCATATGACTTTTATATATGTATTTATTTTTAAATACTGAATTATCATCGTAGAGCCTAAACTATTTACTACACACTACTAGTGTTATTTTTATGACCTAGACATGCTCCACCGTCCTTAGTCAAATCCACCCTTAGCACATACTAAGGCCGGGGTTTTTTTGTATGTATTTGTGAAACATGGTTTAACAGATTTATGTCAGATCCGTTAAATTTGTAGTAAACAGTATGAAAATCGGGATCTTAATTTTTACTTATGAAATAAAAAACGTGTTTCGATTTTATTGGAATATCAAACCCCAAGAGAGGATGGAAACGTTCAAAATATGAATTTTTCACCGGGCAATGCCGGGTCACCGTAATAGCTAGAGTAGCTAGTAATATTATGGGGTCGCGGCCGCTCAGGGGGAGGGGGGCTGAGCGACTGGTTAGTGACCCTCGAGAACTAGGCAGAGCATTGTGACGTGGTCTGCCTAAATACAATGAGTAGTGGCGGGGAAGATATCTTTTTCCGAGTTTGTGCCCAGCGGGTGCGGCGCGACGGGGCTGTGGCGAATTGATTACAGTCCCCGCCAATGCGCAGAAGAAGTCACCTTGGGGTTTTTAGTCGGCACAAGTCCGACACACCTCGGTCTCGCGCAACCCTCCAGTGTGGCCGAGAGGGTCCTATGAGGATTTTCCCCAAGTAAAAAAAAAAGCTAGTAATATTATAAATAGATAATTAATGTCAGTTTTTAGTATATAGCAGGTAATCTAAACGACCCACCCGATTTAAAAGTACTTTTACTAATATTTAGATTATTACTCGTGCTAATCAGGAATTTGATATTGACATAGTTATTGCGTTCGTCGGGTGCGTATTTATTGCGTATACTGTAAAGCGAATTGTTCTGTCGATACCTTTGGGTCGTTATATAAGCTGGCAACGTGTGAAGGTACGTAAAGCTAAACTCATATAACGTTAATTACACGGCTTCGGATTATACAAGCATATTGAAAATACAATTAGAAACTCAATATTGTTTTTCTTTTGAGCATATTGCCTTCCTTCTCAATTATGTCCGGGCATAATGGAAATTGTAAAAAGTTGTAAACAACAAGTCCTTGTAATAAACAGATGTACGAAAAGAGGGAAAAACAAATTACAACTTCGAGTCGAGTTGGACCAATTAACTTTCCGTTACACGGCGAGGGAAATATGAAATAAAATAAAAAACAGCCCACGGCTGCGCGTTTTTTTGTACGGAAAACTTTTAATTAAGGGATTAAAAATGACATTATAGCGGGTTCGCGACCAGGTAACTTTCTTTTGTTCGCTAAATATTCTTAAAAATAATCTTGGTTCGTACGACGTTGTTATTAGGTAAATAGCTAAACGTTGCTATGGGCCCTATTCTTTATTACGGTTTGTTAAAACCTACTTAGTCTTTCTCCCTTGGGGCCGTGTAAATAGAGTACTTCGTCTAAATAAAGGTGCTTTTAAGAAAATTAGTTGTGAAAGCATTTCTGCAAAAATATTGGGATTTGAGAGATTTCTTACAATAAAATTACAAGAATTTCGAACAATTTCGTAATTGTGATTTATCATATTTAGGTTTTTGTAAATTATAATTATTTGGGGTCATATTATAATCACACTTTTAGAACAAAACTGTGATAATTTGGATCATGTTTCTAAGACTTTAAAATAGCGTATTAACAAAAGTAGTGAATGTGTAAAGTAAAACAATTTCAATAATTTTCTCATTTCCCCGATATCTAATTAGGTGTATTCGAAATTAAATACGGTTTCTTCAAAATAATTTGCAAGTAACAGTAAAAAAAAAACAAAACACATTGTTATTATTAATTCTTTGGTGTATATACTTTTTTTTTATAACCCGGGCGAAATCCCTGACGGACCTCAGGAGACGGTCATGGGTGCCCCCCGGTGTGTTGGACTTGCACCGACTAAAACCCCCGGGGTGTTTCTTCCTCTCGTATGACCGGGGCCGGAGGTAAAGTGTTATCCTCTTCTCCGAACCTCAGCGACGTCTGGCCTTTTGTCATAATTAAGGCCGCATCTCTGCACCGCGAGGAGTGGTGTAAGGAGCCACCCCTCGCTCACCTCAGTATTTTGGGGCGGTGTGCGGAAACACATTACACACCGATCTCGCCTGGATAAGTTGGGCGGCACGCTCTCTCAAGCGGACCGCCCAGGCGTCTTGTCCGGATTCTTTGTGTATATGAGATAACTAATATTAAGTATAAAGTTGAATATAATCAAAAATTCCTTTGTTATTTCGCTGAATAAATCTAATTTATGTGAATATTTGAAAATAGTATAATAATAAAGTTACATTTCTGTTGAGGAAAGGAAAGTTTTAATTAGAGATTGAATGGAATTATATCTCTCGTTTCGAAAAAATGACATAGTTAAATAAATGGAAAAGCTTTTTTATTTAAAAAATCTCGTTCAATACACAAATCCTTTTCTGAACAACTTCCCGAATATCAACTCTGTAAACCTTGAAATATGTGAAAAAGTTTTAGCCTCGGATTTTGTTTTCTCGAAGTTTGAACGTACAAAGGCATTATTTGATACAGGATCCAAAGCTAAAAGGAAAAGAAAAGAACTACCTATTATAAATTAGGTTATCGCTTAAACGCCAAAGTTTTGGCAGTGGCTCATCGCATAAGAGAACTTATTGATGTTGACGGTAATGAGACGAAAAGTTGCCTTCTTCGGACTTATGTAGAGAGGATCCAAATATTGATTTATGAGGTTGAATCTTGAGGCCATAATTCCGAGGAAAAGAAGTCCAGGCCGACTTGGACATAAGAGACTGGATGACATTAAAAAGTGGACTTGACTAAGCGTGCTTGTTTTCAAGAGAACAGCTTGGGATCGCAAGAAGTTTTGCCTATTGATATCCAAACTTTATTATGGAAATATCATTCCTGGATGATAATCAAATTATTTGTTAATAAAACCGATTACCGATCTTTGGAATCTACCGATTGTTGTTTTTATTTAGCAATTTTAATTATATTTTACTGAATTTAAGATAATAATTAATCATTTATTTTTATTAAAACAAAACCACCTCACAAATATGTTTATGTTTTAAAATATACAAATGACTAATCAGTAACGTAGCAAAACTCATTAACACGACTCATCGTCAGAAGAATATGGTATGTAAGAAGAGTAATTAAAATGCTAATAAATTACCGTCATATATTAAGGCTCATTTTGTTCCCGGTAATGTATAAGAGCATTAATCAATTTAACCTGCCAGCTAAGCCGTGTACAAATGCTTCCGTGTTAACTCGAATGAACTTCATACCGTGAAGTTACCTGTAGGTAGTACTACGGGAACCCTCTAAAATCGACACCGGCAAAGTATCAGTAACAAGTTTTCCGCGGAATCGAAAACCTTAGCACATTCCCTTTCGAACTTAGTAACTAGCTCTGAAGTTACAGATTTTACCATATTTTAATATTTTCTTCAACAATGAAGCCGACTACAAAGAGAAAATTGAAAGGCAACAAATGGGTGCGCAATAGGAGCTTATTCTCATTCAAATGAGTTTCGAAGGAAGCATTCGACACTTTGATGTTTAATATTTATTTACTTTGTTTCAGTTTTAAAATACTTTTTTAAAACAATGAACGAATCTTCTGAGCACTGAGCGTCGTTAAATTAACATAATATTATAGAAAATTCGCAAATATTTTTTCTTTCAAATAATTTATTTTTCGCTGAAGTGATTTTACGAAATTCTATTTAATATTCTATTATACAAATACAAATATTATTATTACCTTTATTTGAATTAGGAGTTTTCCTTAAAGGCATTGTTTTAAGGTTTCTTTATTCCGAGGTATATCATTATAATACAGTTATAGTGGGTAATAATCACACTGAACAACTCGAATAATCTAGTTTTCCACATCTAGAGGAACAAAAACTTCACGTCCAAGCGTTATCGTTATCATATTAATAGATATTTTTCTAATTTATTAAGATCTAGTTGGAATATCGCTGTGTTAATACTAGAATTTAGATGTATATATGTAAGTATAAATTGTATTAAAACTATATATTATGTGTAATTTATAATAATAAAAAAAAATGTTATCTAATGAAATTACATTAATTTAGATATCATTTTATAAGACAAACAATCTGCATAAAACAAATGAAGAAAAACTTATACACACAAAATAAAGTTAGTTATGAAATGGCATCTCAAACAAAGCCATTTCATACGGAATTATTCTTTTCCATATTTCTTTCTATTTACTTTTTTGTTTTGACAAATTTCGTAATTCTTCGCAATTAGAGACCATTATTAAAATTAATGTGAAATTACCAGTCTTTGTTACAAGAAATTGAATAAAGTTGGCTCTCCTGTTACACAATTTTTGAGTGAACATAAAAAAACGAGATGCGTTATATTTCTTTATTGAAGTCAAAATGAACTAGTAAAAGCAAGAAAGCATTGTATCATGAAATATTATTTCTATTTATGCATACATTCGCTTACTTTTTCATTTCCATTAAAGTCATAAAAGATTCGATGCTGAAGGTCCCGATATCGAATTTCAGTACTGACATGCTTTTCTATGACGAACAGATTAATTTATGGATTCATGGATGTGTATATATGTATTTTTGTAGGTATAATGTGGTCTACTAATAATACACATATAAGCCAGTTTAGGACTAGATTTACCACCTTTCCTTCATAGAGATGACATCTGCGTAATCCCTTCGCCAGGTCGTAAGAGGAACACGGATTCCCAGACCTGGCTTGCAGCGAATAGAAGAATACCACCAGGGTTTTAGCCCAAATTAGTCTGGCTAACCTTGACGGTCCTCTCGCCACGACGACATTGACAGTCCTATACTGGCTTCTCCCTCGGGTTGCATAATAAAATGTGCAAAATAAATTTCTAAGCATAATAATAATTATGATTATTTGTTTAGTTGAAGATGCCGTTCTTTCTCACACGGTTCGCCAGTTGACGCCAGCTAAAGTCGGCGGATCCGTGGTACTGCGATGTGAGCTATCCCCTCAGGTTGGATTTGTGGACATCAGGTGGCTTCAAGACGGCCTGCCTTTGTCATCAGGATATTTAAGTGGAGGTAAAAATGTAATTAAATCAGTGACAGCTTTGGATAGAGGATAGTGAGGCTTAAAACCATAATTAAGAATATAATAATTCAAAGAATTATAGGATTTTTTCAATTGCGTGTAAGTTCACAGTTATTTTAATCACAATTACTTGCTCAAAAATAAATATGTGATTTTTTTTAAGGATTAAAATGATTTCATGAGAGGGTGAAAGGAAGAGTTTTCCTTACCTTAGCGTTCGTATTATGAATAAAGAAATTATATTTTTATTACGTCAAAAATGAAAAAAAGACTAATTCAAATTAATATTGATTCTCGACTTTTCTACTTAAACTTCTCTATATATTTAGAAAACAGATGGGTGTCTGGAGCTGGAAATCTTCTTTTCGGCTCAGATTTAACACAAGCCGACATTCAGGCAGAATATTCGTGTTCCGCACTTGACACGCCCAGCGCTCCTCTAAAACTTACAACTGACGGTATGTATAATCAAAAACATCAACTATTATAGGTATAATAAAAAAGGCACTGCTTTTTAAACAGTGATATTTGAGGGTAGGGTGCGAGATTTTCTTTATTTATTATCAGTTAGACAATTGATGTAACTGAAAAGTGCCTGCATCTGTTTTGCATTTTTATTCATTTCTTTTTGTGATTAAATATTTGTCGATTTATTTATTTTCTTTTTTAAATTTTAAGTTTATTATAATTCTTTCTGTAATTGGTTTTGGAATTTGACGGCCTAAAAGCGCAACGGCCTCGCCTGCAACATGAAAGGTTTCGGTTCGAGACCCGGTATCGGCCAACTTATTTAAAGTGAATAGATTAGTTTATAGCGAGTCATGGATGTTTATATGTGTTTAAGTGTGTTAATTTTCGTCTAGTACCTATAATATAAACACTAGTTTGGAACTAGGTCAGTGTGTTTAATTGCCCACAAATATTATTTATAGTTTTTGATTTCGTACTCTTTATTGAATACAGTGCAATATTTTAACATTTAAAAATACGAATATTAATTTTAATATATAAAAATATGTGAACAAGTGAGAGCGAGGCCTAAGTGGCTTATATCTATTATAGTTCTGCAAAAAAAATTATCAACATTTTAATGTTTCGTATATGTTTTGGATACTGTAAAATGTGTCAAAACTATCACAACGTAATACTTCACTAATACAATTATCTATATTACAGTCCAACAAATTAATAATAAATAATTTGCAATCGAAAATAAATTGCCATGATCGAGGAGTACAATTTCTATTATATTCGCTAATAGGTTTCTCAAATTGACTTTGTTTGGTTTCCACACTATAGGAAACCATACATTTTTAGTTTAAAATAATATAAAATATTCTTTGATATCTTCAGTAAATATAAACAATTTCTTTATTTAGACAGCAGTTGGCTGGAAAATATTGATTTGAATTCAGTAGAAGTGCGGGCGGGAGGTACGGCGGTACTTCCGTGTATCTTGCGACATATCAACGGGCATATAACGTAAGTATCTAAGATATTATTTGTGTGTTAATATTATAGGGTAAACACTAATGCATAAATACTAGTATGTTAGTAGTTGCAAACATGATGCAAAGGAGAAGAAATTGTTGAAGTGAATTTATCCTATTAGCTAAAATATAAATGTGTCAGAAAATAGAGAAAATATGAAATTTCTATAATATTTCCATGCAGCTTTTCTTTGCTTAATAAAAGTGATTGAGTACCAGAATAGTTTGATTAAGTTTAGATACTTAAGACGCGGCTGTGGAGAATCGATTGCAGGACCCACAGTCCCTGTCTAATGCAGAAGTAGTCACTTTGGGGTTTTTAGCCGGTACAAGTCCGCCACACCTCGGCTGCGCCTCCCCCTACGTGCGGCCGGGACGGTCCGATGAGGAATTTCCCGAAGTAAAAAAAAATTTAGATACTTACTATATTAATTTTTCAATTATTTGCTCTATTCTTTAAGCAGTATAATAGTTAAAAAACGAGTAGTTTATTGTATACAAAGTTAAATATAGTTTTTTCTTGTTTAAAAAATAGCTAAAAAATATAACATATCTTAAAAAAAGACAGTTAACAACTTTTACAACTTTCAAACAATCGGATTTAGTAAGCTATATAAACAGATAGTGTACCAGTAATATTTATACTTTACTAGCTGTCCCGGCAGACCTTGTTCTGCCCTATTTCTCTAAAACAAAGTCACATTGCTTCCCCGTCAGATTTTATTCTGCCAAAACCTATTGGCCTGTCGGCTGTTTTTTGAAAATTGCTGAAGGAACCTGGCCTTAATGCTATATGTATAAAAATTGACAAATACTGACATTAATATTTATACGTCACTCAATAATTGTTTTGCCTTCCCGGAACCCGTCCACTAACATTTAATCTTTATGGTATGGTGTTAAAGTTCAAATTGACTTTTAAATATTATTACGAATTTTTTGTATGAGAATATATAAAAGTGTTGTTTTTAGACTTTTCAGACAATTTTTTAAATTTTTCTCTCCGTAATAACCTTCCCCAGACTTCAACAAACACAACAAAAAAGAAATCAGCCAAATCGGTTCAGCCGTTCTCGAGTTTCGCGCTTATACACTTTTAACGATTCATTTTTATATTATAGATTATGCTTTCGTTTAAATGTAAAACATAATATATTGAATTTAGAAACATTATTAGGTGGCAGCGACAAGAGACGGGAGGCACGTGGGCCACAACGGTAGCCGAAGGAACTGTTCGCGGCGAAGCCTTAATATTATCAAAAGTACACATACATCATGCAGGAAAATTCGCTTGCTCATCTGGGCCTGAGTCATCACCTCGGATTATAATACGATTGATTGTCTATGAACCTTTGACTATAACCGTATCACCAAATCCATTGGTAATGATCATTCTCCGGACTATTAATTGCACATATTTTTTATTACAATAGTTTTTCAGTATAGTATTGTAATTAAAATGAACTAGCTGAACTGGTGAACTTCGTACCGATTAACAGGCAATGAGGTCCGTTTTCAATTGACCTAAGCCTACTTTATCTCTCCCATGTTCTCTTCCCACCTCACTCTCCCTCCCCATTCTTCATTCATTCCTTCCTAAACCCCCGTCACCCTCCTTTTTCCCTCTATGGTGTAACTAACACGACTTTGTTTTATATGAATATATAGATTATTAGTATATTGAAAGATGTTATATTTGTTAAAAATAGCGGACAACTAATAATTGTTTCTATTTTTTTTTTGCATATTTACTCTCTAGCCAGCTGATGGTAAGCACTTTTCGCATCCTACGAACAGTCACAACTGAAATAATATTTTTGCCTTGCAAATGTAGAACAACTTAATGTATCTAAAACGAATCAATTTAATATAAGTATGATGTAAATACAACTCTAATTAGAAATACTGAATTCTTTTAACAAAGCTATAAAATAATAATCGTAAAATTTATAAAGATACAGAAAGAAAGAAATACTCGCTACAAAGTTTAATTATTATGGACAAAAAGTTGAAATGGCTTTATTGGGAAGTAAAGATGAGTAAAATCATGATATCATTGGTAATTTAACAGTGATAAATGAAAATTACACGTAACGCGAATGAAATAGCAATATGATAAAACTACTAGTCCGAAAAAGATGAAACGAATACTTTAGTTGTCAATTTGGAAATGAAATTTTATTATAAATTATGAAATATTTTTAATACTTCGTAGATGATAGCTACAGGAGGATCGGGACATTTTAACTGTACCGTCCACGGTGGACGCAGTGGAGGGATCACACTAAGTTGGCAACACGAAGGAAGGCCTCTCCACTCTCCTCATTCCAGGTTAACTCTTGGCCCTGTGCGTTCACATCACGGTGGTCTTTATCAATGCACTGCCCACGATCATATTGATTCTGCTGTTGGAAATGCTGAGCTCGTCATAGCTGGTAATATTTATGTTTCTTTTAATTTCTTTACAATTCTAAAAACTAGATGTTTTCCGGTGTTCTCTTTGGATAATTTATTGAATGACCCTATTTAACCTTAAAAGACTATAGTAAAGTATAGTAAATTCTGTAACAGTTTATTTAAAATTGTTTAACTGGGTTTTAGATAGGCCGCCTCGATTGGTTTCGTCATTTAGTGAAGCAGTAGCAAGAATAGGCCAAAGCATAGCTCTGAGATGTGCTGCTTCAGGGGTTCCTTCACCGAGAATATTTTGGACTTTAGATGATAGACCACTTCCTGCTGCACCAGATAAGTAAGAAACATCTATATTACTTGTAGAATATGCTATTGTTGTTGAAATAAACTAGCTTTTTATTCTGGGCTATTTCACTCTTATACTCCATAATCGCACACATTTGCCGTCACAATAACATGCTAGATCTGGGGAATATTTAATTAATTGGATTTGTAGAAAAAAAATCTTAGCTTTAATTATGTAGTATTAGAGGACTGTTTACTTATAAACTAAAATAGAGATTAATATTTTTAAAATGTATGTATTCCAATTTAGAAAACCTTTATGTTAATATTTCGGCAAACATTATTAATTTCCCCTTTATTTATAATTAGATATAGCGTAAATACCAGGGCAGAAACTTTACCTGGAGCTGAAGAAGGAACAATAATATCAACTTTAAGTATAACTATTAGAAGCACCGATGAAGGTGGCAGATATGGATGTAATGCGACCAATACTCGTGGATCTCATGCACATCAAGCCAGGCTTAATGTTTATGGTATGACCAATAAAAATATTGATATAATTAATTTATTATATTAGATACAGTTGTGAAACATGTTTTTTTTTATTACAGGTCCACCAAATATAAAGTATATGTTACCTATACATGTTAAAGCTGACACAGATGTAAAATTATATTGTCCTTATTCTGGATATCCCATAAAGTAAGTTTAAAAGATCTTCAAAGATTAGTAAGTGCTCTATTAAAAGTTAATCCATACTATTATATTATTTACAGAGAGGTTGTCTGGCGCCGCGATGATGGCTCATTGGTTGAAATTTTAATGGAGCCTGGAGATGACCGTGGCTTAGTAAGAATAAATTCTGTTAGAAGTAGTGCTACAGGAAGTTACACTTGCGAAGTGCGTGCTGAAAGTGGTGAATTAGCTCGAAGAACTGTTCGCTTGGAAGTCCACAGTAAGTAGTTTTATCACTTTTAATTACACAACATACTTTATTTTTGAGAAAATTAAAATTATTAGGTATTTGCTACCAGAACCACCTAAGATAGCTGATTTCCACTTTCCCGAAGAATTGGAAGTAGGAGGAAGTACACAAGCAACTTGTAGCTTAATATCAGGAGACAAACCGATTCAATTTACATGGCATAAAGACAATTTGCCAATTCCGTCTTTACTAAAGGTAAGTGGTATATTCTAGCAATCTTATTAATAGCTTCTGATATAGATTGTCATAGTCAAAACAAACTTTTACAGGTTGAGCAAAAAAATATGGATTTCTTTACTATATTGATAATACAAGATTTGACCTCGGCACATACTGGAGAGTATACGTGCAAAGCTACAAATGATTTTGGAACAGTTAGTCATAGCGCAACATTAATGGTCAAAGGTATTTATACTTCTTTAACTAATAGACTGAGTGTAATTATAAATAAATTGTGTTTAAACTGAATAGCATAACATATAAAGCAGTTTACTTGCGCAGAATCTCCAACATGGGTTTGGCGAGCTCAAAATACTTCGGTATCAGCAGGAGCAGCATTGCTTTTACCTTGTTCAGCAAAAGGACAACCTACGCCTAGAATTTCATGGGAATTTTCTGCAGGTATATCACGGTTTTTCTTTTTTGTATCAAACGAGTAAGCATATTTAAAGGATTTAATCTTTACATTTTATTTAGATGGGGATAATTGGCGCCACGTGCTTTGGAGTCAATCAGAAGCAGTTGATGCAACTGGTGGCTCAATTCTTTCTGATGGTACTGTATGGCTTAAAGCATCAATGCCTGAACATGAGGGATGGTATCGTTGTACGGCACGAGTTCAACATTCATTTCTACATCACTCGTTCTACCTTGACGTCCGAGGTGAGTAAGTGCCACGAAAGCAATATATTAAAATCAAATGAATCGAATTATATTACACGAGTTTAATGCTTTTCTGAGAACAAGCCCTACAAGAAACTATCAAAGAATATAAAATATTGTTCATGAAATTATATTTATTGTAATATGGTTTATTTTTATCAATGAGTGTAAATGTTTTACCATGCTGTAAAATAAAACATAAATTATAGTGAATTTGTCACGTCTATAAAATTTTATACGATCCTTTTGTTTAAGAACCTCCAAAACTGACCAGAAGCGGGGGAGGTGGTGAAACGCAATGGGTAGTGAGAGGATCAACTGCACGCTTATCTTGCACGGTCCGAGGAGAACCAGAGATACACATTCATTGGACACATGACTCTAGGCCTTTAGCGTTACAGTAAGTTACGAGTATTGAAACTATTATATTTGTGTACGTTCACAAGTTTTAAAACTAGCCCTAACCCTTTGCGCCATTCTTAGACAAAATTATACATATTTCAAAACATATATATTGCAAAATCATATTAAACATAAGTTTTTTGCAGAACAGACTTTCCCAAAACATGCTTATAAAAATTAGCTTTGAAATAGAATAAACATATGAAAAATTTGATAAATTTGGGATCGTACATACATATACTCTATTTCTTTCTAGCGGTTATCCTAGAACAAGATAGAGACATACAAAAAATAAAGAATGTAATATTTCAATATTTTGTTGCATAAAATTACAGTATAAAGCATGAAAATTCATCATTACGATTTAAAATAAATTGTTTTATATTGAAATAAAGTAAATTATCTCTTTAATAGTGGTGCAGGTGGAGTTGAAACTAAAGATACGAACAACGGACTTTTAACTTCTGAAGTAACGATAGCTCACACGGGACCAGAACATGCTGGCGAGTATAAATGTCTAGCTAGAAATTTATACGGAAGCGATGAACTTATATATCGACTTTTTGTTAAAGGTAAGAGTTTCACCAAAGTAATAATTAATTTTTTTTTTCTGACTTGGTATATTGACCAGGTCACGTCTCATAGAATGATTTTTTTTTTGTTATCCCGCTGGAAATCCCTACGGACCACTTCCCCCGGTGTGTCGGACCTGCCCCGACTAAAACCACCGGGGTGCCAGCACTGGCCTCTCTTCGCCTTCGCCGAGCCTGGGAATCCGAATACTTCCGACGGCTCGGCGGGCTCATAGAATGATATAAGAATATAGAAGATATGTGAAATGATAGTAGATCCTTTATTAACTTAATTTTTATCTACATTAAATAAAGAGGATTTTTTTTTAAGTTTGAATCTTCGAAACTATCTATCTGATTTAAAAAAATGTTTTACTAATATTTAAAATTAGCGGTCCGGGCCTTCTCCACTCTGTGCACTTTACACTCAAAATTTGTGATCTTTCAAACAAACATTCAACCCCCTTTTAAGGTTGGAATGCCAAAAGATCCGCCCTTAGTGGGTTCATACGTCATTCAAAGAACCCAATTTAAAAAATCATGTGTCTAGCATCAGTAGTATTAGGATGCATGATGCAATCCAAAAAGCAAGTATCAGTATCACCAATAATGAAAACCCAATCGATAGTGGCAGTGGTCATGCCGACCTGCAGAATTATCTCTTGACGCTTCGTTTACAAGATATGGTAACACGCTCGTTGTAAGACTATTTCATAGCTCAACGACTCCGTAAAGTAAGAGTTAAAGAACTTCTTAGTCCTAGTCGGGATGTCATTTACCGTATTGCAATGTCTCCGGAAACACACCGGCTTGGTTCTTTTAAGTTTAAATAAATTGTAAATATTTTAGTTTAACTTCATCATTATCATGGATATTAAATTTTAAACAATGTATTTTAGCCATGACTAATTCTAAAATTCAGTAGTATGACCGGTGGTCGTGGGTGAGTTGATAAAACGGCACGGATTTTGGCGTTTTAGTGTTTATTGCACTACCGGTAGAGACTACCGGGACTGAAGGCTAGAGTACGTGCGTGTGCGTCGCAGTTCATTAAACACTAAAACTCCAAAATCCGCGCCTTTTTCAACTCACCCACGACCACCGGTCATAGTAGTATGTTATTTAGTAAGAAAATATTCCAAATAGTAAACATAAATACAGTTCAATTGGTGCATACTTATTAATAAAAAAAAACTCATTAATTACGTAAACGAAATTATTTCTTTTTGATTAGAGCGTCCAAATATACCAGAAGAAGTTCGAGTCTCAGAAGTATGGTCTCGTAAGGCGCGAGTTACGTGGAGAATAGCACGAGGTGTGATGGTTTCTCAATACTTTCTTCAATATCGACCGTTAACTAGAGACCTAACAATCGCTTCACTGGACGCACCGATGCCCGCCATTCTTGACACTTGGGACACTAACGAAGTTCTCAACCTAACTTTGGCTAATGCAGACTTACTCCATGTCGCGTAAGTTTTCTTAACTTTAGTATTGCGATTCTATGTGATGGAATAGTTTGCTTGACTTTAATTAGACTGTTAGATTGTTTAGACTATTTAAGATATTGAATTATCTTTATTTTTAATATTAAAATAAAAGAATATATTGCCTTATTGGAAATTTTCATCAAGAGATAATTTTTTTGGGATGATATGAAACTTAATTTAATTTGATCATTTGGTATCATTAAAATAGTATTGGTAGAAGCTTTTTGTACTGTAGTAAGATAGTTCATGTTACGTTGAATTTTGTGAAGAACTGTGAACCCAAAAGAAATAATGAAATTGCCGAGATCGCGAAAAAAGAATCAACTATTATTAATTTACAAAATATTGCTTCCCACTAGATACTTAAATTCAATGATCTGGTAATAAAACAATCTTCCAATGCCTAGAACTTACTTAGCAAAAATACCACACATACGTTGTCTATGTTAATAATAATATTTCTATTAAATATTCCACAAATTCTAACCTTGTATCTCGAGAGACGCCCAATATCTTCCTCTACTGTCAATTTATTCGAATTAGTTTCTAGCCGCATAACTTTACATAGACTTGCGAATGTTATAATGCCCCAGGGATTTCAATTTGCATCAAACATTCATAAGTGATTGTTTGATATTATATTCCTCAAATAAAATAATGAACAATTTGCACTTGTTTTTTAATTAGTTATTGTGTTAGACAACAATTATTTATTTCGTCCAGTTCTGAGGGACCAGGTCGAGCTGGTGCGATGGTGGCTGATTTATTACCAGACACTCGATACGCTCTTAGAATTGCAGCTTTCAACGATGTTGGAGCATCGTCTTACACTACGCCACTGCATTTCACGACAAGAGAAGAAGGTACTGTATTAATTTGTTTGATGTTGATAACTGTAATATCATGTTTTTATAACAAACGTTTGCTGACTAAAACTTTCAAGACTACCCTACGCATTAGGATCAGTATTTTTATTATAATAAATTCGATAGTGAACCAAATGTGAGGATAGCTACTGTGACCTACATATTTACACAAGAGGTCTTATAAAAACACAAGCTTAAATAATCGATCCTTTTTGAAGCCAAGCAAATTTGTGAGCGGTCTGCTCTGTATTAAGTTATGTAAATTTGTTTTTTACATGCCGTGGGTCCGCGTGGATTATGGTCCGTAACGTTTTTGTTTGAGAGATGAGTGCCAACGCTCGGTAATACGATGTACAAAGTATCTATCTAAAGGGATATAGCTTGATGTGAAGAATAATTGTGTACAAATAATCTTAAAATACATGTTAATATAGATGTGTATAATAATAACAGCTTAGATAGGTAAAATAATAAAAGTCCATATTTGTATGCATTGTTTGTACATTTTACTGTAGGGAATTATATTCGGGAATTAATGTACTTTAATGGTCTATCGTTATTTCTTATAACTATAAAGGAATAACGCAATTGTAATGGTGATTAAATTTTATGTGTGAAAATACACGCATTTAACCTTACTAAATATAATTTTAATGTTTAAATAGCTCCTGGAGGAGCACCCCGCGATATATCTCTACGCGCTTTAAGAGCTCGAGAACTCCATATAACTTGGCAGGTAAGGTTAAAATGTTTTTCATCATGTTCTATACTATTTAGTATAACATGCTAGTGTTTTACGTTAACTATACATGTGTATAATTATAATCACAGCTACCCTCTAGCAACTATTGCTAAATTAATGATTTAACTTATATATTCAAAGTGTAGGCTAATAGAGAATTTGGTTCAATTTTATTTGATATTTAATTAGGTACGTATTTACTTGTTAGGAAGGCCTGTAGGTCGTTCTTAAAAAAATATAAGAAATATTCTTAAGCGTATTTTTTATGATCCATACGCTCCATCGGAACTTTATGGTACGTCGTAATCAGCCCGTTTATACAGTATATAATACAGTAAATATTGGTTTATGCTTCTCATAAAGACTTTCCAGTATAACGATTGATAAATATTTGTGAAATTTTTGTCGTATTACATTTAGAACCCATATTATTAAGTGCTATGGAACTACATTCCAAATAAGATTACCGGATTTTCTTGAAGCTCATTAACTGTATTTTAGCCACCACCAAGAGAAACTTGGCACGGCACATTACTCGGGTACACTATACGATGGTGGGAAGTATCAGAGGAAAGTACAGGAATGTTGACTGACAATCCTGGTTCGGAAAGCGGGGCCAGTGCAGACGCTACTAGTACAATTCTGCGGGGACTCAAAGCCGCCACTAGATACGGTGTTACAGTAAGAGCATACAATGCAGCTGGATCTGGCCCTTTGTCGCCGCCTCATTACAGACATACTTTGGAATCTCGTAAGTATTTATTTTAATAATTTTCACTACTTGTCTGATTATTTATTCGACCATTTGCATGTGCGGTACAAATTTCTATCATTATTAAAAGATGGGGCAACGTGTAACAAATTACAGGAATTTTGTATTTCAAAACAATGTTTTTTTTATTTAGTCAAAAAAAATCTTCATCTTATTAAAATATTATTTTTCGTGACATATTTTTAGTATTAACTAGGCTTTGTTACGACATTTGCTTACATTAAAAAAGGTAGATATCTGTATCACAAAAAAAATACTGCTATTGATTTTATTGATGATTTACAAAAATATGTACTCGAGAATTAGTCTTTATTATTTGAAGATATATAAAAAAAATAAGGTTCAAAGGATTCAAAGCTTCAGAGAGTATTTATAAAGGATAGCGCCGTATAATTTTCGATATGCAGGCCAGTAAACTTGTCACAGTGAAGCATAAATAAATCCGTACGGACATCGACGTGAAGCGACTATCGTAAATTGTCCTATCAAAATGCAAAATAGCTTAATTGGACTGTGGCCTTTCGATCTAGGTCAGACGGCACTGTTCAATTTGATGGCTCTTTTGTATTACAAATTGTTTCATTTTTATCTATCAAGAAACTAGTCTTAATGAGATTGTAAAATTAGTAATAAATGTTTTGGTATTTTGAATGTACCTTTAATTATATTAGAGATGTACAGGTGATGATAAATGGATAGTTTTTAAAATAAGTATAATCGATTGTTATCATAGCCCCAACTGGAAGCCCCGAAGGTATGACGTGTTTGTCGACTGGGTCTACATCGATTCGTGTGTCTTGGCGACCACCTTCAGTGGACACTCGTGGGGGACTCATAACACATTATACTTTGCAATACACGAGACGCGATACAGACCCTTTACAACCGTCTCAAGATGCATTCTTACGAGTACAGGTATATTTTATTCGTTTATTGAACGTTATTTAAACCCTTTGTTCCCATATTTTTAATTATTAATCATTTAAATATCGTAAATTGTATATATTCTATCATTAGACCTGAGTATAAGTTTTTAAAAGATTTACTTCTCAAATTATTATTAGAATTCGTTACTAGTTTTCTTTCTTGAATATTAAATTGTATGCAGTTAGATTTTCCTGATGATTCGGTAAAGGCACTGATAGTCTTACTTACTCCCCATACTTATAACTTATGTAATAATGTCTATTTTTCAATTCAAGCAATTATTTTTATACATATATCCACCTGAGTCTACTGAAGTTATTAATGTCAAAATATTACGTAATTGTTTTTATTAATGTTTATAAACATGATATAAATATCTTGGGTGTGCTAGTGTTTCCTGTTGAATCTAATGTATTTATAATAGATATCTCTATATCTATTCTTCTATTCTATTTCTATAATCCATTTATAATAACAATTAACGTCTAAGCCTTTTTATTTCTATTAAGATTTCATTTCCGCAAGAATTCTCTACTGTTGTATAGATATCGGTTGTACATTATGAAGGATTTATAAGTCTTTATAGTTTATTTAAAACTTGGTTGCATTATGTAAAGGGTAATGAAGCGACGGTATCTCGATTGACGTCTTACGCTGAATACGAAGTCAGAGTTAGAGCTCACAACGCAGCTGGAGACGGCCCTCTTTCAGCACCACAAATTTGCAGAACTGACGAAGATGGTAATATTTCTTACAAAATTACTTAGGTATATTACATTTGTTTTCAAATTCTATGAATCAGGTTTAAAACTATACCATTCATTTTATCGATACATTTAAAAATGATAAGTCTTTATATAATTTTAAATTTTAGTTATTCTAGAAGAATTATTCATTGCTCCTCTATAAAATTTGAAAGAAAAATAGTTTTTATATGAAAAGGCGTGCATGTAATTGATGGAAGTAAGAATTTTAAAATTTGACCTTTTATCCTCAGTGCCAAGTGCTCCGGGCGGCTTCAAGCTTATTGCTTTAGGAGAACGTTCGCTAAGAGCGTCTTGGCTTCCTCCGCCGGAACCTAATGGCAAGCTGACACATTACACACTTTACGTCAAGGATTTAGCAGGGTAAATTTTAATTATAACTTTACTTCATTTAAGCTCTTGATGAAATATTGAGAGATAAAAAATTAAACTTTAATTAAAAACATTTATTGTTAGTGTCATTATAAACAAATCAGTTTCACATTTATTTTAATCATATTCACATTATTTTTTGGACACTTAATTAGTTTAAAGATTTTTATATAATTTAATTATATAATATACACAAAGGGTTATATTTTAGTGAAAAACTTTGCAGGTCTTCTGAAGCAAATGTTACGAGAATTAATCCTTGCACGGAAGGTGAAGGTAACTTAATAGAGTGTATGAGGACATTAAGAGGTTTACGTCCTGGTCGTACATATGAGGCATGGGTACGGGCTGCTACAGCCGCTGGTGATGGACCGCCTTCTTCAGCTGTTGCTTGTCAAACTAGCTCTTTAGGTATACTATCGTCAACTTGTATAATTAAATAAACACTAATGTATCTTTATCTTTCACTTGAGTAAATCCTTTTATTTTGTTATCCCTGGGGAAAATCCTACATAGAACCATCAGGGCCACTGTAAGGGCAGCGATCCCGGTGTGTCAGACTCCTATTGACTAAAAACCCCCAGGGTGTTCCTTTAATCGCTCCACCCGAGCCTGGGAAACCAAATTCATCCAAACGCCTGGGGAGCGAAATGCCCTGTTGAGGCTGCTTCTCTGGGAATTTGAGTAAATTCTACTATAAACTTATTGTAACTACTAACGTTCTCTGTTCTAATCCTAAAGATATTTTAGTGTCTTTGTATTTCGCCATATACTTTTTTATGTTTTTATTTATTATTCTTCTTGGTTATATTTGGTATTTTTAGCCCCGGCTCGAATATCATCATTTGGAGGTATGGCGTTGGGAGCAGCTGGCAGCTCTTTGTCATTACGTTGTGTTGTTGGAGGAGCACCAACGCCATCAAAACGATGGTTGCGCGGTGGAAGTTCCTTACATCCAAGACCACCTTTTCATCTTGATGGAGATGCTCTATTAATACGGAGTAAGTGAACTCATAATTCATTACCGAATACGTTTAAATTGTTATTGCTAAATTCATAAATGCTATATATCTAGGTTTGGAACTGAGTCATGCTGATAATTATACTTGCGTATCTGAAAATACTCATGGATCTGATTCCGTGACATGGAGGGTTATTGTTCTACGACCGCCTGTTCCTCCTGGTTTATCGTTGCTAGAAGCACGCTTAAGGGAATTAGAATTGGAGCTTCGACCAGCTTTACGAGCCCCGGGCCATGCTTTAGCAAAAGCATATACTTTACATTGGAGACTTGCTTCACCAGAGGTAAATTGAGCATTATTATTATTTAAAAAAACAAATACTACTTAGCCTGGATTTTCATAACATATATGTGATTAAAAACATTTAAATCAGCACAAAATAAGAAAACGCGCATTACACTAAATAACGAACAAATTATTTGATACGAATCATCAAACTTCTAACTGTATTTGTTTATTTATTAGATAACCTGTTTTAAATTTATATAGTTCAGTATTTTTATTAAGTATATGAAAGTAGTTTAAAGACATATAGAATAACTGACTGTAATATCAATGCAAACTTAACATAAATATTCTAGGGTGAGTGGCGTATTCAATCTGCTGCTCCAGGGCCTATAACTCTAAAAGGTCTTCGTTGTGGGTCACCATACAGAGCATACGGATCGGCTGGTGGGGCGCCTGGCTCAGAACTTGCTGTTAGAACCTCAGGCGGCCCACCCACAGCTCCACCAGATACGAGATGGATTAAAACGAACGCTACCCACGCTAGATTCGATACAAGTATGTGGGGTGACGGTAGTTGTGGTCCAGTGGCTCTGAAGATGGAATGGGCTGGGTCTGGTGTAGCGGGCTCAAGAGATGTTCCTGTTGGTGGAGAAGTAATTTTGGGTGGTAAGCAGACCTGACTTAAAATAAATTTAATGATTTCAATTCAATTAAAACAGAGCTTAAAAGACGTCTTTGCTATGCTAAATTGTTAATACTGTGATTTAGAATATCAATGAATAGGAACAAGACAATTATAATGTGATATTTTCTACAACAGGAATAGTTACAATATCCATATTGTTCATTCTCATTTCGTTTTTAGTTATCAACAATTAATACAATGTAATAGTGAAAGAAAATACGTCTGATGATTGCATTTACTTATCATATGTTGATTTCATCTACACTTGAAGAATCCTGTGATTTGTTTTATTTTTAACATAGGCAGTGGTATAAAAAGGTAATAATATTATCAATACTGTATATTTTTGTGTGCTATTATTAGCTTAATCTTGTAGGCCTAGCTCCAGGCTCCAGATATCGGGTCGCAGCTAGGGCCTCAAACGAAGCTGGATGGACACGTGAAGTGTATGAATTTACTACAGCCCCATCAGAAGGAGGTTTTGCTGAAGAAGTCGATGCTCCGTTTCCTGCTACAGCTGGAGAGCTAGCTTTACTGCTGGCATTATGTGCAGCATTATCACTTGCGGCTCTTACTATTCTAGCTATACTGTTGAGGCGAAAAAGGTACGATACTTCTTTTTATATTTCTTTTAGGTAAATTGCGTTAATGTATTACAATAAGTCTTTGATCGTACATATGGAATTATAATATACTAGCTGTCCCGGCAGACCTTGTTCTGCCCTATTTCTCTAAAACAAAGTCACATTGTTTTTTTTTTAATGTTAATAGCTATTGGCCTGTCGGCTGTTTTTTGAAAATTGTTTGAAGGAACCTGGCCTTAATGCTATATGTATAAAAATTGACAAATATTGACATTAATATTTATACGTCACTCAATAATTGTTTTGCCTTCCCGGAACCCGTCCACTAACATTTAAACTTTATGCTATGGTGTTAAAGTTCAAATTGACTTATAACAAATCTTTTGTATGAGAATATAGAAAAGTTTTGTTTTTAGACTTTTTCAGATAATTTTTTAAAATCTTCTCTCTGTTATAAGCTTCCCCAGACTTCAACAAACACAACAAAAAAGAAATCAGTCAAATCGGTTCAGCCGTTCTCGAGTTTCGCGGTTATCAAGACACTATAGCTGATCCGGCAAACGTTGTTTTGCTATGTAAGGTTTTGTAATATCTTCTAAGATGTTCATTGAAATTAAGTGATGTCAAAGACAATTTTGTTCACAATTAAATACTCTTAATCAACAACACATTTATTTGGATAAAGATTAATATTATTACGTTGATATAACTCTTAACAAATAATGCATTAATTTCGACCAAATTTGTTTACCATAAAAACGGTTCTAGTAACTTAATCTTAAAAGATAGACATATACTGTCACGGACATTTTTTTAGATCATTTCAAGAGGAATAATTCTTTCATACATATATTTTTGGTATCTTGAACCGTTTTTGCAGCGCACGCAATGGAAGCCCTCAAGGATGAATAATTTTGCCCGTTTTTTTCACATTTTCCATTATTCCTTCGCTCCTAATAATTGCATCGTGATGTTATATAGCCTAAAGCCTTCCTCGATAAATGGTCTATTCCACTCAAAAAGTATTTTTCAATTCGAACCAGTAGTTCCTGAGATTAGCGCGTTCAAACAAACAAACAAACAAACAAACTCTTCAGCTTTATAATATTAGTATAGATTTAGTAAATGAAATATTGTCGATTATTAATTTAAAAAATTCTACTAAAATATTAATGTTATTAAATAATATTTCCACTTAATTCAGAAACTAAATGCATTAGGATTTAATTTATATTTGTGGAAAAATATTTTAAAAAGAGTAACAGCCAAAATTTCTCTGCAATTATTATTTTTAGATTCTGCTTTCCAAGTCAGTAGTAAGTAAATATTCTTCGCGATTTAAAATTTCACACATATGTTTGAATATAGTTACTTTTGTTATAATAATTCATGTATCAGACCTGGAACACAACTCGCTCGTTTAGTTGATCCTTCTGCAACTTTCTCGCTAAAAGATGTTCTGCCCAAGCTAAAGAATCGTCATTCGTAGCTAAAAAACAATTAAGCTTCCCAGTAAAACGTTGACAAATAAAAGGGGATCGTTAGCACTTGTAATCTGTTGCTGACAAGGCGCTGACACAACCCTCAACGGTGACAATCGAACGACGCTTCGACCCTTTTCATTCGTCATACGGATTGTTGATGAGGCAATATGTGCGTGTACCTCTCGGTGTACTTTCTTGTCAACAATCACACGAACAAGTTTATACGGTACGTTTTATTTTACTAATATTACAAAATTTGCCATCGCATTAAGTTAGAAAGTAGTTCTAATGTATCTATCAAATATACCAAGACGTGATAGCCAGAATAAAAAATAGTCAAACATTTTAAAAGTCAATTAGTAAGATATGAGGTTTATGTTAGTACTAAAGTTGAAACTTACAAAGGATGACGGTCCATAAGGGGAATTATTGGGCCCGTAAAAATTTAAATTTCTATATATTATTTACCCATATTAAAAATACTATAAAACAAAATGGATTGCTTATTTATTAAAAAAATTCAATGGACTTATATAGTACTAGCTAATCCGGGAAACGTTGTTTTGCTATATAAGGTTTTGTAATATCTTCTAAGAAGTTCATTGAAATTAAGTGTTGTAAAAGACAATTTTGTTCACAATTAAATACTCTTAATCAACAACACATTTATTTGGATAAAGATTAATATTATTACGTTGATACAACTAACAAATAATGCATTAATTTCGACCAAATTTGTTTACCATAAAAACGGTTAGTAGTGACTTAATCTTAAAAGATAGACATATACTGTCGGGGACATTTTTTTAGATCATTTCAAGAGGAATAATTCTTTCTTACACATATTTTTGGTATCTTGAACCGTTTTTGCAGCGCACGCAATGGAAGCCCTCAAGGATGAATAATTTTCCCCGTTTTTTTCACATTTTCCATTATTTCTTTGCTCCTAATAGTTGCATCGTTATGTTATATAGCCGAAAGCCTTCCTCGATAAATGGTCTATTCAACTCAAAAATAATTTTTCAATTCGAACCAGTAGTTCCTGAGATTAGCGCGTTCAAACAAACAAACAAACTCTTCATCTTTATAATATTAGTATAGAAGCTCCTAATAATTGCGTCGTAATGTTATATAGCCTAAAGCCTTCCTCGATAAATGGTCTATTCAACTCAAAAAGAATTTTTCAATTCGAACCAGTAGTTCCTGAGATTAGCGCGTTCAAACTAACAAACAAACAAACAAACTCTTCAGCTTTATAATATTAGTATAGATTTGCTATATATTTTACTAAATTTTATTAAGGGTAGTTTTTTATGTTAATTTATATTTTGGTATAGACAAGTCTTGGGAAAATATAAAATTTAATTATTACTTTGGTCCTAAACGGTTTCAGGATACTTAGAGCCATGTTGAAGTAAGGCGACGATATTTTTAAATTAGAAAGTGTTACCACCCTTGGGTTTATATAAAAATAACTAAAATTTCGAACACATTAATATTGGGTCAAAAATGCCACAATATGTAGCATACTTTCGGTTTTTATATAAACAATAATTTACCAAAATATTCCTTTTTAATGAAAGCAAAATAATAAATAAATTTTTAAAGTTATAATCAACCTATATGCCGTATATATATTATATGCCGTCACTCTTTACTCAACTACCCTTTATTCCAACTGCAGCAGTGTGTAATTTATAACGAAATATGAGACCAAATTAAATTTCAAGTTCAACCTAACAATGTCACGTACATTAGTAGCTGTTAACAAATTTGGCTTACGTACGGGGATTGTAAAAGAATAGAAATTCTAGTTTGAGTCTGAGTCTACTAGTATTACTGAATACAGAGTATGAATTTTATGACCATCTTTTACAACATGAGTTTATTTTGTTACTGGTTATAATCATATACTGATGTTAGACGAAATGTAGACGAAAATAGGAATTATTATTTCCCACTCAATAAAGTGACAAGTCATTAGTTTTATATTAGTACTAGCTGTCCCAGCGGACCTTGTTCTGCCCTATTTCTCTAAAACAATGTCATATTGTTTTTTTTAATGTTATTAGCCTCCCCGTCAGATTTTTTTGAAACTTGTTTGAAGGACCCTGGCCTTAATGCTATATGTATAAAAATTGACAAATATTGACATTAATATTTATACGTCACTCGATTGTTTTGCCTTCCCGGAACCCGTCCACTGACATTTAAACTTTATGGTATGGTGTTAAAGTTCAAAATGACTTATAACGATTTTTTTGTATGAGAATACAGAAAAGTGTTATTTTTAGACAGTTGCAGGCAATTTTTTTAATTTTTCTCTCCGTAATAACCTTCCCCAGACTTCAACAAACACAACAAAAAAGAAATCAGTCAAATCGGTTTAGTCGTTCTCGAGTTTCGCGCTTATCAAGACATAGCTGATCCGGCAAACGTAGTTTTGCTATATAAGTTATTGTAATATCTTCTATGATGTTCATTGAAATTAAGTGATGTCAAAGACAATTTTGTTCATAATTAAATACTCTTAATCAACAAAGCATTTATTTGGATAAAGATTAATATTATTACGTTGATACAACTCTTAACAAATAATGCATTAATTTCGACCAAATTTGTTTACCATAAAAACGGTTCTAGTGACTTAATCTTAAAAGATAAACATATACTGTCGCGGACATTTTTTTAGATCATCTCAAGAGGAATAATTCTTTCTTACATATATTTTTGGTATCTTGAACCGTTTTTGCAGCGCACGCAATGGAAGCCCTCAAGGATGAAAAATTTTGCCCGTTTTTTTCACATTTTCCATTATTTCTTCGCTTCTAATAATTGCATCGTGATGTTATATAGCCTATAGCCTTCCTCGATAAATGGTCTATTCAACTCAAAAAGAATTTTTCAATTCGAACCAGTAGTTCCAGAGATTAGCGCGTTCAAACAAACAAACAAACAAACAAACAAACAAACAAACTCTTCAGCTTTATAATATTAGTATAGATTAATGAATGGGGATCTTTAATAAAAAAAATGTGGGTCTTATCATTTAATTGGTATTTATTTTATGATATTTAGTCGATGGAAAAGCAGTACAAAAGGTCAATAACTTTTGACATCATTTTCTATCTAAATTTTGCATCACAATTAAAATACTTTGCAAATATTTTTGCATATATTAAAAATGCTCGTACCGTACAAAGATAAATATTTTTCGCTTTTCAGTTCTACGTGCGGAAGCTTTACAATACAAATGGTATTGCAAATGTTCGCTTTCACACTACATTTCTGTCGATATTTCTTTGAAATAAATTTGAGTGGATACTAGAATATATTAAATTTTTCGAAAAATATGACAAAATTGTGTACCTCAGCATTACGAATTTTGAAGTCATTGAGTTTTTAAATATTCGTAACAATGTACAAACTGCAAAAAACAATTAATTTACTTGTTACAAACGTTATAGATAACTTAATTTTACAGTTTGAATTTACTATGTTAATACGATGTGTTTTTCTAGTAAATGGGAAACAGCATCAATAAAGATGAATGATACCAGTAAAATAACATTTTATTCTTCTTTTATAAATACAGGATTCCATATTATAATAGTACTTATAAAAAACTACTTTTTTTTCACACTTGCTCGACATAGTGACTACAGTACACCTGATGGTAAGTACAGTGTAGTCCGAAACGAAAGCGACAATCAAAAGATGAAAATTCATTGATAGTCTCCGTCGTCACGTCGGCCCACATATACCACGACTGAAGGTCTTTAGGTAAATGAGTTACTGGATATACACGAGCTTATCCCGAAACGCGACAGGCCTTAGCAGGTCACTATGATGGTCTTTACACCTGTGTACTGTGATCACGACACAGTTCGGGCAATTGCCCTACCATTATAACAAATTAAACAAAGTAAATTTAATCAATCTGTAAGGCGCTTTTTCATTTAAATATATACCCACCAATAAAAGTTAATCGTTTATTGGTTTAATGATAAAGGTTTGTAAGTGTAAGTGGATAGAGTTTAGACAAGATAATATCATTTTTTCTCAAACATGTGCGTATGAAAATTGATTTGCTATAATTATGATGATATAGATACAATCACTATACAAAGGGACAGATTATATATTAATTTTGGCCTCTAGTCTTGTTATTATTGGTATCGAGTAATGAAAAAGCCTTTGTACAACAGAAGCGATGGTCCCGAAGCCCGTATATCGACGAGCGCGGAAAAGCCGGCGTGTGGAACATACCGAGCACCGTCACATCAAACACCAAAGCTGCCCCCGGATCCACCAGGTATGAATTTATCAAGTAAAATAGTTAATAAATACCATCCATGCCTATCCTTAATTACAATAAAGATTTTATACCATTTTTATAGATGCTACGTGATACATTGCAAAGATTTTAAAAAGTAGCTTGGGTCTTTGTTCAGCCTACATTGTCGCGTAGATCAGTTTGCGGGACGCGACGCTGTGTATTTCTGCATGCTCTCCGTGGCTCACATAGGACATTGCCTGAGCGTTTGCATTACAAATAATTACATATATAAATATACATACATATGGATTATTATATGGGCATTTGTGCGAGAGGAATTTATGTTTATAATCGCACTCTTAACCAGTGAATCATTTGCCCTAAGGTCTAACTGTTTGGGCCTAGTGCTACAGCTAACATTGCAATATAATAATACACTAACGGTGACAAGACGCGCACAAACAAAAGTAAATACGTGTTAACTTTTTATAACAATATTTAACCCTTGCAGGCTATGTGGACGTAAAAATACCCAAGTCAATTTGGTTCTTGAGCTATCATGTTCCTGAACCCTCAAAGGCCCGGCGCTGTAATTGTTTATTCGCAGTTTTTGTAACTCATCTGTTTCCCAGGGTATGTTATATAATGTCTTATGACCTCCGTTTGGGGCAGATGGCGTCTACAATGCATCTTTATTTTGAGCTGTATAGGTTGTAAGTGGTAGCCTATAGAGTTCGAGGACTATGGAAATAAAATGCGTGTTGCTGTTAACTGTGTATTATCCGAACTAACTTAATCGACGGACGCAGCCGTCTTTAAATACATGCATACGTTCCTCATTTATGCAATATTCGCACTTTCATAAATCACGCTATCAAAATCAATTACTTACGTTAACATTATACTATGTGTCCCTACAAGCTGTCTTACTTATCACACTTCAGCTCGTTCCACGTCCTACCAATACTTCTCGACCCAGTCAGGACTGTATGTCTCTAGGTTTGCCTAAGGCGATCGTATTTCTGGTACCCTGGACACTCCAATCTAGAGCCCGTTTGGGCATGTGGGCGCCATCCCGACGGAGCATATGAGATATCGATTCACTCGGTTATAAAAATGGCAAGAAAGTAAAGTAAAAGTAAGGGCTGAGAAAGAGGTGGCTTATATTATAGGGCTTTTTTATTTGAAAAAAAATCTTATAGGACTGTCCTGCAGCACATTGGGTGGATGGTAGTCTCGGTGTGCTGGAGTTATACCTGCTGGAAACCCCAAGGTCACTATTTCTAGCATTAGGGGCAGCTGAGGGACTTGTAGTAATTTCTCCACAGCCCAGCCACTGATATTACAGGGACCAGGATAGCCAAGACTACAAATCCATCACTGCTCCTGACATTTGTGAATATATCCGAATAGAATAACATTAAAAACGAACTATAAAGTCATGTTTATTATATAGATGTTTATGAGATAAGTCCGTACGCGACGTTTGCTGGAGGGCCTGGCGCGATATCAGACAGTGGTTCGAGAGCATACACTCTGCAGTTGCGAGCACTTGCGCGGCATGATGATGACGCTGCTCCGCCAACCCACCCCCCTTGTTGTGATGGTACGTATACTTTGGTACCTGCTAAGGCTAATAATATGTACGTATTTTTGTTTAGTCGATCGGATAGATTAGTGACCCTTGTGGCGTCTAGTGGGGTGGAGTCTATGTACTCTTTACATTCACTCCTGCAAGAAGGCCTCTGCGCTTGTCAAGCTGAAAGTAGAATGTAGTGTCCCTGATGATGCATATTTAAGCCAGCAGCAATGAAACAGGCCACTCTGACGTATGTTGTGGATGCCTTAATAGGAACTGTACTTTTTTTTTTTTAATGTAACTTTATGTATGTATTGTGTGAATTAGTCATTGTACCGGGCCACTGGCAACCCTGTAAAAGTAAATAAATAAATAAATAAACGATTAAATTTCGGTGATGTTTAACCGGTAAGAATCCTGCGCACCAGGGCATGGCTGGGCAGGGCGACGGTCAATGAGAATTCCACTGAGTTACAAAAAAAAAGCTTGATGACTCTTCCTGCGATGCTAAAATATTGATCTGAAACCAATACTGTTTTATGTGTTAAGTAGATTAGTTTATCGCAAAGTCAGGAACGTGTTTATCTATGTTTTTTATCTAGGGCCTATCTATAGTACAGATAAAAATCACTTTTAGATTATAGATGCTACTAGTTTTTCATACATTTTACCTAAACTTTAAACATTATTTGGTGAATGTCAAAATATATAGTAGGTCACCGATTTCTTCAACTTTGACTTTGTTTTGCGTATGCTTAGGCTATACTCAAGTTTCCGTTATATATGAAATTTTTAGTCGAACTTATTTACACTCATTATCAAACATCTATAAATCCTAACCTTAGTCAATGTATGAAGTCGTCCATACAAATTATTATTATATTTAAAAAAAAATCTATTGCAGTTTTAATACTGATTCTAATAAAATCATATTCCTCACTTTTTAGTACACACAATGTATGTACAAGAAAATTGTAAATCTTATACCTATATATTTTGGTTATTGTTAACAGAAGAAACTTGCGTAGACTCGTGTGACGCTCAAAGGCGGCGTAGACGCAGGCGTCATTACTGCCCTGATCACGGTGAGTTACTCCTATTACTTTTTTACACTTGACGAATGACGTTAGCTTCTAGAACATTTAAAACTTCACCGGGCAAAAGGATTGTGTGTTTAGAATATTAGCACCGCCTGGATGTCACGTGAGGGTATTATGGCTTAAACTTTCGGACGCTGCTAGCAGTATCAACGCTAAAAGAAATAGGTATAGATCTGAAGTTGAATAATCTATAGGTTGGGTATTCTTTGAGAACTATTAGCAGAGGCCCGACCCACAAAGAATCAACTCACCTTCTTCACGGGTGTACTAGTTTCTCAGGGGCCCTGCTTCTCCTCCAGGTAACTGGTATCTTCCAAGACCTATCGGGTGGTATATTTATGATCGCTTTGGATTGAATGGAGCATGTAAAGGGACAATTGGATGGAAATAATGGTAGAATTATATTTACTATTTGTCGGTATTTCGTTTATGTCGGATAGAGCGATAATATGTCCATGTATAAGTCGCAAGGTGTTACTACTGTTACATAAAAAATACCCGTTTCACTAATAGTTGAAATAGGATATAATATCTAAACACAAATATTAAAAAAAAAAATTGATACTCAAAAATTTTTTAATCTTTAACTAGTGACATAGAGTCTCACAGGCGTCATCCGTGTTTTATATTATATTTTAAGTAAAAAGTGTTAAATTAATCGTTTTCCTCGCATAAAGTCGATTAAAACGTAGAATAAGAATTTCATACCAATTGAGGCTAAAAAATACCACTAAGCATTAATATTCATTTTTTAAAATATCTTATAAAGTTGATTTAATTTACTGATGAGTTTTTCATTACATATCGATAGTTGAATATCAAGACAATTTTGGAACACGCAAGTTGATATTCCCAACAAAAATGAATTTAAAAGTGGTCGCCTGTGAGACATCATGTCCTCTAAAGTGTTATAAATTTTTTGTGTCACCAGTTTAGGGTTAAAAGTATGAAGCGATCTATATTGAAAGTCAATCTAAAGGATAGAGTTCGAAATGAGGCTATCAGATAGAGAACCAAAACAATTGATATAAGATTCCGACATATATATATATATAAGATATCGACATAATTATGCCGATGAACTGAGCAAAGATAGCTGAAATCCTCAAGTTCTGGAATAAAGAACACGAATAGGCAATCATAGTGTACGGCGCGCCTCGTTAAGGTGGAGAGACGACTTGCGAAATGTTGCCGGTAATAAGATTAAGCCGGTAATGAGTACAGTCGAATGCCAGGCTCACTGACAATTATCAGGAGAGGTCTCTCTTCAGCAGTGAACTAAAGTAAACATATAACAGCGCATATTAAAATATTTATTGTTCACAGGTTGCTCACAAGACTCTGGGAGTTGAGGAAAGTTGCTGCCAAATCATTTATTAAATTTATCTCTCTAGTCATTGTAATTTAGCTAATTTCGTTATACATAATAATATGTATACAAAAATTTATACAATAATATTGTCTATTTATATACAATTGTTTTTATTAACCACCTTTTTTTTTGTTAACCCGGTGGAAATCCCTGCGGATCGTCAGGGGAGCGGTGAGGGCCGCTCCCACGGTGTGTCGGACCTGCCCCGACTAAAACCACCGGGGTGTTCCTTCTCCCGTCTGCCGGATGCTAAGGGCAAAGCCGAGCCATCTTCCTCGGCATCCGGCGACGTCCGGCCTTGTTCGGGCCTCTTCTATTAGGTGGGGGGCTGTCAAATAGTCGCCGCCCCCCGCGTACACCTAACAGATTTCGGGGAGAGTGGTGTAGAGTGCCACCCCCTTCGTCTCCTTGAATTGTCATTAGAGCGGTGTGCGGGAACACATCGCACACCGAGTCCTGTCCGAGCTGGGCGGCGGATTGGGTTATCGGGGGTGGCAATAGCCTCCCGATCCCGCTCCGCCGCTTCCTGCACCTGCATAGTCTCCTCCGTGAAGGAGAGGACCGCCTGCCATGCCCTGTCACTACCGACCATCGCGCGAGCGAGTGCCGGCAGTGACAGATCACCACCCACCACCTTGTTTTTTTATTAACCACCTTGACAACCATTAAAAAAAAAACTATTTTTAAAAATGAAATACTGAGCTACCTAAAACAACAACACAATATTCAATTTATACTGAATTTTTCATATTTAATATCTGTTATAAGGAGCAAGTCGATTCATTAAATAAACATAATAACATGATATATCAAATATTTACCGGGTAAATAATATAATCTTGATAACAATATAATGTAGATAAAGGGCCGTAGAATATTATCTGAGTTCATCCGATCAGAAGCGATTCAATGATTTAATTAATCTGTAATCCGATTATACGCGCTCAATATGAAACTAATACTTTGAGGTCATTTTCCGACATTTAACAATAAGACTTCTGTAGCAGTTATTTCTTCTTTAGCTCCTTTTTATTTTTATTTCCACTTTAACTCGAAATAGGTAATACGCTGAAATAGAAGGGCTAGTCTCATACTTAAAAATGATTTTCAATTTTATTATTATAGTTTCTATTTTGTTTTGATTAAATCTCTCTCTTATATTCAACTAGCTGTGTCCGCGACTTCGTCCGCGTGGAATAGTTATTTTGGGCATTTTAGTTAGTTATTTATTTTAAAATTGTAATATCTTCTAAGATGTTCATTGAAATTAAGTGATGTCAAAGACAATTTTGTTCACAATTAAATACTCTTAATCAACAACACATTTATTTGGATAAAGGTTAATATTATTACGTTGATACAACTCTTAACAAATAATGCATCAATTTCGACTAAATTTGATTACCATAAAAACGGTTCTAGTGAGTTAATCTTAAAAGATAGACATATACGTACATTTTTTTAGATCATTTCAAGAGGAATAATTCTTTCATACATATATTTTTGGTATCTTGAACCGTTTTCGCAGCGCACGCAATGGAAGCCCTCAAGGATGAATAATTTGCCCCGTTTCTTTTCACATTTTCCATTATTTCTTTGCTCCTAATAGTTGCATCGTGATGTTATATAGCCTAGAGCCTTCCTCGATAAATGGTCTATTCAACACAAAAAGAATTTTTCGATTCAAACCAGTAGTTCCTGAGATTAGCGCGTTCAAACAAACAAACAAACAAACAAACTCTTCAGCTTTATAATATTAGTATAGATAAATAAAAAAAAAATTAAGTGAAGGTCAGTAAATTGCGAAAATTAATAATCATAAAAAAAAGGTTATTTACCATTTATATTATCATCCCGACATGCTTAACTCTCGTTATGTTTCCATTAAGAAGTTCAATATCGCATTAGAAAAGGAAAATAGCTTGGTGATAGGCAGAGCAAAGAATATTATAAAGGTTGAAAAGCTTTTAGGGCGCATTGTAATGTAAGTTATAGTAAAACTGTGGCTTCGTAAACGAGCTCCATAGTTCTGACGCGGAACTTGCGGAAGGCAGTAGATGGAATGAGGTTAAACTACTCAACAGAAAACTCGTCATAGTACAAACGACAACGTAGGGTAAGGTAGCCTACCTTTTCAAATGTATGCTTTATTTGTAAAAATGTTAAAAGATAAGAAATGTTAAAGTATACCTAGATTGAAATTCTTTTTTAACGAATGTGATAAATAAGCTTTATTTGAAGTGATCTGCTTCTCTAATGAATGCTTGCACTGTCACCTAAATAGTTTGATTCTTCATAACTCACTATTTTTTCTTGAACTTATCAAAATTCGAATGTAAGATGAAGCTGAGAGACTGGTTGTTGAATCTAAAATATAATGATACAGAGGAACTGTTGCAGGTGTAGATGTGCTTGGGCTTTAATATTAACATTCTTTTGTAATTGTTATTCACTTTGTTTGTATAGTCTGTTGTTTGGTATATAATGTTGTTTTTTTTTTTGTATTGTTTTGAGTTATGATTGGTGCTACGCAGCAGTAAAAAACTGTAACAAATTTGTGCGAAATATGTTGACATCCAAGATACAGGGTGTCCTAGTTTGGGTGTTAGCTGATTTTTTAATGTGCTGCCTTGTAGTTGTTTGTCGAATAAATAATTTATTAATTTTTTTATTTATTTTATCTTGAAAATTTATTAATATCGTTTTTTTTTTAATACCGCATTTATGTACAGCTCACTTATTCGCAATTTTCATTGGCGCCAGCAACTAGTAACTAATATAATATATAAGTAACTATAGTAACCCCTGATATAAGTCTTAGAGAACATTTTTAGTATAGAATATCCAAAAAGAGCTAAAAATAATATAATAAATACATTAAAACAATAAGCCGACTTGATGTATGTAACCTTATCAACACGTTTGAGCAAAATTAACCCAAACCACAATATAATATCTCGGGCATTCAACTGTAACTCACGTACATACGATACTCTACTTACCGGCAAGTACGCAGATAATACTGCGAATGTAATATCATACAGAGAAGTTGCTACTAAAATTATTTCACCGCAGTCCCAATCCTACAAACCGCAAAAGGGTACCCGCCGTAACAATTAAGACCTACCGACTGAGCCATATTCACTTGTAACGTATGGTTGAGTAACAAAAATATAAGTGGCTCGCCCACAAAGCTATGCTGTCCGAATATTTACGTGGAAACATTATTGTGACCGCACTTTTATTTAATAGGAGAACCAAACTATGTAATTTTGCTTTCATGTTAGTAATTTACGATGGTCCTGCCAAGTAGATCAGACCTTGCAGAAATTTTAGTATGATTGGAACTCTAATATTTTCACAACTATACATATCTTAGAAGCATTACACATAGTTTTGTATCAGATATTCTTGTTCATATTTGGACGTGAAAAATCTATTGCAGCAGATCAGGGCCCCTAGTCAAGTAATATTAGTTTATTGATAGCATTAGTATAAAAATATAAATATATTGAATGGATATAATGTGTCAAACTGATATTTTGAAAAATTATATTAATTCTATTCATTTCGCACTAGCGTTTTCTACTAGCATTATCGTTTATCGAATGTTACTTTGTCTAGGCCCGCCGAAGGGCTACTAGGAGTGACACGACACCGCGCACTCTCATTATTCTATAATCTAAAAGTTACTAAAACGCAGTTTATTATTATATTATGGAACTACTTTTATATATCGAGGTTGGTATATTTTTTAGTTGTATCATTTTCATTATTTACATATGTACAACCGGTTACTATTTTTTTTCATCTATCGAAAATCTGAATATTATGTTTCTGATTATGCTATTTTTATATTCTTTAATGAAAAAATCTTTTCATGCATATTTTTGTAAAAAGTATTTCTGGTATTCCACATTTACAAAATACGAGCAAATAAGTTTATAGTGCTTCTTTTGGAAAATTGGAAATAGGCGCCTGTAAACAAATAAACAAACAATGAGAAGCATTGCCACCAAGCTGCTAACCTTGAAGAAAAAGGAGAATAAAAACATCAGTTTGGGCTATGTTGATCCGTAAAGTCAAATTACAACACTTGTAGAAAGCAACCATAAGGGATTATAAAGACAAAAATCAGCATTCAATAGTCTCTTCAAGCGCAGTGTAAAGGGGTTAGGGTGCAGGCCGGCAGGATCGCGGCGATTATCGATCAGGTACATGTTTCTCTCGATAATCGTACTCAGATTTTAGTATACACAGAACATTCGAAGTGATATATTAAGTAGCTTTGAAGAAGCAGAATTAAATAAATATGAGTAAATTAACTTAGTATAAATATAAAAATCACTTTTAGCTATAGTTCGACCTATTTTACCTAGACCAAGGTTAGAAGCAGACTAAAGTGGCGTAGGGCTTTCTCTGGGATGGGAAATATTTTCCTTTGTCCTATTATCAAGAATAAAATAAGCCGTGACCTGTGTAACAAGGCCGAAACGTCGAGTCATAATTAAAAATATGTTACTTCGCCCAAAAGACCCGTTTAATTATTTATAATAAACTAGTTGTCCCGCCAGACCTTGTTCTACCTTATTTCTCTGAAACAAAGTTACATTGTTTTTTTTTATGTCAATAGCTGCCCTGTCAGATTTAATTCTACCAAAAGTTATTGGCCTGTCGCAGTCTAATAATAGAAATAAAATTACATTGAAAGACTTAAGTCATATCTAAGGTAATGATATTTTTATTATAACGCGCTATGGGACACGTTATTTTTTGTTTGAATACTTGGCGTATAAATTAAATTTTTCATTAATGACATGCAACCTCTAATCAACTTCAAGGCATACCAAAGACAATACTAACGCACCTTTGTTTTGTTTTGGTTGACATCATATGTTTGACAGCTGGGTACCGAGTGGTTTGTATGGGAAAAGAAAATTGTTCTTTTTACTATTTTCCTCGTATTTTTCACGTTTTTTCACTTCATAAGAACCTTCCTCAGACTTTATGAAACACAACAAAAAAGAAATCAGTCAAATCGATTCAGCTTTTCTCGAGTTATGCGCTTAGCAACACATTTTGCGATTCATATATATATATATATATATATAGATACAAAACGTGAAAGTTTTAAATGTGTTGAAGGGATCTATATATCAGATATTTATTAACATGAATAGGAAAATAATATCCCCCTACAGGAGCACTGCGGGTTCAAATGTAGTTTCAAAGCGAGTTGCGGTGTATTATCGTATACCGCGTTTGTATGTAAATTTTATTCCCGAAATCCGTCCTGATGGAAAACGGTCCCTCAGAGTGAGTATTATCGGGAGCAACAGAGCGAGGCCACTCGAACTTTTGGGTCGACTTGATAACGCATCCCTAAATACACGCGCCCAAGGCCTCCATAACCTTATCGTTTTCAGTATAAGTAATTTCAATTCGATATTTATTCCGAAACTAATAAACAAATTATTGTCTTATTATGTCAACCTATACATATAAAAAGACTTATACTGAGTGACATATCATGGCAGATTATCAACTACTAAAGCAGTAAATATAAAAAAATTACATTCGATTTTATTTCTACATGTCACTTCATTCGGGCCGAGTTATTTGATAGTGCACACCTAATAAAGTGAAACAGGGGTTGGTATTTTATTCAAAAACCCATAAATTTTGAGTAAACACTATGAGTAAGTGTGCATATTTAGCTATTTGGTTAGAACTAAAAAAATATTCACATGTTTGTAGAAAATAAGCACCCAAGAGATTAAGCTAAGAATTTTTTACTAGTCAATGCCAAATCAATACAGCTAGTAAAATTATAAATCTGTAGATAAATATACAGTGACCGTATACCTTCTGGCTAAACCTAGATTGCGCCCGACCCGGAGAGGACGCGCTGGAGAGTACTAGGCGGGTGCGCGACAGATTCGCACATCCATATCATCCAGATCGCACAGAAGAAACATCCAGACGGATTCCGTAGATTTCCACCAAGAAGGACACGCGAGGTACCTTCGACTAGTGACCCGTCTGTCGTCGCAGACGGAGAAGATCGCCGCCGTCAGGAGGTTCGCCTCGGTACGGCTTCCCGCTCATGTCCCCTAAAATACTTTGTCCAGGTTAAGTTTTAATTTTGTAATTTGAAAATACTCCTCTGTTTTTGTTATTATTTTATAAATCAAGTTTTAAATTAGTTCATTTGTACGTAGGTTAAGGCTGTAGTTATGTTTTAGTTTCAATTAAATTATAAAATATAGGCTTAACTTAGATTTCAGATAATATTTGTAATTTGTTTAAATAAAGGACACCACTCAGACCTTATCAGCGGACGGATGAAAGGATGAAGTATGAAAGGCAGTGGAACGTGAGTGGTGTGAAATTTGAAAATTTTATTTTTCTGGTAAAAGCGTATTATGGATTCCTTCGATATTAAGTTGCACTATAAGGTGAGTTTGCTTGTGATCGTGAGGGCTGGTTGAAGTGTCTGCATGACGGTTGCAAATCGCACGATAAGACTTAGTTCAGCGCGCTTGTAACCAAGCGAGCTCAGAGGCATGCTCGGTGCGAGGGTGGTGCAATGACTTTAATGAATGAACCAGGCTTTGTTTCTCAATTCTCTAAACGGGCTGTCATTTCTGCATCGACTTGTATAGCTATGGGAAAAAGCGTAATCTTGACGCATTTTTTAGTCGTCTTTCATAAACGCAAAGGCCTTTGATTATGAGAAAGTTATGTAACCTGTATTTGTTTTTGCTGTTTTCTGTTATGTTTATGTGCCAAATAAATGTTTTCTTATTTCCGCATAAGTTGAAATATAAATGTGTACAAAACGCGAGAGTAAAATGTATTAATAAGATGTTTTTATCGTTTTTGTTTATATCGCATAGCGTCAATACCCATTCTAACAATAAATATTTTTTGAGGAGTTTACATTGCTAATAATAATAATAATATATTACTATTACACCGCATAAGATAGACAAAAAATTTAAATAAAAATGTCATGTGGACTATGGAGCAACGGAGGGGGAACTAACCTGACTGCGTATCGTCTTCCAATCCTTTCTCCTTTTAAGCACTTGAACTAACATTTACAGCTTCGATTACCATCTTAAGAGGCTCTCGCTTGATTGTTGGGTCAAGGGCCGTAATACACAGAACAGACCGAGGGCAGTATTACTCGATACGGCACGCATTAGTAGAAGGTTACTCATTCTGAGCTCCTAAATACCGGTGGTTTGGGCCTTAGGCCTCGCCCCCATAAATCTACATGTTTTTATGTTCTAAAATGTATGTATTAATGTATGTTTCTTTTCTTATATGTACATATTTTAAAATGAAAATAAAATGTTTTAAATATGATGGATAAAGAGGTAATAGGTTTATATATATTATAGGTTTTAGTAAAATTGCTCTATGAACTATTTGCATGTTCCTCCAAGGATTATGGTTGGAAACAATCGCGTTGAGTGGACTATATCCATGCTCGTTTACGCAAATTGCTCGACACGGACCTGAGCAGATCGTAATCGCTAAAGTTTATCTTTTCATCAAATTGAAACGTTCCGCGGTATTAATTTCACTGTTTTTAATTATGTAAATTGTCCAGCTCCCTTGAAATATTGGATTTAAACACGACTTTATTAAACTTCCATTAACAGAGTAATACTGTACACCCTTGTCTCGAGCGAACTGGAAAAGGGACATAAATAAGGCAGTAATTTCTATGACATATAAATTATTTACACTAATACCAACTTACAACCTTACACTAACTCATAGTTATTCTATGTCTAAATTGAATAAATATAAAATAATGTAAACATGTAACGTGTGTAATGTAAGTAACGTAACCAAAAAGATTTTTTGTGATGGTTTTTTTTTAAATCGACTTTAAGTATCATATTCAATATAATACTATTTTAGTTACAAAATAAAACACATTATGATTTATTTTATATTTAAATTAATAAGACATTTAATACGAATAATCATGATTAGATTGAACTAAATCCACTTTCAAGAACACGTATTATGAATGAGGAGGTGAATCGCTTCGAAGGAACTCCCCTTGATAAACAAATTGTTTCAGATTTCATAAATGAACAGTCTGGTTTGAGCACCATCAATAACAGAATATACAATTAATGAATCAGATAAGACGCAATTCTGAAAGGGCTATTCTTGGCTTTCATTACTTATCTGAGATGAGTGTTGGGATAGATATTTTTATTTTATTACTACGTTAATAAATGTATTTCATTTTTATGTCCATGCTATCGTTATATCAAATAAAAAACACTGTTTCTTCATTTATATGGCTAATTTATTATAAATAGACAATTTAGAAACATAAAATAATCACATTAAAAATTAAAAAAATATAAATTAATTACGCGAAAAACAGAAAGCGGTCCATTATAGTCCGCTGATACCCAAATTAGAATAACCTGCATGAGAGGGAGGTGGCGTACAGTGTCCGGTGCGCCGCCCGTAAGAAAGGTTTGGAAGATTGGGCTCTTTACACACACCCTCCTAGAGGGGAAGCCTAAGCAGACTATTCGCTCTCCGGGCGTCTGGAAGAATCTGGATCCGCAGGCCCGGGTAAATTGATTGGAAGGGTACCGTGGAGGTTTTAGTCAGTATGGGTCTGACGCTCCAGGGTCGGTACTATCACAACGGCCCTAATGGTTCTGTAGGATATTCCCCCGGGACACAAAAAAAGGATAACCTGTATATTTAGACGTTTTGTCACACAATAGGTTACGTGCAGCTTATAATATTGTATAACAATGGTAACAGTTTATAACGTTTTTAACCACATTGGACGCCAGATATGACCGGTGGTCGTGGGTGTGGTTATAGTAAGATACGAATTTGGCGTTTTACAGTTTATTTGCACTTTAAGGCACACCGAACTGCGACGTACACGCACGTACTCCCGCCTTGGGTCTGGGTAGTCGACTGACTTCTAAGCGTCCCGTGCGCGCGCGCATTCTCTTACCCCGCACGTCTCGTAACACCCTAACGACCCTTAGGGCGACAAGAGCGTATCGAGTTACGCCTACATGCTATACGTTTATAATAACATGCTATAATATATTAGATCATCGAATGCTAAATTTAACCAAACAGATTAAATAAATTAATATCTGACCAGTGATGACGTTAGTGGAAAGGGCCATAATTTATGAAATTGACATAACGTAACAATCCAATCCCGCACGGCAAATTTTTAACTTGTGGTAAAAAGAGGAGGGTGGAATGAAATTGTGCAAGTCTACTGGACATTCTCCAGAGTGTAGGTAGAAAATCGAAACCCAGGTCACTCTGCGTCGGTGTTCCAAACAGAGCAGCTGTTCCAAACAGTTTAAAAAAAAATTGAACATTGAATTATATTTTTTATGAAAATTTCGTTAACACAAAATCACGAAAAACTAATTAAATATTCGTAACCGCATGTTAAGAAATATAATACTTTGTTCATAATTATAATTACAACATAATCTGCTTAATACAGAACAAAGCATATTTAATATACAAACCCCGAAACAATGAAGACATCAAAAGTAATCAATCTTCTTTGTTTAGCGTAATTAGTTTAGGTCAGAAAGGTGACTTCACTTTTTAGCTTAAATAAAGTTAAATATTTAATAACATTACGGTGAAGCTTAAAATCTGATTGCTTTAAATTTTTAAGATTCATTAAGATGTTGCTAATAAAACATTATTTGACCACTCAACCACTTATTAAAGTAGAATTCTAAATACACACATATTTTTTACTAAGACTATAGAATTTTAAAACGTTATTTTAGCATGTCTGCGCTTCCGCTTGCACTTCAGCTTCCGCTTCTGCTCCACTTCTGCTTCCGATTCCGCTTTCCATTTTTACAACAAACAATTAAATTGTCGACTATTGTTAAATTACCGAATCTCATTACTTAAATTAACTACATTTTTATTATTATTTTATTTAAATAACGAGTTTATTTAACAGAAGTGATATATGTAAGTGCCCTGAGAACGGTGATCAGCTGCGCTGCGCATACATGTGTCCAATGTAGCAGATACAGCCACTAATGTATCTCTGTTCCCCCAGAAATGAATAAAGCGTGACGATATATTATTAATTAATGTTATACTTCAAATTTCTTTAAATTTATTACAGGTCATTTAGTTCTCGCCAATGTGCAGAAATAGCCACCTTGGATTGGATTGGGTTGACTAAAGAGCCGGTATGAGCCTGACGCACCTGCCATTCACTCAATGAGCTGCCGTGATGGTCCCATCAGTATTTTTCCCAACAAAAAAAAATAAAGAGGCCCTCATGACTAATACAAAAATACACTCTGTGTAGTTGTACATCAATTCACGAAACAATGCGACATTATTCGAGCCCGCGACAGCCTCGTCCGTGAGATGAGTCTGTAATTAGATCCGGCACCGTCCACTGCCTCTAGCGCGGTGACTCTCAATCAATTTGCTATCAATTTGTCGCTTTTATATCATTTTTCTCCGACATTTCGTTTCAATTTTATTTCATAAGAAAGCTAAATTATTTCGCAATATTTATTTGCTATGTACTGGTTTAAGCTCGTGGCTCTGCCTGTGAAAATTTTCTTTTTTCTGATGATGAAATTCTATATATAGTTCGGCTACAACGTATCAGGTATTTTGGAGCATACGAAGATAACTAACGTACCCTATTACGGGTCTAAATCTTACTACATATGTGGTACATGTTAATATATCATTGATAATATTTAAACATGATGTCTTTTGTTGGACTTCCTATTTGTCAATTCGCATCTTCAATCTTCGATTCATTAGACATGTAAGTATTGTGTAAATATAATGGTTGCGCCAATAAAAGATGCAGACAAGTGGAAACAGATTGACCGTACGATCCTCGTGCTTCTGATAACATCAGATTTTATCTTCTTCTTCAGGTTATATTGCGATCATAATACGCGGACAAAATCATAACTATTACTAGACTCTCGTGTGCGCGTTATGGAATTAAGAGATACAAAATCCCGCAGAAATATAAATAATAACTGGGTGATGCGGTGTCCTCGTGGTATGTGCAGACAGGCTTGTAACGCAACCGTCTAGAATTACGTAACAGATGACATTAGAATGGCCGCGCTACATGCATAGCCTCGTGCGTTGAAAAAAGTGACGGGATGAGGGTAGGAAAATAATAAAGGAGATTGATTTATTATGAATAATTATTGGCATGACCAAATAGTAGTTGTGTAAGCCAAGAATGACGATGACCACTGATGACAGTCATTGTTTTTATGTCAGTCCAAATATAACACGGTGAAAGGCTTTTATAGATAACTGCACATATGATGATGTCCTAGCCGGTTTCGGCCACGGCGACTGTTTCAACACCGGTTAAGAAATTCGAGGTCCAGTTTTCGGAAACAGTCAATTGCGCAGGAGATATTTAAGTGCATAACTGGACGCGCAGCCAGAAAAGCACTCTCTCGTCCGAGTTCCCTCAGGCCCGATGGAAAGGAGAACCAATACGATCGAGAGGGAGCGGGATGAAGGTTTGGTCGAGTTTTCCTTCTCTAAACACCTGGTATAATTGCGGTGTTAAAGAGATACCTTAGTCGCCTTTTACGACACCTCAGCAAAAAGAGGGGGTGCTATTCTATTCTGCCGGCAGCCATCACGGCGTAACTGCACATACACAACATACAGCATTAAGACTTCGTTCCGGTCACTATCCGTCGTAGTATTTATCTATCTTCGTATCCACCCATCAAATTTAGCATATCTTATGAGGAAAAAAGACTCGCCTAACTGCAGTATGTGAAAAACGGGAGGATTTGCATCACTTGCTGATGGAGTGTGACCGGCATAAAAGTGTGAGAGAGTAGCCGATGAGCGAATGTAGGGTCAGTTTATTTTATGTAGTTGGCTTTCATTGCATTCTATGTGATCTGATTGGGAAGCCACGAAATTGTTGGTAGATATGGGAGCGCTGACTCATCAGCGACTCTCTCAGAATTGAAATACGTTTAACCGTATTTGGCACAATGGGGCTGATATGCCAAAATGGCAACAGCCCTTAAAAAATGCACATACATAAAGTAATCTCCGTAGAACGTATACTATCTCAGGTAAAATAGAGATGTGAAAAATACAATGTTTATTATACTTGTAAATATTATCCACCCATGAAATAAAATGTAACGAAATTTTTCCTATTACCGAAGCACGAGAGATTAATTACTGAATCGACAGTTTTAATTAGTTTTGTAATTAACAGCCGCATGGCGCGCTTTCCGGACGAACTAAAATAAATTGCCCTTTAATACAATCACTCTCGCAGATTAAATTGCAAGTCTAAGGCGGGTGCTCTTTTTCTTCCTTTTTTCAATTGAATTCTTATTTATTTTCTGTTTTATTAATGATCAAACTCTTAGCGCAATGAACAATACTGGACCTTGTAACGAAAAATTTATCTCAATTTTTGTGTTTGGGCCGCACTATGAGTATTTCCAAGCGATATATGTAACGCTCATATATATTTCACGATACACAAGTCTGAAGCCGGTCTTGAGCTGAGAATTATAAACGCTACTACAACTTTTCTTAGACTTTACTTTAACATTTCAAATTATATTATTTAATTAATATCAAAGTATATGGTAAGTCATCGATTTCATCAAGTTGGACTTGGCTCTGTAAATACTTATTATAATATTTTACTATCCTCAAATTCCTATTATATACTCAGAGTTTTTCATACGAACCCATTTCCTGAGCACTATCTAAGCAAAGTCAAACGAATGTCTATATTGTATCTTAGTATCTAGCTTTATATGGTGGTAGGGCGATTACCCGAACTCGGTCATGACAAAAGCACACGAGTGTAAAGACCGTCATAGTGACTCGCTCTGGCCTATCACGTTTCGGGATCAACAGCCCTTAACGCAAGGTATGTATGGGCCGACATGACGGCGAAGACTCAATAAATTTATTTTCGTCCTTTGATGGTCGCTTTCGTTTTTGGACTGTCTGTCTGTCAGTGTACTTAATATCAAGTCCACTGTAGTCATTGTCGAGACAGAGTAAAAAAAAAAACTAGTCTTTTTAGTATCTTAATATGTTTGTTGTTATTTTATCATTGTTATTAAAACTGTGTAATATATTTTGGTATCATCATAGAGTGCAGGAATTTGAAAGTCAATAGGCAAATCTTCTTGCAATACCGTGCTGTAGTTTTCAAAACAGGAAAGCTCAGTCGGGTCCACTTTTTATTTCGCTACCCACATCCGTCTCTGACAGCTTGATCTTTTTTCCCCGGCATCTTGGCTTCGAGGATCCCTCTAGGAAACTCATATTGAGATCCTCTCTGCATATATCCGAGAAAGTCCACTTTCCGTCTCACGACTGTCGACAAAAGTTCATTTTTGCGATGGGCCGTTGCCAGAACCTTGGAGTCTGAGGCGAAACTAATCCAGTCTTCATAATCGTCATTATCAACTCGTATCTGACCATTATTAGAGGTCTCTCTCAAAGTTCATCACAGAGCCTGATTTACGGCTTTTCTCATGTTATAGTAACATACCCGCTACTTTGCGCAAATCGTCGCTCAGCCTAGCTAGAGGGCGTCTCACACTACGCTTACCGAGGTGTGTTCTCCACTCAATAACAAGTCTATCTTAGCGATTATCGGTTCTTCGGCAAGTGTTACCAGCCCACACACTTCAACCTGGTCATCCTCTAAACTATTACGATGACTTTAGTTCTCTAACTTCATTTCTTCAATTCATTTCTGTTTTGATCCTTCAGAAAAACACCGAGTAATAGCACGTTCCATAGCATGCTGAGCGACTTTAAATTTGTGGACTAATTGTACTGTGTGTGTCCACGTCTCAGACCCGTACCTCATCACAGGTAGGATACAATGGTAGTAAACTTTGCCTTCACGCTTTGTGGTATACATATGATGTATTTGTGGTATACATGTGATGAAAACAATCGACGTAGTACTAATTCAATAAATAATATTTTTCGAGAATATCTTAAATTCTGTTTAATTTACTTCAAAAAATTTAGGTACATTGTTCTAAACGTAATTCGTCACAATTGAGGCAGCAACAATTCCTTTGAGAGAAATTTAAAAAAGAATGTCACTAACGAGCTTGCTCTCGCAGCCGACCCACTTCAAATTTAATCCACACCGCCCGCTTTATCCGTAGCACTTTAAAACCTTACGATTCTTCGCATGAATGAATTATCATGAAAATCTAAGCGAACATTTTTATTAATTATCTGTTGAATATCTCTTCCGAAAATATTAAGAATTTAATAAGTACTAAGTTATTCTCTTATTTTCAAAAAGGTGTTAAAACTAAACAATAGGCATATAGGTACTATACATTCGACGTAATTTAAATCTTTTCTCTCGATTTTAATTTTACATAATTGGGTATCCAACATGGCTAGCATTGAGTACGAAAACAAAACAACCATGATACACAAAATAGAACATATAAATGCCGCAGCAATCATAGGGCACCACAGTATGCACAATAATTAATATATAATATAATGCTAGTTTATAGTAAAGTTAAGAATATTAGTTAAATTAAAAAAGGAATATACATGCATATATAGACGCAATATAAAAAGATAATATTGCATAATACATAAGTCATAACTTCAAATAATTTTGGGAGTCGAAGCTGCTCGCGTCCGTAGGCTTTACCCTAGTTTCCCTACACGTGACTCCTGGGTGGTGCTAAACGAACAGCAGCGAGGTGGTAGGGCGTCGGTGCCCATCTGGATCGCGACCACAGTGCATGGGTGTAAAGCTCGTCATAGTGACCACTTTCGGCTTGTCGGGTTTCGGGATCAGCTTGTGCATATCCAGTAGCTCATATACCAAGAGACCTTCAGTCGTGGTATATGTGGGCCAACATGACGATGTAGACTATCAATGGATTTTCATCCTTTGATAGTCGCTTTCGTTTTTGGACTACACTGTACTTACCATCAGGTACTCTGTAGTCACTATGCCGAGCCAGTGTAGAAAAAAAAAGTCTGAGAATGATTTCAAAGAACACACAAAAAAAGAAATACAGAATTCAATTTAAATAAAATGAATATATCGAAACGAACAATATATCGTATCGTAACAGATTATGCATGCTTACCCAAGAAGGAAAACATCGTGAGGAAGGACCCACACTGCATATAATAGAAATGTCATGTATAATTGCCCTGAAAACGCCGATCATCTGCGCTACTGGTCACGTCGGGCAAGACACATAAGTGCAAAGTGGATACAACCACTAAAGTATCTCTGCTCACCTCGTAAGGGATATAGCTTGACGATATATTATTACTATTTATTATATCGTAACTCAAATAATTTAACAGCCACAATCATAGAAAATATTCTTAGTTTGATCATTGTTAAAAGCCTTAGGCTTTAACTGAGATTTCAGACCATTTGAATGTTTTATCAAATTTTGTTTTTTCTCCGAAGGTGGCTGTAACCAAAGCCTTTTATCAGACACTAAAAAAGACACAAAAAAGATTAATTTAAAAATCTTTATCTTCAACGTCAGTTTCCTGAACTAAAGACTCAAAAGTCACCTTAAGAAGCCGCTGAATGTAATAAAAGCTCAACTTTCCACTCAGTAGGTCGTAATTGTAATCGACCACTTTCCCTCCATTAGAGAGGATGCTCGGCTAATGGCGGCTACTCCAGCCCAAAGCGGCCGCACTTTGTTCAAGTCACGGCCCGACGCGGTCTCCAATTGCCTCTGTCAATGTAGTACTAATATTGCGAGTAAAGGATGCATATTGGCTTACCTTCCTTAGATTATTTCAGCAGTACACCTTTATAACGGTATTATTAAACACATATAACTAAGGTTACCTTTCTGAAAAAACCTAGAAATTTTAACAACTCATTCATAAAAAAAAAAGTAATTTAAATAAACTTTTACAATAAATATAGTTGTACTAATTAAGTTATCATCAAGTGAAATCCCTATTGGGGTAGGTAGAGAGAATGGAACGCCACATCTTTCTATTCTTGCAATTTCCTTAACATTCATTAATTCCTTCATTATCTCGCGTCGATTCCGCGTCCTATTGACATTATCCTCCATCAGAACTCTCTTTATTTCATCTGTGTAGATATGTCTCGCTCGGCCTGGGCTCCTACTTCCAACATTCCATATTCATGTTGTAAATCTTTTTTTGTCGTTGTTTTATCATTTATATTCTCCACGTGTCCGACAATTGAACCAGATTTTGTGCATGCTGTCGATGATACTCACATTCTTTCAAACCAATCATTTTACGTATCTTTTAATTTTTAACGCGATTTGAAACCGTTACATCGCTTATAGAACGAAGATATCACATCTCCACTGTATTAATGCATATAATATTAATACAATATTATTGTACATCATGCTTCTTCTGACAATTAATTAAAATTGTATTTATTATATATTGAATTAATATACTGATCTTAATTCATTATATAATAAATACAATTTTAATTTAACTGGAAAAGCCTTAAAATTATCTTAATTTTGAGGTGGTACGGCGATTGTCCGCACTTAGGGCGGCTTGCACTAACAAATTAAATCTAGTTTAGAGTTATATAAAATGCTATTTAGCGCTAATCTATACTTATTATCTTGCACTAAATCAAGATCTAGTTATAACAACTCTTAAACTGAAATTATCATTAAGATGGAATCAAACCAATTCAATTAATAAGCGTTTTATACAAGCTTAAACTAGATTAATTCGTTAGTGCAAGCCGCCCTTAGTCGTTATAACAGTAAACAAGCATAAAAACCGTCCAGTGAGGCCAGAATGCTGTGTCAGATGGTGACGCTTGCTCATCCACGACTCCCCTAGGATGTAAGGACGTAGGTTAGGGCACAATAGGGCTGATATCTTCGCTAGAATAAAGCCGTTAAATAAAAATAAATTAAAAAAATCCCAAAAACCGTGATAGTGACTCGCTTCAGCCTGTTATTATTCGAAATCAACTTACGAAGCTGCAGTTGTTCATATATCTAGAGACCATTGGTAAGTGGTATATGCGGGCCGGCATGATAACGGCGACCGTCACTAGATCTTCGTCCCTTGGCAGTCGCTACCGCTCTTAATCTTTAATACACTTTAAAAAAATTGTAAGTAAAAGCAGACATTATGAGGATAGTGAAGTCTTCTTGGGGCAGTTGTATTTAAATGAATAATATACTGTAAATAAAGAATGTGTTACATCTGCTATGTTATTACATAAAATAAATAATATACTAATAATATACTATTGTATACTATGACATAAGTGTGCTAAGCTGGTCATTACATACGAGGTGAAATTATTAGCAAGCCGCAAGACGAGAGCGATAAAAAACCAAGTCTGCAATTAACAAATACACACGCGTGATATACAACGATTTTCATCCGTCTTGCAGGGAAAAAGACAGTTCGATATTATGTTACTAACTTTAATTATTAAAAAATACAAAATTCTCACAGTTTAGTACAGTACGCGTTTCGTGCCTCGATTAATATTTTTGACAGAGCCAAACCTATGTCTTGTTTTTCTATACTATTTGTAAGTAATATATTTTAATAATCACAGTGAAATCTTACACATATACATACAAAATAACATTTTCTCTAACAAATATTATCGAATTATTTACTATAAAATTACGTTTTTTTTTCTAAGTGACACGCTAACTTTTTTACTACGCCTTTCGCAAACGGTGCGCGTCGCATACAGTCTACATTATAAAATCACTTTGATGTAATGAAAAAGAAAACTACCTAGTTAAACTCTTCTAAATGTTTCTTCTGCATATATAATATCCTGCTGTAATTTACAAAATCAACATAATCGGCAATACCAGAGCGACTATGTTATTATAATCCAAGTGCAAAATTTAGATAGTTATAAAGCCACAAGCTACAGTAGAGACAAATGATATAATATTTCATTCTCTCTACCTACCCCTAGGGAATCCCTGATAAAGATGTTGACTAATCGTTACAATTTGGCTGGTTAAGCAAGCTTAACAGTTTTTTTTTTATTAAAAATAATATATCGACATGCTATATCCCTTTGGAAGTTAACAGAGATATATTAGTGGCTGCATCTACTTTGCACTTATATGTCGTGTCCTACTTGACCAGCAGCGTAGCTGATCGCTGTTCTCAGGGCACTTACACATGCCATTTCTATTGGATGTCATGCGGGTCTCGTCATGATATTTTCCTTCACCGGAGAGCATGTGTTGCCTAAATCTAACTAACCCAGAAGTAGGTACCGGTTTTCGAACCTGGATTATATTTAATTATTATAATAGAAAATATTGATAAGAATTTTAGTCTGCAAAACGAGAAACGGCAACCGAAATGCAACATTTTGTGTTTTTCTCATTAGAATATTACAAAATGAGACACTTGCGTCATGACGGTTTTGTAAAAGAACTTTAAATAGTAGCTGAGAGGGCGGTCTGACGATAAAATGAAAATGAGGAGGCGGGGGGCTCGTTAGCGAGCAGTCTTCTCACTACGCTTTCTGCCGATTGTCACAAGCTCAATATTTACAATTGACCAATGCTAAAAACTACCTTCTTCTCATAGCTTTATAGTTCAATGTTTATTACCAGGAGCAGTCCTAAAAAAGCTAGCGTAACAAAGAACGCATAAAATTGTGAAATGCAAAGGATTTTCAGAGATGTAACCGACGGGATGTTAAATTAGATAATTCATTTCTTATATCCAAATTGATCTGTAATTATTCCTATCGACGTAGGTACATTTTTAACCTATATGTTTCCTACCTACAATAATATAACATTTACCGATAATTACTTACATTGGCCTAGTCCCAAACTAAGTTCGAGTTGGTACTATGGGTAGTAGACATAAATATATATACGTAAATACCACATCAACCATCCACCGTGTTCCCAGCGTCCTATGATATAGGCTCCTTTAAACGAAGCGTGAAGAGATATTTGTGCAGGCCAGCATGATTACTGTAACTACCAATAGGTTTTTCTTTACTGTTGATAGTCATTGTGGTTTTTTGGAGTACACCATACTTACCATCTGGTGTGGTCACTGTGAGCAGTTAGGATAAATATATCCATGACTTTCAACAAACTAATCTGCTGATCATAGAAAAGTTTGTTGTTACCGGGGCATCAATCCAGGACCTTCAACATCGATAAGGCTGCTACAAATTGCGCTATTAGACCGTCATATCCAAGTTTAGTTATTTGTTCATTTAAATTTAGTTTATATGCTTTTCTTTCTTTTTATGGGAATGAGTTTAACGTAATGATTATTATAAATACTTTAATAGGGCTTATGAGCGTATTGATTTACATTTAACACTTTTCCGTCCGCACAATTCGTTAATATTTATACGTATTTATTTGAGCGCTAATTCCGATCACTTGACTTGTCGCCGGCCGTTCTTGGCATTATCGGGAGATTATAAATTGTTATGTTTTACTAATCTGATAATATGACTATAATGATGATGTTTATAAAGTTGGTGGTTTATTTAATTATAAACAGACTTACACTTGATCTCAGTCTCACCTGATGGAAAGTGACGATGAGATCAACAATTGAACGCCCTTGTCCAACAAATACTAAAGATCTCGTTGCTTGAAAACTCCCATGTTATATCATACAAAAGAAATAGATAAAGGTCTTACTTAATAAAAAAGTATAAAATCACGCGTAGTGTTGCAAGATTGAAAAAAATCTGAAAGGATCTCATGCAACGTGAAATAAAGGAAGTGCTCACACGGATATGAAAGTGCAATTTAATCTGAACGAATCCAGCGAGGCTGTGCATGTTATCTGGTGCGCTCTCATTCAATGGATGTGTTTACTGAAGGCGGAACTGAGACATCTTCATTCAGGTGTCGCGCGATCACTCACACAGAGATATGAGTGTCATTATACAGGATTTTGATGTAGAAAAATCGTGGATAGACTATGGGATACGTTAATTCGTCAAATGTGTATTTCGAACAGAGAAATATTAAAAATAAACTATTATAATTGCATGAACCATATGCAATTTTTTTCTAAATACAAACAAAAAATATGACAGATGGACTACTGAAAGAATCATTTTGATAAATATAGATATATTTCAAACGAAAAAAAGTTGCAATTGCGCTATTGGATGTATTCATTAATTCGCTCAATTTATATTTGGAACAGAAAAATGTTGAGCGTGTTATATATTCAATATATAATTATTTCGTCCAATATATTGTATATTTCGAACAGAAAAATGTATGACATGTACTATTGGATATATTATTTCGTTCTATTTATATTTCGAACAATCTGTTATTATTTAACTAATCCAAAGATCATTTTTTCATCGGATATATAATCAAGTGCCTATGGATAGATAGAAGACACAAAAATCAACGTCATAATATCTTTCCTGTAAAAAAAATATAAGCGTGTTTATATTTATTGATAATGAAATATGTTACATTTTTATTATTATATCAAATTAAAGCAATTTTCATATTAAACTTAAATATTATTTTGCTAGTTTTATAGTTCTCGGGTCACACATACACTGGCTCTCTCGATGAAAGAGCTCTCTGGGGGCAGACGTCAGACCTTTTAATGTAAGCTACTCGTTTGAATGAAAATGGAAACGCTACATATTCAAATGCGTTGACCTTTTTATAGCTGAATGATAAATAGAGTAAAACAAAACGGTAATTCAAAAACATATTTACAATTTACAGTCCTATATTATAATTAAACATTATGCCGTCCACGCGTCACGGAGTGTGGGAGCGCACGGCCGCACATGCAATTATCAATTAAGATTGACGCGGTGAGGGGCGAGCGCTGTAGGCATCGCCGCTGCCCGCGCGCATTTATGACGAGTTTTATTATCTGTGCGCGCTACAACATATTATATTATATGAGACTAGAATTAATGTGAACAAATTTTATTGTCAAAAAGTAAATACCTTAGGTTAAAAGACCTGTTTTGTACTAGTGATCATGCATAAAAATTGTATTATTATAATAATACTAGCTGATCCGGCAAACGTTGTTTTGCTATTTAAGGTTTTGTAATATCTTCTAAGATGTTCATTGAAATTAAGTGATGTCAAAGACAATTTTGTTCACAATTAAATACTCTTAATCAACAACACATTTATTTGGATAAAGGTTAATATTATTACGTTGATACAACTCTTAACAAATAATGCATCAATTTCGACCAAATTCAATTACCATAAAAACGGTTCTAGTGAGTTAATCTTAAAAGATAGACATATACTGTCGCTGACATTTTTTAGATCATTTCAAGAGGAATAATTCTTTCATACATATATTTTTCGTATCTTGAACCGTTTTCGCAGCGCACGCAATGGAAGCCCTCAAGGACGGATAATTTTCCCCGTTTCTTTCACATTTTTCATCATTTCTTCGCTCCTAATAGTTGTATCGTGATGTTATATAGCCTAAAGCCTTCCTCGATAAATGGTCTATTCAACACAAAAAGTATTTTTCGATTCGAACCAGTAGTTCCTGAGATAAGCGCGTTCAAACAAACAAACAAACTCTTCAGCTTTATAATATTAGTATAGATGAATGAATAAAAATAATGCTGAAATAATATGACTTTTTACATGTAATATAACAGAGTCATGATTCTCACAGTTGTGTAACAACACTGCTCTGACCAGTGCAAAATCAAAAATCAAGACGTAATCTGAAGTAAGCAAAATATGTTCCGATACATTCGCAGGCAGTGGTTGCGACTTGCGCACGAATCTGTTGTAATCCAAATCTCACGAAAATTGTTGAATATTTATGATACCGTCATCGGCTTGCTCGATTAATCGACCAATTAGTCGGTCTCTTATAACCGACTAATCGACTATGGGCTATAAGGCCCAAGTTGTAATTGGCACACTCAATAAATAACTATTGTAAGGTATTCATACAAATATTTTTCGACAGCTTTTAACAAATAGGAGAAGTAACAAATCTATATATTCACGTTGAAGAAGAGAAAAACTATATATCCTTGTTGTAGAAGAGACAAAACTATATATTCAAGGCTACGAATATTTAAAACAATATCAGTGTAAACGAGAACATTACCTAACGTTCATAAAGCGGACCTCGTAAAGCCTTCGCAAGCTGTCAGGGCCATTATGCTCGCAGATGTTATCACAACATAAAACGCCGAAATTAAAATCTATAAAATATCGAGGCCGCATGATTCATTTCACGAGCGGTTCTATAAATCAGAATTATCCCTTTTCGTTATTGGAAGTCGTAAAATATTTTCAATTTTAAAATATTTCGAACATACAGCTTTTGCGATTATGTGCCTATATATTATACATTCGTAGATATAACATTATGCATAGGTTCATATTTATAATTCGTTATCGTAATGCAATAATAAAAAGAAGGTTAGTTTTCATAAAATGTGTAAAAACAGACAATATTATTTTTAGAATAATCATAAAGTATATGACACACACACGCACGCACAGTAAGTAGTAAGATAATAACTACTAAGGATAGTTCATAAATAAATTGTTTTGGGCTATTACTGAATTTGTAGTTATTAAGAAATTTTTAGTCACCAAGTATGTGGTCAGCAATGCTTTTATACATATCTGAGATCAACATAACCCTAAGAATATGGAATGCTGTGCAAAAGTTTGATCATTGAGTAGTAGTAAAAGTTTACGATCGAAAAGCATTTTTTTAAATTAACTAAAAATAACGACACCCTAGTAAATATCCTCTTTATTCTTATGTATAATCTAAATAATTTATTATTTTGATTTTAGAATGCAACAACAGAAGTTATGCCACAAAATAGAGAAACTAAATCTTGTATAACTCGATTGAGAAAGAATACCTCATCATGACCATCTAAATCTTATATCCATCCACTGTTGGCTGTTAATATCATTCGTTACAAGCTACAAAGATCTTACATATGTTGCTTTTCTATAACTCTTGCCCATGGTTCATTAATGTCGTCAGCCTCCCTCACAGCTGGTTAACTTTGCTGGTGTCTAGTACCCCCATAATTACCTTCAGTAAAGGATTTCCACCACAGACCATCAGTTTGGCTAAGAAGGAGTTCCGCCCTTCATCATACGTAAAAGGAAACCCGTAATAAAATTCAAGCATGCGGCAATTCACTTAACGATGGCAGTAATAAAAAGATTTCGTAGCAATAACGTTAATGTTTATTGTCCAAGTAAATGGAGAATGTATCTTTATTTTGCCGTAAAACATTGACGATTTCCGCAAACGTTGATACTTTATGACTGAATTTCCATTAGATAAAGAGTCTTCCGATTTGCTAATTTTCTTGAGTGATACTTAAACTCTACTAAGCTAGGATTTTCTGAGAGATACATTGGAACGACTGGGCTTATTGTATTTTCACATAGACTTAGCTTGGATTTACAAAATTGATGAGGAATTAGAATTAAAGAAAATATATGTTGAATACTGAATAAAGGGAATAAGGATAATTATTAATAAAAGTTTTTTTACTAACTTCATTAAGTGACCACACTGCATCAGTGACCACACATGCTTGCAGTGCACATTACATGTGACATACATTTGTCAAGAAACAGGAGACTGATGATCGGAATACGCCATGAGCATGCCGGCCTACTCCAAAGTCTATTTACACTTCTTTTAAAAAACCTATTTTGTCCCCAGCAGCTCACAGCTACTTAGATACAAGCTCAACACACCCTTTTTTTTTGGTAACCCGGAGGAAATCCCTAAGGAACCTTCAGGGGGCGGTGAGGGCCGCCCTCCGCTGTATCGGACATGCACCGACTAAAACCCCTGCCATGTTCCTTCTCCCACCTGCCGAGTGCCAAGGGCAAGGCTGAGCTATCTTCCTCGGCACCCAGCGACGTTTAGCCTTCTGCAGGTCCCGCCTACTTAGCAGGGGTGGTTAAATAGTCGCCACCCCCCGCGTACACCTAACACATTTGGCCGGGAGAGTGGTGTAAAGCTCAATACACCCAGTAAATCTAGGCCGGACCACCGGCTACGTTATAAGAATATAAAAATATAATTCCTCTCACATCATAATTTTTATTGCCTGTATTAGACTAATTTAACAGTTTCGCCTACCCATATCACTGCCAAATGTTTCACACCCTATTTACACATCATCTTGTCTAGCCAGGTATCCTACCAAATTTAACATTAAGCCCTTTATACTGTGCTATGACATTGTCGATTATCATTTCGTGGAATTTCGTGATTCATAACCTTGTAACTTCCATTTTTCTGTATATTACAAATAATTATATTTTCTTTTAGCTTTATACTTTACTTTACCAGTAATATAAAGTTTTATTGCTGCTTTATATTGAAGATTAAGATTATTATATTTAAAGTAATTTGAATTAACACATAACTTAAAGCCACAACACAAATTGCATTAACTCTAGCGTAAGTGAATTTTTAAGATAAAAATACATAACTAGGTAAAATAACTCGAGGCAGTTGTGGCTGCATATTCAGTAAGCTAATGTTAAGTCGTAAAATTAAATTAGCAATAAAATGTTTGCAGTTCCCAGTGCGCTGGGAGACGGTAGACGACTGAGGCGCGAACTCTTGAATAATATATGATTACGAAACTACTGCAGAATTATTAACATAACGTCGAAATGCTTATATCTGCCAATTTCACTTGGCAAACTTCACAATAGCCAGTTTATGAGATTCATGTAAACTTCATATTTTGAGTTTCAACATGTTAATAATTATATTGTCTTCTTAAAAGTTAGTCTTTTTAATTCGTGTTTTGAATAAGAGCTCTATACATTATTAATTCTTAAATCAAGTTAGGGGTTGGGGGTTAAGGGGGGGAGGGGTGGCAGGGGAATTCATGCGAGTTCGACTAAGTTTTATAGATATTTGATGCCACATTTATTTGCAGTTGTGTGTACTCCATAGAAGCACAAAACACATTATCTCAAAACATTCGTATTTAGTACATACATTGATTTAGAATTTTAAGACTCGTATTCTAGTAGTTATCAGATTTACCAACATACTCGTATTTATTAAAAGTCCAAGTATAAGAATATAATGGTTTTTGGGATGCCCGCCATTGATTAATATATATATATATATATATTAGTAAGCTTCCTTTTTGTTTAAAAAATCTTTCTCTATCATATAATAATGAATATTTGTTTCCATATCTGATAGTCATGACTGCCAAGAGACAAGAACCTATTGACAGTAGCTGTCGTTATGCCGACCTCAAAATGTCATGATTTTTAGTTTCTCAAAGGTTTCTCCATGTGTTAACTTGACATACACAAGCTGGACTTTTCGAAATGATAGTTCCATCAAAGTTACTATACTGGACTTTGTAACCATGTAGTGTGGTTGCGATTTGGTTGACACAAACGTCTTACCACCTCACGGTAGGCCTTTTCCCCGTCAATGCGCAGAAGAAGTCACCTTGGGGTTTGTAGTCGGTACAAGTCCGACACACCTTTGTTTCGCGCAACCCCCCAGTGCGACCGAGACGGTCCCATGACGATTTTCCCCAAGTAAAAAAAAGGCCTTTTAACACCACGCCGGTGGTTACAAATGAATGATACCAGGGATGCAAGTATAACTTGCTAATTCGTATACTCATGCAAAGAATTCATAAATTTAATATGATACAAAATCAACACACTGAGCAAGCAATTACTGTCAACATAGATATATTATACCTTCATACATTCAGGCATACCATTAGAGCGAACATAAATCAATTCTTTATACGTAAAAAAGCTCGAATATCCAAAATATCAACTTATTTCTCTGGCCCGCATCGGCCAGGTTATTTTCAATCTTCGTCTTATTTAATTTCAGCTCGAACGGATTTCGTTGGGGACGGGAGAGCGTAAATATAACCATGGGTGATATACCCTCGCCGTGATTAAATTGGTGCTTTACTGCGCAAGGTATTTGATGTTCTTTCTTTTTCGAGTCTCGAGAAATAAGATGAAGGAGATGTGAATTGTCTTGTTTGATGTCATTTTTATCATATACAGTAGGTTTTAAAAACCCTGTCCGACCCAAAGAGCCCTATTGGTGACCCAATAACCTTACCAAAATATAACAGAGAATGATATTAGCTGTGAATATTAAAAAGTTATTGTTATATTAATTGAATTATTTTACACGCAATTTATGGTCGGATTAAAAAAATCAGTTTGAAAACTAATGAAACGATTTAATTGATAAACGTTGCTTGAAATCAACGGGGGTCGTGATTCCTTTGACCTTATGATCATTTAGCATGATTTTTTCCTTTCCTTTTATCCTTTGTTTATGAGCGACGCACGCTCTCCTTGTTCCTATATAAGTTTTCCCTTTTTATTATTTTTATCTAATTCAGATTTTTCTTACCTTTTAACTAAAAACAACCAAATAGAATCTAAGATCGATACCGAGCAACGCCTACACGGATCGGACATGGTTTTTATAACATACTGTTTCGTACATATGAATATTATTGTTATAATCTATCTATCAATCAAGCCGATTTCGTATTTTAACACCACTCCTCACTATTTTTGCAAACCTCTTACCCTATCTTAACTTATATTTATTCGTTCATGCATTTTCGCCGATCCCGCGTCCTCCGTCCCGCATCCTCCATCAGCACCTCTTTATAGATTTTGCTTTTGTATTTTTATTATTGTTATAACACATTTTAATATATCATATATAAGTTCCCTGAGAACGGTAATCAGCTGCACTACTGGTCTCGTTAAGCAAGACATATAATATCAAATGTATCTTTACTCACTCCGAAAGGGATATTACGTTTTCAAAATATTTAAAAATACATAATTCAGTTTATTCAGTTGTTTATATATCTAGAGACCGTCCAACGTGATATAAATGGGAAAATATGATATATCGATGGATACTGTCAGTGGACTTTTATCTCTTGGTGGTCGCTGCCTTTCTTAAATTTCTTTCCATCAAGGGTAGTAATTTTTTCGAAACAGTTTATAAAAAAGGCGTCTTTCTAATAACATCAAAACCCAAATAAATAATATTTGTCATAGAAAAAAAAAACCTTATTCAAGGAGTTGAATTATTGAAAAATATTTTTTTCGCAAAGTTTTTGCAGTTATCCTTGTGCATGCTGTATAAAGGTCAGAAGCATCAATTTTTCTCTGAATAACACTCAATCTTTACAAAACGAAATTCTCTAAAATATTGTTATGTAAGGATGTTGTTTTCCATCACTAGGAAACATAACTGTAGTCAAATATACCGGATATACGAAATAACTTCATATCCGTATAAATTTTTGATATAAATATTTCGTATAATTTATATATAAGCCGGTTAGACTACTCTGAAAATTATAATCGTTTTTATTACAACCAAAATCTGTAGTTAGAATGAGACATAATTTCTAAATTTTCTATCTCAATAACGGCTATTAATAAAAAAACTTTTAATATAAATAATCTAATGAAAATAGTCCTCTTTTTTATGTGAAAGTAAGGCAAACAGGCGTACAGCTTACTTGCGTTCATTGTCTTTTATAGACTGCAACTTTTTTTTTTTTTTTTTTTTCGGCGTATCCTACTTTGGTGGCCTGGGAAAGACCTTCACAACAAAACCGGGCTTGGTGGGCGAACGCAGAGGGCGCTCAGCCAGCGAAATTTATGGGTTGGGCGGCTACGCAAGGGCACCCCTGTGGGTACGGACCTCGACTTGGGCGGCCGGAGACTGCAACTGAAACATAATAAGTGTAAAGAGGTGCAGATTGCCCTATTCCTGTACAAAATAAGTAAGTGTAAATACCGTGATAGTGGCTCCACCTGTCGCATTTCATCATCAGCCTGTGTATTGCTAGTTTGTTCTTCTTTTCTGCTTCGGCAGTGCGATTACAGTACTCGCTTTGAACTCACGTGAACTCGTTTTTAGGCAAACAGTAGCCACTCTCAGCCATAAGCTGTCATCTATTTGTCACCCTTTGGTATATATTTGGTATATAAAACTAAATTATGCAAAATTACACGGATATTCGAAACTCACCCTAATAAATATACACGTATAAAAGGCTAGGGAGTCATACAAAATGTAAATATGCGCCAGAGCTGTAGCATCGAAAGAATAATTCATATTCACGAGGTGCGGAAGCGTGCGGCCGCCATTCATTTCTGTCTGGTTATTTTGCCGAAATCCCCGCGTATCCTGCTCTCATGTAATTAAGAGATTAAGAGATCAGCCAGAGCGGGAAGCGAGCAGATTTTTATGAAAAGCCATATCAAAATACACAATAACTACAACTCTCGCGTAGTCAATGCTCAGAGTTCCGTTTTAATTATATTGTCAAATCAACATTCTACTCGCATCTGTAGCCTTGTTTTTTTTTAATATCACTACACGTGAAAGTCTGATGATACTGAAGGTAAAAGTCGGATTCTGGCTGTCATCGCTCGACAGAAGCGGCAATCAGGTCGCTATGTATCGCTCTGCATTCATTTATATAAAAAGGACTCCGATGTAAACGATTGCGTGGCTGTGTCAAGCAGCGCGTCAAGCTCGCGAGCGTGACTGCTTAAATGCATACAGAGTCTCACCCGGTTTAGTTGTGAAGGTCTATCCCAGACATCAAGGTATTGCCCAGTCCAAAAAGAAAGTAAGCATACAGAGTAATATATTGCGACCTGGCAGCCGATGCGGGGTGCAATTGCCGAATCACGAGTGCCAGAATCGAAAGTCTGCCATTTCTTTTAACAGCTTTCATCTCTTACAGACGATTCTGAGCATCTTGAACCGCTGCAGTTGCGTATAGATGTTGCCTCATTGAGCGTTTTCTCATTTCTCTTTCGTGAACGAGTGTTCTTAAGAGCTATTTGACCTAGTTTCACCCTCTTCCTTTCATAGCAAAACCACGCACGTGGGTCTACGGAGTCACAGCTTTTCGGTAGCTCACATCCCGGCTAGGACTAAGAAGGTCTGTAAATCTTACTTTTGCCGAGTCGTTGAGCTGTGGAATGACTTTCCGAAGTCTGTATACTGTATACTGTATACTGTATACCGTGCTATGATATTATATTGTATTATGAATAATCTAAAATATAGAAAGTAAGATACATCTACTAGGTACACTGCCTTGCTATGTTCTTGACATGCCTTCAGAAGCATAGACTTTGTTTATTAACACTAGAAAGACTGAATATAGGTATAGCACATACGTATATAAGGAATAAAGAGAGGGGGGAGGTAAGTACAACTATTAATAAATGCTATAAGATATATATAAAAAGTCATAATAATTTTAAAAAATTGGTTCCTTATAAATATATTTTTTGTATATAACTAAACTTTAAAAACAGTCAAAATAACTCCTCTGGGCAATCTAGTGTTAAATTAAAATGAAGAACAGTTATATACTCAAGTAAATCATAATCCTAAACGAATTAAGACATATTAATAGCAAGGAACACAACCGCACCAAGCTTTCATTAAATCAAATATACCGGTTACATTAGTGAAAGTTCAACTGAACTAAACTCAGTTGATAGTTACCACGACTTTCAAAATTTCCATCCACCGGGATTCGGTCACAGCCCATTAAATGTTAAAAGTTAAACTTTCGTATCACCGAGCCAATTAGACGTACCGTAGAACTCTACCAACTTTCTAACTCCTTGGTTACAATTAATACTTTTCAAGTAGGATTTGAACAGAAAAATAAGATACTTTTAAGTTTTTTTTTGTATGGAACAGGAAGGCAAATGCCTATTTACAACAATTTAAAGACAAATACAGACGTTAACCTAATTGCAAAATTACACGTGTGAAAGAGATCGTTCGATTCGCGTTTCGGGATCAGTTTGTGTATATCCAGTTGTTCATATACCTAGAAACCTTCCGTCCTGGGCCGATATAGCGATGGCGACTGTCAACGGATTCTCATCTCGTGGCGGTCGTTGCCGTTCTAATACTTCACTGAAATTTCCATTAGGTCCAATATAATCACTTCAGACATAAAAAAATATCTCATTGAGTTTTATTGAATGGATATACTTATAAACAAAAACGACTTTAAAAAACCCCTTTAGAAAGTAGAAAATCCAAAAATCTAATATTTTTTAGATGAAAACAACCTTTCAGTAGCAAATCAATATTATCGTAATAGAAAACAATTAATAGACAAAGCGTGGAATGAAACTAACAATGGTCTGTGATAAATGGTTCCTTGCGCAGGAAATTGCCTCGTTCGTATCTCGGCGGTTCGAGATCGACGTCTATCCTCGAGAGACAAAAAAACCCAATCCATCGGATACTAATCAGACTAGCTCATCTATTTCGATTGGCTGTTGAAATTACATTTCTTTCCTTTTGCGATAAATACCTAATACACCCAATTAAGGTACTTTTATTATTAAGAGACTCTTATAATTTAGGTAATCAAAGTATTTGTGTATTTATCAAACGTTTTTCTAAATTTGTTTTCCTAAAATGGGGTGTTTTGAGATTTGAACTTATGATGATCTACCTCAAGATTGTTAGACTACAAGCGCTTGACTCTGTAGGTGTAGGTAGGTACATGCCACAAGTATTTGTAATACAGGATTGTAGTGTAGCTTGGAAGGTCTTATCATAATAAATCTAGCTAGCATATATCAGTTTAGATGCTTACATCACTTCATAAAAACCGTTCGGAGTTTTACCGCCTTCTGCTTATATAGTGCTATGAGAGGCACATTTTCGCCCCTCAGGCGGATTTCGCGGGCCCATTCTGACATTACCGAGTCCACCATCGACGTCCATCATCGTATATCGAAGAGCAGAAAGCCCGCTAACAACGTCTCCGCCTCAAAAAATATTGTCCAATAGTCGCGTGTGGTCCGAACGGCTATCTTTAGCTGCAGATTGTGTATTGACTGCAGCGATGGATGTGCATTCTATAACCACAAACTGGCATCCTATAGAGGGTCGCGAACCGCACGTCATCGGCACAAAGGCGGTGGAAGTTTGAGCACCCCTAGTTTATACTATACAATTTATATACATACAGACCTTCCGTCATGATTAAATATATATAAGCCGGCATCGTCATGCCGACCCTGATGACCCTGACTGTTAATTGATACTAATATTTAATCGATGGCCGCTGTTCTTAAACTACTCTATAAGAATTAACTTATTATATTCAGAGATTTAAAAGGCAAACATCGGAATTCTACATTTATAATGTTGACCTATAAAGGAAACCGTCAAGAGTGATATGTATTTTTTATTACAATTTAGTTTATTTAATAATATTATCAACGTTTTATAGTTTACAAAAAGCGTTTGGGATTGAAAAACTTCGCAATATTTCAGTGCAAGTGAATAAAAATATAAGGTAGGAAAAACGAAAATAACATAGAAGCTGTTATCGAAGCTGTAGTGTAAATTCCAAACAAATTGCTCGCTACTAATGATTCGTAACTGCGGAATATCGGTTAGTATTCGTCACTTAATGGAAGTGATCACATCAACAGTAATGGTTGACTGGATTTCCAATGCTACCTTTATTATTCGCATTTACGGAAATTATTATCGCCATTACGCATTGTATTGAATAATGTTGACTTGATGTAAATGATGGTCATTGCTTTACCTAATTTAATTACGTGTAGAGCTAAAAAAAATCACTGGCTGCGTGCTATTGTTACTATAATCGAGAGAATGAATATAAAAACATACCTATGCAAAAGTTAATCTTTCCTATTCTCTATTTTCATACTACTATGTATATCCATACATATTAGATATATATAATGGATGTGTAAGTTGGGTGTATTAATATATGTAAATCCTCATACTCGTATATTGTGTGTATTTTCTTCAAAGTTTTGAACGGTATTTGCTAAGTTTAATTAAAACGCTCAACTAATGTCAATCTTAGAACCAGCAGAGAATAATGTCTTTGCAAGATGACTCCAGGATTTAATTAATTTCCGGTATCCAGTACCTACCAAATACGATAAATAATAGGTTGAATTATGAAGTTACTTGAACTGAGATTCTAGGAACTAAATTATTCCGAGCATTGTACTAGTGTACTAGTTGATTTGCTTAGTGTTTTTTTTTTGTTGTTAATCCTTGGAAATTCTCTAGGACCATCAGGTCAGTGGTGAGACCCACTACCTCGGTGTCCCGTACTCTTACCAACTAAAACCTCCGGGCTGCCAGCACTGCGTACTCTTGGCCGTCGCCGGGCTTTGATATTCATATACTACCTACGGCCCGGCAAGTGATTGGCCTGGCAGGACACCACTGGGAGGGGGTACGAATGTTACCACCTCACTACCTCTCTACTGAACAGCGTGTAAGCACACACACTCTGCAAATTTGCTTAGTGTACGAAATAATGGAAAGTTATGTATGTAAAGAGTGATATATAATATCACTATATCCTTTCCAAGGAAAGAAGAAATAAATTATGTCAAGTGTAAAATACTTAAAATATATTTTTTTTGCATTAGAGGGAACGAGGGCTTCAAAATACATATTTAATTTTAAATTTAAGGAACCAGCGCGGCAACGCTTTTGGTCGTAGGCTTACATCCCGGTACGAATCTCTGAGTTTTACAGATTATTATTATTAAGTACAGATTTAGGTGCCATATATCCACCGGTGATGGAAAACATCGTGAGGAAACTCTCATAGCATCTGATAGAAATGTCATGTGTAGTACCAGTGCTCTGAGATCGGCAATCGGCTTTTCTACTAGTCACGTTAAGCGCGGCATATAAGCGTAAAATAAATACAGTCATTAACGTATCTGTGCTCATCCCGAGGGGGATATAGCGTATCAATATATATTAATGTTAGTAAATAAGATAAATTACTTTTACAGTTTATACCTGATTCGACTCACCGATTTTTAATAAAATGTATTTGAACTCTGTTATTTTTTTTGTAATGCTCCTTATTATTTATTTTTTTTAACAGATGTTGGAATAAAAACACGAACACTGAAGTGGAAATGGACAGGTCATATAATGAGAACACAAATTGAAAAATGGACAACAAAAATTATAGAATGGTATCCAGGGGATGGAAAAAGACGTAGAGGCAGACAAGTTAAAAGGTGGGAAGATGATCTGCCCAAACGCTGGAGGCAAATAACACGAGATCGGTACGCATGGAGAGAACTTGAGGAGGCCTATGTCGCAAGACAACCTGACATGGCTGCTGATGATTAAAAAAAAAATCATAAATTAATAATTAATAGTTATCTAGTACAATATTGTTTTTTTTTTAAATTAACAAAAAAATTGGAAAGGTCAGAGAAAATAAAGGCTATTTTTATTTTATTTTTATTTATTTATTTATTTGAACTCTCTATAACGCCAAAATATGCACAGTCCCTTGAGGGCCGTTATATAGAGTGTACACTGTATATAAAAAGAAAAACTAATTATAACTACATATGCCTTTTATGGTGGTAGGGCGATTACCTGAACTGGGCCATGACCACAGCACACTAGTGTAATGACCGTCTTAGTGACTCGCTTTTGCTTGTTGCATTTCTGGATCAGCTTGTGTATGTCCAGTAACTCATATACCTAGAGACCTTCAGTCGTGGTATCTGTGAGCCGACATGACGACGAAGACTATCAACAAATTTACAACCTTTGATGGTCGCTTTCGTTTTTGGAATGCACTGTACTTTTTTTTTTTTTATAACTTATAGGCGAACGCTTGACCTCAATTACATCTGGTGGAAGGTGAAGATGAGTCCGATGATGAACCGCGTCCGCCTAACAAATGCCTATTCACTCTTCTTTTAAAGACTCCCAGGTCATAAGATCGCGGAAATATGGCTGCTGGTAGCATATTCCACTCCTTAGCTGTTCGCATGATGAATGTAGAAGCGAATCTTCTCGTGCGGATATAAGGAACATCCACCACTTACGGATGGTAACCGACACGATGTCTTGTGGTTTTGTGGTGGAATGGGGCTGGTGGAATCAAAGAATGTAGTTCCTGAGAACACTCTCCACCATGCAACCGGTAAAAGACCGCGAGGCAGGCAACTCTACGTCGATGCTCGATGCTTTGCATTTTAATTTTTGACAAAGAGTCGTCGCCAATAAGACTATGAGCTCTACGATCAATCGAGTCCAAAGCCGCCAACTGATATTTAGCGGATCCGTCCCAAAGGTGACAACAGTACTCGACACCCGACCGCACCTGCGCTTGATACAGGTTAAGAAGTTGCGATGGTGAAAAGAACCGTCTGACCTTAAAAAGGACACCCAATTTTTTAGCAGCTGTTTTCGCTCTAAACTCAATCGACCGCCCAAAGTTCAAGTCAGCTGTCAGCTCTAAACCGAGGAGCTCAAGACCATCAGTCACCAGCAAGGAAACACCCTGGAAGGTGGGAGTCAGGTGAAAAGGACTCCGTTTAGCGGAAAAAAAAAAAAACTTATCATCAGGTGTACTTTGTTACTTTGTCGAGCCAGTTGAAAAAAAAATAGCATAAATAAAAAAATGGACTATAACCTCCCTAAAAATCACTTAAATAGTTTCCTGAGCAAACATTTAACTTACAATATTACTATAGTAGTGAACAGGTAACCTTTTAAAATATTGGGCCAAATATTCACTTCTCGTTTGAATATTGAACTGTTATTGACTCATTTTGTATAGCTGTAAAGCTTACACTTACTGAAATGAGCTCCAAAATAGCGAAACCGCCTATTTACGTAATGGAAATCCAACCGTATAAACTTTTCAGTGAATACAGCTATGTGAAAAAACATCGTAAGGTTGTTTTAACCTAATTATACAGAAATTACAGTTTAATGCGATTGGTGGAAGTTTTCAACTCCTTAGAATAAAAATGGTTTCTTCCGGGAAGATTTTGATGGATTTGTATTATCTTTTCTAATTTCTAAAGTTTATCACTGATTTAGCAAAACTTCTTTTTTTCTATTTATTAAAGGGACTTTTGTGCCTCGGCACATGCCAGCCCCATCGTATCCTAAACATGCACTACTAGCATTTATTTCTGATGGGGAGCCATCAGCCTGAACAACTCCTTTGCTTCGACTGAGTAAGGTCTTGTTAAATTCCGCAGAACATGCCTACATCAAATTTGTTCAGGCTAAAGGCTCCCATCAGAGAATCTCTTGCAGATTGAGATCGGACAGACTCCATCAGCAAATGTTGTACGTCATCTACTTTCTTACACGTGCTGCAGTTCGGTGACTCCACAAGCTTCATCAGATGTTTAAATTTGCCTGATGGAATGTGACCTGACCTCAGCCTGTGTGCTACCACTATAAGTTGTCTGCTAATGATTTCATTAGCAAACAAAACTTATTGTGCAAGTAAATGACAAAATTAATTAAACTTCTGTCAAAATTAATTAATTTCAAAAAGTCATTTCCCGAAACAAATTACTATCAAACTAAAATTAAGGAAACGTGAGATATTAATCACAGGTCTTGATTTCTGTTGATTTTACTATTTTATATTTTACTATTTACCTTTAAACATAAAACGTTTTATTCGTCAACGTTCAAGTATTTAGTTTTGTCACATTGTCTATAAATATAATACTAACTACTGTTAGCATTTTAAGATTATTAGACGATTATTTCGTTGTAAATTAAGGTAAAATGATATTTTGAATGCGTTGCGTGTCACTTTAGTCTTGGTTTTATTATTAGCTCACTTACTAGAAACATTATGACATTTTCGGTTATGCCGGACGGTGGAAGGAGATAAGAACACGCAACGACATTCAAACTCTAGACCTTGAGCAGAGAAAACGAATTGTAAAAGGCAATAAACGAATGGTGTTATATATAAATTGCTGCATTTTATTTCCAACCGTTAAAACCACCTAAGAGTGAAACTTTTGAAACAACGGGATTAAAATGTCGCATGTAAACTTTAACCTCCACTCGAACATAATAAAAGCTTAACTTTCCACTCGGTATTATGTTGTAATTGTAATCGAGAATGGCCGACGTTAGAGGGGATGTTGGGCTAATGCGGCAGTTTGGTCTTAAGCGGCCACATTTTGTTGAAGTCACGGTTCGACGCAATCCCCGACAGCCTCTGCCAATAGTGTAGTTAATTTGCCGTTTATAGCTTTATTTCCACAGACTGAATAACTCCCAGTTTTAACTTCATTCCTTAAATTTTAAAAATACTTTAATCACTAATAATTCATCAGTTAATTCAACATCCATATGCATAACTTACTGACAGAACCGGCTTGCTTTATCCAGCCATTAACGCTCAAATTTTTATAATCCTTTTGTGATATTAGATGTTTTCAGTTATATATCCACCATCTTGGATACAAAGAAATTCGAAAATGACAACCATATTATTTTACCAAAAAAAAATACATCTGTCCTCTGGGATATGAAAGTGGTCGCCTTTTTCATAACAATCGCATCAAAGACCCTCTAAAACAACACTCATATTGTTTTATTTAATTATACATATATATGTGTATCTGTGGGTATATACATATATATGTATATATAATTATCGCCATCTTGGATAACATTTTCGTAATCATTAATTTAAGACTGATTTCAAAATTAGTAACCATTTTATGTAAAAAATATAACACCAAAATAATATGTAACCATTTATTAACCTGCGACATCTTTAAGCCCGCCATTTTTTTGTGTACAAATTACCATAATATAATATAAAAAAAAGAAATATATAAATTGCATTGAATGTGTTACTATTCTTCCGAGTGCGAAATTTAATGAAACCGGAAAGCTATGCATTGTAATTTGTTACGTATCTCTCACAGCATACATCGTGTGCAACCAAGAAATAAAAAAACCAATTAAAATCACACTTAATTTTGCAATAATACTGTAAATTGTTTCCCAAGTTACTAAGAACATCTCTCCTCTATCACCCCGCACGATGACTGTGTCGAGACGCTTTCATCGAACGACTGTATAGACTGTATTCAGAGATTAAAATTAAACCAAATTGCGAGTCACTATGTTTATTAAATGTCCAAGTATAACAAGATTATGCACGACACTGGTCACAGCTTCTGGTTCCTTATTTGGTAAGAAGTATTGTTTTAATGCAAATATTAAGTTTTCATTGTTCAATTATTGAGGAAATGATAATAAATTGCTTTTAATATCACACTACGTTTTTGTGCAGAAATATTGGCACTGATTTTTAAAATCTACATTGCACTGAATTGTGTTACAATAAACATGACGCGTTGGTCGAGTTTTATATAATATGTACATAGATACGTAGAAAATGTAGTTAGAGAGGCCGCCCTCACTGCGGTCGACATCAGTCGTAATGCTTACTCTACTGTGTAATCACATTGTCTCTATTCTGTAGGTGCCAAATCGTTCCTGTTAATACTTTATTCAGCAACATAATATTATCTCCTCTAACACTTTACAATTTATTTGATTACCATATTTTTTCGAACAACACTTTTTTATCCTACCTCGTTCCAGTGAGCTTATCAAGCCTGATGGAGAATACAGTGTAATATAAAAACTGAGTTCATTCATCAAGAGGTAACCTACCGATAGTTGCCTCGATCATGAGAGCCTGCACTAATATCTCTTTAACCTTCGTTTAATATACCCAATATTAAAGGACGAAGGGATCACGCTCACCGGAAGTCCATTCCACAATCCAATGACGATGTAGGCTACTTTCTTACTTATACTTTTTAAAACGCGAGGACGTAACAGTGGAATCTTGAAAGTTGAGATAACTATATCTGAAATGGGAGAACATAATAATTTTACTCAATAATGTTGTTTTTAACGAATTATTCTTTATAATAAATTGATTGCCACTAAGTATAAAAAATATACTTTTAAAGAAAATGAATGAAAAATATTTCAAAAATAAAAATAAAACATACAAGTATTTCGCAAGCTATAAATAAATATTAGTTACAAAAAATGTTCGTAATCTAAGAAATTAAACATTTTACAAAAAAAAATATTACATTTTTATTTTAGTACAGTATGCTAGCAATGCGTTGTAATTTGCGTCACGCAATATAAGACCTAAATTAATACGAGGACTGGCTCTCTCGAAAAAGTGACAATGATTAACAGTTCTAGGAATAGGTACCAGTACATATATCACTTGGTACGTCACAGGCAAGTAAGTTTCCTAATACTATTTTAAGAAACACAGGCTTTTGCGAGAAAAGTAATTGCAGTTCAAACAATTTAAGGCAGAAATTACAAAATATTTAAAACCACTGCAACTGTACAAATATTTCCTCCGTCAACATGATCTATCGTTTACATTATGGTAAGTTTTCTGCTGACCTCGTTCCTTTTTCTTCCTTCAACAGCAAAACGTTACGGTCTGGTTTATGTAATAACTGTTTTTGTACTTCCCGACCAGCATGCATTAAAAACTTCCCAACTCACACCGATGTCATATTGTCAAGTGACTGCGTGTGTATGATCTTCCACACCCCTTTCTTTTTATCTATTCTATTGATCCATTATTCTATAGAGCTCGATTAAAAAAATACTTATTTATATTTATTGACATCATAATGACGCTCTTTGGCCAGCCGCGTTTCGTTATTGGATTGTGTACCTTCATTTTTTTATTTACCTAGTGACTTTGAGTTATGACATATGTAGGTCAGTATGGTGACGGCGACCGCCAATGAATTAACATATCTTGGCAGACATTGATGATTTTGGACTATATTGTGCTTTCCATCAGATGGGATATAGACATTTTGTCATGCCAGTATAAAAAATCTTCGAAATTAACTGAGTAATCAATACAATGACAATAGGATGTTTTAGTTGTTTAGTAAATCAATAAACAGCATTCTGCGATTAAAACTGCTTATTTCTTGGTATATAATTGAAAATGAATACAATTTTTAATCTAATATTTATATAAATTTAGTATTATAAGTTTCCTGCAAATAGTACATCTAAAAAATAGAGAAAAAGTGTTTCTTTTACTATAAGCGAACTTCAATAAAAAGCAATTAAAATAATATTACACTAGCGCACACTTAACATCGGTTACAAAAACCCGACGCGTTCCAACACTTCAATATCCATTACCGCATGATAGCGCGCTGCAGTGCTGAGCAAACAACAGCGACAGCGCATCGTCAGCGAAACACGTTTGGTCCAAGGCATAAGCTTCTATGACATATATATTAGTCACTGGCTGAACCGGTAGAGGGCTGTCAAATTTGTATTTCGGTAACATATTGTTTTATCTTACTTTATTTATTATTATTATATCATTCATTTGTATCTACCATGGGTGACAATGAAAAGAAAATATAAATGCCATTACAATGATAGAGCACCACAGCATGCACAATAAGTAACATTTAATGCTAGTTTTAAATAGTACATTATTTAATACACTTTATATTATAATTTATTTTAAAAAAAATTATACTTGAATTCGTAAAAGGAAAAAAGGCAATAATATATAAAATTTATTCAGAACAAAATTGAATATGAAAGAAAACGTATTTTTTTTTAAACTGGCTCGGCAAATTGACAGCAGAGTACCTGATGGTAAGTACAGCGTAGTCCAAAAACGAAAGCGACCATCAAAGGATGAAAATCCATTGATAGTCTACATCGTCATGTGGGCCCACATATACCACGATTGAAGGTCTCTAGGTATACGAGTTACTAGATATACACAAGCTGATCCCGAAACGCGACAAGTAAAAACTGGTCACCATGACAGGCTTTACACCCATGTACTGTGGTCGCGATCCAGACGGGCACCGACGCCCTACCACCTCGATGCTGCTTGTTTAGCACCACCCAGGAGTCACGTGTAGGGAAATTGGGATAAATCCTACGGACGCGAGCAGCTTCAACTCCCAAAAATTAAAATTATAAGTGCAATACAATAAATTAATTTCAAAGAAAAATCAACACTATTATCATGCATACATGCAATTACTATTCTTAACTTCCACGGAAAAACCTATTTCAATTATCGTTTCAAAGTTAATACCTCTTATAGCCCAAGATCCCAGAGCCGCCAGACCTTTCTTATTTTCTCAGAAATAAAATATATAAAATAACGTAGTGTTAGTATGTACTATGAGTGTATGCATACCTGCTAGCTTGCGCGGGCGGCCAATTTACAGGTACCAGGTGCGAAAGGTACATAAAAATTATACTTACTTTACTTATTTTCTCAGTGCTGATTTTTATATATATTTTAGAAAATATTATTTTAAATTTATAATGATTACTGCCAGACTCGTTTCGGCGGCCATTATTTTTACTAGACGCTTTAAAGCAGCCAAAAAAATAAGGTAACTTTACTTATATTCTCAGTCTTGATTTTTATACATGATACTCAGGAACCTAATTCAATCATTTTTGCAAGCAGCCAGACCACTCGGATGGGCCTAACATCCCCCCAGACACATATAAAGGCTTTCTGTGTGTATGAACGCGATCGTGATTGTTAGACGGTTTTATAGCATAGTTTTGTAAAATTTGTTATTAATCATCTAATCATTGAATTCGTTTCCTGAGTATCACGTATAAAAATCAAGACTGAGATTATAAGTGATGTTACCTTATGTTTTTGGAAGCTTTAAGGGGGTTATCCCATGTGATGGGCTCAAAAAAACGTTTTTCTTTTTCATAAATTGCTTTCTTAACATATCTAGAATACGGTAGTAAAGTGATTTTTAAAAATTCGAAGTCATTTTAAAGATACAGCTGTCAAAAGAAGGAGCTATTCGGAGCGCTGAGTTGGCAGTCGGAGTTGGGCCTATTGTGTACAGTCGGCTTGATACTAGTGATGCCACGAATAGCGAATTGGCCGAATACCGAATATTCGGCAACGCTGTCGGCCGTAGCGCCGAATATTCGGCATGGAATACATGCTTGTCGGGGGCGCGTTAGCTGGATTAAGGCAAGTTGCAACCTGTTTTCCTCGTTGCGTTGGCGCGGCCAGCAAAGACAATACAATACCCAATACAAACGAAAAACAATACCCAAACCTTTCGAAATTTGCTAAAGTTTATCTTTCTTCTCCTGGAAGTAGCGTGTTTTGTGAGAGGTTATTTTCTGAGGCTAGTAACATTTACGATGAAAAGCGTAATCGTTTGCTACCAAAAAATGCTGAAAAGCTTATTTTCATCCATCACAACTTACCACTGATTAATTTTAATTACTAAAGTGTTGTAATTTGGAAATAAATAGATAATTTTGAGTAATATAACGTGTCTTTTTTACATGATTTGGTATTCGGTATTCGGCCGAATAGTATGTACTATACCGAATAGCAAAAAAAGTGGCCGAATACCGAATAGTTGCCGAATATTCGTGGCATCTCTACTTGATACCTGGCACGCTTTCATACAAATATAAGTTTATACAAGTTTCTACAAGCTTAAAAATTAATTTCTATAATTATTAAATATTTTACTGAAGTTATTTTAGTTTTCGTTTAACTTCGAAGAGCGCGAAAACTACAAATTATTTCTTTTCATAATGAGTGGACGGAAAGGATATACGAGTAGATATGTTCATCCTGGCCGTAGTAAAAAAAGAAAGTTTAGAAGAAACCGTTTTACCACCCAAAATGAAACGGTATTTACATCAGCTTCGACAAAAAACTTCAAAATAGCTTGAACATAGATGTTCCCATCGCTTTGAATTTCGCGTATTGCATTTTGGAGTTTGTTTCTGTATTCGCTGCAATTTCTGAAATGGTAATATGCAAAACTTGTAAAAGTGATGTGCCTATTTCGCTATCAAGTTTACAAGGCTTAGGTTTCAAAATTATTCTATCGTGTGTGTGTGAAAAACAGACAGTTATAAACTAGGGCCCATTGATCGAGAATGCATGTAAAGTTAATCGCCAGTTTGTATTTGTGATGCGATTAATATCAGTTATCATCTTTAATGAAGGTTTTGAAGGCGTTTTAAAACTAATGCCAGTTATGGGATGCCCTATTGGCCGCGCAGCCCATACTTATGTAAAGAAACGTGATGAAAAGCGAATCTTACGTTCTGAGCGGCGCGTAAGCGATGTCGTTAAGCCAGGAATGACTCAAGAGCTGAACAATATGCTTTGAAAGAGTTTCAAGAGGAAGAGGAAGGAATACTTTATGGAACAGGCATCGCCGATTGAAGGTAAGTTAAGACCTTCATAGTTTTAAGCGGACTTGAAATTTTAAATAAGTTTTTCTCAAAACTGTGCTTTTCAAACTTTCCTCCATCGTATCTCAAAAACGGCTTGACCGAATATCTTAAAACTTAAAAGGCGCACTCATCTCATGTAAACGCATAGAATGAACTATTATTAATTAAACTTTCCCAAAATTTCGATTTTTTTTTTTAAGCAAAAAACAAAACACAAAAACGCATAATTCGCGACTTTTTTTTCAAATGCCTACCAGAAGTCCAAATTTCGGTATATTCATTTGATAATAGTTCATTCCGTGCATTTAGGTCTACAGATTAAAACGCTGCTATTTTTTTTTTGTTTCAGATAAGCCAATCAGCCGGAATCGTGGAGGAAGTGCGAGCCCATTTTTTTGAGGCGGGGTTGTTCAGAGCGCTGTAACTCATATTCGACACAACTTTTTTAGCTTAAAATGTATATTTATGCTGTGAAAATATATATTAATAGATGATAATAAAGCTCTATCTATTTACTGGTCGTAGAAAAAAAAAATCCTAAAACATCCCTAAAAACAGCCCATCACATGGGATAACCCCTAAAAGCTTCCAAAAACATAAGGTAACATCACTTATAATCTCAATCTTGATTTTATACGTAATACTCAGGAAACGAATTCAATAATTAAATGATTAATAACAAATTTTACAAAACTATGCTATAAAACCGTCTAATAATCACGATCGCGTTTATACACACAGAAAGCCTTTATATGTGTCTGGGGAAATGTTTGGCCCATCCGAGTGGTCTGGCTGCTTGCAAAAATTATTGAATTAGTTTCCTGAGTATCATGTATAAAAATCAAGACTGAGAATATAAGTAAAGTTACCTTATTTTTTTGGCTGCTTTAAAGCGTCTAGTAAAAATAATGGCCGCCGAAACGAGTCTGGCAGTAATCATTATAAATTTAAAATAATATTTTCTAAAATATATATAAAAATCAGCACTGAGAAAATAAGTAAAGTAAGTATAATTTTTATGTACCTTTCGCACCTGGTACCTGTAAATTGGCCGCCCGCGCAAGCTAGCGGGTATGCATACACTCATAGTACATACTAACACTACGTTATTTTATATATTTTATTTCTGAGAAAATAAGAAAGGTCTGGCGGCTCTGGGATCCTACTCTATTATGATTTTGTACCACGGCATCAAACATGATGATCCCTCAGACCACGCTATGCTAAAATAATTAACAATGTTCTGATTACTGTAGATTTTACCATTATCGTTTATGTTGTAGAGCGCTAATTATGCCTTCTTCTCTTTTATTTACTTTTTTATTTCATGTATACTTTGCACAGGCAAAATATTAATTGATATCTTTATAGTTATAATATCCTTTCTGCAATTAAAACACACTTTATACAATGTCACAGTTTGTTTATCATTGACGTATTACATACTTATGGCTCTTAATCATTAATTAAGAATTACTTTGATGGAATTATTATGAAGTAAGAAATTTAGTTAATTTGTGGATACAGCCTTTGATGTATTACTGCTACTTCTGAAAGGGATATAGCGTTACGATATAATAATATTATTTACTCTTGCTTTGATGGTGCTTTTAAGAGTTTACATTTAAATTCTACTACTTTTACTTGAAGTGTAATATAATAAATTAATTTTCATGTTAATAATAGTTATCAGTATGTCCTTTAGCCAGTTCTCGAAAATTATCGTGAAATGCTGTACTGGGATCGATTCTATTTAGTTATTTATTTTTTTATTATTGACAGGCTTGCGCTTGACCTCAATCTCACCTGCTGAAAAGTGATGATAAGGCCGACAATGGAGCGCGCTCATCCAACAAATACCGATTCATTCGACGCTTGAAGATGCCCATGTCATAAGATGTTAGACACAGATACAGGAAGCGAATTCCACTCCTTGGCGGTTTTTTTTTATTATCATTGATAAGACTATTTTGACAGATAATGAGAATATCCTGAAAGTAGAAAAAGAAAAATTATCAAAATATTTAGGCTTCCCATACGAAATTACCAGCATATATATTTCAACGATTATAGTCTCGATACGAGTAACGACAAATGTGTTAATCGCAAACAGCTTCGATTACCATACATTAAGGGGCTCTTTGGTCGCTTGATCAAGGGCTAGATACAGAAGGCTGCATTACTCAACACTAATTGTTAGTAGGCACCAATCCAGGCTCATAACAACCTATAGCTTTAGCCTTAGGCCTCGCAACCGAAAGTCATGATGTTTTTATATTTTAGAACTAATATTTCAAACTCCTGATATTTATTTTAAAACAGGAAAATATTTTGTTACATGGATTATTTTATACTTGTATAATAACTTGATAAATTAAGAATATATTGAAAATCAATATATTCTTGCGACCTTTATGTAAAAAAGAGAAAATTAAATTTTATTTATTATTTTATAATCTGCAACATTTGCTTATCACTTTTGCTGTTTTAACAATTTTAACCTGTCGGTGCAAATTAGATTTCGTGGCGATGCCCCTTGTGAACGAGTTATGCAAATCGAGTTATCTGTTTTCCAACGTCCAGTTAATTCAGCTCTTTCTCTGCTACTCGCACGGTTGCACGAAAATTGTGCTATTTTGCATTTTGATGCTTTATTTTATCTCTTCTCTTTTATTTAATTTCTTCACAATATTGGTAGGGTTATACCTACCTATAATAACAAATCATGTAAACAGAGGCTGTGGTGGGTGGGTTTGTGGATAAGGGGCCTACGCGGGCCGGGATAAGTCTTGCCTTATGCCGTTGCACAAAATGCACCCTCGTAGGCGGGATGATTTATAAATAAAAGAAGATTGCGATAATTTGAGACAATGATATGAAGTACTTACCGAGCAGCGGTATTCCAGGCACTTTACAACCACTCACTAGGTATGTTTGATTGTGAATGTTGAGTATGGTTTTGAGAAGGATTTGTGTGTGTTGCGAGTTTAACGTAATTATTAATGCGATTATAATGTAGAATGATGCGATGCGATGTTAGTAAGTTTTAAAAGAATGCGATGCGGAGTTTGGTTTAAAATGCGAGAGCGTTAAGAAAGTAGAAGTGAATGTCTGAAGTACGCCAGATGGCGTTGGGGATTCGGTGCGTTTACATTATTAATTTTTTTGATGTTCTGGAGTTGCGCCTTTTGGCGTGACTAGGGCCGGTATCCATGCGTTTTAACCCGAATGGTCGTAGGTTCGTATCCCGATATGTATCTCTGGATTTTTCTTGAGTAAGTATGGATTTAGGCACCACATTCTTACCGGTGAAAGAAATCATCATAGGAAAACTCACTTGGCATCTAAAAGAAATGTCATGTATGAGTGCCTTGAGAATAGCGATCAATTGCACTACTGGTCACGTTGGGTACGACATAGTGGAAACAGAACAATTTATTGTGCCCACTTAAATATATCAACCGCAAATCATATCCGTTTATAATGGGCTTAGTGTAGTATCCACGTTTCATCCGTGTGTACATCGTTTTGCCGCCTAGGTGCCTGTATGCACCGGTTTTACGACTTCGCGAGCCATGTTCTAACCCTATAGGTGCTGGTAAAAATTTCGTACATTACATGCTTTGGTCGGTTAACTGGAAATTCATATATGTATATACAAAGATATTTTTTTAACTCGCACGTTCCTAGTACGGTCGTGATAAGATAGGATGTAGTGGGCAATTGCATTAAATTAAATATCATATTAATATATTTACACTGTTTAGTTTAAAAAAAAGAAATGTAATGATTTCATGCAAGGATGTACACCAATTTGTAATAAAAACTCCACGAAGAAACCAATGTAAAAAAGGTAGTGTACGCTAAGGGTAGGAAATTTCCAACGTCTTTTCTCGTCTTTTACGGAATCAGTCGAATGGAAAATCGCTAATGAGGCTGAATGCTCTTGAAGGAGGACACACTCAGCGTACAAATTTGCCTATTTCGAATTCTTTCAAATACAGGCTTTATTTAACAGTACAATATTTGACTAATCTATTTACTTATGTATAAGAGAAATTATTATTTAATCAGAAACTAAATAGCTATAATATTTAGCTATTCTCGCTAATACTATTGAACGAAAATGAAATGAAGGAGCATTACTAGTCTTAAAATGGATATCCCTTTAATCGAACCTTAATTCTTTTATAATAACATCATTAGTGTTGGAGCATATAACACTCAATCAACCTGTGGCAAGCATATCAAATTTGCCCCGGGCATGCAAATTACTTAACTTATTTATTGTAAGGTAATCATTGCTTTTATGCATATATGGGATGAACGCCATTGCAATCAACCATTTAATCCTTTTTATAACTAGCAAGGGTGGAAGTTACTCCCTCTGGTCTCCTGTTCATGCACCCTCGTCAGTTCTTTGTAATATCTATAGGAAGCCTTTAGTCTATGTAATTCTTGATCGGGCTTAGGATTTAATTCTGTTTATATTTATTTATTAAGGCGCACAGTACAGAGGATGAAACGTAACGTAGTTTATTTTCCAGATATAATAAGCACGTGTATACAGGAAGCTCCAAACATAGTATGTAGCTACAATAAAGAGTTACAAATTATAGTGATATTAATAAAAATAATTGAGTAATTGTGGTGACCTAGTGGATAAGGGACCAGTTTCCGTGCAAGGCATTGCTTTCCGTTTGTCTGAAATATTTACCGAGGGTTCTCAATGAAAAATTTTTGAGCAGTTGGGGATAGTCAATTTTATTATTTAAAATGTTGTATAAAAAGTTCATATCTAACTGCTTTATACAAATTGTTTTCACAAATGTATTGTGGTCAGGTTCACTTTACATTTAGTGTTGGTATTATTTCAATCGGTTCATAAATAGAAAATGATATACATTTAAAGAATCACATCGAATATTTATTAGAAAATAATGACAGAAAATAAACAGCACCTAGGCGGAGCAAGATTGGTCTGCTAGTTTAAATCTTTTTCATTAGTACCCTTTCTGTATGCCAACCAGTGAAGTATGCGTTTGTGCTTACTGTCCATGATATTCTCAACCATTATGCCTTTCTTTAGTGCTTAAAGTATTTCGTTTTCAATTTATAAGCTAATTTGAAATGTCACTTCGTAAAATTTACCGGCCATTTCATGATAACAGATAAATAAACGTTTTGCTAATTTTTTTTAGATAATCCTGTCTGTAAAAAGCCGTAAAAGGGTTTTAAAGAGCTACGGGTAAAAAGGGTGGTGCGGATTAAAAGCAGGGGTTTGGTGGGAGAGCAAGCTCGTTAGCGACAATTTTTCTCAAAGCTCTCCAGGAGGGAACAATCCAGATTGTGACGAATTACGTTTAATAATAATAATATTTACGTGAAATTTCAAACATTTACCAAGTTCCAAACTAAGCTTGCTCTTGTACTATTTGTACTAGAGTAAGATATACACACTTAAACACATACAAAACCATGACTCACAACAAATTAATCTTCTGATCACAGAAAAAATTGTCGGAATTTGAACCTAGGACTTTAGCATTGCAAGTAGAGTCACTACAAAGTGTACTATCAGACCAGAACGCTTACAACAATGTACTGCATTAAATTTATTTATTAATTCATCTTTTCCGTGAGCCAATAAATTTTTGGCTTAGCGGGCAATTAAAACGGATTTCGTTAATTATATATCAATCAAATAATAAAACAAACATACAGTAAATAGAGTAATATAGTGAAATAGCAGGATAAGGCACTTATCAGTTGTTTTTACTGCTTGCCTGATAATAAAAAAGTACTACAGTATAAAATTATATCTAAAAGTCACAGATTATAAATATGTATACTTAAATTACGTTTTGGAAATGTTACATAATCTATAAATTTGTATGGAAAGAATTTTCGAGATTATCTTTTATTTATTTATATAAATAATTGAGAACACAGTTACTTAGCTTGAATTACCTTTAACTAAATAAATTTGATAATGTGCGTCAAATAAATTGATGGATCACGAACAGAAATGCAAACTCCCGCAGTAGCCGTAATACATTCACAATAATAATTCATTCGCATGTCTAAACTCTACTCAATTTTCCTCAACGAGAATTTGGAAATCAGACATATTGTAATAGTCTAGTAATAACCTAAACTTAAGCCAAAATATATGAAAAGGAAATCAATCCTAAATCACTGTGTAATCATGAATATGGTATTAAGCAGGTGAATATAATTTTTAAGCGATAGCAGAAATGGCGTTTTATTAATTCTCCTTACTCCAGTAAAAACTCAGGGGTATGATATATTCAGAGGTAAAAAATATTGAGCCATTATAAGATATAAAAGCTTCAAATTGAAAGAAAATTGATTGAGAGTCACACAGCTGGCTGCGTTGGATCTAATTACGAATTCATCTCAGCAACGGCCCGTGAGAGCTGAGAATTCAAATATTATACCTGTGAAGGTAATTGGATATTACTTTTGCAAATTTTCTTTTTCATTGTTTCTTGTTGAAACAGATTTTTTTACTTAAACACTGAGTAAGAATCGCTCTTTAAGTATTGTTAAATTTTGCCAGTCCACACCAAAGTTAATTGTTTGTTACATTTAGTCCATATTTCAATACAGAGATTAAGAAAAATAAAATAAACCACCTATATGCCCATCCCATTTTACGTAAACCGCTTTGTATGACCGTAAAGCCAATGATTATTTTGAACGAACTACCTCCTTGTTATTTTCACAACTAAATAAAGCTTTATGTTCGTACTTCATTTACGTGAAAATATCTCGCTAGAAAAATCTTTAACAAAAATAAAAAACACGTATGGACCTTATTAATAACGAAAACTATAATCGAGATTTGTTGCTCTAGTTTCATACACCGTTTAGGCATCTTACTGTAGGATGGATGTTATTGTGTGAAATATTATTATTTATCAAGTAGTAAATGCCTAGATCAGAACGTATGGGAGTGAAAGACAGAAAGATAGAAAGAGAGAGAGGATAAACGGTTTTTTTACGATGCGAGCGATCTGTTTTTTTAAGACGTAAGATAAAGTGTTAAGACGAAAAATTAATTAAGAAAGTGAAATAAAGAAGTATTCAAGGTTTATTTTGGTTTTTATTTGATCTGAAGATCCCCAAAACTACATTACTGTGGACTGAACTAATTGCATGAATCCAAGTCTCAGTGGTTTTTCATATTATTATTAAGCCGTGGTGCCTGCCGGCAGAATAGGCCGTGGTGCCTGCCGGCAGAATAGAATAGCAGCCCCCTCTTCTTGCTGAGGTGTCGTAAAAGGCGACTGAGGTATCTCTTTAACACCGCAATTCAACCAGGTGTTCAGAGAAGGAAAACTCGAACAAACCAGCATCCTGCTCCCTCCCGATCGTACTGGTTCTCCTTTCCATCGGGCCTGAGGGAGCTCGGAAGAGAGAGTGCTTTTCTGGCAGCGCGTCCAGTTATGCACTTAAATATCTCCTGCGCAATTGACTGTTTCTGAAAACTGGACCTCGAATTTCTTAACCGGTCTTGAAACAATCGCCGTGGCCGAAACCGGCTAGGACATCATATATATATATATATATATACTAAAAAAATATATATTCATGTTTTTTTTTATCCTGGTCATAGTGACCTCAGACCACGCCTGATGGTAGAAATGGAGCAGTTCAAAAACGACAACGACTATCACAGTAAAAAAACCTATCGATAATCGCAGCAAGCATGCCAGCCTGCACAAATGTTTCTTTACGCTTCGTTTAAAGGACCTATATCATAGGACGGTGGGAACACGCTCGCCGGAAGACCATCACTCAGCCAGACTCTCACTAGCTAAAACCACCGATGTGTTGGAGTGTTCCTCCATTCACAAGGTGCGCCAGGCTACGGGATAGAACAGGCTGAGCCCTTAGACTACGCCCCGGCGCTGGCGCCCCCTGGAGAGGGCAACACCATACAGTGTAGGAGGGGGTGGGAGAGAAGAGTAGTTACCACCTCTGCACTGCAAAGTGGTATGTGTAAACGCACCTAAACGCAACCACCACCTGGGATATAACATTTTTTTTTGTTACTGATCTCGCTTTCAAAACTTTAACATCGCATCGCATTTTTTTCACATCATAATCGCTTATAATAAATTTAAATTTGCTAACACACATCACAAATCCTCAACTACACCATACTCCACATCATACACATACGGATACACACACAGTGAGAAATGTATGAAACGCCTGATAAGTAAATTACTACAGCCACCTGATAAGTAAATTATAAATACACGTAATCTCAATTATATTTATTATAAAATTATCTTTCATTGGAGGGTGCGTTTGTGCAACGAAATAAATATATACACTTAACTTTACCGGTCCGAGTGACCCCCTTGAGGTCGATATATAAAAAGATCGTCCCTTAGTGGGTGCTTTCGTCTTAAAAATAACCCATTGTAGAAATATGTTTCTATTTTTAGTAGTTTAAGCTCCACGACAATATGTCAATCAGGATATGTCTTTTTATATATGATGATAGTTATGTAACACTGACGATACAATAGCGGGTGATGAAGGGTATGCTGAGATTGTGTACATTGAATAGCGCTACTCGAAGCCTCAACACGCATATAAAAAATGAATAGGCAGTGTGAACCAAAAGCCGACCTCTGGTCTAACGCTCGTGAAAGTAGTTCAAAGAAATTTCATTTAATTTTCATAAAATTTTTGAAAGCTCGCCCAGTCACGCTCCTGTCGAAAATTTGTTGTAGAAAACGTTTTCTTCTATTGAAATTTCCGTAAATTCAACGGAACTTTAGTTGTATTTTAATAACTTCTCCTATTAAATTCTATTCACATTTTATGGAAGAGAAAAATTATTTTACTGTAACATAAAGTGGAGTATACATTGTTTAATAAATTCTATTCTCAAGTGATTTATTTGCCTTGAATTTATTTTTAGCAACAAATAACGACAAGAACAGATAGACGTCAACCCAATAAAATCCATAATTGTTCACCAAAGCATAAAATCTAGAAATGTTTTATTAATGTATTGTATAGACAAGATATTTTTATCTCTCTAATGTCATTTTCGCTTATAATACCGATATGCCAATGTAAATCAAGTTTTCTCTCGTATTTATTATATTATTTTTGTTATTTGTTGACTTCGAGGTTGAAACTTTTTTTTTGTATCCCGGGGAAAAATCCTGCATAGGACCATCAAGGACGCTGTGAGGGCAGCGACTCCGGTGTTTCAGACTTTTACTGACTAAAAACCCCCGGGGTGTCCCTCTGATGGCTCCACCCGGGCCTGGGAAACCTAATTCGTCCAGACGCCTAGGGAACAAAAGGCCTTGTTGAGGCTACCTCTCTGGAATAAGGGTGGGAGTGGAGGTTGAAACTAAATCATCATTATCTATATAAAATTTCAACCTTACATTTCGTATATACATATCTCTCAAGTATTGGGCTAACGCTTTCAATTTTTTTTCTTTTCTTTTTAATACTCGTGGATAGTCACAGGTACTGTGAGATTGGTATCCCATGTGTAATAGGCTCTTACGGGCTTAAAATCACCGATATGTCCTCTACTCGTTGCAAGCCAGGTCTGGGTGTTTAAATTCTTTAATATCTTACGTACCGTCAAACCATTAACAATGACACCCCAATAAAAAGAGAACAATTTCAATTTTTTTTTAGCTAATTGATTTAATGCAATGTCTCATCAAATGGCCTCGTGTAGATGCGGTCTTATAGTGTTCGTTTAGCATTATCCGAAGACCATGTGTAGGATTTGGAAAAAACCTATTCATCTTAACAGTAGCAAACTTCAAACAGCTAGCATGTTGTTTTATTAGATAGCTAAAATAACATTAATAAAAACTGACGTCTTACATTATTTCAGAACCTTAATGATTTTCTGTCTGCAACGCCCAGGAGATTATAATGTAGATTAACTTTAAGCGCAACTCTTTTGTAGAAGTATCATTAATCACAAATATCTGTTTACATTTGCTTTGTATTTTCTTACTAAAATAGCATTATTCAACCTTATTTGTAAATTATTAATTAATTATTCATTTTTTTGGTGGTAGGGTGATTGCCGGACGTGGGTCGTGACCACAGTACACAAGTATAAAGACCGTCATAGTGACTCGCTTTAATCCGATGGCGTTTCGGGGTCAGCTTGTCTATATCCAGTAACTCAAGTACCTTCAGTCGTGGTATATGTAGGCCGACAGGACGACGGAGATTATCAAAGCATTTTCATCCTTTGATAGTCGCTTTCGTTGTTAGACTACACTGTACTTACCATCAGGTGCACTGTAGTCACTTAGTCGAGCCAGTGTAAAAAAAATGTCATAGAATACTTTCATCACCATCTATTTTTTATAAGTACTCAGTATGCAATATTTAATTTTTTGATCATTAGTTAGACTAGCTGTCCCGGCAGACCTTGTTCTGCCCTATTTCTCTAAAACAAAGTCACATTGTTTTTTTTAATGTTAATAGCTATTGGCCTGACGGCTGTTTTTTGAAAATTGTTTGAAGGAACCTGGCCTTAATGCTATATGTATAAAAATTGACAAATATTGACATTAATATTTATACGTCACTCAATAATTGTTTTGCCTTCCCGGAACCCGTCCACTAACATTTAAACTTTATGCTATGGTGTTAAACTTCAAATTGACTTATAACAAATCTTTTGTAGGAGAATATAGAAAAGTGTTGTTTTTAGACTTTTTCAGATAATTTTTTAAAATCTTCTCTCTGTTATAACCTTCCCCAGACTTCTACAAACACAACAAAAAAGAAATCAGTCAAATCTGTTCAGCCGTTCTCGAGTTTCGCGCTTATCAAGACATAGCTGATCCGGCAAACGTAGTTTTGCTATATAAGTTATTGTAATATCTTCTATGATGTTCATTGAAATTAAGTGATGTCAAAGACAATTTTGTTCATAATTAAATACTCTTAATCAACAAAACATTTATTTGGATAAAGATTAATATTATTACGTTGATACAACTCTTAACAAATAAATAAATAATGCATTAATTTCGACCAAATTTGTTTACCATAAAAACGGTTCTAGTGACTTAATCTTAAAAGATAAACATATACTGTCGCGGACATTTTTTTAGATCATCTCAAGAGGAATAATTCTTTCTTACATATATTTTTGGTATCTTGAACCGTTTTTGCAGCGCACGCAATGGAAGCCCTCAAGGATGAAAAATTTTGCCCGTTTTTTTCACATTTTCCATTATTTCTTCGCTTCTAATAATTGCATCTTGATGTTATATAGCCTATAGCCTTCCTCGATAAATGGTCTATTTAACTCAAAAAGAATTTTTCAATTCGAACCAGTAGTTCCAGAGATTAGCGCGTTCAAACAAACAAACAAACAAACAAACAAACAAACTCTTCAGATTTATAATATTAGTATAGATATGATGGGGGAATGTGAGGTTTTGATAAAAAATACAAGTTGTTGGCTTGAGGAGCTTATGACAACTGATGAAACTAAACTCTCTTTATTAAAACAATACAATCGCTTATATACTAATGTTTTACAAGTGGGGATGCATGCACTTGGTAAACAAACCATTAAATAATACTTATAAAGTAACAATTGTTACTTATGACTAATGATTACAATTAGCACACTAATGCTTCCTATTAAGATATGGTATAATGATGTATTGCGATCTTGGTATGTAGGTTGCGTGTGCTATGCCTACATAACTCGTTACAAAATATTTTTTTTAGTATCGTTATAATTATTAAAAAGTACTGAATTGTAAGATATATCAGTACTCACTTGTTGCTCCCCGGACGTCTGGATGCCCGGGTGGACGGATTAGAGAGACACCCCGGGGGGTTTTTAGTCAATAGGAGCCTGACACACCGGGGTTGCTGCCCTCACAGCGGCCCTGATGGTCCTATGTAGGATATTCATCCGGGATACCAAGAAAAAAAACTTGTTACTTTATAAATTGATATATCTGAAAATACCGATCATTAGCGAAAGAAAGCTGTTGATAAGCAAACAATCTTGGCAAAGGTTGTATACTTTGACTTGTGAATGTGTTGAGCGCCATCAGATAGCTGATGATCTTGTGATACTTGGCGAGACACACAACCCATGCCATACCTCACGATAGCCATGACAGGAAGTACTATAAGAAAGCAAATAAAATCATATTAATATAATGAGATGTAACGAGTTATATCGTTCGAGATTTATTCGCATTCGATGGAATTTGTGATGAAATACAGTGTGGACTCGATGCTAGCCCGGAACGTACTATTTAGCAGTTTATCTTTTCACAGGCTTCGGTTTGACTCCTCAGGCGTTCACGCAGTTGCGTTAGTGGTAAAACTCATAGCAATTGTTTTGCACATAACAAATGGTCACCGGGACAGATTGACTATTGCGTTCTTGCTAAAAAGGTCTTATGGTTAAGGAATCGTTAACAAAGGAACGCAAATTAACTGCGACAATTCCAAAGCGTAGTGATCCCAAATATATTAATATAAAAGTACCATAGACAAGTTTTGTTTACCTACAAAGGGTTTTAACTATTATTATGACGTATTTATATCATTTAATATATTGCAAAAAATGCAGACATACATTTAAAAGGATACATAATTATTCCTTTACATAAATAAAACATGATTTGTTAGGGTCGAGTCAATATGACTATGTGAGAATTTGGCAATTACTACCCGCATACAATGTTCCAAACCTTCATCTATGATGAACAAATTACCAAGTATAACTAAGGCTCGACCATAATATATTCAGCGTAATAAAACCATGAATAATTTTGGAAAGTTAAATATACTTTGGTATAATATGGAAATATAATTAACACCCTTTGCACGTACGTATGTAAATATCGTTTTATTAATAAAATCATTGATTACATTAATTCATTGATAGTAATCGATGATTTACTTGTGATGTCATTTTGATTGTGTTAATTAAAGATATAAAATGCCTTTAGATATATAAACAACTGGAAGTATACAAGCTGATCTCGAAACGGGATAGGCAAGCGAGTCACTATGACGGCATTTGCACTCATATACTGAGATCAAGACTAAGTCTGGGTATATAGCCTACCACCTCAAACAAACACTCATCGAGAAACTAACTAAAATTGAAGTTGATTTAAGTTTTCCAACCATCAATTAATAGTATACAATGAGATTTGTGTGTTATTTACGCTCCTTTCCAGACAAGAACAAATAATCTATTCCATCAAAATCACAACTGAAATTTTAATATTACAAAGTTGTTTAATCCAACACTTCGACCAATCTGAACAATTTACATAATTAAAAAACAGGGAAATTATTTATACCAAAAAACGTTTGATGAAAATATAAACTTTACTGAATACAATCTGCTCTGGTCTTTTCAAGGGTAATCTTCATTTATGGCGACGGGTTTTATCAATATCTCTAGCGGAACAAGCATTTTTCCACCCTCTCCCTTCTAAAAAAGAAGAATACACGCGGGTTTGCGGAATCACGGCGAAATGATAACTCATATCTCGGCTAGGACTAAGAAGTTCTCTAATTTTTACTTTTGCCGAGCTGTTAAGCTGTGTAATGGTCTTTCGGCGAGCGTTTTTCTATCTTCTGACATTGGGGGAAGAGATATTTGTTCTAGCATGGTCACTACGAATATCGATTATTTTTCTTCAGTATTGATAGTTTTAGTCGATTTTTAAAAGAAAGAAAGAAAGAAAAACTTTATTGAGACAAAGGAAACAACACACAACAAACACATTATATAAAAACAACAATGAAAGAATATTACAAAACATTATATCATGTATCCTGTGTGCTGTTACCAATCTCAAAGAGCACTCGATTCAGCCTATGCTGGGCCAACGCTGTACACGCCATCCAACGTTGATTTTCAGCCGACACTCGGGGAGGAAAGAGCATCTGCAAGGGGTCTCTTTGCCGTTATCCTCGCCCCTCTCAAACAACCTAGGCAAGAACTCAGCTCAGTTATCTTGTTTACATGATGATGTCCTAGCCGGTTTTGGCCACGGCGACTGTTTCAACACCGGTTAAGAAATTCGAGATCCAGTTTTCGGAAACAGTCAATTGCGCAGGAGATATTTAAGTGCATAACTGGACGCGCAGCCAGAAAAGCACTCTCTCGTCCGAGCTCCCTCAGGCCCGATGGAAAGGAGAACCAGTACGATCGGGAGGGAGCGGGATGCGGGTTTGGTCGAGTTTTCCTTCTCTAAACACCTGGTTGAATTGCGGTGTTCAAGAGATACCTTAGTCGCCTTTTACGACACCTCAGCAAGAAGAGGGGGGTGCTATTCTATTCTGCCGGCAGCCACCACGGCGAAACTTACTTGTTTACATATTATAATATATATTCTACATGCTAGAGACTACCTGCTTCTCAAGTAAAGTTGTCACCACACAGGATTGGCGCCGGTTTCTCGATAACTCTGAACTCCTCAGTGGCACATAGAACACGATCACAATGCGTATTTTTGTAAAAGAGAGTCCCACTAGCAGAAGATTCTGTCATAGACCGTTGTTGACCGTCTTTCTAGAACGCTAGCGTGAGCGGGAGCGGAAGTTTGCGCTTATTAAGAAAATTTTACAACACCTTTCATTATCACACTCGCATATTTTAAGCGCCTGACTGCAGCGAACTAAAACTATATTAAGTGTATGTAATCCGGGTACCAATCGCCACGTCGCTACAGTTAGCTGATTATAAAACGATAATACGAATATATTTTCATTATCATGGGAATAAGACCGAATTAAAATTACTTAGCAGATAACGATACGTTTTAGGCGCTGGTTGCTTGTATTTAGGGATGTATAATCAAGTCGACCCAAAAGTTCAAGTGGCCTCGCTCCGGTGGTCTCGATTATACTCACTGTAAGGGACTGTTCTCCATAAGGACGGATTTTAGAAATAAAATTTGCATACAAACACTTTATTTATGGTATAATATCGAGTTTCACTTTGACAATACATTGAATCCCACAGAGACATTTTTAGCGCGCACGATAAAGTTATAAACCAATTAATTACATTAGAAAGACCTTTTTACAAACTTTTTTGTCTTCTAAGATAAAAATTTGGACATAGATACAACACAAGTTTGACACAGATGTTAATTTAGGAAGTTTATATAAATTATTTTTAAATTTTTATTTTATTATTGTTAAATAACGTATTTTGCAAATTATCGTCCTATGATATTGGCCTTTTAAGCGAAGCGGGAAGAGATATTTGTGCAGGCCGTCATGATCGCTACGGCTATCGATGGTTTTTTGCGTTTGATAATCGTCGTCGTTTTTAAGCTGCACCATGCAAACCATCAACCGTGCTGTGGTCCCTATGCCATCTCAGGATAAGAAAAATCAACATGTGTTCTGAAGAGTGTGGGGCTTAGTTGCACAATTTAATCTTCCCTTGCCAATTTTACCATAAGTTGATAAGATGCTCTGCGGGGTTGTACTCTTATGTCCGGGCAGTAGACTTGAGGGAGTCTGCTGCCCGGATGAGAGGGAGGCGGTGCACGGTGTCCGGTGCACTGCCTGAGTGAGAGGTTTTGGAAGGGTGGGCTAACTTCTACCCCTTCCAGAGAGGTAGCCTCAACAAGGCATCTTGTTCCCTGGGCGTCTGGATGAATTAGGTTACCGGGTGGAGCAATCAGAGGGACACCCCGGAGGTTTTTAGTCAGTAGGAGTCTGACACACCGGGGTCGCTGCCCTCACAGCATCCCTGATGGTCCAATGCAGGATTTTCTCCCGGGATATAAAAAAAGGGTTGTACTCTTATGTGGCTGACATTCCAATAAAGACTAAGACACGTTTTAATTGCAAAAGCTAAGATACATGAAAATAATAATTAAGAAAACTTTTCCAGTAATATAAAACAAGCCAGAGGGTATCCAATCAGCCATTACTGTTGGGGCGATCAACTCCATTAAAGTTAATAGAACTAACCGATACTCCGCAGTTACGAATCATTAACAAAGAACAATTTGTTACAGAATTAATCTAACAACAGTTTTGATGGCAACTTTTATATCATTTACTTGCTTGTAAGCTGTAACTGAACCCTTTGTAGTTTATTTTATATTACTATCATCATGCTATATCTCTTTCAAGGTGAGAAGAGATGCATTCGTTGCTGTAATCACTTTATGCTTATATGTCATGCTCAACATGACCAGCAGCGCATCAAATTGCCGTTGTTAGGGCACTCACACATGACATTTCTATTAGATCCCGTGCAAGTTTCCTCGAGGTGTTTTCTTTCATCGGTGAGCACGTGGTGCCTGAATCCCTACATAATCTGCTAAAACCCAGAGGTATGTGACGGATTACGAGCCTACAACCGCTTGCGTTGCTGGAAATGGACACCAGTCCCTTATCCACTAGGCCATTAAAGTCACTGTATTTAGTATCTTATAAAATTCAATTATTACATAACGATTGTGTTACAGTCTGACCATGAAAAATGTAACCATCTTTTATTAATTTTCACTACAATAATTGCACTATTCAAAAAGATAATAACAATACTTATAAACTTATAATCGAGTGTACTTTATGTAAAGTGAACACTGCATACAAAAATAATTAAAAAAAAATCATTTAAATATAATATAAACTTAAAAAATACAAATACTAAGGAAAAGAAAAAAGAATAAACTAAGAAAAATGAAAATTGAATAGTTATGAATAGAAACTTAAAACACATGATTTATAAATATTTATTTAACAACAATACTATCTAGTGCCTGTTACTTATTATATTATATAATTTTGTCATTCTTAGTACGGAAGAATTAGTACCTAAAACTGTTTTTCTGAAAGATTGCTTTGAATAGATTAACTGTCTTACGGGGATATCGAAAGGGAATTTTAAATTGTAGATTATTGATAAAATGACAATGTGTAAACTATAGATGGGCAAAACGTAATCAGTTTAATGAAAATGATTAACGATTACATTTTACGTTTATTACCATTAATATGACCACATTTTGCTCATTTATGTTTTAAACACTACAAAATCCCAGATTGTATACACATTTATGATTTCTTAATGTTTTAAATTGATTTAATCACGATTACAGAGCAAGAAAATTGAAATTACGACTACATTTTGTAATCGTTGATCATTAATCAGATTACATTTTGCCCATCTCTGGTGTAAACCAACAAGCTGTGACAAAGCAATATTTGTTTTGCGATTCAGATTTGCGTGGCAATTTTCTTTACTGGTTCGACACAAGTTACCACACCGCACATGAAGTAAAGTAATGATTGATAGACATAATTCGCTCCCACAACCAGTATATTATCAGAAAGGCTATTAGAAGTTACAGTAGTCAAGCTAAGTTAACATAATATAACTTTGCTCTTATATATTTGGGGGCCGTTGCCTGACATGAGAGCTCCAGTGGTGCCGTGCGTGCTTCCACGCACCACTAGGCGGTGGTAGAGGGGCTTGGTCCCTCCCGATTCGTGGAGTAGTCCACTGATCGCGCACCAGTCCTCTTGGAGGTCCTCGGTGTGCCCGGGGACTAGTGCATACGCGACTGTAGGAGCACCCCAGGGGTTTTAGTCGGTAGGAGTCCGGCATACCGGGGAGCGGTCCTCACTGCCCCCTGACGATCCATGAGGATGTCCCCTGGGTTACCAAAAAAAAAAGTTCTTAGATATTTACAATAAAAGTCGTGAACGATTTACAATGAAACTGTTTGTTGGTTTGATTTTCCTCTTAAATGTTACAACGATTTAAACTGTGCCAGTAAAATGTCCCTTGGAACATAGATCGATTTTAAGCTAGATTCTGTACCTGAATGCCCTATTATTCAATTCGCTCAGATAGGATTAACGTTCTAGTGATGCCCATTATTAATTGATACAAGGATCGGGTGGGGACGTTCAATTAATGCTGATAGTTCGAAATGTGACCCAGTTCATGCGGGTCACATTGTCTAACATTTAACTCGCTTAAACCTTAATTGTATCCTTATGAACTTGTGAGATTTCCACTTACCCTTGCCAAAGTGATCATTTGACAATGTTTTTTATTAAATAAGTCGCTTACTTATGACGTAATCAATACGGGGGGACGTTGTATATTGTGGTACTGTTAAGCTTTACGAAATTAAAAATAGATATAATTTCTTTATAGCTTTACGGTAGTTTTTTTATAAACTAGTACAGCAAAGTGATTATACTGTACCTGATGTTGGCACAGCTAAGTCTAAAAATCGACTGCAGCTATTAAGAAATAAGAGACTGTTCGTTGAAACTCGCCGTTATCATGCCGGCCTACTTACTGTGCCTCTCAGTTTACCTATGTTATAAGTGCGTTTCAAACATGAACTTTTCAGTGAAAACACAAACATCAAGACCCGAAACAACTACTTGTAGATCATATAAATATTTTTAGATATAAATCCCCTATACTATAGATTATGATAAAATGAAAAAAAAAATTGTAACCATTTATTGTGTTTTTATTCATTTAATAAATAGTAATTGAGAAATATGAATACTATACACTGCACCTGATGGTAAGTAAAATATAGTAGCAGAAGGAAAGCAACAACTAAAAGAGGTGAATCTACTGATAGTTGCTGTATACCGAATTTCGTATACCACAATGGTGAGCTAAAATAGGAAGATATCCGATTTTTTTTTGTAAAACGTCATTTTATAATGGCAGTTTCAGACTAATGGCGAGATCGTCCATCGTATCTTCGTACTCCACTGACTGTACACGCCTTACTATTTGTTCCTGGCTAGTTTTTGTATGCATGTAAAGGGATTTTTAAATACCGGTAAGCGTGAGTTAATAATGATAGATTTTTGTTCACGTCTTACTGAATTTTCAGTCACGAGTCTGGAGCCGCCAAAGCTTTACCTACCAGAGGCTTCTTTTACTTATCTCATAATAGATAAATACTGTCAACGATGATTGAGTTTCAGCCTGAACTTGACGCGTTGTGGAAATGGACGTTTACTATCGTATGTCACACAATATCGCTGCCAAGAACGACTCATTCAACTTACGTACAGGATAGATGTGTCAACAAAATCACTAAAAACCTCACACAAGACCCTTATCCTGTTTCAATCAATATTGGAGAGTACCGTACGTTGTTTGTGTGTGGATTATTTGGATCTTACATTCTTAAATACATGATTTTTCTTAGAATAAACTAAATTTAATTAGACCCAGTTTAATCACACTTGTTAAGAGAGGCTTAAACCTTATTATTTCTTGCTATCTACAGCAATAGACTAAGTAAGGTGATGAAAATATAGATGAATGTAGATCTGTGCTTACTTGACGCCCTGGATAGGTTGCAGCGGAGGGCTGTCCGCATTGTGAATAATCCTGACGTGACTAAGCATCTTGAACCGCTTCAGTTGCGCAGAGATGTTGCCTCATTGAGCGTTTTCTACCGTCTGTATCATGGCGAGTGTTCTGAGGACTTATTTAACCTTGTTCCACCCTCTCCCTTCTTGAATAGAACCACGCGTGCGGGTTTGTGGAGTCACAGCTATACGGTATCTCACATCCCGGCTAGGACTAAGAAATTCTCTAACTCCTTCTTTTGCGGTGCTGTTGGGCTGTGAAATGGTCTTCCGGCAAACGTGTTCCCACCATCCTATGATATGGGACCTTTTAAGCGTAGCGTGAAGAGATATTGGTGCAGGCCGGCATGATCGCCGTGAATACCAATGGGTTTCTCTTACTTGGCGATAGTCGTTGGCGTTTTTTAGACTGCACCATGCTTTCCATCAGGTGTGGTGCAGTCACTGTGTCGAGTCAGAATTTAAGAAAAGATGAAAGTTAATGCAATGATTTTTAAAAATAATCTGATTACGAGTAGGAATGTATTTTAGATTATGAAACGGTATTTGCAATAATTTGCATTATTATTGCAAGTATTTGCAATATTATTGCTATATGCTTTATATCAGCGGCGTGCATCCCGTAGAAGCATAAAAAACATTATCTTGTAATATTTTGACATTTAATGCATATATTGACCTAAATTTTGGACCAATTTGTGTTTTTTAGACCTCTATTCTGTCAAATTTCTGATTTTCAGTCAATATACTTTTTAAACGTCCAAGGAAATCAAGTTAATGTAATACACGTGTGTAAGGAGGCCATCGAAATAGAAAAAAAAAGTATGAAAAAAGGAATGAAGGTGTTTGACATAGAATAAAAACAATAAAGATTGTTTTTTTTATGAGGAAGGGAATTCATACTAGAGATTTCATCTTGGGAATTCATCAGAGTATGTAGTATTAATTTAATTCTATAAATAAGTAAGAAAAGTACCTAAAATCGAATAGTCTTATAAAATATAAAGTGAAAATGTTACAAATGGTTTAATTGAAGTTAAAACTAGATCAAACAATACCACTTTTACAATAATACTTATTTGCTATATTAATGCATTCCACTACGTACCTACCTATATATTATATGATTAACTTCTTTTTTGATTTTATATTAATTAAAATACTTATATATATTTGTAATTGATATACACCGCACAGTTGTCTGCCCTGTGCCAAGGTTTCCGGCAAACCAAGTCCGTTCCTTCTAATGAGCGATATTTAATTATATTCCCAAGAATGTAGAAGCATGTGCAACTCTTTCCCCACTATACTACAGTGTATTTTGTGACAACAGAGCTTTCACTCTTATTCGCATATGACGCGTCTAATTTCAAAACCCGCTAAAACGATTTTTTGTACAAAATTACTTAACCCTTAACTTGACCGAATGTTCTTTCTTTCAATATCAAAATAATATTCATACCGTTTAACTCTTATGTTCCAAGGATGTCTAATAGAAACTAACCGTGCGTTCAAAAACTGAGAAATTACCTAAATATTCATATAAAAATATTAAGTTTGCGCTAAAAACTTATGGCAATAAGTTTTGTAAATTCTGATGTATCTCCACAGATAGACTATCAAGAAAAGGGTTAACAGTCCTAATAGTAATTTGAAATGTTTTTGTCAAAGCAAATATTATAAATGATTTTTTTCTTTATTGCTTTTTCACTCTAGAATAATAATATAAATAGCTTATAAGAATGTTTTTGTTAAGTCAAAAATTAATTATAAGTTTTTATAAATTTATGGGATTTGAAAAAAATATTTTATAGTGGGTTTTGAAATTAGACTCCTCATATACAACTCTTTGTGTTGATTAATTACTATGATTACGACCTTACAGACAACTATAACCCTTGTAAAAAGAAAAAGAAAGCTTATGCTAATGCATTCTTTATAAAATCCTATTGTAATACCATAAATAACTCATAAAAAACTGCAATATATAAAATGCACACGCAACAAAGAGCAATGTTACGAGCGGACCACAAAGAAAATGTAATTGAAGCGAATAACTTCAATATCAGAGTGTAAAAGTTGGAGGTACGTTCATAAAGGCATCCTATACCGAAGCGTTAGTCACAAACCTTCATACACACTGTTGTAACGTTACGCGAGCTTATTTCTTTAGGACTATCATGATTCTATTTGTTATATAAAAACAATACCATTAATGGCTCTGGCTGATAGACTATAAAATGAACCCTCCCATTTTTTATTAAATATATCATATTGTTGCTGTAGTAGCATAGTGGATAACAGTGAAGAATGATGAAATAATGAAGAGCTATTTAACCTTTTTCCGTCTTCTCTCTTCCATAGCAAAACCACGCGCGCGGGTTTGCGGTGTCACGGCTATACGGTATATCACATCCCAGCCAGGACTAAGAAGTTCTCTAACTCCTTCTTTTGCCATATAGTTGAGCTGTGGAATGGTCTCCCGACGAGCGTGTTTCCATCGTCCTATGATGTTGGGTCATTTAAGCCAAGCGTGAAGAGATATCTGTGCAGTCGGCATGATCGCTGCGCCTACCAATGGTTTCTGTTTGCTGTTGGTAGTCGGTGACATTTTTGGACTGCACCATGCTTACCATCAGGTATGGAGTGGTCACTATGTTGCGTCAGGATAAAAAAAATGCGCGACATCTTGAATGATCGTAGGTGTTAGTGATTATGATCTTTTGTGATGTGTCTCTGTAATTTTTACAATTGTTTTTAATTATCACTGCAAAACAAGTTTACGGTTCTTGAAACTAAAAGGGATGCTCATAGGTTCGTATCTTGATACGTGCTTCTGGGTTTTTCCAAATTGAGTACAGACTTAGACACTACATAGTCACCGGTGACAGAAAACGTTTTGATAAAACTCGCCTGGCGTTTAATAAAAATGCCATGTGTAAGTACCCTAGGAACGTCGATCAGCTGCGTTAATCGTGATGTTGGGCACAACATATAAGCGTAAACTGGATACAGCCAATAATATAACTCTGCTCACCCCGAAAGCAACATAGCATGGCGTTATTTTATTATTATTATTGTATTATGATGTGTTAAATGTACCTAAGTAAACAATGACAGCAAAATTGAATAATAACGTTCATGAGAAAGTCAAAACTCATAGATACAAAGCTTGCACAAGTCTTAGATTGAAAAAAAAAATAGCACTTTTATCTGCGGTGAAAGAAAATATATATAGTGAAAATAACAACAAATCACATAATTTAAAAAATTTAATTGAATAAAGCAAAAAAACGTAAAAGTTGTTATAAATGAAGTAATTGAATTGAAATTGTTTAATAAATGATTATGTAATTTAACTGTTTGATTTGAGAGTAATTGCTATAAATCCTTTATTTCGCTTTAAACACGATACACGAGTTGCAAGTCACAGTTGTACAGACAAGTTAGTAGTAATATTCATATTAAATAATAACTTATAGTTGTTCGCTATTCGTGTGTCCGTATGTCACGCGTTTGAGCAAGCCAGCTGGAATAAAAAAAGCGAAACAGTGCGTCGGCGTTACGTCAGTCGCGGCGTAAAAAAATCCAAGTAAAGTGCAGTGGCAGTATGAAAGGTGGCAGTCACTGTACACTGCGTTTCCGCACTACTAATTAGCAATGTTCCCTCCGCATTCGAAGTGCTTTGAACAGGTCCCCACTCGGGCGGCTTGCCTCCACGTCTACTTTGTGATGAAAACAATCAGTTTCTTTGATTGATATACTCTAAAGCCCTTCAAGTGACGAGGCTTAATTACTTCCATAGAGTTCCATACCTCATAATCATCACAGTACATAATGTTCACGTGCTGATTGATCTAACAAAGATTTTGCTTAATTATATATTTTATATTATTGATTGGTTACCCAAATTATAGTTTTTCTATTTAATAAAGTATTTATTAGTGATTTTATTAAATTAAAAGAAGACAAGATCACAATAAGATTTTGTCATAAATAAAATTATATTCTTTTAATCAATAACAGCTATATGAAATAAAACAAGGATATCTTATAAAAATAATCAAAATTGAGATATATATATATAAAAGGCCTGTCCTGACGAAAATATCATCTTAAATTCTAAACTGAAGCTAGATACATAACATTTGGACATTGGATTATTTGTGTGAACTAAACATCCACTAAGGACGGGTTTTTAAAATTCCATCCCTAAAGGTAAATTAAGGGTTAAAAATTTGTTTAAAAGTTCGTTAATTTTGAAGTAAGGAATAAACTCTGAAATAAAAATACTTTTCCAAAGTTTTTAAAAATCAACTCCCAAGGATGTAAATTATTTCTACTCGAGCAACGTCGGGTCACCAGAGTTAGTAAAAGAATAAACGAAACTAATATATTTAAAAATGTATAGATTCAAAGACCGAATGCAGGCTTTCATAAAATAAAACACAACACAGGCGGGGATTTCATAAAAATCTGTTCAATGGCATTTCCCATCTTATATTTTAATCTCTTAATTATGTGAAACAGAAAATACGGGTTTTTCATCAAAATAACCTTCTAGAATGAATTCTGCTGCAGTTCGGATTTATATTCATATTTCATATGAGTGCTCGCTTTTATATGCACATGACCGGTTTATAAGTGTGGGTCAGATTTTTTGATACTCAAATTTTATATTTAATGTTCTATAATGCTTATTTGGCAATATAGCTCGTCTTTTAGTTGCATCGTAATTCTGTAACACTTCAACAGCCGTGCATAGTGATAAATCAATAATATATAGTTAGCCATATCTTTCACGTTTTCAGATCTATAAATATTAATTAAAAACTAAGAATTAAGCTACGCGGCGTATATAAATTGTAGGTTAAATATTATGTGACATGAATAAAACTGACACTTAAGATACAGTGAGTCCTAGTTTGGGTGATACCTGACTTTAGTCAGGTACATTTTAATGTACCGCTTTCAAACTGTTTTTTGAATAATCGAATTATTTATTATTATCGATTTCGGTAACCAGAGTGGCTGTATCCATTTTGCGTTTATATGTCGTAATGCAGTACAGTCTTTTGACATAAACGTTAGAATATATTACTACAAAGAAAAGCTACAATAAGTTGAAATCAAAACGTAAAAATATTGTTACCTAAAATTGGTATGATTGGTGCCTAAAATAAATAATATATATCAAACAGGTAAGTAACCTAAAGTAAACCGCTAGTATCCAGTAAGCTTTAAAACATAAAGCTAATTAGGGTGTAACGTCATTGAATAACATTTATCAAGAAGATTTTGGATAGGTCCAGATTTAAGGAAGATTTTCTTTAATTGAATGACCATGCTTAATAATTTAAGAACGAAAAAGTCAGCAAAACATACTATCAAAAATATTACTTAAATAATGATTAATTTACCTTTTATAATAGACTAATTTCGCACGTTTGAATGTGGGCTAACTCTTTCATAAAATTTTTCATACACTACTGCATTTAAATTTTCTAAAACTTCATTCATACATCGCGCAACCATCCATCCGCTGAAAAGGCCGAGAGGTGGTATTAAAATACCAGTTATAAAATAACAATAGTAGCTTAAAGCTAAATTTGAATCACTATTACATAAATGTTAAACTAAATTAACGAAACTAAACTTTGATCTGCGTATGTATAGTAGTGATACGCACAACTGTGATTGAGCGTTCTCCAGCTATTCAATTGATTGTATATTTCGAAAATATCCAGTCAACCAATCCAACAGCTGACTTATCGAGTTGGCTATCACATATCATAAAATAGAAATTCTATCACTGAGGAGGCCATAACTAGTGTAGTAATTTCCGAATGAAGCTGTGTCGGTATATCGTTTTATGAAGACTCGTCACTTGCGTTTGCCAGTTTGTAAGTTTATCGTCAACCCGACTACGTCCTGTTTATCTACTTTATGACCGCCAAGCGGGTTGTGGTTCGCAGTAAAATTTCAATATCCCCGAATATACGGCATTTCATTTTGACTACTCGCTAAAATGCCGAATTTGGTTATAAAAAATGTAATCGGGTACTTCGCGATCACAAACCTCGTAAAAGGTTTATATATGAATTTTCCGATTTATAATTTATTGTTATGTTATACTTTTGGCTGAGCCATATTAGAACGCAGCCGGAATTTGTATTTAAGAGGCATGTCTACTTAGGATGTATGAAAAGACATTTTTTTAATTTTTTTTTATAAGAATATTGTTATATTTATTCATTTAAAATTTGGAAGGCTTTACAAAAACACATTAAAAGTAAAAATAAATACTTTTGATTCGAATTCGACCTTTGAAAATGCAAGGTAAACTGAAGGTAGGTGTGCGTTGTTGAAAAATTGAATAATGAAATAAAACCTGAAATAAAAAAATTAAGTGGTTTTAGATTAAGTATCTTAATGGCTATATATATATATATATATATATATATATATATATATATATATATATATATATATATATATCCTGTACTTCGAATATGTATTTACATATATGCCACAATAAGTTAGCGAAAAGAAAACATTAATACTTTACAATAATTCTAATACATATTTTGTATAGCAATAACTGTACAAAATATGTGGTTAAAATTTGATATGGATTAGTTAGGTACTCTATGACATTTTTTCAACAAGCGGTTCAACTTTGGCCGGTAAAATTGTAAAAGCTTTTCCCGACAAACAGTATAACTACTTATCGCAAAAAAGCGCTGTTTTGTAAACGCAATTCTGAAAAAAACTCGTTGAAAGGCTTAATTTATACAAAAATCTTCCTGGCAATGCCTGGGTTTTCAAATTGGGAATTTAGGCAAATTTGTTATAATTATATATGTTATGTTATGTTATTTCTGCCTCTTCCAGTAACTTACTTTCTTGCAATTGAACTTTTTTCCGCTTTATTCTGCTCCCGTTAGAAGGCTCCAATGAGTAGCTATTTATAAAGTTGTTGCGCTTGATATCGCGTGCACTGGCCACTCAATCCCTGCAATCACCGCTTTTGGTTCTCATTAATTGTTTGTACCGTTTATTAAAAATGCAGGCAGTAATATAACAATAGCAGAAGTCTTGTTTCTATCATATAGTTACATTGACAGCAGTTTAACAAAGATAAAAGTGACAGCGCTATATAAGAATTATACTGTGTCCCTGTCATTTAATTAAAATCCAATCGACAATGTTGTTTCTTGTTGTGTTCTTTAGCTTGTCATACGAATCTTTCTTGCGTGTTCTTCTTTTTTACGTGTGCAGATCTTTTTTCTATTTCACGCATATAGAATAATTCTATTACTCTCTCTTTACATTCTCAACTTCTATTTTTGTCGAGTGGTTAAGCTATGGAATAGTTTTCCGGTGAGCGCGTTCCCACCGTTCTTTGACTTTGGTCCCTTTAAACGAAGCGTGAAGAGATATCAGCGTAACGATGAGTTATTCTTTGCTTCTTTGCTGTTGATAGTCAATGTCGTTTCTTTAGACTGCACCATACTCACCATCAGGTGTGATGCACTGGTTACCGAGGAAGATGGCTCAGCCTTGCCATTGGCACTCGGCAGGGGGGAGAAGGAACAACCCGGAGATTTTAGTCGGTGCAAGTCCGATACAGCGGGGGACGGCTCCCACTGCCACCTGAAGGTACGTTATGAATTTCCCCCGGGTTACCAAAAAAAAGGTTTGATGCACTGGTAGCCACTGCGATATCTCAGGATAAAAAAAAATCAAACTAAGCACGAGATGATCCAAGCCCCGACTGTAATATAAAAGTGCGAACAAAAACTACTTTTGAAAATAATACTTTCATTAGAAACCAGATGGCTATGGCTGTCTATAATTCCATACTAATAAGAAAATACATATCATATACATATATTTTCTAATTGCACTAATTTAATTTGTTTTGTTATATATAAAAATGATTCGAAGTATAAGCCAACCGTCATTAGGAACTATTGGCAACAGGTAAGTACATAAATTCTATAACAGGTATTTTTGATGGTAGGGCCATTGCCCGAACTGGGTCATGACCACAGTACACAAATGTAAAGTCCGTCATAGCGACTAACTTTGGCATGTCGCGTTTCGGGATCAGCTTGTGTATATCCAGTAACTCATATACCTAGAGACCTTCAGTCGTGGTATATGTGGGCCGACGTGACGAAGGAGATTATTTATAGATTTTCGTTTTTGGACTGCGCTGTACTTATCACCAAGTGCACTGTAGTTATTATGTCGATCCAGTGTAAAAAAAATAACTCCAAACAATATATTCTCGATTAACGAGAGAAATTATGGTACACAAAATATTGTGTACCATTTAAGAAATTTTTTTTCTCTAAACCTAGAGATGTTACGAAAAAAAATTAAGAACAAGAAAGTCTTAAATTAGTCGAGGAATACTCTCAAAATTTATTTAGGTATTTTTCAAAATTTTTTTTTAGTTATTTTTCAAAATTTGGATTTTTAGAAATTTACGAAAATAACTACTGTTTATTAAAATGCTTCAGCTGATCCTCAAACGTTGGTAGCTTACACTAGATCCTTTATTTGAATGTTAAGTGACGCATGAAACGTTTTTGAATGACTACAATCTGGTCTGCATGATTGATACATGATAATCAAACAGGATAAACTATTAACTAATGATTTTACCTTCAGTACAATTGTAACAAATCGTCCTAGTCGCCACATGTACACTCCAGTCACCAATGACAATCTGCGTGGTAAATATTTCTGGGAAGGTCGTATAGGGAAAGTGACTCGAGTTATCATGAAAGCACCTTGGAATGCTTGGTTTCAGGTGAACTTTTATTTTTCCTAAATCATATTAGCACAAGAAATATAATATAGGGATAGGTATGCGTGCCCAGAGCATGCAAGATAAATCTGCTAACATTAATAAAAATCGCTTCAATGCTTATCTCTTATAGCATATAGTGTGATGTTTTTTTTTAGTAACCGGGGGAAAATTCGTCAGGGTCGCTGTGAGGGCAGCGACCCCGGTGTGTCAGACTACTACTGATTAAAAACCCCAGGGTGTCCCTCTAATTGCTCCATCAGGGCCTGGGAAACCAAAATGATCCAGACGCTCGGGGAATCAAACGCCTTGTTGAGACTACATGGGAAGGGTGTGAATAAAAAGCCCACCCTTCCAAAACCTCTCTCAGGCAGCTCGCCGGACACTGCACGTCGTCTCCCTCTCATCCGGGCAGCAGACTTCCTCGAGGCTACTGTTTGGCTATTGTCATGGGGTGACGGCGCGCTCGCTCCGGGCGATAAATGTGAATACAATCACTTTGTTGGTTTTTTATTACGAACAACTAAACAAACATTTTAAAAATTATTGCTTACTGTTCAAAACCTTCTGAGAGTAGTCGATCAGTAATTTTCGTATCTACTTATATTTTGGTCTTAATGCCATTTTTAAACACCTACATATACGAGTATAGTAATTCTTATATCTTAATTGTCATTTATCACTGCTGTATATTTAGGATGATGATTAAAATATATATTAATTTAAAACTTTGAGATCTCATATATGTAATTATTTTTCCTAATTTTAATAGCATATCTAAAAAAATCATTCTGAATCTATTGACATAACAATTTTAACCTTTACGTATACTTTCAGGGAGTATTATTGATAACAATAATTTACCAATACGTGTTGCATTTTCTGCTACTGGCTCATTATTTGGAGAAATCTAACTTATTTTTAGACATTATCTTTATATTCGGAGATGTAGTGTTTTTGTTTGATTTATTTATCCTCTTACTTCATTCATTTTGGACACTGCTTCGCCTACATATGCGAGTCTACAGAAGAAGCTATTTCCTGCACTTCTTTGACATATTAACTACTGTGCCAATAACAATCATACGTAAGATTTTCCTAGAATTGTTTTGGTATTAAAATTGGTTACAATTAGTGTATAATATAGAGTATCAACGTTTACCTCTTTCAGTGCGTTATGGAGGTGGTAACGAGAATTTCTTACTATTTGGTAGATGGATGAAGATAAGTCGAATATATAGACTTTTCCTTTTATTTCGTACTAAAAATGAACACGTAAGTTAAATATCGAGTTACGTAACTGAAAAAATAATTATCAATATTAAAAAAACATGAGACATATGATAAACATTTTTGAAACAAAATTGTATATCTATAAAATAAATTTAAATATACTTTCACCACTTGATATGTAAATTGAACTGCATTTACAAGCTCCTTATACCTTGCAAATTATACTTGGATTTTTATATAGCAATAAGTTAGCAGTTTTATATATTTCCAGATGCATACTTCACGAAAATATTTATATCTGTTAGAACATTTTGCGACTGTTTTGCTTATATTGCACGGCAGTAGTTGTATGTGGTATAGTCTACATAAACCAAATATTTCTACGAACAAATTGCATTCGTTACAGTATCCGAATGTAATTATTTCGAAAAAAATACAATTCAACAGGTAACTGAAAGTAATGACTTAAAATGAACAAATTACATTCAATAGCATTTCAAGTAGGTAACAAATATTGTTCCGAAATAAAGAAATTTATAGATGAACGAGAGTAGCCAACATAACTCAGAAGATTAGCAAATTTGAGAGTCATTGGGTAAGACATATAGCTCCAAGAGCAGAAAAATTATCTGGTGGAGACCATGTACTAGCCAGCACAGTGTGGGATGTCCATCGACGACATAATCCCGGTCACAGGGTAACGTTAGATGAAAGCCGTTTCTGGCAAGTCCTCCTGGAAAACATTAGAGAAGGCTTATGGTCAGCAGTGTATGTCCTATAGCTGATATATTAAATAAAATATATTGTTTGTAATTACAGTTACGTGTCTTGTATGTATTCCTGCGCGTGTCGTTACTTCAACATAATATTCGGAGATTCTTTTCCGTATGTGAGTTACATTATTTTACTTTCCTTGATGAACTTGTTTGTTTTTTGAATTGTAAATAGGATAAAATAATAATTGTTATTTTTAAATTATGTAATAGACTTTTGCCTATATATAATTTATAAAAAAAGCTATTCGCTTGTCCAATGTATGGTCCTAAACAGTAGTGCGAGTTTTGATGGCGTACAAATATTTAGGAACACACGAACTCAGGCCGAGATTTATAGACGCTGTTTCGACTTTGCTTAGCAAAAAAAATCGTATTGACATAAAACTAAATATATAATAGAAACTCGAGTATAGAGCCATAGCATTCGTAGAGACAAATCTATTATGACAAAAATCGGTGACTTACCAAATCCTTTGAGATTCATTGAGTAATATAAATTGTAATGTTTTAGTAAAATTTAAGCAAACTTAAAGTTGCGTCTATATATCTCCACTTAGAAGTAAGATGTCTTTTTTTGTCTGTTTTTTTTTTCTTTTAACTTTAGATGAAGCTGACCATGTCAGTCCCATAATTACACTATACTATTTAAATGCTATTTCAACAATTTATATGTGAGTCTACCGAGCATCTCAGCTGCGCAAGATATTTGCTCAACTAAGACGCTCTGAAACAGACCCACATCAGACCTGTTCAAACCAAATTGTTTAAACATGATTTCTTTCATAGGAACGCTCCGAACACATTCCACCAAGAAATGATGTATGTCTTCTGGGACTCCACAAGGCTAGCAATTAGGAGTATCGATTTTCCTCATCAAAAATTTGAATTTATTGTGTGGCATGTGTCCAGAGCGCAATCTATGAGAGATAACAATAAGATTCCTATTCCATCCCACATTTGCAAACCATGGTATATGAGACGGTTCACTTTGTATCGTCTAAGTAAAATGTTGAATATACAAAAATGATTGTGTGTACATATCAATACAAAATTTTCAGCTTAGTCTACCTATATAATAAATCTAACTTACTGTAGCAATTCACAGAATCCTCTCCAGGATTTGATTGCATGACATACGACACCTACTGTGTGTCCTCTAGCCACTTCTGTCTAGCTTTAACAGAATCCCGAAATAGATCGAGGTCAGGTGGACACTATTACCATACATCTTACACATTTCAGGGCCATCGTCGAAAGTGGATATCTTCGGGACTAATGCTCATCGGATATATATTCATGAAATATAGATTTATAGGATCTCTTACTTGGGAAATATTTTTAGAAAATATTCGAAGATCTACATTTGTTGACTGTGTACGTTTTATGTTGCAATACACCCACAATAAAGACTATAAGGCTGAGGTTCATAGACGCTATTATGACTTTGCTTAGCAAAGTTCTCAAAAAATTAATTCGTTTTAACAAAAAAACTGAATATATAATAGGAACTTGAATATAGCCATAGTATTGGCAGAGCCAAGTCCATGTTGACAAAATCGGTGACTTACCAAATCCTTTAACATTCTTTAAGTAATATAAGTTGTAATCTTTATATATATATATATATATAATATGTCTTAATTGGTCTCATAAAAATTGAGCTCTATCTTTCTTGCATTCGCTTATTGTGATAACAATAATTTGCAGTATCAGCATATGATAAAATATTTGAAGGGCTCTGGAGCAAATAATTTACTAGTAGAACAAGCTAAGAAATATAAGCAACAGCTCTGGGAGATGAAAGACGGTATACTAACTTCGGAGCAGCTTCAGAAATTACCAAATCCGTTGCAAATGGAACTCATCTTTGATATTAATGTCGGACATTTTCATAACTCCTTATTGTTTCGAGATACAAGTTAGTTCTATGAATTGTTTTAATAATTTCATAGTAATTATTTTTTATAAAAGCATGTTTGTACAATAACCGTAAATTACTCCGATAATTAGTTTAATCCCTGTGAACAAAATAGGGATTAAATCAAATATAACTAACTGTATGCGGGGTATGTCACGGTCCTTTGAAGGGGTTATATGAGAGGTTATTGTTATAAATTCATTGGAAATTTGTACTGCGAAAATGTATAATTTTTCCGTAGTTGGTGCTATCGTGTTTTTTTGGAAAGGCCGGGTTATGCAACTTAGAGACTTTGTATAATTAACTTTGTAAATAGTTGTTAATTTAGTTTTAACCTCGACAATAATTAGCTATTATACTCGTACATTTATCTCCAATGAGCTACTCAAACCCCGAGGTTACATTTGTATACTAAAGACATGAACATTACAAAAGCTGGATATAGATAATGCCTCCTGCCAAAAATATCGGTACAAAATATCTAAATAAAGGTACCTATATGATCTGCGACTATAGGATATAAACTAGAGAAAACTTTGTTCGTGGATAAAATGTTTTGTTTGCTTATTTTGTATTAAGTTTTTTGTTGGAGTCATGGCTTAAAATTAATAGATTTCTGGACGTGTGAGTGGTAAAATATTTGATTACTCTTTTCAAATACTTAAGGTGAAGCTTTTATGCGTCAAATATCATTACTAATGAAACATGAGCTATACTTAGCTGGGCAGCACATCTGGAGCCAAGGAGTTGTTAAAAACGGGATGATTTGCATCAAACAAGGTGTTATCGAAATGTTATCCGATGAAGATGATGAAAGTCCAATGATAGCTTTCAAAGAAGGCACTGTAAGTATTTCTTGTTTGCATATTTTAATCACCTTATTATTTTACCTATTAAACATTTTACAGTGTATTTAAAATCATCCACCATTATTAATTCTAGTGGTTTGAAATATATTCAAACAGTCGATTTTAATATAATCTCTAATTTCACGCTATAGTAAGATTTAAAGTACACACATGAATAAGGTCTAAGATTCTGCCCGTTAATTAAAACTTTTTCGTACAAAACTACTCTATTTAATGTACTGGCCACTTATAAATTTAAATAGTGAATAAGTACCTAATAAAAATAATGTTCTTAAATTAAATTTTATAAAACTTATGTTCAATTTTTTGCGTAAATTGGCCGTGAAACGTTACTGCGAGTAATGTGACGGTTTTAAAGTTTCCTTTTTATTTTTAAATTAACGGCGAGTTTGCGTATTATTATTAAAAAATACATTGGACAGATGTTGTCAGGGTTACTGTAATAAACATGGGGTACCTTTATTCCCGAGAGATTGAAAATAATTATTATAATTACTTATAAGAAATTAATTAATTGCATATTATTAATTTCACGCTCACGGTGGATATACTTTGCCAGCCATAAATATATTACAGCGAATTAAATTGAAGAAATAATAATCAATAATTTACAGATATTAGGCGAATTGAGTTTATTCCATTCAATTCCATCTAAAGTTACTGTTCAGGCCGCTACATATTTAGAATTACAGGTGAACAATATTTATCAGTTAAACAAAATTCTTATACCTCGAATCTTCCTTTCTGTTTTATTTATATTCTTTACTGGCTTGACAAAGCGACTACGGTGCACCTGATGGTAAGCACAGTGTAGTCCAAAAATGAAAACGACTATCATAGGATGAAAATTTGTTTATAGTCTCCACCATTCAGGCCTACATATACTACCACTGAAGGTCTCTAGGTATATGAGTTACTATACACATTACACAAGCTGATCCCAAATCGCGACAGGCCAAAACGAGTCACTATGACAGTCTTTACAGTTGTATATTGTGGTCGCGACCTAGTTCGGGCAATCCACCATAAAAAAAAATTAATCAAATAAAGAAGTTTGATAGATCGGTTACGTATTGTTACATAATTTTCTATATCTTTAATTATTAATTCAAAAGTCGAGTATCTTTGTTTAAATAAGTTTATTACAAGGATTTTTAAATCTTTAATAATAGAAATCTACCAACGGTTCGAAAGCGGGATCTACCAAGAAGAGGTGGCAAGAAACTCTAGTAGTAATTTTTTTTTATTATAAAAAGATTGTACTTTAGATACAAAATCTATTGAATTCAATGTACCATGAGAAACACAACATAATTAAGTCATACATTTACGATCAAAATTCTATGGACTTTAATATTAGTGTTAACTTTTAGGTGCTTCGAAGGACTGACTTTATGCGAGTGATTGGAGAGTACCCGACAGTACTGGAACATATTCGTGCAAAAATAAACAAACGCTTGCAAGATACACGTCGAAGACAAGTATACATTAACTATGATCTCTTAAAAAAATGCATTTTCAGTTTCTTCCGTCAAACATTAGAATCTATGTGAAAAGCAAAGTGAAAGAAATTTCAAATGAACCAGTATTATTTCTTTAAAATTTGCACTTTCTTACAATTCTACAGTTTCAAACTACGAAAGAAATTATAGAGTCAAAGATTATAATATGTAAATACTAAAAATATTTTATACACACGCGTGCACGCACACGCACACAATTAGCAATATAGGTGGCCATAATTGATTGATTGGGTTGCACCAATGACATGACTTGAGCCCTCCGAAATCATGTAAAATAATTATTTCAAATTTATATAACTGTAATCGTGATTGTAAACAATACCTTACGCACGTTACGTTATACACAAAAAGGAATAAGAAAACTAATGAATAATTCGTATTATTGAATTGCTTAAAATTCCTTCCTAACTGGAATCTGAAACTGGAATATTTCGTCAATTTTAGGAACGTAGTCGCGGACATAATATGATTCGAAAAGATATAGGTTTTATTTGATTTCCACAGTATAGAATGATTAATGTCTGATATATTTCTACAGATAGCTATAATGAAATACGACGCAGGTGATTCTAGACTAATTCGCACTCGCTACCGACCTATGAGAGTTCTTAAAGATAATTTGTACGGTGTTGAAGAAAAGGACCCCACTTTTGTAGATGATTCCCACATGTTTTATAAAGGTTATGCTATTTCATTCTATTTATTTCTTTAAAGATCGAATGATTACAACTCATATATTCCTTATTACATTTTCATTATCTACGCCCCTATCAAATTCTAAAACTTTGTAATACTAAAGTTGCATTATAATGGCTTACTTACTCAGTGGCTTACGCAAGTCATTACAGAGTACACCTTCTCATTCATTAGAGCTGGAGCCCGCACCTACTTGATATGATTTGAAAATGGCACCAAGGCCGAAGTCGGCCAAGATTTCATAATCAACATAATGACTTAAATATTTAGAATTATAAGTGTTATGGAGAAATATGAATCAAAACATTCTTTTTAGAATAAAAGTTAAACCGCCTAAATCAATTTTACACGAGTTTTTTAACAGTGCCCATATAGTTAAAGATTTGTATTAAGTACCAAAGTATTTTTTTTTTACAAATACAGATGAGAACAATATTCGTCAACCAAAATTCACGCCGGAATATTTAGAACTTTACGAAGTATCAAACAATGTTACAACAATAGACTACCCCCGCATTTGCCTAACATCAAAATTTCCATGGATTCTTGAACCAGACACAAGTTTTGTAAGTTAAAATAAATTTATTCCAAAATATGCTTATTATTAAGAAAATAAATAGTAACTGATGTAGGTGGTGAATATTTTATAATTATCATTAGTAATATTGTAAATTTGGAAGTGTGAATGCTTGTATGTTGCAACATATCAAAACAACTAAACCTTGATGAATTTTAGCATAGAAACTATGACCGGTGGTCGTGGGTGTGGTTGTAGAAAGACACGTATTTTGGCGTTTTACTGTTTATTTGCACTTTACTTTCTCGGTAGTCGACTATCGAGAGTACGTGCGTGTGCGTCGCAGTTCAGTGTGCCGTAAAGTGCAAATAAACAGTAAAACGCCAAAATACGTGTCTTTCTACAACCACACCCACGACCACCAGTCATAAAACTGATTAAATCTTGGAGCCGGCCTTTCGGTGCCAAAGTAACACTACTAGGGTTTGAAATAGCGGATGAAATATACTTTGTGGAACCGATAGTTTCTTAAGTTAGGAATACAAAAGAATAATATATTAATTAACACTTAATGTGTGTGAGTGTGAGTATGAGTTTTTCCTTTGTGACTTCCTAGAACGTCCGCGTTGATTATAAGTTTTTGCAGGTATTTTCAGTACGTTTTCATATATGTACTTTGTTATTTTTTTCTTGACACCATTAGTTATAACTGCAATCTTCAACACGGTGTACTTGTGCTTGCGGCGTTGTTTTTATTTAAAGTAAAATTTCTTAATAATTTTATAACCATAATAATAAAAAGCAAAGACATTTCTGCGAAAGGTGAGGCAATATAAATATAAGGATAATTTATCCGGAAGTGATGTTGTATTAGGGAACCTGGGTTAAGAAAGTGATGTTTCAAGTGGGGCAGTGAATATTTTTCTCCCACGAAAATTTCTCCAAACTGTGCAAAGTATGCAGCTCGATAATAATAATAAAAGGAGAGAAATTAGATATGTTACTTTTTTTTTTTTACTCCCACTGCATAAAGGTGAATCTTTTACAGCTTATCAGACACTTTAAAATATTACAATAAATATGTTATAAAATGTTATACGATATATAATTGATTTAATAAAACGCTTTAAATCCAAATATGGATGTATTTATAAAACTAACCCGGAAAATAGGTTTTAATAAATAGAGCTGATTCGGTCAGTTCGTTAAGTGCTAATAACAGAGGATGAGGTACAGGCGCAATGAGAGCGCGAAGGGGGAGGTGAGTGCAGAGAAGAGTGGAAGGAAGGGTACAGAGGGAAGAAGCTGGTGAAGAAAAAAGGGGCGGTGAGAGGGTTTAGGCTTAGCCAAACGTTAACATAGACATTCATTGACTATTAGGGGATAAAAAGTTCACCGTGTCAACTAGTTTTATATATTTTATAAACGATAATACAATAAAAAATTTGATAAAAACTTTTGAAAAGGATTTATCGAACTTTGGTTTCAATTATAAAGTTATAAAATTGATCTATTTTGCTAACTTGGTTTATTTCAGACACGAATGTGGGATATAATACATTTTGCGTTGGTTCTATACGTCTGCATTTCATGTCCACTCTCGGCTATTGATAACATACAATCCGATGTAGAAAAGGTGTTCAGCACAGTCGTCTTTGTTGGTTTACTGTTAAATGTTTACATCCAACTCACTACAGCTATTGTTGAAAAGGTTATTTACAAACTTTTAAACATAACGGCGATAATGAGTTTTATATATCGGCCAAAATACATGGACTAGAACTAGAGGGGCCAAAAGTTGGCATATAAAAGATAACAATTCTAGTGAAATGAAATTTAATATTTTAGTAATAATGTCTGCAACAATATGAAAGGCAAAAATCTGTGATATGTTTATGAAAACGAACTTATATCAATCTTGCTTTAAAATATGTTTTTGGAGATGGCTGAAGCATACTTAAGGTATTATTCGGATTCTGGTAGTTGCTACTCAGTAGCGGCGACCCAACCGTGAGTTACAGCTCTGCACAGCGCTGTCAGCTGTCATGATGTCGAGCTGATTAGCTGCCTGGCAGCGCTACGAAGTTACTGACATCGGACGTCTTTCCATATCAATGAGTAGAGATGAGTCGCCGCTGTCACATAAAGGCTGCCAGAATTCTATTCGCGCCATTACAATGAATTAATTAAAATTATCAATTGATACTCCCTTACTGATAGCCACATACAATATATCTATAAATTAGTATGGTAATAAGTATAAAATTATTAACATATTAAAGTAATAATACAATGTATTTTATTTAAAATTGTTGAAATAAAAATATTTTTGGTGCGAAAGCCAAGACATGATTCTGATATGTTTTATAATGAGAATGTACAAAGTCATATGATATTAATTTATACGTAAAAGGTTTAAAAGGTTGTTTGTTTAGGTTTCACGTATATATTTATAATAACTTCTAATTTTTATTAGTATGTAAGGTAACAAATAAATAAACGATTTTAATTTTACAACGATTTTCAGAATAAGAGAAAAGAGACTATAAAAGAGATAGCGGAAGTCAAAATGTCATCATTAGGATTTTATATGGACATCGTGTCAGTTTTTCCCGTATCAATTTTTACGAACACTTTGGATCCAAATGCAGAAACAGTGGCTGGTCAAGTCGCCAAAATTTTCCCTGTACTTCAAGTTTGGCATATTTGGGATTATATTGGTAAATGGGAAAAAAAAATTAACAGCGTTCCAAAGGTACTTTTGCTTATATTGACACTATTCTAAAGAAATACTTATTATTTAGTTAATTAACAATTTAATTATAACTTTTTAAATTTATTATAATTTTATTGGTTCAAGCACAAAATTAGATTTTTTGAAAAAATTAAATGTTAGAAATCATCACAAAACCACTAGACATCGTGTCGGATACCATCCGTATGTAGTGGATGTTCCTTATATACGCACGAGAAGATTCGCTTCTACATTCATCATGCGAACAGCTAAGGAGTGGAATATGCTACCAGCGGCCATATTTCCGCGATCTTATGACCTGGGAGACTTTAAAAGAAGAGTGAATAGGCATTTGTTAGGCGGACGCGGTTCTTCATCGGACTCATCTTCACCTTCCACCAGGTGTAATTGAGGTCAATCGTTCGCCTATAAGTAATAAAAAAAGCAATCGTATATTAAAACACAAAATCCAATTTTTTTTTACAACATTATGTACTTCATACGAATTAATTAAATATTTATCAGTTACTAACTTCAAACCCTTCCAAAAAATATGAATTATAATTTCCTAAATGCTTACTTTACAGCACAACTAGACAGATGATACCTAGATAAAGTAAAAAGAATAATAATAGTTTGTCTAACATATTAGCATATTTAGTATATTACTGTAGCATTTTGTAAAACCTTTTTAATTGTAACTTGTAACCGTGATGAGGGCCGGCCCCTGGTGAGTCGGACTGACACCGACTAAGCCCCTGGGGTGTTCCACCTACCAGGATCGAGCGAACGACTGGGGCCTCATCCCCGATAGCACATTGTAAAACCTTAAATAACCATTTTTAATTAAATAATCTCAATCTTTCAGCTGCTTTGCGTGGTCAAATATTCGATGATAATTTTGATAGTAAGCTATTGGGCTGGATGTTTCCTATACATGTATGCCTGTCCAAAGAAGTTATGCCGAGACGTATGTATTTATAAACTATTATTTTTTTATATACAGAATATCTTATTATCCCAGTCCGTAAACAGACTATAATGTAGCCCTTATAGTTATAGAATTCGGGAATATAAAGATATCACATACATACGCATAAAAAATTAAGCCAATAAATATGTTTTTAAATAGCACAACATGATATTTAGCTTTCTGTGGCATGATAACAAGTCAGGATGTTCTCTTAATTTTAATAAAATTTCGCAATTTTTGTGTTGTACTAATAAATGTTACAATGTTAAAAACACATGATATAACCATAGATGGGCAAAATGTAATCAGATTAATAAAAATGATTAACGATTACATTTTACGTTTTTTAGCATTAATATGACTGCATTTTGCTCATTTATGTTTTAAACACTACAAAAGGCCAGATTGTATACACATTTATCATTTCTTAAGGTTTTAAATGGATTTAATCATGATTATAGAGCAAAAAAATTAATATTACGACTACATTTTGTAATCATTCATCATTAATCAGATTACATTTTGCCCATTTCTGGATATAACTAAAAAAAAAAAAAACTATATAGATCAGCAACAATGAGCTTATGAAAACAGATAATAAGGTGTTTCCTTTTGATTCGCCTGTTTTATACTACATTAACCTTTGCTCTATATACATTTACATATATAGAGAGACGTCCGATCTATTTCACTGCGCTGCGCTTCACTCCGACGCAGCCTTGAGTTTCTTTCGGCGTTTCTTCTCAAGGTAGTCGCTAGAGGTGTAATAAGTGTTATACAGGGGACAACATGCTGTTTCTTCTATTTCATTGCACGCGTAGTTTTGTCATAGCGTCGTCTCACTCACAACAGTTTTGTTTCACATTATCTGTTGATAATGAACAGATAATTTCATGTTATTTAACATCTCTAGTGGTCGCTTCCGAAACACTTGTAGATCACCGTTAGCTTTCGTATTTTGGCTGACGACCCAACTCGAGGTTTGTACCCTTGCGTTGCTACCCAACCCATAAATTTGCCGGCTGAACATCTCAGTGTTCACCCTCTCGCCCGGTTTAGTTGTGAAGGTCTATCCCGGCCATCAACATATTGTCCTATTCAAAAAAAAAAAAAAACGCTGCGCTGTCAGGCGGCGTATCAAGCTAACAACATTGTGTAGTCGCTTACATCGGATTGCTTTCCATACAAAGAGGTACATTGCGGCCTGGCAACGACTGCCAGAATTACAGCTTAGCAACGACTGCCAGAATACTAATTATGTCTTCATATTACCAGTATTTCCAAGTCAATTGAAATTATAATTTTCAGAATTCTTGGATGACACTCCTGATATATTGGGAGACGAAATTGTTTGTGATCAATGAGGCTAAGCACGATAAGCAGATGATGACATCGTTTTCATTCGGCACATCTATAGTCACCAACACTGGCACATCTAACATCGCGCCAGGGTCCAATGATTTTATACCGGTATGCTAAAAATATATAATACTACCCGATACCATGGAACTCTCATTGTAACGGCTAGACACAGATATTGCGTCACATTTCCCGATACCCAAGTATGAGACCGGTCTTAACGACCCCCTTCCCTTTAACGACCACGGGACGGACTTACAAGCTTCGAGTTTGAGCTGATACCATGCCGTGAATTGAAACGGTAAAAATATGAGAACTATTGTAACATGTTTTCGAGGGTGCTCTTTCGAATGGTCATAGTTGAAAGTCGCTAAAAAATGTAAAATTATGGAAAAGTTCGAAAAAAAAGAAACAATACTTTTTGAAAAAAAAAAACAATATTTTGTTCATCATGTTTCGTTCTCTATGCTTTTTTTACACTTCTAAAACTATTTAGAAGGCGTCCACGGTACCTAAACTATCAATAAAAATTGTTACACTACCTAAAACATTTTTTGGCTGAGCCCAATGGCAGCTGGAATGTAATTTTTTTTTAAAGTTAAAGGGTTAAGACACACGACATTATTAGAGTAAGGGTTGTAATAATATAAATAGCACGATAGCACAAGATGAGCCCGAAAGCTTATAAAAACATAATAAACATTATGGTTAACCACTTTCACCTTTATATTTTGTATTAGATTCTATGTAACGCCATGGTTTGAGCCTCCGCACTCAGAGACAAATAACCCCTAAACCTAGTTTTTTACTTACAGGTAATATTAATATTTATTTTGGGCACGTACCTCGGTTGTTTTTACTCAGCGAAAATTTGCAGTATATATTTGCTTTCAACACAAAGGAAATTGAAGTTCAAGGTATGTCATCATTTTAATTACTGCTGCTCTGTATTAGCTTTTCAGTTGGATTAAATGTTTGACTGCTTAAAATGTTAATATAATTGTTACGATGTTAAACACTTCAATTTCTTTGTTACCAATTATAGGTTCAATCTAAAACACCTTACTCAAAATCTAATCTAAAATTTTAAATTTACTACCAAATAAATAAAATCTATAATTGAAACTAAAATTTTTAAAATCTTTTATACACTTTGTTTAATCCTTTTGCATTATAAACAAGTTTATGCTTGACCTCAATTTCACCTGATGAAATGTGTAAGAGAGTTCATGATGGATTAATTTCACCCTAAAATAATAAAAAAAAAAAATCTTATAATAAACACAGAACAACAAATAACATAATCCAAACGGGTTACTAAAAAATACCGATCCACTCGTTGTTTTAAGGATTTTATTACTAAATGCTTGAACTTTATTAATTTAGAATTGATATTAAATTATCATATCCAACATGTTTCCTTTATTTCGCAGGAATCTATGCGCGAACTATTCTATTTCTTAACAGTGAATCATGTCAGTGGAAAAATAAAAGCACGAGTTCAAAAGTTCTTCAGTGTCCAATGGTATAAACTAAAGATTTCTTGAACAAGTGTTTATAATATAATATCATTGAAATAGTAGTATAAATAAAATAATAATCAAGTTTCTATATATGTTAATTTTTTGTCAAATATTTAACTTGTTTCCTGAGCAAATATTAAGCAAAGTTAAAATAGCGTCTATACATCTCAACTAAGTTAGAGTTAAGGAATATTTCACAATCTGTGCACGGTGTACAGCGCATCGCCTGGGAGAGAGGTTTTGGAGGGGTGGCCTTTACTCCTTCCCCTCTCAGAGAGGTAGACTCAACAAGGCTTCTTGTTCCCTGGGCGTCTGGATGAATTTGGCTTCCCAGGCCCGGGTGGAGCAATCAGAGGGACTCCCCAGGGATTTTTAGTCAGTAGGAGTCTAACACACCGGGGCCACTGCCCTTACAGCCTCCCTGATGGTCTTATACAAGATTTTCCCCGGGATACAAAAAATAAAAGGTTTCACAGCCTGAGCATCATATATATTTAGATGAGAATTAAAATTTTGTGAATATAATTATGATAACCAGGTACTTTAATAACGCTGTGTCTGCTGAAGAAATATTCAAAGATATGTCAGCTAACATCCAGCAAGAGGTTTTGTCCATAGAAATGGTTGAAACATTGCTCTACTGTCCACTATTTCAGGTAAAACTCACACATTAAATCAAACATAACATACTATAAATCCTGATCTACCAATCCATTCTTTGATTTAAAAAAAAACCTTAAAATAAACGTATTAAGTATTTATATTAAAAACAATAAAAATTGTATGTAATCAACATAGAAGAATATGAATAATAAATACAAAAAAATCTTAAGAATCGCTGAAATCAGTACGCTTTAAATGTTTTCATCTCATATCGCAGCAATGCAGCTATGATTTTCTTCAAACTGTCGCAGCCAGCACTCGCACAATAGTTTTGCCTGACAATGAGATTGTACAACATGCAGCCGACATCGGACGAGACATGTACATATTACAGAAGGTATTCTACATATAATACTCAACCACCAGTCACCACATTTATAGATACACTGTAAAAAATATATAAAGAGTACGAGGGTTTATTTTTCATCTTGTGACATATAATTGCAGGATAGATGTTATTGTGTGAAATATTATTATGTATGAAGTAGTAAATGCGTAAAACGGAACGTATGTGAGTGAAAGGAAGTAAAAATAGAATCAAAGGGAGGATAAACGGTTTTTTTATCAAAAGAGCGCGCGTTAAAGATAAGATGTAGAAAAGTGTTTAACGTAAAATAAATTTGGAAACTGCAGTAAAGTAGTTTTTAAAGATTAATTGAGTGTTTATTCTGATTTGAGTATCCCCAAAACTATATAATAATTTTTTATTAGATTTTATTTTGTAATTTATTATCAAAGATGTTCATAAATAAAGCTTTTAAAGTTTTAAATCCAAAATAAAATAGACTTTAATCAAACTAACAATGCGGAAAAGACAATAAAAATCAATTAAAATGCATCAACATGTATATAGAATCACATAAGAATATTTCTCAATATTGAGTCCGTGGTTCTATCTCAAGACATGCGCGAGCAAAACGTTAATATTGAGATTGAAAATTGAAAGCATTTTTATATGTTCTACGATAATAGTAAATGGCACTAGAGTCCGTCTTTGATGAAGGTCAGAAATGGCTAACTTAACGATTGTATTTATGCAGAAATTATTAATTTAGGTTGTTACTAGGTAGTAGATACTAAAGCTTATTTCTTTTTGTGAGTATTGTACATTTATAATGACGATACTAAATTGCACGCGGCGCAATCTGCCCGTAATCATGGTATGTTTAACCAGATCGAAATGTCGATTAAAAGTGAGCTAATTCACTCATAAGGCTGTTTTAAGTATTTATAATGTATATAAAACGGAAATATCAAAATATTTGGTTTATTTTATATTTCAGGGCCACTGTGACCTGTTGCATTCGTCTGGTAAAAAAGGAATTTCAATCGGACCGGGCAGTCATTTTGGTATAATGGAAATGTTGTATGGATTACCTAAGGTAAACTTTATACAATCTTGAAGCTTGAAAATATTTTTTCTTTATTTAAAATATGATTAGATTTTGGTTCTTAAAATTTTTATGTATATAGGAGCATGTTACTGCCCATCAGAGTGCATTTATATTTGTTTGTTGTTCGCTCTAGTGACTCCATCTAAACAAATATATTAGGTCCTTACATATGAAATTGGCGTTTTGTATGGCAGGAACAAAAAGTCGAATATTTTTTAATATAATATATTTAATTAATCAAAGTATGAACCATTATTTTCTATGCACTTTTGCCATCTCATAGGTAGTTCATTGATCCCTTTACTAAAAAAACCAGTCGGACGGGAATCAATAAAATCTTTGAAGGCGATTTGGACTGCCCCATCGGAGTTGAATTTTTTCCCTTGCAAGAAGTTATCTAAATTTCGAAAAAAATGGTAATCTGTTGGAGCAAGGTCCGGGGAGTACGGAGGATGTCTTAGACTTTCCAATTGAAGCTCTTCTAATTTAGTAGCCGTCTGTTGCGCAGTGTGTGGTCTAGCGTTGTCTTGAAGCAGCAGTGGCGTGGAGCGATTGACCAGCCTAGGTTGTTTAGCCGCTAGCTTTTCCATCATGGTTTGCAATTGCTGACAATAGACATCAGCCGTAATAGTCTGGCCAGATTTGAGAAAACTGTAATGAACAATACCGGCACTAATCCACCAAACGCTTACAAGTAACCTTTTTGGGGTTAATTTTCGCTTGGGGCAGGATTTGGCTGGCTGGCCAGGATCCAACCATTGCGCTGAGCGCTTCCGATTATCGTAAAGAACCCATTTTTCATCACAGGTAATGATTCGGTTTAAAATACCTTCATTATTGTGCCGGTTTAGTAATGTAACGCAACAGTCGACGCGCGTTTGCCGGTTTGCTTCAGTCAATTCGTGAGGTACCCACCTTTCAAGCTTATTAATCTTCCCAATTTGCTTCAAGTGAATTAAAACAGTTTTATCACTAACATCGCAGCCTGCAGCTAACTCGGACGTGGTTTGCGATGGATCCGCTTCCACAATAGCCTTCAACTCTTCATTATCAACTTGAGTCTCAGGCCGTCCACGGGGCTTGTTCTACAGGTCGAAATTTCCAGAACGAAAACGTTGGAACCAAAAACGAACTGTGTTTTCTTTTGCAACACGACCGCCATACACATCATTCACCCTTCGAGCTGTTTCCGCAGCACTAGTGCCACGGCGGAACTCGTACTCGTAAATAATGCGATATTTTAAGTTTTCCATTTTGTAAAATAAGTGACGCAAACAGAAAAAAACAGAAGAAAAAAACAAATGAATGACGATCATCGAAGCACAAATACATGAGTCTATAGCTGTACAAATTTGAATTTGGGATTCCTTACCAAAGAGGAGAAATTTGTGATTAAAGTGGCCAGTACGAAAAACGCCAATTTCATATGTAAGGACCTAATATGTGTCATAGATTCTGCAGCATAGCGCCGCACTCTGGTAGAACTACGCCTTTATACTGTTTTCGACCGATGTCAATCATTATGATTTACATTATTTATATAAAAACGACCCGTTATAATAGTGCAATTCAAAAATAGACATGAAAGTAGCACCTTGAGTCAATAGTAACTTTAGAGTAATAATCGTGTCAGATACCATCCGTATGTGGTGGATGTTCCTTATATCCGCACGAGAAGATTCGCTTCTACATTCATCATGCGAACGGCTAAGGAGTGGAATATGCTTCCAGCGGCCATATTTCCGCGATCTTATGACCTGGGAGTCTTTAAAAGAAGAGTGAATAGGCATTTGTTAGGCGGACGCGGTTCATCATCGGACTCATCTTCACCTTCCACCAGGTGTGATTGAGGTCAAGCGTTCGCCTATAAGTTATAAAAAAATATATATAATGCTGTAAATGAATAATTCCATCAAATACTATGGGACTCGACCTGCGTAAACCTAGGTTTGATTTACACCAAACACAGTCGGATTTTCATACGAACTTTCAACCATAATTCACCATTTTAGTGGTGGATTATCAAAAAATTCCGCTCTTAGTGGGTGGCTACATCATAAAAAGAATCCAATGTAAGAACTCACATACATATTTATAGCTTCGGTAGTTTAATTTCTATGATGATATGTTACTCTAGAGTCTAGACAAGCTGCAGCGAATTGATTACAGGATCCGCAGTCCCCACTAATTCGCAGAAGTAGTCACCTTGGGGTTTTTAGCTGGTGAAACTCCGGCACACCCCGGCTGCTACCACTTGTGCGGCCGGGACGGTTCTATGAGGATTTTCCCCAAGTAAAAAAAAAGAGTCTAGACAAGTCTTCTTATATTTATTATAGATAGATTTACTAAAGAAAAATCTATGAAAGGAAATATTCTAATATTTAAACTACATCTATAAATATAATATATCTACACTCCATTCGGCTTCCGTTTGTATGGTCAACCAATGCCCAGGGGGATTTAATCAATAACACAAATATTGCACTTGTGGCATACTATCTATCTATTTATTTATTTCAGTCCTTAAAGTTATCTATTTTCTAATTCTTTATACTATACTAATCTATAACTAATAACTATTTTAAATAACATTATTATATCCTCATTTATTTATATAAGTAATTTTATGAATACTTTTCATATTAACATTCAATGCCTCTAGGTTGAGAACCACTGTGTACCGGCGTGCGCGGGGGGATTGCGCGGGCGCGCGCGACGCGAGCGCTTCACCGCCCGCGCACCCGACACAGGAGTCTCGCTATCACATTTGACGCGCCACTACGCACCACTCGCTCGCTATTTATAGTTTCGAAGTTATTGTGATTCTCGTGTTCTTATTTGTATTGTTGTGCTCTGTACTTTACTTCTACTTGGACTATCTTACTTGTGCTTCACTACTTCTACTGGACTTTGTACTGTGCTTATTAAACCCCTATCAACTTGCTGTCTGGACTTCTCCATTTCATTCTTCATCATCTCATCTCTATCACGCTATCCTGCGCTATAGTGCAAGGTAGGTCAACTATCCACCACCATACCTACCACACTAAACTGGTGACCCCGACGTGACACTTAATACAACTCTATATATTTGAAGTCCAAGCAACTGAATGTGTTAAACGTAATTTAACAGGTACACACTGTGGTGACGTCGACAAACTGCATATTACTGCATGTGGACTATACATCCTTGGTGCAGAGTTGGGGCACATTCCCGGACATTAGTCATCCCATTATCACGGTGATTCATGTATTTAATATTGCTCCGTGCACAACAATAGACAAAATTAATGATTTAGCCCTGGAGCGTCGTGTTTTGTTATAATATATCTTTGTATATTATTTTCATAGTATGCTTCACATTTCTCTAGAGTGTAGTAAAACTGACCAATAAAAACAACTAACTTTATAATAGTTTAAATGAGTAAAATTATTTGCAAAGTGACTTTAAGAAAAACTTCAAAATAATGTTTCAAAGTTAAATATAAATTTTCTTTCGTAGTATTTTTAAATGAGATTTGTATACAAATAAATTATAACTTTTTGTGGTAACTTGGGGAAAATTACACTTAGGCCATAAAGATCCTAGGATCCGGCAAGCGAATAGCATTTTTCAGGCTACATACCTGGGAGATGTGGGTGTAAAAACACACCCGTTAGGACATATTTCCGGCAGCGCAACACTTACCTAGAGACCTGCAGTTTTGGTATATGCGGACCGAAATAACAACGGAGACTGTCCATGGATTTTCGTTCTTTCGTAGTTGCTGTCATTTTTGGACTACACTATAGTTACCATCAGGTACATGGTAGTCACCTTGTTGAGCTAAGTTAAAAAAAATACCCACGGCTGATCTTCTCAACTCTACTCTCTGTCTCAAGTCTATTGACCAAAATGAACTATACCCGGGAATCAGACATAGGCTACTTTTTATCCTAGAAATATACTGGTCACTAATCTTGAAAAATAACCTATGAAACTTTAAATTTTTCAGACATTTTTTTTTAATTCAATATGTTTAAAGGACTTTTGACCGCAGCATGCAGTCATGCCAGCCCGATCGTGCTACTCAATAAATATTAACAGCACACTAAGTGTTAATAAATATAATTACTATACAAGATAGAGAAACCTTAAGGTTCCACTAAACTATTGTAAATAAATTTTACAAGCTTCTTGACTAGACATCACATTTAGGGTCCTTTGTGTATGGGTATATTTCTTCACGGGTTCCTCTAGTTAGTTCGTCAATAAATAAAGTATTTGTAATCATGAATCCTACAAAAATTATATTGTTTATTAATGATATTATAATAAAAAAATGTCATTCAATTAGGTTCTTGAAGATCCAGAACTCCGAGCAAAAGCTAAGTATTATGAAGAAGCAAAACCTTTGACAGGAAAAGTGGATACCAAAACAAACAGGATAGCGGTAAATGGAGTAGATTGAATTAATACTTTTCGGAGTCGAGTAGCTTGTTTCAAACTTGATGTTTTGTTGTAGGAAGAGATAAAGGAAAGTTTCGTCGTATTGAATGGACCGGAGGAGAGGGCGCTGTACGTAAAGGCATTCCAAAAGTTAGGGGCTATGAGGTGAGCCATTGGAACGTGCGAACTTATAAAACTTATTTAGGTGGTTTAATGAGCTTTATTATTATACTTGCTATCGTTTATGGGCTCGAGTTAGAACTTTTACAACAGAAAATGAAGTTCTTAAATGTTTTATTAAGAATGTTTATAATTTAGTTTTAACGAGTATTTTAGTAAGGCATCTATAGACTTTCGAAAGGCAATTTATTTTACGTCAATATTACTTCGTATTCTATGGAGTTATTATAACATATTAAGATATATTTTGTACAACCAACAATAAACAAATTTTCGGACTAATATCCGCCATTTACTTTGTTAGGTCCATAACGCCTTTTTTAGAATAATAAACTCACACTTAATCGATGTAAAGTAAAACTGGAAAAGTAATAAAACGAGTCTTGCATAATATTCGCATTAATTTACGTTGTTTTCTTTGTTTTAAGCTTTGAAGCCATTAGTTACACAGGATTTATAATTCTCTTTTCACTAGCGTAGTGGCTTTTTGTTCATTTGCCACTAGCGTTGGGTATAAATTATAATGCATGGACGTTACTCGCGTTGCAGACACCTACGGTACATATTTCTGCCGGTGTGCATTACTCCCCACGGCATATTTCTAAAGTTTTGGTGCACTGTGCGTTTATTTTTGGCTGTTTTTTACATACTTACCGTGCCGTATTATATTGCGGTAAATATTTTAAATATTTTTAGAAAAATCCTTAGCAATTAGCAAATTATATAGTAAATAAAATATTTTAGAATTTTTAATTTCCTGAATCTGTTATATTTATACCTTAATTGATCAATATCTAAGTGTCTAGAAGTGTAATTAGATACAATGAACTACAAAAATCATCCTTATCTAGTTTGGTTGGTAAATAAAGAGAGTATATGTTAAAAATCCTGTTCGGCCAGTGAAAAAGTTACTCAGTATCGATATTAGATTCTATATATGTTATCCTTTTAGTTAAACAGCATTTAAAACCCTAATTAAATAAAAAAATAGGAAACTTACATACCCACTCTGGGAGTGTGCGTATCAAGTAAACGAAGAAAAAAGGAAAGTAAAACATCACGGTAGTAAGTCATGACGTCATAAGGGTCATGAACCTAGATCTCAAGGACCGTTTTCAAATCATTTTATTAGTATTTACAATCATGTTAGTAATCCGCGCTTAGATTACATTTAAAATAATTAATTTTCTTCAATTTTATCTAATATAACAATATAGTAGTTTGGTTCATTGATAACATATTTTTTAATGTCTTTTGTTAATGGTATCGTGATAATAGGGCTCTTTCGTGTCGGACATGGTTTTTAATACATGATATTAAAATTATAAAATAAGTTGTAGGACTGCAAATTAGAAGTGAAAACTTTGAAGCTTGTAAATATAATTTATTAAATCTTTTTAAGGATTATTTTCATTAGTTCTTTAAGAATAGCTGTAAGTTGCTTTATTGGTCATCTTTAGCACGACATGTGTCTAATCGCAGGGTGGATACTGTCACTAATGTAACTCTGCTCACCTCGTAAGAAATATAGCGTTACGATATATTGTTATTTTCATTAGTAGTTAAAAATTAAAAATTTATGTATTATAATTGTACACTATTTGTTTATCGTTGTCGCTTTTAGACTACACTGTATTTCAGTAGCGTGCATCCCATACAAAGCATAAATAGCATTATCTTGTTATACTTGGACATTTAATAAATTGAAATTCCTTCAAAAATTGAAATTCATTTTTCCTTTTGTGGTTGACATTCCTGCTGCTCGCACGAAGCGATTCGCCTCCTCCTTTTTGCTGCGTACCGCGGAGGAGTGGAACTCGCTTCCTTTGTCGATGTTTCCGACATCTTATGACATGGGAATCTTCAAACGTCGAGTGAATCGGTATTTGCTGGGTGAGTGCGCTCCATCGTCGGCCTCATCATCACTTTCCAGCAGGTGAGATTGAGGTCAAGCGCATGCCTGTATGTAATAAAAATATATACATATATATTGACTTAAAATCTGGTGTTTACCAAAATAACAGCCTGAGAGTCCAAATTGGACCTAATTTTAAGTATATATGTGTGTTAAATGTCCAAGTAGAACGAGATAATGCTATTTATGCTTTATATGGCATGCACGCCACTGCTGTATTATCCATCTGGCGCTTTGTAGTGACTTTGCGAGTGAGAATAAAAATCTATTTTTAATAAAATATTTTTTATTCCAGACAAAACAACACAAACTTGGACATGGTTACAACTGGGCGGATATAGTTTTGTATATAGACGTCATATTGATGTCATACGTCGCGTATTACGACCACAGATCCCTGCTTGTTACGCATCCTTTGTTTTCTCTGTCAAATTATTTAAAACACGCTTTTCTCTTGGACTTCATCAGTGTATTTCCTTTCGAACAACTGGTTACTAACTTTTACATGATTTAAAATAATAATTTTTCGTCCAGTTTCAGCAACGCTCCTTAGATTTTAAAATTCTTTTTAATACCAAGGAATCATAAATTTTTTTGTAAGCTTTGTTAACAAACGTTAATATCATAAAAACGATTACTTACTTAACAGAAAAATGATCTTGTCAAATAAAAATAAAGATAATATAATATTATATTCGCAAGTGTGTTCCCACCATCCTATGATATGAGATCCTTTAAACGTGGCGTGAAGATATATTTGTGCAGGCCGGCATGATCGCTATCACTACTGATGGGTTTTTCTTACCTGTCGATAATCGTTGGCATTTTCTGGACTGCACCATCCTTACCATCAGGTATGGTTCAGTCACTGTGCCGAGTCAGAATAAAAAAAAGTATATTGTGGTACCGTACGTTAATGTACGAGACGATAATGTATATACATTTTGTTATTACAGATAAAAATTATAAACGACAACATTGATATAGACTTTTACAGGATGAATAGAATGCTACTTGTAAGTTTTTTTTATTCATATTTTATAATTATACGAAACGTCGAGTTAAAATTATAAATAAATTTCTTCGCCCATAAGACCCGTTAAAGTATTTGTAATAAGTACTATGTAATAAGTAATAAGAATTTATTTTAGAGATTATGTATAACACAAATTCACTTCTTTGAAATAAAGATGCTAAGGATTTTTTTCATGTAACAGAGTTATTGGATTTTAGTTTCAGGACGATATACTTTTTTGTTTTAGCCTGGGGGAAATACTATATAGTACCATCAGGGACGCTGTGAGGGCAGCGATCCTGATATGTCAGACTCCTTCTAACTAAAAACCCATTTGGTGTCCCTCTAATCACTCCACCCAGGCGTGGGAAACCAAATTACTCCATCCGAGTGAATAGCCTTATTCAGGCATCCTGTCTGGGAGAAGTGGGTGCAAAGAGCTCACGACCCTAAATATTTCTCAAGGACGGCGCGCCGGAAACTGCGCACCACCTCTCTTAATCCTCTCTTAAGGACAATATAACTAATATTTAATTAAATACTATAACATTTTTTAATGATTAAACCTATTATCATGTATTAAATGGAAAATATTAAATATTTTTTTATTATTCTGACATACCAATTGTTAGAAATAAAATAAAATATTAAAAAAAAAGTCATATTTGAAATTACATTTCAGTCTAATAGTAATGCAATACAGGAGTTCGAAAATATTATTATTTTTGGTTAACCGTTGTTTAATTTGCTCAGGTAACGAGAATAACAAGTGCATTTTCATACTGGGAGACCGATATAATGCGCTTGAGTACGGCGGTTGTGCTGCTGAAATATCTGCCAGTGGCTCTAACGCTTGTGAATATCTCGACAGCGCTTATATTCTCCAAGTCCTGCATACCTTACCGCCTTAAAGATTCATACTTCATTCTTGCAAACTGCACAAGAGAAATCATGCTCTCAGAAAAAAAATATGATGTTCAATGTACGTTCAACTTCTCTTTAAGATTTTTTTTACACTGACACGGCTTAGTGACTACACCAAACCTGATGGTAAGCATGGTGCAGTGCAAAAAAAACACCAACGACTATCGAAAGGTAAGAAAAAACCCATCGGTAGTCGCAGCGATCTTGCCGGCCTGCACAAATATCTCTTCACGCTACGCTTAAAGGATCCCATATCATAGGATAGTGGGAACACTCTCGCCGGAAGACCATTCCACAGCCCAACGACACGGCAAAAGAAGGAGTTAGAGAACTTCTTAGTCCTAGCCGGGATGTGAGATACCGTATAGCTGTGACACCGCAAACCCGCGCGCGTGGTTCTTTTCAGGAAGGGAGAGGGTGGGACAAAGTTAAACAAGTCTTCAGAACACTCGCCATGATACAGACGGTAGAAAACGTTAAGTTCAGTAGTATGTCAGTAACACTCTCGGTTTTGCACTCACTTATAGGCGATATTAGCTATTTTCCATCAGATAAATTGACAACCTTTCTGCTACTTTTTGGTATAAAAAATATAGGGCCTAGTTGCCTGTCTGGGCTACGGCCATAGTCATCGTATGGTGCTGTCTTCATAATGAAGTTTGGAGGTCAATAGGTATTGCGATCCCGTGATGTGCTCTTCAAAACATAAAAGCTTAATCTGGTCCATTTTTTGATATCAAATAGTCAGTTCAATCTCAGACGATTTCAGTTTATTTTCTCTGGAATCTTGCCTTCGAGGATCAACCTAGGAAACATGCGATCCTCTCGGCATATATCCGAAATTGGGCACTTTTCATCTCATGATTGTTGACATTAGTTCTCTTTTGCGATGGACCATTGAGAGGACCTTGGTGTTTGAATTGAAACTATGACCATGCAACCATGGTAGCAAAAACTCGCTTCAGTCAGTCGCGTTACGAAATCAGCTCCTGTATGTCATTTATATTTCCTTATTCTTTCCTTAATCTACTTTTACCTTTTTTTCTTTCTTTTCTTTGTCCTTTTCTTTTTTCTTTACTTTTTCTTTCAAAGTCTGCAACATGAAGGCACTTCTAGTGTTATATTCAAATTTACCTAAACCTCAGTTGCCATATTCCATCATGTAGACTGTTAGCGTATTTGTCAACTTTAGATATTAAAAAAGTCTTACGAACACTAAGCTCTTTCTTTTACACAGATGCTGCCTCCGAATATGCTTACACTTTCTACTGGGTTTTCGAAACATTTGTAGGTAAGACTCTCTACTTACTTTTTTTACTAGGATCAATTCTGCAGCGGACCTAGCAGCATAGACCTAGTGATTCATCATTAGGTAGGTCGACAATCTACCAACAGATAAAACTATAAAAGCCTGGTACTTAGAAATTTTAGTGAACCGTTTTCGTAATTGCTTCAGGCTTGGGGTGCACGCCAGTAGGCGTATTGCACAGATCCGATGTTTGGTTAGTAATGGTGCTGCAGATCGTAGGATTTCTTTACTTCGCGTTCATGTTCGGGTACGTTTCGTCGACGAGGTCCGCTGCCGCGTGTTCTTTACTGGATCATACTGTGAGTTAATTTATATTCATAGTAAATGCTTGCGTAAAAGACAGTACAATACATAGCGATGAAAAACAAATCATAAAAGTCAGTGAACTCAAATAATTTTATGGAAGCGTCAATGGACAGTAAAAAACGACCTAAATTATAAATTATTTATTATTTATTTATTTTATATGTAATTAGGGAAACATACAGCAAAACGAAATAGTAAATTTATTAAAGTAAAAACAATAAAGTGTGCAGAAAAAAAACCAAAATAAAATCATGCTAAGGTAAGTAACACAAAATACTAATAGAAAAATTAGCAACAATAAATTATAATAAAAATAAATATAACGCAATCAAAAGTTTACTAACCAAACTGATAATTTTTGCCTAATCTATCTCTTAAAAATAAACAAGTGAAATGAAATTATGTCTAAATAAAAAATTGCAAATAAAAAATATTAATAATAACAGTAACAGTAACATCATTGTTAGGAGGTTCCTCACTCTGAGCTCCTAACTACCGGTGGCTTGGACCTTAGGCCTCGCCCCTGTAGGTCTACATGTTTTTATATTTTAAAAATATTGAAAATATGATGAATAACGATAACAGTAATGGGATAACATTTAAATGGACTAAAACAGTAATATATCGTCACGCTACATCTTTTTCGGGATGAGCATAGATACATTAGTAGCCGTATCCACTTTGCGCTTATATGTCGTGCCCAACGTGACCAGCACCGTATTTGATCGCTGTTCTCAGTTTTCTTGCACACGACATTTCTGTTAGATGCCATGCAAGTTTCCTTAAAGGAATACCCTTTACGGATGGGCATTTGGTGCCTAAATTCGTACGTAATCTGGAAAAACGCAGAAGTGCGTGCCGGGAATCGAACTATTCGCATTGCCGCGCATTGAAACCGGTCCATTATCCACTAGGTCACCAAAGACACCAAAAAAAATAAATTTACAAATATTCGAAGATAATATTATTTAAGTCACATCCATATTACTATATTGTGTAGTTCCTTGTATCTGTAATGAGGTGATAGGGCTATTGCCCGAACTAGACCACACTACTTACACACTCACACTTATGCCTATCGCGTTTCGATAGTAGCTCGTATACCTTCATTTTTTTTTTACACTGGCACAACAAAGTGACTCTATGCACCTGATGATAAGTACAGTGTAGTCCAACAATGAAAACGACCATCAAAGGTTGAAAACACACTGATAGTCTCCGTTGTCACGTCGGCCCACATATATCATGACTGAAGGTCTCTAGGTATATGAGTTACTAGATATACACAAGCTGATCCCGAAACGCGACAAGCCAAAGCGAGTCACTGTGATGGTCTTTACTCTCGTGTACTGTAGTCATACTGAGGTCGTTTACGTTTATACACCAAAAGGTCTCCAGTCGTATTATTTGTAATCCCACACTAGGATGGTGACTGGACGGGAATTGGATACCGTTTTCTAGTTCCTTGGCAGCTGCTACCATTCTTGACCTTCGCTGTGCTTTCTAAGAGCGCTGGTCACTTTTACGAGACCGTATAAAAGTAAAAAACTACTGTCAATTTATCAGAAAATACATTTTTTTAACTCTGGTTATTAAATTCAAACAGATTATTTCACAAGTATAATTGTAGTTTTTATAAGACTAACTTTATACTAAAGCTATATCATATCCCCGGATATTAATATATCTCGAATAAAGGCATGTAATATAAGATAGCTTTCAGAAGCACATGCGATTGATTTTATTTATCTGTTACCGGATATTAACTCAGAAAAACTCTAACGGCAAAAACAGCGCTGATAATAAAATAAAACAAAGACATTGTAATATGGGAATAAATTAGATTTATATCTTCTGTAGACTTGTTTCTTTTATTATAATTCAATGTTTAACTGACTTCATTTACTATAGGCTATGTTAGTATGATAACATTTAAATTAAACAAGGCTATATATTTATTTTTAAGGGGAAACATACAGCAATATACAATCGATAAAAAATAAACAAAAAATTATACATAAGCCAGCAATGTTTCCTCAAAAAAAAATTAATATACCTACGAATCGAAATACAGAATCTACCGAGAAAAGCAGCATGAAACGACTACTACGACTAGATTTTTTGTGTTGCGTGGTCGGAGTGGTTTTTTTGTAAAAATGTGTGAATCATCACCATTTAATATTAGATGAAAAAATTTGCTGTGAAATAAAGATTGTTATAACTATAAAAATTTAAATTTAGTTTAATGCAATTGCTCCTATGTACATTCTATTGATAAATACATATAAAGAAAGAAGCCGCATAATCCACGCTCTTTGCCGACTGCAAAAGCGGCCGAATAGTTAGTTAGTTTTATAGTCTGGTCGCCGTCTGCTCGGAATATCACTAATTATTATGAAGGCTTATTTAAAATTAACATGTGGTTTTAAATATTTATTACGTAAACCCGAAGAAATGTAAATATTTGCGTTAATATTACGTAACATGTACAATGTACGAATGAAATACGAATTTTACGTAATCTCCTTAAAACCAGACATCATTATACAGCATGTGTAATTATCAAACTTTCTCCATTAAAAATATAACGACTTTGCAGTTCAGTAATTATATTAGTTTTAACGAGTTCATTTCCCGTGTGCTTTCCCAGGAAAAAACGAGAGATTTGGCGAACTTTTTATATCAGCAGAATGTGGACTCGGCTCTGACGGCGAAAACTTTGAAATATTTTGAATATGTGTGGACTAGGACCAACGGTAGTAATCCGCAAGTTAGTTATCCGCTTATAATTATGCATAACTATCAAAACGAATTCTGATATTCAATGAAATATTCATTGGGCACGTCACATGCTTTTGGGATGGATTCGCTGAATTCACCTGACCACCACATTACAGGCACTGTATGACTTAGCCCTAGTTCACGACATACGCACACGCCCAAGGCCAGTATCGTATAGACTGTTACAATATATCTCCGTGTTTCTATATTTCGTATTGCGTTTACATAAACGCATAATAGAACGTGTACATACACATTTTATTTTGCAATCCACTAATGACTAGTTTCATTTTTCGAAAATATGTCGTGAAACCTAAGTATTATAAGTATGGATGATAGATGCGTTTAATATATTCATGAGAGCTAGATATAATAGAGCTACATGTAGGGCTTGGTCTTGGTCCTAGAAGCCCTTGGTCTCTATTTTATCAATATAATAAAAAAAATTGAATAAAAAATATTATTAATAATATATCATCACGCTATACCCCTTCGGGGTGAGCAGATATGCATTAGAACTAATAAATAATACAAGATAATACTTTTTTCCGAACAGGCCAATATGTAGATGGCCGGGATAGACCTTCACAACTAAACAGGGCGAGAGGGTAACACTGAGGTGCTCAGCCGGTAATTTTATGGGTTGGGTGGCAACGCAAGGCCACCCCTGTGGCTACGAACCTCGACTTGGATCGCCAGCCAAAATACGAAATGTAACGGTGATCTACTAGCTTTTCGGAAGCGATTACCTAGAGAAGAAACGCCGAAACTCAAAGCTGCGTCGGAACTAAATAATACACAGTATTGACAGTAGTAATAAAACATATTTCTTAACAACAAACCAAAATGATGTTTACAAGTTGTAAATCTAAATGTAGCCGTCAGATTCTGACAGTCGCAACTCGGTTGTGGTGACCAAGGAGTGATTGCCAGTTCATAATATACAGCTCTACAAGCATTTATATGTAAGGGTGTAATTGTAATACTATTAATAAATTATTAACATTAAATTGCAAATTAACCTAATTATACTCCAGCAAATATGTCGCCGTCTGAACTCAGCCCTTATGGAAGACACCCTAGTGTTTATGTACGAGCGCGCTTTGCGAGAAGTGCCATTGTTCGGAAAAGTGGAACGATCTTTCATCAGAGTGATCACCCAGCACCTTCATGAAATGTACTTTTTAAAGGGAGACACGGTTATACAATACAGCGATATCCAGCCTAATATATTTATTATTTATCGAGGCAAGGTATGTTCTCGTCAAAATCTTTATCGGCCTAAAAATATTTAACCTTTTTTGGTATCCCTGGGCTATCAGGAACGCTGTGAGGGCAGCAACCCCGATGTGTCGGACTCCTACTGACTAAAAACCCACAGAGTGTTCTTCTAATCGCTCCAACCGGGTCTGGTAAACCAAATTGATCCCAACGCCCGAAATAAGTAATGAAATGTATAAAAATATTATATTTAAACTGGAAGATTTTACTTTAACATTATTCTATAGATATTAATTATCCTATCTTTTAAAATTAGATATATGTATATGAGGAACTTATCACGGGCATAATATACTAGACGCAGAAATTAAAGGATATTAAAAATGGTACCCAAGTTTTAGGTGATTTTCAAGAGGCTGTTATTCTATGGGAAATGCTCGTATAGAACTTTTAAAAGTAGAAGGATATAGCTTCAAGTTTCTAGTTTTCAGTTTTAAGCGTTATCATAATTTACGCGTAGGGTTTTTGAGATATCGTTAGAAAAATACAGGAAGAAAAAGTTTCAAAAATTTTCCTCGTTTTAAAAATGATCTATGGGCTTTAATTTTTTTTATTCAATGGTCTTTCAATCTTTCAATCTTAAAATTCTCTTAGATAATCTAATTCCCTTTTATTTGACTTACCTACGAGCCTTCTATGATGACTTAATCCTGAGTTATTGTTGATCAAAGCAAAAAAGACCTTATTGACTTTGGCAATTGATTTCTTGGGTAATAATGATTGGACAGAAAATCGAAGCAAAGTTTTATAAACTACAAAATATTCACTATAAGATGAAATTACACTTTTTTGGTGAAACATTACTTTTTGAAAAGAAAATTCTAACTGAAGATAAGGTAAAAAATCGCAATTACGAGGATATTTGGATAACTTGAAATAACTTTGCATATAATGGGTTAAGGAAGAATTCCGTCCATAAGTTTTGAACCCTAAGGTATCCTGAAAAATCTCTTTGACGATTCTAAGAGCTGCGATATTGTTCCCTCTGTTACCGAAAGATTTATTCAGAGGATTCGTGAAAAATCAACTTAATGGAGAATTTTTCATTCAAAATAACAGCCTCTTGAAAATCACCTAAAAATTGGGGACCTTTTTTAATATCCTTTAATTTCTGCGTCTAGTGTATAATAAAAACAAATAATTAAAACATGTTCAAAAGTATAATTCAAAACATTCCACGAAAAATGCCATTAACCACTTTTTTAGACTAAACCTTTTTAGTATTCATGATATGTTTATAAATCTAAGGTTACCATCAGTAGTGTTCATCCTACAAAAGCATAAAAATCATTACCTTGTAATTTAATAAATATATTGACTTAAAATTTAATTAGTACCAGAATAGGAGTCTCACAAATCAAATTGGACTATATTTTAAAACCATTTATTTATTAAATATCCAAGTATAGCAAATTAACGCTATTTATTTTTCCATGAAATGTACGCCACTTGTTAAGATATAGTTTTATACACATAATTAAGAAAAAGTTAATAAATACAAAAATTCCCTTTAGTCATATTATTCCTTATTCTCGAACATACGATCCTTACAAAATTATCACGAAGTATGACAACTTTCGAGTAGACTTAATACCTACGAGCAGAGATGGGCAAAATGTAATCTGATTAATGATGAACGATTACAAAATTTACTCATAATTTTAATTTTCTTGCTCTGTAATCATGATTAAATCCATTTAAAACATTAAGAAGTGATAAATGTGTATACAATCTGGGATTTTGTAGTGCTTAAAACATAAATGAGCAAAATGCAGTCATATTAATGGTAAAAAACCTAAAATGTAATCGTTAATCATTTTTGTTAATCTGATTACATTTTGCCCATCTATGCCTGGGAGATGTTGCCTATTTGTCCTTAATCTCTTCAGCACTAAATTCACTATTTTATAGCATGTAGACGTAACCCGATACGGAGTTGTCGCCCTAAGGGTCGTTAGGGTGTTACGAGACGTGCGGGGTAAGAGGATGCGCGCGCGCACGGGACGCTTGTAAGTTAGTCGACTACCGAGACCCAAGGCGGGAGTACGTGCGTGTACGTCGTAGTTCGGTGTGCCTTAAAGTGCAAATAAACTGTAAAACGCCAAATTCATGTCTTCTTAAAACCACACCCACGACCACCGGTCATAATTTTCATTTCTTTAATCGAAATACACAAAGAAAACTTTAAACAATTAAGGTAGAAGTGCTAGTAAATGGCCATGCGCTAGTAGTTGGCCACTTTGATACAAAATATAAAAAAATAAGAGTTTTAAGAAGTGTTGTCATCATATTAGTAGCTTATGAGATGGTATAACCATCTAATAGTTACTAAATAAAAAGTGTGCATGTTGGCCACTCTGTTACTACAAGATGGTGGATATCCAGTTTTAAGCATCGGCGTCCCAGGTCATTCAAGCTAATTTCTTAAGTAATTTATTAAGGATATGCTTCTGGTATTTTGCAAATTTTGAAGAATTTTCTTGCACTTATATGCTAAGCTATTTGATTTTAGGATTTGCAGAAGTTTTGCAAGGAATTTTTATGAATCAGTGAATTCTGTTTTGTTTACATTAGCATCGGGGGGGGAGGCCCACTACTGGCATCTATTTTTCAACAAAAATTAGAAGTTGCCCGGGGTGGGCAACTACCGAGGTCTTGAAATATATACTTAATTTTATTAAAATCTTGTAAATTTGACCGAAATACACGAAGCATTGAAACAGCTAAAAAATATTTATGTTATCTTCTTTTATTTCAATAATGGGCCGGATGGGCAACTACTGACTTAAATTTTGGCCAATTACTAAAAACATACCTAGACTCTTCATGAAAAGAAGTAAAGATGTAGCAACAAGGACATCCCAAAATCTCACGTCTTCAAGAGCGTCTGTGACAACCGCTGATATAAGAGAATGGTTTAATAAAGTAAAGAGTAAATTAGAGGAAAAGGATTGGGCGGACATTTTGGCCGACCCAAATCGTGTTTTTAACTGCGACGAAACGGCTTTCATGTTGGCACCAAAGACCCCAAAAGTTCTGGCTAAAAAGGGAGAAAAGAACGTCTATCAACAGGTTAACGCCGATGATAAGGAGTGCCTCACAGTTCTCGTCACTGGAAATGCGGCTGGTACCCTTGCCCCCACAACAGTATTATACCCATATAAACGAGTTGTTTTTCCGGTAAATTTCTAAGTTTGGCAGGCGTATGTTAATGAAGGGAGTAGGCAGGTATTCATAACTTTAGTATTCAACCTTATGGTTACTTAAGGGTAGAACAAGTTACTAAACCTAAAAAAATTAAAAAGAAAGCTAACTTTCTCTTCTTCTTCTTCGGACACAAGTACAAATGATACTTCTGGAGATGATATGGAAGATGACGAAAGAGAAGAGGATGCTGTTGGTGAGAAAAACAAGATCCCTCCCAAAAAAGTTGTCGGTACATTATCGTTACGTATGATGGCAAATTTTACCCGGGGGTTGTTTTGGAGGTACTCCCATCTCAAGATAAAATTTCTGTCATGGCTCCAAGCGGAAAGTTATGGAAGTGGCCTCTTCGGCCAGACGTCCTCTACTATGAATGGGACGCTGTAGTTATGAAGAACCGACGAAAACCAGTAAAACGAGAGACCTGTGTAATGTGCCGGAAATGCTTAACTATGACTAAAAAATTGCGAAAAATGTATTATTTTTCATTCTTTTTATATAAGAAACAAACTTTTCGTACTTTCTTTCTTTTTTTTTATTCTCATTAAGTGGTTCGATACCGGAAATGTGTTAATAAATAAAGATTTAGGGGCTGGGCAACTACTAGCTAGGAAGTGGCCATCTATTGATTTTCTTGTGGTTTCAAGTGGCCATCTACTAGCTTTTTCGTTTTTTGATTTTCTTCATAAAGTCTACTAAATTTCTTTTGCTTGAAGTTATTTGTTCATAAGTTCCTGATAAAGTGGAGTTCAAACTATAACATAATGTTTTCATTTAGTAAATAGAATTATATTCAACCTAGGAGTGCCTACAAATCGAAAGGGATTGCGTTAACTGGCCATCTACTGGGGTTTTTACCTTAGGTATTATATAATCTACAGCTACATTTCCATTGTTCAGGTGGATGTTCTTACGTCATACAATGAAATGATCACGTGTATGGGTCCAGGTGGAATGTTTGGAAATTTTACAGGGGTAAATTTCCAGTATATTATTACTTTAATATGTTTCTCTAAATCCATTTCAATCCACAGTAGTATAGTACGTAGATAATATATATATATATATATATATATATATATATATATACATATATATATATATATATATATATATATATATATATATATATATATATATATATATATATATAAATATATAAAAAAACTATATATATATAGTTTTTTTTTTGTTCGATGACAATTATTTTCATGACTAAACTGAGCTAGATAATTTCCAGCGCAGTAAAAAAAATACAGATGTAAATCAGATACAGAGAAAAAAATCATCTTCATGACGTTACAAACGAAAATGATAGTGATCTGATATAATTTTTCCTCGTTAATTGACCGCAATTTTTTACAGTACCAATAAAGATTAATTAATGTCCCGGATTTGTTAACGCCCTCTCTAATTGATGGTCTGGGGAAAATTAATCTAAACTCGGTGGTGTCGTATTCTTAGACCGTTGACTTACTGCTTAATTGATTAGATCGATAATGTATTTTTTACACTGGTTCGACAAAGTGACTGCATTGCACCTGATGGGAAGTACAACGTAGTCCAAGAATGACAACGATCGCCAAGGGACCAAATTCCGTGGACAGGCGTCATCGCTATGTCGACCCACATAACCGCTACGGAAGGTCTCTAGCTATATGAACAACTGGATATGCACAAGCTGATCCCTAAACATAACAGGCCCAAGCTAGTCATTATGACGCTCTTTATATGAGTCACTTGTGTACTGTGTACTTGTGTACTGTGGTCACGATTCAATTCTGGCAATCGCCCTACCAATTCAAACCATTATATCGAGGGGTGGAAGGCTATTTGGTTTAAGCGACATTTTTTGGTGATATAGTAATATATATATATATATATATATATTCGGAATCAGCGTTTTTTACCGATTCTAAAAATATATATTACTATATCACCAAAAATGTCGCTTAAACCAAATAGCTTTCCACCCAACGATATTATTATGGTAAGTCCAGACTAGTGACATTTCAGAGTAACAGAACTCCGTGCGTGTGTCCTAAACGTGTGTTAGTATCGACAATATAAACCATATCTGACATACAAAAAATTGTTTGGATATACTGCTATTATGATACCGTCTCGAAATGAAGTCCTGTACGGTAAAATGTCACAAGTCTGGACTCATCATTAATTAATGAGGTTATAAGATTGAATCTTAATACTGAACTAATTTCCAGCAACCAATATCATGTTCCGCCGTAACGATATACGCGAGTAGAAGTTTAGATTTACTCATGTTGCCGAGCCAAACTTTCTTCAATCTAGTCAAGTATTATCCTAAGGTTCAGGAGCCGTTGAATAAAGCTTTCGAAGTATCTAGAGATTATATATTGCCAATTACTATGGATATGCCTAATGACGATACCTCAGGTAGACACTCCATCTATCATTTTTACTAATTCATTTATCAGAATATATCTCTACAAAAGTTTTATTAGCAAGAGAATAGTCGATAAATCAGAACTAAACTAATCTAAACTGAACAATACTTCGTAATTAACTAAAAGTATTCGTGGTAAATTAAATATAGCAAAATATAATTACAAAGTATGAAGGTAGAAGGTAATTAGGGTACGGGAATGCTCGTAGGTTCGAATCCCAGAACGTATCTCTGGGTTTTTCCAAATTACGTACGGATTTAGGCACTACATGCTCACCGGTGAAAGAAAACATTGTGAAGAATTCCGCATGGCATCTAATAGATATGTCAGATGTAATAGCCCTGAGAACAGCAAACAGCGCAAAGTGGATACAGCCACTAATGTATCTGCTCAATCTGCTCAACCCGAAAAGGACATAGCGTGACGATGTATCATTATGTATTGTAAGGGTAAATAAATCAATTTTAAAGTATTAACTACTACTTGCAAGTCGTAACTATCATAATAGATACATAGATAGATACACACACACACACACACACACACACACACACATACACACATGGACATAGATAGATAGTTGCCGTGGTGGCTGCCGGCAGAATAGAATAGCACCCCCTCTTCTTGGCGAGGTGTCGTAAAAGGCGACTAAGGTATCTCTTTAACACCGCAATTCAACCAGGAGTTCAGAGAAGGAAAACTCGACCAAACCTGCATCCCGTTCCCTCCCGATCGTACTGGTTCTCCATTCCATCGGGCAAGAGGGAGCTTGGACGAGATAGTGCTTTTCTGGCAGCGCGTCCAGTTATGCACTTAAATATCTGCGCAGTTGGCTGTTTCCGAAAACTGAACTTTGATTTTCTTAATCGGTGTTGAAACAGTCGCCGAGGCCGAATCCGGCTAGGAAATCATCATCATCATCATCATCATAGATACATGTTTAAATAATTTGTTTATTAACACAAATAAGCAGTTTGTTCACGCACTGACAGACGATGGCAAAACAGCAAACTGCATCTTTTTGCTTAGTGTCGTCAAACATATTTCTTGCCAACCATCTCTTTGTAAATTCATTCATTTCAAATTCAATTATACGTACGACAAACAACAAAATCTTTTATTCAAACACAATTCTCAAACACGGTTGATAGTAATTCATGTTTCCTATGAATTTCAGGATTACATATCTTTTTAAAGTATTTAAGTGTAGGCAATGCAAAAGGAGATTTAGGGTTGGTAGATATGATGGTGATAGTGACCTACCTTACACTATAGCGCTAATAGCGTGATAGATGAGAAGTGATAGAAATGAAGAAAGTCCAGACAGCAAGTTGATAGGCGTTTAATGAAACACAGTACAAAGTCCAGTAGAAATAATGAAGCACAAGTATGATAGTCCAACTATAAATAAAGTACAGAGCACAACAATACGAATACACAAAAATAACAATTACTATAAAAAAAAACTATAAATAGCGAGCGAGTGGTGAGTGGAGGCGTGTCAAGTGTGTAATGTATGCCACAAAGACATTATTATTTGTTCTAAGAAAACCTTCCACAGTGAGATTATTTTAATATCATTAGGCAAATAAAATATATTACACTTCAACGAATTTTATGCGTGTGAGTAAAATATTTATAATGTCTCAAAACTAAAGTTTAAAATGTGTTATATTACATATTAAGAAACCTAAAAACTCCTATTAAAGCTTAGTAGCGGTATCATAGAAACCCCAAAGTTGCAAAGATCAGTCGTAACAGTCAATGGTACTTGTTAACTTTAAAGAGTAATTTATGTTACACCCAACTTCTTTGAACTAATTATATTAATGTAGCGCGGGTGTACTCTAGCGACGCCTGTAACGCGTATTAACTAATGCGAGACCAGCTGGAACATATGGCGTACTCTAGCGCATCTACCATGCGACTTTGAATCGACCAATCAGGAGGCGCGTCCCATACCTCACCCGATCTTAAACAAAATCTAACGACTGAGACCGTTGCCTATGAACTAAGTACGTCCTACGTTATGGTTTTTTAGAATTATACATTTACATTTGTGTTATTCTATTTATAGAAGAATCAGAAGTTGATGTGAGATCTTGGGAATCAGCCATTGATTCCAGAAGTGGGTCAAGTCGATTTGAAATATCAGGTATAACTAATTAGATTCTTATATTTATACTAGTAATTTTACACCAGTCGTTAGTTGGCAACATGGAGTGTATCATATAATTGTATATCAAAAATATTGATATATCTATGCGTCTCCTTAGTGAACTTCGGCGTCTTGGACGCTTTTCGTAAACTTTAGCGTTGTACGAATAATATTTAACGCTCTGTCATTTATAACACCTTTCAATCATGCTGTGATATAAAAAATTAAATTAATATAACAAAAAACGGATTCCGTGTTTCAATTGTGAGTTAAACGGGTGATTTTAATGTAGCCTTAGCAACACCACACAATCTTTTTATGACTTACTCTTCATCCTTCCGTTGTGGGTGTGGTGATCTAGTGGATCCAGAAGAAACCAGTATCCAACGCGACTGGCCATAGATTCGTATACCGACTCGTACCTCTGGGTTTTTTCAGGCTAAGTACAGAGTTAGGCACCACATGCATGAAGGAAAACATCGTTGAAACACGCATCTAATATAAATGTCATATTATGCCTTGAGAACAGCGATCAGCTAGAGTCACGTAGGGCACGACATTAAGTGCGAAGTGGATACAACCACTAATTTATCCCTGGTCACCCCGAAAACGTATTAGCGTGACAATATATGTATATTATTATTACTCTCCATTCTTCCGCCGTTTACGATACACAAGCAAACGGTAAAACCATAATTTCTGCTATCGTTTCCCTCCGATATCAAAATGTACCATATGTGTACTGTCGATAAAATCTCTGAAGACACCAGTTTTCTGGAGGTGAAGCGGGGCCCCTGAGAAGCTTATGGACCTATCAACAAGTTGAGTTATTCATTGATGAGCTGTATCGTTCTGAAATAGTCGAAGATTGACAAAAAAAAATGTTTTTTCAAGATATTATTGAGACTTTTCTCTCTCAAGTTTAAATTCTAAGATATTAATTCTACATGATATTGGCGCTTAAATTTAGTCTTCAACGAGACTCCAAAACGAATTTCATATTAACTTTGTAGCTATAGCTTAGTATATATCTAAAAGCACCTGATTTATGATCAACCCAAGCTCCAAAGCCAAATAGACAAGTACCGTTTAATTAAACTGTCGTATTACTGATTACGTTTCGCTCCGTTTGTCGACTAGGTCCGATATCAGCTCGTAGTTCCTCGTCCACAATGAGCCAGGGCAAGTCTATGGCCAGTGTAATGACGTACCAGAGCTACACACATATGTCTAATTTGCTCAGACCGGGCACTCTCATGTTTCAGGTAATCTCGACACTGATTACTTCTTGTTTAATGGTTTTTGTGTTACTCAGACGTAAAAGCTAATACTCGTTTAACGTTAACATGTATTTAATTTATGCATTGAAATAATTTTCATATAGCTTATTAGCTTCTAAACTTAGTCAACATAATTTAAAGAGATGTTTTTTTATTTACACATAATGTGGTCGGAAAAAAAATAAAGATTCTCGTAAAGTTATTTTGCCATTGCATTTATTTAAAACTAAATAAATATAATAACTTTGATAACTTTTTGGTGTATTTGATTGTTTTTGGTTTGTTTTGAGTGTAGTTTTCTGATATATTTTTTTTATACTTGGGGAAAATCCTCATAAGACCGTCCCGGCCACGAAGGGGGTAGCAGCCGGGGTGTGCCAGACTTTTACCAGCTAAAAACCCCAAGGTGACTACTTCTGCGAATTAGTGTGGCTGCGGGTCCTGTAATCAAATTAATTCGCCGCAGAGTTTTCTGATATTATCTGAATATGAAGTCGGTTCAAAATTATCTAAAAACATTATTGTATTAATCAATTATTTTTCGTAATACCTCCGTCAAGTTAATTTAAGGGATATAGTATACATTTTATATGTAAGCAAATTACTTTTTTAATGACTTCACAGAGCTACGGTTATATCACGTGTATGGTAGCAACAGCAAACTATGCTTTGTGTTTATATGAGATGATTACACTTAACAACTGTTATCTCATATTCTGGTTTCAAGCTGCATTCGACATATATTTTTACATCAAAACTTTCTTGACTATTCATCAGGTGAGTTTCAAAACTTTAGTATAGTAAAATAGTAGGCATCAATTGTATTGTTAACACTAGATTTACGGACATTTCTTATATACCTAACTCTACGAACACGCGCTATGCGTTAATAGAGGTAGGTATACTCGTATCATTTAGAAAACTTCAATATTGCAACAGGCAGGAAGACAATAAATAACAATATACATTAGCTTCGTTCAATATATAATAGTGAATAGAAAAGATAAAATAAAAATGCAAGCGGTTTTTGTAATTTAACTTTTAAGATACGAAATGCGTCAAATTGACGCGTCCCGTAAAACTAGTGTTAAGTTTCGTTTCGTTAAGATAATGTTTCTATGTATAGAGTTCTTAGCCTAGCAGTGATAAATTGTTATTAAATATTTTATGAAACTTTAATAATACATTTATTTGTTTAATTATTACAGTCTATATAACTTATAACTAATTTATTAAAGTTTTCTTTAATTGTGATTCGCCTTACACTTACACATGTCATACTAAAGTATAATCTTAAAGGCAGGCATTAAATTTTGGCAGTTGCGACTCATCAGTGGTGACCCAACAGCGGGTGCCAGGTTACAATGTTAGGCTATCAAACCGCGAAATGTCAAGCACGCCACCGTGCCGCCTTGAGCCAGAATTTGACGTCTGTCTTTAGGTTTAATAGTTATAAATATAATGATATTTTCACCTAGATATCTAGTAATAAATATAACAACTTTTGAACAGGGCTACGTAAACAAACACGGTGAACTAATCACTGCCGCGCACCGTTGCAGGAGAAGATATTTCAAACATAAGAGCTGGATTTGGACTGACATATCGGCTAATATTCCATTGGAGTTGTTTAGTTTTTGTTTCTCGTACGTATTTAATCATCCTAATATTCATATTTACGGACAAAACGTTTTACGAAATATGTCGAGGAGTATTCTAGTTGTGGTCATACTGAATGTTATTTCACCAAATCATATCATTAAAAACAAGAGAACATCTATCTAGGCTCTGCATGTTCACTGATAAAGGAAAACATAGTGAGGAACTCGCATAGTATCTAATAGAAACATTATATGTAAGTGCCTTGAGAACGCCAATCAGCTACACTAACGGACCCGTTGGGTGCGATATATAAGCGCAAAGTGAAGACAAGCACTAATGTATATCTGCCTACTCTAAAAAGAAATATAGCATGACAACATTTAATATAATTTAATTTTCTTTATTATATATTAGTACATTGTTTATAAATTTATCAATTCTAATATTATATACTTTTGTTCTAGACAACCTTTGAAGTTCATGCACTATTTCCGTGCCAACAAACTGTTCAGATTGAAATATCTACTAGAATTTTACAAACAGACATCAGCTGATCTTACCAATAACCTGACCATTCTACAGGTTTTTCTGGAATTTTTATTTGTTATTATGACACCTGAAAATGTTTATGCAATTTTCTTTTTCGGATGAATAATTTAAGTCTGCCCACTACATTGTATCAAAATATGACCGTGATATGGACGTATCAGAAATAAGACATCTTACTATGAGCACTAGAATGTATCAACAGCGTATCATACCGATGCATAACGATTTTAGTGATTGTAGCGACCAATAATCATCTGCGTAGCCTTTACGTAACATCTGCGTAGCAATCGCGTAGCATAGACATAACATCCGCGTGTTATATATGTAGAGTTCCCGTTGTCTCAGATGTAAAGTATTAGAAAGAAAAAGACGCTTGGATCCTGCTGCATCACAATTTTAACAGTCGAAAGAGAATATTGGACATTTGGTTAATATTATTATTTATATGTCTAATATATGAGATAAAAAATACAAATACTTATACTTTCGTATTTATAAAGGGCTTAGACAGGTCATCTTAAGCAGTTATAATGCATAAGTTCACCATAGAGCTATCGCCTTGCCTGTACACATTGGTTTGGCACGGGCAAACACTAAGTAGATCAATAGTACGCGACGATACCGGCCGGTTTTGGAATGGTCTAGTGGGCACTGTCTCATACTTTTCAATACAATAAATATTTTTGACTGACACATTCATAGTAGATGCCACGAATATTCGGCAACTATTCGGTATTCGGCCGAATAGTACGTACTATTCGGCCGAATACCGAATACCAAATCATGTAAAAAAGACACGTTATATTACTCAAAGTTATATAATTATTTCCAAATTACAACACTTTAGTAATTAAAATTGATCAATGGAAAGTTGTAATGGATAAAAACAAGCTTTTCAGCATTTTTTTCTAGCAAACGATTACGCTTTTCATCGTAAATGTTACCAGCCTCAGAAAATAACCTCTCACACACTCTCTCTCTCGCTCACACACATACTAATAAACTTATACCGTGAATATCCATATATAAACACAAAACACCCTTGAATAACCCGAACGGAAGTGCGAGTCTCACCAGAGACAGGATTTACTTAATTAGTGAGACTTATCACCCTGTGTATATGTATAAGTTTTGTGTTGAAATAAAGATTATTATTATTACTAAACACGCTACTTCCAGGAATATTCGGCGGCCGAATATTCGGTGCTTCGGTCGACAGCGTTGCCGAATATTCGGTATTCGGCCAATTCACTATTCGTGGCATCACTAGTTCATAGCACGCTTATATGGAATGATGTAGTAGACATGCTGATTTTGGTGTATTGTTTTTTTATGTTTTTTATATTACTTAGCTTTCATAATTATCAATCATTTATTAAATAATCACTTTAATATTGTTTTTTTAACGATTGACATGCTAACGCTGAACCTTCATCACCCCTGATAGTAGGGGAAGAAAAGACCGCTGATGAATCGCCTTTGTCCAACGAATTCTCATTCACTCATCTTTTAAAGTTCTACAGTACACAAAATTGCGGGAAAATAAGCGTAGGAAGCATATTCCACTCCTTTGATGTTCGCATTATGAAGGATGAAGCGAACGTTTTAGTACAGATTTGGGGCATATCAATCACGTAGGAATGGTATCCCTCACGGTTACTAGTGGCTCTGTGGTGAGAAGGAGGGGATGTTGGAAATACAGAATAAATCTTTTAAATCTTTTAAATCTCTTCAGAATACAGCCAGTAAAACACCCTGAAGCAAGCAACTTTACGCTAATGCTCGATGAAAGACTACATTTTTGCCTTTATTAAAGTCTGTTAGCCCTACAATCATTCAAGTCCAAAGTGACTAATTGATATTTATTTTGTTTATTAATATTTTGTTTACAGTGCACGATGACAGGAATTGTGGTTGTCCTGTTGATCCACACGTTTACTTGTATATGGTTACTGACTTTGATAATGACGTCACCTATCCGCACTATTCGCTTATTGAAGGTGCATTTGATTGATGAGTATGTTCTATTTCAAGACTATATTTACATTTAATTTGTTTTATGTCAAAAGACAGACAACAACTGACAGCCAGCCTGACCGAAACCTTTTTTTTTTACCCGGGGCAAATCCCTGACGGACCTCAGGGAGCGGTGAGGGCTGCCCCCAGTGTGTCAGACTTGCACCGACTAACACCCCCGGGGACCTTTTTCCCGTCTGACCGGGGCCGGAGGTACAGTGTTATCCTCTCCTCCGACCAGTCTGACGGAAAGTGATTCTACAGTGGTAAAGCGATTGCAACACCTCAAATATTGCCATCATGCTGTCGAACTTGAATGTGAAAATGATAAAAAAGACCAGCATCTGTGGCGGCCTAGCAGATAATGGACTGATTTCCATGCATGGCAACGCGAATGGTGGTAGGTTTGAATTACATTCGTATGAATTAAAGCACCACATGCTCACCGGTGGAGGAAAACATAGTGAGGAAACCCGCATGGCATGTAATAGAAATGTCATGTGTAAGTACTATGAGAACGGCGATCAGCTGCGCTACGAATCAAGTTGGACACTACATATAAGCGCAAAGAAGATACAGCCTAATGAGTACTAGTAGAGTACTAATGTATCTCTGATCACCCTGAAAGGGATATAGCATGACGATTTATTATTATTAAAAAAAATGAAAATAAGAACACATATATCGTACTCAACCTGACCAGAACAGAGCATCTGATAACCATTTACAAGGCAGTTGCACAATAAAGGGAGGATTTTATTAATTATATTATTTATTAAGTACAACTTTTCCAACAATTCCATTCGTTTGGATTGTAAAGTCTCATACGCGTATACAAGCATTTATTTAAATATATATGTATATATATATTAACACGTTGAGCGCCACGCGTATTTCTAAGACAATCCTGTTCTGGGCACGTGCGCAGCTCTAACATACGCGCTGGTACTGTAGGGCCGGTGTTTCCGATCTCAGTAGAAGATGCATTCATACCTATAGGTATCACTTAAAAAATGTAAGAAAAGAAGGCAACCCTGCCTTCGCCATCACCTGCCTTCACCCGATGGCAAGGAGAAAGAAAAAGCGTGTTATAACATATTGTAATACTTGTGAAGGAGAACCATTTGTGTGTTTGCCATGTTTTAATGAATCCCACTAATACTGTAATGATACCAAATTAAGTAAATTTAAATACATTTTCTGTAATTCCATAAAATAGTGTAAATTTTATAGTTCTCATACTACACGCTGTCATCCACCGATGGCTGACGTGCCGCTCAACCTGTTAAGGATGTTACTCTAATGATTTCATAATATATAAATTGAATTAAAGAGATACGCCTGAACGCCTGTGGGACTACACAACCTCATTTTATATCGTCGTATCTGTACTTACAACTACTGGCGGAGATGAATATAAGATAGATGAGCTAGTGCCTATGATAATACTAGCCGTAATACTCGTGTGCGGCAAGATGCTGGCGGCTATAGTAGTCGCCACGGCCATGCAAGTTGCACACTCAACGAAATACGCCTTGAACAACTACGAAAATGTCACCGGTAAACTCATTGATATGTTGAGAAACCAGGGCCTTTCAAGTAAGTTATGAATGAACGTATTTTGCAAGTAATTTGTACTAAGTTGGTTTATTTATATCTGTCATTACGCCGAGCCCCTATAGGGGTAAGCAGAGAGAATAGAACGCCACTTCTCTCTATTCTTTCAAGCCTCTTTGGTTTACTTGACATTTACTAATCTCTTCATGCATTCATTCTCTCGTCGGTTCCGCGTACTTGACACTACTTCGGCATTGCCCTCCGTCAGAACTCTCTTTATTTGGTCTAAGTGGGTAAGTATCGATCGGCCCCGACTCTCACTTCCACTCACTTTCTTATTGTATATCTTTTTCGTCATTCTCTCATCGCTCATCCTCTCCACGTACCTAAAACTTAAAATGCTTAACTTTTTTAAAGCAGTATTTTTCTTTTACCATTTCAAACTAAAGAACCTGAGAGTTTCTCCATGGAATTGAATACTGGCTTAATTCGGTAGTGTTTGTAGCTACAAATAAATGGCTTAACGACTATAATATGAGCCCATTAAAGGCAGAGTGGCTCAAGAGAAACACGTGTGCCTGAACAGTTTATTCCAAAAGTACTCTTAAAAAATATTCTAAGACTTAATTAGTATAGCATTATTTTTTATATAAATATAATAAATACTACTTACTATTTATGTTTTAAAAAAAATTACAATTTATATGTATCATTTTAATTTAGGTCACTATCATATTTACGAAATCACTCGGCCCACTCTGGTGCTGGAGAGGCCTCATAATAGCGTAAAGAATAACAGACTACAATCATAATTTGTTATGAATCTATTGTTAATATTTATGGAGGTGTCTTGTAAAAATCTTCATTAAAACGATACAAACTGATAATTCCCTAACTTGCATATTATGGTCCGCTTTCTAAACAGCTTATCTTATTTATTTGTGAAATTAGTTTTGTTTATTTACACAAGTTTTTTAACACAGATTATCAAATGCAAAAACTATGGAAGTATGTGTGCAAACTTTGGATGACAGAGCGCGGCCGGCAGGTATTGGATTAAAATATTTTATGGATAAATCAGCGCTTACAGTAATATAATAATTAGTATTTACGGATAAATACATTTACCTCAATCCAAACTGAACTTTCGTTTGTATTTTGGGTACCTAAACAAAGATATTCTTTAATACATATACACACGCAACGACACGCGACCAACTGATCTTCTCAATAAACTTATCATAGAAAAGTTTGCCAGTACAGGGACTTGTACCCCTTTTAGTAATGATTAATTTATTACACCCTATAGCATTGGATTAGACACTTGTTAAGTTTTATTGTTTATTGGGTCATTATTTCAACATTATTATTATTGTTTTATGTCCCTTAGCTTGATTTTTGTTTTGTATCTTTTGTATTTTTTTTTTGTTTTTTAATTAACTAAATGCGTAGAAACGGTAGAAGAAAATTTAGTAATGCACAAGCCGTTGAAAATGGCCGTGTGATATTGTTAATAGATATAAATTAACAGAGTTTCTTAGTTATATGTATTAATTGCAGACCTCTGCAGAGATTATGCATAAACGTTTATTATTATATTTATAAAAGTGTTGCTATATTCCATAGTTACCCATTTTGCTGGAACAAACTCCATATGTTAGACGCTGTGACATAATGTCGGCAATGTTTGGACAACATTTGAGAAATTGCTATCTCTTTGCCGACACTGGAGAAGCATTCCTTCGCCAGCTCTCTACTGCTTTGGAATACACTATATTTTTCAAAGGTACTATTAGACATTATCACAACTGCAAATTGCTTGTAATTTTATGACTATAAGAGGAATTCACCTCAATTATATCTCATTATCATAAATCGGTAAATAGATATTTTTTGAATGAAAGAGCTAATTTTAGACTTAATCCTTTATAGTAGTTTTTTAGAAAAAATACTAGCGGACCCGGACTGCTTTATCCAAGTGCGGAATTTTAAATAAGCTTTCAATCCCTGTTAAAAAAAAAAAATTTTAGTAGGTAATTGCTTTATAAAACACCCCAATATAAATTTTTCATATTTCTAGCTCCAATAGTTTAGGCTCTTTAATGATGTATTAGTCAGGATAAGTTTATATATATAGAAAATAAATAATCGAGGACAAAAATAAACCTTTACGTGTAATAATAACAGCATTTATTATAGAAATCCAAGATTACTATTTTCTTCATCTTTATTTTGGTAATCACATATTTTTCCTTGATGACTACTTATAAATATTGCGCTCATAATTATCAGGCAATCGTATTTATAAACATACTCCGATCATATTTATCCGTACTGGGCTAATATGGAAGTTTCCAGGGTAATCTGGAATAGAGTTAATATAATTCAATAATAAAACCTACAGGTAACTACATTGTTGTCGCCGGGGAATGTGAAGCTCGCATGTACTGGGTTCATTCAGGAACTGTATCAGTTCTGTCAGTGCAGACTGATTTGACTGAGACAACTCATGAGCTTCTTGGACCGGGAGATATATTTGGGGTACTTCAAGGTATCAGCAGAGGTGTATCGCATACATTTTCATATAGAGCTGAGACAAAAGTAAGTACTAAAAACCAATACTAAATAAATTTTGTGTCTTATAACTTAAGCCAAACTTTTTTTTACTAAGTATATATGAAAGTTATTTTACAATTTATAGGCGGATGCTTGACTTCAATCACACCTGGTGGAAGTTGAAGATGAGTCCGATAATGAACCGCGTCCGTCTAACAAATGCCTATTAACTCTTCTCTAAAAGACTTTCAGTTCATAAGATCGCGGAAATATGCTCGCTGGAAGTATATTCTACTCCTTAGCTGTTCACATGATGAATGTAGAAGCGAATCTTTTCGTGCGAATAAAAGCAACGTAGACCACATACGGGAGGTATTCGATACGGTGTTTAGTGGCTTTATTATGAAAGGAGGCTGAAGTAATTAGAGAATGTAGCCCCTGAAAACACTCTCCACTGTGCACCCGGTAATATACTGTGAGGCAGCCGACTTTACATCGATGCTCGATACTCTACATTTTAATCTCTATCAAAGAGTCATTGCCAACAAATCGATTAGTAGTAATCGATAGTAAAGTTGACGATAATTGTTTTATCTGTATTTGATATATAATGTATTATTCAAATTTCATTTCTGAACACACTTTCCTTCTAGATATACTTGGTTTTATACTTGATAGTGCAAATACTCATTTTTTACATGTGTTATTATGTAGGAAAATAAACAATTCTGTTCCGTTTCCCACTAATAATGATTTAATACCTCTAATAAATTTATTTCGTGACTACCGAATAATAATATTGAAAAGCTCACAGCAATAACTATTATAATAATATCGTTCCACTTTTCATTAAAAAACAAAGTCGAATATTATTTTTTTACTTTTTTATCAAGTTCCCATAATCTATTCTGCATGATCTTAACTAGATTAAGATTTATCATTTTTATGGTAACCCTGGGGAAATCTCTGACGGACCTCAAGGGCGGTGAGGGCTGCTCCTCGGTGTGTCAACCTTTCATCGACTAAAACCCCCAGGGTATTCCTTCTTCCCGTTTGACCGGGGCCGGAGATACAGTGTTATCCTCTTCTCCGACTCTCGGCGACGTCTGGTCTTTTGTTAGACCGTATCTCTGCACTGCGAGGAGTGGTGTAAGGAGCCACCCCTCGCTAGTACCTAGTGTATCTATGGATAATCTCGTAAATTTGTAGCATAGAGTAAGGAATAATATTGTTATTTGCATGTAATAAATGAAATTTTCAAAGAGAAAATAAATTTTATGCTGATCTGATTTATTTTGTTTGTTGTATGTTTTTGTATCGAATAACTGTTTTTCTCTATTTTCATTCTTCCTATATTAGGTAAGTGTGCTGTCCCTTAGTTTGGAGTCGTGGATCAACATCTTGCCATATTTTCCCGAAGTAAAAAGAAAAATTACAGAACGTACTGAAGTTATGTTTGCCCAAATATAAAACATTACTTGCTAAATAAGTTGGTTATTATAATATATTTTTATTTCAGAACTTTAATCTGTTTTTTGATTACATGAAACTATTTCTTTTATGTAATAGACAATTTAATTTCATAGTTCATAATTAGGTGGTAAAAATCAAAGAGCTTATTAAACCTACTAAAACTTAATACAATTTTTTAAATTACTGGTATGCGGAGAACGTTGTAAATGAAAGGTGGTACGGTCAATGCAGCCTATGTTCGTAAAGTTAACATTTTTGGTGCACTACTTATAGTTAGGGAAAATATATAAGGGAAGCATAATAAATCCTTTCTAACAAATACTACTTTCTGTAGTTGTTTCGCCATAGTTCATAATACATTGGGTTGTTGTTACCACGCCAGAAGCGTTTCCGCCAAACATTATGTAGCAGCATTGGACCAATAGATCGCCGCGCTCGGCTGCTGATTGCTAATGAAATGAAATGAAATGAAATGTATTTATTTTGCCACGAACTAACAAAAAACTAGAAATTTAAATGCAGTAACGCAAACAACATACATAAACAAAATAAAATACAAAAACATATAAACATGGGACCTTCATCAGCTTAAAGTCACAGAGGAAGTTTGCAGCGCTGATTTTCGTGAAGAGCCCCGGTCGTGTTACATCTTATTGAAGCTAATGAAGCATCATCTAATGAAGCTCGTAAGTTGCGTAAGCTAGCCAGCTAGGACAGGGGTCGACAACCTGCGGCTCGCGAGCCACATGCAGCTCTCTTTGGACGTCAACTGTGGCTCTTAAGTTCCATAATCAAAATTTATTAAAAAAAATGGTTTGAATCGATTTTTTTAAACAAAAAACTTTTTGCAAGTACTATTTATTGTAGGCAAGAAAAAAAATTGTGACTCTTTAAAAACTTTGAAATTTGGTAAATTGTAATTTTTGACTGTTGCCGGCCGACTCCTGAGTTATGAACGTCAACGTAGAGTGGTCTGCCTTTTAGTTTTCTATCGACTATATTCCAAAGAATGTGCAGCTATACTGCATGATTTGATACCACCCTCATTGTTTTACCATAAATTAAAAAGACGCCGTGTAGTTATATCTATGTTATTAATATTTCGACTGTTCATACGAAAGCATTCACCCACCTCCTTCTTTATATAATGTAGGTTATAAGGAGTGAAATTCATAACTGGAATCCGTTTTCTCGAATCGATTTTAATTGAGCGGGCGCGCTCCTTCATCAACTGCATTATCGCTTTCCATCAGGTGTTATTGAGGTCAAGTGTTAGCTTGGTTATAATTTAAAAAGTGTTATCTTTACAAATGATGTTAAAAATCTTAATTTATCAAATATAAATGCAAAAGATTGTCGTTTTGAATTTCACCGCACGTCAATGATAAGAACTACTTAACTAAAACAGTTATTTATGGTACTCGCGTAATTTGCGTCACTAAATTCCTTATACGTTTCAAGTAGTAACATAAAAATCTTTATAAACTGGTATCTGCTCAGCACACGCCGCTATGTCTAACCGTACTTAATTCTAGATTGGAGCCACTTTAAGCCGCTTATGACCATTTCGGCGGTCGTGCTCCGAAATCATGAGGATTCATGAGAATGAAATTGGAATGATGGCGCGCACAGCAGATGATAAAAATTGAATTTTTTGTACTTTTGTAGATTCATTTTTCATATAAAAAGTAAATTATGACAGTCCCATTCAGAGAATAGTAAAGGCTGAGATTTATTGACATAACTTTAAGTTTGCTTAGACTTTACCTAATTAAGTTAATAAATATCAAGATTAAATAGCTATACTGTATTAATAAAACAATGAAATAAAATCCATTGAAGGGAGAAAACATTTCCAGCCAATAACTTTAAAACTTATAATAAAAAGCAAATTAAGATTAATTATTCATGCCAGACAGATGAGAAAATTCATTCTTCTTTAAACAACAAACATTATACCTATATTATCAAAATCCGAAGCTATTAAATTAGTTATAAAATTTGCATATAAAATTAAATACCTAGTTGATCTATTAGATGAAATCGGAAACTCAGAATATGCGAACTATGTTTTAATTTACATAAGGTTTAGAACCAACGTTCTGAATAGGGCTGTCAATTCCGAAGCAGGGAAAACAGAAATTTTATAAAAAGATGATTTTTCTAAGACGTACTTTAAATTATTTCTTAATCCAATTTATAATTCTATTTCGACAAGCGCTTGTTAAGGCCGTTAACATAAGGTGATTTTTTGAATAAATCTTTTTTTTTCTTTTTTTTTACACTGGCTCGACATAGTGACTACAGAGTACCTGATGGTAAGTACAGTGTAGTCCAAAAACGAAAGCGACTATCAAAGGATGAAAATCCATTGATAGTCTCCATCGTCATGTCGGCCTACAAATACCACGACTGAAGGTCTCTAGGTATATGCCAACACAACAACAACAACTAACAACAACAAGCCAAAACTGGTCACTATGACAGGCTTTACATAACATGTACTGTGGTCGCGATCCAGGCGGGCACCGACGCCCTACCACCTCGCTGCTGCTCGTTTAGCACCGCCCAGCAGTCACGTGTAGGGAAACTAGGGTAAAGCCTACGGACGCGAGCAGCTTCGACTCCCAAAAAAATCATTCGAATATGAATCGCAAGCAGCAACAAAATTTTTGATTAACAATATAACAAAATATTCTTATTTTATAACCTTGGGAAAATCCTATACAGGAACATCACAAACGCTACGTGCAGTACGCCCACAGTGTACTAGATTCTTACTGGCTTAAACTCAAGACAAAATACCCTCGTTTAACACTAGAACTACGAACTGGTCAAAATGACCGGTTGCGCCATTTATTTATACCATTTCTTCTTCAAGTCTTATTTAATATTTTACGATAATGTCATGATTTTTATTAAATTTGTGTATAGAATAACATTATAGATTATTTTGTTCTTACGCTTTTAATTTTCAGAGATAACTATAAAGATTAATAATTATAAGAGAAATATTTGTTTTGTTTTGATTCTTCGTAGTTGTAGTGTTAATTTCAATTAGATTCACAAACCGATTAAGCTATGTCCTCGTTTTCTTGTGGACTTTATCAATTATTTGCAAAATTATCAGAAAAAAATGAGCCTTTATGATTTTGACTTCACAAACTTAATTTATGTTAAGTTACTTATTAAAAAAAAACGTAAGTCAAAAAAATCAAAAGCCAGCTATCAATGACGTAACAGAGAATACACAATCTCTTCGTATTTTTTGTTATACCTGCTCGGCAAAATCTTTTACTGATCTAGTAACTTATAATATATTGCACTACAAGGACAGAAGAATTTAAAGTACAAAGTAGGCCAACAGTGACTTCGTCATGCGAAACTGTACCGCAATGAAATGTCTCTAGGTAAAAACCAAACCCGTATAATGTAAGCCTGCAAATTTTAGCTCAACCCTAAGTCGTAGTAGACAGTACCAGTGCAAATACATTACATTAATTTAGTCCCCGTTTACCTCTGCATCTTGACAAGGTAAAGGCGGAATTGCGCTCCACCTTTGTTTACTACTAAGGACTAGATATAACTCAAAGATATTTGGTATGATTCAGTTATCACAATATCTAGAGGAGTTTGAGTTTTGCGCTCGTCGAAACAGACTTTCGAGCCAAAAATAGACTACTATGAAATACGACATGGAGCCTTACTTACCTGAAGCTTGTTATACATTCTTTCTGTACATTACTAGTCTTCAATTTACAACTTACATCTATAATCTAAGCTTACATCTTGAGGTTTTGAATTGACAAACTGATAAAAAGCCAGCGGTTCACCGTTATATTTATAAATAACTAGCTGTCCCGGCAGACCTTGTTCTGCCCTATTTCTCTAAAACAAAGTCACATTGCTTCCCCGTCAGATTTTATTCTGCCAAAACCTATAGGCCTGTCGGCTGTTTTTTAAAAATTGTTTGAAGAAACCTGACCTTAATGTTATATGTATAAAAATTGACAAATATTGACATTAATATTTATACGTCACTCAATAATTGTTTTGCCTTCCCGGAACCCGTCCACTAACATTTAAACTTTATGGTAAGGTGTTACAGTTCAAATTGACTTTTAAATATTATTACGAATTTTTTGTATGAGAATATAGAAAAGTGATGTTTTTAGACTTTTTCAGACATTTTTTTTTAATTTTACTCTCCGTAATAACCTTCCTCAGACTTCAACAAACACAACAAAATAGAAATCAGCCAAATTGGTTCAGCCGTTCTCGTGTTTCGCGCTTATCAAGACATTTTGCGATTCATTTTTATATTATAGATTGTCATTAACACGTTCGCTACCAGCGTCGCATATATGCGTCGTCTCAGTTCTTGCATTTGAGCCCGCCGCCGCAAATGAGCGGCTTGTTTACTTTTTTAGTTTAATACAAATTATTACACTTATTTTTCTCCGAAACAATTGTAATGCCTTGTAAAAGAACATAATGGATTTAGACTGGTCTTGCTCTTGAGAAAGTTACGTTTTTTTATTTTTAAATGGCACTGAATTTTTTAATATTATATTAATAAAAAAAAAATGGTTGTGTTGTGTTGACCCAACTTGATATACGCCGGCGATGCGCTTGAGGGAGCGTGCCGCCCAACTTATCCAGGCGAGAGCGCTGTGTGACCCCGGGGGTTTTAGTTGGTGCAAGTCCAGCAACCAAAAAGCTCCCTGAGGTCCGTCAACAATATCCCCCGGGCTATCAAAAAAAAAAACCTGATATACGCTTGGAAACAGTCTCGATTCTCAACATCTGTCTACACACGAGGGAGATGTAGAGGGAAATGGATTATGCTGTTGTCAATTCAAAAGTTCTGGCTTATACTTTCGAAGACATGTTTTAATCCTGCACCATATTAAAATGGGATCAAATTTAAGATATAATAAATAACATATCTTCACGCTATCACGCTATGTGAGCAGACATACAATAGTGGTTTTATCCACTTTGCGCTTAAATGTCGTGGACTACGCGACCAGTAGCTCAGGTAATCGCTTTCTCACAGTACTATGAAAATGTTAATAAGAAACAGCAATTTTTATTGTCTGTGTATTTGTGTTTAAATTTATCACTTTCTAATTAAAAGGGTTCACTGAATAATGTTTTTATTTGTCCCTTAATAAAACTATTTTATTCTGCCGTCACTTGTGACTGACATTGCCTCCGACTCCGAATCCGACTCCGATAAATCAAATTTAAAAACTCCGACTCCGACTTCGGTTCCGATATAACTGCCTCCGTTACATCCCAAGTTTAAACGGTGCAGCATACTGGTGGAGGTATATTTATGTGACTATTTATTATTTGTGTGCAACGTGTTGACTGCTGGCCGCCCTCAATTGCATATGCAACAATCAAATAAATAATAACAAAATCCGTTTCGAACAAAACATGTGTATTCGGTCGCCGCCTAGTTGAAAATCATGTCCTCTATAGTCGATATGAAAATAATAATAATACCAATGTTTGTTTTTTTTATTAGAGTGATTCAGTAATCACGAAATCAGAATAATAGTAGTTCGCATATGAACAACTGTAACACGAAAATCATAACTCTCATGATACCGATCATGAAGAACGTTTTTCACTCGTATTTTGAAGAACTTTATACCAAAGCTTAAGGAAAAAACAAGCACAGGTAGTACCATTCCACAGCTTGAACGTGGTCATGCTTAGACCGTTCTAAGAAACCATGAAGGTATTATTATATTATTCTCCCAGAACCGACTAGTAGCCAGATCAGGGCCATCCCGGGGATATTTAGCCAGTATGAGTCTGGAACACCTACCCTCGGCGTCGAACACCTGGTATGGAACACCTGGGCACCTGTCCTACGGGTAGCCCTGACGGTCATATGCAGGAGTTTGCACCAGATTAGCAGAAAAAGTTTTGTTTTGATCCAGCATATATCGCTCAAATAAGCTCACTCGAGTGACTATTACCAAATCTTTTGAATAAGTTAAAAGATAGTAAATTAAACGAAAAACGTTATCAATCTGTAAATATTGCATAAAAACAGAGAAACATCATTTTATGAACACGTGAACATAACGACGCAAGTCGCGAGTGCCAAGAGCGCAATAAAAAATCAGATTTTCCGTATATTGAGGTGGGTGTCCTAATGGGGGCAATATCGAAGTGCTGATTTGTCGCTCCGTTGAATATCGGTTTGGCGCTGATTCAAATCGCTACGAATGTTGAGCCGCGGCGGAACCAAACAGTTTTGTAACTACAGAAACCACTTTCATGTCTGAAGTTTACTTTTTGCAGGTTTGCTTCGAATCATATTAACATTTTTTAAATTAAAATCGAATTAACAAACTTTTTCTACATTTTTTACTTCCTGCGTTTAATTTTCTAGAATTATATCGCGGGGTGAAAGGCTATTTGGTTAAAGCGACATTTTTTGGTGATATAGTAATATATATTTTTGGAATCAGCGTTTTTAATATGCCTATAATATTTATAAATATCCCTGAAATGAGAAAAAATTAACTATAAGTTATGCCCATGTATAAAATATTTTAATGTGAATATGTTACATTTCTCTCATGTTTATTATTATATTTTGCGTCATTTGCAACAGGGATGACATTGAGGCATGTTGAAGATTAATCTCGCAGCGATGGGGGATGCTGGCGAGGGGTGGCGAGCAGGGGGTGTGGATGTCCGCGTTATTTAGTTGAGCATTATATCAAGCCGCTGCGACGTTCCTCTCCCTAGCGAAATTAAATCAACGCTCATTCAAGTGACTCATAGGAATCGTTAGTCATTATATAAATCAAGCCGCAAAATTACGTTTACAGACGTTGTGGGATATTGAATAACGCTGGAAATAAAATTGAACGTACAAAGGATTCACATTCATTTTGCCTTATTACCTTCGGTTAGCAAAAGATCTTGTAAAGGAAGCCTTACCAAGACCTCGGTATTGGAATTGGCAAGCATCAATTTAATCACGACTAGCGACGATCCACCTACGTATATAAAAATTCAGATTTATTGAATAACATTCATACGGCTTAATATGAAAAAAAAAATCAAGCAAGGGAGAGGTAGACTCGTGCTGCGCTTCTAGAGCTTCGTACTTGACAATCAAACATGAAAATATTGAATTTTATTCTTACAAAAAGATAAAATAAAATAGATGGATGCAATGATTTCAGAAATGATCTTAACCTTACTGTTGACACTTGAAGTCTTCATACATCGTTAAAAGTTGCGGTCAGTTTACTGACTGCAAATTTTTTTTTTTTTTTGTGATGTTTGTCTACCTCAACTTTACGGTTTTTTGGATTTTTCTCTATATTCATGATATAAGAAATTGCTTCTTGTCTTTCTCGCTCTTGGTCAAAGAAAAGTACCCTTTAAATTTTGATTGTAAAAAGTAAAATATTCGGCATAAATGGCCATATATTTTGACTACGTTGATTTTGAAATTCAATGTTTTTAGAGCTGCAAATCTAAATATTTAATATTACTCGTAACTTTAACTTCATAACTCTACACTTTATTGACTAAAATGGTATTAATACCAAAGTGATCCTTTAAATATTATTATTTTCTGCTTTCTGTTTTTTAGTTGGAACCGTAAGAACACCCAGAATAACGGTTATTTTATATTATATCAGCAAAATGGCTTCAAAGGTTGACTGATGCAGATTGACAAATACAGCGTAATGACGATGATCGCTAAAGGACTAGAGTCCATTGATAGTTGGTATAAAAAACAGCAGATCTTTAGGTTCAAAAATAACGATCAAACTAAAGATGTTCCTTTTTTTATAATATTTCTATAAAATGATTGTTCTGCAACTAAAAGTGAGCACAGTGTAATTCAAGAATATTAGTGACTAAGTTGCCGGAATCCTTTGTTAGTCTTCATAGTTATACCTGCTTTAAACATACTATACCGTAAAACCTTAAGGCATATATTTAAATTGACGCACAATCAGTTTATTTCACGGTACCACAAGCTGCAGCGAATCACTATTCATTTTGCACACATAACTATACATATTAATTGTAATAAATTAGGAAGTTTCTTTCTTTACGGATTAGTCAAAATATATTAGTAAATTATGCTGGGCTATGTAGTCTAAGAAATTGAATTATGTAGTACCATAAAATACGAAAATATAATTGAATATAATGAAATTTTATGTTTTGTTGAAGTTATTTTAAGCCTGGAACCATAGAGAATCGCGGAAAATCATTTCCCGCAGTATCAATAAGCTTAACTTGATACAGACACGCACAATCTAGAAAACGTGACTACCTTTCTTGTCTATAGAAAACTTCTATCATTTCTATGAATTTAGGAATTATGAAGGCTTTTATAAAGCAAAAGCGTGTATTTTGTTGAAATATCAATAAGATTTTCTATTTTAATTGTCTAATTACGTGTAAATTAATGTGAAAATGTTTAATTAGGAATATTATTTCTTAATAAAGTATCTTGTTGAGTATTACATGTCATGTTAAGAAATATTAAGTAAAGAACATTGGTGAATTATGTTTACTATTTTATTATAAGTAATATGATATAGGAGACAGTCAACAGATTCTATGACTAAAATTATTTTTTATGATTTTTTTTAATAAACTCAAAAATGTTTCATTTAGTGATAAATACCAATATATTTTACAATAAAAGGTGACACCTGATAAAATAGATATTCGAGGCTGATCGTATTTTTTTTACACTGGCTCGGCATAGTGACTACAGAGTAGCTGATTGTAAGTACAGTGTAGTCTAAAAATGTAAGCGACCATCAAAGAATGAAAATCCAGTGCTCGTCTCCGTCGTCATGTCGGCCCACATATACCACGATTGAAGGTATATGAGTTACTGGATATACACAAGCGGATCCCGAAACGCGACAGGCAAAGCAAATCACTATGACGGTCTTTACACTTGTGTACTGTGGTCATGACCCGGTTCGGGCAAATGCCCTACCACCAAATTATTATATTAATTATTTTTATTATTTCGGGTAATTCAAATATTAGGTCCTTACATATGAAATTGGCGTTTTTCGTACTGGCCACTTTAATCACAAATTTCTCCTCTTTGGTAAGGAATTCCAAATTCAAATTTGTACAGCTATAGACTCATGTATTTGTGCTTCGATGATCGTCATTCATTTGTTTTTTTCTTCTGTTTTTTTTCTGTTTGCGTCACTCATTTTACAAAATGGAAAACTTAAAATATCGCCTTATTTACGAGTACGAGTTCCGCCGTGGCACTTGTGCTGCGGAAACAACTCGAAGGGTGAATGATGTGTATGGCGGTCGTGTTACAAAAGAAAACACAGTTCGTTTTTGGTTCCAACGTTTTCGTTCTGGAAATTTCGACCTGCAGAACAAGCCCCGTGGACGGCCTGAAACTCAAGTTGATAATGAAGAGTTGAAGGCTATTGTGGAAGCGGATCCATCGCAAACCACGTCCGAGTTAGCTGCAGGCTGCGATGTTAGTGATAAAATTGTTTTAATTCACTTGAAGCAAATTGGGAAGATTAAAAAGCTTGAAAGGTGGGTACCTCACGAATTGACTGAAGCAAACCGGCAAACGCGCGTCGACTGCTGCGTTACATTACTAAACCGGCACAATAATGAAGGTGTTTTAAACCGAATCATTACCTGTGATGAAAAATGGGTTCTTTACGATAATCGGAAGCGCTCAGCGCAATGGTTGGATCCTGGCCAGCCAGCCAAATCCTGCCCCAAGCGAAAATTAACCCCAAAAAAGTTACTTGTAAGCGTTTGGTGGACTAGTGCCGGTATTGTTCATTACAGTTTTCTCAAATCTGGCCAGACTATTACGGCTGATGTCTATTGTCAGCAATTGCAAACCATGATGGAAAAGCTAGCGGCTAAACAACCTAGGCTGGTCAATCGCTCCACGCCACTGCTGCTTCACGACAACGCTAGACCACACACTGCGCAACAGACGGCTACTAAATTAGAAGAGCTTCAATTGGAAAGTCTAAGACATCCTCCGTACTCCCCGGACCTTGCTCCAACAGATTACCATTTTTTTCGAAATTTGGATAACTTCTTGCAAGGGAAAAAATTCAACTCCGATGGGGCAGTCCAAATCGCCTTCAAAGATTTTATTGATTCCCGTCCGACTGGTTTTTTTAGTAAAGGGATCAATGAACTACCTATGAGATGGCAAAAGTGATTAATTAAATATATTATATTAAAAAATATTCGACTTTTTGTTCCTCCCATACAAAACGCCAATTTCATATGTAAGGACCTAATATAACAATGTACCCCCGCATAGATATACATTATACACCATTTAGTTTTCACGATAAAATTCAGTTTAAATAAACCTCCGATGGTAAAAACTTTTCATAATTTATAAATATATATAATTTAAATTTCGAATAATCAATAATGACAAATCAAAAATGGCAATGTAACATATGTCATTGCATTTAAAAAATTAAAAATAACGTTATTTTTTTAAGTATTATTTACATCAACCATTATGTTAAATGTTTAATTTAAAGTGAAAGCTTTCACAAATATACGAAATTTATACGGCCTTGATATGAAGATGTACTAGATTGTTCTTAATTATCTAAAACATTGCATAATTGCTGCTGCAATGTTTGAGACAAATAGCACGGAAAATCCAGCAGCTATATCGGCAAGCACTGTGAGTTTAACATTGTTTTTATTTGTTAATTAAATCTTTTCTTCTGTTTATAGTGATATTTTAAGTTTTTCTGAAAATTTCTTTGTTCTATTTGCATTTTCATTGAGAATTTAACGAGACATGTATGCCATTATTTACACATGTGTACATGATAACATATCAAGACAAAAAAACTTCCCTCCTTTATTATATTACTATAAAGGTGCTTATTAAGACTTGATATTTTCTTTTTATAAATTTTAAGTTAATGTTTGACCTCAGTCATTACTGGTGATAGGTGTAAAGGAGGCATATAAAGGAGCGCGTTCGCCCAACAAATGCCTATGCACACTTCTTTTCAACGCTCTTAGATCCTAAGATTATGGTAAAAAAGACACAGGCAGACCAATCCACTCTTTACACATATACATACATACTCTTACTTTCATATATTTCAGGAGCTATCACAAGATGACGAAGACATTGCACGTCCCGAAGCAATCTTCAGATTCATTGTTCAAAATATCAGTCAGCTAAAAGACCAAGTACTGTCTCCGGCGTGCTACGTGAGATGCTTGCCTTGGAAGATATTGGTAGCGATTCGAATGACTTCCACTCCGGAGCACCAACAGCAAAAGGCATTGGGTATTTTTATACAGTGCAACGGAGAATGCAGCTCTCCGGGCTGGTCGTGTTACGGCTTCGGAGAGCTTAAACTCTTGTCGTACAAAACAAATGGCTCTCACTTTTGTAGGAAGCTACACCATATGTTCCATTGGTAAGCACATTCATTTATACCTTTTTGTTACTATAATTTGTAAACTTGTGTTTTCTTCTTCAACAATAGATCTAAATTACAAATTTTATAGCTTCCGTATTTTGATTCTCATTGTAAATACTTTAACGGGTCTTATGCCTGAATTAGCTTACTTTTAATTATTACTCGACGTTTCAATCTGGCCACATAGGCTATGGTCACGAAACTGTAGCGCTACGGAGTTTTTGCCAAAAACATGAAGTTACTTCCTCTAACCTCTTTTGTAATTAATTATATGATTATAATAGAGACAATTTAAATAGTCACGTCACGTAACGCTCATAGTATCAAGATTTTTACAAGATGACAAAGAACGAGGTAGCTTCTTTTCAGGGTATTTCTTATAATTTTTATTTAAGCCTTTAAACATTGGTAATACGTACATGAAAATTGGCTGTTAATTTTCATTTATCCAGACAGATAAAATATTCTATTTACGCCAAGATACTTTGTAATCTTTTGAAATATAATCTTTTTATTGTTGGTTCTGTATAAATCCGAAACTAATTAGTATTAAGGAGAATAATGAAAGCTATTGTAATAATTTATTACATGTTTATTATCATAGCTAACTTGAAATTAATTGAGAAATATGATTGCCTTGGCACATTTTTGTATGGTATGAAGAAACCTAGAATTGACTATAATTAATTCATTAGGTATAATAAATATTTAAATAAAAATTATTCGTATGGTCTGATCCATTAGCAAAGAAAACGATTGGGGTTTCACGCATTTTATATCATGGAATAATTTAATGGACCCTGACAGTGGTCTTGTGAAGGACGATACAATAACAATCGAGGCCCATGTCGTCGCCGAAGCGCCTCACGGCGTCCAGTGGGACTCGAAAAAGCACACTGGATATGTTGGTGAGATATCGTAATATTTATTTATCATTCTTGTCTACGCATGCCGTTTCACCGTTTAAATTAACTTGTTATTAACGTGTCAGCCTATTTACATACATTTCTTAAAACAAGAATTTTTTTTTCATATCATACAAACTTTCATCAAAATTATCGGAGTTGTTGTTCAGCACTACTACCGAATCCCTTGAGAAACGTAAATTTTATGCATACAACATAATATTTAAACATATTAACTAAATTAAGAAATATGTTTAGTAAAAACATTCACTCGGGCCTTTTGTCATAATATATAATAGTCTTAATGTTGAAAATATCGAACACGTAATGAGTATTTGCTATACGCAGGCCTAAAAAACCAAGGCGCAACTTGCTACATGAACTCTTTACTGCAAACACTGTTCTTCACAAACGTGCTACGTAAGGCTGTTTACAAGATACCGACTGTGAGGGAAGACAGCTCTCGTTCTGTGACCTTTGCACTGCAGCGTGTTTTCTACGATCTGCAATTTTCCGAGAAACCTGTTGTTACGAAGAGATTAACTAGCAGCTTTGGCTGGAAAACATTGGACTCCTATATGCAGCATGACGTACAAGAATTTCTACGAGTGAGTTTTTTTTTAAAACGTTACCCCGCCATATGTCTGCTGTGTAGTTGGATAAACGACTTCAGCGCTGCGGGTTGTGGGTTAGATCTCCATGTAGCGTATATAGAATTAATTTTTGGAAACTTATCCATGAAATATAAATAGATTATACTATGAGCCAACGTTTTTAATAAATTTTATTAAAATATTAGATAGTAAAGAGTTGTATATAAGACTTGTCCTGACAGATATATTATCGTAGACCCTAAGCTACTGAAGCTTGAAACAGAGATGGGCAAAATGTAATCTGATTGATGATTGATTTGATTAATAACAAAATGTAGTCCTAATTTTAATTTGTTGCTCTGTAATCACTATTACATCCTTTCAAAACATTAAGAAGTCATAAATATGCATGCAATTGAGGATTTCGTAGTGTTTAAAATATAGATGAGAAAAATACAGTCATATTAATAATTAAAAACGTAAAATGAAATCGTAATCGTTTTACATTGATCTAATTACATTTTACCCGTCTATGGCTAGAAACATGAATTTTTCGCGTTATATTATTTTATGATATAGGCAGGCACTAATGGATTTTTGATATTACAACTATAAAAGGATGAAAAAACGGTGGAAAGTTTATTTCAATATCTTCCAGTTTTGATTGTAAATAACCTCTGGATGAAGCCAAGCTTGATCCATTAATACTATTATAAAAACAGAGAAATTTGTTAAATTTTAATCTTTCATGACTTTAATCGTATACACACTGTTAATTCTCATTACTATTCAATTTTTTCTTTATTTATGCTCATTGTTTCGCATGCCTTAAATATATTTGTAAAATGTTGATAACGTGAAGAGATACTTGTGCTGGCCGGCTTGATCGCTGCGACTACCGATGAGTTTTTCGAAACTGTTGATAGTCATTATCGGTTTTTGGACTGCACTAAGCTTACCATTAGTTGTGGTGTAATCACTGTGACGAATCATGATAAAAAAACCGTTTTTATTTCCTTAAGACAGGGTTCGCATCTATTTAGTCTCAGTTTTATCAACAGTTTTTCATTCGTGAGAGGTTCCATTTAATTAACTTTAAGTAAGGTTTTATGTTACTAATGGTTCCAGGTACTTCTAGACAAATTAGAAAGCAAAATGAAAGGAACCGTAGTGGAAGGAACTGTGCCTAAGTTGTTTGAAGGAAAAATGACCTCTTTTATCAAATGCAAGAATGTTAATTGCACCAGCACTCGGGAGGAAACTTTCTACGACATTCAGCTTAACGTTAAAGGAAATAATAATAGTGAGCGAATTCTTTGTGTCACTTAGTTCTCGCTTTAATTAATATCTTTATTAATATAGAAGAGAAGGCAAAATACTATTAGGTCTTTTATTAAAGTTGTATTTTATTGCTTATAGCGAATCAAGCAACGTTGTACATATGTATGAATATGATGTCAATAAAATAATACATTATCATCATCATATAATAATAATATTTACCAACAATTACACACATTGACCTAGACTCAAAATAAGCTTGCGCTTGTACTATGAGTACTAGAGAAAGACATATATACTTAAATACATATATACACACAACCATGACTCATGACAAGCTCATCTGCTCATCACAGGAAAGTTTACCACTGCCGGGACTCGAACTCGGGACCCATACATACATATCATACTAACCATTGCCGGTTTTTTTAAATATATAGTATTAAAAAGTTTGAATTTACCGTAATACATATAGGAGGTTATCATTAGCATGGATTTAAGTAGATGATATATTTTAGTTATTAGAAAGTCATTTTCTAACTTGTATGAAAGATAAAGTACAATTTTCATTACGTAACTAATTGAAAATATGTTTTAATAAAAACTGTACAAAAATTTAATTATCTAAAAATGACAGTTATATTTGTTTTAAAAATAGACATGAAGTTGAAAAATAAGTGCTTTACTTGGACCCCAGTTGAATTCCGTCTCAGAGACGTTACAAAAATTATAGTTAACTGGATAAGATTTATTTTATTTCACAGTTTACGAGTCGTTCAAAGACTATATAAGCACTGAAACCCTCGATGGTGAGAACAAGTACGATGCCGGCGAGCACGGCCTTCAAGAGGCTGAGAAAGGAGTCAGGTTTGACGTGTTCCCTCCGGTGCTGCATTTGCATCTACTGAGGTTTCAATATGATCCGCAGCAAGATCGGTCGGTTAAATACAATGACAGGTGAAAAAGCTTATAAGATATATAGAAAGAAGTATGCAAAATATATAATTCATACTGTGACGTCCTAAGCCTGTTGACGTAGCCCAGAATGTCACTTTTTGGGTCGGAGATTCCTCCGCCGGTATAAATTCGATCAGTTCAAGTTTGCGAGGATCTGGACAACTACAAGTATGTACCTGAGGACAGTGTGGTAGTCCAAACCAGGGCTGATGGTCTGATGGTCTTCTGCTGGATCTCGTCACCACACGAAAGTAGCACTATGCTTTGCACAATTTGTTGATAATGTCAAGATATGGCAGCCTTATAATCGTTTTGCACACACACGATAGTATTTGGCCGTTGTTCGAATAGTTGTTAGAGAGAGTATTTCAGCGTGGTTGACCATATGATGACAACAGAGCATTCCCCACCACTGGTTTGGAACCAATGATGGTAACGCACTGTCCCGGTATACTCATATAGAGTCTCGTGATTGGCCAGTCCGCGCGAACCGATGAACATTAATAATTTAAAATTACGTTACGCGTACATATACATTACTACCTTTATAGTATGTATCAACTACGGAATAGACTCAGACCTTCAGTGGTAGTATATTTAAGCAGTCATAATGGCGACTGAGACCAGACATGCGTTCTATGTCGGTAGCTGCTAATCTTAAACTAAGATGTATAGATCTTACTCAAAGTAGGGTATAAAAAGTCAACTATGCTTTCTTTGATCTCTTTGATTACACTTTCCTCAAATATAACAAATTATATTGTTTAATTAATGACAAAGTATATGGTTAGTTAGACAACCTTTTCGTAAATTTAAATTGACTTTACGGATACTCAGGATACTCCAATTTATGTGATGTATTAAGTTTATTGTCAAAGTAGCGTCAATAATTCTGAACCTTAAATTGCAGTGTTAATACCATCAAGTGGGGTGTTGTCACTTCGTTGTCACTGTAGAAATAATTAATTATGCAGCTATAACTCACCAGTATATTAAAAAACAAAATTTATTAGGAAAAGACAATTCTGATTAATAATTTTAACCCCTCGAGTGCAAATGACGGGCCTTGCCCGTCAAGATTTTCTGTACTAAATTCGAATTTGGCGAGCGTCACCCGCAGTATATATTTTTTTTCATACGAATTTCTTTAATATCTTTTTATTAATATATTAAATAAAAACAAAAATATTTCAGTTTTTTTTATGACAATTCCACTCATAGAATTGCACTGAATTTAATTGTCTGCACGGGTACTATTCTTCGAGATTCAATCGTAAGGCAAGGGGTTAATAATTTATCTCATCGATAAAGAAATGTACCTATATATGTCTAAGAAATCTTAAAGAAAACCTAAGGAACACAGTAACGAGTTTTTGAATAAAAGCCACATTTCCGTTTTTCAGATTGTCCTATACATTGTGGCAATCAGCATAAATTTATGCATAAGCCATTCGGATCACTAAAACGGAACAATTCTAAGAGAAAAACCGCGAGGGACTTTAGAGATAGTAAATAAAATCACTTATGTAAAAAAAAAAATGAAATATCAGCATCAAGCAAAAATTTTTGTATAATATCTAATAAGTATTTTCAAAACGCCCAAACCCAGAACAAAATTCAATAAGAGCTCATGAAAATTAGGCAATAAAAACAATTTCGATAAATCCTTATATAATAAGTGCCTTTAAAATTAAAGTAATATTAAAACTGTAAGTAAATTAGCTATCTCAAAGTTTCACCGGTTTTATAAAGTCTTCTTTTAATAAACAATACATAATATGACGTAAAGCAGTGACAACAACTAAAATTTTATTATTTTACCAAAAATAATCTACGATATATCTTTCACTTGCATATACGTCCAAGTTATATTTTGATCCGATTGTTTTAAAAGCTTTAGGCGACCAGTTGCCGAATTACTCTAATAGTACTATTTGTTAAAATAAAAGTTATCAAGGTGGACTACAAAGAACTCTGTATGAAAATATAGCTTTATTTGTTAAAAACCATAGCCTGCGAACCTTTTAGACTAGGCTTTTATAAGTTAAACGAAAGAGGCAAAAAGTATGCTCTGCCTGCAAATGGTTTGATAACTATTGTACACTTTTGACTGAAAAAGTTTTAAAACTCTGTTTATACTATACCTATCTGCGCTGCCAGACACTAATAAACATTACCGTTCGATGTGATGCTGGCCTGAATATACCATGGCGGAAGATACTCGTATATACATACCATTTACATGAGCTAACCCTGAAAAAAGAAAAAACGTATAAGAGCGAGTCACTAAAAAGCGATTTTCGTCCATGTAACGTGGTGTCATCGCACATGGGTATTATAGAATTAATAATAATAATATATATTCACGCTATATCCCTTACGGGGTGAGCAGAGATACAATAGTATATAGAATTAGGAATTATCAATAATCCACGTACAAACGTCAAGTAATGTGTTCTTAAAAATAATAACCCGCATGGCATTTAATTGAAATGTTATATGTAAGTGATCGATCGAGCGATCGGCTGCGATACTAGTCACATTGGGCACGACATATAAACGCAAAGTGGATACAACCATTAATGTATATCCGCTCACCTCGTAAGGGATATAGTGTGAGGATATATTACGAATACGTTATCAAAAATATTCGAGCTAGGGAATGTAAAAAGGGCGTTTAACGTTTTTACTGTTTTTATTACATTGGTATATAACTCTTTCTTTTGTTACATTAGCTGGACGAATTGACTACATATAACACCTGATGGTATGTACTGTGTAGTTCAAAATCAGCAACTACTGCCAAGGGACGATAATTTGTTAGCAGTTGCCATCGCCATGTCGGCCTACATATACCACGACATAACGTCTCTAGGGATGTGAATAATTGGACACACGCTCGCTAATTCTAAAACGCAACAGATTATTATTACATATCTCGTTCACCTGGTTATTAGAGAGGAAATGGTACACCTCTAAATTGCTTATAAACGGTCAGACTTTAAGGCTCCAAAGAGAGAAACCAAGAAAGCCTGTGTTTTGAGGAACTTACCACTCATCCCAATTCAATCGTTATTATAATTATCTAACCAGCTCAATGCGATTTGCATCGATAAGTATTGAAACACTCTAATATCTCAAGTTATCGTCCATATATAGTAATAATATTATATTTGTTGTATTAATAATGTTATATTTTAGCCGTGGTGGCTGCCGGCAGAATAGAATAGCACCCCCCTCTTCTTGCCGCGGTGTCGTAAAAGGCGACTAAGGTATCTCTTTAACACCGCAATTCAACCAGGTGTTTAGAGAAGGAAAACTCAACCAAACCTGCATCCCGCTCCATCCCGATTGTACTGGTTCTCCATTCCATCGGGCCTGAGGGAGTTCGGACGAGAGAGTGCTTTTCTGGCAGCGCGTCCAGCTATACACTTAAATATCTCCTGCGCAATTGGCTGTTTCCGAAAACTGGACCTCGATTTTCTTAATCGGTGTTGAAACAGTCGCCGTGGCCGAAACCGGCCAGGACATCATCATCATCAATGTTATATTTATAGTATTGTATTAATATTCGTTGTAACCCTCGCTTAGGTTTGAATTCTATGAAGAGATCAACCTAGATCCATACCTGCAAGAAGTCCCAGCAATATCGGCACATTACACTCTCCACGCTGTGTTGGTCCACTCAGGCGACAATCACGGAGGGCATTACGTGGTCTTCATAAACCCCAAAGGCGATGGAAAAGTATATAGTGTTTACATTATTATAAATTCAATTGAAATCGGTTGAATGAAAATAGAGATACAACTAGACCTCTACATAACACGGCTGAGCTTTAGAGAATTGATTACAGGTTCCTCAGTTTCCGCCATAGATGGGCAAAATGTAATCAGATTAATGAAAATGATTAACGATTACATTTTACGTTTTTTACCATTAATATGTCTGCATTTTGCTCATCTATGTTTTAAACACTACAAAATCTCACATTATATACACATTTATGATTTCTTAATGTTTGAAATGGATTTAATCATGATTGCAGAGCAAGAATATTAAAATTACGACTACATTTTGTAATCACTCATCATTAATCAGATTACATTTTGCCCATCTCTGGTTTCCGCTAATGCTAAGTTGTCAGCTTGAGATTTTTGTCCGGTATAAGTCCGGCACATAGATGGGCAAAATGTAATCAGATTAAAGATTACAAAATGTAATCGTAATTTTAATTTCGTGAATCTGTAATCATAATTACATATCCTTCTAAACATTAAGGAGCCATAAAATTGAGGACTAATTAGTGATAAAAACATAGATTATTAAATGTAATCATAATCATTTACCATTAATGTGATTATATTTTTTATTTACCATTAATGTGATTATATTTTTTTCATCTATGGTCCGATACACCTCAGCTGCTATCCCTTCCAATATGCGGTTGGAACGACTCCATAAGAATTTTTCCCAAGTAAAAAATACCACTTTTACCTCTCATACTCGTATAACTACCATCTCTAGAGGTATGGTGAAATTGTTTTCTCCGTAACATTAATATAGTGTTAGTACTTAAATGTATACATATAGGAGCTATTTCGTCATTTGTTTGTACATCTTTATCTAATACCTGATAGTACAAGAGTAATTTTAGTCAGAAGCTAGGTTAATGTGTGTAATGATCCGTAAATGTGTTATATTATTATACTTACCCACTAATTAATTATCTATTCACAAGTGGTGCAAATTCGACGACGACGTGGTGTCTCGATGCAGCAAACAGGAGGCGATTGAGTACAATTACGGGGGCAAAGAAGACGCTCCACATATGGCGAGGAGAGCTACAAGCGCATACATGCTCGTGTACATACAGTGAGTGATTTAATAATTTCTGTACCAATGGGTGGCAAACAAGCTGACAACCCATCTAATAGAATGCGTCTGCTGATGACCAAAGCCCATTTTTCGAAGTATTGTACCGTGCTACTGGACTTGAAGAATTGAAAAGGAGCTGGACTTTCGTGTATCGTGTGGACGTTTTAACTGACGATAAAACGCAACAGCGAGGCGAGTCGGTATGACGGGCTGACTAATCAGCCCAATAAAACCTATACTCGGTTAATTTAAAAAAATGTCTACAATACTTAAACACTTTATTTAAAGCAATAATATAATCTCTAAAAGTTTATAAATTGCAAATACTTTAATTGAGCTTATACGCGAAGAAACTTACCTACTTTTAATTCCTATCGCAACGAAAGTCCCGCGGCGCGCAATTCTGCTGGTGATCTTAGCTATGTAATAAAAAGTTTTTTTTTTTCGCGCATAAGGCCTATTTAAGTATTTTGTAATAAGTAGAAAACACAAATTTACAATATGTTATTTTAGGTATTAATTTGTTTATTTAATTTGTAGAACATCGGAACTGAAATATGTACTTCAAGCTGCTACCGAAAGTGACATTCCAATTGAACTCTGCGAACGAATCAACGAAGAAATCCGATACGAGATGGTAAGAACATGTAAATATCGATCATAAGCAAAGAAGAACACTTTTATTTTTCTGTTTTTAATTTTTTTTTTATATAAGAAATTTTCCTCGTTTTAGGCGGCAGAAAAATAAGATGCAAGAAATATAAATCTGATACTTCTGTCACGTCATCCAAGTACTATGTGAAGATATTCAGTGCATTAAAACAATTCTTCACTTTACAGGCCCTAGCCGGCTCTAAATATAAAGCAAGATAATGTGAAAACTCACTCGGAGCTCACGGAGTATAAATTTGTGATAGAAATTCTTCCTTTATTCGTAAAATTTTGCGTAAACACTTTTATGTTAGCATAAAAATAGTAAATTTTTCAGGTAGGTTAATTAAGCTTTTTTTGTATAATTTTAATTATATTCCCTTTGTGTATATTGTATTATAATTGTGTAATTACCACTTGTTAATAAAATTTCTAGCGAAATTACATATAAATTTTTCAATTACATACAGTAATAATAAACACTAATATATCTAGGATGATTTTATAGACGAAGGAGATATTTCAGAATACAATAATTTGTACCTTCTTATACCTATTAAAAATGTAAATATCAATATTCCCTAACAAATCATAAAGAAACATTGATAAACAATTGAGAATTGATCCGTAAAAAGTTTGGACATTGCAGCGCGTGTGGCGCACGATTGAATGGCATGTAGATAAAATTTATTTTACGTAATTTTAGGTAAACACGTAATTGACTCGTTACCCTTTCGTATTTTATCCTGGCTTAGTAGAGACAAAATACCTACAATCATAATTAATTGTTACTTATTCTATCATGTGTGTAATTACCCCTTAATATGATGACTATAAATTACTTTGTTTTAATTGAAATATTAAGATATCACTATTCCTATATATTTGGAATTACAATCGAATGCTGAATATCCTCCTTGAATATATCCCTCGTCTATAAAATCAACCTGTATATACAGTATCGCTATATCCCTTTCGAGTTGAGCGCAGATACATTCGTGGCTGCATCCAGTGAGGGAGGTGGTGTGCAGTGTCCGGCGCACCACCTGGGAGAAAGGTATTGGAGGCATGGACTCTTTACACTCACCCCTCCCAGAGAGGAAGCCTGTATAAGGCTGTTCGCTCCCCGGGCGACTTGACGAATTTGGTTTCCCAGGCCTGAGTGGAGTGATTAGAGAGAGAGATAACAATTGTAGTTATTATTATTTATCTTTGTTACCATAGTTAAAATAATAACCATTCATAATACTCAGACCATATTTTATATTTTTAATTTTGAATACCCAGTAACTACAAACCTCAAGTTTTGAAACATGAAACATTTTATAAAATGCTATGAAAAATTAGAGGGCTGTAGATTTTAAATCTATGTAAATGAGAGTCATTTATACCCGTTTCCAGTGGTCACAGCTAAAGCTGGCAGTTATTTTTGTTTAAAAAATGTCCCTTCATTTTAACCCCCGGTTATAAATCTCACGTGAACGCGCCGTTCATTGTTGTCCACTTGGTGAATACAGCGCTTGAACATTTTTAACAAACCACCACTATTGCTTTTGAAAAATGTTAACATTTAAAGAATTCTCGTTTACAATTAAAACATTATCAGTCTAATACGGGTTTTGATTTAAGTAAAGGTTTAATTAAATTAACGCTAGTGAAATTCCATTTTTAACTAAATTAATAAGAATCTTTAGTGCTATCAAATGGTTGTCTATTTTTTTTATATTAGCAATAAAATATATTTTATAATGACTGAGTCTAGACACTATTTAAACCTTTACTTAAGTTAAAACCGTTCTTCGAATATGCTTTCTATTTACTTTCATTTGTTGTATGGTAATATAAACCAGCAGACAAAAAGAGCACAAAATATGCATAGAAATACATAATACACGACCTATTGTCTGTGTAGTACTTAATCAAAAAAATGGAATAAATTACATCCGTAAATAAAATGGTCCTCGTTTTTGTCAAACAACAAACAATAGAAAATGGCAAAAGAAAATATTACACAATCGCTGAGGTTTTTAAAAAAGAAACGTTCTCAGGGGACCCAATCACACCGTTTTCTGGGCGATGGGACTCACTGAAAATAATTTTAGAATATTTTTATTTCTTTATTTACTACATATGGTACATTAGAGTTATCAACACCAACAATTAATAATTAATACATAATGATTATGTATTACAAGGTTGTATTGATAGAAAACTTCTGCATATTGCAAATCTCAACGTGGTGTAAGTAATGTGAATACAGGCTTCGTATAAAACAATGTACTCGTAGTTAGTTATATCATCTTCACCTTCCACCAGGTGTGATTCAGGTCAAAAGACCACTTATAAATTGATAAAAAAATATATATCAGTAGATACATAAGTAGGCAATGAATAATGATTAAATTCATGGGTAGGTCTTATTTCACAATGGGGTTTCTTATTTATCGCGTTTTGTAATATTGTATTTTAAAGCCGTAACTAAATATCAGCCAAAATAATATAACTAGTCATTCTTAAAGAGAAAATCGGTAAAATTGAATAAGCAAGCTCGTCCGACGAGCACGTCGGCTCCTCACTAATTAATCCGGATGCTGCACTATTAATTAGTAGAGTTTTTCATCGTCTCGAGGAGAATTAAGAAAGGCAGGACTTCGGTAATTGCTATCTTGCGGGCCGAATATATTTTTTTATTTTCACTATCTTTTATAATTTCGTTCTCTAACACATATTTTTATAAGGATAGTTCTTCTAGGAATCTTTCATTTACTAATATAAAAATTATAGCTAGGTATTATGTAATAATTACTTGCATGCTAATGTAAAAAATTTACGTCTTTTAAATTGTTATAAAGAAATTTATACTGACTTTGGCTTTTTTTGCTTTATTACAGAACATGTGTATTAGAGTCGTGTATCCGTGTAAAATCCAATTGCAAAGTCTTCTGCGATCTGTTGTAACACACTTCGCTATTTTTAGATTAACAAGAGTAAGGACCTTCTCTGAATACAAACGAGGCAGACACCGTCGACTCCCATTCGTCAGGACTTAATCAAGGACCTTAAGGGACTAGCTTTTGCGTCAGCAAAAGCTATTGGAAATTTCCTATCGCCTGTATAGGATTTCAATCATTAAGTAGTATTAAACGGTAATCCTGGTAGATTTATCTAAAATAAATAAAATTACACAAGATTTCATTAAAATTAATTATTCCGTGTTCCCACATACGCGCATACATTTGGTTTTCGTTTCGAAATTATTCTGATTGCCGCCGCAACCTCCATACACAAAGGTGTGACACGTTCGGTCGTTCACGTCATAATAGTACCTTTAAAGAAATAAATCGACAATTTCAAAATCTATCTTATCTAAATTTTTCAAAAATTTAGATAAGTATGACAGTAGATGTCTAAAACGTCGTCATTTAGTCTGATTTAATACAGTGTGTTTTTTATAACAAAAAATGTTAATTAAATACGATCTTTTTCAAAGAGCCTGAAGTCCAAAATAATGGTTTCCAAGCCTAGTTGTTTATTTACATATCAAACGGCTTTTTGTCCATTATTTTATTAACTGTCAAGTCTCAATTACTATTTTGACACTGCGGTGATTTCACATGGTCTACCCTACCATCCGTGAACCACAGCGGATAAGTATTCGTCTGCTGCCAAACAAAAAACAAATTTCACTGTATGTACATGACGAACTTACCATCACACTCCTGAGTTTCATACTGAATATATGGCTTAACGTAACTGCATGCAACATTTATTAAAACAACTGATCACAATTTAAATTTTTTGGATCTTCTATGTTAATTTACCCACTTTAGGCCGGTATCACCTATGCGCTTAGATTTCGATTTGATTGTTTCAAACTTTAAGTTGTTTACATAATCAAAAAAATCTTGTCTTTGCTAAATTCTAATAAGTTTTTTCGACAAACACGGTCAGTATTGAGCACTTAACACCTGTTGGAAAGCGATGAAACTGAAGATGAATCGCGGTGCCCTATCAAACACAACACCGATTCACTCATTTCTTTTACCCAAATTGTTGCTAGACGTCGTAGACTCCTACATTATATGAAACTGGCAACATAGACGCCGACAGTGAATTAAACTTTTTAGCCGTCCGTAAAGTTTGTAGTTTATTATACTTACCGATTGATGAATACTAAACACATGCCAGCGTGATTTTGCAAAGAACACACAAGCGGCTCGTCATGGTCCCTTATTGACATATAAGACGCCCCTGTTAATGGATAATCCTTTTATTACAATAATTATATCATATACGTAATTAATTGTCGTCATCAGGACGCTTTAGCCCACTACGGCCATCTTGTGTGTCATCGGTCCACCTTACTAGGGAGCATCCCACACTACAATTACCAATTCAGTCTCTGTTCAAGAACCGGCAGCTCCAGAGAACATCAGTTCTTCAGCATATGTGGCCCACTGCCATTACATTTAGCTAATTTGAAGTTCTCATTTTATCCTTCAAAAAGACTCCTGATATTTGCAGTGGATAACTAATAATCTAAGTTGATAACACACTGAGCAATCTTAAACCAGCTCAATTACATGTGTGCATATTTAATAAATTGTATAAATATAAGAACGATGAAGAGAAATATCGTCAGGAAATCAGCATGGTATCTAATATAAACGTAATCTGTAAGTGCCTTGGGAACGCCGATCAGATGCGCTACTGGCCACGTTGGGTACCATAATTAAGCGCAAAATGTATACAGCCACTAATATATTTCTGCTCACACCGAAAGGGATATAACGATATATTATTACAAGAAAGATGGCTCCGAATACGTGTCAGGACTGCGGTGAAAGGTGCATCAGTTTATTTCTATGGTTATGCGTATAGTTTCCTATGCGTATAGTGCCTTATTTTAACCTTTAATCATATTTTTTTTCATAATAGTCGGTTAAGACGTGAAAATATACAAATAAAGTCACATACGTATTTATAATATTAATTAATTATTATATTATTGTATCATTTTGGTAATGATTAATAATGATATTTACATACCTTTGCAGTGTCTTTCACAGTCAAGTAATGTGTCAAAATTATTCTTATTTCCTCCGCAACCGGAGTATGTAAACGATAGACATTGATCTAATTGAGTGTCATAATGAAACCTGTAAGATTTAGAAAAATAGTGTTTTCTGAATAAGTACGTCACTCATGATATGATGTCTACTCCAATTAGTGCAGAGCACAAGAAATAGGTTTGACTTCGTTGAAAATACTAATTGAGACACAAAACGCAACTTGCCACCAAACTATGGGAATTGTATTTTCACTTTGTTTTAATGAATAATAATAACACTGAATAATATAAGACGAAATATTTTTTCGTTAGTGTGATGAAAATCACCGTCTAACAAGCGCGTGCCTTTCGGCTATTACCGACTTGCTTTTCTTATGAAAAAACTTAATCAAGACGTTACCATTTCCATCTGTACCTACTTGATCAAGCTATTTGAACATGTTCCCAGTTTTGGTTGTAGTTGACACCAAAAATCCCAGTCCCAAATTTGAGAATGACCTAAAAAATATGAATATTCTTCATTAAGTATCCTTTTCGAGTTCAACCTCTTTAAATCTTTAAATATTAAATTTTCTATTTTTCTTCAAGCGATTTTATTATTTTGTATCGGATAAGGATTTAAACACGCAGCTGATATTTACTGTGCGGTATTCTTGCGTAAATTCTGTTACATTTTGAATCATAATTCGAGGTATTTCAGAGGGCAGAACAGCTATAAATTATTATTATTGATGGTTGCTTTAGTGACATTTTTTGGCGATATCGGCGACCTAATATTTATCTAGCATTATACATCTATAGCTATGATTGGAAACTCGTCATATTATTGGTAGCATGTGGTAGAACACAAGGCAACAGTTTAAGCCACCTCCGTGTAGAGGCGAAATTCAATAGTTTTTGAGATATATCAATTTAAAAAAAAAACATCAAATTAAATGGATTACATTCGAACGTATTTGGATAACGAGCACTTTAATTATGCTATTACAGTCTAAAATTATGACCCTTAAAAGGTACAAAATTAATTTCAAATATTACAGAATGTAACTATGTTGACTAGTTAAGAAACACTAGGACACAAAGCCTGTAAACTATTGGAAAACATGCCCATGTAATAACTTATCCAGTAAGGTATCAATGTTACAGTTATGTACCTAAATATTTATTAACAATATATAAATATCCTCAGCGTCTAATTTCAAAACCCGCTACGGAAAACGATTTTTCGTACAAAATTACTTAATAGTCCTAATAGTAATTTGAAATGTTTTTATAAAAGCAAATATTATACATATATGATTTTTTCTTTTTTGAATTTTCACTCTAGAATAATAATTTAAATACCTTATAAGAATGTGATTAAGTCAAAGGTTAATTATAAGTTTTTATAAAGTTATGGGATTTGAAAAAAATGTGTTATAGTGGGTTTTAAAATTATACTCCTCATTTATTTAGACTGTAATAGAGCTTTTATAGAATGGCTCAATTAATGTATCCGATATCGACTTACGTTCAAATCCAATCCATTTACTTTTAAAATTGGGTGTACGGATAAAAAATCTTGATGTTGAAATATCTCGAAAACCATCTCGCCCAGACATTGGGGCGGTCTAAATTATTGCATTTTATGTGTTCTATCAAATGCTTCCAATAATACGGCGAGTTTCCAATAACTCGGTATACTGAAAATTAGTATTTTTCACTGATTCCAAATGTATATAGTAGGCCAAATAAGTTTTCCAACCTTTAATAAGTAGTGCATTTACTGAATTAACATGAGTAGAAATGATATTAGCGCTAATTCATCCTTACACTATCAGAAAGTCTTGTAATATATTAACCCCTTTGCACTCGAGGCCGTTCCTGCGCGCATGTAATGTGGTGAGCGAGAGTTACCTTTCGAGTGCAAAGTGTTAATGTGATAATAGACGTTTCCTTTTAAATAGTTTATGATATAGAATTCGACACGAAATTGAGATTAATCAATTTTAATTTAGTATAAACCGCTGATACAAACTTCTCCTCTCTGCATGATCCCTTAAGCTTAACAAATCCAGTGGTGTGCTTGACGTTTTATCTAGGCGTTGTTCTACAAGAATTCTATGGTACAGTGTCGTCGGTTTCGGAGATGTAGTATGTCGCAAAGTTGCTGTTGTTAACGTCACATCATTGTCGCTTTTCACGCAAAATAAAACTGAAAGATTTATAGAAAGTAACCAAAATCTCATTTTAAGTTAACAATATTTCCCATTTATAACAAGTTACAAATGAAAATAATAAATTCAAATGGTAAACTTTACAGCCCTATAAAACTAGTTATAAGATTGCAATACCTATAGGTACTACACTGAATATATGACGAAAACGATTTATTGATTACGGTTGATTTTTCGCTTATCCAATAAATAACAGATTTTGTCGTCTGAAACTAAGATATGGAGATATGGAAATATTTCAGTGCTGAAAATGTAGTTTACCACAAAGCAATCGTATGATTTTAGTGATCGAAATCATAATTAAACATCAAACGATAGAATCGTTAATTACTTCTCGGTTGCCCGAATACAATGCATCGTTTGATCGAAGGCAAAATGTTTGTCGATCTAATGGTATTTTCCATTTGCATTCAAATTTCGACGGTATGCGGGGCATTGCTAGCGTTGGTCGACTGAATGCGGATAGCTCGACGGCGAGGTACTCAAATGCTCCGATCCCCGAATCGGATTAACGCTAACGACGTACTATTCTAAACGGACACCGCAGTCAAGCTATTCTCTTCGTGTCCTGCTGACAGATAGTTTAAGCTACAGTATGTTATGAATATAGTGCCATAACGTATACATTCTATAAAATATTTTTGAAGATTGAGGAATTTATGAATAACACCGTTTCGTCTAATATTCCAGTTTAATCCTATAGTGTCTTGAGAACCGTGACAAGCTGCACTATTGGTCATGTGGGTAAAAAGAAAATAGATACAGCCTGTAATGTACTCTACTCGACCAGAAAAAGACAAAGCGTGATGATATTAATAATCACATTCCATCTGTAGTTGACAGATTGATGGTTCGGCGTGTTGATACGGCCTTAGATTTTGTATCCAATCGGAGTAGTAAGAATCTGGTCAGGTTTAACGCTATGAAAACACAGGCCTGTCTCTAGGCCAAGCGGAGCCCTTTCGTCTTGGCTTCTACTTTCCAGTGTTAACGTACCAGTGGCTGATAACCTCGAGCTTCTTGGCATGGAGCTAACTGCAGACCTTAACTTTGGGCGTTCGAATGAGGCTAAGGCGAAAACAGCTGCTCAGAAACTCTTTTCAAGGTCAGGCGGCATTTTACACCGACCCAACTTCATAACCTATATTAGGGCAAGCATGGTAGTGTGGAGTACTGCCAACTCTGGGACGGCTCCGCCAAACACCATTTGGCAGCTTAGGACTCAATTGATCGCCGAGCTCGGACACTCATAGCCGATGAGGCTCTTACGTCACGTAAACTACTGAACACCGGCGTAGAGTGGCCCGCCTTTCGGTTTTCTATAGATTATATTCTGAAGAGTCCGGTTGAGTTGTATGAGTTAGTTCCACCTCTCCCCTTTCTACCATAAATTGGCAAGACACCGTGCGGGTTCGCACCCTTATGTGGTTAACATTCCAGCCGCTTGCACGAAGCGATTCGCCTCCTTTTTCCACTATTGTATCTCGAAAGGTATATAGCGTGACGAAATATCATTATTTTACTATACTTCCTTTGGAATATCTTGAAATAAGTAAAATTAATTCACTAAGTATGAATTGACAACTCGATTGAACCAAAATACCAACATAGAAATTCTATGGATTGTGAGTGTGATAACAGAAATCCCCCTAGAGATAGTTCTGAGCCTGAGTATTTTTAATTCATATTTGTAAACGCAACCACACCACAGAAGTAAATTATTGTGTGGGTTTTATGTTTTTTTTAATAATTGAAAGCTAACTACGGTCGCTAACAATAAGCCGAATGGGAACAATCTCCTCTTCAAATCAAAACAACAAGAACGTTCTTCAGCCGAGAACAAAGAACGAAATGTAAAGAGTAGGGTACGTAGTAACAAAAATTCTTTAAACGTAGAATTCCGAGCCGGATTAATTACCGTAGTTTTTCATCCTGTCCAACCGACGTCGGTCGACAGAAGCTTGGCATTACGAGTGGATTCCACAGAGGACGATTAATAATTAATTGTCATTTAGACTTGGTACGGCTGCAAAGCGGATTTCCCCTTAGGCAAATGTTAGCAAGCTTACAAGCTTGTTAACATTTTCAGATAACTAGCGTAGTTACATAGTTCGTTTGAATATGGTAATTTATATCCCCCGCCTTTGATAATACAGAAAAAAGATCATATTTGATATCCTATTTTTTTTTATACTACTGATGCCGGGACAGGCATTTACAGTTCCACCGGGCTTGGGGGGGGGAGCACAGAAAGTGCTCAGCCAGCGAGTTTATGGGTTGGGTGGCAAGGCAAGGGCACCCCTGAGGGTACGATCTCGACTTGGACCGCCAGCCAAAAATACGAAACCTACAGGTGATCTACTAGCGTTTTGGAAGCAACTACCTTGAGAAGGAACGCTGAAAGAAACTCAAGGCTGCGTCGCAGTGGGGTTCTTTGTTATTATAAAATGGAAACGATGTATAATTTTATTATTTCCAAATATTTAATACAATTGAAGAGCGGCTATTTAGAATTTGAGAGGCTTTTAATCAGCAGTCCTTAGAAACTTTATTTCTTGTATGTGCGAACGCGCGCCGCGTCGACAGTGCCGATCCGATCTTGACTGAACATCCTGATTTTCATCTTAGAACATTAGCCATGTTTCGTAACGAGAAGTATTATAGAGATACAGCTTAGTAAATCCTTAGTGCTAGTATTGTAGTACACTAACGATTTCAAATAAAGCGGTAAGCGACGTTGTCGGAATTTCAAGGACAATTTTAATTGATTAACTAATCCGTTCAAGAGTTTAATATTGTAATTATTTTACTCACTTTAAGATCACACAAATACTTATAAGTCAAGATGTAATAAAAATGACTAAAATGTATTTAAAATGCTCATTTCTCCATTTAAATTAATTTTTGTTTAAGACCTTTGTCTCTTAACCTCTCGCCAGTGACAAGTCAAAATGTCAATTAATCACATCTGTGTAGTCCTGTGAGCTGATTTTACACAGACAGGGTATTTTTCAGGTGTAGGCCACAGACCATACAAATTTGATGTTACAGGGAGAACCTGTTCATTTTTAGTCGATTTTTAATAACTACCATAGAGCGAGAACTGTAGCCATCGACATAACAGCCCATATAAACACGATAATGACAAATCCCCGTAGCGGACTCAACACATATTCGCACTGAAGTGCAAAGTCCGCCGAGCGGACGTGCCACTGGCGAGTAAATAATCTCTTGAAATAGTTACTATTTCATAACAATAAAAATATTGACGAAAACTAACATAGAAATCTCCCGAAAGAATCTAGTACTGTTATAAATTACTTCTGTAAAAAAAAAAGTATGGATTCAATATCCTCATTGTTTATAGGTATAGATGGTAAAAATATAATCAGATTAATGAAAAACGATTACATTTTGAGTCATTAATATGATTATATTTTGCTCATCTATAACTTAAACACGAAGGAATCCTCTATTGCATACAAATGTATGATTCATTAATGTTTAGAAGAGTTTGAATCATGATTACAGATTAAAGAAATTAAAATCACGAAATATGTATTTTGTAAACGTTAATCATTAATCATTAATTACATGTTGCCCATCTCTGTTTATAGGGTAGCCAATGCTCGTCCAAAACAAACCAAAATAACAAATATAGGATTATATTCAGTGAAACATTCAAATCCAACAAAACAAACGCGGAACAGATTCCGCGCTCGTACAAAGCTGTATACAGAACTACCTCAACTGAAGTTCAAGCCTCATGTCAAAGGATCCTTGAATAGGTAAACCAACTAGTAGACTATAATCCCATTTGCCACATTATTTTCATCGTGTATTTATAAACAGCTATGTTTCTAACTTCCTCTCAATACCGACAACCGTGTTAATGAAAATGAATAAATCAACACACAAAGAAAAATTTTTTTTTAGTAAAGTTAAATTAATCAGAGCTTCACGCGCCTTATCTGATATCCCGGGAACAATAATTATAATAAATTACAGCAATATGACGTGTAAATGGGTACATAGGTTGCGACTACCTTAATGGCGCGGGGTAAAAATACAGCATTAAGCTATGTATTCACTATGTAGCAACTGAGACGCATCATGCTCAACTTAATGTGTTTTGTTCACTGTGTTTGGCTGTAAGGCTGAGATTTATAGACGCTATTTCGACTATGCTTAGCAAAGTTCTCGAAAAATAAATTCGTCTTCAGAAAAAAACTGAATATATAACAGGAACTTGAGTATAGCCATAGTGTTCGCAGAGCCAAGTCCATGTTGACGAAATTGATAACTTGTCAAGTCCTTTAACACTCATTGAGAAATTTAAATTGTGATGTTTTAGTAAGTCTAAGCAAACTTAAAGTCGCGTCTACAAATCTCAGCCTAAGTGTTTGACACAACGTATGACATAGAGTCCTGATCATTGTATTTGACTTAATGTGTTTGGCTCAAAATATGAGGTTCAACATATATGTCCCAACAGCGTGTAACGTTGCCAATTAACTTGTACCTTAAAATTTTGATTATTACTTATCGTCTCTTTCAATTCAACATTGATAATATCTTAAAAAAAAAAGTTGTACAATCTGAGATTTACTTCTATAGTTTCTCACATCAAAATAAGTGAAGACTGCCGAAATCTGTCATCTTTGCCTAAACTAATGAACTACATGTTGCGGGAATTTCTTTGCACACATAGCTTTAATCTTAGGACAACGTAAATACACCAATACCTCGCTTGGCGTCGGGGTTACGTTCCAAAAAAACACGACGCAAATTGAAACGACGCAAAGTGAAAATAGATTTTCTGTAGCAAACCATTTAATGATCGAAGATAGGTTCCAGGCTTACGAAAATACTACCTTTTAAAAATAAAATTGAACAAAGTAATTTTTTAAACAAAAATAATATACAAAAAAAAAACGTATTCAATTAAACAAAATAAACTACATATTCATTTTATTTATGAAAGTTAAAATTAAAATTAACACTGTCTGATGAGTCCATAGTGGCTGTTGTCGTAGGTCGGCTTTCTTTCACAAAAAATTGGTCCAATGTTTGTTGAACAGCTTTTTTTTTCAACGTAAGATAAATATCCTTGTAGTAATTGATATTAGTAGCTACCGTCTGGGACACTTAAACTCATTCCGTTGTCAGGATCGTTTTTTTTTTTTAAAATCCATAGCTTCGTCAATCAAACACATCGCTTTAGAAATTTGTTTGGAGGTTATATTTGTTCTTTGGAGATTTCTATTAAACGGTACAAAACTTTATATATGTAAATTTATTATTCTCTTTTAAAAAAAGCACAACATACTACATTACCTCTCACTACGTAATTAAACTGAACTCCAAAATAAGAAAAAAAATTGAAAATAAAATTGTATTAAATTTGCTTTGATTTTTAGTTAGAAAGGAAATCCCCAAATTTTGTTGGCATGGCGCAATTAAAAACAAAGGTGTTGCCATATCAGGAAAAAAAATTCAAAAAAAAAATTAAAGACTTGAATCCAAAACAACGCATCTTCGAAAATCCAACGACGGACAGTGAAAATCGGTAAAAATTAAGCAGCGACGCAACTTCGAAAAAAACGCAAAACGAAACGACGCAAAGCGAGCTATTGGTGTATAGCCGTCTGTCAACTCGTCTCTTTCACCGAACGCCATTTACGTAGACGACGGTCGCTACTGTACTCTACAGAGTGATGTCATCCCCGAAACCACTAGAATGTATTATAAACTCTAAGGCAACTTTACGAAAACTTACTGTATTATTTTCTTAATTTATTACATCATCATATATATATACATAATTTCGACGATCATTTATTTTAAAACGTAACATTTCTCTGGTAGGTCAGGTTAAAAAAATACCATAAACATTAATTTGAGGCCTCTCAGCCAGAATTAACAACATAGTTATTGTATTGACAATACAATACAGTACATAATGTTACAATATTGTTGTCAGATTGCATTGAATATTGTAGAACGAACGTATACTTCGATTTTGGTAATTCGACAATGATTGAAACATTCTATAGTCTCTAAAAACTTCCAATAACCATTTCTATAAAACACTTTTCGATAACAAATTTTTGCAAGATAATCTTTACATATTGAAGCACAAACCTACGTAGTTATAATCTTAAGGTTTAGTGCAGCATATGTACAAGGCAGTTTATATTTAATGTTATTATCACAATACCAATAATTGAAATATTTTATTCAGTTTATTAAAAACATTATGGTACAAAAATAAGTTCGTAACATATAAAAGTAATTTGTGGCCAAGTAACACTTGATTTATAATTTCTTCAATCGTAATTTATTTAGTGATGCTTTTTCCATATCTGTATTCTATTAAATAAATGATAAATATTTCTATTGTACATTTCTCAAGATAATAAATAACACATAATTTTTAAAATAAATAAAACACAATACTAATTCTGTGCTCGTTAAACTTACGTCTGAAACATATTTATTATGACTAATAATTGTGAATAAGAATTAACCGTTCCTGGATTCATTTCCATCCACGAAAGAGTTTAAAAATTAAATACACAAAAGCAATATTTAAGGTAAAATAAAAACGAAATTATTATTACGAGACATTCTATACACTCTTAGTAATAAATTTATATGTATTACTTTATATTATTGTTTAATGAAACGCAATACAGCTTGTGTTAATTAAATAACACAATTAATGACGAACGAAACGACGAAAAAAAGAGAAACCTCGTTATACTGTCTTATAGTTAATTTACCTATTTTGTTAGCAATGAGTGTTAAGAATTTTCATGAAGGTATCGTAGGCCATATAAATAAGCAAGCGTTCACACAGGCACATTCGACTATACAAATCTCCTTAAAATCTCTTTACACAATATTTAATTTTGCAATCAGTATTTGTTTAATTTTGCCGAATCACCAAAAATTGAGAGCGGTCGACACGGACCGGCTCACGGACAGAGTTGGCACAGCCTAACGGAGAAGAAAGTGACCCAGTGCAGTGTATATTAAAAAGAGAAGCATGTCTTATCGATATTTGAAGCCCGAGTAAAAGTTTAAAAGTAATACTGAAATTATGAATAAAATTAAAGTTGATGTCTGTCCGTGAAGTTAACCTCTTAATGGATATTTTTTTTTATGTTATGGTTGTAATGTTTTCTTAACACCAGCAATAAAATAGAATATTGTTTTCAGTGCAGCTGTATTTTTTTTTGTAAAAAGTTTTTGTAGTGACGTATTTTCCGATAAACTTTTATCTAATTTCTCTTGAAATAATTAAAAAGAAAAAACGTGCACTTACATATGTGCCAATGTCCCTAATGAGGTTAAGTTATTAATGATGAAATGAACCCGTTATAAGTCTTACACATCTAGTGATGTGTATTTCCATGTTAATGAAGTGATTTTAATGATTAAGAAACTAGCCATTTCATATGACTTCCTAGTCACATGGAAGCACCGTCTCCGGTTTTCCTGAGCTATCATGACCCAAAAATGTATATTTAAATTAGAATATATATTTATTAAAACAGTGAAAATCCTATTAAGATATGTTCAACAGATTTTTAATAGTCAATCATACTTTGATTTTTTTTTAATATCTAAATTTGCCCCCTTTCTGTAGTCAGACTAAGTTGTAATAACCTCTTATAAGTATCCTACAAATGTTGACTGTAAAATAATGTTTTAGCTAATAATAACGCTTTAGCGTAGAAGCTTCCATTTTTAATATTCACAGCACGTTTATGAAAAGGAGCACTTATCACGACCGAATTCAATTACTAAAATACATTTCATGGGAGGGGCGACAATGCACGACACTCACTGTGCTGAAGCGATAAAAATCTTTGTCAATAATATAAAACAATATATTACAACGTGCCATAGATAAAAGAACCACAATATATAGATCAAATTACGAATGATAATTAATAATACTCAACACTGTCGTGATATTACGACGGACGATATTAAATGCACTGATGATGGTACGCGCAAACCAGAGATTTTTGTCCGTAGACAAAAGCAAACAGACGATAGAATTACAGAATTATAAAATGTACTAAATTTTAAATTGCGTAGAAAAGTCCATAACTAGGGATGCAAATATATATAAAATATACACAAAAATAAAACTAACGCATCACTGCACGCAGTGGACTTCAGTCCTTAAATCTGAAGACATTTTTGAGAGGCCTTGCTAATTTTTCCCCCTCGTTTGCGCAGACCCAAAAACTTTACAAGACAACTAATTTGTACCATAAGTGTACGAGAGTGCACATTAAATTTATTTTCCTACCGTTTGACGGACTTAGTACCAACAACGCTAAAGAAACATGAGAAATAAAATCATTTTTTGAGAAAATTAAATCGTTCATAAAATTGATACACGCATAGGCGAAAAGCGCTCGTATATTTTATAAAATGAAATTAATTGTTCTAGCGGGACTACTCTGTGGCCATCTAAGCAGCATAATTTAGATCAAGTATTGATGTTACAGTATATGTATATACATGGTGTTTATATAAGGCTATTAATGAACGTCCCTACGATAGTAACGTGACATGTCGATAATTAGACCATAAAATAACACTCTATTATGATTATTTTTTATACAACTATAGGGAACCACAAAAAATCAAGCTTGTCACGTTGTTATTTAAAGCGCATCTCCATTGACGAACATAATTCCTAATTAATAAAATAGTATTGCTGTTTGATATAAATTATACTATATTCCGAATACGAAGTCCCATTTACGATTGTTAAAAAGTTTCTTATAAATCACCCAAAGACAAAAATTAAAACAAATACAAATCATCATACAGTGTTTTACAAATATAATAAACTTGCTTTTATTTGATTAAATAATTAAAAAATACTGTTTACCGTAATCTTACGGCTTTGAATTGGGTGAAATCGCTTTAACTACGTGAATGAGAGAATAATATGGAATGCGATGCGTGCTTACGAATTACGACTTAATCGAATGATTAGGTCAGATATCCGTAAAGATAATCGAATATTGAGATTGAGGTGTATATCGCTTTAAATACTCCTTCACTACATAGTGCTATAAAATGATATATTTCAAATGAAAGCAACCGATATACCAATAGTTTCTATTTTGACAAAAACTAGAAATTCTTTTGCCGTCACCATGTCGTTGAAATATAATTTGTGACCATTTCATATTGTGATATTAGATCTTTAAATCAAACCCTAAAATGATATGAATGTATAAGCGGGTACCCACGCAGCGACCATTGATAATTGTTTTCTTTTCATAGTCGTGTTGTTTTAGTACTTTAGAGCACTTTTTATCAACCGTAGTGAATTCAATCACTAATAAGAGTCAATAAAAATTAACAAATGTAGGTTTTTCGCGATATGCAATAATTCGGGCTTCTCGAGCATATCTGAATGTTCATTCTATTAAAATGTATTTAATTATGTTCTACATTGTGAATATAACTGATATATCTATTTGGAAAGTATTATATTGTATATACTTCCAGAAAATATTAGTACAATTGGGTATCACAAACGGTCATACTTGGTGGTAAATTTTGAATACATTACATTACGGCACTACAAGTGCTTTTTGTCACATTGGACACGAGGAACAGACGCAAAATGGATATATCCACTAATTAACCTCTGCTTACCCTGAAAGGTATATGAAGTAATGCTATATTATTGTTATTACAATTAGGGACATCATATTTAAAATATAGTATTGTTGAAAAGCTTGAAATAGCTTTTCATATATAAATAGGCACACAAAACGCTCGTTGGAATAATGGAAATGCACTTTAGGGTGCCCGCAGACTGCGTGCGCGTATCGACAATGCAACGTTACTATCGCTCGAACTCGGCGCGTGTGTGCGTCCCGCCTAGCGATGGGCAATTGTTACTAAAAATTCGATTCATATGAATATCCAGATTATACGAATAACTATCGACATCATTCGATAGTCATTCAATAGGTACGCGCGTTACTAGAGGCACTGAGCACCGATGTGTAACAGCGCGGCGCAGGTGTTCATTCATTCGAATAAAAATTACGTTATACGATAGTCAATTATAGCGAGGGTCCTAGTGCGATGCATTACCACTTTGAATTAATCAACTGACAAACAAACGTGGCGCACGAGTCTTCGTTAAGTGAATCCAAATAACAATCGACAGCGCACCTCGAATATTAATATAGATAATGTATTCGAATAATTTTTAGATCCCTCAAATGAATCGACAATCTAAAAATCGACTGTCGATAAATTCGATATTTTTTCGCAACAATCATCCATCGCTAGTCCCGCCCCTCTCGTCGGCCGGACGCGCGTCTCCGTGAAGCGGCCCAGGGCGCGTGCGTTACGGCTCAGTTGTATATCTTGATCGCCTTCTCTAGATAGTTGACGCGCGTGCGTTTCGGCGTCTTGTTGATGTGCTCTAGACCGAGCCACGGCCGGCCCGTCGCGTCTGGAAGAGACAGATCTTTATTTACATTTTAGCACGCATTCTTTATCCGATTGCTTTGACTGATTATGCGTCTCTTACTCTATGGGGCTTAGTGCTGTGCGTCCATAAGATACCTACTCAGCTTGGCGGCACCGGCTCGCCTTATTATCTCGTAATTAAAAATAAATATCAAACTGGGTCAGACACCATATATTTTAGGTCCCCGCTCAGACCGTTATTTTGACTTGCAAATATAAAATATATTTTATCTCATACAGTTTAACCTTCGATTTTAACTAATTAAAATTTAAAGTAAGGCAAAGTTAACTTATGGACAGATAGCATAAAACTTGTTTGATCTCGCCATGTTTCAACTAAGAAGAGAAGCTCAAGTGTGGGTTGCAAAGCAGTTAACATGTTCAAATAAACTGTTTTATAAATATTTTCTTATTAACATTTAATATTAATCTTTAAGTAGAAACATGGCGAATCAAGTTGACTAATGTGATTCCATTTTTAATTAAAACACACAATGTCTAAGCAATATAGTTAATACTCACTTGCAGTACTGCTTGGCCTGAAGTCTATAATGTTTACAGTCGCTCCTTCACTTATGTAATTAGGTCTGCCGTTTGTGACAATTGCAAAATTGTACTGAAAAACATAAAAAATATTGATTACATATGTAACTAAATAATTATGATTGATTTATTTGCTTTGTCATTAACATATTTACTTATTTATATTTCTCATTCGTCATTTTTATTCATATTTTACATAGTTTCTTTTTATTTTGTATTATGAAATAATAACAGATAATCCAGTGCTTGCCAGCGAAATCAGAAAGGAGCATTAATGATGATAAAGGGAAAATTTTGCATGAAACATAATCCCCACGCGATTTTTTTATCATCATCCCCACTAGAGGGGTCTAACGTCACAGGCGTGCGCTGAGATATCTAATTCACTATATATGTGTAATGATTATTTAATTTTACAATTGCGTTTTTCTTCTATAAATAAATAAACATATACCTTCTCCCACTCCTTGTCAGGTATATCCAATTTCTTCTGAAGCCTGTCCTTGACCGCCTGGAAGGGCTCATTGTGTTTGAGACGCGCGTAGAACGGGATACCGAACGTCGCGTACACCTGCTTTTGAAAGTGTGCACACGGAACTAAAACTTCATCCTCCTGTAATCAAAAGAATTTAATCGCGTTACAAAAAGAATTTTATGAAAAAAAAAAAAAATTGTCGCTTAGATTTCGGTAAGTTCCACAAGGTCATAAAACAGGGGTGGCCAATCTGCGACCCGCGAGAGCCAAACAAACTCTACGATGGCCTTGTCGCAGCCCTTGGAACATACCACCGAATGAACATAATTGATAACTTTTTTCATATAAGTCGTAAACTTACTCATTAAATAAAGCTCGAGGAACTAACTTTAAAATTCCACCAGTATAATTTACGGTGGATCACCTATACTTTAAATAATACATAGATAACAAAAATTGTTTGGAAGCGACACGAGTGACATTTGCAAGTGATCGTATACAACTTTAACGAACATACTGGATTACGAAGACTGCTATTGGATAATATTGTTAAGAGCAAATATTTCGAGTGGCCTGAGCGACTGGAGACTACGAGAACTCTCTGCGATTGAACTTTTTGATGGTCGAATTTCGGCAACTTACTTCGACTGATTTCTAGAACTTTTGGTGATTGGAAATCGGGATCATTTGACTGGGCTTCTAGATATTTTTGTGACTGCGTGCTAATATTGTACTCTATCTTTGATTAATAAATCGATTGTTCATCAACACCGGCTTCTTATTAACCCACGCTCCACGCAATATTTATTTATTGAGGCGCAAAGTACAAAAAGCCACCAATGAAATATAATAACATTATAACCAAAGATCTGGAACAAGTTTGCTTTCCATCCAATAAAATTAAATCACGAATATACCAGTTGTTGTATGTAACATCTTGTTATTTTCTCTATCACCTATAATGCAATGAATTCCTCAAGACCCGGCTGTTACGAAACAGCGTGGTGTATGTATTCTCTGGTCAAACTGTTAGTGGTACTCACTTGTAAGTGCAGCTCATCTCTGGGTATCTCCTCTATTCTGTATAGTCTGGGAGGAGATATTGTCACCTGGTCGAGTGTGAGCTCTGGGTCAGGCCCTGGTAATAACTTGTGACACGAAACTTCCACAATTCTTAACCTGAGCAATAATAATGCACGTTATTTATTTACATGTCTTTGTTTTGCTACAACAAGTCCTAAGTATCAGGGTTAAAAAAACTACATAAAATTTATTGTAAAACTTATTTTTAATTTTATTCTCATCAAAAGGATCATTCTCGTAAATTAAAACCGTTTATAATATCGTTACGTTTAGATTCTAGTGTCACTTAAATCAAAATTAACATATAAAATCAAATACGGTGTAAAATTGAAATGCGATTTAAAAATGCACCGATATAAAATAGGAGTTATCCCCTTCAGTGCCATATAGCTTCAAATAATAATAGATTTTAAAACAGTTATTATGAGAAATAATTATTATAAATTTTTTAAATGAGTTTCATAACATTTGGACGATTTGAAAGCTGGGTAAATAAGTAAAAATGTGACAAAAGATTGAAAATTGTTTACTTATATAATCACTTTTATACGGGTTTTAAATGGTGTTGCAAATTCTTTACTAATTTATAAATACTTTATTGATGCCCATTTTTATGGCCAGAGAATATGAATGATATGTAGCTCAAATTATTTTAAGTCCAAAATATTGAAGTGTAAGGCGCATTTAGTCGGCAGCTTTATAGAATTGTTTGGGACCCATAAAAACGTTTATAATTTAACATATCTTATGTAAATAAATTTGAGTATGTTTTGGAACGTGCTGTAGATAGATAAAGTAATTGGAACGATGTGGATACAAACCTCCCAGAACCTTCTGGAGACATTTCCACCACCTTAGCTGCCTCTTCTAAAATATCGGCCACTTTACCACCCTTATTGGGATATAAAATTAATTCCTTATCCTCTTTATAGTTTGGACCCACCTAAAAACATTAAAAATACAGAATTTATATTAACACGAAAATCTTTACTGTATTTATTGTAATTTTAGACACAATATTTAAATTTGAAAAAAAAAAAAAAAACTTTTCGCTATAGCCCTTACGGGACGAGCAGAGATACATTAGTGACTGTATTCACTTTGCGCTTATATGTCGTGTCCAAAGTGACCAGTAGCGCAGTAGAGCACCATCGCTGACAAAATAATTTATTAAGAATTAAATTAATAATTACATTAATTTCGGTAAAATTTCAGACTATCTATCAAGTTATCTACAATTACGTCAAAATCAAATTGTGGTAAGCAGAAAGAATATATATTTATTGGAATAATATTGATTATCCTTACCCATAAACATTTAAACTGTTTCTTATTATCCAATTCGTTAACTTTAATAGATAAAATCTGGTAGAATAATTTCTTGGGACATTTTGGTTTACAATACACTAGCAAATCCTTAAGTATTCCGTCGTATGAATATCTCAGGGGGAGCCCTGGGGTGTCCTTGTAACTGCAACAATTTTTTACATAAACATGAAAATCGCAAGTAATACCATTGTAAAAGATTCGCATCTTAATTCATAATGTGACCAGTAAAGAAGTGGAATGGGCTCCCTGCATCCGTTTTCCATCGTTCTTATGATCTGAGAACTTTTAAAATAAGGGTAAATAGATATTTATTGGGCAAAGGCCGAGGTTTGTTACCCATAGAGGTGCTAAGCCAGCTAAGCACCTTAAGTGTTCGCTCTCCCGCCCGGTTATGGTGTGAAGGCCTTTCCAGGTCATCAACGTATAGACATTTCGAAAAAAAAAAAACTATAGAGGTGCTCTTGCGTTCTAACCAACCCACAAATTCGCTGGCTGAGCGCTCCTCTCTCACCCTATGAAGTTATAAAGGCTCTCCCGGGCTAACAGCATATTGCCACGTGGAATATGGGTAAATGCATAACTGCACTTATTTCTAATTATATAACTTGCGTATAATAATTGTGTTCAATATACGAATGAAGTCAACTTTGTATTCACATTTCAATATATCTATCTCTTTCCTTATAATGTTATTTTGAATATATTTAGTTATTTTTATTTACATATAAATTGCTGAACACAACAAGACATTTTTTACAACAAAACAAGGACTAAGCATTACTTTCTTAAGCATAGCATCTAACTTAGCTTGATCTACATATTTGCTCATGATTAGAATGGTATAACTACCGCCTTTCCCAAGGAAAACGAATAAAACAGAAGTACAGTTTTCAGAGCAGAATTACTGTAGAAAATATCAACATTATTATACTTACTTTTGACACTTGAAGAACTGTATTAAGTAAGGATCGACGTTGAGCCGGTGGCCGACCGCTCGCGCCATCTGGTCGTATCGCATTTGCATCGACAACTCCATTGTGAATCTGCATCGGGTTAATAAAATAATTAAATGTCTTTGAAAAGATTCTACAGTTACTTTACATATAGATAATGTATTTATGCTATTAAAAGTGAATAATTGTCGTCTAGTATTTACTACCATATACTGTAAAGCAGTGGCAGAATGAGGCACATACCGCAGTTTTTCCAAAAAGTCGTACGTAATTAAGTATATTTCACTTGTTTGAAGGCATACATTTTTAGCAGAGTTGTATAAACCCACTTTGACTTCGCTTAAGCTTTGCTCAGAAAATATTTGCAAAGTCATCGTGGGGGCTATAAAACTCGGTTCTGTGGTACGATTCGGATGTTGGCAGTCGCTCGCAATATATCGCTCTGTATTTATTTATATATAAAAAAAGTCCGACCTAGGCCACTGTGCAGTGCTGTGAATTGTCACGATCGCTAGCTTGACACGACCCCTGACAGCATTTTTTTTACACTGGCTCGACATAGTGACTACAGAGTACCTGATGGTAAGTACAGTGTAGTCCAAAAATGAAAGCGACTATTAAAGGATAAAAAGACATTGATAGTCTACATCGTCATGTCTGCCCACAAACACATCACACAGCACACATCAGTGTCGGCATTACACAGTCGCCTACATCAGACGCCTTTCTATAAATGCATACAAAATGATTCATTGCAAACTGGCATCCACTACTCGCTGGTCGCAACAGAACAACAACTGCGAGCATACAAACCGTAACTTTAATCTTCATCTTTCTCTTCTTTCTTTCTTTTTTTTTCTTTTTTTTCTTTTCTTTCTCTTTCTTCTTTTCTTTCTTCTTTTTTGGTTGCTTTAGTGACAGGCGCTAGATAGGTTATCGATATCAATCGTTGTGTACACTAGGGATGTATGAATAACCGTACTTGTAATTTTTTTTTTAATATATGTAGGCTGGATGTCATTGTATGAAATATTATTATGTATGAAGTAGGAAATGCATAGACCAAAACTATGTATGTGAGTGAAAGGAATTATAGAATGAGATGGAGGATAAACGGTTTTTTTGACGAGAGTGCGCTGTATGAGTAATACGTAAAAAAAGTGTTAACACGAGAAATCAATTTGAAAAGTAAAATAAGCGAGTTTTTAAAAGTGATTCAGAGTTTTATATGATCTGAGGATCCCTAAAACAACGACTAATCATCAACTCCAAATCCCATTAGACGACAACAATATTAGATAAATGCTTTAAACTTTGGCATAATGTACACAACATTATAAATACTTGAATGAATGTATTACGAATAAGATCCATAGTGAGAGAATGATATAGTAAAATGTCAGAATAAACTCACCCGGGATCATTGGGGACGGTTTTATCGACAAACTGCACCTCGACTTTGTAGAATATGTACTTGAAGTAGTCCTGGCAGGTCGGCAGCTCCAAGTCATCGTGGCGATGATCGGCACGTTCGAAAACGATGATATCGCCGTCCATCAGCTCGTCCAATACCTGGCCGCGTGCACACGACTCAATCCAAGGGTAGACATGTTTACGCACACACTCGTAAGCGATTACAGCGGTGAAAAGCGCTACCGCGAACCGTTACAGCACTTTGCTCGTCTTGTTTTGAGTAAAAAATATCGATTTTTGAATCAAGCATTGTTGGACAGTGGTATGAAGCAATAATTATTTAAAAGCCTTTCTTCACTTGTGGCCAAATATAAACAGTGTAATTGATTAAAACAGGTGTGCTTTACATAATCTTTCTACCTTGAGTAGATACTCAAGGTAGACATTTGAGATGATTTTGTGCATGTCATCATGTGTGTAAATAAAGAGGAAAGCTCTGTTGCCTCATGCAAACTAGACACACACTATAGTATAGTGAGGACAATGCAATCCGCCCTTCATTGTGAGACAAGTGTTTACTAATTATATTACGCTTTTTTAATCCGACGAGGACAGTCTCTCGCAAACCGCGAATTACACCGTATCAAGTAATACTGATTTCTGTATAGTATTATTATATTTTTATGCAATCAATTTTTATTTAAAAGTATAAAAAGTCTTATAAATCGTTTATATTTATTTATAATTTTTATGTTTCAAAGCAGAAAGATTTTTTTAATACCTAATAACTTGGTAATGATGGTTATTCTTTTGTTTGAATCAACAATCGCTTGATTAAAGTTTTTTTTTTCTTAATTTATGGCTTTATTCCAAGGACTAGGCCTTTGTGAGTTCGCCAGTCTCGGTGTTTTGGCTTAAGAACGAGGAAAGTTGGCCGGTTATGCTGATTCAAATGTGATTAAGATATTGGTCAGTTGTCAAATTGTACTATTTATTTGTCTTGAGATAGATTAAAGTTATATATTCGGCAAGCAAAGTGCAACAACGTAGGATGACACACAATATGATAATAACAATAAGTTATACATATTATGAAAAAAATTACAGTATGAGTTTACAAAAATAAGTGGACAACTAATCAGAGATATAAAGCACACCTTACATTAGTTACAAAGTGTATTTTTAATAAAGTAGAACACAATTACTAAACTACAACATTGAATTAATATTAAATTAAAAGATATAATATAAAAATTATATTGTTATATATAAACTAAAAAAATAGTTACATACAAAGCAAAATTATAAACAATATATATGCATATTATCAACAATAATAAATACTATATAGAAAAAACGTTTGACTCAAAAATGTGCAAGAAATTGGATGTAATAAAAATTTGGCATATAAATATTACCTTCACCAACACAATAGTTGTAATAATTAGAAAAACAAATTACCTGTACGTAATGTTCCATGGAACATTACGGTTAGTTGACACATTAAAATAATAACAATTATTATACATCATCCAACAAAGATTTCAAGTTTTTAGATAAAACCTTAGTTAACCTTAACATAGTGTAATATATTCCTACATTTTTTTTTACTAGTCATTTCTGCATTATGAGCAATTATACCAAATATGTATTTAACCAAAATTACTGAAGAAACAATATTAGTATTCAAGATTTTTTTTTTTAACTGGCGATACATGTGTGGCCGGCATAGGCCTTCACAACAGACCCGGGAGGGAAGGCGAACACTTAAGGTGGTCAACCGGCAAATTTACGGGTTGGGTGGCAACGCAAGGGCACCCCTGTGGGTACGAACCTAGACTTGGGCCGCCGGCCAAAAGATGAAACCTAACAGTGATCTACTAGCGTTTCGGAAGCGACTAAGTTGAGCAGAAACGCCGAAAGAAACTCAAGGCTTGGAGTGGTTGTATTCGATATTTTCTTGCAGAAAACAACGTTAATATATTCGATTATTTGTATTAATATTTTTAAAAAACTAGTACTCAATAATATAATATATAATTTTAAAATAAATATACTGTATAAAATACATAGTATATTATGTATAATACACGACATTATACATACCTAGATACGATACGTTGCTACGAATGGCGGGTAACCAAAGCTTAAACCTAATGAATGAGTCTATTAGATAAAACTGATAAATAATACCTTTTCGAGTGGCTCATTGTAGTTGTTGATCTTCTCAACGAAATCTGGTTTAATTTCTTCGTATAAGATAAGAGGGGTGTCTGGTGGGAAGCCTGAAATGTAAAAAAAAATTAGAAGGATTGACGCAAGAAAAATATAAATCAAATGCAATCATAAAAAATATATCATTCAGTTCCGAGTTTTTACTTTAGTACGGGCTGCTGCACGTTTAAAAGTAGAACAGATTTATTTTTTAACATAGTAACACAGGCTAGTGATTACACTAAACGTGATATAAAGCACAGCACAGTCAAAAAACTGACTGCAACTAATAGGAACTTGGAGACTATCATGCCGGCCTGCTCAAAAGTCTCTCCACAATTCCTTTAAAGGACCGAATATCATACGATGAAGAATTTTGTAATGAAAAAATATTCAGACAGAACACGCAATGTTGTAATTAGAGATTTCTAGGATTGGAAGATTCAAATAAATGAGAACAACTTAGTAGAATGCAAACAAGCTAAGGAGGCTTTACCTCGAGCAAACTCAAAGTTTTCTAAAGCTATTCTGCATCTCAGTAAATTACTGATACGTAGGGTCACGGGAGCTATAACAGGACGCGGTTATTTTAATAGATATCTTTTTTACTTAGGTGTCACAGAAACTACTCTGTGCAGAGCATGCATGAGAGAAGAGACAGCCATTGAATGCAGTGAGCTGGCAACATACCGGGCACCACACCTCGGACCCTTTCGGAAGCAACTAGCAACATCAGGCGGCTGGGGGATTTCCTGAGGACAGTTCCTTCAGCTGCTGATTGAAATCTGCTTTGATTGGGATTGGGACGATTCAAATCACCCCGACTGTCTCACGCAAAATAGGCGCACTTAAATTTCGAGTTGCGGAAAATGAGCCTGTGTGAACCTGATACCGGAATCTGATTCAAATAAATGAGGTTAGTTACCACTTACCAGCGCGTTTATTTAATATCGGTATGAGGTCAGCTGGCTTGCTAGCGATCGGGAGATAATGGTGTCCGCAGTAATGTATACGCTTCTGTTTCGGGTCGTAGTACTTAAAGAACAGCACGACATCGTTGTCCTTGTCGAAAGTGGGCAAGGCTCCGAGACCAGAGTCTGGTGGCAGCATCTCCAGGAAAATGTTCCAAGGGTTCGTGTTCTCTGATATATCTGCTACGGTTTTGTGTTGATCGTTGATGATGTCCAAGCAAGTTGGTCTGCAAGTCTGCAATATACATAGTACAATACACCAACACACATTTAGTATATTATAGTAACATATTTTTAGTCACTCAATCTATTAATTCACATTTAGTAATAGTATATTTTATAACCCCCATTTTTTATTTAAATCAAACAAGTTAAAACCACTGCCCGATTAATATAAAAATTATTCTATGAAGTAAGGGTTTTAAATAACTAAATCAAACTGGTCTCAATTACTACACTTAATATTTTAATATTATTTCATTTTTGGGAGTCGAAGCTGCTCGCGTCCGTAGGCTTTATCCTAGTTTCCCTACACGTGACTCCTGGGTGGTGCTAAACGAGCAGCAGCGAGGTGGTAGGGCGTCGGTGCCCGTCTGGATCGCGACCACAGTACATGGGTGTAAAGCCCGTCATAGTGACCAGTGTCGGCTTGTCGCGTTTCGGGATCAGCTTGTGTATATCCAGTAGCTCATATACCTAGAGACCTTCTGTCGTGGTATATGTGGGCCGACATGACGATGTAGACAATCGCTTTCGTTTTCGGACTACACTGTACTTACCATCAGGTACTCTGTAGTCACTATGTCGAGCCAGTGTAAAAAAAAAATCACATTTTCCTTTTAACGAGTACAAATTGCATTTAATCTCGTGAGAACCACTAATTGAAGCATTTAATGTGAGTCTCCACTAAACTGATAATTATACTTTCACTAGATGTGTCAATAATTAAAACTTAATACATATGTGATGAAAATTGTCGTATGATACCCGTGTAACCTACCCTGTGTAGCACACTCCGATCATAATAAACTACTATGGATGGTTAGTTATATTACCTAGAAGCATTTATTATTTTTGTATATAGAAGAAAAAAAGCAATCAAATCTATACTAATATTATAAAGCTGAAGGGTTTGTTTGTTTGTTTGAACGCGCTAATCTCAGAAACTACCGGTTCGAATCCAACATTTTTTTTTGTGTTGAATAGACCATTTATCGAGGAAGGCTTTAGGCTATATAACATCACGATGCAACTATTAGGAGCGAAGAAATAATGGAAAATGTGAAAAAAACGGGGAAAATTATTCATCCTTTGGGGTTCCATTACGTGCTCTGCGAAAACGGTTCAAGATACCAAAAATATATGTATCAAAGAATTATTCCTCTTGAAATGATCTAAAAAAATGTCCGCGACAGTATATGTCTATCTTTTAAGATTAACTCACTAGAACCGTTTTTATGGTAATCAAATTTGGTCGAAATTTATGCATTATTTGTTAAGAGTTATATCAACGTAATAATATTAACCATTATCCAAATAAATGAGTTGTTGATTAAGAGTATTTAATTGTGAACAAAATTGTCTTTGACATCACTTAATTTCAATGAACATCTTAGAAGATATTACAATTTTAAAATAAATAACTAACTAAAATGCCCAAAGTAACTATTCCACGCGGACACAGCTATTAAGTATAATATACATCGAACGTGTAATAAGAGAACCAAAGAGATGAGAATATTTCTGATCACCAATAGCGCAGGTGAACATTATTGAATAAACTTCTACAAAAAGAAACCAGCAAAAGTAACTGCCTCACCTGGTTCGAGCGCGCACTGAAAGGCCAGGGCCGAAGCTGTTTAAGTGGGTACTTGAAGTTCTCTGCCAACATCTCCATGAGCTCGGCGACAGTCGCTTGCTTCCTGACGCGGAATACGCGGAAGTGAGCTCGCTCAGGGTCGTACAGGTCGTTGCCCTGATGTCCGTCGAAAGCTTCCTCTAGTACCACATTCACGTTCATATAGAGATGAGCTTCGTTGCGTTCTTTGCGACGGATCTGTATCCGCGAACACGGATATCATTAAAAAACATAAAATTGTAGTTACTATTGTGTTGAAAGATTCCAGTTCTGTATTGGTAAAATATATAATTTTGAACTGTTTTTTCCGATATTCAATACATTTTATTGACACAGGACCCTAGTTCTTTAATTCCCAAACGACTATAATGTCACAGTGTAAAAACAGTACTTAGACACTGCGACATTATAGCCGTTTTGGAAATTAATAAATCATTTCCGTGACAGAAAATGGCATCATATATTTTTTAAATATTTTATCAATAATATTACCGACATGAACCAATACGCTTCGGCTCTAAAATTATTCTAATTTCATGTTGTTTAGATACTTGTTTTCTTCACAGAAAAAACAACAATACATATATTTATAACAGTATTATGACGAAAACGATCCTTGCTGTAAAGCTGAGGTTTTATGTCCGCATGCATATCCATGGTGCTGCTAATGGTGCAAGTAGACTCATTTCATAAACGACCAGTGTTAACAAGAGATCGTATGACATCTTTGCAAGACTGTATCACAACCAGAGAAGATAAGGTAAATATAAAAGTTGAGGAAAAATCACAGAAATTTAAATTATGCCAAACATACCACTTCAATCCTCTTTTCTTCAGCCAATCGTTCGCTCAATTCAGTCGGTATATCTGCCTGAGTGACCTCTTGAAGGACAGTCTTCAACTGTGAATCCCTAGAATGTATATAGATATTAAACAAAAAATTCCCAATGGAATACCATAACGTAGCTAATAAGAGTATCATTAAGGCAAAGTTTTTTGTTGCAGTGAGCATTTTATTATCTAGTCGCGTAATTAAGGCGCATTTGAGTGTAGTATATTGATACAACTATGTTGGTATAGAATAAAAATTTACGCTCCAGTAATTTTTAATTTAATTTATTACATGACGCATGAAAGTACCGAACTGTCAAGCTCGGTATTATTTAATATATCTAAAACTGTAAGCATTTTTTATAGCAAAAAACAAATTCGGAATAACTGAAAATTTGTATGCCCAGGATACATTTGCTATGCTCGTCACAGGCAAAGAGGTTCCACTAGTTTTATAAAAAAAATGATAATAACTGACCTAATGTAAACAAGCATGTAGGCGTTGGTGCAATGGCGTACGGTCAACGCCATGTCCTCGTCATGGCCGCCGTAGTTGTACTCTATGGCTTCCTGCTTCGTACAGCGGGACACCACATCGTCGTCGAACTTACACCACTGAGAAAACAGTTACATTTTTATTTGATTCCTGGAAAAATGTTCTTACTGTATAACGGATAAAAGGCCTAAACCAATGTGAGATATTTTATATTAATTACATACATTTTTGGATATTTTACTGCCGTTATCGTTGATAGAATGTACCTTTATCCTGACCGTGTGAATAGTTTTCCATTTTTTATTTGGTCCATATAAAAAGAAATTTAAATAAAAATTATATGAAAACATAAATTTTTCATCAAAACAAAAAAAGAAATAAATAAAACTTGGTAAAACAAAGAAAACACAGATAAGAAATAACATGACAAAAAAGAGCCAGCCATTGAGTTTATGGTGGTAGGGCGATTGCCCGGACTGGGTCATGACCACAGTACACAAATGTAAAGACCATCATAGTGACTCGCTTTGGCCTGTCTCTTTTCGGGATCAACTTGCGTATATCCTGTAACTCATATACCTAGAGACCTTCAGTCGTGGTATATGTGGGCCGACATGACGACGGAGACTAAAGTTAACGGTTTTTCATCCTTTAATGGTCGCTTTCGTTATTGGACTACACTGTACTTACCATCAGGTACTCTGTAGTCACTATGTCGAGCCAGTGTAAAGAAATAATAATAAAAAGTAAAAAAATACTTAAATAACTTACTATCTTCTACAATCCATTTCTGCTCTTTTTAAAGTTAATTTACGTAGTATGGAGAGAAAATAGCACACTTGTTAATAGTTAAGCCACAAAAATAGTTATACCTTCAATTCACTGGGTTAAATATTACTTGGTATGTAATTTGGTATGTAGATGTGACTTAATTTATTCTATTCATAACACTTAATAGATTGAATTTTAAGTTACCTTTCCATCGCCTCTAGGGTTAATAAAGACGACATAATGGCCCCCGTGGTTGTCACCCGAGTGCACTAAAACCGCGTGCAGCGTATAATCAGCCGGCGTCTCCGGCTTCTCCTGTAGATACGCGTCCAGGTTGATATGTTCGTAGAATTCAAACCTGAATGATTACTTGCAATTACAAAGAGTCTTACGCATAATCTCAATAATAAAAGTACCTTATCTGCTAGACTACCACAGCCATTGTTCACATTTAGATCTCCAAAAGTCGTGAGGACCAGGATCAGATTGGTTGAGTAATAAAATTATCTATACTAATATTATAAAGCCGAAGAGTTTGTTTGTTTGTTTGAACGCGCTAATCTCAGGAACTACTGGTTCGAAGTGAAAAATTATTTTTATGTTGAATAGACCATTTATCGAGGAAGGCTTTAGGCTATTTAATATCATGATGCAACTATTAGGAGCGAAGAAATAATGGAAAATGTGAAAAACGGGGAAAATTATTCATCCTTGAGTGCTTCCATTGCGTGCGCTGCGAAAACGGTTCAAGATACCAAATATATATGTATGAAAGAATTATTCCTCTTAAAATGATCTAAAAAAATGTCCCCCCCACAGTATATGTCTATCTTTTAAGATTAACTCACTAGAACCGTTTTTATGGTAATCAAATTGTTCGAAATTAATGCATTATTTGTTAAGAGTTGTATCAACGTAATAATATTAACCATTATCCAAATAAATGAGTTGTTGATTAAGAGTATTTAATTGTGAACAAAATTGTCTTTGACATCACTTAATTTCAATGAACATCTTAGAAGATATTACAATAACTTATATAGCAAAACAACGTTTGCCGGATCAGCTAGTTAAAGGTAAAGAGATTACGTGTCTTTTCTGCTCAAAAATTCAAACTAGGGTAATGACGATGTTTTTTTGTCAGCAGTACCATATGCTGTTGACCAGGAAAGGTCTTTACAACTTCACCAGACGAACAGAGCATTAAAGGGCTTGCCAGCGATTTATGGGTTGGTTGGCAATGCAAGGGCACCCTTGTGGGTAAAGACCTCGACCTAGGTGGCCAGCCAGGAAAAGAACTTAATGGTGATCTAATAGCGTTTTGGTAGCGACTACATTGAGAAAAAATTCGAAATGTGAGACTACGTTGGAGTGGGAATGTTGATGAAACGAGATGATGAAATAGCTCACCTGTCATTAAATTTCACCGAACTGTCTGTGACTGGGTCATACTGGAACCTCATGAGATGAAGATGTAGGACTGGGGGGAATGATGCAAAAATCACCCCCTTCTCTGCCTCCTGTAGGCCGTGTTCGCCAGCATCATACTTATTCTCACCATCTAAAGTTTCTGTACTTATGTAGTCTTTGAAGGATTCGTCAACTGTATTAGAAATAAAAAGAAAATTACATTAAAGTTAAAAATAACAGCAATAGCCAGGCAGGCTATGTTTCAAATATTTCAAACTATATAGTTTGGTTTATTAATGATCGTTACAATTATTTGTTTTTTTTTTTGTGACTACTTATTCACATTATAAGAAATATAATGACCTTGATAACATAAAATGTGATAATCGGCGTTTTTATGCTAACTATAGCCATTTAAAAAAAGGTCTATGAATGGAGATTTAACTAAAAATTACTTATAAGCTCCTCACATTTTCTTCTAGTTATAATATATTTTAGTGGGCTATCTCAAATTATGCCAACCTGTATATAAAAATTATAGAAGAATATTATTTTTCTATTCGACACATAAAGTGGCATCTAATAAAGTTTCCAATGTGTAAAATTAAATGCGTTATGTGTCCTTTTTACAGAAAAATAAAACATATAAATAAAGGTAGTAACAGAAAAAACGCACTGTTTTTCTTTCCCTTTATATTGAGCTGAATATCGTAAAATGTTTCCACGCGCGTACTCGATACGTTAACATTCTTGCACTTGATATATGATGTCATTTTCCCTTCAAACAACCTTGGCACTGTGCCCTCCACACAAGTTCCTTTCATTTTACTCTCCAATTTATCGAGCAGCACCTAAAAGTTTCAAGAAGACCATGTTAGTAAATATTCTTTAAACACTTTTGCTCAAATTCATAACACATCTATGAAATATACTAGCAACGGTTTAACTGAGGAAAATATCCTTCGGTAAGACTCCAATACAGCCATTAGTGTATCTCTGCTCACCTCGAAAGGGATATAGCATAATGGTGCATTCTTATTGTCTCCTATTACAATATATTTTTATTTTTTATAAAATCAAAGAGCACAATATGATAAAAACTTTTTTTTTTTCATTTAAAATTAATGGAATCACTGTTTCTCCCAAGATATCAAAATATCACTGCCTTTAGGTACAGAAAAGTTTATTCCCGGTAAAGAAAAAAGATATTTATGTAAAGTTGTGGTGAATTATTTTCACATAGTAAATATCAAAATATCATTACGTATAATAACTGAATGCCCTCTTCTTACCCTTAGAAATTCTTGGACGTCATGCTGCATAAAAGAATCAAGTGTCTCCCAACCGAAGCTCTTGGTTAATTTTTTAGTACCAACAGGCTTATCAGAAAACTGAAGTTCATAAAATACTCTTTGTAGCGCCAGTGCAACAGATCTAAAGAGAAATTAATATTTATTTTTAAAAATAATTTAATTATTATAGTTTCAAGTATAAAATTATACATTTTATATTCAGGGTTATAGGTAACTAACGCAAAACCTTTTAAGGACTTTGATATATCAAGACGGGCAACTTTTGTTTTACGACTTTTTCTAATTGAATCTTTTTTTCCCCATACAAAAAATAATAAATCAAATTTGCAGTTCTGATCTTCTTAACTCTATGAAAGGTGGTGCGATGTAACAGGGACAGACGATTTCGTACCACCTGCTGACTGAACTTTAAACATAGAGCTATCGATTGATAGAAATCCCCACTAAAACTAAAAAAATATAAACCTTAGGATGTGTAAGTTTTTGCAAAATTCACAGAACAAAAGTTGTTAATCTTGTTGTACCTAAGTTACCTGTAAGAGGTTTGGCGTTAGCTACCAGTGAAGTTTCATAATTGTTACCTGGTGCTATCATCGGATTCTGTTGGCATCTTGTACACAGCCTTTCGCAGCTGATTTGTAAAATATAAAGTTTGTAATAGAGAGTTCATGTAACATGTGGCACCTTGATTTTTTAAACCTAAAATGTCAATCACAGTATTATTGGGACAATATTTATGTCTTGGCAATTTAATCAATATTACATTCTTTTTAAACAGTAATTTACAATTAAAGACAACATTTAAAGGAAAATATGAATACATGCAACTGTTGACTAAAATCTCAATGTTTGATTTTGTTCAATTATTATTTTAAAAGCAAATAGAGTATTATTGATTTGAATTGTATAGGACTCTTTTCATATTCATTATTTATTTTAAAAAAACTTCAACACAATCATATTTAAAAAATTCACAACTTTTTTAACTTTATTACATGATTCATTAATTTCTATTAGAAAATCGATATCTTACCGACATATCCAGTGTGCTTCTTAGAGTCCCAAGACACTCCATGAGGCGCTTCAGCCGTAACATGCACCTCAAGGATGATGGAATCATCCTTTATGAAACCTTTTTCAGGGTCCAATACATCATTCCAAGACATGAAGTGAGAAAATCCCCAATCGTTTTCTTTGCTGAAGAAAATGACATAAAGGTCAAACATATTCCTCTGATATCCTAGACACGCTAGTTTGGTGGATCACCACCACAGTACATGGGTATTAATAACATTGTAGTCACTTTCTTTGGCTAGTCGCTTTTCAGAATCAAATTGTATAAGTTCAGTTTCTTTTATAGGTAACTAAAAGATTTTTGCCATGCTATTTCCAGGTCAGCATGACCAAAACCACTATTGATAGATTCTCGTGTTTGTTATTTGCAGCAGTTGCAACCATAATTGTACTGTATTGTCATTTCTGTCAGGCACAGCAACTTTACCAGGCCAATATAAAAAAAAAACATTCAAAAAGAAACATGTCGAGGCTTGCACTCAATCCCTCAAGATGTAAAGCTAAGACAACATCTTGATCGAGAGTTCATTCAAAAAATAATGTTGGACTTTTTTCTTGAAGATTCCCATTTTATATGATCCTGGAAAATAGACGTTGGAAGCAAGTCTGCTTCTGAATGAAGTTCAATAAAAATCAGGTAAAAAATATATTTATTATTTAATTCTAGAGATACACTATATAATAATATAATACTCAAAAAAACATTCAACACACCTGTAGAACAAATGTTGGATCTTCCGGAAGAAAGGCTCTGTGTCAGGCTTCTGCGGGATTAACCTTAACTCAGCCATAGCATAACATGACCAACTAGATGATTCGCTCTCTCCATTGCACTGGAGGAAAAAGCCCAAGGATTTCTGCTGCTGCCTGTCAGGTGATGGCGCTTGACGGGGCATAGCCATGATCTTCCAAGGTAAATTGCGCACGTAGCACGGAGGAGACAAGACAGAGTCCTTCATGCTTCTAAAGTTGTGAACTATGAAACGGAAAGTAGCCTCCGAGCGAGCCTCATCATCTTCCATCTCAGTGTCGTGACAGGCAAGCTATAATAAAAATAATGATTGGTATATTGAAGGACTATGTTAACAGGATGTGACGGAAACAATACAGCAAGTCTGTAGGTAACATAAATGGGAATAAATAATGGTTACATGACACTTGACTCTTTCTCTAATGCTAGGAAATTTTAAAGCTTTATTTCTGAAAATAAAATTGGTAAAGTTATAATTTTGGTCAAGCATGAGTTTTCTAGGAACAATCAATAAAATCAATTTTCTTTTTTACAGAAATGAATTCCTGTTTTTTTGAGAATCATTATTTTGTGGGACATAAAAAAATCTGAATAGTGAAAGTTAATCAAATTCAACTGCAACTTTTTTCATACATTTTAAGTGTGTACGGAATCCTCGATGCGCGATTTTGAATCGCAATTAACCGTATTCTTAAGATCAATCAAAATGCCCAGCTTTAGTGATAATTTCATCCTAATACAGCATTAGGTAGTATACGGTACCAGAGATGGGCAAAACGTAATCTGATTAAAGATTACAAAATAAACCCGTAATTTTAGGGCGGCTTGCACTAACAAATTAAATCTAGTTTAGAGTAATATAAAATGCTATTTAGCGCTGATCTGTACTTATTGTCTTGCACTAAATCAAAATCTAGTTGTAACAACTCTTAAACTGAAATCATCATTAAGATGGATACAAACCAATTCAATTAATAAGAGTTTTATACAAGCTTAAACTAGATTAATTCGTTAGTGCAAGCTGCCCTTAATGTTGATGCTCTGTAATCATTATTAAATCCCGTCAAAACATTAAGTTATAACATTATTATTATAACATTAAGTCATAAATGTGTATGTAATTGAGGATTCCGTAGCGCTTTAAACATAGATGAGCAAACCGCAGTCCTATTAATGATGAAAATCGCTAAATGTAAGCGTAATCGTTTTTCATTAATCTGATTACATTTTGTCCATCTTAGTACGGTACTATAGGTAAAAATAAACATATCTGTAAACAATTTTGTTAGGTGTTAATATGAATAACACGCTTCGCACAACAGGACACCTTCACTTTAAAATTATAATTTTGAACTTTTTACCGTTATATGCCGCGCAGACAAGTTAGGTCAACAATATGTAAATTATAACACTCGGAAGGTAGAAATGAATCCTATAATGCATAAATATCAGTTGGCAACCCATATGTCGTTTTTTCATTGGCAGATGGGGATAGTAGCACCAAGGTGAAGCTTGGACAAAAACATGGCTACAGGCTGAAATTGATGGCTTTATCTGTCCTCTTTATGCTATTTGTTACTTATGTAAGCCCAGTGTGTTCTCTTGCACACATACATTTCAGAGAAAAAAAACCTAGAACTATACCTTAGTATTGTGCTAAAAACGAAAAAATTGAATAATTGTGACAGTCATTTTTATAAGTATTTTCACCTTCTTATTTCTTTTCAGTAACACACATTTTCTGATTAAATTATCGAAAAGGAAAATAATTGCATATTACAGATAATATGCCTGTTTACGTTATAAGGAACCAAATGCACAAACTACATGTTGAAGCATAAACACAACACCAGTTTATTTCTATAGTTATGAAATGTTATTTCCTCAAAATCCGAGACAAAAATTACTAAACAAATAACACATTTTGTCGCCTTACGTATCTTTATCAATGATTGATATCATAATATATCGGAAATTTAACATATCAAATGACATAATTTCATTTATAAAAATGTTATTGCCTGTGTTGATTGCCTGGATTTCCAACTGAAACCAGTTTTTAGAAACATAAAATTTCGTAAAACCTATTTATAATCTACAATCCTATTAATTTAAACTATCTAAATTTTATATCTTTCAACCTTCTTTAGATAAACAATGAGTACTATAAAAAGGAATTTTCCCCAGTGAGTTAATAGTATTGGAGATTTATTTCCCTTTAATTACAAAAAGGGGAAGGAACTACTACTTAGAATAGCAATCTACAAATTCCCTTTTTTATATTAAAGTAACATATTAAGGCATTATTTCTATTCTTCAGTAATATAGAAGTTTATAAAACTGCATGTTGTTTTTCATTTCATGTCTACAATATCCTAGTTGAAAATTAATATAGTTTACTTATTCAATATGCATTTTATTTAAATTATTTTCAAATAGATTGGATTAGCATTCAAATACTAGATAGATTACTTGAATGAAAGCTACTGATAACTGCAAAAAAAAAATGAATAAAATATATCCAACTGCAAAAAAACAGTCATCTGTTGAATTGTGTTTTTATTTTAAAGAGAAAAGTACTATTGTTTATAACTCAATGTATTACCGGCATTTCTGAAGAAGTGGTTTCCTGGGTCTTCATAACTTCACTCATGACAACTTCACCGTTAGATCCTTTAATAAGGTCATCTTCCCATATCTTATCCATTACAGTGTCTACAGTTTCCGCTGAAAACATGAAAAAGAGATTACTTTGTCCTAATGTTAATAATAAACTTCTGTGGCCCAAGACAATTTTCTTACACTAAAATAGACAATTACATCCTACCTATAACTAAATTTAAGCATAGATAGAAATTACATAATGGGAAAAAGAGAATAACAACAGCTCATAACTAAACAGACATTCAAATTTAAAAAAAAATGATAAGTATTACTGATAATATAGGATCATATAAAATGGTGAGTCACTTTAAAATGATTATTACACCAACTTTATATCGAAATTATTTAAAAAAAGACAGGAAAAAAATTCTCCATTTCATTCCTACAATTAAATTTGACATTATCTGTCAAGGGACAGAAAAAATTAGACAAGAAAATATAATATTAGAAAGCTGTCAGAATGTGACCTCTTTTGACAATGCATTTTATACATATGTTTAGTTTAAAACTTTACACTATACTATTCTCCATATTATACAAGACTATAATTCACATGACAATTCCTCTTTTTCACATCAATGGCATGGTACTCATATTTTGTTTGTACATTTGTGGTCTCATGACATGTTAATTGGATTCATTATATTATTAAACTGTAAATGTAATTAAATATAATAATGTATGAAACTAACATAATAGCATTCCATTTTTTATTTGACTTGTTTAAATGTTATAAAATTCTAGGTTATAAGTTTATTAAGAATGATGTTTTTTTATTAGTGCAACTATTATAGTGATAATAAATTAAAAAAAATGTATACAGTATTCTAACAATACGTATAGTTTTATATAAAAAAATAAGTAAAAAAATTAAATAAACACATTTACCTTGCAACTAAATAGTCTGAATCATATCCCTCCTTAATTAATTTTATAAGCACAAACAAATATTCTGCTAAGCTGCAATTTATTATGTTTAGCTCACTAAATATAATTTGTATGATTTACCTTTTCTTAGATTGGTAGTGTCAATATTGCACACTATGCAATTTAAAAACCTACAGAAACTAAAAAGAGATATGTATTCATCTATAATTATTACCCCAAACATATAGGCTAAATTTAACATATATTTTAGCCAGCATTCTTACTGTATATTTTAATATATTTTTGTATTAAAAACTATGAAAACATCTCATATATTGTATGTATTACACAACATGACTTAAAGTGTCGGCATTTGCTCAATAATGTTAATGTTTGATGCAATGCACAGGTCAGTGTTAAAAGTAATCCAATAAATACTAAAAACTATGGTATACATTTAATATTAAATAAACTAAAGAAGAACAATATCTCAATGTTAAAATGTTTATTTTATATTAATAACAATACCTACTAGCCTCAGAGTTACTTTCAACATGAGATTCAAAGTGTTGCCAGTTTTTTGTTTAATGTAAATAGTAATGCCCCAAAATGAGTAAAAACAGGAATTGGTGAATAAATTAATGAATTTAAGCTTGTTTAAATCAACTATATTCACTTAGGGTCCATTAATGTGAAAAACAATTTTGAAATCAATTTATCAACAAACCGAAGAACAAAAAAAATCATAGAATTAAAAATGTCTTATAACATATCAATACCAAACATTACATTGCACTGTTACAATCATTCAAATGACTAGTAATTATTATTATTATCATATAATAATAGGTGAGCAGCTATTAGTTGAAGTGCCTATGTCTCAGCTTGTGTGTTAAAATATAGCAAATTTTTAGCATTGTGTTGACCATACCTAAATTCTAATAAAAATGAGAACAATCTATATAGCTAAATTTCAAAATTATTAATGAATTGTGTGTCAACAATGTCCTGAGGCAATTTATTCCAAACATGCATAACTCTGTTATTAAATGAGTGGCAACCAATATTTGTTTTTGAGCTTCAACAAACCAACTGTACTCTAAGTATGGGGGATATTGTTAACTTGATTACTGGTTTGTTTTCACAAAATGTATTAACCTTATAAAATTTAATATTATAAACTCTGATTTTAAATCTGAATGGTTATTGCAAGCAAGTTCTATTTGAGAGGTTGTGGTGCAGTGTCTCTGTCTTCCTAAGCTTCATGTACAAAGTAGACTTTACACATGACTATAACCAAAATTGAGTATTACAGAAATACATCTCACAGCTGAACCTGTCTCCTGCTTTAACACTTTTGATATACAGTAGGTCTATGAAGTAGTAGTAGTTAAATTTTGAGAGTTAATTATTCCATTGCTCTAGAAGTAGCACATTTTTTTTAATGGCATTTATAATTCCACTCAATTTAATATAAAATATAATATAAGAGCTCTTGGTTGTATTATTTACAATTCATCAATACTCTTTTTCTACCTATGCAAATATCACATATAGGTTTTATCATTATTTTGGAAAATTACATTTGAAACAACTTTTTGCAAGGAATGAAAAGACAGAGCATAAACAAGAGTTATTTAAACTACAGTTTGCAAACAGGATGCTAAGATTTAAGCTATTTTAAAACAAAATTAAAAAATATAGTTACAATGACCTACACATTAAAAAAGAACTGTATTGTAGCAAACAGTTGAAGCATCACTATAATTTATTTTACATTAGAAAACTTAATATGGGAATATTAAGTTATTTAAGATGTTAGGGATAACATCTTAAATAATAATGTATAACATATGATAAAAATAATTCAAAACATTTAGCAAATCCTAAAATACCAGTTTTTATCCTATTGTTAAATGTCAATGATTATCATTTATTATTTTCATTTAATCAGTCATGGTACCTAGATATGTTCATAATAAAAAAAACAATAATCATAAGCCTCATAAATTAAATTAGATGTAATTATGTCAATAAATTTACTTGTATTGAAATTATAAGTTTTTCCTGCATCACTAACAATGCTATATATAGATGATACTTATTTGTAAACAAACAATTAGTAAGAATATATGTTTTAACTAAAAGTGAGCAGTGAATTTTCATATTAAATTAATAAGAATATATCAATTCTAACCAACCATATAACAGTAGAGCTATAGAACAAAATTATCTATATTTAGAAACTCTGCATTACAACTTGCAGTTTTAGAACAAAGAAATTTTAAGTACAATTGAAAACAAATATCAATTTAAATGGTTACAATAATACAAAAGCACTAAACTAACAGCATATCTAGTAGGGTATTAACATATTTATCACAACTATTCTAAACAAGAACTGAACAATATTTGAGGTTATCTATTTAATATTAAAGTACTGCTAATTGATGCAATGACATTTTATATCACTTGATTGCACATAATGTAATTGAAAATTAAATATTAGACAAAAACATTCAGATTAGTCTAAATATTTCAAGGATAACCAATGACACTTACTGTCCTGTGTTTCCATCTCCTCGACTTGGTCCACATTGGAGTCGTTCTGCTGCCTGTCTGGGGCAGGCGTGTGATTCATGTTAGCCGGGCGCGCCACGGGGGACTCTCGCCCACAACTCTTCGATATTTCCTGAACAAACGGTGCACTTAAACATTAAGCCCTCTCGTCTGTAGACGGTCCTACATTCTGGTCTCAAAATCAGCAAATTGCACTACACATACCTTTAAAGCCAAAGGCTTGCTCCCCTTGCACTTGCCGAAAATCCGTTGTACGAATTTCAGCGAACCTTTCTCATCGATACGATTACCCTGCGGGTTTGGGATTTTGGTCTTTTTTGACAATATGGAATTAATTTTTGATGGGTGTTTACTGGCGGTGCAGCCGATGTCTGCAATTTTTAACACAAGGGCCCACTGAGTCGACAGGTACGCTAATAGCACATTCCTAATCTTGTAATCATTGCCAGATTTGCTTGGTCACTTTGTCCTTTATCGGGAGGACCCCTTTATCCACTTAAATATCCGTGAAATGAGTTAGTTTCGCAAAAATAAACAAAATGGTGGATGTTAATTTAATTTCTGACCTAAGATGTGTGGCCCGGTTTGATCGACGAATACACCATTTTATCACATTTGCTCACATTCACCCTAGTGATGTGAAAAATAGATAAATTTTACGATTTTTACTTTGTTAATGACAAATAATGAACTTTTCATAGTTATGTATTGAAAACATTGTAATAATTTTATCTTATTATCTGAGTTAAATTTATAAAAGACCTATAAAATTCAAGCATACATTATTTTTATAATAAAATTTGTCGTTTTGTCTTATTGTTAAAAATAGCAGATACAAATATATTTTTTATTGCCAGAAAACATTTATTGTATCTCATTAAACTATATTTGTAACTATTTCCATTTTATGGCTATCCTACAACAAATTGATATAACTTGTTTACCAGCCACTGGCTGGCCGCCGCACCTTTACCGTCTAGATGTGAACAACCCATTAGATATTGCCCACACCTTGGAATATAACTGGAGTACGTACGTGTTTTTTTTTTGGACGTGTCTTTACCGGACGATTTTGTTGAGCAATTTAAAATGCTTAGCCAGCCAGTTCTAGATTCAGTGACAACGCAAGGGCACCTCTGTGGGTACGAACTTCAGCTTGGGTGGCCAACCAGGGAAAGAACTATTAATAGTAATTTCCTAGCGTTTCGAAATCGACTATCAGGAGAAGGAACGCTGAAAGAAACTTAAGGTTACATCGGAGAGGGACTGTGTCGCGGTCCATACACGCAATGGTTAGCAATAATCGACTGAATTACCATTCTTTGACGCTGCTGGCTATGTCAATGTGTTCATATGAAACTAGTGTGTGTGGTGTTTGTTCACTATGATATGGAGCTACGGCTGCAAAGGCCGCGGTAATTGGATAGAGGATTAGTAGTGGATACAACAGTATATGACGCGGGCGACGTACAATCGGCGCGATGCCGCCTAACGATGTATAATTGCAAGCATTACGAACTAACTCGTCAGAATGATGCAGCGCCTTGTCAAAGTATCGACAAGACGTTGCGCACATCAAACTCGCGATCGCTTAAGATTGAGGATCGATGTTGCGGACACATAGGGAGTCAAGGGCTTTGCAATACTCTGTTTATCTAATAAAGGATGTAAACGACCGAGGTATAAGGTGAGACTATGGCATACGGCCTTGATGTTAGACCTAAAAGTCATTCTATTCTTGAAAATGGCCCCTAAATATTTAACCACTTGAACCCAGAGTGTAGATCGAAGGAAAAATTTTATGTTGAAGGTGGGTTCAGAGCACCTCTGAGAGAAGAGTATCGCTACTCTTTTCTCGGGGTTGATCTACATTTGCAACATGACCTCGATTCAAGGAAGGGTCCTAGGAGGACACTGGCTCTCTAAACTATTTGCCAGTCGAATGAAGGAAGGCTGAATAGTCTTTTCGAAATCGTCGAAAGAGACAGAATAGTTCGGGCTTGTGAGAAGAGATATAGAGCGGTTCTGATCGATTTTGAAGGATCTTGCCAGATTCCAGTAAGCCTGGTGGAAAGACGAGGTTCCGAACAAAAAGAAGTCCAACTGAGTGACATGCAGTTCAGTTATTCGTTTTTTTTTACTTCTGTCTGTAAAGCACACAGCCTCGCTCTGTTATTCTAAGTAGGACGCCAATCGTGGGCCCGAATAGAGGCGTTATTTGCTGACAACAGTACTCATACTTCTTCAGGGAATATCTAACACTGAATACTATCTACTGGAACCTTTCTGGTCACGTTGGCAATAGTGCCTTAAAGGTAAGTAAGGAGACCATTGTCACCAGATCTATTACTTTAATTGAGGGCGTTCATGGTGCCGTTAAATACGAAACTTTTTACTTAGCCGCTTTTATTTATCTACTATACGTCACTGAAGAACCAATCAATCGGAACTAGATTTTGAACAGTTTAATTTACAAACATTATCCCTCAAATTTGAAATTCAATCTAATTTGAATCTATTTTGAAATTGGCATATGTGTAAGCCGTTTCTTGACATAAATAAAAAAAGGAAAAAAAATGAATAAGAGTTGGTTATATGATTACAAATCTTTGTCTTTATTTGGTAAAATAAAAATTTGTTTAGGATTTTAAAAAAATCTATAAGTTTCAATTGAGCCAGGGCTGTATTTAAAGCCATAATTTATTGTAGGTAGGTATTTAATAATACCTATATTCTAATATAGTACGTTAAGATGCTATAATTTTATTTATTATAGTTATTAGATATGCATCAGCTTTTTTAAACCGAGTGTAAAATTATTCTGTGCAGCTAGAAAAGGGCATATTGAGGTCTCGACAAAATTAACATAATAATTTAAAAAATTATACTATTAATAAACATTAAAAGTTATTTTCATATAAAACTAAAGGAATTGAATTATTTAACATTCCCCATCCTTTTTCCTTTTATTCACGGGCTAAACAAATTATCTCTCTTGCCAATGTTACATAAATATCCCTATTTATTTATTTTTGTATCCTGACACGGTATTTTGGCCAGACCACGCCTGATGAGAAGCATAGTGTAGTCCAAAAATAACAAAGACTACCAATAGCAAAAAACCATCAATACCCGAAGCGATCATGCCAGCCTGCACAAATGTTTCTCCATGCTTCGCTTAACTAACCCAATATCATAGGACGATACGAACATGCTTGCTGGAAGACCATTCCATAGCCCAACGACTCGGCAAAAGCAAAAGTTAGAGAACTTCTTAGTCCTAGCCAGGATGTGATTTACCAGAAAGCTGAGGCTCCATAAAACCGTGCGCGTAGTTTTGCTACGGAAGGGAGAGGGTGGAACATTTTTATATTCATCTTATTAGGGAATTATTTTGCTCTTTGAAGGGATCCTCTGGTATGATGTTATGATTTTAAAAAAAATGGGATTTTTTTGTAAGGACTATAGAGGATATGGAACTTTAGAATTTAAATCATATATTTATGAGTGATTCAAGAGTATAAATATATTTTTTTAGCTAAAAATATTCATTAAAACACCTGCCACGAAAAAATGTGCGCTCACTCCATCCACCAAATCAGCTGATTGGCTTATCTGAAACTAGACGAAATGGCGGCATTTTAAATCTGTAAGCTTAAATGAATGGAATGAAAAGGAAATTTTGAAAATTTGATTTTTGACTGACTTTGGAACAATCATCTTAAAGTATAATTTAATGTTATAATGGTCTATTTTATACGTCTATATGTGCTGAGTTGACTCTATAAATTTGAAGTAAATTAACAAAGTTGTTCTCGACATATAATGGAGGAAAATTTTTTAACATATAGTTTTGATAAAAACGCCTTTGATGTTTCGATTGCATTTGCAGTTACAGCTATAAAATACCAAACACACCATTAACCTGCGATACCTAATCCTTAAAGCACGTTTTCCTCTTTCTTAAAAGGTTTTGAGAGCAGACTTTTCTGCTTCTGCTGCAATTCTAGCAGTTTTAGTAACACCACTAGCTCGCCGCTTGGATTTCAAGATTCGCGTTTCATCGAGTTTTTTCTACATAAGCATGCGCTTCGCTTTCTGTATACCCCACTCAACGCTATAATCGTAATTAATTTTAGAACCCTATTTTGGGGCGAACCTCCAAATCAACAGCCGATGAACAATTCATCCTTAAAGAAACCTTCATAGATAGGTTTAATTTTTTCTAAGACACAGGTATAAGGCCAACAGGACATTATAGGGTCGGTCTCTCAGCGCTCAGCTCAAAGCTCGGAACTGTTGTCTCATCTAACTATTATATCTTTATAATGCTTTCGAATTTTGAAAAATCACCTTACCACCATATTTAATTCATATTAAGAAATCATTTAATGAAAAAAAAAAAACAAATTTTCGAACCTATCAAGCCAGGGATCTCCCTTAATTGAAAAGGATAGCGTAAAAAAATAATATCGATGATGATTTAATATTGAAGTAATAATTTTTAGTTTAATGCGAGTATTATAATGTTAGTGGGAATATTTGTAATGTATGAAAATAATAAACATGTAAACTAGTTACCTGACATTTACCAGAAGATTTTTTTTTACATACGGTATAACATGAAAGATTCAGCTGTAGTCTAATTTTTGGAAATCATGGAGTAACAGAATTTTACAAAGACCAGTCATCATTTTAGAAAATGTGCAGGGCACATCGATGCAATATTTACTATAGGGAGATAAGGTTTAGGACAAAAAGAATATAGTAATAGTTTAGGACATACTAAAAATCTTAGGATTGTAACTTACATTTTCTGAATCCAGTCCTGATCGTTTCATTCGCGTCTGTTGTGTGATGGGTCAAATGTCGAAATCAAAACATTTGAAAACTAGAATGCACTTGTAAATAATATGTAGTCAGAAACCTGTGGTCAGAAACCATTAAACTTCTCGTTTCAATGTTTCAAAATGTTCCCAGTTAATCACAAAACTATATTTGTGCTTGATCATACTCCGTACTTTGGTATATCATCGGATTATCCAATAGATTTCGATGTAACTAAAAGTCGTGCCCCAGGTTATGTTCCATTACCACCTATTTGCAAATCTCTTTGGACTTGCAGTGTTGAGGCCGCCGTTGAGTATTGCCGAATAGTGTGGGATTTATTTCCAGAAGGTAAATTGGTAAGAAGTTCACAGTGTTTCAATTAACAAATCCTTAAACAAACTTAAAGAGTTAATATGCATTTACTGTTCATGTTCAGCTTCTATTTGTAGTCATTTCGATGTATTTACATACTTTCTAAGTGTGATTTAGAATCGTGATACCATAGAAGCTAAATTCTGCACTTTTAATCTTTTAGTGACATATGCTGGTTGTTGTTAAATATATATACAAACCTAATCTTTTAGTCGGTTGTTTTTACTCAAACCTATTTCATGAACCCTTTCAATTAAAAGTAAAGTATCAATTTCAAATCACACCTCAATTTAGTGTTAAAAAAATATTGCATACCCATTTACAGAACCAAAGTTATTAGATAGACCAACTTGATTTACTTTTAACTTCAATTGTTCCATACCAAACTGTTTTACTAAATACTAAATTGTCACACAAAGTAGTGAGTAGTATGTATAGCTTAAAATAAGGTTTATTATATTGTATAACAATTCCTGCTTTATATTTCAGGTTCGATTTATTGTAAGTGATTCTGCTGCACACATTCTTAACACATGGACAACTTCTCAACAAAATTTGACACATGTAAGTAGTACTTTCTTGTCATTAATAATATTCTATTGAAAACATGGGAAATGTTTGTAATGCATCTGTAAATAACAATTTTGAAATTGTGTTAAAAGTGTGATATCTCTTTTATAAATTCAATTTTTTTTAAATAAATAAGACTAAAGAGATCTTATAGAAAACTAGCAAATTACTGTTTTACAGAAATATATTTTCCAGTTACCTGAGTTAATGTTTAAATAGGTGTAATTTTATAAGTTTTAATATTCCAATGTAATATATGGTAAAAGTCCGTATTATGAGACACATTTTCAGGTTGGTCGTACATTACCGCTATTATATAATCTGTTTAAGTCAAAAATACTATTTAAATCGTATCATACAATTGTCTTATGATTATTTAATTAATATAGCTAGTTTTTATTGAATGTTAATTTGTAAAAATAATATTAATAGCCTTTTATGAGAGGAACCTCTATGTCCCTATTTATGAGACACTTAAAAAGTAGATGGCCCCAATGTCTCATGATGTATGTCCCTATTTTTGAGACACTTTAGAAATCAATAAGACTGATTTTAAAATAACTATTTATTAATTTTAAATCACAATACTTATAAAATAGATAATAAACTTGAATCTGAAATAACAAATAATTAGTCTTTACTAAATTAAATGACAAATAAATGAAAATTATAAAAATATTTAATTCACTTTTCTTCTTTAATTTTCTTCTGCAGTTCTTTTACTTTGTCCATCAGTTTTGTCTTTTCTTCTTGTAACTTTTTTTTATTACTTATAGGCGAACGCTTGACCTCAATCACACCTGGTGGAAGGTGAAGATGAGTCCGACGATGAACCGCGTTTGCCCAGCAAATGCCTATTCACTCTTCTCTTAAAGACTCCCAGGTCATAACATCGCGGAAATACTGCCTCTGGAAGCGTATTCCATTCTTTAGCCGTTCGTATGATGATTGTAGCAGCAAATCTTTTCGTGCGAATATAAGGAACATCCACCACATACGGATGGTATCCCACACGATGTCTAAGTGGTTTGCGGTGGAATGGTGTACCTTTTTCTGCCAACACGCTCTCTGCTTCAGGACAGAGGAGTAAGCTGCTTTCATCACAGTTAAAAATTCTTGTAGAAGAAATACTACATACATTTTTACTTTCAAAATACGCTCCAGACTTTTTAAGCCACTCTTGCAATTCTTCACAAGTGACAGCTGCTCTTGTAACACACAAATGTTGGGGTTTCCTTATAGCTAATTCTGAATGATGTTTTCTAAACCCTTCATACCAGTGGCGACTAGGACGACTATCTGTAAACGGAGTTTTTACAGCTAATTTTTGGACATATTTTTGAACACAATCCAATAACTCAGTTTTTGTTACAGGTGCTCCCATTGCAGCCCTGTCCAGCACCCATTTGACAATATCATGTTTTCCCTGAGACGATAAGACTGTTTCTGGTTCTGATTTTTTTTTATCTCATCTAGTCCAATACTTTCATTCCTGCTACGAGTAGCCACAGGTACTCCGAAGGCAACGGCTGCTCTCCGTAATGATGACCCAATATCTTTTATTGCTTTTAAAGCATTTTCTACATCTATTGGGTCATATTTAAGTCTTTTATCAATCACTTTTGAACACAACACTTTCTTTTTTGCTGATTGAGACGGCTGTTGTTTCCCCATTACTCCGATTTTCAATATTTTTTTGTTTTACTGTTCACTTTTGACACGTAACCTAAAATATTTCATAAATTAATAAAAGTATAAAAAACCTTATTTTAAATAATTAATTAAATTCAAATAAATAATTAAGATAAAGGTCAGCGAGGTCCGCTTCGGTACTTTCGGACTTGGTGTGTGCTGGGCTACTTGCCCAGTCGACGTCGCCAATTTGGTGATGGAGCGCGGATTGCGGGTGAACGGCTGGGTAAAAGCCCAGATCCGTCTGACAGAGCCTCGCGTGCTTCGGTGTTTCCGCTGTTTGGAATCCGGGCACGTGAGCCAAAAGTGCAGGTCCGGAACGGACCGTAGCGGACTTTGCCACCGCTGTTCTAAGCCGGGCCTCAAGGCCCAGGAATGCGACGGGCGGGCCTATTGCTTGGTGTGCGCCGCTGCGGGCAAACCTGCCGGCCATCGCGTCGGCAACCCAGCGTGTGCCGCCGCAAAGAGGCCCGTCCGCAAACGGAGAGGGGTCGTCTACCACAGAGACGCCCAAAATGCCGCCCCCGCGGCATTGGAGACACAGGAGGAATCTACGATTGCTCCTGTACCGCGGGAGGAAGACCACGCTTCGGCTCCGCCGAACTTCTTGCGAGGTCCTTCCTACGGAGGGTCGGGCTGTCTGGCTGAGGGGCCAGCTGTCTGACAATGCTCCGGTGGTGTAGTGTGTGGTCCCACACACCACAAGGCGGTGGGGTGGCGACCATCTGCCTCCCCTACTTTCACGGCGAACCCGTAATGATGGGACGCGTAGGGCCGGGCTCTGGGAAGGCGAGCAGACATACCCCTCGGCCCTAAAGCGCTTGACGGACCACCCCGGGGGTTTTAGTCGGTAAAAGTCCGGCATACCGGGGGGTGGCCCTCACCACCCCCTTACGATCCATGAGGATTTCCCCGGGTTAACAAAAAAAAAATTAAGAAAAAAAAATTTGCAAAATTAATGTTTTGATTTTAGGTTAGGTTTTGAAATTAACGTAATTAAATTGAAAATACTTACTCAGAAATAACTATTTGAAGTTATGCTGATAAATAATTTGTTATATTTAATCATTTTACTTTTTTAATACTAAAAATGATTGATATTTTAATTAAAAACGCATAACAGTACACTGTCTCATTAATGGGGACAATCATAAGACTTGATGTCCGTATTGAGTGATACGCGGTGTAAAGTGTTCCATATTATTTAACATAAATTAAATTAACATAAATTCAAATAACATACAATATCTATAATTTATAAGCTTTTAGATAACACTTACATTATGTATATAAATATAATAAAATATATAATTTTATCCAATTAAAAAACTGTACAGTGGTTATTGTTCAACAATTTTAAGCCACGGTTTTGAATGCTAACAACAAACCTCGTACTTTTTTAATTATTTATTAAAACATACAACTAATAATTAACAATTAGACTCGTTAATTTCTTTCAAAAACGATAAAATTATGTATTTATTATATTTTTTAAAAGTATAATTTGGTATTCTTTTTATAAATTATTATATTCACATTGTGTATCATAAATAGAGACAGTGTCTCATAATATGGACTTCTACCGTAAATTTTAAATCATGCACCTTTATTGTTTAATAAATATTGCTCAATGAAAGACTAATAGGGTTACATTTTATTGGTAATAAAATTAAGATATGAACACAGTATATTTCCTGGTTGAGCATAGAAATATTAATGGTTGTAACCATTTTACATTTATATATTGTGTGTAATGTGGTTAGATAGTCAACATTTTTAGAATACAACACATGATATTTTTTGTCAATATTGTTAAAAATATAACTTTTGATTACCAAATGTGACTAGAAAATCTTAAATGAAGTGCCAGGGAAGTGTGGAAGCATGTTTCTAAACCAAACTTAAAAATAAAAGCTAATGAGATTTTAAAAATATACCCATCTTTTTTTATAGATATTAAATGGCCTGTGTTTGGTGGGCCAAGTGCGTCGTGGCGCAGGCGGTGATGTCGTTGGTCTGTGTGCGGCTATTGAGTCTCTGGGTGAATCTTCACCCATTCAAACTTCAGGGCCTGCATCTGAAAGACTATTTCAAAATCGGTAATATGAGTTGTGCTTTGACTACAAAATTAGGTGCAACTTGCACCATAAATTAAATCTAGTTTAGACTTGTAAAACACAATTTGATTGAGACTTAATTCAACCTCAGTGGTGATTTAGTTTTGACAATTGTTGAAACTGTATAATGCTACCTTGCGAGACAATTAGTACAGTTTATTGCTAAATAGCGTTTTATACAAGTTTCGACTAGATTTAATTTGTTCCTTTAAGCCACCCTAAGTCATATAATTTTTAATAATTTAAATTAATTTCTTTAAATACTTGATATATGATTTTTTTACTTATGTATGTAAAATGTGATATGGGTGAGCTTATATGGAATTATAGTTAAATGTATCATTGGTATTTATTTATAATATGAAATTAAGTAATTACATTACACTGATTTCAACAGTTTAATTTATTTGTTTTATGTATTATGGCTTTCTTTTAAACATAACTCTCCACAAATGTCTGTGTCACAAATCTACAGTCTAAATGAGCCATATGGCTCAAAATTCATGGAGGACCCATAATTTGGCTTTATATTTATTATAATTTTGTGTGTAATGTGACAATTAATATGGATTTTCAGTATAATAATATGATCAAATTGTCAAAACTTCAAAAACGCTGAAAGTTTATAAAATTGATCAAGAGATGAAATTGACAAAGATTAAAGTGAAAAACGACTTCTGTACCAAATAATTATCGTGATTATTATTTTTAAAACAATAAAAGTGGAATTACTTTAAAAAACAACACTTTCCTTTTTTTTCCTTAAAAAACAGAATGACACTTGTATAGCTTATGAGTGGCTTATGGACATTGGGTGTTTTTGCATATGAAATTTATGTTTGTAAATGTAGTTGCTTCACAGTAGTAGATTAAAGTGTAGGGCAAAATGCTATTTCAACCGTAATTAAAGGATTCTTGTGTTTTCGTGACGTACCAGGGGCCGAATAATCTGCATAACCAGCGCCAGAGACGATGATTCTATAAGAAGTTTAGCAGAAATAGCTCTCAACACTTTGGTCCAGCAAAATAAGAAGGCTTCTTTAACTCCTGCAACTGCAAACACTGATGCTGCCGAGACCCCGTAAGTGCAATGTTTTTTATACTGGCTAGATAAAGTGAGTATAGCGCACCTGATGGTAAGTACAGCGTAGTCCAAGAATAAATGATTACCGAATGACAGGAATCTATTGACTATCACCGTCGTCATTTCGGTCCACATATATCTATGAACAACTGGAGATACACAGACTGAAACTGAAACACGACATATTAAAGAGAGTTACTATGATGGCACTTGTATTTGTGTACTGTGGGCACGGTTCAGTTCGGGACATCACCCTATATCCAAAATGTTTTTTTTTATAATTGCTATGCTTACAAAACCTGACAAATGCAATATCAAAACATTTCAAGACAAATTAAAAAACTGCCTACTAATTTAAATAAGTTTATAAAGAAAAAAAATTCTTGACATATTAAACATTTAGTTTTTTTGTAAATACTGAGTTTCCAAAGTGGATTCCGAATACATAAAAATCATATTAAAAAAAAAAATGTTTTGCAGATACAGCGACAAAATAATTATAAATCCCATTGTAGTCTATTCCAGGATATTCCTGCAAACCTAAAAACAAATACGTGTATCTTTACATTCTATGTTTTCCAGTTTCTTAAGGCATGATTTGTTGCTATGTTGACGTCGGTCGAGCGTACGAATAAATACTATGTCTCATGTGACACTGCACAGTCGTGCTGACGTCACGGCAAATAAATTGCTACATTCGTATGCTCGACCGACGTCAGCATAGCAATAAATTAAGCTTAAAACAATATGAGAACCTTTCTTTTGTTGATTACACAATTTATTGTAATAAGATGTGGATGACAATAACATTGAAAACAGTCATAAGTTGCATTGCTTACTCGCTTTTTATTAAGGGCGTTTAACTATGCTATTGATTTATTATTTCTGATAAATTTATTGTTCACAGTCTACTGATGACTTGTAATATGTAATCTGTAATTGCATTTTATATTATCGTACAAATGTCATAAGTAAAAAAATTAATCAATACATAATAATATGATAAATTTATTCGTCGGCCGACTATATAATATTACTAAGATGAATTATTTTTTTGAGAGCTGTTATATATACCGCCTTACTTAAAAAAGCATTTCTAAGATAATTTATGATTTCAACTAAAAAAATGCATGTTATACTATGGTGAGCGAATACATATATTGATACTAATCATCATTAACAAAAAAAAAAGACAATATGTACTTTTATTTGATAAAATAATAAAAAAGTATACGTGATTGTAATCTATCGTTATTTATTAAAGACGTATCGGAATCGTTAATATACACATATTGATTAACGGCAGTAACTGTACACGGCTTTGCTGCCTTATCTCAGAAACGACTTAACCAATTTTGATGTGGTTTTCTAGTGATTTCCATAATACATACATTAGTATGTATTATGGAAAGTTCAATTTAGTTCCAATCGGTGCATAAATAAAAAAAGTTATGTCAGCTTAAAAAAACACGTCGATCATTTATTGAAAAGAAAATGGTATAAAATAACTCTTCAGGTAATTTGGTTTAAATACAAATAATAATTATACATGTAACAAAAGTGTAACTGATCGCTCTTTTTTTTTGTTTTTTTTTTATTCTATTTATTTAAGGGACTTTTACGTGTGTACGTATGTCAGCCCCATCGTACCCTAATACAGAAATACCTAACATATTACATATGGTGCCATTGATCTGAAAAAGCCAGACGCCTCATCAGATAATAGTTCTGTTAAGATTTTGTTAAACATCCCGATGTCAAGTCTGTTCAGAGCAAAGGCACTCACAAACGCCTCCCTCACAGGTTCAGATCGGACACATTCCATCAACAAATGGTGGATATCATCTATGATTCCACAATTTACACACAGTGGAAAATTATTGAGTTTCATAAGATGTTTAAATTTGTTAGATGGAATGTGTCCGGATCTTAGTCTGTGTGCCACTGACACCAACTTCCTGCACAAAGTTGTTCTAGAAAACCAGGGTAACTGATCGCTCTCTGTACATGGAAAACATATTAGAAAAACAAATTTGAATGGCCTTTCTTAATGTCATATACGGAAAAAAAAAATCAGAATGTTTATCTGTTTTTTGCGCACTAATATTATAAACCGTTTAACATGATTGATTACCTTAAAAGGCAGCTTTTTATTCTTCTTATTATTGGGACTTCTGTTAACGCGTCAAAAATGTAACAATGCTGCGGGCAGCAGCTAGTTTATTTATAATTACTAAAATTCGCAGAGAAATGTGTAAAATGAGATTATCCGTAGAAATATATGATAATAGGAATTGTTTTTCAAAATATATAATACTAAATAATAATTATTACATTATTACAGATTGTTGGTGGTTAACTACTGTCATCTCGTTATAATTAATGTGACACCTGAAAAAGCTGAAACTAGAGTTAATAATCAACAATTAACTGAGGTAATTACTTTTTTAATATATTAAGCATAAAAACAAATATGTTATTTAACCTCTTGCCTTACGATTAAATCTCGAAGGATAGTACGCGTGCAGACAATTAAATTTAGCGCAATTATATTAAAGTTAATTTAGCTAGAATATTAAAAATACCATGTGCAACAATAATAATATTTTTTACAAGTTTAAAGAAATACATATAAAAAAAATATATACTACGGGCGTCGCCCGTCAAATTCGCATTTAGTACAGAAAAACTTGACAGACGAGGCCCGTCATTTCCACTGAAGGGGTTAACTTTGAATCTTTTAACTGCGTAATAATCATCCTGGGAACGTGTTCCATTCATCTTATGATATTGATTTCTTAGATAATTATGTAAGTTGACATGATTGTAGCGACTAGTGGCATTTTCATGTCTTTCGATGGATGATTCCAATGTTAAAAATGTTATTTGATATTTAGTCTTTTATTTATAAATTTTGACTCGAATTTATTATTTCAGATGGTAAGCACTAACCCATGGCAATATAGCCGTGAATAGAAAGTTCAAAATACAGTCGATCTCGCTTTAATATATGTATTTACTATTTCTTGCTCTCTCTCTTTGCTTCTTTCCTTTTCCCATGAACCAACTATATCTAAAGGCTTTTTCTGTCAATAGTCTCCAGGGTCATGAACAGTTTGCATAATCCTGACTCGTCACAAAGATAACACCATGCTTGAAAGCAAGCATGATGCCGTTAAAAAAATGACAAATAACAGTAAAGAAAAACCTATTATCGGTAAACCTATTTTGGGCTACCCTGTACTTTTCATCAGGTGCACTGTAGTCACTGTGTCAAGCCAGTGTAAAAAAGTATTTTTTTTTTAAATATTGAACGACTTAACTTAGACTATATATTTCTTCATTTGGTATTGGTTATTGTTTGTGTTATTTTTAAGATACTTTAGAGAGTCTATTTCCTGTAACAGATGGGAGGTGGATTAATGGGTGTGGAAGTTATTGTGTCCCGCGCCAGTGCCTTGGCTAACCTTTTAGGGCAGCTGGTGCTACCACATTACGGCCTTGCGACCACCACTGTCACTGGAATCCCAATGAAGGTAACTGAATTTTAACACTACAGTCCAAAAACAACTGCATCTCCTTTATATAGTATAAAATAAAACCGCTTCGTGTGTCTATCTTTGCTACTTTTTCAATTACATATCGCGTTATAACGTCACTGGTTTGCAAATGTATTCCGGATCTTTCTATATAATATCGAGGGGTGACAGGTTATTTGGTTTAAGAGACATTTTTTGGTGATATAGTAATATATATCGAGAGGTGAAAGGCTATTTGGTTTAAGCGACATCTTTTGGTGATATAGTAATATATATATATATATATATATATATATATATATATATATATATATATCTTCGAAATCAGCGTTTTTTACCGATCCCAAAAATATTTATATTACTATATCACCGAAAAATGTCCCTTAAACCAAATGGCCTTTCACCCCTCGATATGCATTTCTGCTAAATTTAGTAACACCAGATAATTCTCATGGGATGCGCTGGCAAAATCTTAATGGTGTATCCGTAATGTTTCGCAAAACCTGCTTGCCTTTCTCTTTTCACGTATATCTCAGTAAAATAATTGCAAATACATGACAAGCAGATGTTTGCGAAATACGAATCTTTTGTTCCGAATGCACCATAAAAGTTAGGTTATATCAATGTGTGTGACTTTTAGAACTTAATAATGTAAACAAATACTAAAGACAGCATAATTATGTCTATAATAATAATATTTAGTAACAATTGCACACATTGACCTAGTCCCAAATTAAGCTTCCGCTTGTATTATGGCTACTAGACAAAGATATACATACTTAAATACATATACAGGGATACAGGTAACTAACGCAAAACCTCTTAAGGGTGACTTTGGTATATCAAGACTAACAACTTTAGTTTTACGACTTTTTCTAATTCAGTCCTTTTTTCCATAAAAAAAATAAATAAATCAAATTTGTAGTTCTTATCTTCTTAACTCTATGAAAGGCGGCGCGATGCAACGGGCAGACGATTTCGTAGCATCAGCTGACTGAACTTTAAACATAGAGCTAACGACGGATAGACATTCCCACTAAAATTAAAAACATATATATCTTAGGATGTGTTATGTTTTGGCAAAAGTTATAGAGCAAAAGTTGTTAGTCTTGATGTACCTGAGTTACCTTTAAGAGGTTTGGCGTTAGTTACCAGTAACGTTGTATGCAACCATGACTCGTGACAAACTCATCTGCTCATCACAGAAAAGTTTACCACTGCCGCGACTCGCACCCAGGACTTTTAGCATCATAAGTAGGGTCGCTACAAACTGTGCTATCGAGCTGTCTACCTGTTGAGGGTGTTCCAAAGTGACCTTTTTTGTGTTTTAAGGTTATATTAAATTCATTTTAGGAAGAACAAAACGCAAGCTCTAGTGCGAACTACGATGTGGAAATAATACATTCCGCTGAAGCGCACGCAGGTCTCAGAGCAGCGCAAACACCGGAAGAAGCAGCGGAATCGGTTAGTTATATATTAATATATTATTGATTATGCGAAATGATCGGCTTTTACCAGGTGTTGTGTAAATATGAAACCGGAATTCGCCTATAGATGGTCCTAGCTGGCAATATAATCATCGTCGATTGGCGTTATTGGCGCCATTTGTTTTGTTTACACCTGATACAGATTTCCAACTCACGATAATACAAGTTTCGTACAACAGGACAGTTTGTAATAGCTTTGAACATGTCAAATTTCGTGCCTGGAAACTAAGATTTGCCGACATCATTGATTTTCTGCTACCATCTAAAAAAACTGCTGCAGAATCTCATCGAATGCTTGTCGAAGCATGCTCTAGGTAAATCACAATGCTTCGAGGGGTTTAAAAAATTCAAAAGTGGCGATTTTAACGTGAGGAATGAACAACGTGGGAGACCACCTAAAAAATTCGAAGACAACGAATTGCAAAAATTGTTTGATGAGGATGACTCTGAAACGCAACAACTACTCGCCGAACAATTGAACGTGACATGAGAAGCCGTCTCCATACGTTTAAAAGCCATGGGGGAGATTCAGAAGATGGGAAAATGGATTCCACATGAATTGAACGAAACACCGAAAAACCATTTGCGAAATCCTGCTCGCGGTACAAAAGGAAGTCGTTTCTCCATCGAATCGTCACTGGCGATGAAAAATGGATATATTTTGAAAATCCTAGGCGTAAGAGATCATGGGTAACTCCAGGCGAACCATCGACATCGGCTGCAAGGCCAAATCGCTATGGACGGAATAGTAATCTATTACGAGCTGTAAAACCTAGCGAAACTGTTACTACTAAACGCTACCGACTTCAAGTGATCAATTTGAACCAAGCTTTGCTTCAAAAAGGACCAGAATATCAAAAAAGGCAACACAAAGTGATTTTGCTCAATGACAGAGCACCATCACACATTGCAAAAATGTTCCAGGAAACCATTGAGGCGCTCAGATGGGAAATAGTTCTGCATGCGCCTTACTCACCGGACTTGGCTTCGTCCGATTACTACCTATTTACATCGATGGGACATGCACTGGCTGAGCAGCGCTTCGCTTCTTACGAAAATGTACAAAAATGGCTCGATGACTGGTTTGCCTCAAAGGAGCAACATTTTTTTTTGCGTGGCATCCACAAATTGTCAGATAGGTGGGAAAAATGTAGAGCTAGCGTTGGGCAGTACTTCGAATAGAATATTTTTTATCATTCCCGTACAATAAACGACTACTTTCTATAAAAAAAATCCGGTTTCATATTTACACACCTAGTAAGTGTGATTGTAGATAAGGCTAAAATAAATTGTAGAAAATAAATTGGTGTAGTTCATAGGGCTCTTTAGGATTTTTTTTTTTACTTGTCACTTGTGGAAAAATTTTGCTTAGGACTATCAAAACCGCTGTGATGGCAGCGACCCCAGTGTGTCAGACTCCTACTGACTAAAAAACTCCGGGATGTCCTTGCAATTACTCCATCCGGGCCTTGGGCTTAGATTCCATTTATCCAGATTCTTCCAGATGCCCGGGGAACACCCCGTTTAGGCTTCATCGCTGGGAGGGGTGGGTGTAGAAAAGCCCACTCATCTAAATCTTCCTCACTGGCGGCGCACCGGACACTGCACGCCACTTCCCTCTTATCCGGGCAGCAAACTCCCTCAAATTTAATGCTAGTTCATAGGGCATCGTTTAATTCAACCTGTGAAGCTTAGCTGTTAAAGTACAATTGGATATCCTTAAAAACTGTATATACATATAATTGAAACAAACATATTATAAAAACAAAGTAACATAGCGAGTTTGGTGTTCGAATGTATATGGTAGCGTATTGTATAAATCACCAGAGCACCCAGACAAAAAAATATTTAATCAGCGATAGCGCTAGTGGAGAAGTGTAAAATGTATAAGATTTGATATAAACATTTTCGAAGTATCACGTCAACAATTTGTCAATTCCATACATTTTGCACTATTCTACTAGCGTTATCGCTGATCTATTGTTACTTTGTTTAAGCTCGTAGGCTTCTCGCAGGCAGGTCGCACCGGTTTGTATGAATTAATATGTAAAGGCGTCCATCCAGGCCAGGACGGCTTTTCTTTTTTTTTATTTAGTTCACATACCGGACGTCACACAACTACATACAAAACATAAACAGAACTTAAAACAATCATACTAAAGGTTTGTCCTCAAAAAGTGTTATAATAAATAAATCAAACAAAGAATAAACGAATAACGGAAATACGTGCTACGCTTGCACGCACTGCAAAATCTTATGCTTGGCTGAGGGAAAGGAAGAGTGAAAAATATCGAAAGTTTTACAAATGCTATTATAAATAGAGAATATTCTACTGAAAAGGGAGTGCTTACCGATATTAGTTTTATAAAATGGTATAGAAAAAGGCCTACTTATCTACTACTTTGACGAGGGATTGAAAATTTCCACATAAATGGATACAGGGTGGTACATCGAGACCCGGCAACCGTTGCTGTAAGGATCCGAATCGCACCTTAACAATCCTCATATAAACAAACTAGGTGGTCCTTCGTTGGTGGACTCCGCGCGGCGCCGAAGGAGGCGCCAGCGGGTGCAGCGGTCCGCTCTGGAGAGTTACTCCAGCTGACGTCGCATCTCGGCCCTCAGCCTGTCTTGTCAACTTTCTACTCAACGGCAGATCTGTCACTCTTGAAGTTCCCAGGTAGCCTAGATACTCAAGTAATCATAACTAACTCGGTCTTAATACTCAGTTACATCATTGCGGAGAAAAAAGTTGAGCAAGAAATGTGGTGGGCAGTTTTTGAAAATTCAAACCGTACTGCAAGAAATTGCAGGCAAGATCTTACCAGTAACTTGCCAATACCACTTGTGCAACAGATATTATTAATATTAACATTTAGTGTAAACAGGACCACAACACTGCGCAAAAAATTGCGACAACAACTTTTTAATATAAACTCAGCTTTAATGTAAATGTGCAACTTGCGTAAACTTCAAAATTTGCACAAGTTAATCTTTGGGGCTATGTCGTATGTATTATTTGGTATGGTGGTGGTAAGATAGACCTACCTTAGGCTATAACGTAGATGATAGACATGAAGTAAGTCCAGACAGCATGTCTATAGGCTTTTATTGTAGCACAGTAAGAAGGCACAGTAAAACTAAGCAAGCGGAAGTATGTCAGTCCAAGTAGAAAGGAAGTAGACAGTACAATAATAGAAATATGAACACAAAAATAACGATTACTAGAACAGTACAATTAGCGAGCGAGTGTTGCGTGGTATCCTATCGAGTTTGATATCGAGACTGTTTTACCGGCTGCGCGGGCGGTGGAGCGCTGGAGTCGCGTCTGTTTGTGCAATCCCCCCGTTCGCGCTTGTATACAACGGCTCTCAACCTTAGAGCCGTTGTCTGTGTTCCCATCGCGCGACACGATATATAGAAACAAAGATCAAGGGTGTTAGTATGAAATGTATTGATAGAATTACTTAGATGAATAGGTAAAAATATAATAATGTTATTTAAAATAGTTATTGGTTATTGGTTAGTATAGAAGAAAAAATTAGAAAATAGATAATGTAAAGGTCATAAATAAATAGATAGGCCACAGGGCTATTTCTGGGTGGTTACACAAAAGACTTGCAGCAAGTTGGATTTGCAAAATTTCGCTTGCAGCACTTGTTTGTTTGATTTGTTAAACCAACTTCTGCAAATTTTATTTCTAGTTTAATCCGTACTTAAATCACGAGAATTGTTTCTCAGGAAAGGAGGCGGTAGGTCCGCTTCACACGTGTTGGCAGCACAAGGCGGGGAGCTGTGGATAGGAGCGCTGGGGGGACGCACGCCTTATGACGATCCTCCTGCACTCTCAGAGGGTGCTGGCGGGCGTGTTGTGGATTACAGGTACATTTTTTTACACTTTTACGATAAAGCGGCCTCACAAAACCTAATTAAAAGTACAGTGATGTCTAAAAACAGTCATCGCTGAAGGACAAGAATCCATTGCTATGCCGTCGTCCTGCTCTCCCATATACAATGTCATTTTTCTAGGCTTAAGTGGAGGTTTTTTTTTTGTATCCCGGGGTAAAATCTTACATAGGACGATCAGGGACGCTGTTAGGGCAGCGACCCCGCTGTGTCAGACTCTTATTGACTTAAAACCCCCGGAGTGTCCCTCTGATTGCTCTACCCGAGCTTGGGAAGCCAAATTCGTCCAGACGAGGTTTAACTGGAGATATACGAACTAATCGCAAGACAAACTGACCTGAGTGCTGATAATTAATTAAAAAAAATTGTCAATATTGTTAGTTATTTAGTTTAATATTGTTTGGCTTAGATTAACTAAAAAAAAAAAATTAAAGGTCAGAGCCACGGGCGTATGGATGAATTTGGTTTCCCAGGCCCGGGTGGAGCGATAAGAGGGACGCCCCGGGGGTTTTTAGTCAGTAGGGTCGCTACCCTCACACAGACCTGATGGTCCTATGCAGGATTTTCTCCCGAGGTACAAAAAAAAAGAAAGGTTTTAGGTTGCATATACTACCAATAATACGACGAGTTAATAATAAATATATACGTATACAGACACATCTGTTTATTCGTATCTAAGCTGCCACGCGAAATTTATGCTTTTTCTCTAACCCAAAAGTACCCAACTTGCCTAAAGAAGTTTTCACTTCAACATTCATGATGTAATATTTCAGGATAAAAGAATTCGGAGCGCTAATGCAGCAGAACAGATTGCATCCGTTGCGCGGCTCCGGGGCCAACGCGCGGGCTCGAGCGCGGCTCCAAAGGCACACTACCTACTGGCCTCTCACCATATCATCGACTCTTATATTCAACTTAGGATCGGTGAGTAACTTGTACTATATAACCCACATCGTTCTAAAAACTTGGCCTTTTAACTTTTGGTCTGCCGGTTACAATTTTTCCCCCGGAACTATGTCACGGGATTCTTCAAGAAGACAGTGCAGTGCGCTTCTTCATTGACAATGCAATAATAACGCTCCTTGTGTTGCAATTGTCCACAGGTGACGGTAAATCTGTTTGCCGACAAAAGATAAAAAAAAAACTTTATGTTAAGGGTACACATGAATATTCTTTATATTATATTACTGTAATGGGATAGTGGATAAGGAATCGGCAATCAGGTCCAGAATCGCGAACAGTCATAGGTTTGAATTCTGGCACACCAATTTTACATAATTTGTGTAATCATTGGGTACATTATAATGTTTGAGTGAATTCTACGCAAAGTCAAAGAGACGTCTATAAATCTCAGCTTAAGATTCGCCTTTCTAACAGTTAACATCAGAATCGTTCGTTACTTAGACCACGTGATGCGCCGTAATGATACCATGGAACTCCTGGTCATTCAGGGAAGAATAAACAGAGCCTCCGAAGACGGAAGGTTTCCGCTACGTTGGACCTAAATTAAAGTTTTAACCAACGCGTCGATGAATAAAAACGCTTGCTAAGTAACCGGGACAAATAGAGCGCTGTAGTGTTGCGCGCCTCCAAACTTTACGCCTGACCATGATAGCTTTGTCAAGAATTTTTTTTTACACTGGCTAGAAAAATTTAACTACAGTACACCTGATGGTAAGTACAGCGTAGTTCAATAACGAAAGCGACTATCAAAGGACGAAAATCTATTGAGTGTCCGTCGTCATATCACGACTGAAGGTCTCTAGGTATATGATTGTACGGTTGAGAAAACCTCAACTTGTAGCAAGTCACAATGATTGATACATCGCTGTTGACTACACTTAAATAATAGAGTTCGCATGCTTTTGTTACAATAAAATTGTCACTAATCTCACATATCAGAGGGTGCTTACATAGATCACAGTGTAAGCGAGTATTGCTTTTTATTTTTAGATCATGGAACCTCTAACCAGACTTGTGGTGCAAGAGTCCCTGACTGATGAAGAGGTGGAACAGTGTCGAACTGTTTTGCTGTCACTACTTGGCATGGAGTCTAGGCACGAGTTTCCTTCGTTACAATTACCTACTAGTGTAAGGTAATGGGATTTCTTGTACTTATATTTGTTAACTGAACTACTTTTGTGACTAATTTCGGTTTGTTTAGTGTTACCGAGATCATATATAAATCGCTCAGCTAGGATTAATATTTGAGATCTTTTGAATAAATGCACAGTTGCGTAAATTGACATGGTTTAAACTAGCAACCATACTTACCATAGACTTCGTACAATTTAGACATGAGCTCACAAGATAGGGACCTCTATTTCGTACAAGTTGATAAATCATATGATGTTCACGTCCTATTTTACAATGGAGGATGAAAGCTTTCTAAAATTTTGCTGTGTCTATTTGAACTGCAAAATCACGAAATAAATTAAATTGATTTCGATGATACTTAAATACAAAATGACAAAGAAATTGTCATTTTTTAGTTTCAAGTTTTTTAGGAGAGGCTTGTATCCACCAGTGGACCAGGATAGGCTGATGATGATGATAATATACTGAGCAGTACTTTATATCCGCTGCTTTGTCACTGTTGTCGTGTCGCGACTGTCAGAATCCGACGCATGGCTTTAGGTTAGCGTCACATGAAATGATTAATTCGCAGGGGTAAATCGAATGTTCGCCGGGAGGAACAATGGCGTCAGATCTGGAGCGAATTGGAAGCGCTGATACGAGCGCATTCGAACTCGGCCGCCCATCGCACCGTACTGCGCGTCTTGCTTGAATGTCGAGCGCACAACAACCATGGAACTGACGGTGCGTGGCATGCCATTAAAAACTAAGTGCTATTGCGCTTCTTATTCTAAGAAGTTCTGCAATTGGTACTGAATTCTGAAGTACATATTGTCCCGCCCAGTTAAGTTGTGAAGACCTTTCCCGGTCAACATATATGCGTAAATTCAAAAAAAAAATACATATTGACGCTAAAAAGTGAAAGCACTGAAAATTTCACATTCTTTTTCTAACTCACACAAACACTATCAAACATGGCCGATTTTTTTTGCATATTTGAAACAAATGTAGCGTACATCTACAACGTGCGCACATGAGACACTATCATATTATATTGCGTTATATAGATGTGTATATGTCACTTTCTCTTTACGTCAATGGCGTACACCCCTACAAGCATAAACAAGTATTTTCTTCATATACTTGGATATTTAATAAATATATTGACTTAATATATAGATTCTGAATCTTGTAGTTGCCAGATTTTTAGCCAATATAATTATTAAATGCTCAAGTATAACAAAGCAATGATTTTTATACTTCTGTGGGATGCACGCGACTGCGCTACGTCATATCTTTCTAATGTCGCATGTAACGAATTGTGTCAAAAAGTGGCGTATTCTAAAATGTTTACTCCCAATTCTTGTCCACTTTATCATTGAATCATCCCTTAATAAGTATTGCTTTAAAAATATAATTCTGTAATTTTAGGGGAATCCCGTGCAACGGTGATACGAGCGACAACAGACTCCCCTCTTTCCCCTGTGGGGTCGGGCAACGGCACATCGAGCTCTAACAGTGGGGACGTGTTCGCGCCTAGAAATGTCCTGGACATGCTGCTAGGAGCGCCGCGAACCTCTCGAAGACCTGACTTCGCTGGTAGAATGGCGGCTGGAAATCGACCGGCCACTCTATATCCACATTTGCAGCAGGATCTCGATGCTCCACACTAAGCTCTTAGAAGTAAGTATACAACGCGAATGATCTCGGAATCGGCTCGGAGCCGATCACGAACTACTAAATATGTCGCATCAAACCTTGAATGTAATATACAGTAAATCTCAAATTGTGAAGCTAAACTGTGCCAAATCTTTCAGCATTAATATGAGCGGCCACTCTGTATCAATTTTTGTAGTACGATCTCAAAAGTAAATGTTGCTAAGGCTATGAATACATTCACCAACGCGAATTACATCGGAATCAGCTCGAGTCGATCACGTATCACTACACTTTTCGCATCAAACCTTAAATATAGTATACAGTAAATGTCAAAATATATACTTTAATTGTGACAAATATATTTTTAACAAAATCACTATGCCCCATATTACAATCTCAGAGGTAAATATCGTTAAGACAGGGAACACAACGACGTGAATTAACGCGGAATCTACTCGAGACAATTACATATCGCTAAAATTATATGTGATCTAGTTGTGTGTTATCGAGTGCTTTCATTTATCATTGGTGACTATGCAATACTGCAATTGACAATTTGGAAGTATCAAATTCTTTGTTGTTCGGTAATTAAATGTAATATAAAACAATACACAGTCTTTTTATTTTTATTGCATTAACATAAAGCTATTTCGGACTGGTTAGAGGTGATTGCGCGTCGATAAGTTAATACATACAATTAATGCATAAAATAATTTAACATTAAATTTCGTAATAGTTACGAACATTGACCGAAATGTGACCAATGCCAAGCATTTTACAAAAAAAATCTGCTTGACTACATGTTCACTTTTTTCACAGTAAATTCTCTTTGTAAATTATCGTTCTTTTATATTTTTTTATTCTATTTATTTAAGGGGCTTTTACGTGTGTACTTATGTTAGCCCCATCGTACCCTAATACACAAATACCTAACATATGACATATGGGGCCATTGATCTGAACAGGCCAGACGCCTCATCAGATAACAGTTCTGTTAAGACTTTGTTAAACATCCCGGCGTCTAGTCTGTTCAGACCAAAGGCACTCACAAACGCCTCTCTCACAGATTCAGACAGGACACATTCCATCAACAAATAGTAGATGTCATCATTATCGTTTTTAAAAATGTAAATAATGTATACTAAGCTTATATCAGCTATTGTATATTCATGGATAGTAAGTATTTAATTGTAACTCTTGACTACGTTTGATGTTGCTGATTATATTTTCACTATTGTTTTCCATAATTGTAATAGAGATGATAATGTAAAGACTGCGTATAATCATTATACTTATAAGTGAATGTCATGATTATCTCTATCAAAGTAGGTACTTTTATGCAGTGGCGTGCATTCCATAGAAGCATAAAAAAGCGTTATCTTGCAATACATGGGCATTTAATACATATATTGTTTTCAATCCAATCCTACTTGTATTCCGAGACCCTTATTCTGCTTTTAAGTCCTAATATAATACTGCTTTCCGTGCTTTATATGGGATGCACGCCACTGCTTTTATGTAATATTTTGAAGGATGCCATTTAATGAAAGCAACAACATTATGTATGAGAAATAGTTGTATTAGTAAGATTTGATTGATGATTAAAAAATAATTAAGTAATTGAAATTAATTAGTTTGATTTATTTCTTTAAATAAACGTAGCAAAATTGTCAATTGCTGCGTGCAAAGCGTCGCGTATGGTGGCGATCTTTTGGACTAAGTTTAAGTGGGTACAGCCATTAATGGTCTAAGTGCTGGCAACATAAAAAAGGACTTTTTCAACTTAGCTACATAAAAGGGTACTCATATAAAAAAATCAGCCATGTAACGATAATCACGTTTTTTATGTTGCCAGCTCTCAGTCTATAATATATTTGCACTCACCTCGTAAGTATATAGTATTAATTATTATTTGGTGGTATTAAAATAAAAATTCAACATTATAAAATTAATATCTTATATTTGTTCAGTAAAAACTACATTGTGGGCCCGTGTGCCCGGCGCCCGGGTAACACGTCCTTTGTATTATCTTGATGCATATAAACTCTGCGGGCAGACTGTTTCATAAGGCAATGGTGAGTGACGGCCTCCGAGGCCACGTCAAGGCAACTGGGGCCTGATTCTCGATACGCTCTTCGCATTATAAAGGTGCCCGCACACTTATACAATTTAATTAGTTTGATCACAGCTAGAATACCCCTCGGCTTATTTCATAAAAGCAGAATTTTTCTGATGAAAAAAGTATTTTAGACTACAAAAAAATATATAAGAAAAAAGTAAGATTCGCGGACTTGCTTATATACCAGTTACAACTTAAAACCATAACTCACGGGCTTCATTAAACTTCCATTGTTATCAATGACAGACTATTCATGACTTGACGATATTAAGCAAAGTAAAAACATTTTTTAAAGTTATTTGGACTGGATCCAGCTAATCAATAAATTGAATATTAAGAAATGTCATCTTGACCGTACAATTAATTTAGTGCTCCACTGAATGCCACTTGTTCCATCATTATGCAAAGGAACGGGTAGTGACATTTGTAGATGTCAATTTTATCGTCAAATTATGAATACCAAATAACAGCCCGTTTGTGAATTATCAATAAGAACAACTACAATATTTGAAAAATGGTTGATAATATCCTCTTCGCAAATCTAAAATCTTTAAAACATTTCAGCAATAAATGGCGTTGTTGTTGAAAGTATTTTTACTCCAATAGAATAATTAATACGTGTCAAAAAATTGTATGATCGAACTATAGGCGGTTAAGCGTGTGCCTTTTACGACCAGTCTATTTTTTATTTTACTAAATCAGTGCTTGACAATCTGTTTTTATATACATCAATAATAAGAAGTCTGCTCTCTTCCTAAATGTGACACTAAAGACCGCACAGATTATAGTACAAGTGTTATAGATTTGTAGATACCGGTATTATAGACTAGAGGATATCATTCGCTGTTTCAGAAACGCTTATACAATTTTGAAACTCTTAAACATTACGGATTTCAGGGTTCATTAGTGTTTAAAGGTGGTTTTAAATTTAAGGATCATCTTTGAAACTGAGATATAGATTTGTGGATATAGGTATAATACAGGTGATTTCATAGACGACAGAGATATTTTAGAATATAATAATTTGTACCTTCCTGCAATTAATAAAAATGTAAATAACGATATTCCCTAAGATATCATAAAGAAAAATTGATGACCAAATGATAATCGACTCGTGATATGTCTGGTCGCAGTTACGCGTGTGGCGTAAGATTGATTGGTAAACAGTTTAAGTTTATTTTACATAATTTTAAATTTTAGGTAAACCGTTGACTCGTTATCCATTCTTACATTATGCTGGCTTAGTACAGCCAATTGTTTTTTTGTCATACATTCATGTGTAAATTTGTCCCTAAATATGTTGACTATTATTTACGTTGTTTTAAAATAAATATTAATATATCACTATTTTCACATATTTGGAATTAAAATCGAATGCTGAATATCTTCTTCGACTTTAAAATCACCTGTATATTATCGGATACACATATTATAGATTTGCGTTGATGATATATTTTTTAAATAAATGGTAATTAAATCTGACGATATAGTGTGAAGAGCGTTCGAAACACGGCCTGGTCCGGATACGGCGACGACCTCCCGCGATTCCTCGCCGCCGACAATCATGTTTACAAATAGTGGAATGTCACGCGGGATGCAAACTCTCAAACATTAATATTATTACAAACAAAACTTAACTACAGGCTCGGTCGCGAGCCGCTCCGAAAATACACTCGTATATCATGCCACCAGAACCACAATGGCCCAAATGTCGTCAAAATATTAACCCAAATAAAAATTACAAGATTATATTAAGCAAAGTTTAGAATGAAAAAATAGCCTATAGCTTACTTTTAGGGAGTATTACTGCAGCAATTTGCAGATTTTATTCACTTAGGCCGTTTTGATTCTGGTGCTCTCATTTATTGTACATTCTCATACTCTCAATATCAGCGCCCGACAGTTATCGTTGCGCATCCAAAATATTTATTTAATTAATTCATTATCAATTAATACCCTATAAAACTTACAAAACCGGTACATTTAAACTTAACTCTAAGTTAAAATTAAACGGAATTGAAAAATAAATTACCTAGGTACAATGTTTAAGTCTAGAAAGTTATTTATAGGCGCACGAGGTTTTGGTCGGTGGGCGCTGATGTCAGTGTGTGGATTTTCTAAGTTTCTTTGCGACGGCGGGTATGGTGGCCGCTTCTGAGGAATCGCCCAGTGAGTTCTCTTCCGCTGAACTTGCTTCTTCTAATTGTCTGACAACAAATAACGTAACCGTTTAATGTCATGACCGGTTCACAAATAACGGTTTTCTTGTGTGATTTTAGTGGCCATTGCAAACGGCTGTGTTCATACTATACGTTAGTACCGAATGCGGGTTAAACTATTTCTTCTCATTGCCATATCTTGTCACTAAAAATTGTGAACAGTGTACAGTAAATGAAACGAACTGGTCAAAGAGACAATAGTATTGAGCGTAAAAATTCACGATTCGGTTTTTATATACCATACATCGCCATATATGCGTAGTAACAAAGTCAGTCATGCCTTATAAGAAAACAATAAAAAGTAATATAAAAAACCTATGCCAAATGATAGCAGATTGGATGACTGTCACTCCAGCAGATAATTGGTTACTATCGCCTAAGAATAACTTCCACACAAGCCGTGCCGTCATTCTGTTATGCTTTGAAGAACGTGTTTTACTCATTTTTTGAAGTAATCAATGTCATTATGCTTTAGTGCGTGTTGGGTTAACAGTAATTGCTTACTGTGACTAAATCTAGTTTTATTATGGCTATTGTTATATCAATTTTAATCATGGCTGCGAAAACTACACCGCATATTTAAGTTGCGGAAGGGAGGAGTTGGAATCAATAGTAATAGATACATTCTCTTTGAGCTTTTTAGCCAATACAAGTCCAGAACATCTCTATCGTTTCCATCGTGTACTGCCGGAACCTTTCTTCATAGGAATATCTTCATAGATATTGAATAAGTAAATAAAACGATGGCAATGGTACCTTTTAGCGCGCGGCGTACTGAATGCGGAGTCCGAATTATCTGAAGGTGAGGCAGGGGTGTTCGGGGACGTGCCTTTCGCGTCCAAGGAATCTTCTGTGCATGAAGTAGTTGTGTCCTCATTTACTGAATCTGCCCCTAGCTTACCTGTAACAGACGGAAAGCAGAAACAGTAAGTATTTTATTAGCATAGTAAATACTTATCCCGGCCTTTTTGAATCTTTAAATATTTTTGTACAATCTCAGCAATAAAAAAGCATTATCTTGTAACAATTGGGCCTTTAAACACATATATTGACTTAAAATTCGAACCAATTTGGATTCTGAAACCCTTATTCTGATAATTACCAGATTTTAAGTCAATATATTTATTATATTAAAAGTTCAAATATGATAAAATAATGCTTTTCGTGCTTTAAATGGAATGCACACCACTATCTACACTGCATTTAATGAAACACAGTCACAAAAACGTACTGCAACTGTCAAGAAACTTCGTCGATAGCTGCAAGGATCATGCCGATCTGTTCAAAAGTCTCTGCACACTACTTTTAAAGGACCCCTGGTATCACAGGAGATGAACATACCGCCTGGAAGATGATTACACATCCTGATGATACGGTAGAGAAATGAATTAAAAAAAAAAGTTTAATGTGTGTTGGAATACATTAATTTAGTTTAGTTAATAATATATTTATTTTTTCGTAAAATAACTAATACAATAATGATTCTATGATTTATAAAAATGTTATTAACGCTGCAAATTCTAAAATTCGAAAGACTTCAGTTGGGATTTTAGCTGCGTCGATGTTAGACCAAAAACTCTGGAGAGTAGCATTAAAATTTAAAAGATGGCTGTCTCTTTTGTTTGTGTACATTTCGTGGAAATGCAAATTAGTTATTATTTATTGCTATGCAAACTATACTAATCCAAGATTTTTATATTAAACCCAAATGAATATCACTTAGAAATATATAAGCGATAAAGTATTTTTATCTTTATTTACTTTACAATGAAATAAACGTATCAATCGTTTACCACACAAACGTATATTTTTTATGTTTGTATTATGATGCTGATTTCCCATGATTTGATTTAGGCTCTATTATTTTAACACTCGTCTATTTTGTGAACGGTCACCGCATTAAATTTCAAAAACTATATCTATTCAAGACAATAATAATTTTTCTAGACAAATATATTACATTAGCTGCTATTTATAACTAAGATAACATACAATCTAAAGTAGGTTTGCATTAATGAATTGTAATGTACAAGATTTCATGAGTTTTCATCAAGACAACTGAAGTATTTAAAACAGTACTTCTGGGCAAAATCTTGTTGAGTGAAAGGTTTACAAATTACTCAATCATTCGTAGAACTCAAGGAAAAACAGTTTTATGACCTACTTATTTTTATATTTTGATGAATGAGTTTAACAACACCGTCCACTGCCTACGCAGCAAAAGCCTACCTACCTACAGCCCACGTGTTTGATTTCAGTGTTAACTCTTCTTGCGCTAGCAGGATATACATTAACTCCGTTTTTTTTTTGTATGTCATTCACATTGCAGATGGACAAAATGTAATCAGATTAACGAAAAATGATTACGATTATATTTTGCGTTGTTCATCATTAATATGACTGCATTTTGATCATCTAATTTTATGTTTTGAAGGGATTTAATCATGATTACAGAGCAACAAAATTAAATTACTGTTACATTTTTTAATTGTTAAACATCAATCAGGTTACACTTTGCCCATCTCTGCCTATAACACAATAATAGTGATATACGGGATTTATTATCAATTTCACTACATAGTCATGTACGCGTCTTTAGACATTATAAATACGAACCGAAAGTTCGTAGGCATTATAACATATTTCTGCGCATTCATATAATGGTCATGCCTCTGTAGCAGTCTAGATCACAACCACGGTGCAAGGGTGCAAATACCATCATAGTAACTAATCTCAAGTGATTTTAAGATCGACCCTTTGACGCCCGCGGGCGTGTATTAACGCCCAACAATTGTACCGTTGTGGCCCGCGGGTGTGAATTCACGTTATTCATAATTTAGTCATTTTTATACCTTTATAGATTATTTTTGGCATTGATAACTTTACCAACGTATGCTTTGTACACCCAAGTGGCTCTATGGACTTTTACTTCACTCGGCTTAGTAGAAAAACAATTTTTTTTTTGACACCAGCTTTGGCGCGATCGCGACCGGTGCTGAGTGGTTTTCGAGTGTCAACTATAAGTGGTTATTTGGTGGCGCGGCTTCAACGGGTTAATGTAGATACAGTTCCTTATTTCATGTTGATTTAAATACTGCAATTCTCGTAATGCACTCGGTTAGAGGCGATAATTCCAACTTTCCATTAGTTATTTCCCAAGTTTTGGTATAAAAACTTTGATATTAGAGTTCTTACCGTTACCGTTTGTGGAGGGTGGTTCGAGGTTGCTTTCGTCACTGGGGAGCGGTGAACCTCCGTTCGTGGGAGGGCGCGCGACGGGATCTTTGCCAAGTAACTCTGGCTGCAGGTCTGATACGATATTGTGTGTCCATAATGCTAATTCAACCATGTGCGGTGACCATTTCTTGCCACAACCGTTTTGTTCCTATAAAAAAAAAAATACGCTAAAGCTTTATTTACATTTCGTGTCGTGGGTGCGTTTACAGACACGAATCTAACAACTACCCATATAAATATTTATTTCATGTGGGGCGAACCCACGATCTGATGCAGTGATATCGATCGCTCAACCGTCACGCCAAACGAGACGTAAATATTGTGAGAGTCATGGATGTATACATTTATTTAACTGAATTGGACCACTATGTCGGTATCACAGTCGTAAAAGGGGATGTGCATCCTTTTAAACAGCGTTTTACGTACGTAGCGTACATCTGTACCAGCATTTTGAAACATGGAAGTCTTCAAACAATGAACGAATCGGTATTTGTTAGGTGAGATTGAGGTCATACGTAAGCCAACTTGCAATAAAAAACTATTACATTGTATTTTTTTAAAGATTTATAACACAGGTGCCTAAACTTAAAGGTGCGGTTCCACCAGAAATGTGAGGAACCTGAGCGGTAGGAGAATGTGTAACGGAATATTTTGCCTATTGTCAATGGACTGGTAGGTCAGCATGTGTAGCTCGCTACATCACGCATATATGTTTCGCTCCCATCCCTGGCTCATTAAAAATCGCCGAGGAACATATTTTCGCAATTACAAAAAGAACTAATGAAAAATTTTGGAATAGTATAATACAGTTGCTTTAGTTAAGGTTTGCCTGATAATAATTAAATACATATCTCGCGCCAGTTGACCTTTACAACTTGAGCAGCGTTGATCGAATCTAGAAAAATAAAGCAATACTACTGGTAGATTATATTCTCGCGCACCGGTTAGTTTCATCGTACATCTTCGGTGGAAATGCACCCTTTTTGTATCTAATTTTTCGTGCATCTCACCTTATTTAATCTTTCACAGACGCTTCTTATGTGATTTACAAAGTTGAGGTATTCCTTGGCGGTGAAGTCGCTTCCTTCCATCGCTGGGATTGCTTGCAAGCATTCGTCGGCCATGAACGGCGCCGTGTCAGGATTGGCAGCGGCCAATAGCGCTGACGCAGTTGCTGTGCCTACCCCCTTAAGGTTACTGAGCGCTGTCATGGCAGACTCAATGTTTGGCAGTTTGCGAAAAGCTTTCTTCGTCTCTTGCATCACCGCCCGCGGTGTGTTCACTTTTATGAGGTACGACAGTTGGGGGTAAAATCGGCCTCTCTGTAAAGATAGAGAATCAAATTACTAGATTATTCGTATCAGTTTTAGAAAAAGTTGGCGGGTATAACATAGCCACGTTTTTGTTAAAATACAATATTTTTGGATAAATCTGTGTTAACGCAAGAGCAGAATAACTAAATTGGTTTCGGTTTAATTTTATTGACCGTTCGTTAAAACATGATATTAAAGGTAAACGTGTGATGAATATTAAAGCAAGAGTCGGTACAGTTCGATATATAAATCGGTAACACATTATAGGACATTGCGACTAAGACGTTAATAATTATAATTCGTTATCAACTTTGTCGTACAGTACCGATATAGAAGAGTAGTTTGGTCTTTAGTTTTTATTAGGGGCAACCTGCACCGACAAATTTAGTTTCGACTTGTATAAATGATTTTTATTGAAGCAGTTTAATTCAACCTTAGAGATGATTTAAATTTGAAAATTGTTAAAACTAGACTATATTTTGAGCAAGACAATAAGTACGCTATGTAGCGTTTTATAAAAGTCAACTATATTTAATTTGTTGGTCAAGTCTCTCTAAAACTTTGTCCCGTGAATTTATGCCTGTGTTGTAGTTATTATTAAAAGCACGCTTTTCACGAGCACAAACTCAGACACGGAGTAACTACCTTTAGACTATAAAATGTTCCTTTTGTGTGGGTATTGAATTAACTATCCGCAGCGGAGAAAGCGATCACTCAGTCACTGCGCCAATTAAATCGTTTATTAGGCAGAGAATGAATAACAGGAGTCATCCAGTCTGTCTGTGTGTGTTAGAAAAATATCATGATTTCTAATAATAAAGTATATGCAAAAAAAAAAGATAAACTAGACGTTTTTTTCTATTTAATCGTATATCTTTTTGTAATATTTACAGCACGCGTCAAACTATTATCTGTAAACGTCGGCCATTATAAGTTATTGTGCAAACGAAATTGACGGATGGCTGTTTGATAAATAAAATACGTTCGTTTGTATTTTCTGTAATACCGACACGATTGTGTGCCAAGTGAATATTAAAATTGATAAAATAATCTATTTGTGTTTCTATAAAACGTCCTAGCGTGCAATAAACAATTTCTAAGTTTCCTCGGTTAAATTACGAACGGGAATTCGCTTCCCGCGTTTGTTTATCCAGCATGTAATAACATGGACGTCTTCAAGCAATGAATGAATTGGTATTTGTTGAGCGAGCGTTCTCCATTTTTTATAAGTAGAGACGGAAGTCAAGCGTAAACTTGTTTGTAAATAAAAATAAGATTTTACGTCAGAAATGAAAACTTCTTGGCTTTACAAACTTTTAAACATAATTTTTGGAATGATAAAAAATCTTTTTTATGTAGTACATTATATTAGTAATTAAATTTAATTAAATAATTCTATATATATAGCTATGGATACTTATATATTTGTAAATAACGTGAAACCTGGTTAAGTGGGGTCTCAAGGAACCTAAGATTTCTTATTAATTATTGAGGCTTTTCATTTACCCAGTTCCTGAAATAGGCAACATTGAAATGGCAGTTGTCTTATTTATAGTTTCCTGCTAAGAAACTCGAATGTTTGTAAACAAATGTATCGTAACTTATGTAAACCTGATAAATGAAAGACAAGTAATAACTTATACAGGTAATTGAGCTATAAAATCTAAATTATAATATAAATATAAAAATTCTGAAAAGTCAAAACTTAATTTTGATATTTCCCAGAAACGGAGGTATTTCAATAAAAGTGAGTGGACCTCATTGTAATTATAAGTAAGACAGATTTCTCTCTTATCCAGGGTCCAACTACCAGGTTCCAAAGTACATGTCAGATACATGTGTGACGATTATACGAGTTCAATATTTTTCTCCATCTTAAAAGAGCCTAACTAAGCTAAAAGTTTTCTTTTCTAAAATACTCTCCGATTACGATATTGACGACTCAGTTGCTACCGCGTCGTTTGGGTTCTGCACTACGAGATGTGGATACGATTTCCAAGCGGAACAAATATTTATATGACTTATAGATAAACATTCTAGGTTTGGTTTATTATGCACGTGGATTTCATATTTATAAGCGCATAGAGATTGTTCGGCCTTACGCGTTTCGGGATATGCTTGCGTACTTCCAGCTGTTCGTAGAAACTTTCTATCGTGATATATGTGGGTTGGTATAACTACAGCGGCTGCCGAAATATTCTACTTCTTTAGTGACTTCTGCAGTTCCTGGACTACACTGTACTCTTTTCAAGTGTGGTGTAGTCATTATATAGTGTCAGTATAAAAAAATGCAATCACGACGGGAGCACACACTAATGAAAAGGAACGTTTAAAAATACCTCGCGTATTGTATCAAATCAAATCTAGAGATATGCATGGTACAGAATTTTTATGTAAACAAAAATAAACCTTATCAATGTAGCTGTATTTAATATCTGTACAGGTAATTAAGATTGTAAATCATAACATATTTTTATTAATGACTATAAAGGCGTGCATTACTTGTCAAGCATGAAAAGTTGGTAGAATATCGTGATATTTATTGTTTGAAAGAATTTTATATAGGGTTGTCATCTTAAATTACTATTAATTATTTTGTAACATTGGACTTGGAATTTATTACAAGAGTAGATAAAATTCTCAAATAAGGTTAACTGTCCATTTAACACATTCTACTTTCGCCAAAGGGATCCAATGTCATAATTATGACACTTTATGTCTTGTAAATATATTTTTTAATTCGGTAAAGTTACTTTTAAGAGTAGATTTTATCCCTACACACAGTCGGGTGCATCCCACAAAAGCATTAAAAACATTCATTTGTTATATTTACACATTGTTATTATATGTATTGATTTAATTTGGATTCTTAGGAAAATATTCTAGTAATTACCAGATTTTTATTCAATCTCTAAATATAACAATATGATGTTTTTACGAGGTGTAGGCTTCTGCCTACACATATTTACAATACTCTACACACGGGCCCACTTTCCTTTTCCTTCCTTTGCCTTCAAAGTCGGCAGTACAGTATTTGTTGATCTTCTTATTTCGATGAGTCCTTCCAGTTAACTCTTTTGGTATATTAAAAAAAAAAACAATAGAAAAGGGTAACCCTAATTAGCAGCTCAATTTTATTAGTTAAATAATTCAAATTTTAATGCACTAGCTATGTAAAACGCTTATGAAATTCCCATTGTTATTTATTACATCTGATAGTTTTTATAGATATGTATGCGAATATAATTATATGTACATACATATGTATGTACATGTGCGACTTTCTTCAGTATATAATGATGATGTCCTAGCCGGTTTCGGCATCGGCGACTGTTTCAACACCGATTAAGAAAATCGAGGTCCAGTTTTCGGAAACAGTCAATTGCGCAGAAGATATTTAAGTGCCATAACTGGACGCGCAGCCAGAAAAGCACTCTCTCGTCCGAGCTCCCTCAGGCCCGATGGAAAGGAGAACCAGTACGATCGGGAGGGAGCGGGATGCAGGTTTGGTCGAGTTTTCCTTCTCTGAACACCTGGTTGAATTGCGGTGTTAAAGAGATACCTTAGTCGCCTTTTACGACACCTCAGCAAGAAGAGGGGGTGCTATTCTATTCTGCCGGCAGCCACCACGGCACAAATAATAATAATATATCGTCGCGCTATGGCTCTTTTGAGTTAAGCAGGACTACATTGGTGCCAATATCCACTTTACATTTATATGTCGTGCCCAACGTGAAATAACCACAGCTGATCGTCATTCTAAGGACACATAACATTTCTATTAGATGCCATGCGGGTTTACTAACGCTGTTTTCCTTCAACGGTGAGCATGTGTTGCCTAAATACGTACTTAATTTGAAAAAACCAGATGTACATGCTGGGATTTGAAACTACTAGTGGCGTCACCGCGCATGCATACCAGTCCATTATCTACTATTCCAGACAGCCACTATAGGATATAGTCTTAAGTATATAGGATGTGAAAGATTAATTATTCTCCAGAATATTAAAAGTTATTTTAGTATAAATAATGTAGTGACAGTAAATACAATTAGTAAATAAGTTATTCCCTTCAGGATAGCTTGTATTTCTTGTTTTGTCTAATCTTGCTTTAAACTTTTTATATAGGTTATATCGAATTTACAGACGAATAGACGACGGCAAACGGAATATTGATTCCACGGATCGAATTTAACATTATTATATCTAATATCAGTGACCGTTTGAAATCAGTTTTTACAACTGGTGCCAATTTTCAATTATTATTTTATTGAGCTGAAAACGTCAAATAAAAAGTAACTGCATTTCGTTCTGACCGAAATTTCCTCCGAAACCGAACGTTTTTTTTTTAATCTTTTAAAATGTTAGGCTGAGTTTTATAGAGACTACTTTAGCTTTACTTAGATTTTACTAAAACCCTACAATTTATATTACTCAAATAATGACAATGTTTACGATAAATCACCGATTTTGTCAATTTAGACTTGGCCCTGCGAATACTCAGTTGATACTCAAATTCTTATTCAGTTTTTTGTCAAAACGAATTTAGTTCCTGAACTCTTTGCTAAGCAAAGTCAAAGTAGTGCTTATAAATCTCAGCTTTAGTAGTTGCTACATGATGCACGTACACTATGTAGAACGTCTGTTTTTAAAACAAAGAAATTCGTTTCCTAGAGGCCAATGTAAATTTACCATTGTCATGTTACGCACATTGAATTTTCGTATATTTTTGTTAGCAATACATGGTAATTTCGAGTCATGAGCGGCCGTTTCGGCTGTCGATGTGACTCGAAAACTAAACAAACTGAAATTACTAATATGGTAGAAGTCCATATTATGGGACACTGTCCCTATTTATGGTACACAATGTGAATATAATCATTTATAAAAAGAATACCAAATTATACTTTTAAAAAATATAATAAACACATAATTTTATCATTTTTGAATGAAATTAACAAGTCTAATTGTTAATTATTACTTGTATGTTTTGAAAAAAAATTATAAAAGCATGAGGTTTGTTGTTGGTATTCAAAACCGTGGCTTAAAAGAGTTGAACGATAACTACTGTACAGTTTTTTACTTGGATGAAATTATATATTTTATTATATTTATATATATAATGTAAGTGTAATCTAAAAGCTTATAAATTATAGATATTGTATGTTATTTGCATTTATGTTAATTTATAGCAATATTATTTTATTTTTGAGTGTCTCACAATACCGACACTTGTTAACGTAGACGTACCGGTATATGGAACACTTTACACCGCGTATCACTCAATACGGACATCAAGTCTTATGATTGTCCCAATTAATGAAACAGTGTACTGTTATGCGTTTTTAATTAAAATATCAATAATTTTTAGTATTTAAAAAGTAAAATGATTAAATATAACAAATTATTTATCAGCATAACTTCAAATAGTTATTTCTGAGAGTATTTTCAATTTAATTACGTTAATTTCAAAACTTAACCTAAAATCAAAACATTAATTTTGCAAGTTTTTTTTTCTTAATTTTTTATTTGATATTACTGAACTATTTAAAATATGTTTTTTTATACTTTTATTAATTAGTGAAATTTTTTTTTTTTACTCTGGCTCGACATAGTGACTACAGAGTACCTGATGGTAAGTACAGTGTAATCCAAAAACGAAAGCGACTATCAAAGGATGAAAATCCATTGATAGTCTCCAACGTCATGTCGGCCCATATATACCACGACTGAAGGTCTCTAGGTATATGAGCTACTGGATATACACAAGCTGATACCGAAACGCGACAAGCCGAAACTGGTCACTATGACGGGCTTTACACCCATGTAATGTGGTCGCGATCCAGGCGGGCACCGAAGCCCTACCACCTCGCTGCTGCTCGTTTAGCACCACCCAGGAGTCACCTGTAGGGAAACTAGGGTAAAGCCTACGGACGCGAGCAGCTTCGACTCCCCCCATCGACATATCTCTCGATATTTTAGGTTACGTGTCAACAGTGAACAACAAAAAACAAATTATTGAAAATCGGAGTAATGGGGACAACAGCCGTCTCAATCAGCAAAAAAGAAAGTGTTGTGTTCAAAAGTGCTTGATAAAAGACTTAAATATGACCCAATAGATGTAGAAAATGCTTTAAAAGCAATAAAAGATACCGGGTCATCATTACGGAGAGTAGCTGTTGCCTTCGAAGTATCTGTGGCTACTCTAGGCAGAAAAAAGTATTGGGCTAGATGAGATAAAAAAAAATCTAAACCAGAAACAGTCTTATCGTCTCAGGAAGAAGATGATATTGTCAAATGGGTGCTAGACAGGGCTGCAATAGGAGCACCTGTAACAAAAACTGAGTTATTGGATTGTGTTCAAAAATATGTCCAAAAATTAGCTGTAAAAACTCCGTTTACAGAGTCGTCCTAGTCGCCACTGGTATGAAGGGTTTAGAAAACGTCATTCAGAATTAGCTATAAGGAAACCCCAACATTTGAGTGTTACAAGAGCAGCTGTCACTTGTGTTGAATTGCAAGAGTGGTTTAAAAAGTCTGGAGCATATTTTGAAAGTAAAAATGTATGTAATATTTCTCCTACAATTTTTTTTAACTGTGATGAAAGATGTTTACTCCTCTGTCCTGAAGCAGAGAGCGTGTTGGCATAAAAAGGATCACCATTCCACCGCGAAACCACTAGACATCGTGTGGGATAACATCCGTATGTGGGGGATGTTCCTTATATCAGCACGAAAAGATTCGCTTCTACATTCATCATGCGAACGGCTAAAGAATGGAATACGCTTCCAGAGGCAGTATTTTCGCGATGTTATGACCTGGGAGTCTTTAAGAGAAGAGTGAATAGGCAATTGCTGGGCGAACACGTTTCATCGTCGGACTCATCTTCACCTTCCACCAGGTGTGATTGAGGTCAAGCGTTCGCCTATAAGTAATAAAAAAAAAGTTACAAGAAGAAAAGAAAAAACTGATGGGCAAAGTAAAAGAACTGCAGAAGAAAATTAAAGAATAAAAGTGAATTAAATATTTTTATAATTTTCATTTATTTCTCATTTAATTTAGTAAAGACTAATTATTTGTTATTTCAGATTCAAGTTTATTATCTATTTTATAAGTATTGTGATTTAAAATTAATAAATAGTTATTTTAAAATCAGTCTTATTGATTTCTAAACTGTCTCAAAAATAGGGACATACATCATGAGACATTGGGGCCATCTACTTTTTAAGTGTCTCATAAATAGGGACATAGAGGTTCCTCTCATAAAAGGCTATTAATTTTATTTTTACAAATTAACATTCAATAAAAACTAGCTATATTAATTAAATAATCATAAGACAATTGTATGATACGATTTAAATAGTATTTTTGACTTAAACAGATTATATAATAGCGGTAATGTACGACCAACCTGAAAATGTGTCCCATAATACGGACTTTTACCATATTGTATGTGAGCTAAGTGAGTACTTCGAATAAGCTTTAGTAATGAGGATTATTTTTATTGTTGTGCGCTAAATATACTCAAAAACATTCTTAACATGTTAGTTAATGATTCCTTTATAATATTCTTGATATTTATTACATAAAACCTACATAATTTTCTATATCCTAGTGAAGGATTTTTATGTGTTGTTTTTGTAAAACAATCTACACTTATATGTTAATCATATCATTTTATTAGATGATGTAGATAATGGTTATTTACGATTAAAATAAAACTTACAGCTTGTTTCCATTTCATAAGCTGCACTAGCTCTTCGTGAAGCATGTGTGCATCTTTACCTCTTGATTTGATCTTCTTTGGTAATTCGTTCTGATACCTGGAATATGAAAAAAAAAAACTTTAAATTATATTATTAAACATAATGACTTCTTACATTTACCTAATGGTGCATCCACAACAAATGTTTCGTATTTCGCAAAACATGTGCTTGTCTTCTTCATTCTCGTGTATTTACGATAACTTTTCTCTTTGTCGCAATATTTAACATAAAAATACATTTAAGCAAAACATTTGTCTATGGCATGCGGGAAAGAGAAAATAATTGCAAACACATGGTAGAGAAATATATAAGTAGAAGTTTTGCAAAACAAGATACATGTGTTGCGGGGGCACCAATGTAAAATGAATAAACAAAATATTTTTAATTTTACAAGTATTACCACGTTCCCGCCGGCGGCTGAATTCGCTGTCTTCGGCATCTGACGGCTCTGTAGAATCAAATTTGTCTCATCGGGCATCGCCGTTTGCACGTAAAGGCATATCTCTCACTGCCGACTACGCCTGCGTTCTTTTGCAACCTTTTTTTCTTTTTATTAGCAATAAAATACTAATTAAATTGATTTCTTTCATTGTACCATTAATGGTACACGCCGACCGATGGAACAGTCCTCAGTGTATTGGTACATGCCGGTGGGAACGTGTTAAAATACACTTTAGGTACTTCATTGCTTTTTATATTAAATAGTCGGTTTAAAAATGTTAATAGCTATCAGTAAAATCAAATTGTGTAATTATTTCCGTTCCACTATCATAAACATACATAAAATAATATACCAAAATGTTCCTTAAATGTGTTATTCTCATAATTGAAAACTTCACGCTATGTAATCACTTTAACACGTGTTTATAGTAACTTTGAAGCATCTGCTACAAAGCTTGTTCTAACATATGCAATAAATATAAATTTTTTTACATCTTCACCATTTTATAGAGATACAACGAATTATAATTTATTTAAATTAACTCTATTCTGGTCGACATCAGTTACGAAATATGATTTTAATAAAAGAATACAATCAATGAGATCATTTTGTTTACGCAATACTGTGTAAATATATTGTTACATATTATATCATTTACTTTTATTTATGCGAATTTTATGCTCACACCTCGAATGATACTTATTTTCTGAGGAGATTCTTCAAATGTCTACAAAAAACAAACATATTCAATTGCTATTGACCAATGTTAACTAATAATAATAATAATTATATTGGATCAAAAATTTACATTATATAATTTAATTTACGTTGACGCCTGCACAAGTCGTGAGACTGTATCGCAGACGTCAGCGCTGAATTATATGTTGTTTATTATATATACATATTTATACTTTTATATTTTATGGCTATTGTTAAGAGAGGCATAGGTCATATATGTCATAGTGTCCAGCAGTGGACTAGGATGGGTTGATGATGATGGTGATATATTTTACAAGTTAATATTATTATTATAGGTACATAATTGAATGCGTCCGCCCCGAAATCGATATAGCGTGATGATGTGTTGCAAATTTATAATCAGATTCTGAGATATTGCGGAAAGCGGTATACAAATAAATTTGTTCATAAGCAGCCTCATCTTTAGCGGTATTTTTCGAAGTTTTCTTGTGATTTTGAAAGGAATTTTTGATATAGTCTTTGACTAAACAATGCCGGGACCTTTGTTTTTGGTCAATATAACCGGTATTTCGCTAAACGATGTCGCCATAAACGGTTTTGACTGTAGATTAAAAAATATATACGAAAATGATAACTTGGTATCTTTTAAAATTTTCAAAGGTTTTTAGTTTTCGGTACCATGAGGTCGATTTTTTATTATTTAAGTACCAAAGGACTTAACTAATACTAATACAAAAATACTACAAAGTATCTACGTTTCTTACCTATAAGTATATATTTACAATTTGTTCTTAAATAAGGCCAAAAAACGGACCAGTTTACACAGAATTTATTTAAAACTGGCAGTAAATATAATTTAAGCTTAAAACTGGATTTTTTAATGATAATTTCCATATAAGTCGTGTAGACATGCTCATTGCTCATGAGTAGTTGTGCCCCTCATATAATTAATTCTATATGAAGCCAAAAGTTCCGTTTTAAGACTATACATGAAAACAGCTTGACTATAACTCAGTTTTATGAATCAATTGCCGTCTTACTCCATAGTTGTTAAGATTTGTTTTGTCACAAGGTTAAGCCTACATATAATGGCATATGTAGGATAATAATAATAGAACTGTACCTTTTCTAAAATAAGAAACGGTCACATTCAGACAAATTTCTGTTTTGTTGATATTATAAAAGCCAACTGAGTTCACCATTCAAGATCATTATTTGTGATTGTCACCTAGATTTAAATAAAAAAGGGATATACATATGTCTGAGTTAAAAATAATGTATATTGTAGGTATTTTACACATTTTATAAACGATACTTCTTTAATCCAAGTACATATATTCTGTTGATTTATTAGAATGCATATTTGAATAAATTGCATATATTAAAAACTAAATATATCCCAGAAAGGACACCTTGAAAGCATGTTTACTGTGTGTTTAATATCTTAAATTTGAATATAAATAATACCACAAATTTGCTTAATACGAACTGAGTCCACAATTTTATAAATAAATTCGATTGGTTCCACGACATGTGTCAAATAATGAGCATGTATAATTTTAACGAATGAATATCTATTTATTACCTGTGGTCGTAATTAGAAAAACATACGTGTTTATTCGCTGCATTTAGTTCTATGTACGGCATCATATTTACAGATATGATTTTCTTATGCCTAGGACTTTTTCAATGTTTTCTTTATTTTAATTATTACCCTCAATGTATGTATAATAAATACTCGATACGATATTTTTATTTTCAATGTCCCAGTAATTATCTCAGTAATAATCGTTCCGCTATATATATTATATCTTTCAGGGTGAGCAGAGATACATTATTCGCTGTATCCACTTTGCGCTTATATGTCGTGCCCAACGTGACCAGTAACGCAGCTGATCGTTGTTCTCAGACCACTTACACATGCCATTTCTATTAAATCTCATGCCGGCATACTAGAAACTTTTATCTAGTTATTTTATAATTCAACCAAAAGAGTTTAGTTTAATATTACGGAGTGTATAAAGGAAATGAGACATTATACAATTAAAAGTTTAATATTATTTTATAAAATTACTAAAATTTAAGTAAAATTGAATTTATCCGAATTAAATTATATTCATTAGCTGTTTAAAAATACAGTTATTAAAATGTAAATATTAGATACTTGGCTATACTGGTTTGATCGAAATGGGACATTAATTTATTAATTAAATTATAAATATAATAAAATCAAAAAATTTAAAAAATAGTTTAATTAGTCTCTTTGAAAATGTATAAAATTGAATTTATTCAAGCAGTAAATAAATAAGATGATACTAAAATTTTTAGAGGTTATAATATAAAAGTTTCGTTGAAAACTATTCTAAAAAATTATATGTATTATGCAATTATGACTCACGATGCTATAAAATATAGTTTAGACCCATGGATGTATTTTATTAAAAAATAGGTGTTCTAATAGATAAAAGTAACATATAAAAAAGAAATTCGTATTTCAAACGGCTTTACATTTACCATCAAATACAACAGAAAAGGCAAGTCACCATTTTGAACGGATGTGTGTGATGTATACGACAAAGCACTGTAGTTTATCTACTAGCATCATTTAGAAACAAAACAAAGCGTTATTCAAGTTACCTAGGTTATTACTAAGCCAAGGGGCAATAGAATAAACCAAAATCAAGGGGTTTAATGTGAACGTAAATTCATTAAAACGAGTCATGGTACGTAAAGGTTCTGCCACCATTTTATAACGCCTAAACGCGGCGATATTTTCCCCCACACTGACTTCAGGAAAAGCGATCGTGTCAATTTGACATCGATCCCACGTGACGCAGTGGTTTTAATGAGCCGTCCGCGGACTAGAGATGCAGTCCGCGAGGGAGGTAGCTATCAAATCAGTTTGCACGGATACACACACAATACAAGTTCATTGACACGCCACGGCCGCATTTTCTCCTTTCAAAGGCGTTCGTACTTACCAATTGTCCAATTTTATGAGTTCCTCGGGTTTCTTTGTTTTCAGTTCAGCTTTTAGTTTAATTGCCTGAGGATATAACTTTAAAACACTCTCAAATTCCTTCGCATTCGCCTCCAGAAAGAAAGTAGACGTGTCTTTCGCGGTAGCCATTGTGAACGTTCTAAATGTACAACACTGCGTATTTAGTTTAGCTATAGCGCCGAACTCAACGCGGCGGCAGCACCTGGCCAACTGGGCGCCCTCTCCCCACTCGACGCCATCTTGTCGACTGAACCTCGTTATGACGTACAATATTATTATTTGAAATATGCTTTAATCTGGGAAATTTACTTGTGTATCCCTACTCAAATCGCATGATTTGGCTATAAATTGAATCTTTATTCAGGTTTTCTTTATATACGGTGCTATGTTTGAGATTCAAATCGTGATTTAGAACAAAAAATATACTCACTCGACATGACAAGGTTATATCGGTCGCGTGGTATGTAGATGTCGGACATTTGTCTGGCCTCCACCCACAGGGAGAAACGGGACGAGTGAAAATAAATTCCATATTAATGTTAAATCACGACACGACACTTAAATAGCAATTAAAGAATTGAGAAATAATCACAAAATAAGCACAATACGCGATAATGTTAGTCACGGCGACCTCGGTTCACTATCAATTTCCTCAAACGTGACGCAACACACGACACCGTTCTACCGAAACGACTTTGGTAAACACGCATATTTTCCGTTGCATTGCAGTACACACTGAGCTCGGAGTAGTCATGAAGTAGTAACTAGCGGTGTACATAAGGCATTTAGGTAGTAGGACGTACATATCACCGGGGTGGAACGTCACACCAATCGGCTTTGTTGTTTTGATAGATAGATCGCCTTGTGCTCTTATCCCCTTTAATTTAGGTGTACTTTTGTTTACTGAGTAGACATTGCTGTTTTTTACTTTCATTGATTTGTCAAAGTTTGAATCCTTAATCAGTTATTTTCACGATCACATACTTCCATTTTGAATTTAAGGGTTAATATTTTACCTTCTGAAGAACTCGCTCATTTTCGGGATAGTTTAACCACACTGTTAAAAACTGTAGAACGATGTTAATATTTCGATCGTCAAATTACACACTAATGTTGTTAATGTCTTCAACATTAGAAATTGTAGCATTTCCTAATAAAATCACTTACTAATGACATACCATCAACTTAGCTGACGATGTAGAATGATGACCATGTTTTATAAATATATATAAATAAACGAAATAATTAAAACGACACGGCTATTAAATCAAGTAATTTTAATCTGATATAGAAACACTTCGAACCCCTACTCTTATGTATAAAATATACGATTAAAGCTATAATATGTATTAGCATTTATAAACCCAAATATTTGAAAAGTCTTACATTACTACATCTCTTGAAAATTATCGATATTGTTAACATATTTATATCAAACTGTCTAAGAACATAGGGTTATTACGAAATGTTAGTCTTCTAAAATGTTTTTCTGGAATCTTCTGAAATATTAACTATTTTAAATTAACGGTTACTTTAATAACTAGTATGCCGCAGAAGAATACTTTTCAAACGGTTAATTTTTTTTGCATCTTACAAATACAACGAAGGAGATAAAGCCATTAATATGTCTCTGCTCACCCTGAAGGAGCATAGTGTAAGGATATATCACTGTGTATTTAATAATAAATAATATCGTCGCGCTATAATATCCCTTTCGGGCTGAATACAGATACGTTAGTGGCTGTATCCACTTTGCGCTTGTATATCGTGGCCAACGTGACCAGTAGCGCAGCTGATCGCCGTTCTCAGGACACTTCCACATGACATGAGTTTCCTTACGATTTTTTCCTTCACCGATGAGCATGTGGTGCCTAAATCCGTACTTAATCTGGATAAACCGAGACGTATGTCCATCCGCAATGCCGCGCATCTACATTGGCCCCTTATCCACGATGCTATCACAGCCACATATTATTGGTATATATTTTTTAAAATCATTGAGCTTGTAAATGTGCCGTGGAAGCATTTACAAATACTAATTTCACACGCACAAACATCCAGATCTGATCAAATATAGGTCATACAAATATTTGATCCATGAAGGGATCGAACCCACGATTCGTTACGCATGGGATGAACGCATAATCACAGTGCTAACTAGGTTTTCCATGAATAATTTCAGTGTGTGATAATACATTGTTAAGCCTTTTATACGAAGAAATCTAAATATAATAGACGTGTATCCTTGAATATGCATTCTTAGGATGATTCTCTCAAGTGCTGATGCGATCGAGTCATGATGCAAATTGTTTTATGCAACTTGGACTAATGTAGCCTAGTCCAAGGCTTAGGATTACCTAATGGAGGATAATAATTATTATACTTAGCATATTTTAAAAATGTAGTTTTATGCATGACAAAATAAAACCTGAATAATAACGATTTTTTATAAACGTTGCCCCATGTTAGTATTTACTTTTATATCAAAGGTGCGTTTATAAACTTGAATATCATATGTCAAATACCTAAATACGGATCAACTACCTGTAGGCAATTTTTTGAATATTTGTTCCATCTAGGGTCCCATAATCCGTAGCGCTGAGGTAGCATACACCTCTGCGACAATCGAGCGCACATACCACCACGCATGACCGAGTTGTGGTAACAGTAGAATCTCGAATTTCTCCATTATCACTTCACCACGAAACCACTAGAAGTCATCTACCCTACCTTTCTGTGGTGGATAATCTGGGGAATATGATGAATTTGGATATAATGGGTACTACTATAGTGCTGTCTGCACTAAAAAAGTCTCTACTTCATGATGGGAACAGCGCAGGAGTGAAATCTGCTCCCTGCGTACATTATACATGTTCTAATAATTTGGAAGACTTTAAAAAAGAGTATATAGGTTTATTGTATAAACGCAATCCATCAATGACCTCGTCTTCACCTTCCACTAAATGGAATTGGGGATCCTGCCGATCGGTCGATCCACGACCGGTTGGCTGATGCCTTTGGGTTCGCCGCCGCTCAGGGTGAGGGCCCTGAGCGACTGGTTAGCGACCCTCGAGAAGTAGACAGAGCATTGTGACGTGCTCTGCCTAAATACAATGAGCAGTGTCGGAGAAGATATCTTCCTCCGAGTTTGTGCCCAGCGGGCGCGGCGCGACGGGGCTGTAGCGAATTGATTACAGGACCCGCAGTCCCCGCCAATGCGCAGAAGTAGTCACCTTGGGGTTTTTAGATGGAATTGGGGACAAATGTCTGTCTGTAAGTTACTGAAAAAATCTTAACAATTTGGCAACTGTTCCAGGATTTTAAACCGTTCAACCCAGTTGACTTTAAGACTAACTTATGTATTTCGAATTTATATAGGTTTAATTACTTTACTACTTCAGCCATCCAATAGTTACATTACGTGATAAGGCGAGACAGATTGCAACGATTAAAAAATGTGAATAGGCATTTCTAGGGCGAACGCCGTTCATCATTGACCTCATCATCACCTACCACCACGTGTGGTTGCGATTAAAGTCTAGTATTGGGATGTAAAATCATAGATAGTTCCCATAAACACACAAACCGCTACATAGTATACAAGATCCATCGTAACATAGAATTATTTTATTCATAATCTAAATTTACATCTGAACTATAGATCCTAGTGGCCTGATTTCGATTGTATACCGGAACAGATATTCGATAAAAGTAGTTTAAAAGTATTCTTAGCGTTTACACGAGTGTAAATAATCAATGCAACTATAGTATGAATTATGCTATTTATCTTTATAAGCTCAAGCGTTTTATTTATATTGACATTATATCGATTGAGAAAAGTTGTTAACCTTTAAATTTTCACAGCATCATAGAGATAATTAAAATGCTATTAATAACATGAATTCTTAAAGCTATTTTTAGCTAATATACTGTCTATTAAAAAGACTTGTATTCAAACAAAAGAAATAAAAGCAAGAATCGTTTATGAAACAATAACGTTTTGTTCGACATTCAAACTAGATAATAACAGGCCGTTGTTATTTATTCTGCGTAGCGCATGAGCGATAACAGTATCGCATGACGGTTCGGTTGGCCTTTACGACTCTGCGCTCGACGGGATATTCGAAACGAAATATAATAGGGTGTCAGTTGAATGCAGGGCCCTAAAAAGTCCGCTCGAGGGTTTCGGAATTGGGATGGGCGTATAAAAACGAAGGGAACGAAACACGGACGCTACGCGCGAGGGTTCCAGTTTAATTTTTTATATTCGAGCCCCGACCGATGCTCCTACATCCGATAAGCTGTCAGGCTTATTGCCTGTCAGGCGAACTAAAAACGCTGGTATTCAGGCATATCATATTTTTTGCATTTTTCACCGAAATACTTATTTTATGTTTTATTAAAATATTAGATATAATACACCAATCTGTCTTGAATGAACGAATGAAATATAGTTTTATTCAAATTGGCATTCCAAGCACTTTTGAATCGTAGAAATATTATATGACGATTAAAATAAATTTTAATATCAAATGCATGCAGTCTACAGACCATGTTGTTATACTATACTAGTACATTAATAAGAAATAGATAATAAAAAATATATATAAGCATTATACATTACATTATACATTAGTAGCTATATCTTGAAATGTATATTGAGATGAAATATAATAAAATGCAACTTTATTCCAAAAGGCTTACTTCCAAACACTTTTGAATCATCAAAAGAAAATAAATCTACTCCCGGTTCGAAAAAGCAAAATTTACTAAGAAGAGTCGACAAGAAACTCTGGTACCTCTAGTTGCTCTTTTTAACATAATGAGGTACAAATATGTAATACACAAAGGAATAAATGTGCCGTGAGGTAGTTCTTTTAAATTTCAATAGAGATAACTAAAATGTCTTTGGGTCTGTTACGAGTATTGTACATGCGGATACAGAGTCCCATGTAAGAATGAAAATGATTTATGTATTTGTTATTTTGTTCCTTATTTAGAATAGAGAACAAACTCTATATTCTAGGGTTCCTTAATATTTGAACAAGTAGTTAAATTTTAATCACCTTTGATTCGATATTGTCAAATCAAAAATGTTAAAGAGCATGTGTTTTTTAATTTAACATTATTAATGGAATAATTTATTCATTTTTATCATAAATTATGTGTCTTCGTAGTACATTGATTTCAGATAAACCAGAATGAAAGATTCCATTTTCATCATTGCATATTAATTGCTTTCATGTAATTCGAAAATAACTATACTATAAATTATTAACCAATTAATAATAAGATACAAATAAATACAGACGTTTTTAAACATTTATAACTAGAAGTATGTTAATAAACAATTATCTGCAAGACAGTTTTCCGCTTACAACTCTTGGTTGTTGTAAATGTATTATGGCGATATAAACGGTTTACTTGTTTATCATTAACATAGTAGAAAATACGTCACAAACAACAGTCATTAATTTTAATACTTACAATATACTCTGCATAAACATTAAATATATTATTATGCAATGTGCGTCAATGACAAAATCGGCGGCTGTCCCTAAACATTGCAATTAATGATTCGTTACTGTTTAAAATCGTCTTTCAATTTAAATAATGTTTCTACAACTGGTTGTTAAGACATATTTTTTCTTGCATAATAAGTATTAAGTAATAATAAAATATTTTTCAAATTTACAAACCGGGACAACTACAATATATTCGAAATCGAATCAACCAAGCCGTTTTTGTGATAAACGTATACAAGCAAACAGACAAAAATTCTTATAATCATCGTTTTGGTTACTATTTCGCTAACAAAGCCTTTTTTTATTTTTCAAGTGACACTATTGTTTGACCAGGAAAGACCTTCACAACTAAACCTGGCTTGGTGGACGAACGCAGAAGGCGCTCATCCGGCGAATTTAATGGGTTGGGCGGCTGCGCAGGGCACCCCTGTGGATATGGACCTCGACTTGGGCGACCGGGCAGTGAACCGAACGGTGAACTACCAGCGTTTCGGAAGCGACTACCTTGAGAAGAAACGCCGAAAGAAACTCAAGGCTGCGTCGGAATGGCTAACAAAGGCTCGCAATAAAAAATATATATCGAGGGGTGAAAGGCTATTTGGTTTAAGTAACATTTTTTGGTGATATAGTAATATATATTTTGGAATTAGCCTTTTTTACCGATTCCAATATATATATATTACTATATCACCAAAAAATGTCACTTAAACCAAATAGCTTTTCACCCCTCGATATATATCTTCCATGTGCAAATAGCAGTTAGATACATTTTTGTTATTCTATATGTTTTGATACGACTAGTATCTCGGAATCATCTTATCCCGCGTTTTTCTAATACGCGAGACTTCAAAAAATTGTTATCGGTAGCGACACGATGGCATGACCGCTTACACCTTTAACACCATATCCGTTTCAATTCGAATAAACTGTTCATTTTACAGACATGTACTGGTTCGATTTTTCCAATTGCAATTCACCTGTCGTGCATTCTACTTCATGTAAGTTTTTTTTACACTGGCTCGACATAGTGACTACAGTGCATCTGATAGTAAGTACAGTATAATCAAAAAACAAAAGCGACCTTTAAAGGATGAAAATCCATTGATAGTCTCTGTCGTCATGTCGGCCCACATATACCACGACTGAAGGTCTCTTAGGTGTATGAGTTACTGGATATACACAAGCTGATCCCGGAACGCGATAGTCGGCCGCGAGTCACTATGAAGATCTTTACACTTGTTTACTGTAGTCCCGACGCAATACAGGCAAACTTACCACCACAAAAAAAAACAATATATTTAGTATAAAAACAATATTACTATAGTATTATATACAATATGGAAAAAACCATAAGGTTTCCTAAACGTTTGTAAATAAAAGGGAACTTCTTGACTAAAAGGGTTATTTAGGAATGAATATATAATTTGTCGCTTTAAATCTAAACCGTTTCTGCATTTGTATGTTGGACGGGCTTCCATCATTATACTATCGTCGAGAATAGGCGCCCTACCATCTCGCTCGTTAAGCACCACCCGGGGATCACACCCCTATCGAGGGTAAAAGCTGCTGAAACGAACAGTTCCAACCTACTTTAATGTTTATGATAATATGTATAATGTTACAGCTGTTTATGCAGGTACCGCAGTAGGTATGTGAGCAAGGAGTTCGGAATATAATATTAATTACTTACGAATGATTTTTATGGTTGGCTATATAATGTTTGAACGCAAAATAAAAAAAAAAAAAAACGGAGTTGCCGTTCCGTTTTTTCCCAACAACCCGGAGAGTTATAATTCCATCTCATTTAATATGACTATGAAAGGACGAATCCAATCCAAAGAATCCAATATCTTACGAAATTTCGCTGACTATTTAAAAGATTTATAATATTATCACCCAATGCGGAGATAGATATAATATTTATGAATTTCAAACAATGAGTGTTACTAAATACTAAAACTCCCATTAATGTTGTTTTACAGTCATTTATCAATAAAAAGAGTGTTTTATTTTAAATAGGTATACACGTAGTTTCATTTGAGGCTAATCGACATTGCCCTTATTACAATAGGAATAAATTACTTGGGCCACACAATATAAAAGAACTCGTGGTATGTTTTCCTAATGTATCATGTTAAAGGTTACTATAATAGATAAGTAATTCATGAAAAGTTGATAAACACACATTTTATCACAAAACTATTTTTTTTTTTGTATTTTATTAGGTACATATTAAAATGGTTTTGAAAAAAAACCATTCTTCAGGGTTTACAGTGGGTACATAATGTGTATTGTTTACTGAAATCAGATATGGGCAAAATGTAATCTGATTAATGATGAACGATTACAAAATGTAGTCGTAATTTTAATTTTCTTGCTCTGTAAGCATGATTAAATCCATTTAAAACATTAAGAAATCATAAATGTGTATACAATCTGGGATTTTGTAGTGTTTAAAACATAAATGAGCAAAATGTGGTCATATTAATGGTAAAAAACGTAAAATGTAATCGTTAATCATTTTCATTAAACTGATTACGTTTAGCCCATCTATGACCAAAATAATACAATCAAGTAAAGCATTTTAAGTTCTTGCACATTGCTGGAAAATAGTCGAGTCACCGAGTGACGCCGCTCACAATTCTTGGAAGCCAGTGAATGCCAGTGAACAATCTTTTCGAAGGCAAGACATTTAAGGCATTCAGTTTCTTTTAAAAATAAATTCGATCAAGTCCTATAATTTTACTTAATGACTGAGTGGTAAAATGTAGATGTCCTAATTCCTAATATAATGTCCTGTGATCCTAATTATGCTTGTATTTAGTAATTTCAAAATCTACAATTAAACGTAAATGACGGATTATGACAAAATATAAAAAAATGCTTTTATAAAATTTACAAAAAGCCAACGTCACGCGGTGTTCCCAGGCGGTCACCCATCCAAGTACTGACCGCGCCCGACGTTGCTTAACTTCGGTGATCGGACGAGAACCGGTGTTTTCAACGTGGTATGGACGTTGGCGATGGACATGTTAGAAAAAAGATTTTGTATGTAATAACCGATATAATTATAATCTTTATACCGAGGAAAATTATTGAGCATTCGAATTTCTTTCATATTAATAATCAATTGGGATAATTACACATAATGACATTATCTTAAACTAGGTTTGTACCTGTACTAGCACCTACTTAAATAAACATAATATAATCCATGAGTCACGACAAACTAATCGATATAGAAAAAGTTCACTACAACAGGGTTCGAACACAGAACTTTCAGCGTCTTAGACGAGTCTCTACTAATAAAATTATCAAGTGTTAGGAATATCAAAGATACAATTTGACTTAATTTTTATTGACATTAAGTTTTAACCTTCATAATATTATGTATTAAAATGTGGTAATTGGCAGTAATTGATAGCTTTCCACTTTTTGTAGTATATTAAAATTGGTATTTACAAAATAGACCCATGATTATGATGAAGATTGGTTCATGTATAAATTTAAACATTATGATTTAAGCACAACACGTAAACTGTTTTATAGACTTATATTCAGTGCTTTGTATGTTTGATATGGTTCAAATTGTAATAATGATACTTAATAAATTGAGAATTATACAATTACCTAAAATCTTTACGGAAAAACATGCTTAACTTTGTCGCTATAACGAATCAACTAAGCTCTGATTTATTTATGAATATTCTCAAAGTACGAAAACCGCCTCAGTTGGAATTAATCGTTTCTCCGTTTTGCTCCAAGGTCAGTGAGTTGTGGTTATCACGACTCGCTTGTTCGCTGTTGGATATGGCTTGCTCGTTGCGATCCGTCGGAACGCGCGCGGCGTCTCGACCGCGATACTAGGAAACAAGATATTTCTGTAACATGTTTAAACTACTAGCGACATCTGTGGTTGAAGAACAGAACTAATGAAACTTAATAAAATGGCGCCATGATTTTAAATGTAAGTTTCAGCTGATTACAATAATGCTTTTTAAAATTGTAACACTAATGAATAATTAATTAGGCTCTATTATTAACAACCACTATATTTCTTGTTCTTAAGATTTAGGAGGCTTCAAGAGAAATCAAAGGTCTTTATGTCTCTGAAAGATGACTTAAAATAGCGTCACGATTGTGGTAATAAAAAACAGTAAAAACCTGTTCAAAGTAATAATATTTAAAAAGCGTTTCTGCCATTAGGAGTCCCAGTACATATTCTAATATTCAACCAGCAGTTCTGGTTAAATTTCTCTGTTTGCTATAATAATGCTATATTTTTTTTTTGTGTTTTGGTTTTAGTTGTCTGTTTTGATATTGTTAGTTAATGCTTTTGGGCCATGGTGTGGTTGTCTATTATTGGTATCCGTTACCGACATTTAGCTTATGTATGTGATTCAGATTGTGAATGTGAAGTGTAATGGAGCTGTTGACAGCCCATAAATAAATAAATAAAAAAATAAAATAAAAAGTAAAAAAATAATACGAATGCCTTATACATTAACTATTCGGAATACATTTGCTAAATAATGGTGAAAATGTTGCTTAAGTTAGAAGGTATAAAAGAACACATAGACAAAGATTACTACTTCCATTTTTAGGTACAATGTAAAGATAATATTGCAATGAGAAATTGCAGAGTTTTATGTTGATATGTTTGAATATTTGATAAGTTACGGGTTGTATTTTATCTGATTGAGATGCACCGAATAGATATCATGTTTACATGTAGCCAGTCCCTACAGTAAGAATAATCAATGACAGGCAACTTGATAACGATATGGCTTAAGCTTAGTTAAACAAAAGTCAGGCCACCGAAATAGCACAAAACTCTTATGACTGAAGTGGAATGACCTATATATTTTGTTAAGCTTTGTACAATTAAGAAATTTCTCGTATTCAATACATTGGGTGAGAAATTTTATTTCGTCTAAATAACCGTTTTAATATTAAACTTAGATAATGATATGTCTGTAAAGATTTTGAAAAATGTCCAAACCTTTTTTTTACTGGGTCGGCAATTTATTACACCAAACCTTAAGGGAAAGCAGAATGGAGACCAAAAACGACAGCGTCCGCTAAGGGACAAGAGCCCATTGAAAATCATCACCGTTAGGTCAGCCAACATACCACATCTGAAGGTACACTTACTGATACAGAAACATATTAGACTGAAGCAAGTCACTATTAGGGCCCTGCTTCTTGTATCTCTTTCAGTTTTATTTAATAATTTATTTTTGGCTACAAAAATTCTGGTCAACAGTCTGAATGTGTTATAGATCATGTTTTGGACTTTACTTACCTATTTTTAGCTATGTGTTTTTTACGGTTCCGTACTTCAAAAAATATCCTTCGATGGCCGTCTGTGTCATATGATGTCGAAGGGTTTTTGGTGATATAGTAATATATACATTTGGAATTGGTAAAAAACGCCGATTCCGAAAATATATATATTACTATATCACCTAAAAATGTTGCTTAAACCAAATAGCCTTTCACCCCTCGATGTGATCATTTTATGGAACACGTGGTATGTATTTAGTCACAATTGTATTTAATTGTTGAAACTGTTTTTATAATAAGTTCCATTAGTATAAGTTTATTGGAGAATAAATATTTATTAAAATTATTAACACAGATATTGTCTAAACTAACGCTATTGTTCATGTTAACAATGGTCAGTTATTGAACGACGGGTCGTTAGATTCGTCTATACAGCTACCTGCTTCAGAAGAGGTAAGAACAAAAACGTTAGGGACTTGTAGGTACCGTAATATTATAAATGCCCACAAAACTCAACAAAGTTATAGTGTAATATGCGAGTTTGTCCATTCCGGCGTAGCCTTGAGTTTCTTTCGACGTTTTTTCACAAAGTTGTCGCTTTCGAAACGCTAGTGAATCCCCTTAGGTTCTTTCCCTAGCTTGCCGCTCAAGTCGAGGTTCGTAACCACAGGGGCGCTCTTGCTTTGACACCTAACCTAAAACCAGAGATGGGCAAAATGTAATCTGATTAATGATTAACGATTACAAAATAAATTCGAAATTTTAATTTTGTTGCTCTGTAATCATGATTAAATCCCTTCAGAACATTAAGGAGTCATAAATATGTTTGCGATTGAGGATTCCGTAGTGTTTAAAACATAGATGAGCAAAATACAATCATATGAATGATGAAAAAAGCAAAATGTAATTGTAATCGTTTTTAATTAATCTGATTACATATTGCCCCATCTATGCCTAAAACTTGCTGGCCGAGCACCTTGAGTAGTCGCCCCTCTCACCCAGTAAAGTAAAGCCCTTTCCCGGCCAACAGCATTTAAAACTGTGAAAAAAATGCGAGTTTTATTTGTATTTCTGCCCTAATAGACTTATTTGATGTTCATTCTTTTGTTACTTACATCGCGAATTATTGCTTCGAAATGTGATGGTACCGTAGAATACTGTGCATTAGTTGGGTACATAAAGTTTCCAATGCTAAGGTACTCCAGCGTGTTATCAAGAAACGTGAATGATTTCAAACCGTTAAGAAGAGGAAGATGGCGTATTTTGGCCACGTCTTACGACATGAAAAATACCTCCAGTTAATAACGATGGACAAAATAGAAGGAAAACAACGCGCTGTAAGGGGAAATAAATCGTGGCTGTACAATATCAGTGAGTGGACAAGTATTACCAGCGTCGAACAACGGTTTCGCTTGGCTCAAGACAGAAAGAAGTTCGCTGAGCCGACGGCCAACCTCCGGTAGTAGAGAGCCACATTTAGAAGGAGAAGAATTTTTGCTTATACAAAATTCCTGAATTATATGAAAACAGTGGCAAATGTCGCTCCTAATAAGCGGCACTGAGCCCAGACTTCGGCTATTTTCATACCCCTTGTCGAGCGACACCTTGCGCTTCGTTTGCCGATGCGCGGTCTCCACGCTTGAACCCGCCTACTTCAACAAATACTGGTGCTTCGGCGTATGTGGCTGTCTGGAGCTTCAGCCATTACTAATACGAAGCCCTTATGGGGTGAGCAGACGTTTATAAGTGGCTGTATCCACTTTGGGGAATTTATATATCAATGATGATGTTTCATTCTTAGAAATCCCTGGATTATTAAGAATTACTAAATAAATATTTTGAAACCGCATCAGTGAAAATATTTGGTACAATAGTTAGGAAATTTTAATTATATTTATCTTCACGATATGATTATATCCATAGGAAAATATTTATTTTATAGTGAATTCAAACTATTTACCAATAACTGGTAAGTACAAGGTGTCTCAAAAGAAAGTTCACATTTAAATCTTTTTTTAAAAGAAAAGTCTTAGCTTTATTGAAAAAATTTTTATTTTATATTGAAGTACACTGTTTGGGAATTTATTTTTTAAAAATAACATCGTCCAAATGTAAACCGTTGCGCTCTCGGCATTCATTTAGTCGGGCACTAAAATTGCCTATGACAGCTCGGCAGGTAGTCTCCGTGATGGCTGCCATTTCATGACGGATATTTTCTTTTAATTGTGCCAGGGAAGTCGGTATATTAGCGTAAACTTTTGATTTGACATAACCCCACAGGAAAAAATCCATAGGCGTTAAATCGGGACTCCGTGGAGGCCAATTTATGTCACCTCGCCTGGAGATTAATTTGTTCGGAAAAATTTCTCGAACTCGAGGCAGAGATCTGTTGGACGTGTGTGAAGTTGCTCCATCCTGCTGGAACCATGTTCTTTGGTTGTAACCAGGAAAGTTTTGCAGTTGGGGTACGAAAAACTCGTCTAACATCTCCACATAACGCTCTGAATTCACTGTGAGTGTGCGTCCCCTTCCATCTTCAAAAAAGTAAGGGCCGATAATTCCTCGCGCCGACATCGCTGCGCATACGGTGACTTTGGGTGAATGTAGCGGTTTCTGATGTTTTTGTTTTGGGTTGGTTGCACTCCAGTAACGACAATTTTGCTTGTTTACATGCCCATTCAGGTGAAAATGGGCTTCATCGGAAAACAAGATGTTGGTGAACGTTGGAAAGCGCTCAATCATCTGATTTACTAAGTCAAGCCTCTGACCAGCATCTTGAGGCTTCAGTTCTTGCACTAACTGAATTTTGTACGGGTGCAGCTTTAAATCTTTGTGTAAAATGCGGCATAATGAAGATCTGTGCACATTTAAAGCAACAGCACGCTTCCGAATCGAGAGGTTTGGATCATCTCGAATAGACTAAGTAACACTGTCCACGTTTTCGGCTGTTCTTGATGTTCTTGGCCGCCCAGATTTTGGTTTCTCCAGAGTTGACCCAGTCTCTTCAAACTTCTCAACCCATTTTGCAATGAGTCGAGTGCTAGGCGCATCATTTAAGTGACGAATATGTCGAATACTGCAGAATTTTCTACGCGCTACAGTCGCCGAATTACCGTTTTTGTAAAACTCACGTACGCACAACGCACGGTCCGCACCAGAGAAACGCTCCATAGCGACTAAATTCCCAAGAGCCAGACTACCGACTGACATACCCCCCGCGCCCCTCAGAATAGTTGCTTTCGCGTAATAAGATAAGCAAATGTGAACTTACTTTTGAGACACCTTGTATAATATTATTTTCTTTTTTAACTAGTATCAGCAAATATGCTGACGGACCCCTTCCTCCCCGCTAATTAGGCGAGGCCTGAACAAGGCCAGACGTCGCCGGGCGCCGAGGAATATGGCACAGCCTTGCCCTTGGTACTCGGCAGGCGGGAGAAGGAACACCCCGGGGGTTTTAGTCGGTGCAAGTCCGATATATCGGGGGCCAAACCTTATCTAGCCCCCTGAGGTTCGTTTAGGGATTTCCCCCGGCTTACCAGAAAAAAGGCTGATGGAACCCTATGGTAAGTGGTTAACATTGTTTACAGACAACTATGATCGCCTATGGTCGTTTTTCTGTTTAACTATTTTAATCAGGCAATTTGTTTTTAAGCATCCTATACCAATATGTATTCTAATCATTTATTCAACATAATTTCGTAGAATTGGTATAAAAAAATGTTTATTTTACAAAAGCATATCACGTCTGACCAATCTGCGAACAAATCTAAATTCTACGTACGTTCAACATAAGGAACCGGGGGTCCCCATAGATTTAAACCACACTTCAAATTGTTTGAAGCTATGCTATAGTTTGGACACGGTAAGACGATTCATGATGCTAACAAATTAAAGCTTTGTTGTCTTCAAAAGTCTTATAAAAAAGGTTGATAAACAAGCTAAAAGGCCACCTGATGGAAAGTGGCTAATGGCGACTGTAACGGAATGCAACACGAGAGTTAACGCCATCGTACTACCAAGGTTAAACAAGAAGAGAAAAAAATAGGAAGTCTGTAATAAAATTTAGATTCATCATAATTATAGTAAATCAACACTGTTTATAAAAGCTTCTGAGGGCTTAGAAAAAGTAACATTCGGTAAGTCATAACGCAAGTAGAAAAGTTAAAAATGTATGGAATTAACGCAACGTATCGACGTGATAATTTAAAAGCCAAATTTGGACTCCTGTATCTTATTAACATCAATACTGTCTGAGGCTAATGTACATTTTGGACGCGTGCTAAAAATTGCAATTTTTTTAAATAAATGTTATACGATTTGAACCATAATATTAAGCTTGTTTGTAATTTAAAATAAAATTATAGTCAAATGGACTAAAAATATAAGTTATTTAATTTAAAAATAAAGTTGAATAAATGTTAACTAACAAACTAAAAAGAGTTTAACAAAAAATGTTTGGAAAAAATTTGTATACTTTTGATTTTTTTTTATTTTGCATTAAAAATGTGCCTGAGTCTTAGACGTTGATATGAGGTTTTATTTATTTTTTTTCAACCAAAAAATTTCATTTACTGACTTACAAGTACTGTGATGATTAATGAGGAAACCAATGATATAGTTTAGACGTTGGGCTATTTTGCTTCATTGATGTTATTCATGTTGATTATAAAAGAATAATAGAATTTTATTTAACGTATCACTTTATTGTGTAACAAAGAGACTTACACCGAATTTCAGAAAGTTTCTTAAATTTAAAAACGCTTTTAAAGAACAATAAATCATATTATAATGAAACATGCATACATAATTTATTAGTATTACAAATACAGTGTTGAATTCTATTTTGAAGTTAAAAGAAGGAAAATGAACTTAGCACCAAAAGTGTGGGACTTTCCTGACCCAATGACAAAACAGGTTAACCTTGTAGTACGAAATGTCGCGTGGAATCAACCCGTTCCTAATTACGACATATACTACTTAGACAAGTGTTGAACTTGTGAAGTGTGGGTCATTGAGTTTTCACTACACCGGTTTTGAATGGAGTGACGTCACGACGCAGAATGCACAGCTGATAAGTATAGGTACGGTACGTGTATATAGACTATCGAGTTCTTTCTTTTACGTCACACTCGAGTTGGGAGAATCAACGTTCAATACGAAATATCAGGCGATATATTCTCACATTTTTTATTCATCAAAATTAATTGTAGATGTGCTATATGTAGGTATAAACAAAAATGTTTTTATGTTTAACCACCCGCCATCAACTGGGTACACATGATTGACCAATAATTAATCAGTCTGCGATAGTCCGTCTTTCATTTAATACATTACAGTAGAAAGAACTTTAATAATTTTCTTCTTTTGGAAACAATCCTTAATTAGTGATAATTACTTTTCTTTAATGCGAATACCTAATCGTCATTTATAAAAAAAAAAGGATAAAGGAATATAAATCACTTCTACTGATTTAATTAATTCGTATTTATGTATGCCGTTCAATGATATTGAAGTAACATAAAAAAAAACATAATATCCTGGACTTCATTTTGCAGCATCATGTGGAAGTGGGATGATACTTAACTTTTCAATAACTTACAGCAAAAATATCGTATTTGAGTACATTGGAATGGTTCCAATCAGAGGTGGGAAAAATGAAATCTGATTAATGATTAACGATTGCAAAATATAGTCGTAATTTTTATTTTTCGCTCTGTAATCATGATTAAATCCCTTTAAAACATTAAAGAGTTATAAATGTGTATGCATTTGAGGAATTTGTAGCGGTTAAAACAAAAAAAAAACATAGATGAGCAAAACGCTGTAATATTAATAATGAAAAATGCAAAATGTGATCGTAATCATTTTTCATTCATTTGATTATATTTTACCCGTCTATGGTCCCAATGAATAGGTTACAAATATATAATTGAGCCGAGAGGTGTTTTCAATGTTTAATTTATCGGTTATTAGCATTTTTGGCAGCAAACTGTTCGTCATATCTCGCAGCCATATTAATAGGTGAAACTGCGGATGAAAGCTAGTATCAAGTATAGGTCTCATGATATTAGAATAACCCTTCGAGTAATATTGTTCCAATAGAGCGGTCACAAGTACATAGTCACAACTCGGTAGCGATGTGAGACGGACGCTAGCTAATCCACGTCGCCACAACCTCGCGCTCTTTCGCGCCGCGGTTTATTGCTATACCGCGAATTTGGGCCAAGCTCAACTATCTACCTCTCTTTTTAACACACACCTGTTACATATGACTGTCTCTTTTCTATTTCTCGAGCGTTTACATAACTTAAATATTTACTCTGTGGCCGTTTGATGATGAATGAAAACAAATTACAGGCAGTGTATAGGTAGACACTGATAAGCGGTCGTCGGTCTTCACTTCAGTGTGAAAACAGCTCTCTTTGTATCATAGGTGGGTGATTTTAAATAGGTAAATTAAAATGTAATGTAATTTTGTACTACACATCTATACATAAAAGTAAAACGTATGTATATTTTTTATTTAAATGATAAATAAACAAAATCTATAGAGACTTGCATTTATATTATAAATGCAACTATATAATATTGAAACGAGAAAGCTATTGTTTTGATTAAATAGAATTAAATATTACAGTGCAAATTAAAACAAACAGGCTATTATTATTAATTCGGATTTTTAACTTAATTTTAAGCAAGTCTTTATCCGAATTTCGTTAAAAGAACTAATTGGATGACAGAAGATCGCGTAGGCAGAAATTTATAAAGGCTACTTTGTCTTTGTTTAGGAAATAAGTTTGCCTTTGCCATAAAACTGAATATATTATATACATACCTTGAATAAAGTCTAAATATTCATAAAATCACGTCTAAGTTGAGAAGATCGGTGTCTACTATTTAATATATTTGGATATTTAATTAAATAATACAATTTGTAATTTATGATTAAGGAACCTTTAACAAAAGAGTGATGTTAGACGACTTTTTTTTGTATCCCGGGGGAAAATCCTGCATAGGACCATGAGGGACGCTGTGAGGGCAGTGACCCCGGTGTGTCAGACTCCTACTGACTAAAAACCCCCGGGGTGTCCCTCTGATTGCTCCACCTGGGCCTGGGAAGCTAAATGCATCCAGACGCCCAGAGAACAAGAAGCCTTGTTGAGGCTACCTCTCTGGGAGGGGAAGGAGTAAAGCCCACCCCTCCAAAAACCTCTCTCCCAGGCGATGCCCCGGACACCGTGCACCGCTTTCCTCTCATATGTTAAACGACTATATTCCAACTCATCTTGACCTTTCCCCAAGAGTGATTGAGGTCAAGCTTCCGCCTGTAAATAATAATAATATAGGAGTTTTAAACAAGACAAATGTAAGATCAAGAGCAGCTCGTAAAATAAATATTTTGCATGACTGATAAAATTCGTGTCGAGCTTGCAAGAACATTGCAGTAGATGCCAAAATCCCGGTCACTAGGCCAAATCATTACGCCTTTATTAACTAGGCGAATATCTTTGTTTACTATAATACGAACATGTTTTGTTTAATTAATTTTCGGTTATTTACTATATCTAATTTGTAAACGAATTTGCGACAACGGTTTAGACACCACATGCCGGTGAAGTAAACATCGTGAGGTACCCGTATGACATCTGATAAACATATCATGTAAAGTGTCCTGAGAATGGCAAACAACTGCGTACTGGTCACGTTGGGCACGACATATAAGCGCAAAGTAGATACAACCAGAGATGGGCAAAACGTAATAATATTAATGATTACAAAATGTAGTCGTAATTTTAATTTTCTTGCTCTGTAATCACGATTAAATCCATTTAAAACATTAAGAAATCATAAATGAGTATGCTATCTGAGATTCTGTAGTGTTTAAAAAATACATGAGCAAAATGCAGCCATATTAATGGTAAGAAACGTAAAATGTAAACGTAATCTTTTTTATTAATCTGATTACATTTTGCCAATCTATGGATACAGCAACTTATGTATCTCTGCTCAGCCCGTAAGGAATATTGTGACGATATATTATTAATTTGTAAACAAACATCTTATGATTTGATGAGCCACCGATATATATATATATATATATATATATATATATATATATATATATATATATATCGGTATAATCCTGCTAAACCTGAATGGAATGTAGCGATGTGATATCTGTTCTAATTGTTAAGTATGGTTAAAGTAAAGCGTGAATTTGTTGTATAGAATTACGTTTACCGTAGTTATACTTCCATTTATTAAAACTATATTCTTTTAATCTTAGTTTTATCACTCGAACAATTCATAGTATAATAACAAAGTAAGATTTAAATAGTCTGTTTTATTTAAAAAATAGTATTGTTATAAAAGATGGTACACTTGCTGCCATGTACTGCACAGTATTACTGCCATAATGGTACGGGAATAAAAATTCTATGAGTACTAAAGACCTAATAGTATATCCGTTGCAAGATGGCCCCGTGATGTTTATAAGGTCCTGGGTCCAAGGTTTACCTTGGATACGAGAGTCCAAGTCACAAATTGAGATCCTTGTAGTATGGTAGCGAAGAAGCGGTGGCTAGTACTTAGCTTATTAGGAGGGATTTTAGTTATTTTACAGGAGCCAAATGTCCGCTTTACTAAAACATTTGTTATACATATCACAAACACGTTTTAATTGTAGTTTTTTAATTAATTAATGTCGTTTATCCATCATTATCATCATAACATCAGCTGCAGAGTATCCGCTGCCAGACATAAGCTTTCCCTTTTTTTGGTGACCCGGGTAAATATCCTGCACCGGACCATGAAGATCGCTGTGAGGGCAGCGACCTCGGTGTGTCAGACTCCTACTGATTAAAAACCCACGGGCTGTCCTTTCAATCAGTTCACCCAGGCCTGAGAATTCAGATTCCTCCAGACGCCCTAGAAGTCATAAGCTTCCCCTAATGATTTCCAGAACGACCGGTTGGAATAGAGCGTCTTTTCTCTTTTTTTTATACTGGCTCGACATAGTGCCTGCTTTGCATATGATGGTAAGTACAGTGTAGTCCAAAAACAAAAGTGACAAAGCGCAAGAGTGATCAAAGTATTAAAATCCATTGATAGTCTCCGTCGTCATGTCGGCCCACATATACCAGGATAGAGGGTCTGTAGGTATATAAGTTGCAGGATATACACAAGCTGATCCCGAAGCGCGGCAGGCCAAAGTGAATCACTATGACGGTCTTTACACTGGTGTACTGTGGCCATAACCCAGTTCGGACAATCGCCCTACCACCAAAAAATTATTATTGACTTTACAATTGATATTAAGTTATCATTTATCAATTGTAATACAAACTTAGAATTCGAACATGACGCAATATGTGCAAGTGGATTTTAAACAAATATATTTAGATACCAATTGGCTCGATCGCATACATAAAAGTTATATTTAGATTTTAATCAACAAATTGACTTAATTATGGTAATGAAAGCCAAGTGATTAAGACAGGTATCGATGTTTCAAGGGGTAATAAATGGTGATAAAGTGACCCGCCTACATAATTACTGATATTCGGGTTATCAAACAGTGCTATCGCAAACGGATAGTAATTTTCTTGCCTAATTTGTCATAATAATTGAAACTGGTATCCATCCGTGACACTTATGAATAATGTAATAATATATAAAACCTGTAATCACTGTATTGGTTACCACCTTCCTAAACCTGGTTACCAGTAAATTTTCGAGAAATCCTCTGTCTACACTATTCTAATATGAAGACGGGCCAAATTTTGCCAGTCAAGATACTACATTTACGGGTTCTAGTATAAAGAAGATTTTTGATACCCACATAATTATAATTTCTGAAATTTTTCCTATTTATCATATTAATGAAAATAATGTGATCAATATGGATGGACCGTTCTCAGTTTAGGAAGTGGGATTTTTTTTAAAGGTAAGTTTAATATATTAAAATAATAATAAAATAATATATATATTATTTTTTATCCTTAATACATATTGGACGTGTGAAAGCACTAGTCAAGAAGAAGCACTAGTTAGAAAGAAAAGTGCAAAAATTAGTCACGTATAAAGGTATATACTCCATTATACCTTCTAAAGCAAGTCCGGTAAAATTTATAATTTTCTTTTTATATATCTCAATATATTCAAGAAAATGGTTTAGTTTGTTCAGAGGGCTTAGATAAAATAACATTCATTCAACGCTAACGTAGTGTAAAAATTCAACTGTATGGAATTAACAAAACATGAAGACCATATGTTTCGAATTCTTTTGTCAGTCTGCTACACTTTGTACTTTTGTACTAGTGATATCGCTGATCAAATGTTTCTTTGTCTAGGACCTCTAGAACACCTGTTTAGCAGTGGCGTGCATAAAAAATTTAAACATTGCATTGCTCGGTTAGGCGCCCACTAATACAAATGGTTCATTTTTTTTTAAATACATTATAAAAATTATGATCATAAAATTTTTGCACTCACTATTATCAAAAGTAGAATCATATGTATCTTATTTTATTAAAGGCTTGTAGTGTAATAACACTAATGTAATAAATATTTCACAGGAATAAATGCACACTTTTTCATATAAAAAAGGTTTTTAAGTTAAGTTAGTTAGTTATTTTAAAGTTGGAATATGACATATTCACACATTGTGATAGATGGTGTAAAAATAGAAAATATTTTAATAATATTAATGTTTCATTTTTTTTGTATTTAACTTTTAGTAATTTAACCAAGACTTATTTATTGTAGGGTATGCATTGCTTTTGTGCATGTATGGGATGAACACCACTGCTGTTTAGTGTACCTCAACAGCAAACGTGTATAAGGCAATTTATTCATGTCATGAATATGAGAAACCTGAGCTAATTAGTCTTTTCATAAAACTGAATTTACCAACATTTAACGTAATACAATGTTACAATCAGTTTAAAAATAGTCCTTCAGTGGTCTTACATGCATAATGGGCAAGTTTGTTCAATTTACGCTAAGCTAAATGTAGTCTCATTCTACTAACCGACGTCCTCTATAAACAATATCTGCGTTATTTAAGTAATTCATTAAAATGTCTTCAGAAAATACAAGGTAAGTTTGTATCACAGATATTATTTATTTGTTATTTAATTTAATTTAATAAAACAGTATTAGTTTAAAGGCGATTATAGGCATTGACCTAGGGGCACAGACAAATTAAATTTGATAAACGATAGTGCTAGTAAAAAAATGTGAAATGTGTAGAATGCTTTCAAATTATTACGTTAACATGTTATACCAATTGCATACATTGCAATTTGCCACTAGCGTCATCAATAAACGAATGTTACTAAGTCTAAGGACGCTAATTACATTAATTAGTCATATTTCAAATTATTTCACAATTTTATCGGGTTGCTAATGTAACATAATAATAAATTTCGTCACGTTAAATTTTACTTAACGGATATTCTAGGGATTGGTCAAATTTTCCCTTAGTTATTTCTTTTAGTTATAGCTAGTAGTAATGTACAGTGTGCAAACGATGCTAAAGAAAAGCTGGTACAGTCAAACATAATATAATCTATCTTCGTTAAATTTATACTTCTGATATATTTATTTAAATAAGATTTTTTTTTTTTAATTAAGGTATGTGAACTACTCGTCATGTCCAATTTATAATCGATTTCTCTTGATCCGATCGAATATTAATTCTCTAGCACAAAATTATAGACCACAAATATCGAATTTACAAATGTATGCTTTCGAAATATTGACTGGATAGGTTTTCTTTGCGATATTCACGTCATGCCACATGTTGTTTACTTTTTTTAAACGTGTAGTCATCTCAAAATTTATTGACTCACAGATTCAGTAGTTTTTATAACATAATAATAATATATCGTCTCGCTATATGCTTTATAGGGTGAGCAGAGATATAATAGCCACTGTGGTAGCCTAGTGGATAAGGGACCGGTTTCCATGCGCGGCAACGCGAATGGTCGTAGGTTCGAATCCCGTTAAGTACATTTGGGATTTTCCCAATTACGTACGGATTTAGGTACCACATGTTCACCGTTGAACGAAAGCTTTATGAGGAAACCCAAACGGCATTTGATAGACATGTCATATGTAAGTGCCCTGAGAACGACAATCTGCTGCGCTACTGGTCACGTTGGGCACGACATATAAGTGTAAAGTGGATACAACCAATAATGTTTGTTTTTATTGTGTTCTGTAAATAAATAAGCACGTGATGTAATTTTAGCAGTGTTTGATGTTTTTTTACGTAAAACAAATGAATCAAAAACATAGGTATATATTTTAATTTTCGCAAAAAGTTTGCGACTTTCATCATTCTAGGCGTAATAGGTACAAGTAGCCTTGTCTCGTAGCTGCGCATAGCCTTGGTGGCTAGACAAGGCCATATTTTAGAGCGATGAGTAAATACATTTTATTTATTAATCGGTATTACATAACCGTTCAAATTTTTTTCTTACCTTACAGCTTTTTTATTGACCGACAAAGATAACAGTAAATCATTGAACTTTAGAAAATATCTGTCCTTTAGACTGGAGGCACACTACAAGACTTGCTAAGTGATTAGTGATAAAGGGACTCATGACGGAGATGGGAAAAATGTAATCTGATTAATGATTACAAAATATAGTCGTAATTTTTATTTTGTTGCTCCGTAATAATGATTAAAATCCTTCAAAACATTAAGAAGTCATAAATGTACACGTAATTGAGGATTCCGTGGTGTTTAAAACACAGATGAGCAAAATGAGACTGCATTTTATTATTAATGATGCATATATTATTAATGATGAAAAACGCAAAATGTAATCCTAATCGTTTCTCATTAATCTGATTACATTTTGCCTATCTATGACTCGTGATAATGGTAAATCACAAAATATTTGAGATTAACCAGAGAAGCACATGGTTACATAATGACTAGTTGTCTCATGGTTAACTTATCAATATCTGGGCATCTAACAAGTCACTCACGATGTGGGTTTTAGTAGGCGTATACGGCGTTCGTTACACTTTATCAATATTTTACCCCATAATTTAAAGCTAAAGAATAGATTCGGTAGATAATTATAAATCAAAGTTTGCCTAAAAGTATTTTTAAGTTGATTACAATCTAAAAAATAAGTCATTTTGGAACTATAATAAAAATATCTGCTTTACTCCGCACATGGATGATAGAAAGTTAAAAAACGTAAAGGACCGACATAACTTACACGGATATATTTTAGTTACCACACTATTTGGGACTTTTTGCTAGACTTAGTGCGATATGTATATTAATTTGCCTAGAGTGCCACTTTCATCAAACTATATTTGCTGCTATCTATCTATCTAATGCATATTCTCTATAAATTTACACACAACACTAAATAAGACCAACATATTGAATTGCGTTATCAAAAATTAAGGAAATCGAATAACACTAATACATACTAATAATATCTGAACTATTACACCGTAACTTCCTGGTAGGATAATGTAGAATTTACAATAAAAGCAAACCGCATTAACGTGTAAACACATCAATAGGAATGCAAAGTTTATTACCAGTTCTAAAGGGTCAAACTCCAAAGTGTAACGCTCAATTGCCTAGAACTAAAGGCTACTGAGAGAAGTACATTATTTAATGCAATTTACTTGGTTTAAACGTGTTGTAGTTGAGTTATCAGTCGTATTTCATTCTCCATCTGACACGGACTTCGAGTCGAATTTAATAAAGGTAGGGATTTTTAAATTTTAATTTACTGCCTCCTTTACATTTAATCTGTGATTATAATACAATTTTTTATCCGAACAAAGAGATAATTTTAAAAAGTTTTTTTTTTCGTGGAAACTTTGCTGGCATATTTATCTTTTTTATTGTTTATATATTGCTGTAAGTTTCCCTGAAAATATACAAAATAAAAATAAATATTTATTAATTTTTATTTTTAATTGCAATGGTAATAAAAATAATTTTTAATAATAATAAAAGACACTGTACATTTGTAACTGTAAAAATTTACGTTTAATATGACTAGAATAATGTATTGGGCCACTGACAGCCCCTGTATGAATAAATTGGACTTATATCATCCCGTTATATCCCTTTCGGGGTGAGTATAGATCTATTATTGCCTGTATCCACTTTGCGGTTAGATGTCGTGACCAACGTGACCAATAGTGCAGCAGATCGTAGTTTTTAAGGCACTACGCTCGACATTAATTTATAGTTGTTTTAAATTAATTTTTATTTCAAAATATATCGTTTTTGTTTATAATTTGTACTTTTATTTTAGGCTTTTATTTTGACAACTTTGTTACAGATATATCTCTGGTGTTGTTAATAATAATTATTCGGGCGTGTCCATATTATAATTCAACATAATATAATAGATAATTTTAAAAAGCAACTTACAAGTGACCTGTTCATTGCATTGATATTTAAATTGTTACAATATATTTAAATAAATAAAGAGGCTAATGAACTCTGATACTTTAGTTCCAAACTGCTTACCTGAAAAACTAACTAACTTCTTGAAAGAATTCGTGAATTTGACATTTTTCATTTATGTTAGACATACATACCCATGATCATCGTGTTTTCGATTGACAACAGTCTGTCATAACGACTGACTGTTATGATTATCATACAATTCTCTGGATTGTATTGAATATTCTCATTTAAAGGTACAGAGCGGTGATGAACTATTTTGAGACGTTTAATTCAATTTTCTTAATTGTTTAAATCACTCGATTACAATCGATGTTTTTCAATTGTATTCGATCGTATCAAGTCTATAACAGACGATGGTGCCAATGCATCGTGACATCAGCAATTGAGGCATTGGGTCCGTTTCATTGTAGCTTAGATACATCATACTGGTGTGATATATTTTGATACATAATGATTCACTTGATGAATTGATGTTAAAAATATCTCGTGCTATCAATCGTCCGATTTCGATTCCGATTCGTTTATTTAGTAGATTATGAATCAGGACGACTGCGATTCTCTTGGTTATTGAAATCTCTTGTAATCGCCCATTACTAGTACAGAGTAGATATTTTTGGTTATCTTTTCAGTTAGGTGAACTAAAATAGATTTATCGTACGATATCATGACAGCTAGTATTAATTACACGAACACATTGGACTAATTAGGAAATGCGTCACTGCTATATTGAGGGCTTGTGACATGTCAATATTTAGATTATCCACTTACGTTACATTGGTCCATTGAACCATTTTTTTTTGTTTTATGCGATTTGTGTTGACGACGTCTATATTGTCACACAGAACTATATACATATAGTTAGACAATTTGGAATTTTGGTATTATATTTAAATAGGTTATAAAAATCACATAGTTTTATTTTGACCATAAATATTTATCAATAAATCTAGAATACTCTAGTTTCCGTTAACCGTCTTTGTATTGGAAGTCTTATGTACCCTATTTGTATGCGACAAGAACCCCACTTCAGAGCTAAATATAATTTTTTTCAAGAGATTATCGTATTAAACTATATTTATATTATTAACGATAATATTTATCAATGAAAAATATAATACCACCACTAGTCTATTGTTATGAAGGGCCTTATCAATTGATAGACTTAATTATTCATAAAATAAATACTATTTCATAAAGAAAACTATATGAGGAACTAAACAGTAGTGGATCCATAGCGGAACTTTAATGATTTTCGAGGTCGCTTTTGGCATACTCTCGGCGCTGAGTGACACTGCCGGACTATCTGGAAAACTTCCAAATCTGGATGTATTCCAGCGAATTTAACACAATTCAGATCTTATATCTTGCCAATTTATCAGCATTTTCTGAGAAGAGAAATATATAGATATCGATTTTATGCAGCACAACTATACAATTATTATTTAATTTTCGTTCTCTTATTTGTTAGTAACAAAGACCACAGTTTAAAGCTGCTAATAGAAACTATAAATGAATAAAAGGTATATTTTTATACTTAAGTACAAAAACCTTTATATTTGTTGTTTAGAATAAAACAAAATTTTATTTCATTTGGAACTGAAGAGATACCTCGAGATTTTTGCCAAAAATAATTGCAACACACGTGAATAATTCGCATATTTTTAATTTATAATCACTTACATGTGTTATTTATTGTAATAATAACTAGTTAGGTGTGTTGTGATTGTATAAAATGAGTCGCGTGACTGTAATTTCGACTTTAGACTCTACTAGAGTTGCCAAAGCGGAACTGTTTAGTTCAATTTATCATCTAACAAAGCTCTGTAATTTGTAGGAATTTTAAATAAAGAATGACACGGGAAATTCTGTTAAATATTTTTGTTGTAATTTTCTATTACATTTACCGTGTTATGAAAAGTAACATCAAATACAGTCAAAATCGTTTATGGCGAGATCGTTTAGAACAACATACTGGTTTTATTGACACAGAACAAAGTTCCTTGCAATAAAAAATTAGGACTTCGTGTCTCTAAAACATAACCAGATGTTACGACTATCGGTTTTTACGACTAAATGTGAGTGGTCCCTTTGATGTCGTTATAACAGATTTTGAGTGTATTTGTATTTTTTAATTGTATTTAGAATACATAAAGCATACAAGTTAGAAAAATTACAGCAATATCATTTAAAAAGTTTATACCTAAATGTCGTTATGATTTTTTGCGATATGAGAAATGCATATCAAATGACAATATTTAATATCGAGGGCTGAAAGGCTATTTGGTTTAAGCGACATTTTTTGGTGATATAGTAATATATATATATTTTTGGAATCAGCGTTTTTTACCGAATGAAACATATTTCTTTTTAGAAGAATCTATGCTGAGAAAACAGTGGAAACAATTTCTATAGATTTGTATACACATACATGTGTATATATATACACATATATAACAATAGAGTTGGTAACAATAAATAAAGCAAAATAGAAATAAGATTAAAGATAGTACGGGGTATTTTATACTTTAAACGATTTATTATTATTATTATTATATATATATTAAACTAGGTGTTCAGAGAAGGAAAACTCGACCAAACCTGCATCCTGCTCCCTCCCGATCGTACTGGTTCTCCATTCCATCGGGCCTGAGGGAGTTCGGACGAGAGAGTGCTTTTCTGGCAGTGCGTCCAGTTATGCACTGAAATATTTCCTGCGCAATTGACTGTTTCCGAAAACTGGACCTTGATTTTCCGGCTAGGAAATCATCATATATATTTGTATGTACGTTTGTATTGATTTCGCCCAAACGGCTCTATCGATTTTGACGAATTTTTATACTTAGATATGCATGCACTTGATAAATTAGCTTGTGTAAAACTATTTTATTTCTAATGTGAAATCTATAATTTTATTTCTATGCCTACGTAGATTACGTAATTGAAAACTGTAAAATAGTAACACATAACAAAACAAAATAGCTAACATATACAGGTTACGAACACTCATACTAATTTGAATCGTTTGAACATTGTTTCTCAGTATCATGAAATCTTTTATTAACAAAGTTTTTAAGATTTTTGTATTCATTGGTTTTATTATACTAGTTGGATATTATTTAACAGATTCATTTTATGTTGCCTTTTTTTGGCAATAAAATAATGTTTATAATAAATACAATATAAAACTTTCGATAAACTTCAGTAAAGTTCATAAAATAAGATTACAGTATTTTTAAGTACCTATATACTCTTAGTATCAATTACTTGTTACTTATCAAAGTTTATAATTGCATGACATTTATATCTTATTAATTATATAGATTAAATTGATAAGTTATCCAGATGTAACCTTGATCTTGACTTATCAGTCATTAACTATATGTAATGTACAGTTATCGTTACTACTGAACGATGATTATTTTAATAAACAAGAAATAAAAATAAACACAGTGAAAATACAAATCAGCTTCAGAAAAATAATTTTTAGGCTTAGAAATATTTAATTACGCTAGGACGGCGCGAAATTACGCATGCTGAATTCTGTTGTATTTTTCCGTTTAGATGTATCCCTAGCCATGCAAAGTGAATTTACTAGGTAATACTTTTCTCAGGTATTATGGGCCGTTCGGTAACCCTGGACAGGTGAGTGCGGTCCACACAATGCCGGTACTACGGAACGCTGATCACCCTGCGGCTAAAGCCACCGACTCGATAGCCGCACGATATACCGTCGCAGTTCTCGGATCCTGGGCAGCTGAAACTGGTAAATATATTTTTTATGTCAATATGTAATAAGTTTCACATGTGTAAAGTTAATCTTTTAAGTGATAAATAAGTTACCAAAAACTCTCTTGAAAAAGGAAGTTATATTTTAGATACAAGAAAGAATATCAGAAAAAACCTGAGGTACCTAAGAAGATACGAAACGAGGATCATTCGCGTTTTTGAACACGGATGCTGTCTCCTTTTACGCAGCCACCTCGTTAATATAGTTATTTTTTTAATATTGATGTAATAAATATAGTATTTATATCACACTTGTCGAAATTAACAATAATATGTTGTTTGAATTTAAATTTAAAGCAAATATAGTAGATTTTTTATAAGTAAAATTAGATAATAAATGCTTTGAGAGTTTGCTGTATGTATAATATATTATCGTTTAAAAAAATAAATTAAAATTACTTTGAACTTCAAAGAAATCATAGCTATAAATAGAATTTATTTATACTTAGTTTTTACGAGTAGGTACAAATGAATTAATAAGTATTGAAAAGTGTACTTGAATATATTTAGGTAGGTATATGTCATAATCGATTTTATTGACCTAATTTCTTAGAATACCTACCTTAGTAGTTGCCATTGTATTACTTACAGCGACATATCCGTTCGACTTGACGAAGACAAGGTTACAAATACAATCGGAGGTAGCTGCCGCTAAACATGGATACAAGGTAATAAATGACCAAACTAAGGTCAGGACTATTGATTTCTACCCATATTGATGTTAAGTTGCGCTAAAAACATGTACATATTTCGTATATGGCATCTATTTTTCTCTTATTATATGCCTTCAAAATATTTGCCTCAAGTTATGAAGCCATAAGAATATCGTTGCTTTGTAAATGAGTGTTACAATATACAAAGGACATAGGTCTTTGAAACTTTAACTGCTTAGTACCCATGCTGATAATAAGCGTTATATTCAAACATAAAAAAAAACAGTATATTCACTATAGAAATCACATATGCAGAAATACCGGATGTTAATGTATACATAGATTTGATAGACAAACTACGCATACTGTAATTATGATTCTAGCAAAGTCATTGTATTGTAGTAGCGTTCATTTCATAGAGTACAGAACCATATGATTTGAATTTATTTAATTAATTAAATCAATCGTCGATATTTAACACATGGAATGCCACGGTGGTCACCGGTATCCGGCAATCAACTTAGCAGTACGATGGCTCCATGGCCCAGGCATTCCCTTTAAAATTTACATGCTGTTCAATAAAAACAGTTTTATGTTAAACTTGTGTAAAATAAATATAATCTTAAAATGTTGAGGCCATTTTTTTTTTCTCTTTTTGTTAATCGCAATGTACATATAACTTAACATATTAATAACTTTATTACAACGTCTACGTTTTTAAACGTAAAATGTACCTGTGTAACAAGATTGGTTTATCTAATTTTACACGTGGTTGTGACATGCTATAAAATCGTTAAACTGAATAATCTCGATAAATTATAATTCTTAACATGTATAATTTTAATGGAATCAATACATTTTTAGTTGGAAAATCTTGGCATGATAAAAACTGCAGTTGGTATAGCCAAACAAGAGGGCGTGCTTAAATTATGGAGTGGACTTATGCCGATGTTTCAACGTCACGCCATTTATTCAGGCTGTCGTCTTATATTTTACGAGCATTTTCGCAATTTGCTCAAAGACGATAAAGGAAAAGTGTCGCTAGGAGCTGCTTCTTTGGGTGAGGAAAACTATATTAAAAATTACTTTAATTTAAGCTCCAGTTTGCAACAATTTAGCATAAGGATTTCGCCACCGATCAAAGCCAGTATATCAACGTGATTATACTAAACATTTCAGTTATTTATATTGAATAAATTCTAATAAAATTGTTTTATAAAAATCCAATATAAACTTAGTTGAATAAAAGTAATAGTGCGAATTCATTTTTAATACAGAACATTTTTAGACTAAATAATGTTAACCAAAATGATTTTTAAATGTAACATTTAATTATAAAACTGGCAGTTGCCGTCAATAAGGAAACTAACAAAATCTTAAAAGATCTCCGATAAAAACGAAGACAAAAGTGGACTTTGTGTATACAAAGGCCTTTAAAATGAGTATCACAATTATCTTTGTTAGCTGACCTAAATATATTACATTAAATGCAAGACAGAATTGTGCGTAATATTATATGCACAAGAAATGTCAACGACTATTTGTTGTCCTATAATTAGGTGCTGGCAAAACTTTTGCTTTGTCTTCTATTATCCCTTGTTTAGACAGTCTTACAGCGGTTTTTATGATCATAAAATTTCAACACAGATTTCAATTTAAGTTTTACGAATATAGAGTTTTTAAAGACTAATAGACAGTAAAACTAGCCATGCAAGCTTAACAATTTCATAAATAACCAATCAAAACAATGCTAATCAGCATATCTAAGTAATTTCGTTTATTATGAAACTGATTGTTTAATAATATTTATGAAAAACTGCATTCCCTGTAATAATTCGCCTTTACTAATGATAACTGAACACTGCGTTCGTACTCTTGTCCATAGAAGAATCTTTAAGTACTATAAGCAAAAACCAAAAAACTTTCGAAGATCTCATTTGTTTGCATAAATTTAATTATATGGAGGTTCCACAGGTGGTCTAGCAGCCGGTTCCTTGGCACAATTGATAGCATCTCCTACAGACCTAGTGAAAGTGCAAATGCAGACAGAAGGGAGACGTTTACTCCAAGGCAAAAAGCCAAGGTTCACTAACTGTAGACAGGTATATGCTATGTTGTACGCGGAAAGTGGAATTAAAGGATTTTGGAGAGGTAAGTCTTATTTAAAATAAATAACTTATTAGTATTAATTTAGTTAAGAGTAGTTAAAAAAAAAATTCTAATAAGCTAATTCTAATAATTCTAATTCTAATTTATTCTAAGCTACCTGGAGGGTTATCAAGAATATTACTAACACTAATCGTGATCACTCATCTCCTGTTGAACTGCTAAAAACTAAAGAAAGTCCACTAGCATCGGTGAACGAAGTGAATCGTTTCTTTGCTAATGTTGGTAAAACATTATTTGATAAAATTCCTTATTGCAACTCAGATCGTCCCTCTCGTGTGATGGCGGTTGGTTCCTGTTCTGGTGATTCCTTAGTCATTTTAGAAACTGATACTGATGAAGTTGCGGGAATTATTAGGAGTCTTCGCATAGACTGTGCGGTTGGGTGGGATTCTATATCATCGTCTATCCTAAAGTCATCATGTGAGGTTCTGGCCCCTCTTATCACTCACATTTGTAATGTATCCTTGTCTTCTGGAGTATTTCCTAGGGTTTTCAAAAGAGCTATAGTTTGCCCTGTTTACAAGAGTGGTGAAAGAGATTCCATTAATAATTATAGGCCTATTTCTGTTTTGCCAGCTTTATCTAAAATCCTAGAAAGAATTCTGTACAATAACTTAGTTCAATTCTTAACTTACAATAAAATTATATCTGACAATCAGTATGGGTTCAGAGTTTCAAAATCCACAGAAGATGCTGTAGCAAGCTTTACGGATTTGGTTGTAAGTAAACTTGATGGAAATTATAAGTGCATAGGAATATTTTTAGATATTTCAAAGGCTTTTGATTCAGTTCATGTGCCTACTCTTCTGGCCAAATTAGAAAGCATTGGAGTACGTGGTGTTCCTCTTAGTATTTTTAAAGATTACTTATCTGACCGTACGCAGAGAGTAGTTATAAATAATTATTGCAGCTCTGATGTAGAGATAAAGTTTGGGGTTCCACAAGGCAGTATTTTGGGTCCTATTCTTTTTCAAATTTACATTAATGACATCTGTCAAATTTGCTTTCCTCAGTCTCACTTTTTCACGTATGCAGATGATACAGCAATTCTAGTATATGATCACTCATGGCCTGAAGTTCAGAATAGATCAGAGACTGTTCTAAGACTTGTCTTGAAGTGTCTCGCCCAAAATTCACTTTCTCTTAATATTGGAAAGAGCAAATATGTAGCTTTTCATGTTAGCCCATCCTCCCGTCCGACAGATAATTCTATATGCATTAGGGGACATTCATGTCTTTCTGATTTAGAATGCAAATGCTTGCCGCTAACAAGAACTGGTGTGGTGAGATATCTGGGAGTATATTTAGACGAAATGTTAAGTTGGAAGTCTCATATAGATATTTTGATCAATAGAACTCAAAAACTTATCTATGTCTTTAAGAAATTGAGAAATTCTGCTGATATTTATACTCTTAGGACTGTTTATTTCTCTCTGTGTGAATCCTTGATATCTTACTGCATTGCTGTTTGGGGTGGAGCCTCTAAGACCACTTTATTGAAACTTGAGAGGGCTCAAAGAGCTGTCTTAAAAGTCATGCTTAAAGAATCCAGAAGGTTTCCTACTGAGCTGTTATATTCTAAATGTCAAGTTTTAACAGTAAGACAGCTCTTTGTCTTGAAACTTGTCCTCCGCAAACATAGAGTGGTCCTTATAGGGACAGATAGCAAAAGGAAACCTCGCAGAATGAGATATGTTTGCCATATGCCGATTCACAAGTCTCATTTTGCTGAGAAACAATTTTGGGTTCTTGGTTCAAGGATTTATAATAAGGTTAATCATGTATTAAATATCTTGAACTTATCAAAATTCGAATGTAAGATGAAGCTGAGAGACTGGTTGTTGAATCTAAAATATAATGATACAGAGGAACTGTTGCAGGTGTAGATGTGCTTGGGCTTTAATATTAACATTCTTTTGTAATTGTTATTCACTTTGTTTGTATAGTCTGTTGTTTGGTATATAATGTTCTTTTTTTTTTTTGTATTGTTTTGAGTTATGGTTGGTGCTACGCAGCAGTAAAAAACTGTAACAAATTTGTGTGAAATATGCTGACATCCAAGATACAGGGTGTCCTAGTTTGGGTGTCAGCTGATTTTTAATGTGCTGCCTTGTAGTTGTTTGTCGAATAAATAATTTTATTTATTTATTTTTTTTTTTTTTTTTTAATATATTATTATTATTTACAACTAAAATTACCCCGACGGTTACTTAACTATGGCTATATTCATCATATTCCAATTAAATATACCCTGACGACTTAATTACGTCTATAGTTATCATGTTCCAACCAAAACTATCCTAACGACTTATAACCGGTGTGTTTACGCCAGGGTTGTTACGGAGCTTCGACTCCGACTCCGATAAGTCGGAACTTCCGATTGATATTACACCTTCGGTTCCGACTTCTGTTCCGAAACTTTTTAGTCGGAGGTATTCATCGGAGGTTACCACCAGTATTGTAGTAAATTTATTTGATTTCATTTTATATGTAATCAAACAATCAGTGCTACTTAATTTAAAGAAGTCATTTTAAAAAATTTAGATTAAAAAATAAGATTAAAATTATTAAATTTAGAATTAAATGTACATTTTAATTTGTTTCTAAAGTTTTTTTTTATTTTAAATTAAATTAAATTAAATAGAAATTAACACAAAACAACCCTGAAGCAAATTTGATTTAATTTGTTCATTATTAATGGAAAAATGTTAATAAGAAACAGCAATTTTTATTTTCATTGTCTGTGTATGTGTAAATTTATCACTTTCTAATTAAAGAGGTTCACTGAATAATGTATTTATCTATCCCTTAATAAAAATATTTTATTCTGCCATCACTTGTGACTGACATTGCCTCCGACTCCGACTCCGACTTCGGTTCCGATAAAACTGCCTCCGTTACATCCCTAGTTTACGCTATGAGGCGCAATTCTACTCCGACGCAGCCTTGAGTTTCTTTCGGCGTTTTTTCTCAAGGTAGACACTTCCGAAACGCTATTAAATCACCGTTAGGTTTCGTATTTTGGCTGGCGGCCCAAGTCCAGGTTCGTACCCACAGAGATGCCCAAGCGTTGCCACCCAACTCGTAAATTAGCCCGCTAAGGACTTCAGTGTTCACCCTCTCGCCCGGTTTAGCCGTGAAGGACTTTCCTTGCCATCAACACATATCCTCTTTGAAACAGAGATGGGCAAAATGTAATCAGATTAATGATTAATGATTACGATTACATTCTGTAATCATTAATCATGATTAATGATTAACGAAATTAATCAAAAAAAGTAATCATTTTAAGGTGATTAAGGATTATTAATCTTTAATCGGATTACAATTAATCATGATTACTTTTATGATTACTTTTCTGTTTGATACGTAAAATGTGCTGCCGACAGCAGAGCGGCGCTCGTCTTTTTTTTATTTACAGTGTACGACTACTACTAGCTAAACTGGCGAACTGAGTACCACCACATAGTTAGGTGTTAGGGCGATTACCCGAACTGGGTCGTGACCGCAGTACAATAGTGCAAAGACCGGCATAGTGACTCGCTTCGACCTGACTACTTTCAGGATCAGTTAGTGCTCGGTGGACATTAAGTAAATCCAACGAAATCTAGCTAATCATTGATGCTTTTACCATTGTTCTGGGTGATTCCTGGATTATTAGAACTGATTAGCAATCTACCGCCCATATTTTACTGAAATACCGTCTCCAACCCGATAATCCACGCCCGCCTTCGGGATGGAGGTAGAGAGACAGAGCAATATAGCGCAAAATGTTAATTGATCAGAACAAGATATCATTTCCTAAAATTTACACAAGCTTCTATAGCGCAGAGCGCAACATCACCTTTCTTGGTCATCCGTCTCTCTCTACTAACGCGGTTTCGTCTTTGATGTAAACCGAACCGCCGCACACGTTCGTATCGTATTTTGAATTTTAACTCATAACTAAACTTGAGATATCGATCTATTTTTATTTCCGGATAACTGACGTTCTACCTAATAACTTTGATTCTTACAATAAATCAGCGGGACACATACATAGTTTTTTTTTTCAATTCGCTTAATTTTTTTTTCGCGTTTGACTTCTAGTTTTTTAAAGACTAAAGAATATAGTACTCAGAAAAAAGAAGCAAATCGACATACGGGCACGCGCCATTTTTATCTCACTAAAAACGCTTTTTTGTTTACCAAAATATATATATATATATATATATATATTGTTTAATGAGTAATAAAAGTAAAAAAAATGTAATTACATTTTTTCTGTTTTGAAAATTTAACTTTAACATAAAGGATTGCACACAAAGTCTTTGGCCATTATTAGAAGTATTCTCCATTTCGAAGGTGGGCGTGGGTTATCGGGTAGGAGCCGGTATTTCAGTAAAATATGGGCGCTACTTTGATAATAACTTCTAATAGTCCAAGAATCACTCAGAACAATAGTAAAAACATCTATGATTAGCTAGATTTCGTTGGATTTACTTAATGGCCGCCGAGCACGAACTGATCCTGAAAGTAGTCAGGTCGAAGCAAGTCACTATGCCAGTTTTTTCACTAGTGTACTATGGTCACGACCCAATTCCGGCAATTAACCTACCAACTCAAACGGCTGAAAGCACAAAAAATTGTCCTGAACGTACTCAGGTCGAAGCGAGTTACTACACAGTACACAATTGCAAAGACCCTTATAGTGATTATGATTCGCTCAACCAGACGGATATTCGGGGTCGGACTTGCACCGGCTAAAACCACCGGGTGCCAGCACTGCCAAATCTTCGCCTTCACCGTGCCTGGGAATCCAGATACTTCCTAGGGGCCCAGCGAGCGATTGGTCTTAGACAGACCTCCTCCCTGGGAGAGGGTCGTAAAACTACCCAAACAATACCTCCCATTGGGGCGGCATGTGAGCACACACACGACGACACCACCCCACCCTCCGCTGGACGTCACCCCCCCCTCTCTGCTGGACGAAACCCCAATTCTGCGCTGGACGCCACCCCCCCCCCACTCTCTGTTGGACGCCACCCCTCACTCTCCGCCGGATCCCCCCAATCTCCACTATACGCCACGCCCCACCCTCTGCTGGACGCCACCCCCCACCCTCAGCTAGACGTCACCCCCACTCTCCGCTGGACGCCACCCCCACTCTTCGCTGGACACCACCCCTCTATTAGACGGAAGTTTGGGGTCATATATAATTCGAAATAAAATAACTTGAAAAATTAAATAAACGAGTATTTAAATCGGTCTCTCTCTCAGCCAGAACTCAAAAGTAATCATTAAAATAATCATGATTAATTGAATGATTACTGTAATCAAGATTAATGATTACCCATGTAATCATGATTAAAAGTAATCAGATTTTAAGTAATCATGATTACATTCGTAATGATTACTTGTAATCTGATTATTAATCTGATTAAAAGTAATCATGATTACGCCCATCTATGCTTTGAAAAAAAAAAAAAACTTAATTACGGATATAGTTATCATGTTTCAACTAATAGTACCCTGACGAAGACCTTCTTAACTACGGATGTAGTCATCACATTTCAATTAACACGACCTTTTCAAAGACTGAGGTTAAGTTATAGTCTACATTCTAACCAAAAATACTTTAACTATGACTTATTTACGGCTATAGTTGTCTTATCCTAATAAAAACAACCAGATGACGACTTAACGACGTAGACAGCTGGGATTATTTATTATCAGTTTAATGTTCTTCAATTTACATTAAACACCTAAATAAGAAAGGCACTTCAGTTTTCATAGATGTTCATAGATATTACTTATTTCAATTTCAGGAGCAGTTCCCAACGTACAACGAGCGGCTCTAGTCAACATGGGCGATCTGGCAGCCTATGACTATACTAAACAGTTCCTAATCCGAGAGTTCAACATGGCAGATAACGCATTAGTGCATGCCATTGCTGCTTTCACGGCAGGATTCGTCGCTGCGGTACTGGGCACGCCGGCAGATGTTTTGAAGACCCGACTTATGAACCAGCCTGTGGGTCCAGATGGAAGGTAAATATATCTATAATATAAAAATGAATCGCAAAATGTCTTGATAAGCGCGAAACTCGAGAACGGCTGAACCGATTTGGCTGTTTTTTTTTTTTGTTGTGTTAGATGAAGTCTGAGGAAGGTTATTACGGAGAGAATTTTTAAAAATTCCTTGCAACTGTCTAAAAATAACACTTTTCTGTATTCTCATACAAAAAATTCGTTATAAGTCATTTTGAACTTTAATACCACACCATAAAGTTCAAGTGTTAGTGGACAGGTTCCGGGAAGGCAAAACAAATGAGTGACGTATAAATATTAATGTCAATATTTGTCAATTTTTATACATATAGCATTAAGGCCAGGTTGCTTCAATCAATTTTCAAAAAACAGCCGACAGGCCAATAGGTTTTGGCAGAATAAAATCTGACGGGGAAGCAGTGTGACTTTGTTTTAGAGAAATAGGGCAGAACAAGGTCTGCCGGGACAGCTAGTAATATTAATATAAAAAATCATGTACTGTAGTAGTAGTCAGTATGTTGCGATTAAACATGAAAACACAACTTAATAAACTTAAATAAATAAAAATATATATATATATATATATATATATTGCAATTTACAAGCGGACACTTCACCTCAATCACAACTTGTGGAAGCTGAATGTGGGTCCAACGATGTACCGCGTCCGCACGACAAATGACTATACATTCTTCTGTTAAAGACTCCCAAGTCGTAAGATCGTGGATATGCGGTCGCTGGAAACATATTTCACTCTTTAACTGTTTGCATTAGCGATAAAGTAAATAAAGTAAAATCAAATGAATTGACTGCAACAGTGGTGGTGACGTCCGATAAATACCTCCGATTAAAAAGTTTCGGAACCGAAGTCGGAACCGAAGGTGTAATAACGATCGGAAGTTCCGACTTATCGGAGTCGGAGTCGAAGCTCCGTAACATCCCTGGTTTGCATTATTAATGTAGAAGAGAATCTTTTCGTGCGGATATATGGAACATTCATCACATGCGAGTGGTATCCACACGGTGTCTAGTGGTTTTATGTCGAAATGGGGCTACCGGAATTAGAGTATGTAGCCCCTGCAAACAAAACATGATGATAGTTTTAAATGATATAGAAAAAGTAATCGTAACTTATTAAGACGTAAACGTAAAACGTAAATTATTAAGTAATTTTGTAGCTCTATTCACTTGAAAATTATTTAGAAACAAAGTATTTCTGACACATTTCAAAGGTTTCACTTAATTGAAACATTCAATCATTTGACGTTTAATTTTACACTCAATGGCTTCCTTGGCGTCATATGTAATTAATCTACGAGGAATCGAACGACAGTAACGTAGCTACTATATCTTAATATATTTTTACCATAGGTATGTATAATACCTAAAAATATTTAATTACATACTTTTATGTAATTATAATGACATATGCAACCACCAGATGATAGTATCAGAATAAAATGGCATACTCTGGTCTCGTAATGTGAATGACAAAATCTATTATATTGGTAAGAAAACATGTGATATATAAATGCTATTTTTAAAAGCTATACCTTAGAAAGTTTCCATTTAGGTTACTCACTGTAGAGGACTCATGTCAGAGATGGGCAAAATGTAATCTGATTAATGATGAACGATTACAAAATGTAGTCGTAATTTTAATTTTCTTGCTCTGTAATCATGATTAAATCCATTTAAAACATCAAAAAATGATAAATGTGTATACAATCTGGGAGTTTGTAGTGTTTAAAACATAAATGAGCAAAATATAGTCATATTAATGGTAAAAAACCTAAAATGTAATCGTTAATTATTTTTATTAATCTGATTACATTTTGCCCATCTATGACTCATGTAATATGGGAATTATCGATTTATATTATAACATCGAAATATACCAACTTAACTAAAAGTTATAGATACACGGTTATATTTAGCAACTGCCGTTTTTTTAAAAACTCCGAATAAACCCTAAAGAATTAAAAATAAAATTATTACTGGCTATTAATAATAATACTGAAGTATATTTTCTTTTAGTACAATAAAGTTATTTCTTGTGACTTAATAGTGTGACTAATAATAAAAATATCTTGAACTAAACGATACAAAGCATTTAATAATATGACACCGTATCAAAGTAAAAACGAACGATTATTAAATAATGAATAATAAGCGTGCATTTCTATAAATAAGTCAATTCGTGAAACGATTATAGTCACGAACATTGTAATGCAACGAAAACTCTAATCTTAGAAGACGGTGTAATTGATTACTGGTGCCTTGTAATAAGTATTACATGTATTACGTATCCGAGACAAACTATTGACATATATCTATGCTGTAAAATAGCTGTTTGTATCTTGAATAACTTTGTTATTTCGCCGGCATTCAACATGGAGAAATAGTTCCCTGTTTATAGCTGATAATAAAATTACTTTCTCATTTAAAAGCCATTTTTATTAACTATTCTTTATACTATTCCGTATAAAGTATTCGTTATATTGTAATATCCTACGTAAGATATGAAATCGATAGTGATGATTAGGGACAATGTTGTGACCTTCAGAATTTCCTAGAAGTCTACTTTCGCTTATATCACATTTATAGATTCGATTCCATCTCCGTTTAATATTTATTAAAATCCTGAAGCGATTATACTCAGTATATAATTATAAGAATCGATTGACGATATACCAATAACCCTAATGATACCAATAGACCACACCCTTGACCCCGAACATAGCCGAAAGAAATACCTAGGCAGTAATAGGTCACCATTAACTTAATTAAGCTAATTACCGAATACCGCTTTGTTCTAGATATAGGTTATTTTCTTATTAACTTAATATCAATGATAGATTAAGTTAAGCTAACTTCCAATAATTCTCGTAGGAAATAATGTAAGACGCTTTGGATAGTTCGCACAGAGTTTTGTACAAATATTGGAATGTCTGATGTAACATGCGACATAATTATTGCTATAATTGTGAATAATATAGTTAATTATAGTATATTTGTCGACAATTGCATACAGTGATCTAGTCCCAAACTAGGTTTGTATTTGTACTGTAAGTACTAGACAAAAATACATTGGAATAGTTACACATCCAAAATAAGGGGTTGATATTAGCTTTCATATTATTATGTTGACACGTGACGTCAATTCCATATCTTTTTACTTTTCTACTAGCGTTATCAATATTGTTATGTTACTTTGTCTAGGGGGCATCACAGAAAAAATAGTCAGAGCTGGAATACCAACCCAGGACATTCATTGTCACAAACAGTGCCTCTACCAATGAAGCTATTATATTTATGATTTACCATGATAGTAATTCATATGTCAATTTCATAACATTTTTTTTTTTATTGTTTTAATTTTTGTTTTTGAATAGTGTGTTAACAGTTAATTTCTCAAATGTTTTTTCAATTAGCATTAATTTCACATTTAAATTAAATTAATTATTAATATTTTGACATAGATTCAATCAATTATTTTTTGTGGTCGGAATCGAGCATTAATATCTTACCACCTGACTACTGCTCGTTCGATAGCCTACCTATAGATAGATCACCTGGGAGACACGTAATGGTATTAAAGATAATGCCTACGGACGCAAACACCAACAATGACCAATATAATTATAATAAAATACAGAATATTTATATCTCATGTAAATTGTACTTTTGTTTACAGAGGCAAGTTGTACCGCGGCATGATTGATTGTTTACAACAATCCGTGAAGAATGAAGGTGTTTTGTCTCTGTACAAAGGATTTTTACCATTATGGATGCGGTTAGGTCCGTGGGCTCTGATCAACTGGATAGCTTTCGAGAACATAATGCTAGCTATAGGCGGGAAAACCTTTTAGTAAATTCATTTGTGTAATAATAGTACAGTATAACTGTTTTATAAAGTCCGTTTTACTCTAGTTACCTGTATACTACATTTACACGAGTAACATTAAACGTATGTACATTTTTTAGTGGTCGTGAATTCAGTAGTGATTGATTCATCACGGCCTCACTGCGATTTGATTCACTTGTGCTTAGTGTCTTAAGTTTTATGCTTTACCGCACTTATCTGTAAACGCCACAACAATATATAGGGAATAAGAGGACTTTGTGAAATAGCGAAACTAATAATAATACACATGCTTAAAACTAAAGTGACAACTCAAAAATACAGCGTTGGAAAAACGGGCTTTAATATTTTGGTTTTGTCTCTTTATTACTTAATAAGCATGTAAAAGGTACACGGAGAGCTTACTTCGGATTTATATTTATTTTAATAAATACCTATCATAAGGTACTTAGGGATGAAACTGAAGTGATTTGTAGATATCTTTTTAATAATTTCTAGCATATATTATTTTTGTATCCAAGTTTTAAATAATTCTTTGACGGTTTTACAGTATCTGTTTTAAGCAATAAATATTACAAAGATTAATTTAAAAAATAATTAGTAAATATCTACAGCAAAAAGTTATTTACTTTGTAAAACTGCAGCGAAATACGCAAGAATATTATTTTTTATAGATTGTGTTGTTTTATATAAGTAGAATATTGATAAGAAATACATATATTTTACTAAGTATATTTAATTTATATTAAAGTCAGGGTAAATGACAACGAACAAATTAAAAAAGCAAGTAATTTATTTTCGATCAGATTTTTCAGCCTTAACACAAAACGCATAATCCTTATTAAGTTTTCCATTCTAACGACTATCGTACTATTTGATAAAACAGTGTTTGAAATATGCTATTAAGAGACAGTTAATTTTACCGTTTTAGGCTTGTCAGTTTATTATTTAAACGAGAAATAAATATATTTTCTAGGAATAATTAAATTGTTATCCATTCAATAAATAAATATTACGATTTTTATATTGTGTTGGTTTTGATGAACCATTATAAAAAGTAATCGCAGTTCCTCATAGATGATTGTAACCTCTTATCATTTAGTAAACAACCTGTTTGACGACGAGAGTTAAAAAACAATACATAACATTTTGAAGACATATTGTATTAAACAATTAATTGTGATTATAAATAGGGGGCACTTTTAATGACAAAAGCGTATTATAGCGGACTCTGAGCTTTACAAATAAGGACTTTTATCTATTCCTGTGTGTTATGTAAAACATAAAACAGTAGGGTGAATAGGAAATGAAAGTAATTATGCAATATAAAGTAATTATGGACATATTGCTATGAAAATATGATAGCAATTATAGCCCACGCTTAAGGTAGGTGGATAGGGTACAATAAAAACTGTGATGTGGCCTCATGTAGGTTTAGGAATCAAATATTTATAAATTATTAAAAATGTAATATGATTTAGTGATAAATGTTATTTAGAATTGTTGCTAATGAATTTAATAAATTATTTTAACTGTTTGTTGTATTTTATTTAAAGAAGAAATCATTGGCATACTTTATTACAATATTGTGCAAAGATGTTTCAACCTACAAACAATTTTATTAATTACAATATCATTTTTGAGAAACGGAATCCTTGTTGTCTGTCTGTCAACACCCTTTTGCTCAGGAGCAGGTGGCAGTGGACAGGCCATATATACCGAAGCAACGATGATCGTTGAAACAGGCGGGTTCTTGAATGGAGACCGTGAATCAACGTAACGTGGACGCGCCCTGGCAAGGTGGAGCTACAACTTGCGGAAGGTGGTCCGAAAGGATTGTATAAGAAAAGTCGAAGACTTGGCTCAATGGTGTTTGATAGGAAAGGTCTATGTCCAGCAGTGGACTAGACCTGACTTATAATGATGATGACGTGGGGATATCAAGTTAAAATTATTAATAAATACTTAGATCTATCTAAGGTTCCTTGTGACTCTAAAAAATTATACTTTTAGGTCCACGCATTCAAAAGATATGTCCGTACAGTAATATCGTATTTTTTAACACCACTCCGACGCAGCCTTGATTTTCTTTCGGCGTTTCTTCCCAAGGTACTCGCTTCCGAAACGCTAGTAGATCACCATTAGGTTTCATCTTTTGGCCGGCGGCCCAAGTCGAGATTCGTACCCACAGGGGTGCCCTTGCGTTGCACCCAACCCGTAAATTTGCCGGTTGAGCACCTTAAGTGTTCGCCTTCCCGTCCGGTTCTGTTGTGAAGGTCCCAGCTATTAAAGTCTTGCCCAGTTCGAAAAAAAAAAATTTTTTTTTTCCTAACTTATTTACCATTTTCCCCAGGGACAAAACCTATATGGTACTTCCCGTTGACTTGAATGAATTTATGAATAACAAATATAAATGAATTAGGGCGGGCGGTATGGGGGAACAATGTTATGAAATTTTAGCGCTGTTTATTTGAAAATAATAATAGTAAAAATAAAATTTTTAGGAAGTGTGACCTTTCTCCGAGTGTCAATAAAATTGCTCTCTTTTACAGCAACGAACTCAGTTTTCAGTAAGGATCATTATTTTATATGACATGAAAAAAAATGTAAACAGTTAAAGTTAGTCATATTCAATGACGACATTTTAAGTTTGTACGGAGTCCTTGATGTGAGAATCTGACTCGCACTTAGCCGTTTTATAGTACATAGATATATTTTACCATAAAATATATATGTAACTATAACATATAGTGTTTTCGTTGCATGAAGGTATAGAAAATTTTCGATTTCTGGCACCAAAGTTATTTTTTTGTTGTTTGGGGTTTGGTAATTCTTGCACAGTACGATACAATTTATACTTAAAATTTATACATGCAATTCTAGGTTCACTAGACTCTTAGAAATTTGAAGCAAATAGTACTTAGCTGAAAAAAGTAGCGAGTTCTCTTTAAAAAGTCATTACTTCTTTTGGTAGTGTAACAGGGTTGATGCCTGAAGGGCCTAGCTCAGTAAATAAAAAAAACAATCAAAACCTGTTACATAAAATTTATTAAAAAAAAACTGGAAATAATAACACGCGACTCGCGAAAAAAGATTTGAGCGGTGGATTCGGGTGTGCTTGTTGTTCCTTTTGGCTTTAAAAGGAACAGAGGACTTAACAGAGGAATCGGCGACTCAGGCGACCCCCTAGGCTGGTACGGTCGCAGGTCGGCGACCCTGGGACGAACGCGGCGAGACACGCCGGGGCTCGCAGTCCTCGAGGCTGGGGGCGATACTCGTGGCCGCTCCCAGGCTCCCGCAACCAAGTGCAGTTCCTTTTTAAGGGAACGTGTAAAGAACCTGTAATCGCCGGGAAAAAGGGGATATGCAGTACAGACAGGATAGGAGGGTGGCGGCGCGGTGGACAGGAACAGCCTCTAAAAAGAGACTTGACCTAGGTCATGGTCTGTCCACAGCGGCAACCAACAACTACCCCCGCCTGTCCCGGAGATAACAAATAAAACAACTACACATAACTGGCACAAGGAAATGAGTATTATTTATACAGTTAATATGCCAACAAGAGTGATTAAATATTTATACAAACAATAACTTACCCGGTTATACTAATCCGGGTTCACGATATGCACGACCAGTTGGCACCGTCGGACAATATTCGGACTATTAATGTACGTCCTCTCACTACTAAAGTTGAAAGAGCAATGACAAATGCGTTTGTCTGGGGCAGTAGGATAATTAATCTACGCCGCGCAAATAGATGTTTCTCGAATTTGTGGAGAGTTGTAAGCCCTAGCATAACTCCTTCAAAATGTTTTATGTAAATACCAGTTATGTAAAAGAGGGAGGAAGTATCATAGCGTGACATAAATCAACGCTACAGTAGCCCATTCTGTATAGTAAAAAAAAATACGTTATTAAAATAAAACAAAATGTACAATATTAAATTTATTAGTAAAAAATATTATACATCTTCCACAATATTGGAGAATCGATAACTTAAATTTATTTAAATATTTGATAATTATAAAGTATTTCCAATATCTCAAAACTTTCCATCGTGCGCTTATTTGTCACTACAGCGAGAAGCACAAATTTCGGACAATATTCCTGGTACAAGATTATATAGCAGGCCTACCATATACCCATTGCAGGACGAGTGAGTCGCAACACGTTACGCATGTAACCAGGTGATACCATATATACGCCAACACATTGCGGACATACCCAGCTGATATCATATATACGTTAACACGTTACTTATGAGCCAAGCTGATATCACATATACGATAACATGTTGCGGACATACCCAGCTGATATCATATATACGCTAACATGTTGCTTATGAACCCAGCTGTTATCATATACACGCAAACACGTTGCTTATGAACCCAGCTGATATCATATACACGCAACCACGTTGCGCACATACCCAGCTGATATCATATATACGCTAACATGTTGCTTATGAACCCAGCTGTTATCATATACACGCAAACACGTTGCTTATGAACCCAGCTGATATCATATACACGCAAACACGTTGCGCACAGACCCAGCTGATATCATATATACGCTAACACGTTGCTTATAAAACAAGCTGATACCATACATACGCTAAGATATTGCGCACGTATCTCAGTGACAGAATACTTACGCTAAATGTTGAAAGAGGAAACCCTATATAACACAATATTACGAGCATGCAGGTTAAAATGTATCTCTTAGTTTACATGTCACACTTAAAACTAATAATTTTCCCGAAACGATCTCATTCAAGGCGTAATTTTTTTAAACTATCATATATGCGCGCGCACTCATAAATAATTTTGAGTACAAATACAATAACAAAAATATATATATATATCTACATTGGATCAACGAGCACTCAAAGTTTTCATTAATTTCAAATCTTGACTAAACCTTTAAATGCTAACTAAGTACAATGACACACCCTTCGTGTCAAGTTGTTGCAACAGTTCGGAATAACAAAGCGCTTTGTTTCATCTGCTATAACAACTCGGTATAAAGCTTTACTAGAGGCTAGTGGCCGGCATCCAATAAAAGCACAAAAACCATTATCTTGCTTTAATTAGACGTTTCATAAACATATCAAATTACAATTCTGTTAATTACCAAAACAGTAGTCTTAAAATCCAAATTGGACCTAATTTTAAATCAATATATGCATTGAATGTCCAAGTATGACACGATAATGCTTTTTTATGCTTTTATGGGAAACACGCCACTGGTATCGGCGTACTGTAAGCCAACCATGAAAAAAGTACATTCAAGTACGTTGGTCTACGATCGTAGAGTCGATGTATATTTTTTTGCCGTCTGGACTTACTTGCCAGCTCATTTTTTTATACTGATACGATAAAGTGACTACACCACACCTGATGAAAAGTACTGAGTGGTCTACGAATGGTAGCGACTGTTAAGGGATGAGAATTAATTGACTGTTTCTGTCGTCATGTTGGTCCATAAGTTGATCCCGAAACACGACAGGCCGAAGTGAGTCACTATGTCGGTCTTTGAACTTGTGTACTGTGGATTTAAATTATCTCTTGATATTCCTGAACATAGAATACTAGCTACCCTTTTGGGTGTTCACGGTACGCCACAGCTAATTTGTCTTCAATTTTCATTTACATTAGACATCTTTTACTATAATAGTTAAAAATAGAAGTAACGAATTTGTGTGAAACAGTAAAAGCGATCAAAAGCTTGGTGTTATATTTTATCATCATCCTACTTTACTAAGCATTCTTCATCCATACAAACAATAAAAAAATGCATTTAAAAATTGTGCGTTAAAAAACCCATCTCATTCACGGGTTTTTAAATCTCGCATTTCCTCTTCTAATATATATGCGACAATAATACCTGATTATACGATTGTAAAAACGACATTTAAAAATGAATATCGAAGTAAGACGAACTTAAGAGATATAATTAACGCTAACATAATATAATTGTATAAATGGTAAATAATTCAAAATGAGCATTACAGACTAATATAGTGATAAATTATGGTCATATTTTAATAATCACATTGATACATAAAAAAATCTATAGATATATTGCGTAGAAGATTCAGTGATTTTATGATTATATTACTAAAATACGGTTTTAAATAATAATGCAAAAAAACTATAAATAACATTCTGGCACGTTATCGAGGATAATCAATCACTCTTCCATTTTGCAAAGCGATCAAACAAATGCAGACATAATGACAAATAAATTCGTTTACATTTAAACACGTGAATGACGAAACAAGACACAAAATTTTTATGTATTTTTTTGTACTACCGATATATTTCAAATACGAAGCGATAACATTAACCACGAGTAAAATAAGGCTTTTTCGATAATTATTGTACCAAACATTGTATTATTAGTGGCGTGCATTGAAAAATGAAAAGGGAAGCCCTTGGAGTCAGTTATCTAGTCTGTATGTGCACAGTTGATTTTTTTTAATTAATGTGACTTTTTAATCGTATCGGCTCAAAGTTAAAATGTAGTAAATTATAGGCCAAAAATGTCTACTTTACGAATATAGACTAGTCACTTCAGTGCGATATTACAAGTTTTACGTTTAGAATTAAATAGTTTACATCAACTATTTGTCAGTTTTGAATTCAAGAAGTAGTTCTTGTAAAAACACACGCGTTGTTCACGATGGGTAGTATCAACTGCCCTTTTAAGCAATCACTGCACGCCACTGATTTTCATTAGTTACTCGTAATTACACAGCTGTAGGACTCTAAGCACCATACACATTAAATCGTTATGTAAATATCAAACGCACCCGGCCGAGACATTGATCGACATCTCTCGGATACCGCTATAAAAGCTTTAGTAAACGCTAGTACCACTGATATCGGGGGATAATATGCCTTATGGGCGTGGCTCGTGATGCCAGCGATAACTTCATTTATGGATGATTACTATATCCAATCTATTTGCCATTTGACATCAGTGGCGTGTATCCCATAGACGCACAAAAAGCATTGTCTGATTATACTTGAACATTTAATGAGCATATTACTTTAAAATCTGATAATTACAAGGACAAGTGTCTCATGATCTAAATAAGATTTAATTTTAAACCCATATTAAGTATTAAATGTCCTAGTAAAACAATATCATGCTTTTTGTGCTTCTATGCGATGCACGCCACTTTCTGACATATATTACTATAGCAACTATCGTACGTCCCTTTTCATACGTGCATATATGAGAGAGATAGACATAAGATCTATTTAAAAATTAACGATAGGCAGAATATTATAATCGGTTATTAGTAGCACATTTGACGTAAGCAGTATCATTATTTTTTAAAATGCCTTGTTTTTCGTTTGCATACAAAATATGTCTCTGTGTATTTCGTATACGCGTCTGTGTATTTTGTATATTCCTTTTTATATTTTACATATGGGTTTGTGTATTTTTTACACACGCTGGCAAATAATGTAGGAAAGTTTGGTGACCTGCTTCAAGAACAATTATGCACTCAAAAGCATATCTCCCGATATCTATGGTTGATACGTTATGAAAACGTTTCCAACTCTACAACCGAACCGAGTTAACGTTAATTTGTTTAACTAAATATCGATGTGGGGTTGAGCCATTCTGTTACCCTAGGCGTTTTAACTAAAAATAGGATGGTCTATTGCGCCATTTTCTTTCACATTGTTATAACTCCAAAGACAAAAGTACAGTGTACAAAAATAGCGAAAATATTAATTCGATTTTAAATTTAGATATTATTATGTTTTATACATTTAAATTATCTGAGTATTTAAGCAACAGAGTTAAAAAAACAAAGACATGAAAAAAACAACGCAACATGCAAATTTTACTCTTTTAGTACTACTCTTAAATGGACGATTTTTGTTTCACGTTTGAAAAAAAATATTTGTTAATAGACTATATTAACAAAAAATTAAAAGATGGTCAATTTTATCTGTGGTTTTTAGTATGTTGTTTAAAAACATTGTGCATTTAAGGGTTAAGCTAGTACATTTTTTTATATCATTTTTGCATATTTATATCGCATATGAGTAATTCTTAAAATTTTTATTTTATTATGGAACATAATTTCAATTGCCAATAATTTTTAATACATACTAGAATCAAATTAAATTTTAATAAAATATAAGTTTTCTGCGTCCTGTACAAAAATGACATTTAATAGTGCGGAATTAATAGGTATAACCCTATTTTTAGTTTAAACGCATAGTTAATAGTACAGTTATCAAAGTCTAGCCCGGGTTTATAATAACTAGCCGGGCAGTAGACTTGAGGGAGTCTGCTGTCCGGATGAGAGGGTGGCGGTGTGCAGTGTCCGGCGCGCCGCCTGTGAGATAGGTATTGGAAGGGTGGGCTCTTTACCCTCACCCCTCCCAGAGAGGCAGCCTCGACAAGGCATTTCGCACTCCGGGCGTCTGGATGAATTTGGTTTCCCAGGCTCGGGTGGAGCGATTAGAGGGACACCCCGGGGGTTTTTAGTCAGTAGGAGTCTGACACACCGGGGTTGCTGCCCTCACAGCGGCCCTGATGGTCCTATGCAGGATTTTCCCCCGAGAAACCAAAAAAAAAAAAAAGGGTTTATAATAACGGCGGCGGCAGACTAAATTGATCGGCGGCGGTAGAGAGGCAAGTTTCCGCTCGGCTCTGGCACTATGGGGAGTGGTATGACGTCACGTACGAAGCCGGGAACAGCCCTCGACGATGCGCTATCTCCCCCTAAAACAATAAAACAAGTAAATAAACAACCTTGTCTCGAATCCTTACTTGTTCAGTCTTTGCAACTCAACGTCTATGTTCATCTACTTTGTGAGGAAATATATTGTCAAAACACAGGGGTTGATATCTATAACAAAAAATCCATTCACTTCCTCTTTTGCGACTCGTATAAAAGACCCATATAATAAACATAAAGTGAGAATGTGGTAAATATAAATATTAATAAATGCATTTATATTGTGTACAAAAAGTCGCAAAATTCATAAAAAATAATCATTGTATTTTTTTCTATCTGAAATTAAAAATCGGTCAGGCTGACTGCTTTTGGGCAATATAGGATGAATAATATATTTTTAAGAGAGAGCAGAAATACAATCATTGCATACCCAATTGAGCTTGGGGGTATGTTGTGCCTAACATGACCAGTAACTAGCACAGCTGCTGGCTTTTCCCACATATAATGTATTTATAAATGATAAAGAAAACAGGCGTGATTCTTTTTCAGCATTTATTATATAGGTAAGTGATAAATTCGTTTTTAAGATGACGATAAATTGTGCTTGCATTTGCTGTCAACTAGCATCGCGTGCCCGTTCAATGACCCGATCCACCGTCGCAAATTATCACAAGATAAAACACGTTCCATTTTTATAAATTATCTATAATTCGATCTATTTTCGTCCTACATAAAAATCTTGTCAAACAATTCGTCAGAATGTCAAGAATCCACGATAGCAACTAATGAAGACATTGGAATACAAGGGGTCAATGTTTAGAAGCTACATTAAAACAGACGGCTCTAGGCGTAGAGAATAATAATAGACAGTGAGAATTCAGGTTAATTAACAAAGGTTAATTGAAGGACTCGAATTGAGACCTTTTATTAAGTTGCCGTGATAATTTTAGAAATAAAAGCTAGAGTTTTTATTACAAAGCGTTAATAGTACAACGACTGGAGCAGTCGTTTGACGGTAATTTCAATTTTAAATAATACGAAAAAGATATAATTACATTAATAAAAGATACATTTGTGCCGGCAAATATCAAAAACCTGTATCAATACATGTTAAAAAAAGTACGACAAATGCAACAAAAGACCTAAGTAAATTTAAAAGTTATGCATTTTCGGATTATATTTTTAGAAATTCGTTTAAGTAATATAAAGGGCAAATTGTATAAATGTTACTAATTAACCTACAAAATTAGGTAAGCTTTCCGTTTACTAAAGTGTTTTTTACTGAGATTTGATATTATCGATAAAATTTAGGTAGCGTCCCTAGGCAAAGTGACATTGGTTTATTGATGCTAGAAGAAAAGGGGAAACGTTTGGAATTGACATAAAGTATACCATACATTTTGAAATAACGTTTGTCGTGGACAGAAAATATTTTTGCTCAAGTCCTTAGGTCTGAAATAATAAAGCTTTTTAACTAATACAATATCGTCATACCTGCCACCAGTGTTGATCGGTGCGGTCAGTAACAGTGATGACATCCCCGCGTTTGAACTCCAGCTCACCTGCCTCTTGCGGTGTGAAGTCGTACAAAGCTTGCACCAATACCTGGAAAATTCGTGTAACTTACTAAGAAAATATAATACCAGCTCTTCATTACACAATTATAAAACAAAGGACACCCACCGAGACTTTCTATTCCCGATATATTTAACAACTACTGAATGGATTTCAATACGGTTTCCACGTGGAAAGGGAACATAGAGTGATATATACCGGCAAAGAATAAAAAAAAAAAAAACTAAAAAATGTTAAATATAGAGTCAGAACTCAGAATACAAAACCGCTAAGAACTCGGTTAAAAATCGTATATTTTTAGTAAGGAATTCAATACGGGCCATTTGATGACACAGTTTCGTTCGGCCCTTTGTTTCTATTACTATATTCGAGAGATAACATCCGAGACAGATGTCTTTTGTAGTAATTTTAGAGGGAGCTTGAAAGATGTTATTAATAGCTATATAATCTTTACAATCTAGTAGATAAGATACGACTGTTTTTGGAACAACATTCTGAGATGAATAGGAAAATAAGGAATTAGTTGTTGACATATTATATTTTACATGTAGTATTTAAGATATATATATATATATATATATATATATATATATATATATATATATATATATATATATATATATATATATATATATATATATATATATACCGTTGCATTATAATTTAAGAAATAAAGAAAAAAGTTAATTGGATTTTTTGTTATTTTTTCCATTAACTACATCCATTACCCGGTCGATTTTTGTTACTATTTATAAAAAATATTTATTGGTGCATTACAGGGTTAAAGTAAAACAATGTGGAGCATTGCATGTGAATAACATGGGGTCAAAACCTCAATGTTATCAATTCTTTGTAAGAACTAGTAAGTAATATGTGCTCTTAAGTTCACAACCCAGGTCTTGTCCAGACGATCGTTAGATAACTTTGACCCAGACTTTCAATATGACGATTTGATTATACATGTAGATATAGGACGTCTCGTTGTCCCTTTTTCTCTCAACTAAACCACTAGTCGCCTTGTCCGATACCAACCTTACGTGGTGGTTATTTCCTACATCCGTAGTACGCAATTCTTTTATTCGTTCATAATGCGAACAGTGGAAGAGTGGAATACGCTTTTTCTACGTCCTTAGAACATAGGAGTCTTTAAAAAAAAATTAAATAGGCATTTGTTGGACGGATGGGTTCGTCATTTACCTTATGGCACTTTCTACGAAGCGTGATTAAGGTTAAACTTTTGTCCGTAAATAATTTAAAAAAAAAAAACCTATGGATAGGTCGTAGAGTAAGCCAATACTCATGTGTGGGTAGATATTGGCTAATTAGATTGATCAATCTTATAATTTCTTATAATGGCGATAAAAGAAAATATCATAAGCAATATTTGAAGGCAAACGTGAATTCAGAAAAACGGCGTACGATTTCAACACACCCGTATATTAATGCATATCTCGAAAGAGGTATTTGCTATTTATTATACACAATTATTACGAGAAATTGAAGTTCAATGATCTATGTAATGTATGCATGTTAAAAGATGACTAATCAAAGGAACTCGAACCTTGTTCTTATGTTATTTTTTTGGTGTTATATTTAATCACGACTGGGACATTAAAACTACATTTTCCGCCGCAGAAACTACGAATTGCATCTCTACACATCGAAACTCAGTCGATTCAATAAATACAAATAATCAATAAACGCGTTCGCTCTCTAGCGAAGGCAGTATTTGCTCTGTAGCTAGAGATTATAGGAATACAACACTGACCGGGTTATTTTTGTTACTTTATCAGGGTCACAGTACGTACGGACTATTTACACAGAGCGGACTGGTGCGGTTACCGGACATAAATGTATTGAACGTTTACAATATCGCGTTAAAGGAAACGAGGGCGTGGATTAGTACATTCTGTTAGAATATGCATTAATTGAAATAATGCCTCACAAATTGCAAACGTTCATTACATAATTCCGGCCCACAGATTTTATTTTGAGTTGTTTAATAGGAAATATTCGAAAATATGCGGGAATACGAATGAATATGGGTAGAGGTAAGAGTTAAGGCCGCCCAAGATTTACCTATACAGACCCAATAAGAAGAGTTCTGATGGAGGATAATGTCAAAAGTAGCGGAATCGGAGAGAGTTAAGGAAACGCAAAAGATTTGCAAAACTAGGGAGAAGTGGCTTTCCATGATCTCTGTCTACTCCGATTGGGAATCGGCGCGATGTAGATAAATTTATCTGAAATCGAAATAGAAGAATCGATAAACGCTTGGGTAGCCGTGTCCTCGAGTGGAGAGTACACCTCGGTAAGCGTGGTGTAGGACGCCCTCGACGATTCACACCGGGTGGAAGACAATTCTTGGATGAGAAAAGCCGAAGATTAGCAAAACTTGGGAAAGGTCTATATGTCCGGCAGTGGACGGATAAATGATAGAAAACAGTCAACTTGAACCAAATACAAACAAAATTTAATCAAAAAGTATCCGTCAGTGTTATGGACCTAAACAAACTAACATGTTTTTGCTTTTTCATCTAAAATAAATTATAGCCTGTAAAACTTGTTTTTTTTTTTTGTAATTTAGGTTAATAAGACTCCTTTTGAAGGCTTTTGTTATGATATGAAAATAAAGTGAGCTGATAATTAAGCCGATTAAGCTCCTTACCTCTTCAGGCACGACGTCTCTCAACTTGACATCCTGGAGGCGGCTCACGGAAGCCGTGCGATGGTACTCGACCAGTTCGTTCAATGAATTGAATTTCACCACCCATAGGAAGAATTTGCTCGAGGCGTCTCGCAGAACTTTGAAATGCTGCACGCCATCCGGACATCTGTGTACAAAACACGCCTCGTAAAAATACAAATATAATTTTATACGGACGGCGATCAGGTGCGCTACTGGTCACATTGGGCACGACATATAATCGCAAAGTGGATAACAGCCACTCATGTATTCACCCCGAAAGAGATAGCGGGTGACACATTATTATTATTAATTGTATAATAATTTGTATATATATATATATATATTTTTTTTATTTGGTTCACATACCGGCCATCACACAAAAACATACAAAACATAAACGAATCTTACTAAAATAATACAAAAGGTGTGTCCTTAACAAGTGAACACAACAAGAAATAAAGTATTAGAGTTATATATATATATATATATATATATATTATAAGTAAGAAAGATATTAAAACATGTATGTCAAGCTTTAATATAAATTACTTTAAAAACATCCACCGACTAAATTATGTATAATATCTATTTGTAATATATTCATTGAGATCATTACAATGAGCTCAAACACGATACTTTTGCTGTAAGTTAATCAAGCCTTAAATATTCTGTTGCTCCCTGTAGCATCAGGTACAGGTTACATGTTATTGTAATCACAAGATAATAAATTAAGAACCATTTAAACCAGTGATACTGTTGGTTTACACTTAACTAGAAAATAGCTCATTTATCTTCAAATAGTTGAAGAAATATTTTTCAATCATAACTAAATATACACTCGACCAAATCACCTTTCAAAATCAAAGGAATCAAAACCATGTCATCCATTTAAGAGCTACGATGTCACAGATAGATACAAATACACAGATCCACACGTTTAACTTATAACATCCTTCTTTTTGTGAAAATGGTGAAAAGGATCAAAACAGGAAAAGAAAAACATTGACTGCAAGAAAATTTGATTAGTAGCTGTATTAAAAGAACTTTAAAAGAAAATAACTTTGTTCATTACAGTTGCTTATTACGTACATGAATGTACGTGCGTTTCTATATGCGAAACATTTTTTCGCGGACTTTGTATTAGATTTGCCGTCCATGTATTTTTACGTCAATGTTGGCCAAGGTTTAAGTGATACGCTACAAAATGTGTTTATTGTATGTGTAAAGTAATTTTGTACGTAGTTAACATTGTTATTGTTTGTATTCTTTTTTATATTGTCTCTACAAAGTGACTACGTTTCACCCGACGGAAAGCACAGTGTAGTCCAAGAATAGCAACCACCGCCAAGGGACGAAAATCTGTTGATAGTCCCTATCGTTATGTCGGCCCACATATATTACGACAGGTCTCTAGGTATATAAACAAATGGATATACACAAACTGATCTCGAAACGCGAAAGGCCGAAGCAAGTCACTATGACTGTCTATACACTGTGTACTGAGGTCACGACCCAGTTCGGGCAATCGTTATACCACCTCAAATAAAGTCTTATTAGTTTTGAATCTTTACCGGTTTTTATTTAATCTTTAACTAGTGACATGGAGTCTCACAGGCGTCGGGCGTGTGTTATATATTATATTTTAAGTAAAAATTCTTAAATTTATCGTTTTACTCGTATAAATCGATTGAAACGTAGAATAAGGATTTCATACCAATGGAGGCTGAAAAATACCATATATAAGTGTTACTATGTAATATATATGAAAATGGTGACGGTGAAAAGCTATTTGGCTCTAGCGACATTTTTTGATGATTTAGAAATATATGTATTCGGAATCGGTAAAAATAGTTGATTCCGAAAATGACAGACACAGCATATCGTCAAAAAATGTCACTTAAAAACAAATAGCCTTTCCTCGATATAAAGACGCTGATATTTATGATTTATTATTACTAAGGTAAAAATCATAAAATTAGAGAATTATATTCAAGTTAATATTATTTAAAAACAAATAGAGTAATGAAAGATGTTTTCGCATCCGTTATAAATTATTTCATTGACGTGTGTTACATCGTCGATGAGATAAGTGATTCTGAAAACATTATTATATGTACAAATAGATATTTTTTAGAATGAGTAATATTTTCATAGAAAGAAATAACCAATTGTAATAAGTATGAACTTTTTCCTTTTATAATCAAACAACATATTACACTATTAGACATTATTGATCACGACTTCGTAGTTCAATTCTAGGAAATATCTTCATAGCTTCCGTCACAATATTCCTAATCGGGTAATTTGAAGTTACGAGTGTACAAAATATAGGAAAATATATACAATTTAACATATTTTTAGTATTCGACAGCTTTCAGCCACCTTTTGACAAGTTTCAATTCCAAGCAAAATAAAGCGCATAGGTGGAAACAGCCACTAATGTATTAATTACTGCTCAGCCCGAAAGGGATATAGCGTATCAATATATTATTCTTATTTCTATAGTTGTAAAGTAATTTTAATAATGGCTAGAAGTTTTTTAATAAAATAAATCGTCGTGCTATATCTCTTACGGGGCGAGCAGAAATAAATTAGTGGTTGTATCCACCATTGCGCTTAAATGTGCACAACGTCAACACCAATAACGCAGTTGATCGCCGTTCTCAAGGTACTCTTACACATAATATTTTTATTAAATGCCATGCGGATTTCTCCCGATTTTTCCGTCACCGGTGAGCATATGGTACCTAAATATGTACGTAATATGGAAAAACCGAGAGGTAAGTGCCGAGATTTGAACCGTAGAGACTATGATTTGCAACTCCGTGTATATATGCGAGAGCCCAGAAAAAACTTCACTTGCGCGATATAGGTTAGTAAAATGAGAATCGATCTGTACGCGTTTGTGCCCTCACATCACTGAATCGGCATAACCGTAGCAAATGTTAATGTATAATCAAACGCTGCCTTTAACATATAGTATTAATTTTATTTTCAATCAGTTCTTAAATAAAAAAGTTATGTCAGTCTAAAAAAAAAACACGTCGATAATTAATTGGAAAAATAGTGGTGACTAATATGGAACACAACTCATCTGTCAGTTGTTACTTTCATTGTCATTAAATCTTAGTTTTTATTTATAATGTGATTTCATGACTTCCAGTTAAAGATTAAATGTTTCTGTTATACTATATATCTATATATAGTAGCTCTAAAATCATGTGCGTTTTTAGGCCGAAACCTTCCAACGGACACTAGACTACACATTTTATAAATGAACATCTAACAATTGTTCAAGATAGCGAACCGCGCTTGCGTCTTACGGTTTAATTTGATAATGCATTAATACCTACAGAGTGTAGTACACACCCAGTGATATGCGGTGAACGTCCAAAAGAGAATTTAATAGTCAAACACGCAGTCCACGTTCCCAAAGCGGATAATTTTGAAATACAATTTAGACCTGGTGAATAGCTATGACACTAATTAACAATTTGGCCTGGCAAATAGTATTTTTGAATATACTATATTTTAAAATACAAGTCATATTTCCAAAAAAAAAATCTAGTTTAGAAGTACTGAATGAAGATATAAACAACTCAATATTACTTAAAGAATTACTTTACAAACTTGATCATACCTTTCACAACATTATCATAAGACCGGTTAATTTCCTTTATTTTTTACCAGAAAAAAGAAATGATCTGGGCTATAAAATGTATAGCACGAAAGTAATGTGATTACAACAGCGTGCTATACAAAAATAAAACTACCAGTTTACTGAAGAATTACATTCCCTATAATTAAGTCTAATGGAAGGCCAGTCAGAATAATTTAATCGCGGAATGCAAAAACCTGTCAAATGATTCAATATCACTGAGGCCGTGTTGAAATCTACTGTAGCCTTAAACCGGTCTATCCATCTTCCGAGATCTGATTCATGCATCGACTCAGGTTATAGACAGCCACGAAAAAATTCACGACACTCGGTTGGTAACTCAATTAAAAAAAAAACTATAATATATTCTGTATTACTACAATTAATAGTGATTAAATATAATCTAGTCGAAATGGATTGACCTGATGACGTCTTTGAACGCAGTAAAATGGTACAGAACAATAACCGATTGGACCTTGCGCGTTTGATAACGGCAATCATGTGCGTCTGAGATGAAGATGCGAGAGAGCAGTAGCGTGCATTCCATGGAAGCATAAAAAGGATTATCTTATAAAACTTTGACCTTTAACACATGTTACTAAATCATATACCAATGACATGTGTCACGGTTTATTGGAAATCGGACATCAGCAACTATAATATGAATATTCATACATAAAATTCGTTATTTAGTAAAATATAATGATTAAGTTTCTATAGTAATGGGTGGTCGTTAACTCTTATCACCTACTATTGACTAAAAGAAATCACCATTATAAGGCCAAACGAATATTATAAATACTAAAAGAAAGAAATAAGTAAATGTGTAGGCGGAACTGACCGAATTAATCTATAGTGCATATCACGATCGTCATGCAAAGCTAAAAAAATATTTCTCTGGCAATTATCTCAATATTTTATAATAATTATCAAGCTGAGATTAGAGTGACTAATACTTAACGACAAGACGCGCTTACGACAAAATGAAAGATTCAAGTTACGTATCGTGAGTCACCCCAATCCCGTCGGGACATACTCGTTTTTTTATTATCTACCAATTTAACTGTAATGAAGTTGTTTGCTCTGTATCATCGCCAGCTAATATTGTATGACCCTTAGTGGAACATACGTTTATTATTATTTACGATGAAACGTTTATTTCACACAAACACATACTAACTTTGGACAGCGTCTTTGCTACCTATGGATTTGTTAGACATTTCCCCATAGGTTTCCTTTCAATATCGTGGATAAATATATTTAAAAAGTCTTATACACAAAAAACCAAAAATTTGGAGATCATAGAAATATTTTTTGCGGGTGGGAATCGAAAGCGACTGCATTATCATTAGTGCAGAACTTTGTCATTCAACCACAGCGCCAATAGAGTCCTAAACATAAAAGCTTTCTTTATCATACTGAGGTGTCGTAAGAGTCGATTAAGGTATACAGCATGCCGAATTGCACGCAGATTACTAGAATCTAAGCCGCTGCATGCCTTATATCTACATATAGTGGACACCCGCCAACCCGTATTGTGCAAACGTGGTGAGTTAAATGTGCAAACCCCTTCCCATGGATTTGTACTTTGAGATAAACTATTTTAATTTTAAAGAGAAATCACCGCTTCTCATTTATTCATAATCTTGTATTTACAAATAACATAAACACTTAACAGTTTAAACACTAGACTGTGCTTAATCAACTTTAAGCGCTTCTAATAGTGTGATTATGAAGAAGTCTACGCACAGAGTACGTCATTTTCTTAGAATAACATGATATGATTTATGAAAGTAATAATTATTTTTAACATTGTCTGCGGTAACAACTACTAAAAACGAACGATCGCCTCTCATAAGGAGAAAGTTTAAAAAAAGCGAACGATTCAGAAAACATACTCAAATCTAAAATAAATAATTATATAGTTTTGAGCTACACACATTGGCAGTCGACATATAATATTATTTATATAATGTGAGTTTTCATACGGGCTTTTCCTTCAGTCAAGAATGTCGGTTTATTTAAACTTGGAACTTTTGAATTTTTTGGGAGTCGAAGCTGCTCGCGTCCGTTGGCTTTACCCTAGTTTCCCTACACGTGACTCCTGGGTGGTGCTAAACGAGCAGCAGCGAGGTGGTAGGGCGTCGGTGCCCGTCTGGATCGCGACCACAGTACAAGGGTGCAAAGCCCGTCATAGTGACCAGTTTCGGCTTGTCGCATTTCGGGATCAGCTTGTGTATATCCAGTAGCTCATATACCTAGAGACCTTCAGTCGTGGTATATGTGGGCCGACATGACGATGTAGACTATCAACGGATATTCATCCTTTGATAGTCGCTTTCGTTTTTGGACTACACTGTACTTACCATCAGGTACTCTGTAGTAACTATGTCGAGCCTGTGTAAAAAAAAAAACTTACAAACCTGGAAGTGTCATTGGGTATTTAATTTTCATTATTATTTTGGAATACTAATCAATTTCATTTCCAGCACCACATGCTATGTTTTTATCCCGATTTTATTTATTTAATTTTTTAAAGGAAAATACACAGCAATATACAATCGATAAAAATATATACAAGAAATGATACATAAGCCAGCAAAGTTTCTACAAAAAAAAGAACAAAACAAAAATCAAGCTAAGAGACACAAAACAATAAAAGAAAACCAACCAAATATATAGACACTACATATACAGTAAAGAAAATAAAATAGAATTTAAGCTAACATTTTCCCTCTCACCGTTCGTCTAAAGGGCCCAAATGCACAGGACAGTATGTGGATATCACAAAAACATTTATTATACAGATCACAGGCACGAAAAACAAAAGTATTATTAACATAATTTGACCTTACGAATGGCACCTTAAACAGCGAAATGTCTATAATATAAACCTACGAAAACAGACGAATAAACATATTAATTAGGTTAGACCATTAATTGTTTTTTTATAAGTAGATCTACGTAAAATATTCATTACGTAGACACTTTATTAAGACCAGATGTTTCGGCTAGCTCGTGTAAAAATCAAGGTTCAAAAACACCTGGACGTACCGGCATTAAAATTATACCGACAGATAAACATAGTGCGTTGCAAATTGTTTTCTAAAAATTCTTTCAACCCATAGCAGACGGGAAGCACCACATAGTTGCGTCTATTGTAGTCTTGACGCTTCGAATATTAACCATAAATATTGTATAGGAATATGTTTACGTAAATATTAAAATATGAGTATACTGACGACTGTATTTGACTAATCTATTTGAGGAAAGTTCGAGTGAGCGATTTCTGCCGTATACGCTACTGGTTTTGAGTTCTGTTTCATATGCAGTAAAATATTTGTATGGCCTAAGGACGTAATCCAAACCAGGACACATTAGTCAATTTCGGAGTGGGAAAAGATTTTATAATAATAACCTGTCCTAGAGTGCAATAAGCATTAAAAAAAGACATACGGACACCGAATCTACATTCGTAAAGTTAATGAGCACTTTATAAGTATGACAGAATTGCAATTAATTATTTTTACCTACCACAAATTAGATCAGATTAATCGACGTGGTGATAGATAAAATAAAAGCGGTCATTAAATTTACATAAACATAATTAGTAACCATTTATAGCGGCTTCCCTGTCTTAAAATAACCATATAATTGTCATAAAAATTATATTTTATAAACAATGGATCTTATTGTTATGGTATAGGTCCCTATGTAATAATTATATCGTATCTAATTGCGTATATACAGGTAAAGATAAATTTACATAAAATGTTTCAACATAACAATCTTGTACTTTAATTATCTGTAAAATTATTTGCATTAAATACTTTTGTTTACATGTGTATCAATGACAGAGACTCGAAACTATTTGACCTATTTGGACAACTTTCACTGAACGTTATAGCGTGAATTTCAACTTAATAAACCTATGGATAATTCATGTTTCTTTTATTCAATGTTAGGTAATGGTTGATAGAGTAACAGCAAGCTACATAAATAACTAATAAAATATTGTGTTACGTTTGTATTAAGAAACAAATTTATAAACATTTAAAGTGTGTTCATGGAGTGAGAAAATAACGCAATTCACGGAGGTTTATGACGTCATCAAACTTGACAATTATGCTACTAATGACAAACGTCAAATCGCTAATGGAGCTATAGCGATGTCGCAAATAATGTCACTGATGGCGATCTGTCAGTTTGACAGATTGTAAATGTCAGTTTTGATTTTCATGCATTTATGTGTTTATGTTTAGTCTAAAATATGTTTTATAAACTATCTAATCCTGATAACAGGGCAATAAGCATCAGAATCAAAAATCGTAGTAAAACAACTAACATTCAATGTCAAGTTGTTCATGAATGGTACATTTTCAGTTATTTCGTCATATTTGACTTATATCTCCCTAAAAAGTTTGTAGATGATTGAAAGTGGCGATGGCAAAAGTATCGTTATCACAGCTTTAAAACCAATAAATTCAACGGCTTCAAAATACACTTATATAAACACCAAATGTACAAGGATCAAGTCCAACTTGTAAGACAAATAAATAATTTTTAAAAACTTTAACGGATTTCATTTGCGGTAAAATGTATTTTAAAATATTGAAAATTACGCAGTGTTTTATTAATACTAAGCAGCCAGATGATACTGTCAAGTGTGGTCAAACTCAAAGAATTAGGAAATATAAAGATAGCACAAATACGCGTGAAATTGAAGCTAACGTGTTCTTAAGTAAAACAATACAGAAATAGGTACACCAATCTGTGGCGATTTGTCGCGTCGTGTGATCTTCTCATTTTAAATAAACTATGTAGTTTTTGTGTCTAACTTTTATCAAGAAACGCTATACAATTGAAGAAAAAAACATGATAGAACACAATGAACATGGAAGAGCTTACGAACACGTAGAAAATATGTTACTTTTATCCGCACGGTTTTTACTATATTATCCTTCCATATACTTTTTAATTCCATAGCTAAGCTATAAGGCTTTGCATAATAAAATGAATCGTAATTGTGTGACGTTTAGTTTATGCCTACATGCTATCACACGCTTCATAAAGTTACGTGTCGGACCTTTCGCAATTGATTCGAATTAAATCCAAATTAATTGTACCTCTTGATCTTACGACGTTATGACAATATACTTCAGAAACTACTACTAGCAATTCAAGGCTCACTATTCGTACTGCGCCTTCAAAGCCAATTAAGGATACGTGTTGAGATTTTTGTAGCCCTTTGGACGTATAACTTGCGTAGGTAGGTTCATAAAATATACAACTGTAGATAACGTGTAAAGTAATTAACTAAGTTCCAAAATTTCTTTGCTAAGAATCGTTATATGAATAAATTTCAATTACTTTTATATAGGTAATGATTTTCAATAATGTGTAAGTATTTTTTTCCTGTACATTACTCCTACCAAATTAACTTTAACCTACACCCTTCATAATAGGTTGAGAAAAAAGTTTCTTCGCATGTTATATGAAAACTCAAGACATTTTTACAAACTTTATTTACATTTAATTACAATAATTAATAACATTTTTTCAAAAAGTAAAATGTTATATATTTTTCTTAATTAATCATAAAAATACTAATTTACTTGGGGATTTTTTTTTTCGGCAGGTCCTACGTTGATGGCCTGGGAAAGAACTTCACAACAAAACCGGGCTTGGTGGGCGAACGCAGAGGATGGTCAACCAGCGAAATTTATGGGTTGGCCGGCTACGCAAGGGCACCCCTGTGGGTACAGACCTCGACTTGGGCGGCCGGCCAGTTGAGAAACGAACCTAACGGTGATCTACCAGCGTATCGGAAGTGACTACCTTGAGAAGAAACGCCGAAGGAAACTCAAAGCTGCATCGGAATGAAACTGCGTTATTAAACAAGAGTTGACAGACCTATCCTTAATCGCCGTCTTCGGCGCCGCTGGCGACACACTTGGGGATGTCTGAGATCATTGCTTGTATATCAATTTGTATACCAATATACGCACAATTGAAATATGTAAATAATAGCATTTGTGATATGAGAGAATAAATAAAATACCTAAATTTTTATATCAATAAACATACAAATCAAATATGTAAATAATAGCTTTTGTGATATAAGAGAATAGATAAAATACCTTAACTCCAGTGGCGTCTAAATTTTTAGTACCATTTATCTACAGATAACTGTATGCTACTTACGTAGAGTTTAATGTATTTTAGGATAAGTAATATTACAATATGGTTTATACCACAAAACTCATAAAATAAGTTCCTTTAAAAATCACAATACCCTAATATTGTTTTCCAGGATATATTAAATAAGGCTGTAGGAAAGCTCTCCACCTAATGGGGCATTAGGTAACTAGCAACTTACATACACAACACCAACAAAAAACATAATAATATAATAACATATGACAACACACACACTGTGGTGTTGTATTATACAAAACTTTAGTCTCAAAAAGGCTAAGTCTTTGAGACTTTCAGAGACTAAGTAAACTTATACACTACTTAATTATGATTAATTATTCACTTACTTGACAGATAAGGAGAAATCACCTGGACTTGATTCACTGATTCTGATCAGAAAGCCTCCTTCAGGTTTATTAGCTAGTAGTTTTTCTGCATCAGCACGTGTGATTCTTCCATAATACCAACTGGAAATTTGTGACATTATCATTATTTCAGCCATAAATGAAAGAATGTCATAATAAGAATTTCTGCTGATTAAGGCATATATTATACATAAATATATTAGATGTAATTATGAATTAATTAAGATGTGATCTTACAGCAAGTAACTTCTATATGTATATTATGACTATTTATTATAAATAATTATAATAATAAATATTATTAGCGTCTGATTTTTTTACGTATTTAAAAATGAAATACTTCTTTGTTTAGTAGTAATTAACAATTAACTTGACTTTTCTCACACATGCTGGCATGTATTACTGAGAGGTCAAGCTGCATCTCTAATTCTATACAACTAATCATAGCTTAATATATTGATAGCTTCAGTTAAAAATATGAATCTTAAATTTAAAAGATGCATCTAAATTGGTTCAGTGTTTTCTACATGGTTTATTATTAGGCACAACTAGAGAACACAATTTACAGGATTACAAATTACAATAAATAAATGATAGACAGATACATGGAGAAACATCCAAGAATAAAGTAGAAGTTGATAATAAGAAAGACAATATATTACACTAGCTGTAGTGATTTGGTATTGCCTGGTAGAATTCGCAAATTTTATGCCCTACAAGGCTATCTTTAAAAAATCCTTGATACACTTATTTATTTTATTTTAACCAAAAATCTAATACTGATTTTAATGAGACTTATTAAAATATTGGTAGATTTTCAAACAAACTAGTACACCTATTCTGCCCATTTGGGGTTGATTAAAAAAAAAGTCTAAACATGCTTTTATTATTTTTAATAAAAAGCTAAATCCTGTTTTCATAATCCTTACTTCAATATTGACAGATTGTCAAACAAACATTAACCTCTATTCCCTTGTTATTAGGATGGAATATTGAATAATCCAGCCTTAATGAGCAGCAAGGGCTTAAAAAGAATATAATGTACATTTTCATGTTTCTAACTTCAGTAGACTAAACTTCTACCATGCCTACCTAATATGCAACAATTTAAGCCATCACAATGTATGTGTGAATTTTAATAATTTTTGAATTATTTTAAGTTTTAGGTTTTCTGTTATTATACCCAACTTTCGACACTTAAATCTAAATTGATTGAAAACTCCACTATACATGGATTGTATGGTAACATATTTGGATAGGAGACATTATTATTAAGTTATTACATTTATAAAAAGTATAAAACTCTTTCATAATATAAAGTTATGACTCTTAAAAAAAAAAATTCATTACAGAAGAAACTGTTATGTAGCTAAAATATATACTATGATACAAAGTTTGCAAAGTAATAGAAAAACATGCCTGTCTATAAAGCTACCAAGAAAAGCCTCAATGTTATAGTTATTAACTAAAAATGTATTAATTTGAATGTAAGTGAGAATGCAATTAGTGACCTAGCTTTCAATCTAATTTGTACCATTGTATTTTTTTGCACAGACAACACTTTCTGTAATACAAATTATAATTTGACTGAGAAAGGGTTCTGGACTTTTATAGCGTATTAAATAGCTTACAAATATTCAAAAGCTATTCAAATATGTTAAAGGCAATCCATTGCATCTAAAGTTATTGTTTAAATTTAAATTTAAGTGAAGTTGTGCTCAATCATAAAAACATTTAAATTGAAATATCTAAAAAACTATTGAATTTCATCCCTACATTTAGGTGAAATAATATGGTGGATTTACAGGTCCTCTGTCACAGGCTACTAATAATATGACGAGTTACCAATAAGTCACAAAAAAGAAGTGGGTACAGCCACTAATGTATTTCTGCTCACCACAAAAGGTATATAGTGTGCTTATTATTATTATTCTTATTAAATAAAGACATAAATAAGTCAGTTAAAAAAGACTTTTAAACCAATATAACTTTTATCCAATGCTCCATTCATATGCTTGTATAATGTATGAATCATTTTATTTCCAAATAATTTATTATTTCCTTACTAAATACTACTATGAAAAAACATATAATATCCTAATATAGTCACTGTATTATTTGTGTTTAGGTATAGCATACCCATGAAAACCATTATGAGGAAATTTGTATAAGCATCACCTAAAAACGTTATGTGTGCCCTGATAATCAATAATGACTGATTTAAAAATCAGATTTAACAGACTATAGCAAAAATTAAATAATTTTGGCAACATCTATTTATACATGGCTCAATGGCATATATTGCCAGATAAATCTTGATAAATAAGCATATCTAAATATTAAGTTCAAACTCAAATTTCTTAAATATTATCGTTTACTAATGCTTTGCTTAGATTTGCCATTAACCTAAAGTTATTAGATATATCTAATAACTTGAGTTTGTTTAATTCATGTCTTATCTCAAATTATATGTGCAAATATGATTAGTAAACTAATAATAATTTTAAATATTTCTTTGTTATAATTTATTTATAACAATACACAATAGCAAATTGAACACAAAACTTATTAATAATTTCCTAGCTGACATGGTGGAATTTGTTTTGTCTTAATAAATCAAACAATCTACATATATTAAGCAAACTCTGAATGTAAAAATAAACCTAATTTTAAATGAAATATTTGTTTATTTATTTATTTATAAGTACACTTACATAGACTACATTAACACATAAAAACTATATAAGAACATGAAGAGGATACATTATGAATGCGACTATATTTATAAGTGTAGACTACATGCACAGAAGAAAAGAAAAATAAAAATACGAGTAACACAGAAAGATATAAACTACTGTAATCAGAAAATTTATATAACAGAAATAAAATAAAAAAAAAAATCTATGGAACAATCTTCTCAAATATCAATCTTATTATTATTTATTGTTTATCAGAATAATCAGTTTTATTCATTAACACAAAGATTAATTATATTTTCTTATCAATTTAATATATATTTTTTAATTTTACTTCAGACTTTAATAGTAGTTAATATATACAGAACATATGATGACTAAAGTAAATAATAAAGTGACAATATTTATTTAAGAATAAACTTTATGTCTAAAACACTTGAAGAAGAACAATATACAGTGACACACTATTTTTATTTATTTGATAATAAATATTAAAATCGTGGTTATTTTGACAGGTAAACAATTATATATTTCTCATATAAAATACCTTTGTTTTAGCAAATCTTACAAATTGTTATTACTTTAAACAGATGTTGTATGTACACTAACACATTATGAATGTTTAAAGATTATATGTAAACTTTAACTTTCCTTCTTTATAATAGTGTACTATTGAAATTTGAGGAGTTTATTCAGAAGGTGGATCACACTAATTTAAAACATGTTCTAACAATTAAGATTTATGTGATAATGCAACTGGTTCTTCTCGTTTGAACCTAGTTGTATATATTGCAGTTAACTTTTAAACATTTGTAGATATCAAGCAAGATGGGTATAATTGAAATTTTGAATGGAAAAGAAATCGGTACTCACCTATGACTTTTCATTTGAATATAATTACTAGGTATAAGTCCTTCTTTTCCGTCTAACTCGGCTCTATACCAATTCATATCGTCCTCCATGTTTAGTATCTGTAATATGAAAAATTCTAGAAAAACTGTATCAAAGTCAACCATTACTCATTTATTGTGAAATTAAAGTCAGCAACTTACCTTGAGGACTTGGTTCTTTCTAAAACTGAGTTCATCATCAGCAGTTGCGGTAAAATCATGTTTTGCTACAGCCTCCATGATCAAATTAGGCACTTCACAGAAATGTCACCGAATACTAAAATAACTCGCGAAGTATACAAGCTATAAGGAGCGGTTTAGGTCAGATGACTATAGTTATCATAATGTATTTATTGTCTCACAATATAGTTTATAAAAAATGCGTTTCAATTAAGTCGCAAGAAAAATTATTCAGTCTCCGAATACACATCACTCTCACCACAGTCACAAAAAAGTTACGCCAATGCTGCCAGCCTGGCCGAAGACAATCCCTTACAACGACTATAAGAGCTTAAATATTTTTAAATATGTATTATTGATTTATTATTATACATTGTCAAATAAACGACAGCAGGCAAAACGGCTGATTTTCATAAAAATGTATGAGCGTATTCCAAAAAATGCAGAAATTCTGCCAGCAGTATTGTTTCTTCAACTGAATCGCAGCAACATGCAACTGCTCCTTACTGCTGCTCTTTTGTCGATATACCACCTCAATATTTTTATAATTCCTAGAAAATTAAATTAAAGATCTATTGTATTATTATTGATAATGCCCACTGTATTAATTTTGCTAGTTAAGTAATAATAAGTACATTTACGACGTTATTCATAAAATGTAGTTAATCTGAACGTAGAATAGTATAAATGTATAAAAATGTAGAAACGTGGTTGTGAACCTATCAACAGTACTATTATGTTACCAAATTTTTTCATATATTAAATATTTAAAACCTCTGAATATATTTCAAAATAATTTAGCTTTTAAAAATCAACAAATTCACAATTAAAAAAAACCCTTAAATTAAGGAGTAAAATCTTAGGCTGGCACCATTTAATAAATGTTGCTGCTGTATTTTACCAAGGATGTTGCCCTATATGAAACTTATTATCTAAATGTGCTTCGCGTAGTTTGTAAAGAAACAATATGTTATAATTTACTAGCAGCATGCTTATTATATTATTATATTATATCATAATACAACTTCGAAAAATTGTACAAGAAAATAATATGTAACTGTCAAATATACTTGAAAAATTTAACTACAGTTTATGAATGTTGTTTACGCATACTGCCAATATTATTGACAGTAAGAATATACATTATATATATATATAATATAAATCAGAGATGGGCAAAATATGAACTGATTAACGATTAAAAAATTTATTCGTAATTTTAATTTTGTTACTCTGAAACGATTATATCTCTTTAAAACATCGAGGAGTCATAAATGTGGATGTAATTGAGGATTCCGTAGTGTTTAAAACATAGATGAACGAAATCAGTCATATTAATGATGAGAAACAGAAATTGTAAACGTAATCATTTTTCATTAATTTGATTAAATTTCTATCATCCATACATAGAAATACATGGGGCCGCAAGTAAGGTGTTGTCAAAGTTATCAGAATGAAATGCTATTTTATTGTCCTTAATTTAGGTATGTTCCTTTGCAATATAGATTGAGGTTTTATGCAACCTAGTAGTACTAACCGCACAAAACAGTTTAAGTTAATGGCATGTAATACTACATGACACACGTCTCATGGACGACAGTTGTCACTTGGAAACGGTGCAGTATTGTGCTCTGTTATATTTTTTTATCATGGCGTGGAGTGCTATCAAATTGTGCAGAAATTTTCAGAGGAAATTCGGAAGCAATGGAAAAATTTCCTTTCATAAGCAAGCAGTGAAATATGTGTGCATTTCTTTGAAAAAACATCAATATAATTTTCAATTTTATAACAATAATTTTTACCGGCTAATGTTGCTAGTTTTTTAGTTTATAAAACTCCTCAATTTTAGGGACTTAACTAATCTGTGCTTTAACATGAAAATATTAATTTTTATTGTCTTTAGCTGGCATCAAGTACGATATAGTTGTTATAAATCACTACGTTAATGAAAAATATACATATTTGTGTAAACTTTTTGGTAGGCGCTAATTGCTATTAGCCCGGTAAAAATACATGGTTATGATAATCGCATAGAGTTGAAAGCTGGTACGAATGTTGGGAACGCCATACCCATTGATCCCATATCTACAAAAAAAAAACTTATTTAAGTTCACAAATATGGGTTTTAACATGTTTCAAAAAACTAACATTTATCATAAAAATATGTATGTCAAAGTTGTAGATTATACCATTGTCTGTAACAATTGTGCTTACACGTTTTCTCCTAAGAAAAAAAACACTATCACCGATTAGTGAACTTGCGGGATGAGGAAGGACTAACTTACGCGTCTCATGATGTTTTCTAAATTTACAAAACTAGTGAATCGGTAATACGCATCTATATTAAACAAAAATTAAACATAACTTCTATGATATAAAAAAAAATATTTTCTACAATAATTCAGAAATGTATGAACAAAAATTATTTTGATAATGTAAGAGATCATATATGTGAACACATCCATAAAATTTCTCTATTAAGATTAGTCATTAGCAAATATTTAAGTATAAGATGTCATTATATCGCCAAAACGGAAAATGTAGATACGATCGCATTATCTAAGCGAAAATTGTTTAAAAAACAAGTGCAAAGAGACGGCCACTAAAGCAAAACGATTAGTTACCTAATCTAGCTCGGCAAAGTGAGCACTGCATCTGATGATGTTCGACATTTGATCACAAAAATGTCCCTACGCAATGGCAATAAAGATATATAATAAACTGCCGAAAAATATTATAGACGATCCACACAACATACTATCACTAAACAAACTGAAGCGGATGCTTATTGTTTATTATTAAATATTATAAGTATATTAATTATATAAATGCTTTTTAATTCAAGACAAGCCGAGTGAAAAAATAGTATATATGACAGAAATTTAGCATTATTCCGTATTGGAATATATAAATTATTTTAAGGGTATTTAGGGTGAATCTGGCAACTCTATATCTGGTAGCACCACCTGCCACAATGCATATAGTAGGCCATGTCACGTGTTAATTTTAGCGCGGAAATTTTATGTCCGATGTATGAGCGGACTCTATCTATATAAGCTAAGGTTTTATGCGATGAATTAATAATAAAGGATAATGTGATTTTATTCAATTAATCGATAAAATCATTAATATCGTACGTTTAGATATGATAATGGTGATATAGTTTAACTAAGTATTTTAATTTAACTTACTATTGAAACTGTGTTATAATAAAAAAGAGTGACGCTAAGGAAATAAAAAAAAAACACTAAAAACTGACACATTCAATGGCATTCCTTTTTGTCTGACATCTGGCGTTCTCATCAAGCATACTGGAATATGAAGAGATTTCTTAACTCCGTTGACAACCGCTCTCTGACACCAATAGTAGAACCAGATAATTCTGTCTCTTTCCATGATATCAAAAAGGCCGAACGGTTAACAGATAGTTTCGAGAGTCAATGTTCTCCCAACCCTCATATAGAGAACCCTGATTTCGTGGTTCAACTCAAGTCAAATGCTTAGCATTCGTCCCTCTTTCCGTTGAACTGGCGCTCATTACAACTGGGAATGTCATGTTCATAATTAAAAATATCTCGAGTAAAAAAGTCCCAAGCCTGGACTGTATTTCCAATCGAATTCTTAGGTCACCGCCCGGACGATTGATTATGCTTCTCATTGTCATCTTCATTGGCTGCGATCGAGAACTACGTCTTCCCAAATGCGTGGAAAGACTCGTGTGTCATTGGAATTTTATCATTTGGTCTTGATATCTTCAAGGCATTGATAGGGTCTGGAACACTAGCCTTCTAACCAAGCTCCAGTCTTATGGGGTACCGGATTGTCATAGAGTCTAGATCAGTGATTTCCTGAGCGAACGGTCTATACAAACAGTTTTTGACGGCTGTTTGAAGAACCAATTGGCAATTAATTAATGTAAAAGGTATTTATTCAATGCATAGAAAAACGTACATTGTCATATCGAAATATATATACTGTAACTGGTGCATTTATTTAGCAATAGAGGAACAACTACCACCGCTAAAGTATCTCTGCTCACTCCAAATGGGGTACAGCGTAACGATATATTATCATTATTAATAGGATCACAATCAATTATTATAACTCATTTGAAACAATTTAGTGTACTAAATCAAGTTTTTTCATCAAAATTTAAATCAATCAAGTTTTCACAATATGCTGAAATATACAATTTAAGCTGACTAATAAAATAAAAAAACAATCGTGATAATAAAAAAGAAAATATGATGTTCAGTTAATTGATAGAAAATGCCGGCAAAACATGCTATAAAACTCAAACTAACAATAATAACAGTAATAATTAGTAATAAGATATTAATTTAATGTTTAAATACTTAGAATAGTAAATATCTCGATTCATTCCATTCAACGATCTATACGGAGTAACCCTAAATCAATTTGACAGCTCTTTAAGTTCATTTGCCTCCCAGTGGCATTATACGCGTAAGTGATTTTATAATCTTAAATTTATTTATGAATCGCATGTATTTTTTATTACCAAAAATGAATTATATTAAGTGCGGATTGTTTTTCTTTTGAGGAATGGTATATTTACGGTTAAGCACTTTAATTAAATTATTTAATCAGCGTGTGTTGTTTTTTAGGTTTTGTCGTAACTTTTTAAAACGCAACAATGTCGGGAGGATTAGATTTGCTTACTCTTAACGAGGAAGATGTCACCAAGATGCTTGCAGCGACTACCCATTTGGGGGCAGAAAATGTCAATTTCCAGGTAATTAAATAATAACCTAACAACCCGTGTTAAACAAAATAAATGATGATAAGAGACACCGTTCCATTTTAAGCTGATAAAAATGAAGAAACATTCTCCCAACTGATTTCTATATAGTGTTAATATACGTTTAAATTAGTGTTACTTTCAACTAAAAATTCAACAAATGTTGCTTAAAGATGGAAACATACGTATACAAACGCCGTGCTGACGGTACACACGTGATCAACCTGCGGCGCACGTGGGAGAAGCTTGTGCTTGCCGCTCGGGCGGTAGTGGCTGTTGAGGACCCTGCAGATGTGTTCGTCATCTCATCACGTCCATTTGGACAGCGTGCTGTGCTGAAGTTTGCAGCTCACACTGGAGCTACACCAATTGCTGGGCGTTTCACTCCTGGCGCTTTTACTAATCAGGTATAAATTCATTTATTTTGACTAAAATATGTTAAAGGGCTTTAACATTTGAGTTAACCAAGAAAATATACTGATTTTTGTTCTTCTATACACACAACACACAATTAACACAAGTGTTGGCACCTGTGTTTGCCTCCATGTCTTATTTTTATTTATTGATATCCAAACAAGGTATGAGTTAAATACTTCCAATTGCAGCTTGGCATTGGTTACCTATCATTGCGGTCAGATCTTGTAATGCTTTGTATGGATTTATTAAAGATATGAAGTATGTCTCCTGGCCATGAGTTTGACATGCTAACTAACATCACTGCACAGTCACCTACATTGGATAATTTTACATACTAAGACATACAAATAGTAGATTGTGACATGGTAGCAACTGGGTCACTGTTGCCAAGGCATGACTACCAGAAGCTGTGTATTTATTAAGGCACCTCACTTTTTCAAGTTTAGAATTAGTATAGTTATGCACTACACCTGATATGTGTGTACCTGTGCATGGCAATCCAAAAACAATACTATTGAGAGGAAGTTACATACTGATAGTCATCACTTTTATGAGACTTAAGCTGAGTGTGTATTGCGTTTCACAGGCTGATTAGTACATAATATATGATATTTTCAGGATTTATATAAACATTCCAGCCTTATTTATTGTGTTACATATATTTCTACAAAATACACATTTTTGGTAAGAAATTGATTTCTTGTCCTTTAAAGATATTAAAAATCCACTGGATATGTTTTTTTTTTTTATATTTTGTTCATACAATGTCACAAGGGTTCTTATTGGTTCAATTTGTTTTCATCAAATGGTTTTTTTTATAATGAAAAAGTTTTCTGTGCAACATAGTTGCATTTATAAGCTTAATAATCTGTGTGAAAATTATGATAAGAAACAACTATATCAACATGTATAACATGAAATAAATTAATAATAAAATGATGATAACAATCTAAGGAACCACTGAATGCATAACATGCAGTCATGATTATAAATTATAACTGACCTTTACTGTTTTTATTTTGTGTACTTGTATTTTTATCCAGTTTTATCATAAAATTCTTGTATTTATGAACAGATTCAAGCTGCTTTCCGTGAGCCACGTCTCCTGATTGTCTTGGACCCGGCACAAGACCATCAGCCAATTACTGAGGCATCATATGTCAACATCCCGGTCATTGCTCTCTGCAATACAGATTCACCCCTGAGATTTGTAGACATTGCAATTCCATGCAATACTAAGGTATGATTATTTCTCTTTATATATTACTGATCTACTTTTTTTTTAAATTAAGGTATATTAATGTATAAACCATCACAGAAGGTTAATTATCTTATTCAGTCTACTTTCATATTTCTATATCATGTTAATTTGATGTTGTCTTCATATAAATAATGTCATATTTAACATTTGTCATTTTTAAGTTGCAAGGAATTGCTCCATTGATATAAAGTACCAAAAAATATTATGAACAACTTTAATCACTGAGAGATGAGAATCAGTCCTTTTTTTTATTCAAACTCACTGTTATAACCACATTACATCTGAGGGTATGCAAGGTGCAGTCTAAAACACAACAACAACTATCATCAGTAAAGAGCAACCTATAATTGCAGTGATCATGCCAGCCTGCACATGGTGGATGGTGAAAACACACTGATTGCCTACCTTTCACCCGACTTAGTTAACAGCATATGACAGTTACATGTATGATATTAAGGGCAAATAATATTGCTGCAAGCAGAATTAATTCCCAGTCGACTTAGAAAGACTCAAGTTATTGCATCATGTCCACAACACCCTGTCCTCCTCATTCTAAGGATCCTTAGATAATATCTGATGAGGGGTACATTTTGAAACCCATTCCATCAGTTACTTCTATATTCAGTTGCATCTTGCTTGCTATAATTATGTTTTCCATTTTTAGTCTTCCCACTCCATTGGTCTTATGTGGTGGTTGCTGGCTCGTGAAGTGTTGAGACTGCGTGGTGTCCTCACCCGTGACCAACGCTGGGATGTCGTAGTGGACCTGTTCTTCTACCGTGACCCTGAGGAGAGCGAGAAGGAGGAGCAGCAGGCTAAGGAACAGGTGGGTGTTGCTACTTCATTTATTAATTAGTTTAACATGTTTGCTGTGGTCTGAGGTCATATTGATTTATACAGTTTTTTCACATTTTCACTCAATCTAATAGTGAAGGATGTTAAAATAGTGTTGTATAATATTGGGTTATTATAACTTTATTATGCAGTATAGAAGAGTTTCGTGTAAAATTTCCCATGGCAAACATTTTATGGAGTATAGTAGAGTATAAAAAGCATTATCTCATTATACTTGGACATTTAATATATATATATACTTATTATTTGGTCCAATTTGGACTCTCGGACCGTTATTTTAGTAAACACCAGATTTTATGTCACCATATTTATTAAATGTCCAAATATAACAAAATTATGCCTTTTTTGCTTTATATGGGATGCACGCCAATGGTACCTTAAAGCATACAGGAGAAAGCATAGAAGAGTAGTGGTGGTGACGGCACTTGTAAAATCATGACACTGTTTTCACTTAATGATAAATAAAAAGAAATGTTTATTTTTTTTATATTAAAACAGTTTATTGTTGGAAAAATGTATGGGGCATAGAAATCATATTTCAAATATACTTAAACAAATTTTCTCTAATTTGTTTAATCCCAATTCTCGTTTTTTTTTTAAACAGGCTGTGGTGGCTCCCAAACCTGAAGTGCCACCACCCCCAGTACATGAAGAATGGACAGAAAATGTTGAACCTGTGGCGTCGTGGGCCGAAGACAGTGTACCGGCGCCCACTGCTGCTACGTTTGGCGCACCCCCAGCCCAAGAAGACTGGGCCAGTCAGGTACAAGATTCTTTTTCATGATTATTTGTATTCTGCGAGTATTGAATGGCATCCAGACTAAATATATTTTAGGCAAAGAATTTAACAAGGGATGTGCTTGCTATTAGTTTCACATTTACCATTTTATTCTCTTGCTGTGCTGTCTCTGTCTTATGTGATTTTTGTATGTCTCACTTAAGATGGATGACCACCAGCGATTTCACGATTTTCCCCATCTATATATTTCCATTGCATATTAAATAAGGTCAGCACAATCTAAAATGTAAACCCATACACTGTTATACTGGTGCTGTATTTTTGTAAACCATAAAGCGAATTTAAGAAATCTGGTAGAAAACGATGCCTTGATTGGTCCAATTATCTTCAAGCCAGCTATAAACGAATGGTTTTTGAAGTGACTTGAGTAAACTAAGCATTATGCTAGTGCGTATTTTCATAATGTGTTGATAAAAAGATATGTGTTACAAGAAACATCTTTTTTTAAGTGTTTTGTGCTTATCTATCCGCCATGGTCACTACAGGTCGCGATTGTGTGGTCCAATCTTTATTTAAAAAAAAAAACAATTATTTATTAATTTTGCTTTTTATTTTGTAGGTTCAAGATGAATGGAGTACCGCGGCTGCTGCACCCGCGCCCGCTGCGACACCCTCATGGGGAGGTGCTCCCCAAGACTGGAATGCTGCGTAAAGTTACGGTCGCCTTGGTTAATAAATGAAAAAATATATATTTCGTTTTATTTCTATTCCTGTATATTCATGAGCAAAGTGGGGAGAGTAAATAATTTGATATGCGCCGGCTGTGACGGGCCTACTAGCTGGTTAATCGGTTCAAAGGGACCGATTATTTTGCTAAACCTGTCACTCTGAGACATTTGGCAATTTCAACGAAACTCCGTTCAAACTCGATTCACGCACAAGTTGCAACTGCTACCTGCGAATGTATGGGTGTTCGTTTTGAATTACATCTTGATTTGAGATTTTGTATATGCTGAACGGTGATTTGTACAACAGAATAATCTCCTTTATATAAAAATGTAAAACGTGAAATAAAAATTTGTTATTATAACAATCGAGGTTTAATTTAATGTAATTCCTTTTATATTTTATTGAGAAATACAAAGTAAGAAGCCGCTCTTCGCAGCCTACTAAGGAAGACGATTTACAGAAAAATCTTGGGCTAAATTTTTAGTCAGTAAATATTTTTTCAATGGATTAATCCATACAATTGAGAAACGCAAAAATATCGGCGACTAGCGCAGACACTAGATTTTACCCCGTCTAGAAAAAAAATAAGATTCGGGGCTGATAGGACCACCTTACGATGCTCCGTAAACACATTGACTATATATAGGGTAATATTCTATATTGTAAAAATATAGATGCCATACTTATTTTAATAATATTCAAAGATAGTAACAAGTACATATAGTAATTTGATTATATTATCTGAATTAATATTATTTGATGACTGTTATATTTATGTTTACATTCCCAACTAAAATAAATAAAATAGTTATAGTTTAGTGTTTATTACAATAATAGTTATTATTGTTAAAAATGATTAAAATCTTTAGAATGTCCATACATATGAAATCTATACAGACAAGTAAAATTAGGATTTCCTTGGTTATTCAATACGCGAAATGTAATCTTCTTGAATAATGTATTTAATTTTATGGCAAAATATTGTTTTGCTGGTCCTCTAGTTTCGAAATGGTCTTCTATTAATTTTATTTGTGTATCATTGGATAGTGTTCCCTGAAATATAAATATAAAATTATTTATTTTATTATAATACTTGCACTAATATGAAACTAGACAATTCTTAATAAACTTATAACCTAGTTGCATATATACTCTGACATAAAAGTTTTGATAATACCTAAATAATTTGTTGCGTATTTTATGTACTTGGCCGAAAAATACACAAAATATTTTCCTGAGTCATTAATAGGTTATGGCCTAATGTGTCTATATTTTCCAATGTATATAATGTTTATGTCCAAGGGATAATCAAAAAGTATTTGAAAATATACATACATACGTTTGAGCAAAGTAGCGAGATGAATTAAAGCTTTAGATAAACATTGTAATAATTTATTATCTATTGACAACTTATACGAACGTAAACAATGAAATCCTTTGGAGCGCTTTTCGCTGTGTCTGGCTTGATATGTTCCACACTAATGTATTTCACTACCTGTATTTTTGGCAAGTTAATAATTATTTCGCCTTGTTTTCCGCTGCGGATAAAATATGTTCATACATTTATCTGTATAGAAGTTTTTAAATTATTATACTGACGAACACATTTTTCCAGCCTGAATAATTAAAAAAACCAATTAATATTTTATATTTGTAATCAGAGTCCACGTTAGCTTGGATTTTCCAGAATCTTGAATGACAATATAGCTATTGTTTTATTATTTCAACTAGTTTAGAATGATTAATAACACTGCATCTGCATTATATTGAATATAATACAATTTAAAAACCATCTGCAAAAATAAAAAAAAATAAAAGTAAAATTATTTATTCAACAAACAACTACAAGACAGCACATTAAAAATCAGCTGACATCCAAACTAGGACACCCTGTATCTTGGATGTCAGCATATTTCACACAAATTTGTTACAGTTTTTTACTGCTGCGTAGCACCAATCATAGCTCAAAACAATACAAAAACAACATTACATACCAAACAACAGACTATACAAACAAAGTGAATAACAATTACAAAAGAATGTTAATATTAAAGCCCAAGCACATCTATACCTGCAACAGTTCCTCAGTATCATTATATTTTAGATTCGACAACCAGTCTCTCAGCTTCATCTTACATTCGAATTTTGATAAGTTCAAGATATTTAATTCATGATTAACCTTATTATAAATCCTTGAGCCAAGAACCCAAAATTGTTTCTCGGCAAAATGAGACTTGTGAATCGGCATATGGCAAACATATCTCATTCTGCGAGGTTTTCTTTTGCTATCTGTCCCTATAAGGACCACTCTATGTTTGCGGAGGACAAGTTTCAAGACTTGTTCAAGACTGTCTTTCTGTTAAAACTTGACATCTAGAATATAACAGCTCAGTAGGAAACCTTCTGGATTCTTTAAGCATGACTTTTAAGACAGCTCTTTGAGCCCTCACAAGTTTCAATAAAGTGGTCTTAGAGGCTCCACCCCAAACAGCAATGCAGTAAGATATCAAGGATTCACACAGAGAGAAATAAACAGTCCTAAGAGTATAAATATCAGCAGAATTTCTCAATTTCTTAAAGACATAGATAAGTTTTTGAGTTCTATTGATCAAAATATCTATATGAGATTTCCAAATTAACATTCCGTCTCAATATACTCCCATATATCTCACCACACCAGTTCTTGTTAGCGGCAAGCATTTGCATTCTAAATCAGAAAGACATGAATGTCCCCTAATGCATATAGAATTATCTGTCTGTTGTAAAGATTTCGTTCTAATTACGAATGCGTCGAGAATTGTCGTTGTCATTATCATCATGATTATTTCAGCCCACATTCATTCACTACTGAACTCAGCTCTTTTCTAAAGTTGGGCACTCAACCACCCTCTGCTGTGATCTTTGGAGTGGAGACCGCGTCTCGGTAAGCCAAGTATGAAATGCTCAGAGGTCAGATAGACGACTTGCAAAAATGAGCTGGATATTTTGGATGTGGACGGGCATAGTAATGCTGGCCCGTAACTTTACTAAAGTGTTTAGTAAATTGTCAGGTTTTGTGACTCTGTTTTACAACGATAAAACAGTTATACATTAATTGAAAGTTGAATATATAACCGGTTACATAGCAGACTATTTATTGTACCTTAGGGTTTTATTACGAGTATATATTGATGTATTTATTGATTTTATTCAGGCTAGATTGTTACTTCCCTCTTTACTAAGCAGTGGATCCAAATAATAGAGGAGCAAGTAGATAGAATAAAAATTGCTAAATAGGAATGAAGATACTTATCTATTAGACAGCCTTTTTCGCATTTGTATATACGTGACAGACGTACCTAAATGACCAGCAATCTGAAGGTGTCGGTCTTCGTAATGCAAAGATAGTGTCCAGTGGATGAACAGTCATCAATAGGGGTACGACACCCCACAGTGCAACGCGTCCACCCCATTCTTCTGTATCGCTACCTTTTACAGCTGTAGCGCCTTCTATATAGTATGGCTGGCTGATATAACTATCGTGTAGGTCTATTCAAAAAATTATAGAGCCTGTTTAATAGTTTCTAGTGGTAATGAGATAAAATTTTGGGAATTGATACGTATCGCGTTGGTAGACTTCTCACATCATTCATAAGAGTCTATACGTGATTTTAGGGTAATGGGTAAACGAGTAGAAGTGGGGTGCTAAGATGTATTGTGCCCGACTGGCACGTGAAAATTGTACACAAGAGCAAAGCTGTCCTAGCCGTAGCCTATCACGCTTCTCATTCGGTCATTGTTATACCTATTTAGGTACTGGGTATACTTTGAACACTACCAGTTACAGATAAGAGAATATTTAGCTGAGTTAGAGTAAGAAAAATACAGCCAATGGTATAAAAGCGAGACTGGATAATCTAGAAATTAGGAATTGCAAAAAAATATTTATGTGAGGTAAAGTTCTAGCTACAAGTACCTATACCTCTGTAGTAGGTAGCAGAACACAAATAGACTGCTTTAAATAAGAACATCATTAATACAAGGAATATCATAGAACATGCCAAACTAGGTTCAGCCCTTGAAAGTATTATTAGGCTGTGTAACTTTGTAATATTATTATAATATGACGTTTATATTAAGATTATGATTTGTTTATTTCTTTATGGTAATAATTAGTCTATACAGAACTTACTAGTAACAAGGTCCGGCATTACGTTCAATGTCTTTTGCTGTCGACATTGATTTCTGAAAATATTAAATAATCTTATTTTATTATTTATTTATATTATCACTAAAACGTTGTAGGACTACATAAATTAGTAATTTAAAAAATGATTAATGTAAGTATATATTTTTAGGCTTTTTCGATATTTTTACTCTTTGTAATATTAAATTATTGGTACAAGGTGTCAATTATTGTGTAATTTACCTGATTATATGTTCAGTTCGTGACAGTTTTGATATCAAGTATTTTATCCTTCGACAACACACCTCTGATGATGATTCCTCCATACCTACTACATGAATAAGTAACGTAAATTTAATAAACGTAATGTACTAATATAATTTATGGCTTGGTGGTTATGTGAATAAAAAATAACAATGTAATAATTACGTATACTATCTATTTCATGTACGATTAGTAGATTATGTATCTCATACTTGAACTCTAGACACTTGAATTTTTTTTTAATTTTACGTAGACAGTGTTAAATTAAATATCAAGCACATATGTTTTTTTATAAAGTGTAAAGTGTCGCTCACGTACCTAATGTCATGAACTTGCCTCTTGAAATAACCTTAGTAATTAAGTCCGCTTTTGGTATCTCGTTATACATCAAGAGAGAAGCTGAAACCAAGTCAATTAAAGCTTCACAAGTAATTATAAGTGAAATTGCTGTCGTTTATTACATTAGACACGATTGTTATGACGGACTAGGTCGTTCAAGTTTATTACTTGTGTCGTTCGGAGGTGGTAGCCTTACAATGTCCTTACAAGATGTTATTATTCCATTAAGATATAATATGTAGTTTATTACATCAAATTGCATAAACAAATAAATTTTAATTTTTCTGAAATAAATTTGAATGTTATTTTTTATTTAAAAGATTGCAAAGGTGCGCAATGAATAATTAGCACATGACGTCATTGTATTGTGAACGTTGAAAATATTTTTCACTGCTTTTGAAGAGCTCTACGTCATAGTCTTGAGAAAAACATTCTATAATTTCAAAGTGTGTGACAAGAATTTAAGAGAGAACTGCATTGTTGCAATTTTTTCAATAATTTTATGGGCCTTTCATGTGCAACAGTCAGAGAAAAAAGAATGAGGTTCTAGGTACCATGCCAGCTTCAATTTAAATTTTTTTTTCCTGTTATATTTGTTTTTCTTTATATAATTAGTTAGTTTTGTGTTATGTTTACCCCCTACCCCTACCCCTACCCCTAGTTTGATTTTGGTTTAAAATTTTTGTGGAAATTTTGCTGACTTTTGTGAATTTTTTATTGTTTATAAATTCCTGTATGTTTCCCGGAAAATATATAAAAAACATGTTTGACTTGTTTGTACTTCTAAGGTATTTGAACATGTTCGTATATATATATTTTTTAAATGAGGTGTGGTTCTCAATTTATGAACCTTGAAATACGTGATGTAATAATTTCCGCAATTTTTGGAAGGGTTTTATCTAATTAAAAAAAATAAACACTAAAAAATTAAACATAACGATATAGATAGAAAATTAGCAATTATTTATTATTATGAAAGCAGAATAAAAAAAAGCTATATCACCCCAAGTAAACTTTTAAAATATTAGGTCCTTACATATGAAATTGGCGTTTTTCGTACTGGCCACTTTAATCACAAATTTCTCCTCTTTGGTAAGGAATTCCAAATTCAAATTTGTACAGCTATAGACTCATGTATTTGTGCTTCGATGATCGTCATTCATTTGTTTTTTTCTTCTGATTTTTTCTGTTTGCATCACTCATTTTACAAAATGGAAAACTTAAAATATCGCATTATTTACGAGTACGAGTTCCGCCGTGGCACTATTGCTGCGGAAACAACTCGAAGGGTGAATGATGTGTATGGCGGTCGTGTTGCAAAAGAAAACACAGTTCGTTTTTGGTTCCAACGTTTTCGTTCTGGAAATTTCGACCTGCAGAACAAGCCCCGTGGACGGCCTGAGACTCAAGTTGATAATGAAGAGTTGAAGGCTATTGTGGAAGCGGATCCATCGCAAACTACGTCCGAGTTACCTGCAGGCTGCGAAGTTAGTGATAAAACTGTTTTAATTCACTTGAAGCAAATTGGGAAGATTAAAAAGCTTGAAAGGTGGGTACCTCACGAATTGACTGAAGAAAACCGGCAAACGCGCGTCGACTGCTGCGTTACATTACTAAACCGGCACAATAATGAAGGTATTTTAAACCGAATCATTACCTGTGATGAAAAATGGGTTCTTTACGATAATCGGAAGCGCTCAGCGCAATGGTTGGATCCTGGCCAGCCAGCCAAATCCTGCCCCAAGCGAAAATTAACCCCAAAAAAGTTACTTGTAAGCGTTTGGTGGACTAGTGCCGGTATTGTTCATTACAGTTTTCTCAAATCTGGCCAGACTATTACGGCTGATGTATATTGTTAGCAATTGCAAACCATGATGGAAAAGCTAGCGGCTAAACAACCTAGGCTGGTCAATCGCTCCACGCCACTGCTGCTTCACGACAACGCTAGACCACACACTGCGCAACAGACGGCTACTAAATTAGAAGAGCTTCAATTGGAAAGTCTAAGACATCCTCCGTACTCCCCGGACCTTGCTCCAACAGATTACTATTTTTTTCGAAATTTGGATAACTTCTTGCAAGGGAAAAAATTCAACTCCGATGGGGCAGTCCAAATCGCCTTCAAAGATTTTATTGATTCCCTTCCGACTGTTTTTTTTAGTAAAGGGATCAATGAACTACCTATGCGATGGCAAAAGTGCATAGAAAATAATGGTTCATACTTTGATTAATTAAATATATTATATTAAAAAATATTCGACTTTTTGTTCCTCCCATACATAACGCCAATTTCATATGTAAGGACCTAATATTATTTATTTCAAACTTCGACTATTTTATTTATTTTACAATATAAAAACAACTTAAAGTGTACTAATTATATTATTCAAAGTTTTATAATAAAAGTTCTATAGATATAATATCGATGTACTCAGTTGTATGTATGGAGTTTGTGTCTTTTTTCTTGCAGGTAGATGAATTTGCATCTTAAATAATTAATTAGATAGTATCGAAATCCTGGGTAATTCGATATGTATAAGTATCTAATCGTAGGTTTTTAAAACCTGTGTGGCGAATTAAGCGACTTGTAGGTATCAACATATGGAAAAAAGGAAAAGCGACCGTCATAATAGGCGCTGTAACAAAATTTGTGGCTTAGAAGTGCGTAAAGACTTACCTGTAGCAACAATTATAAATAAAACTAATAGTTGAAAGACAATTTTCCTGATTATACTTTTCTTATTGCCTGTTTCGTTAGCTTTGCTCTCACTATGGTTAAAGTTTGTATTGTCATTTTCATACAACCATTCATAGTTTTCACGTTGGGGACGCGTTGAAAGTATTTCCTGCTTCAATATAACTCGGCTCGGCTTCTTCCTTAAGCAAAGTTTTCCTACGAGGAAATGTAGGTTTAGTGTTACTTTCGTGGACTGTAATTTGTTTAATATGTGCGACAATTTATCCCTTGCTTTTTTCTGTTAATCTTGGTTTGTATTTGTTATTTTGTTGATCTTTCACCCAGAAAATTATCTTCTTATGACATCATAATGATAATAATGATGTAATAATATATCGTTACGCTATGTCTCTTTCGAGATGAGCAGCTACATTGGATTTTGTATTTAATTTGAGCTTATATGTAGTGCCCAACTGTGTCCAGTAGCGCAGTTGATCGTTGTTCTCAGGGCATACATATAACATTTCTATTAGATTCCATGCGGTTTTTTTTTACGATATTTTTCTTCACTGGTGAACATGTAGTATGTGTATGTGTGTGTGTGTCCGTACTTAATCAGGAAAATACAAATATACGTGCTGGGTTTCGAACCTATGATCTATCGCATCTTTGCGCATGGATACCGGTTTCTTATCTACTTGGCCATTACAGCTTAATTATTAAAAATAATATACAAAGATTATTTGTTTTAGCTACAGTTTCTGTAAATGCAAAAGCATTTAAAACTTGTAGAAGTTAAGTCTTATAACGGGGTTTATGTTATGACTTAAAAGAAGACATAAAGGTATGCTAGAAAACAAGAATTCACGTTCAAAGGTTCACATATATTTTTTAATTAAAATTGTGAAACTTTCGCTGAATAAATTCTTTATCTACAGTAGTAAAACTTGAACATTATTAAAAAGAAATATAAAAATCTGGCCTTTGTCTCATCGTAAAGTCCTTTAGTAATAAAACTGGAATTATTCTTACCCCGCTTTTACTGGAGTAAGTATGTAACTTACAATTAGAAATAAGAATATTGAACAATGCTTTTAATGTTATTTAGGTATTTTAAACGAAAAAAACCGTGTTATCATGATTGAGTGTCAAGTAATAAAACTTTTGAATTAATCACAGATTACGAGTAGAAGTTTATTTTTTCTTATAATATCTATCATCTTCAATAAAACTTGATAATAACAGTTGATTATTTACTTTATAAGAAAATATAATTATTATGTATATTTTACATAGTTTAAATATATTTTTTGATTAGCTGACAACCCGGGCTGCCTTCTTTGACTGGCTTGACTAAAAACTGGTGGATTTTAAAATAATTTTTGAGCTTTTGTTTTACGATCTTACATTATAAAAATAACCCAAATAGTTGAGGCTCTATGATAATACAATGGTCAAATTAGTTTATATAAATATATTTGATAAAAGAATATCATCTAATAGAAATATCACGTGTAAGTGCTCTGAGAACGGCGATCAGATTCGTCACTGGTCACGTTGGACACGACATATAGGCGCAAAAGTGAATACAGTCATTAATCACTTCAAAAAAGATATAGCGTGAAGATATTATTTTTAGGTAGACGATAGATAAAATCACAGTAAAGTGAGTACACCACACGAGTGCGAGGGTTCAATATTGTACTATATATCTAACATACCTTCAATAGAAAATCATAATATAAATATTCTGTAATAACAATTAATATTTGCTACATTTATTGTAATAAAACGAGTCCCAGGAATAAAAAAAAATTAAAAATGGTTTGAAACAACTGCTCCAAGATAAGTAGGCGAGCGAGGAGTGGTGGCCATTTACACCACCCCTGCTTTTTGCAATAGAGAGAGGCCTGCCTTAAGGCCATACGTCGCCGGGTGCCGAGGAAGTGGCCAATGCTGTGCCCTTGGCCCCGGCAGACGAGTAGAAGGAACACCCCGGGGGTTTTAGTCGGCGCAAGTCCGACACACCAGGGGACGGCCCTCACCGCCCTCTGAGGTCCGCTAGGGATTTCCCCCGGATTACCAAAAAAAAAATGGTGTGGGAACAATATATGAATCCAGAACGTTCCCCTTTGAGACCCACTGAGAGATGAAGTTTGAGATAATTATATTCCAGTACCTAGTCTGAATCGCGTACGAAAATGAGAGCGACGTTAATTATTCTCTTAATACAGCTCGTTTGATATTTTTGTGTAAAAGAGCTTCATTATTCACAGCGCGACAGAAGGCAGCGTGGCTCGTTGCGTTCTGTGTCTATTCTGAGCGAGATTTACATTTCTTTGTAGATTTGTTTCGTATTTAATTAAACTAGTATTGTTTGTAGTCCGAAAACCATGAAATGGATTAACGGTAGTAAATGAAAATTTTAGAAAGATTTTCCTCAAGGCAAACAGAAATCTCGACCAAAAAACAGGAACAAGCTCGTATGTGTTGCAATAATAATCTATGTATAAATGTCCAAGTATATACAAGATAATGCTTTTTATGTCTCTATGGAAAGCACATCAGTGTTATTATATATATTTTACATAATTTAATTATATTTTTTCACTAGATGATCTTTTTTTTGGTAACCCGGGGGAAATCCCTAACGGACCTCGGGGAGCGGTGAGGGCCGGACTTGCACTGACTAAAGCCCCCGGGATGTTCCACCTTCCACCTACGGGCATCGAGGGCACGACTGGGGCTCATCCTCGTGCACTAGATGACCTGGACTGACTTCGCCTAGGTGCGATTTTGACTCGAACTGGCGGATTTTAAAATAATTTTACACTCTTGGGGGTGCATTAAAAAATAATCTTAAGTGGGTGCATAAAATATAAAATAACCAATATATCTTAATCAGTTGAGACTCTATGGTAAAATGTTACCCAGATCAATGTCCAAGTATTACAAGACAATGCTTTTTTATGCTTCTAATGGATGGACGCCACTGTTCGGTAGTAGAAATAAAGAAAACGTGAAATCACTGCTGATTTAACAATGATAAATGAAAATCACATGGACTGGTTGATAGAGAGATAGCGCTATGATAAAACTACGCGTGTGAAAGAGATAAAACTAATAGAAAGCACGCTAGCTGTTGTTATTTGTCTCAGGCCTACTCGGTGGTAAGCAAAACGACCTGTGACTGTACGATGCCGCGAAGTGCTGATACTGTATCACCGACATACTATCTATAATTTTCCGTCGCTATGGCATTTCTTCCAAAGTCGAGGGGCAATAAAAGTTGAGTGATTTTTTAACGCTGGTATTTTACGTTTACTACTATATTCCGTGTAGAGACAAATCAAATAAAACTAGTGTTATTGTCTACGATGACGAGAGATATTTTTAATTAGTTTATATATGTATGTTATAGAAATACTGAAATACAACTATGTATTTAAATTGACCTTACAGTTTGATGTCATCCACCAGGCAAAGGTCAAGCGGTGCCGTTGGTTCATTCAACTGATTTTTATCAAATTTGCGCGTTAACTAAATAAGTAAAGCTAATAAAATAAAGTATCCTATTCAAATAATTTCTGTAATATTTGTGTAAACGCAAACAGAGCAAAGTTGCTTTTGGTTAGAAGCAGATAAACTGTGACAGGTTAACAAAAATATAATGTTTAATATTTTTATAAAATTAATATTCAACCAATATTATTTAAATACTACTTACTTGATGAGCACCAAGGAGGAACTTTACTTCTATGTGATGTATTGTGACTGAAAGTAAAACTTTCATATTTTGGATTCTTATAAAATTCGTATGAATCTAGCATTATTAGAATTTTTGAGGTGTGAAAATAATTACCCCATAGAAAATATAAAACTTACGTGATTTTACCGCTTAATATATTGCTATTTTTAAGGTAACAAGCAAAAGTTGAAGATCATACAGCCGTCTTCTGATGTTAATTGAGTATTATTATTCCATAATCCTACTTATGTGTTTCATTATATTAAATAATGATAAATGACTATGAATTGATTTTAATATATGGAACCGACATTTTTAAAAATATATGTAAATTAAATAAAAATACATTTTTAAGATCATTGTCTAAGGTTAAACAAACAATAATTCATTGTAGTTAATTTTTTATTTTAAACATTGTTTCAAAGAAATATAAACATTTTGTATCATATTTTAATCAGTCGTTAAAATCATGAAAATGTAACAAGCCCATAAAAAGTACTTTCATTACGATCGTGTTCTAAAAATGAAATGACCTGACCCCTGTAGCGTTGCTTCAAATTATGGCAGAGATAATTATTTCTTTTCGCATTAAATCTTGTAATTAAAATTTCGTGGACGAGGTTTTAAATACAACAAAATATCCAAACTTAAATAGTCTTTAAGTTATGGTTGGGGTGATAGCAGCTCTTTTTATTACAATACAGTGTTCGATAAGTGTGAGTAGTGCAATGGCAACGCAGTCTAGATCTCTTCCTTTTCTAGATTCATTTTCTAGTGTATCTAATTTATACTCCGAGCCAATTAGAAGAACATATTCAGATTCGAGCTACTATGCTTCATGTCCAAAAGCAGACACGCTTTCAACAGTTGCAAATACTTTAGGTAGTATAGCCAAAATAATGCTATCGTCGGCAGCTATTTTCTTTTTAAAGTTATTAGCTGCTAAACTTATATTCCTGTCTTTAATGGTTATTTTATTTGTTAAATTTGGTCTTAAAGCACTATTTTTGTGGCCAATGATATCAAAAATGATAAAATACTTAAAAAACAAGAAGAAACAGCTCAAATGACGAACTGTTCGCAGAGATTGGAATGCGTGATCCAAAGATCAACGAAAAGTTGGAGCAGTAATATAGCGGCGATTATGTTATATTTAATTAATGACTGGAATGATGGCATATTTGCTAAAACTATATTGACTATTTTATTCGATGAAGAATTGGCTCATTGTATGACGTTAGATTGCAGTTCCGGAATCGATTTAAGCTGACATCTAAAAATATTACCTGACATTAATAAAATGTAGGGCAGTGTTCGTAGCGCGCTTAACCTACATTAAAATGCAAACATGCAATTGATTTTATACTCATTTTTATTCAAACAAATAATCCAGTCAGTTATTGTACATATTCGTCATGGAACGGACATATACAGTAGCATTATTGCTATCAGTGTTTCAAATATATGGCGTTCATGGAGATCCAATTTTCGCGCCTCAATATGAGTTGCGATCAGTGAATAACTATCCAATAATGGCGCAGTTCCCCGCTGTTGGGAATTTTGTACCACAGCAACCACAGCAAACTTTACTTCACACAAATTCTCAATCACCTGGGCGTACTGTATCAGAAAAGGAAGATGATTACCAGAATTTCACGGGAAGCGAACTTGCGAAGACCTTTAATGAAGATTTCCAAGCAAACGAAGACGAACAAAATCGTGCTGCTGGACGAGACGAATCAACGTATTCCTACGCCCATCCTCCTTCATACGGATATCCTACTGAGTCTAACTACGGATCTGTGGTTCCTTCTGGATACCACAAGCCAGCCTTTGCGGGTCCAGCAAATCCTACTTCTGCCAAAATTCCTTTACTGAAACCTGATCTTCTGAATTTAGTAAAACCTGTGACGACAAAAGTGGCAACTAAAATGAATGGCTTAGCTGGATTGGTATTGTCACTTCTAACGGGATCTGTTCCAGGAGGCTTAGAACTGAGAGGTTTTAAGGATTTACTTATAAACGGTATCCTTAGGCCTCTTTTCGCAGTAAAAGGTGGAATCAAATCTTTGATCAGTAAACTAGCTATTCCCGTGATATCTTTAATTTTGATCAATATAGAGGTGCTGATAACAGTTTGGTGGTTATGGGAGGAATGCCCTGAAAAAGTATCTCAAAATTCAGACAAGCCTTCTCCTGAGTATAATTCTTATACTCGAAGATAGGAAATTTTTATGTGCACGTTAACCCAGTTTATATTAATCTAAGTAGATTTATTCGACCATCGTTAAAGACCACTTGGTTGAGTCGACAATGTTGGTATTGTAAGACTGAATGCCTGACTATTCGTTTTAATGTTTAATAAATAATCTAAGCGCGTTTGTATTTTATTTATTTTAATGTTACAAAATCTGCCAAACGATAAAAATATATATTGTGACATAATTATACATCTTACATTTATGACTTAGTGTTGAATTTGAATTCAGTACATTTTCTTTTCCCTAATATTTAATAAACTACAAATAAACAAATTTCAAAAGCCTTTAGACTATCTATTTATAGGTCGTTTATTTTATTGGTAGAAATATTAATTCTGTTCACAAGTCCATAAAATAACTTTCTAAACTAGTCTTAACTAATACTGGTATACCTTTTTACAATTTTGATGTAGCATAATGAAATCAGTGTTATCTTTATTACGACTTTACTATTTTGGCACATTATCATATAAATTGGTTCAATTAAGTCAGTATAGTTAAGAAATGTCCTTCGTAACGATTTATATATTATATCTTTTAGAAATTTTCATATTAATTGCTATTGTATTTATTTCTCTTACTTTACTAATTGCAAGTATCCAATTTATTTTATTAATATTACAATAACGTGGTACATTACAATATTTCAGTAAATTATTTTTAGATTACGTACTCCTTTTGTAATATTCTTTTACACTATGCAATGTTAAGGAGTTGACTTCACGGTCAGTCTATTTTTCATCATTGTATAAGATGGAAGTCTTCAACAACGAGTGAGTCGGTTTTTATTGGGTAAGCTTGCTACTTGGTCAGCTTGGTAATGGGCTACCATCAGATGTGATTCAGTTCATGCGTGTATCTGTCTGTAATAAAAAAAGGAAGTCGAATAAGTCACTATAAAATATAACAAGAAGAAGCAAGTGGTATGAATACTTTATATGTTTTATAAATTACATATGTATAAATTGTAAGAATTACTGATGACGTATGCATAACTAAGTGAACAAAGATTTTAATTGTATAATCTTGCCTTTATCAGATTGCACGCGTCAGCTAGTTAGTGTGCCAGTGAATGACAGCGCCCTCATTGGTATTACCTAATTATACACTGTCTCTTTTCGTAGTTCGTTAGGCATAATTGATTTTTCCACTATGATGAGCTTAGATTTAGTGAAGACCGTTATAACCCGGTTATAGTTAACACAGTTTGAGATCTAAACCTCGTGAAGGCATCGAGCAACAATGTCATGTGTACTCCGAGATCGGTTATCATCCAAGTTGTGAGGTAATCAGTCATGTACAAAAATAAAATTGAAGATGTTGCTAATATATCTCTGATCATTCTGAAAAGGATATAGTATGTCCTTATAAATTAATATAATTAATAATTATAATTTTAGAAGTTTTCTAACTCTTACTTTTGCTGTGTCGTTGGGCTGTGGAATGTTCTCCCAGCGAGAGTGTTCCCATCCTATGATCCTTTAATCGTAGCGTGAAGAGATATTTGTGCAGGCTGGCATGATCGCTGCGACTATGATGATAGTTGTTGTCATTTTTGGACTGTACCATGGTCACCATCAGGCTTGGTGTGGTCAATGCGCCCAGTCTGGATAAAAAAATATACCTTGACCTTCACACAATTATCAATCATCACCAATCACATGAATATAAAGATCATCGCATATCGACCGTTTCTCCACACAATAGGATCTAACTTGGACAAACTTTCATAAAAAAATGTTAAATGAAAATTTATTAAAATAAAAATAATATAATATAAAAAATAATAAAAATAAAAAATGTTAAATAGAGATGTTAGCTTTAAACGGAATATATAACAATGGTAATTTAAATAGGAGTGCTCTCTCAAACGTTTTAATTTTTTTATAGGTACATTCAAATACTTGATCTTTATCACATGTCGTCGGAGGTGAAAAAATGTCTATGCATTAATCTTTTAAGGGCTATCAGATTATAAGAACTTGAGAATATAAACGCTGAGAGTACATTCCACGTTTTCGCTATTTGCATTATGAATGATGAAGCTAATCTTTTAATGCGGATAAATACGGATACGTAACATCCACTATATAAGAGCGGTCTATACATTCAATCCGACTTGGCGCCCAGTGGTTTTGTGGTGAAAAGGGGATAGTGGAATCAGGCACTGCAGCAATAAATATAATATAGGCGCAATATAAATTTAAACGATTCAGTTCTTTGATATTCCTTATAATATTATATTATTTTTGTATATTTATGAGAAAATTACTATATGGATAATGTGAATAGTAAAAACGTTTTTTTTTCTGTTATACAATTTTTCTTTCTTTTTATTGAAAAGGTCTTAAGAAACCAGAATAGATGAAAGTCTCTGAAGATGGAAGAAAAAATTGTATCAGAGCTACTTAATACAATATTCGATTAGAGTTTATTGTAGTTACCTAAGTATTTCAGAATTTAATCACAGTCTCAAACATATAAAAGATAATAGTAATTGCTTCTTTGAGACATTGTATGATCACAAGAGAAAATATTACAGTGTAGCCAAATTTATATTTACTCTTTTCTGTTTATAGATTATCTCAAATATCAATGAATTACATAAATATAAATAATATATTCCGAGTTGTTTGATATTTAATTTCAAAACGAAAGCGTAAAACCAATTCCGATTATTACGCACGAGTTGGTCAAATAATGAGAAACTCCATTTAGAAACACAGTGTTTACTGATTTATACAACTCGAGAAATGTCGTTTGGAGTATTAACAAATATTCTTTGTTACTGTCTATTTAGTAAGTAATAGTTAGCCCATTTTTAGGGCTAAAGAAATAATTATAAAGAGGCCAGAAGGCTAGTGTATTTATCAAGTTACTTGGAATCTGGGTTAACTTGGCTTCTAGACAAAGCAACATTCGTGTATTGATAACGCTGGTAGAGAAGTGCATAAGTATGGAGTTGACGTAACGTGTCAACATAATAATTTTAAAGCTTATATCAAAACCATACATTCTGGAGATACATTAGTCGTGAACGCTAACAGAAAAGATCTTTGTCTAGGCTCTCAACTAATTACATTTAAGAACTTAAAGTCATTCAACAAGCAAATCTTAAAAAAAAAAGTATTTTAACCTCAGGTAGCTAGCTAAAAGTACAGAGAAGTCAAACAAGCGTAACTTTTATAGACAGTTGATACTTAATTAATATACTTTTGTTTTTGTATCATTTTGGTAGAATACGCTGAAAATAGATTTCCTAAATGTAAAATATTTTTCACCGTCAATGTTTTGTAGAAGACAAAGCCATAGTTTCCAGACGATATATTTTTACTTCTCTTGAGTCTGTCTTACCTCTGTGCTTGCCTAAGGTTATTTGCTCTGTCACTTCTTATTTACCGACCACATATTAAGTTATGTATTATTAACAATATTAAGCCATTTATTTCAGACAATCCGACCTCTCCTAATAAAGTTGTAAGCTTGAAAGCTTTAAAGAAAATGATCCTGTTTTAAATATTGTGAAAAAATAAATAATGACCTTCAATTGCTTTTGTGCAATCTCGAATATGAAAGTGATCTAATTTTTTTTAACTTTTAAAGACGTAACGGTATATTTAGATGTTGGTTGTTTATATTGTAGAACCATAAAAAATTCAAAAATAGAAAAAAAATATTTGTTGTTTTAGAGTTAAAAATTTGCGTTTTTTCTTGGAAATTTTGCGTATCAAGATACAAATTGATGAAGATACAAGATGCAAAAATAATGCAATAATACTATATTTATATTAATAAAAGTTCTTTATTGTTTTCCTTTTGTCACTTTTTTTAATAGTAATAATAACATTCATTTTTTTGTATTACTAGGTTAGCGGTCGAAATTCCTACACAAGACCTCAATAATGTAAAATGAATCGTTAAAAATGAAGTTATTGCAACTATTTACAAAATTGTAACATTAAAACTCATTCAATTAATTTCTATCGATCAAATTTCATCAGGATTTATTCCCGTGTCGTGCGTTTACAAACAAAAACTTCATAATGATTGGCGAATAATATTCATATTAAATCGTTTTAGATATTCGATAGTTTCAGAGACGGATTTCATTAACATCTCTAATCTATAGGAATTTAGATACAGGTGGACAATATTCAAGTTCTCCAATAAGGATGTGACGTTTTCGCTCTGTAACGGCGAATCCGTTTCCACTCGCCTTGCAAACTGATGATAAATAAATAATTCAACATGGACTGACGATCTCAAACATTGCTATCCAACCCGGATGAGATATGTTTTGCTTCCACTGTATGCTTCAAATGTACAAAATTATGCGCAATATTTTTATTTGTGAAAGGGACTTCTATAATTGGATTTAAATTATTCATCTCATAAAAGTATTCTATGTAGCGTTACATATTTATTTATAACACATTTCTGTAACTGATAATAATAAGTGGTCTCTCGTAACGAGTAAAAATATAAAAAAATCTACCGAAAGATTATTTGAAGAAGTGTCCATTCCTGATTTATTTTTATGGAAAGAATGGCAAAAACTGAGTAATTATTAGTAAAAAATGAATGGAGGTTGACATTCCTTATTATAATATACATCTACTAATAAGGATATGGTTAGATTTTATACGCACTATTTAAAAAAAATATTGATTGTTCAAAAGATCTGCGAAAACGTGTTTATCGATTCTAAGTAACTAAAACTTCTGTAAGATGTTTATGCTACACTAGCTGATCCGGCAAACGTTGTTTTGCTATATAAGGTTTTGTAATATCTTCTAAGATGTTCATTGAAATTAAGTGATGTCAAAGACAATTTTGTTCACAATTAAATACTCTTAATCAACAACACATTTATATGGATAAAGATTAATATTATTACGTTGATACAACTCTTAATAAATAATGCATTAATATCGACCAAATTTGTTTACCATAAAAACGGTTCTAGTGCTTAATCTTAAAAGATAGACATATACTGTCGCGGACATTTTTTTAGATCATTTCAAGGGGAATAATTATTTCATACATATATTTTTGGTATCTTGAACCGTTTTTGCAGCGCACGCAATGGAAGTCCTCAAGGACGAATATTTTCCCCCGTTTTTTTTCACATTTTCCATTATTTCTTCGCTCCTAATAATTGCATCGTGATGTTATATAGCCTAAAGCCTTCCTCGATAAATGGTCTATTCAACTCAAAAAGAATTTTTCAATTCGAACCAGTAGTTCCTGAGATTAGCGCGTTCAAACAAACAAACAAACAAACAAACAAACAAACAAACAAACAAACAAACAAACAAACTCTTCAGCTTTATAATATTATATAGTATAGATTAATAATTGTATTTCTACACAGACTCGTGATAGGTGATAATGTTTTGGAATAAGGCTAGTTATCCCGGCGATCTTCTTTTTGTTAAGCCGTCTTCTCTTTTGCCATCCTTCCCCTCGTTCTTTTTCTCTGCACTTCCCTCATTCTTCCTTACTCTCTTCCCTCTTTCCTTTCATTATATCAAAGAACCAAATTAAAAAAAAATATCCTTCACTTAAAAAAAATATTATTTCCCCGTAAAAATTGCATCTTCTATTTCAACCCGTCCAGAATTTTTCGTAACGAAAGTTAGTCTATCTTCATCTCCAAGGTCTTATTTCTATGCAAAAATTAATCAAAATTGGTTTTATTGTTTGGAAGTGAAAACGGATCATATAAGCATACTTCGTTCCAATTTATAATATTACGAAGGATTAGAAAAGCTCAAATTATGCGCAACAAAACTTCCAGACAACCCGCTTTTATTTCAGTTATTGATGGTATCAAGCAACATATGCAAAACGAAAGGAAGATAAAAACGTAGAAAACGTTCAAAATATTTTCGTTAACAATTTCTTTATTTCATGAAAATTCGATGGGCCGACATTCACGGCCTAAACGTTCGAGCGGAATTAGGTCAATTCATGGATAAACAGAAAAGGGAACACGGAGAGTTTATCCCAAAAATTGTAATGCTGCGAAATAGGTCCTCAACCTATTTTGTTTGTTGATCGCTCGGCTTTGAAAGGACTAGACCAATACGGCGTTCCAACTATGTTATAAATGAATTAGAACCGATACAGGCCGAAACTAACCGCAGATATTTTAACCGTAAATCTCTTAATTTTGCTTTGCCTTATTCACCTCATGATGTGGATTCTTTCTTTTAATATTGTGAATATTACCAGTCCCTTTACTTAGGTATCTTGTGCGTAAGGGATACGTCGAGGTTTTATCACTCTCCCAGTTCAATCCCTCTGATTTAGTCCACACAGATCCACTGCTGAACAGAGGCTCTCTATTGATCTCTATTTTGGGTTATGTGCATTCAGAATTGTACAGCTGTCTTCCGCAAGTCGTATATTTATTAGACCACTTCACGACCTACACTACGCCTACCGTACTTTGTCTCCACTCTAGAACTTTTTTACCTCAATGTCTGTCGGTTCTGCTATAAGTTTTGAGGCGGTAGGGAGATCGCCGAGCTGGGTCGTGACCACAGTATACAAGTGTAAAGACCATTATAGTGACTTGGTTCGGTCTGTTGTGTTTTAGGATCAGGGTGTGTATCTAGTTGTTCATACATCTAGGGACCTTTCGTCGTGGAATATATGGGCGGACAAAGCGATGGCAACAGTCAACGGACTTTCCTTTCTGGACGGTCGTTGCCGTTCTAGGACTGCGCTTTACTTTCCATCCGGTGCAATGTAGTCACTATGTCCAGCCAGTATAAAAAAAGTGATCGGTCTACAGTTATTTCTGCTTAATATATGCAATACCGTTATGCGTGCAGGATGCTGTTGAGGCTCTTCTAGTTCCATACATAGATGGGCAAAAAGTAATTAGATTAATGAAAATGATTAACGATTACATTTTACGTTTTTTACCATTAATATCACTGCATTTTGCTCATTTATGTTTTAAACACTACAAAATCACAGATCGTATACACATTTATGATTTCTTAATGTTTTAAATGGATTTAATCATGATTACAGAGCAAGAAAATTAAAATTACGACTACATTTTGTAATCGTTGATTATTAATCAGATTACATTTTGCCCATCTCTGGTTCCATAGTGTATCATGTTCCCGCGTGCCGCTCTACAACAAAGGTGTATGAGAAGGGTAGTTCTTTACACTACTCCTCCCTAAGCGAGTAGAGGCTTACTTAAGGCCGCACGCCTTGCTGGTCATCGAAGATGAGACCCCAGTCGTGCCCTCTATGCCAGCAGGTGGAAGGTGGAACACCCCCGGAGCTTTAGTTGGTGCAAGTCTGACACACAGGGGGGGTGGCCCTCACCGCGCCCTGAGGCCCGTTAGGGATTTCTCCCGGGGTCCAAAAAAAGTTCCATAGTGTATCAGGAATGTTTAACGAAGCGAAAATGGCTTTTTTATACAATAATAATCTGTAGTGACCCGGTTTTGCTTTGTAGAAAGAAATCTCTTGCTGTATCTCCTTGGTGGTTGATTTTCTAAAAACGTCGAAACATTTTGTGTAATTATTTCTAACTTAAAAGTTAAATATCAGTTCCGACGTAGCGTTGAGTTTCTTTCGGCGTTTCTTCTTAAGGTAGTCGCTTCCGAAACGCTAGTAGATCACCGTTAGGTTTTCTAATTTAGCTGGCGGCTCAAGTCGAAGTTCGTACGCACAGCAGAGACCTTGCGTTGCCACCAAAGTTCACCCAACCCATAAGCTTGCCGGCTGAGCACCTCAGTGTTCGCCCTCTCGTCCGCTTTAGTAGTGAAGGTCTTTCCCAGCCATCAACCAATATCTTCTTGAAAACAGAAAACAGGTAAGATTCCTAGTTATATAAATCGTTATACAAAAATTGACTGATTGAGTTCCTGTTTCATCTCCCTTAGAGCTGAAATATCAAAATCCGCCTTTAGTGGATGCCTATGTGATAAAAATAATGCAATGTAAAAATTTAATGTTTCTAGCTTAGTAGTTTAAGTTGCATAACATGTTTTATATACAAATGCAGATTAGTCGATGATCAGCTTTGACGCTGCAAAAGGTAAGGCTGGAGACTAATGACGTTTTGACCACGTTAGCAATAAAGTAAGTATACGAGTACGTGTATCCCAAAATGCATGTATTCTTTTTATACAGTAATCAGTCCTTTGAAGTGTAAGTAAATATTGTTCTTCTCAACAATACATTAGCTAACAATATGAAAAGCTTTTCAGAGGTAAATATCGCGTATATCGAGTATTTAATAGACTTTGCATTCATAAAATTACAATGAAAATGCTTTTACCCCATTTATTAACTACAGTCTGTAACGAAAAAATCATTTTTGGGACTTCTTACTGTTTACATACTAAGACACAGTGTTCACAGTCCTAATTGAGAGTTGATTAAATTTACCCAGCCTAAATAGCCTTAAAGGCTTCAGACACACTTTCTTTAGGTCATTCGTGTACCTAATATGGGGCAGCACTGAAGAAGATTATTTTTATGGGTTATGTTTATTATGAAATTAGAAATCGAGAGGTCCTCAGTAGAATAGGATCAAATTAAGATTATGTGTGGATAGGATGCAGGGGATAAGAGTGAGGTGTAATATATTGCGATCGTTTAGCAGCGTTTGTGTGTTGCGGCGTGAAGGCAGGTGCGGACGGTGAGCGGCCGATGCGCGACCGGGCGGCGCGGTGTCTCCACGCAGTCGATACGCGCACCGGCCTGACGTCGCCGCGGGCCGGCGCACTCCGCACCACTTCTGCCCCACGACGGATCGCCGTCGCGACGCATGTCACCCTCCACACCACTGGCGAATCGAATCATTATCGCCTTCGCGACGTGACTCTGTGACCAGTGAGAACAGTGTCTGTTTATTGTGTGTCTTAAGGATTTATACTCAAAACTTCAGTGAAAATCAGCCTTTGTTTAGAACTGGAACCTGGTGAAAACAAACACATTTCTCTGTGAGACGGCGCAGGCGCGCAGCACGCGGATATGACGACAGCGGCCATCTTGGTAGAGGACGCACTTTCGCCTCGCCCCAGCCTCGTAGCCTGATCCAACATCTACCATAATCTGACAACCGGAAGGGATAATGCGCCACAACTGAGACCCCGCGGCGGGTGCCCTCTGAGGCAGCACCGCGCCGCTATCGATCTGGTGGCGTCATGGCTTTCGCGAAGTGAATGCGGACATCGGCAATACGCCGCGACCTCTGCGTCTGTGAGGGCAGTGATAGTGGTGAAGTGGTCGCGCGGCATGTGAGACGGGTTGTCGGCGCGGCTGGGAGGGCGCGCGGGCGGCGGCTGACCGCGGGCCATGGCCGAGGAGTACGCGCGCTCCCCGTGCGAGCGTTTCCCAACGGCGGGCGCGTTCAGCGTGGCCCCGCCAGAGCGGCTGAGCCCGCCACCTCCCGCGCCGCTGCCGGACCGGTTCTCTGCGTCCCCACGGCGGGTACGTCGGTGTGCGGAGGCGGAACGCGCGCGCCGGCCGCGCTATGTACCCCCAGCAGCGCACGTGCCCGTCGAGCGGTACGTGCCAAGACCGCCGGCACCACTGCGTCCACCGCCTCCCGTCTACTGCGGATTGGCGTGCCGGGCACCGCCACCGGCGCCTCGCAAGTGCTGCGGCCCTGCGTGTCGCGAAGATATCGCAAGTTCACCACCTCCGTCACGATACGTAGAGTATGTGGGAGCAGCTGCAGCGCGTCGGCTTGCCTGCACGCCGCCACCTCCACCGCCGCCTGCGCTTCAGCTTCCGTGCGAGCCCCAGGAGCCTCCGTGTTGTATACAAGCACGCAGACGGCCACAGCCTCCGCATGATTGGTAAGTCATATTCTAAAATGTATACACTATCCTACATAAAACTCGCACTTATAATAATAATCTTGACATATCTAAAATTTTCTACGATTTCTATAAAATTAGAAATATAATCATTTCTGAGGCGATTAGCAGAATATCTTTCAAAAGCAATCCTTAATATTTTATTGTCTTACAGAGAGTAGATTACCATACATAATTCCGAAATAATTTCCAAAATAATATACACTGATATATCACTTAATAATAAATATGCAATTTTATATTACAGGATATTGAAAAACTTTGTCACAAAGTAATTGCATTTCGTTGTTTTTTGTAAATCAAAGAATCATTTAGTTCGGTAATGTGAACAGGATCACAACACACGATTTAAATTTTCCGGGTTTACTTACATAAAATGAAAAATGTTAATTAGTTTCATTTAAACAAAATATTTTTACATTTTGCGAGAGATACGTTCCACATGTTGATAGATAATTACCCAAATGTACGGTCATCCATTATTGGCGATTTCGGTAGCAATTCAAAAAGGGTTTTTAATATTTCACGATGACGGATAAAGGCTGAGCCGTTATAATTGGTTAAAGGCTAATATATTTCGTGGATGGAATTGATAACGTGTGATTGATGGCGGGTTTGCTAACGATCGCGAAACGGTTCGAGTTAAGAACATACTGATTAGCCTTTCGACTGTGTCTAGTTGCATACATTAGTTTATTCAGTTTTAATGAATGGTTATTTGAGGTACAGATCAACAAAACCAGCTGTGAATAACAGGAAGCAAAAACATCGATAGTTGCAATAATCAGACAGGCCTGCACAAATATTTCTTTATAGTTCATTTAAGACTCCATACGACTAATGGTGTGATAGAAATATGTTCACTGAGATATTTAGGCCCTAACACGAATATTCGCTATAACGTTTTCATATGGTCAACAACCCTATTTTGCTGGGTTCTGGAATCTGCACGATACTCCGAGCGATGTAGAGAAAATGTAATTTTTAAAACCGGATCATCTCTTATTACTAATGAGCAAAATATCAAAAACATGTAATTTACTAATTTTTTGGATCGCATCATCTCTTATTACTAATGAGTACCGCATTAAAAAGTTTACGGTTGTTAAATATCTCTAAATGTAGTCTCTATTTCAGAACTCCTCATAATTAGGTGGTTTATCATTCGATTACGTAATTGAAAACATGTTCTTGAGATTCAGAGATCAATGGTTCGGCAAAGTAAGTGATATAGTTCTTTATACCAAGATCGATATAAGAAAAATAAGTATTTAAAAAATATATAATATTTATATAGTACTGTAATTAAGCATTAATTATTTAGGCTGAGGTTTGCAGACATTACTTTGTCTTTGCACTGTGTTTAGAAAATAAATTCGTCTTTAACAAAAATCAGTATATGTGACACATCTTTGATTATAACCTAATTACTCGTAAAGTCAAGTCCAATCTGAAGAAGTAGGTGACTTATCATATACTTTGACATCAAATAATGTTATTTGTATTGTTTGACGTATACACATACGTAGAATACGACGTAGAGTTGCCTGCCTCACAGTCTTTTACCGGTTGGACTGTGGAGAGTGTTCTCAGGAACAATTTTTTATTCCACCAGCCCCATTCCATCACACAACCTCTAGACATCGTGTCGGATACCATCCGTATGTAGTGGATGTTTCTTATATCCACACGAAAAGATTCGCTTCTACATTCATAATGCGAATGGCTAAGGAGTGGAATATGCTTTCTGCGGCCTTATTTCCGCGATCTTATGACCTGGTAGTCTTTAAGAGAAGAGTGAATAGAATAGGCATTTGTTGGACGGACGCGGTTCATCATCGGACTCATCTTCACCTTCCACCAGGTGTAATCAGTAGCGTTCATTCCATAGATGCATGCAAGCATTGCATGCCCTTATGATAAATAAGTCTGGAATAAATTGCTTAAAGTTAAACAAAAAAGGAATCATTTATATTCATATCTATTCTATATTCACGCCGTCTATCTTTCCTATGAAAGCAATATAATATTTACTTTCATAATATAATTATTTACGTGCATTCTGCCTACCCTTTCCAAATACCCTATGCACGTCACTGGGTGTAATTGAGGTCAAGCGTTCGCCTATAAATAATAACAATAAAAAAATGAAGTTAATATAGCATCTATAAATCTTAGGCTTAGAGTTGTTGACCAAAAGCAGTATATATGACTTATTACGTACGTAATCTTTGTTTTTTTTATTGTTTCTGTTGCTCTAGAAACGATTTATATTGTACTTCATTGTATCAGCTTTTTATTAAGCAGTATTTAATAGTTCTTTCATAAAAATGTTTTTTTTTTTATATATTGTCAAAGATACTACATTGCACCTGATGTAAATACAATGTAATCAAAGAATGGCAAAGAAAGCTATGCTACGAAACTCCTTTCTCAGTCACCATTGCTACGTCAGCTCACAAATACAACGACGGAAGGTCTCTAGGTACAAATTAGGGATGTAACGGAGGCAGTTTTATCGGAACCGAAGTCGGAGTCGGAGTTTTTAAATTTGATTTATCGGAGTCTGATTCGGAGTCGGAATCGGAGTCGGAGGCAATGTCAGTCACAAGTGACGGCAGAATAAAATAGTTTTATTAAGGGACAAATAAAAACATTATTCAGTGAACCTTTTTAATTAGAAAGTGATAAATTTATAAATACACAGACAATAAAAATTGCTGTTTCTTATTAACATTTTCATAGTACTGTGAGAAAGCGATTACCTGAGCTACTGGTCGCGTAGTCCACGACATTTAAGCGCAAAGTGGATAAAACCACTATTGTATGTCTGCTCACATAGCGTGATAGCGTGAAGATATGTTATTTATTATATCTTAAATTTGATCCCATTTTAATATGGTGCAGGATTGATACATGTATTCGAAAGTATAAGCCAGAACTTTTGAGTTGACAACAGCATAATCCATTTCCCTCTACATCTCCTTCGTGTGTAGACAGATGTTGAGAATCGAGACTGTTTCCAAGCGTATATCAAGTTTTTTTTTTGATAGCCCGGGGGATACTGTTGACGGACCTCAGGGAGCTTTTTGGTTGTCGGACTTGCACCGACTAAAACCCCCGGGGTCACACAGCGCTCTCGCCTGGACAAGTAGGGCGGCACGCTCCCTCAAGCGCATAGCCGGCGTATATCAAGTTGGGTCAACACAACCCAACACAACACAACACAACAATTTCTATTTTACTTAATTTAATGTAAATGTAAAACAAAAAAACCTTTTAGTAATAAATTTAAATGTACATTTAGTTTTAAATTTAATAATTTAATCATATTTTTTTAATCTAAATTTTAAAAAATGTCTTCTACAAATTAAGTAGCACTGATTGTTTGATTAATTGATATTATGTTTCAACAACATATAAAGTAAAATCAAATGAATTGACTGCAACAGTGGTGGTGACCTCCGATGAATACCTCCGATTAAAAAGTTTCGGAACCGAAGTCGGAACCGAAGGTGTAATAACGATCGGAAGTTCCGACTTATCGGAGACGGAGTCGAAGCTCCGTAACATCCCTGGTACAAAGATATATGAACAACTGTAAATTTAATTAAATGTGCAAAGTTTTTTTTTTCGATAAAATTATCATAATTTCGCTGAATATTTCATGGAAAGTATAGGTAGTTAGTTTTTTTCAATACAAGTATAATACAATTTCGATAATATGTGCTGGCGAAATGAAGAAAGTTGTTTAAATTAAATAAATTCTTTATACTGTTAGAGACAAGCCGTAATCAAAGGAAACCTCAAGCGGTTTATATAATCCTTTGTCCATGAATATAAAGAATTTGTGAATGAACATTTTTACAGAGTTGATAAAGGAATATGTAAGCTATAAAATTGAAACCGCTTACTTGTGGAGACTTATGTAAATTTTACCTAGAAGCTTTTACCAACATTTTTATCAAGTATTCGAAGTGTAATTGGTTGGGGAAAATTTTCATTGGTGGCTTGTTGTTTACCTTTACATCTGGGATCAATTTACTTTGTTGTTTATCCCAATACGACTTTTTAAGTATGCTTTCGATTAATGCTAACTTTGATTTAATACCTTTTTTATTAAGAACCAATCATAATTTCTTAGAAAACGAATTACTACAACAAAAGTTTATAGCTAATAATTAGCTGATATTTATTGATGTTACGTGCATCGATACAGAGTTTATCAGTTATAAAAGCTTAATAGATTTATAGGTTTAAAGATTAATTAAATAAAAATGAATAAATATGACGGCAGCTTTAACGTTGGTAGCTTTTGAGGTAGTATTGCAATTACCCGAACTGGGTCGTGGGTCAGCGATCATAGTACACAAGTGCAGATTTTCATAGCGACTTGCTTCGGCCTGTCGCGTTTTATTGTTTGTTTACGTCAAGTCTCCATATACGTAAGACCTTTAGTCGTATTATATGTGAAATAGCATGACAACAGCGATAGTCAATGAATTCTTTTTACTCGGTGTTCGCTTTCGTTTATGAAGTACACGGTAATTTTCATCAGAAGGGGGATTGTCACTTTCGAGACCGTATATAAAAAAAAAAATCTTTACGTATATATCTTGGGATGAGAAAATGAGAAAAAATTTCATCGAACATATGTTACATTTCTGGACTCCATACAATATTCTGGGAAACAAGTCCAGTTCTTAGATTACATATTTATTTGATCCCGATATTTGGCAAGAAATAGTTTTCCGAGAAATTGTTTAGGTTTCGTTATATATATATTTGCTAATTTATATTTCGTGGCATAACAAAATAACTATTGACTGTTTTAATCATTTGTAGCTGGTAAGAGAGAAACTTTAGCGGATAGTACCTACTTGAAATAAGCTTTGTGATGTAGATTATGTTTGTTTTGTAGACCAATACGTTTTCTAATATCAAATTGCTATTGGCAATATACCTACATCTATAGTTGAAATAATTTTAATCCAGAGCTTTTCATCTCTCTTTGAATATCATACTTTAGGTTAGCACAGTTATAAAAGCCTACTTCGTTTTGATGTATACTCGAAAGGAACATTTGTTATATCTTTTCAAGCATAATCAAATTTTCCTGACCTCTTGCCCCAACTTAGTAATTGTAGGAAACTAATAGCTAACCGCCGTATCAGCACGGTAAGTGGTTGGGTACGGTTATTTTGTTATTAATCCAACGATTTTTTTGGTATCCTGGGGTAAATCCTCCATAGGACCATCTGGGACGCTGTGAGGGCACCGACCCCGGTGTGTCAGATTCCTATTGACTAAAAACCCCCGGGGTGTCCCTCTGATTGCTCCAGCCGAGCCTGGGAAACCATATTCATTCAGATGCCCGGGGAGCGAAAACCCTTGTTGCGGCTGTGTCTGTGGGAGGGGTAGGAGTAAAGAGCCCACACCTCCAAAACCTCTCTCTCAGGTGGCACGCCGGACACCGTGCACCACCACATCAATTTTAGTATGTTTCAACTTTAATTAATTATTAAATTTGCTTAAAGTATTTATTATTGCGAGTTTTAATATTTATTTTTAAATTTTTCGTTTTCATATATTTCTTGTTCCTTTGTTGTAAAAATATACTAGGGACCTCTTAACAGTTAAATCTGGATCATATACATGTCATGTCACATATATACTGTGAATTTCGGCAAATCCATTACGTCTATACGGTTCACAGTAATGATATTTTATAAATTTATTTTTGACATCGAAAGCAATATGATTAATGCTCTAATAAATAAGTCATTTCAGAAATAAATTATTATATTTGGACAGGCTTCGTATTAGATCAGTTGGAGAATTTGTAACTGGGTTGCGACATGATTTCACGAATATAGTACAAAAATGTCAGTGATCTACTAGTGACGAAAATCTATTTACAATCACCATCACATGGCTAACATAAAATTCCCAAGCGGGAGGATTTTCAAGCATGTATATAGCGACAATATTATGCAGTCGCACCAACGCCTATTGAGCTGTCTCAGACCCCAGCGCGCGACGCGGGAGTACCTCGCAAACGATTGCCCCGCTCGGTGCGCTGGGGCAGTGCTACCGAGACATTCATGCGGACACTACCCTCTGACAAATATAATTAATCCGTCTCATATACTATTGTGTACTAACATGTAAATAAGTCTGTGATAATTAAAATCTAGTGACAATTATAATGATGGTGTGTTTATCCATATCTGCTCACCCACATCACCCATATATCTACTCGATTTCGTTTTGCTTCGTGCTAAATGCGTCGTGCTTCTTACCTTTTCCATCTCATTGCGCTGTGGATTAATCTTCCAGGCGGTGTATTGTCTTTCTCCTATGAAATGTGGTCTAATTGGTCCTTTAAAAGAAATGTGAAGAGTATTTGATGCCGGCATGATCACGGCAGCTGGCGATCAACTGTCTCCTGTTTCTTGAAAGCTACAGTTGGTTTCTGGACTGAGCTGTGCTTATTATCAGATGTAGTGTAGTGACTTTACTGTGCTAGTATAAAAAAATGAAATGTATATATTTCGCCATAACTTACAAAAAAAGTAAGAATTTAAAAACAGTAACAAAAACAGTATACAGAAACAAAAGAAAATACAAAAACACACAGACATGGCGAAAATGGGACCTCCATCAGCTTAAAGCCACAGAGGTAGTCTGCAGCGCTAGTTTTCGTGAGGGGTCCTAGTCGTGTGGCTAAAAAAAGGCTAAGTGCGAGTCAGGCCCGCGCAACGAACGTTATGTACGAACTTTAAAATGCATGCAAAAAGTTATTGAGTTTGACTAACTTCCACTGTTGTTGATTGTTTCATGCTCTATAAAATAATTATCCTCACATGAAATTATATTCATTTCTGTAAAAAAAGTTACTAATTTTGTCGCTTTTCGTAGAAAGTTCACGGATGACCATGGTTATAATCCTAATTTTATTTTCAGACAAAAAGTTCTGAAGTTTTCTAACACTATATTGTTATATCTCTTGTAGTCTACGATTTCCCCATATTGATACCATCCACCCATAGGACCACCATTCCATTCCCATCCATTCCATTCCATTCCATTCTCCATTTTCATAGGACTACATATTTACTTCTCCCGGACTTTTTAATATACTTTGCTTCTTGTCAGTATTCATGATTTTATGTCAACGGGTCCCTATAGGTTATGGTTCCTTACATAAACTCCAAAACTTATTTAAAAAATAATTTAAACGAACATATCTTTTGAAAGCGTTGATTTACGAGTACCTGAAAAAAGGTAGTTGGCAGACAAACAGAAGGAGAACGGAGTAATAGTAATTAATATCTATATAGTATGGGAATCTTCAAACGTCGAGTGAATCGGTATTTGCTGGGTGAGCGCGCTCCACCTTCGGCCTCATCATCACTTTCCAGCAGGTGAGATTGAGGCCAAGCGCAAGCCTGTATGTAATAAAAAAAAATATTTATAAATAATTACAAATATTAACCTAGTGCCAAAGTAATCTTGCGCTTGTTATGCGTACTAGACTAGGATTTACATATTTAAATATGTGTTACACAACTATGACTCGTGATAAACTAACTATTCATCATAGAAACATTCATATTACCGGGACTCGAACTCTGGGTTTAGGAACCCAGGAAAAGTCACTACCATTGCGCTATCAGGCCCTCTAAAGTGAACCTATAGGATTTCCAGACACATGGAACCATAAAAAAACGCGACAGCCCGATCCCAATCAATATGGCAGTCTCATCATGTATGACCCATGCGGTCCAAGATCTAATAAGATATAGTTGTCATGCACTCTTACAAAAGTCTACTATTATGAAGGTGATATTTCGAAGAAGCAAAAGCAGGATCAATACTCTGCAGTACGTAAAAAGCTGTTTTTTTATCCTGAACGGTAGAGTGACCACATCATACTTGACGGTAAGCATGGTGTAGTCCAAAAATGACAACAACTATCAACAGAAAAAAAACCATCGATAATCGCAATGATCATGCCGGCCTGCACAAATCTCTCTTCACGCTTACAAGACCCAATAGAACCAGCATAGAACAAGCTCGCCGGAAGATCAATCCACAGTCAAATACTCGGGAAAAGTAAGAGATAACTTTTTAGTCCTAGCCGGGATGTAAGTTACTGAAAAGCTGTGTCTCCGTAGACCCGCGCAATGTGGTTCTATTATGGAAGGGAGAGGATGGTACAAGGTTAAATAGCTCTTCAGAACACTCGCCATGATACAGACGGTAGAAAACACTCAAGGAGGCGACATCTCCGCGCAAGTAGAGCAGTTCAAGATGTTCAAGATATTTTGTTTTTATTTCGATAAAGCGTATTTCTATTAAGTTACACGTGCTGTGGAAATGCATTGCTGCGTTCCGTTTCCTTACTACATACATTTACATACTTACGTTTACATACTACGGTTTTTAAGTATGTAATAAGCAATATTAATTTAATAGGTACTTATAGGAAATGTTTTTTCAATTTATATTGAATGTAAACGTAATATATAGTGTCGGTTGATCTTCCATAGAATAAGATAATACGTGTAATATATGATCGTAAGTAGGTGTATCTCATACGTTATTTGCTGTTTTCTTATCTTGTAGATATAATTCAGTGCTAGAGATGTTTCGATTTGTCGATTTGTAATTGTCGGTAAATATTTTCAGTCAAACATATCACAACGCCGCTTCCCGCCGCATTGTCCGCTATAAAATAAATACCCATCTAATCCTTTTTTTTTGTTTAAACATTCCATATGCTTTAAAGTAAACTGAGTTTTTAATTTAAAAAAAACTAAGTTTTACTTATATATTTTTAAAATTCAGTAGTTTTTGTAATTGATAGTCAAAAATAATACTATTTAGCATTAAGATTACTACTTATAACTTTAATGTGCAATAATTATTAATAATAATAATATATCTTCGCGCTATATCCCTTTTGGTGAAAGCAAAGATGTATTAGGTCCTTACATATGAAATTGGCGTTTTGTATGGGAGGAACAAAAAGTCGAATATTTTTTTAATATAATATATTTAATTAATCAAAGTATGAACCATTACTTTCTATGCACTTTTGCCATCTCATAGGTAGTTCATTGATCCCTTTACTAAAAAAACCTGTCGGACGGGAATCAATAAAATCTTTGAAGGGGATTTGGACTGCCCCATCGGGGTTGAATTTTTTCCCTTGCAAGAAGTTATCCAAATTTCGAAAAAAATGGTAATCTGTTGGAGCAAGGTCCGGGGAGTACGGAGGATGTCTTAGACTTTCCAACTGAAGCTCTTCTAATTTAGTAGCCGTCTGTTGCGCAGTGTGTGGTCTAGCGTTGTCGTGAAGCAGCAGTGGCGTGGAGCGATTGACCAGCCTAGGTTGTTTAGCCGCTAGCTTTTCCATCATGGTTTGCAATTGCTGACAATAGACATCAGCCGTAATAGTCTGGCCAGATTTGAGAAAACTGTAATGAACAATACCGGCACTAGTCCACCAAACGCTTACAAGTAACTTTTTTGGGGTTAATTTTCGCTTGGGGCAGGAATTGGCTGGCTGGCCAGGACCCAACCATTGCGCTGAGCGCTTCCGATTATCGTAAAGAACCCATTTTTCATCACAGGTAATGATTCGGTTTAAAATACCTTCATTATTGTGCCGGTTTAGTAATGTAACGCAGCAGTCGACGCGCGTTTGCCGGTTTGCTTCAGTCAATTCGTGAGGTACCCACCTTTCAAGCTTTTTAATCTTCCCAATTTGCTTCAAGTGAATTAAAACAGTTTTATCACTAACATCGCAGCCTGCAGCTAACTTGGACGTGGTTTGCGATGGATCCGCTTCCACAATAGCCTTCAACTCCTCATTATCAATTTGAGTCTCAGGCCGTCCACGGGGCTTGTTCTGCAGGTCGAAATTTCCAGAACGAAAACGTTGGAACAAAAAACGAACTGTGTTTTCTTTTGCAACACGACCGCCATACACATCATTCACCCTTCGAGTTGTTTCCGCAGCACTAGTGCCACGGCGGAACTCGTACTCGTAAATAATGCGATATTTTAAGTTTTCCATTTTGTAAAATGAGTGACGCAAACAGAAAAAAACAGAAGAAAAAAACAAATGAATGACGATGAGACATATGATATGATGACATGAGTCTATAGCTGTACAAATTTGAATTTGAAACTCCTTACCAAAGAGGAGAAATTTGTGATTAAAGTGGCCAGTACGAAAAACGCCAATTTCATATGTAAGGACCTAATATTAGTTGCTGAATCTATTTTGTGCTTTTATATCATTCCCAAAGTGATCAGTGGCGCAGGTGATCGCTATTTTAAAGGTACTTACACATGACATTTCTATTAGATGCCATCCGAGTTTCCTTACACAGTTTTCCTTCAAAATTGAGCATGTGGTGGCTAAGTTCGTAATCATTTCAAATATTTTATACTTACCTTGTCAAAAAATAATAAATATTCTATCGACATTTTTGTTATTAAACATAATATCATTTTGATTGATTTCTGTAACAGATATAGATATAAAAATAATATTGACAGATTGGTTTTGTAATTATTTTTATCTGAAAATATTCCACTGGAACAACGTCCCGCCGATTTTATGTTAAACTAGCTATCCCGGCAGACCTTGTTCTGCCCTACTTCTCCACATTTTATAGTCAAAAACAAAGTTATATATATATTTTTTTATGTTAATAGCTGCGCCGACAGATTTTGTTCTGTCAAAAGTTATTGGTCTGTCGCAGTCTAATAGAAATAAAATATCATTGAAAGACCTTATTTTCCACAATATTTTTGTTTGATTACATGGCGTAAATTATTGTGCATAAATTATTATTTTCAATAGTGACATGCAACCTCTAATCAATTTGAAGGCAAACAAAGATATTCCTAACGCACCTTTCTTTTGACTGACGTCAAATGTTTGACAGCTGGGGACAGAATGGTTAGTATGGGAAAAGAAAATTGTTGTTTTTACTATTTTCCTCTTATTTTTTAAGTTTTTTCTCTTCTTAAGAACCTTCCTCAGACATCACCAAACACAACAAAAAAGTAATCAGCTAAAACGGTATAGCCGTTCTCGAGTATTGCGCTTAGCAGCATATTCAGCAATTCGTTTTTATATTATAGATAATTTTAACTTCACCGCGCATCTCTATTTAGGGGTAATCGTATCACGATAAGAGCTGGGCGCGTTTCTAAGTCGATTTACAAGGTCCTAGTCGGTAAATTTGATTGTTGTGTTCTCTTTACTCTATTTTAATAGCTTTTTTTTGTATGAAAGATTTTCTAAAGAAATACGAAAGTGCCTTTATATATAATGTTACAAAATAAAGCGCGAGTTATGGATCGCAGTGTTCAAAATATATTTTTCTGACCTGGATTCTCACAAAAGGGCTTACATTCTTTACGATGCATAAAAAGTAAGTTATTTATAGATTTTTAACTACTCATTATATAGGATATAAGTGCCATGTACTGGTCTAACGAGATGGCTCAGCTAAAACAAGTTGCGTATTTGAGATTGATGAATAAGAAAATTGTATAAAATATTTCCATGTGTATTTAAGATAAGGTTAAAATGTCACAACTGAGTTTTCGTGAAATATTCTTTCTCCGTCCATAAGATAGCTATTTTGGTTATATTTTTCTCTACAACCGATAAGAAGGAAGTTTTTAATAACTCATGTTTTACAATCATTCAGTTAAATTTGCTTGTTAGCTGATAAGCCGGTACAATTATATCATTAATAAATATATAAGTTACCCTAATTCAGTTAACTTTTTGGAATAAATGATATATGAATACATTGTATACACATCTAAATAATTACATATATTATAGTATATAATGTTTTTTTTTGGAATTAAATAATGTAAATTGGTTAAAATTGACATGTGCCCAAATTTTGAGAGGTGCGCGGGTTTAATTATTCCATTTACGCGATCTTACTAATTCTTGATTGGAATTTGAAATGATTTTTATATACATACTTACTATTATATTCTTGGCTGTGAAGAACAACTTTGTTAAGGAATTCACACAAAATGTTATAATAACAATAATATTTATTTTTCCTCACTCTGAGCTCCTATCGGTGCCTTGGGTTTTAGGCCTCGCCTCCGTAGGTCTACATGTTTTTATATTTTAAAATATATTTTTGTGTATATATTTTACAAGGGTTAACATATTGTGAGTAATATAAATAAAGAGATAAGATAATCATATTACCTATAATGTTATTAATAAATGTTGTGATTCGGGATCAGCTTGTGTGAGTTTGGCTGCTTATATACTTAGAGGCCTTTTCTCGTTATGTATAATTGTCAATAGATTCTCATCTCTTGGCTGTCACTGTTGTTAAGGGATTATATTGTCCTTATCATCAGGTGCAGTGTGGCTACACAAAATGGCCACTTTGTCAGGGCAATATAATAAAATACGTTAGTAACAAATTACTAATGTAACTCTCTTTGTCTTGAATGTGAGACTGTACGATATTTACACAGTACAAGACCTTTTACCGTGACCTGTTTTGCGAAGAGTGTAGGTATTATAAAATACCTTATATACACACTTTTATATGTTTTGAGAAACAGCACCAAAAGTAGAAACTTATGTCAACTAAAATGTTTACGTCGTTAGGATTCTTGTACATTCTTGTCTCTCGAGAAAGTTTAGAGATATTCGGAGGTTTTCTTTTCTGACGTGTCTTTACCTAATTGTAACTGGGGAAACATTTTTAAATCATAAAAACAGTATTTTATTATTTAATATAATAAGGATTGTAAAAGATTCATAATGCAGACTTAAACATACTTTTTTTAACTATTATTTGTTTATTAGTAAGTCTTTATGGTGAGTCATTTTATTATTTTACAGAGATGGGCAAAATGTAATCTGATTAATGATTAACGATTACAAAATGTAGTCGTAATTTTAATTTTGTTGTTCTGTAAACATGATTAAATCCATTTAAAACATTAAGAAATCATAAATGTGTATGCAATCTGGGATTCTGTAGTGTTTAAAATATAGATGACAAAAATACAGTCGTATTAATGGTAAAAAACGTAAAATGTAATCGTAATCATTTTTATTAATCTGATTACATTTTGCCCATCTATGTTATATTATAATACGTCATAACATATTTGTGATTTTTTATGGTCCTATCCCAACGACTGGTGTTTTGTGACTTCGCCAATGTCAGTGTGTTGACTTAAAAATTAGGAAGTTGTCCAGTTTTGTATTCTCAAACGTGAGTAATATACTGGTGGATTTTAAATTTATACTGTTTGTCTTGAGATTGTCCGGTACCCAAAATCAAACAACACAAACTAACTACAATGTCACAAATAAATACATAAATAAATAAATAATCAATAGTAGACACACGTAGACATAACAAGTTATGGATTTACTAAATTTACAACTTTTTATTAAACACAATTCTGTCATGCTCATAATTTTGTGAAAAAATATAGTTTAGTAATTTAGTTATACAAATAACTTAAAGACTAAAATGTTTAGAAAAAGTCTAGGTAGACAAGTTACGTGTTTTAAACACTTCTAAATCGTTAAATGAGGATAACGTTGCAATGCTAATACAAAAGACGAACATAGATTTCCGAGAAAAGTATAGTAAGTTTCATAACAATTATTTAAACATATTATGCATCCAATTTTAAAATATGTAAAACAAAAACTTATTTACATTTCCCAAGAAGTATTCTGTATTTTTTGTTAAATATAGCCTTGACGCAAATGAGTGTTGTCATTAGGACTTTCATTTTCATAATAAAGAAACTGCGAGGTTCGAGAGGCTGAAATGATATCAAAGTTGAAGGAACTCTCAATGTAGCTGGGGAATATTCAGCAAACTAGGTCATAAAGGGGATTATTCACGTAACCTGTGGATACTAATGTGCCGTAATAAAAATATATAGGTAAATGGCTTTTACACAAAATAGACTAGGCATAAAAACCTGAGTAGTGAAACAAGGTGCGTGATTTATTGAAAACCTCAGTGAAAATGTAACGTAGGAGCAAAACAAGCGAATAAGGAAGATAAATGAATTACTTTCATTTTGAACAGATCCATTTGTGTTGAACGTTAACTGAGAGCTTTTTAGACGTTACGTAAAACGCTGTTACTTAGGCAATAAAAAGTTTTCTCAGTGTTTTTTAGTACTCCGAGAGGACAAAGCCACGCCATACTTTCAGAGACTTATTAATGCATGTTTATTTTCGACATTATGCCAAAGTAAGATCCTTTGAGTATTCATAAATATTTACATTTTGTTTGTAGAAAATTACTTTAAAATTACTGCGGTATTTTCTCCTAAAATGTTTAAAGTATTTTAGCGTCTTTAGTAAAAGTCAATTTAGCACATATATCGCACACACATGTATTCATTCTTTCACAGACTTGGTAAACACATACAAACACACACATTTCATTTTCACAATAAGCATAAATAAAAGTATATATGATTTTCTTGAAATTAACTTATATTATAAGAAAATAAAAAACGAATTCTGAAGTTAAAAGAAATATTAAAACAGGAAAATATTACTTAAATAAAATATACACGGGATCAATTAATAGATACATATTTTTATAAAGAGTAAATTATTTAGTGACACTGAAAAGGTCGCCCATACCGTCTAATGTTAGTTAAAAAAGTATGTACGGTAAAACGAGCAACCATTACTAAATTTTATTATATTTTTAATATTTATTAGTTTACAAAAATTGCCAAACATAGACATTTTATGGTTCATTTTTTTGTGTTCTAAAGATATATTTTAAGCTGAAGATGATTATTACATCCAAATAGGCTTATTTACAGAACGAGACTTAAAAGTAATATAAATAATGACAAAGATAACAGATGAAATATATTAAACAATGTTCCAAAGATGAGCATCATAAACACATTTTACAATACGTGCTTATAGCTCTTTAAAAATAGATTTTGGAAATTCTTTAAGTTATATATTAAAATCTAGTCACAAATAACAAAAAATAAAAAATAACTTTCGTTAACGAAGTCAGAAAACAATTCTACTATTATTTTCAAAATTAACAATAGAGTTTTTATAAATATTCGGAACTCAGTTCCTTAAAATACTAATGAAGTCTTGGAGATTATTCTTATTTATTTTTCATGCAAAGTATATACATAATGCAGAACATTGAAGCTAAATTTAAGTTAGATCATTTCTTAGCACTAACGTTTCTAGCACTTAGCACTAATTCTTTTCTTCGATCATTGACGATGAATACTCGAATGTGCAATGAAACTGGCGTCTCAAAGCTTTTACCAGTTACATTATGGACAGTGTGCTCAAAAGTGGAATTCCTTGATTCCGCCACCCCTTTTTTAATACAAAACTACCAGACTTTGTCTAACGTGGTGAATATTTCCTATATCTGCAAAAAAAAAGAAATAAAAATTAAAATTCGCTTCTTTGCTCATAATGCAAACAGCGAAGCAGTGGAATGCACTCTCCGCGTGTGTTTTTCTATATTCTTACAATCTGAGAGGCATTTAAAGAAGAGTGAATGGGCATTTGTTAGGCCTCATTTTCACCTACCACCAGAAGTGATTATATCACACATCTGCCTGTATATAATTAAATAGGCGTTCATGCACCCAACACAGTAACTGGCACGTGCAGTTTGATTTTCACTTTTATCGTATCCTATTTCATGTTGAAGAAAATAGTCATATATTAATACAGTTTGATTGCCATGAGGAATCGAGCCTGTGGAAATAGGGCACATTTTACACCTAGCTGGGTACAATACATACCTCATAAGCTTAATAAGATTACGTTTCCGGTGAAAAGGACGGCTCTCGCATTCGAGCACGTAAATAGGTTAGGTCAAAGCTCGTACCTACCAATGCTCATTTGTGATTTAAGAGCCAAACGTGGATTTGTTGTGTCATCCTGTTAATAAACTTAGACATTATTATGTTGTTTTGTTAATAATATTTATATATATGTACACTAGCGGACACGACGTGGCTTCGCTTAGCTGATTTATACTCAATATTGTTGAGTATTCAAACAAATTTTTTATATATATTTCATCCTCTTTGGAGCGAAATTTCAAAAAATTCGCCCGTGATGGGTGTTTGCTTAATAAAAAGCCCGATATAAAAAATATCTTTGAAGGTTCAATAATTTAGGCATTGTGATGGTACGTCAGTCAGGACAAGTCTTTCTATATATATATAGAAGACAATAACTATCAATCGACCGCATCTAACTGAATGCAGAAATGCATTGTATCAAACGCCTGCGATTGACTAGTTGTAATGGGTTTGAAGATAATGCAATAAACGGAGGGACTCCATTTATGTGATTCACCCGATGTTATCATGTCGTAATCTATTATAGATATTCTACTACCATATTATGTGACAGTGAAGTGGTAGTAATTGCATTTTTAAACAACTGTTATAGCTGATTAATATGCTTCAGTGCTATAAACGTAAGAAAAATTTATAAAAACTGGTATAACTTGTGGTCAAAGTTTGACTAATTTTTCAAGCTTAAATACATACGTACATACATTTTATTTTGTATATAGTACATCAGTAGCACAGTACACTTTCGAAAGATATTATTTTCATTCTCTTGTTTCTAAAAACCCTCAAAAAAGTCAAAACAGTCTTCGACTTCATGTACTTTAATATGTAGAGTGGATTACTCAATTTTTTATTTTATTTTCTCTATCTTTATGATAATTAAAGAACCATTAATTAATTATGAAGACAAAAACTGTATTATACTACATGTAGATAGACAAATTAAATACATACATGCACTGGAATTATTGTATTGTACAAAAGAGAACATGTGCAATTTCACACACGCGGCTTTGTCATTTATTGAAATCGTAGCAATTCTTGTGTTACAAGTTGCAGTTGTATTAAATTATAGATTTTAATTAATGCAGTTACTATTAAAATAACTTTTATGATTGTATGTACATTTTATAGGAGGCTAACATGAGTGGAAAGTACTCATTTTAGATTAGTGTTACAATTGCGTGTAAAATGAATATAGTGTGGTGGGTGTGCTTTGTTGTACCACTGATCGAAAAGCATATGTGTAAAGTTGATGGATATTTATATGTAGCTGTATTGTAAATAATAAATCAGCTTATACGCATAAATGTAATAAATCAGTTAAATGTAATATTATATCAATTTGTTAAAATACTGTCAACCACAAAGTCGTACCTACTGAGTTAATGTTTTTCCTTTCAATTGATTGAATAACAATTAAATAAAAATCATCCATGGATGGAAGATATAATCTTTATAAAGCAAAAAAAGATGCACATCGATTTATCATTATGCCCTATTTCGTTTGCCATTGAAAGGCTGTTGTTATTAAAATCATAACTAATAATGTGAGGCAAATTGTGGCTAGACATTGACAAATTGCCGATAAAGCGACCTCTGGCTATTACCCAATTGATCTTCGTTTGTCAAGAGACTAGATGTTCGTTGCCGCCTCCTGTTAAACCAGCAATCTTAGACGTTCGCTTTTAATCAAAAATTTGAAGTAATTACTTAAAGTTATTCAGGAATTATTCGTATTTGTTGTAACAATGGTAACTATTACTTTCACTATAAATAAATATGAAACGCAACGTGAATACAACTAAATGCAGTAACTTCAAAAAGAGTAGGTGTAATAGGACAATGCCTAGTAATAAACAGAAAGATTTTTCAATAGGGGACTTAAGTATAATTTTTTATTTATGGATATTTCAAACTTATTTCATACGTGCTAATTTGTACGCTTTAGCTATTTTTGTATTAAACATTATGGACACGTAATACGCGCTCGTGTGTGCTGTCAGCTAAGTCTGGATTTACATCAAACGAGCGAATGCTCATTCTATCCCCACTCTATCAAATTCGGTTACTGTAAACAGACATCGAGCGTTTTTTCGTTGTTCTTCCTGCGCTCGCAAAGATTCTATAGAATATTCTAAGAATGCTCGTTCGCTTTATGTAAACAATACTAGAGCGTGGGAACAGATTTTTAGAGCGTTCTTGCGTGTTCGAACGCGCTCGCCCGCCGGAGCGGTCTCTTCAAAGTGTTCTTGTGTTCGAGCGATCTCGATCACTGATCTGAGTATACTCGTCGATTGAACTATGTATTGGTTTTAAGAAAAATGCCTATATATGATAGAAGCCTACTGAAATTCCAAATGTCTGTGGGATCCGATGTTTGAACACTACAAAAATACATATCGCAAAAAACTGATTGGCTGGAGATTGCAAATATACTAGAATTCAATGCTGAAGAAGTAAAAAAAAGATGGACTCACTTCTCGCATCTTATCGCTGAGAAAGGGTATGGTCACAGAACCACATAATTAACACGAATGCGCAATGAGCATTCGTTCGGCCGCTAAACACCTGAATTCTAGTTCTTGATTCTCATTCTTGCTCGTTGATCGTTTGGTGTTAACGCTAAGAGCGATATTTCGTTTAGACTAAAAGAGCGAGAAAGAATGCTCTTGTTCTTGCTCTAGCTCTATGTTCGTTTGATGTAAATCCAGCCTTATATGACGTGTGGTCAATGACTCTTCATAATGCAGTGGCCTCGAACTTTATGTTTATTGAATTCTTCAACATTTATAGTGGAACGTAAAACAGCCTTGTATCCAATATATATAATAGAAAAGTTTTTCCTTAGCTAAGTAGATCAATATCGATGTATGTGTCAATTACCTACAAGGCAGAGAATCTATCAATTGCGAAGTTTATGTTTTTCCGACAAGAGCAGTCGTGAAATTCAATTTCCATTTGTATCTCGAATGTCTTTATATAATAACATTGAAATTGAATAACTTATTTCGATAAAATAGATAGAGCGTCGACGGAACGGCGTCGGGTGGGACAATGATGTAATGTGACTACATTTATTTTACGGGAAGTTTAAATTTAATTTTCCACCATTTTTTTATATATCAAGCAGACATTAATATTCTTGTTTTTCTTTACTATTACTTGATTAGCTCATTGTTGGTATATTTCTGAATATTAATTACTCAGAAATAATTAAATCAGTATAAAATTATAAATAAAACAAAAACTTATCGTAAACATTCAATTTAATTGGATAAATGTTACATTACTAATATTAAAAAATGTAAGAGATTAAAGTCTAAGTATCTGCCCTCATTTCTCTAATAACTGAATCTTTTATTTTAATAGTTATACTAATTTATTACATTACTTTATTACATAACTTTAAATGTTAATAAATACATATTAAACTCGATTCAAAAGAAAAATATTACTTAGAAGTAGACTTTGATAATTTGGCAGTATATCATGTTTGAATTTATATAAGAAATTTATGTAAGTTCAATAAAATCGATTAGATGTATAATTTACTTATGCAAATATTAACAGACCTAAAAATAAAAAGGAAATTACTTTAAACTACGAAAAAATTTTTTATTCTTTTATCCCTGGGGAAACCCGTTATGGGCTGTCAGGGGACGATGAGGGTCACCCCCGGGTGTGTCGGAGTCGCACCGACTAAAACCCCCGAGGTGTTCCTTCTCCCGTTTGCCGGGGCCAAAGGCAAGGCTGTGGCAGCTTCCTCAGCACCCGGCGACGTCTGGCCTATTGATGGAAGGCCCCTGCACACCATTTTGCTTACCTTCATTTTCTTTGAGCAGTGCGCGGGAACTAATCGCGCACCGCTTTCTCCTTGGAGATGTCAATCCGTTAGGGAGCGAAATGCCTTGAGTAAACTACGAAACCTTTTATAATAAATAAACATAACAACAGCACAATCGGATTTTTGGGAGTCGAAGCTGCTCGCGTCCGTAGGCTTTACCCTAGTTTCCCTACACGTGAGTCCTGGGTGGTGCTAAACGAGCAGCAGCGAGGTGGTAGAGCGTCGGTGCCTGTCTGGATCGCGACCACAGTACATGGGTGTAAAGCCCGTCATAGTAACCAGTTTCGGCTTGTCGCGTTTCGGGATCAGCTTGATTATATCCAGTAGCTCACAGACCAGTGGCTAGAGACCTTCAGTCGTGGTATATGTGGGCCGACATGACGATGTAGACTATCAATGGATTTTCATCCTTTGATAGTCGCTTTCGTTTTTGGACTACACTGTACTTACCATCAGGTACTCTGTAGTCACTATGTCGAGTCAGTGTAAAAAAAACAATACAAGAATACAATTTTAAAGTGTTTTGGTATGTTTTTGGTCATTTTTATTAACCTTTTCTTACGTCACTTTATCTAGAAGTAATGATTTGTAATTTGGAGAATACCTATCAACTTTTCAGCCGTTCCTCTAGGGATAAGTTACTATAACTACAAAGGTGCCTTCGCAATTTACTATGTCCATTCAATCCGCAAGGAGGTCGTCCCGACCCTTCCAGATTGTCATTCAATGACTGCTCCTGTAAAAGGTTTCCCTCTTTACAACAGTCTCTACAGTATATAAATAGTGCATAATTGAACAAGAAATTACTTTCTTGTCTGAAAATAGATGAACGGATATATTTTGAATAAATTATGCAAATTATTATCCTGGGAAATATTCATATTGCGTCTCACTTGTAAGGCTAGTATATGGTGTTATTATTTTGTTGAAATTAGTTATTGTTAGATTCACCAGATTTAAATACATTTATCTAAAAAATTATTAAACCTTATATGAAACTAGAATTTTTATATTTTACTATATTGTCACAAATTTAAATAAAAACCAAGAAATCACCCATTTCTTATAAATCTATACTAATATTATAAAGCTGAAGAGTTTGTTTGTTTGTTTGAACGCGCTAATCTCAGGAAGTACTGGTTCGAATTGAAAAATTCTTTTTGAGTTGAATAGACCATTTATCAAGGAAGGCTTTAGGCTATATAACATCACGATGCAATTATTAGGACTGAAGAAATAATGGAAAATGTGAAAAAAACGGGGAAAATTATTCATCCTTGAGGGCTTCCATTGTGTGCGCTGCAAAAACGGTTCAAGATACCAAAAATATATGTAAGAAAGAATTATTCCTCTTGAAAAAAATGTCCGCGACAGTATATGTCTATCTTTTAAGATTAAGTCACTAGAACCGTTTTTGTGGTAAACAAATTTGATCGAAATTAATGCATTATTTGTTTAGAGTTGTATCAACGTAATAATATTAATCTTTATCCAAATAAATGTGTTGTTGATTAAGAGTATTTAATTGTGAACAAAATTGTCTTTGACATCACTTACTTTCAATGAACATCTTAGAAGATATTACAAAACCTTATATAGCAAAACAATGTTTGCCGGATCAGCTAGTAATTACTAAAAAGAAGATGAAAACTGAATATTATAATGCCTTATATTAAAGAAACTTCGTGTTTAATATTCTCAAGTCACTTAACTGTTTCAGGTACTCCAGATGTTTCTTTGATTGGTGTAAAGTAAAATAAGGAATATTTTATAAGCGAATGTTATATTTTACTTAACACTAAAACGATTCATACTTTAATTAAATTGTGAAGAGCCTACGAGTGGTATCCTGTCTCTTTCAGCTTAACAGACAGAATAATTCTATTAATGTCACGTTAAGAAGTAATAGGTAGCTGTCGACAGTGAAATTGTTTCAATTCTATTAGGAATATCGACGAGATACTGCCGAATGATTTGTTTTGTGACGTCCCAAACGGATCACAGGTGTCGTTTATTACATTGGATTAATTGATTGCTCCGTCGACTGAATTGATTGGATTTTTAGCGTTGTTTTGTTTTCACGTTGTAGGACATAAATATTATATTAGTTACTTGTTGTTACGCTGTGATTGTAGTATTTATTTGTAATATTATAATATAACAATTTGATTAGACAATTTCACGAAATAAAGTAATCAAATTATCACTAATTAACTATACTTGTTTTTCTCTATTTGCTCAATGGCATACACGTATAATTACCTCGTTCAACATCTAATATTTTTAATCTTCTGCCATATTCTCATATATAAATTATGCTCTGTACTTCCTAAATCATCTTCTTAAAGTTTTTTTGCTTATTAAATAACTCTTTTGTATTCCAATTTCAGATTTTTTATATTATAGTGATTCTCATTTAAACTTATGTTTTTTCTTCAGAATAAGGAAATTCTTTTTATCTGAGTAAACTAGGTTAGTATGGTACTTATATTATTGTGTAATATATGGTCTACTTCTAGAAGGGAGTGAAATATCTTAAAGCTATTCATGACGTACACAATATTAGGGTGAGTTCCACGAAGTCACATTCAAGATGTTGGCTTGTACCCAAATCGTCTCGCGTCCTTGGCAGCACTATAACTGCTTCTTAATAATGACGCCCACTTAGCCAAATGCTACCCGATTATTGCTTAATTAAATTAAAATCAATATGTACTCCTAATTTACAACGCAATTTAGTCATGTTATACTCACTGTGTACAATTTTTAAGTAATATTTAATATCGATTTTTATTTATCTCGTGTAGTAATTAAGAATTTCTGTTACGGGCTTCACATAATTTAAATTTACACGTAATAATATATAATTAAGATATTGAAATCTGTTTTAGAAAAGTTTCTTAAATTTTAAAAATTAATGAATCAATTTATATGCAACTATCTATGCCCCCGACTTCGTCCACTTGGTATAGTGTCTTTGGGTAGAATTTTTAATCATTTAGCCTAATTAGTTGATGTGCGTGTGGTACAGTCGTCTGTCCGTTCGGGTAAGCACACAGGCATATTTTCCCATCTACACCGCCCCGTACTACGGGTTGCGGCTGCATAGCGCTCATTGTGTATGGCTGATGCTTATGATGCTTTTTTTTGTTAACGAGTTTCTTTCTCGCGTTAACTTCAGATTCACATTTTGTAATGACTCCGTAAATGTCACATTTGAATAGCTGTAATATTTTGATTCTTGTCGCAAACTTATAAAATATTCACATAAACCGTACATATTTCCACACAAACTTTCATCCCCTATTTGCTATTGTTATTTTACACCCTTGACAGTAAAACTTTTACAAACTTTGAATATCATATCTATTTGTTTATATCGAATCAACAGCCTAAAAAATAAGTCCCAAGCTTTTAGCTCTAAAATTGACGATACTTTCATACAACTTTTCATTCTCCCCTTTTAACCCTTTTTGGCATTAAAAAGGTCCAGCAAATGTCCTTTTTCAGGATCTAGACTATCTGTGCAGCAAATTTCATTTAAATTGGTTCAGCACTTTTGGCGTAAAAGCGTGACATATAGACAGGCAGAGTTACTTTCTCGTTTATAATATTACAATAGTAAGGATTGCCGAATCATTCGTGCTTAAAGCGTTTTAAAATTTAAAATTCCTTCTTAAAACTGTGTGTTATTAGTATAAAATAAAATGAAAACTTACTCAAGATATATCTGCAAAAAATAATTTATAATTATGTAAAAATATGTTTGAACATACGCCAACACCCGATCTGTTCAACCCGCATTTGACGCGCACCGCATTTGATCATTTATTGAGCAAGTTGAATCAGATGGCGCTAAATGTAAAAACGTTAATATTTGTCAATATTTCTGTTTTAATGAAAAATGTAATACATATTTTGAAACTCATAAAATACTGGAAAAAAAATTTGTACTGTCTCGACAAGGTGACTACAGTGCATTTAATGGTAAGTACAGTGTAGTCCAAAAACGAAAGCGACTATCAAAAGATGAAAATCTGTTGATAATACCTGTCGTCATGTTAGCCTACATAAACCACAACTGAAGATGTCTAGGTATATGAATTACTGGATGTACAAAAGCTGATCCTGAAACGCGACAGGCCAAAACGAGTCACTCTGACGGTCTTTAAACTTGTGTGTTTTGGTCGTGGCCCAGTTCGGGCAATCGCCCTACCTCCTAAAATTATAACGTGTTTTTTTTTTTAATGAGACTAGTGATCTTTATATACAAAAATATGTAGTATTATCGTTAGATATAATCTAAAATGAAACAACAAAGCTTAAACTGATCACCAAGCAGATTTAGTATTCATATTATAACACAGGAAGACAGTTTGTAATCTGCATTCAAATAGACATTATATTGGATTAGTTAGCTCACCAGGTTAAAGTCTGGTGCCCGGTTCAGAGTTCAGTGTTATATAATAGCTTTATAATCGATTTGGTTTATTAATCTAATATCATCTTTTCTATCTAAATTACATACCAGTTTAACAATGTCTACATTAAGGAAACTATTAAATTACGAGCCAAACACTTGAACTGAGATTAATAAAAATGATTACGATTACATTTTATGTTTTTTACCATTAATATGACTGCATTTTGCTCATCTATGTTTTAAACACTACAAAATCCCAGATTACATACACACTTATCATTTCTTAATCTTTTAAATGGATTTAATCATGATTACATAACAAGAAAATTAAAATTGCGACGACAATTTGTAATCGTTAATCATTAATCAGATTACATTTTGCCCATCTCTGGAGTATACCCTATATTGGACACAGCCCGAGTTAGCATTGCTATTACATTATGATGAGCTAGTTTAAGAGAAGATTTTCATTCACAATAGTAGCAACGTTGGGTGCTATATGAGTAATTATATTTTGATCTATGGTTGATTTGAACTTTCGGAAATTTTGAATTTTATCCACTGTGGTTAGGGGTACAGTCACAATATTAAAACTGTGGTGGTTGTGGTATAACGGAGATATTAAACTTTATCCTTCAATAGTAGTTGCGTCCTTACGTTAGAAAGGTTAAGTGAAATGCTTTTCTACGTGATATAAAATGAACAAAATTATACACAATCACAAACGATATTTAACTAAATAAAACTTGAACCAATAAATACATAATAATGCAGGAATAGAAAATAAGCATTAATTTGTATGTAAATGAACACAATAATAACAAACTCCATCGGAAATTTTTTGCCTCACCAATCTCTTAAAACAACCTATTGAACTAGACAGAACGTTTATATTACAAGAAGGTTTTTTTTACCAAGTACGTTTTATACGTAGTCCTATTAATTTGATAAAAACGCGAATATACGGAAAAGGAGACAAAAGAAAGCATTTATTTAGCACTTAACAGGAATGTTAGTTAATGTAATGTAACGCAACAAAATAGGTTGCTTAAATAAGAAAACGACAAAAGTCCAGTGATGTGATGAGGCGCCAAAAGGACGTCAGCTCAGAATATTCTAGGCCACCAACTACTAGCCTAGCGTTGATTTTAAACTAACTCCCATTTGATATGGCAGCACGTAGAAAACAGTAAAGAGAATAATATAATATTAGATTCCTTGTCCATAATTATTAGCCTATATTGAGTTCTAATACAGGCGAAGTCGCAATTAGAGACTAATATGGCATATTTGAAATTATACAGTTAAATTTACGATATCGTATATGGAAACGTATAGCAGAAGTTTACAAATGAACTTAGAACTTAAATAATAAGATGTGATGAGACAAGGTTCAGATTGCGTTTGAGAAACACCGTGTACTTGAAACTTCTGCGTCTGTGATCCGATGAGACGTAAATTTATCTATGTTTTGTTTCCAAAGAGATAATACGTTTAGACCGGCACTGTAAGATATGCTTAAAGTTTTGGAGACCTTTCTATGTTATGTAGCTGTGTATAAAACTTTAGAAGCTCTTGTGTCACGTCTTACAATTAGGTTTATGTCCTAATTTGGCAATCACGAGTCTGGTAAAACTGATTTGGAATCGAGGTCGCCTCCGAGTTTTAGTTTGTCACTTTATAAATATATGGCTTAGCTTAACTATATTCTGGGCTGTTCTGTTCGAATTAAACATTATTACGTTAAAGTATTTCTTAAATAATGGTGAAATAGGCATTACGCGAATCCGGTTCGTTTAGTATAGTATAAAGTATAAATTTCTACTATTGTTTAATTTAATACAAATTAATCCATTTCAAATAACATTTCTGAATCATTATGAATACTGTATTAAGATCCATTGCGTGGTATAGAAGCATAGAAGTAAGAAATATAAAGAAATCATAAACAGGCGTCAGAATAAAAAGCAAACATGTGCTTAAATGGAACAACACGTAATTTTGACAATATCTAGAATGTTGGAACGTCATTACCTCCTGATTTTATTTACATTATGTCGTTTTTCTGTCATACTTAAATCAAGAAATGCAAATAATTTAATAAAAAAATACGCTAGAACAATAAGAGTATGAATGAGCTTATGGAAATATATAAATATGTTACTTTTCCTTTAACCGCGCTCTTTTGTAATTAATTATCGTTTTATGTATTTCTTAATTCCATATTTAGAAGTTATAAGCCAGTGCACAGACATATTTAGTAAGCGAGTTCCATGTATACTGTGTAAACATTCTAGAAATTTGTGACAAATTTTCGAAAACATTCCGCGTTAAAGATTCAGATTTCAAATAACTATAATAGTAGGTAACATATTTATTTGAGAACCGCAGTCAGTTTTGGGTCGAGAACTGACCGACGCGACCCAGTTGCTGCTGACATCGATGTGCCGTTCCAGCACTTCTCTTATTTACCACTCCTGGATACTAATACACCTATTCCATTGTTATAAAGTATAAATTCGCTCAGCAATCTATTTAACGATGTGTAGATAGAATTGGCGGTTGTCGCGTGTGCATTCGAGTTAATTTAACGCCCGTGTTGCATTGCTGTGTTGTCAATAAAAATTGCATTCAGAGCTGTGCTGGCTGATCCACTTACCTTATTTTATGTACACATCATCAGGTCTATTCACAGACCTAACACAAAAAGACGTCGCAAATAATACATATCTTTCTAATAAGGTACAATGGAATATCACTAATGCAATGTAAGGACAGGTTTTGACCATAAATGAAATGAATCAATGAAATGAAATAACTTTATTCAAATAGAACTAAATCTGAGTACTTTTGAATCGTCAAGAAAAGGAAAATGAATATCTAACCATCGCTTCAAAAAATTGAATCTACCGAGAAGAGCCAACAAGAAAATCTGAAAGTTCCTCTTTTCAATAAAACGAGGTACAATCGTCTGAATACACAATATAGGCAATCTATTGTATAATGTATCATGTAATAAATTATTATATACATATCTATAAATCTGTCATTCGGGTTAAATGGTAAGCAATATAATTTTTTTTAGACAGGCATGACATAGTGACTACAGAGTACCTGATGGTAAGTACAATGTAGTCCAAAAACGAAAGCGACTATCAAAGGATGAAAATCCATTGATAGTCTACATCGTCATGTCGGCCCACATATACCACGACTGAAGGTCTCTAGGTATATGAGCTACTGGATATACACAAGCTGATCCCGAAACGCGACAAGCCGAAACTGGTCACTATGACGGGCTTTACACCCATGTAGTGGTCGCGATCCAGACGGGCACCGACGCCCTACCACCTCGCTGCTGCTCGTTTAGCCCCACCCAGGAGTCACGTGTAGGGAAACTAGGGTAAAGCCTACGGACGCGAGCAGCTTCGAGTCCCCTAGGGAGGAAAATAACAAGGACGTAATTTATTGAATAGGGAAATTTATATATATTATTTTATATGTATTTATTATATATATACGCCGTATTTTCATTGACTGAGACTGATAAAAGTATAAATATAACTATAAATGCAACACGACTAGAGATAGAAATTAAATTTTGTCGTTGACAATTATTTTCTCTGTATCGGTAAATGAAAAAGGGATCAATCTCTGTCTCTAAATTATATTAACTATTTCGGTCTAAATTATTGAACAGAAATATCTCTTTGACACTGTCAGTACGATTTATATTTACACCGTGAGCAATATTTTATGCTTTATTTTATTACGGACCGTAGAACTTAGGTATTAGAAAGATTATATTACAGATTGTTAACTTTTTATCTTGGCTCGGTAGTCACCACACCACGCCTGATGGTAAGTATGGTGCAGTCCAAAAAACGACACTATCAACAGTTAAGTAAAATCCATCGGTAGTCGCGCTGCTGCATGTCGGCCTCCACAAATATCTCTTTACGCTACGCTTAAAGGATCCGATGTCATAGGACGGTGTGAACACGCTCGCGGGAAGACTATGCCACAGCCCAACGACACGACGACACTAAGAGAGAATTTATTCATCCTAGTCTGGATATGAGTTACCGTAAAGCCGTGACACAGTAACCCGCGCGCGTGGTTTTTTTAAGGAAGGGAAAGGGTGGAACAAGGTTAGACATCTCTTTAGTACACTCGCTGTGATAAAGACGGTAGAAAACCTATCTATAATTTTAATAGTATTGGCTAAAAGTATTGTGAATTCATTCAATAGTGCCGCTTGCACGGAACAGTACATGTCTATACGAAAATCATGATAGGGCGCCTTTAGCGGAGTCTGGTATCTTGGCGCGGTCCCAGCCAGTTGACAGCCAAATGCGGCTACCAAGATTTACTAGATATAGTTTTGGCAAATTTTAAAGCGAGATACAATAGCTTTGTTTGTGGAAACAGGATTGGGAAGATTGCGAGAACAAAAATCTTCGCTTCTCTACGTTCTACCAGTGTATACGGTCAGTGTATATATTTGACTAGCTGTGTCCGCGACTTCGTCCGCGTAGAATAGTTATTTTGGGCATTTTAGTTAGTTATAGCGTGGTAGTTATTTATTTTAAAATTGTAATATCTTCTAAGATGTTCATTGAAATTAAGTGATGTCAAAGACAATTTTGTTCACAATTGAATACTCTTAATCAACAACACATTTATTTGGATAAATATTAATATTATTACGTTGATAAACTCTTAACAAATAATGCATTAATTTCGACCAAATTTGATTACCATGAAAATGGTTCTAGTGAGTTAATCTTAAAAGATAGACATATACTGTCCGGGACATTTTTTTAGATCATTTCAAAAGGAAAAATTATTTCATACATATATTTTTGGTATCTTGAACCGTTTCCGCAGCGTACGCAATGGAAGCCCTCAAGGACGAATAACTTTCCCCGTTTTTTCACATTTACCATTATTTCTTCGTTCCTAATAGTTTCATTGTGATGTTATATAGCCTAAAGCCTTCCCCGATAAATGGTCTATTCAACACAAAAGTAATTTTTCAATTCGAACTAGTAGTTCCTGAGATTAGCGCGTTCAAACAAACAAACAAACTCTCAGTTTTATAATATTAGTAGAGATTTGTGATAATGGTCAGCTTGGATGCTAGAACAAACCATATTGAGAGTTTATAAAATAAGCCTTTTTGCTGTAATTTGTTAGTCTATCTCACAAAGGCGATCGTGCTTTTTGCTGTTGTTTCTGAAAAACTCAATGTCCAATTTAAAGTTTAAATGTCTCCGTTTCTACTTCGTTGAAAAGTTTCTGTTTAAATTCATGAATTCATAAATCTTTGTTGTTTTCCATAAAGCAGTGTAATTTCGTTTTATCGTCTTCTTTTATAATAAAATTACGCACACAGGTTCACTGTAGCTTCACTGTAGCTTATATCACGGCAAGAAATTGTAATTCTTTACATCTTACTTTTGCGGTGATTGGAATGTAGAATGATATTCTGCTGAATGGTTTATAATCATAGATGGGCAAAATGTAATCAGATTAATAAAAATGATTATGATTACATTTTACGTTTTTTACCATTAATTCTTAACTGGTGACATGAAAAATTTATAATACTATAGGGGACATGACGTTTCACAGGCTACCACTTTTAAATTATTTTTTGTTGGGAAAATCAACTTGCGTGTTCCAAAATTATCTTGATATTCAACTATTGGTATGTAATTAATAACTCATCAGTAAATTAAATCAACTTTCTTTATAAGATATTAGAAATAATGAGTATTAATAGTCAGTGGTATTTTTCAGCCTCAATTGGTATGAAATCTTTATTTCATGCTTCAATCGATTTTATGTGAGGAAAACGATTAATTTAACACTTTTTACTTAAACTATAATATAACACACGCACGACTCCTGTGACACTCCATGTCACTAGTTAAAGGTTAATATGAATGCATTTTGCTCATCTATGTTTTAAACACTACAGAATCCCAGATTACATACACATTTATGATTTCTTAATGTTTTAAATGGATTTAATCATGGTTATAGAGTAAGAAAACTAAAATTACGACTACATTTTGTAATCGTTAATCATTAATCAGATTACATTTTGTCCATCTCTGGTTATAATTATTACTCATGATAATGGGGTTTTGAAAAGAAGCGTAAAGAGATATTTGTGAAGGCTGGTATGCGATCGTGGCAATTATAAACAAACTTTTGCTCCTCGATTGTTATAGTTAGGTTTTGAATTGCATTTTCCGACTAAAACTTATACAATAGTTTGGTTATTGTGCCAAGTTATAATAAAAGAAAGAAAATCTCTTGGATCAGCAAGTAGCTTATAAAATCGAATATTAAACGTATTTATGTTACAAAATAAATAATGGGAATGCTTGTCAAATAATCACTGAAGCGCTTGAGATGAATCTTCTTGAAGATCATGATGGAAGTCGTTTAGTGAAGTCTATCATTGGCACCCGCCCAGAGGTTGCAGCCAAATGCGACTTCACTAACTTTTCGTTAAAGCTTGGGAAAATTAAAATCGACAACAGCTTTTTCACAAGTGCTAAAACTATTTACATACATAATTACTGTAAATATTGCTATGGATTTTTATTGGAAGCATCTGTTTATACTTAAATCTAAGACGATTAATACACTTAAATATCTTTAATAATAATGTATTAATTCATAGCTGAATAAGAATATTTTATTTCTTTTTTGTCTTATAAATATAATGTTTTTCATTTTTGGAATTACACACACATGACATCTACACAGATTTTATATTTATAATTATAAAAGACATTTAAAAGTCAATAAGTTTTAGAATTATTCTGTTTATTCTAAGGATATTAGGAAATCCATTTGCGTATGTAGTTAGTTAGCACCTTCCCTTTTGGTTTAATAATTGGGTTTTGGTTTAATAATTTAAATATTGTATTAATGTTTCTTGATATCTTTTATTGACATATCTCGAATTGACTAACAATAAATCTACATTTATTTAAAAAATATATATATTAAGGTGGCGCCTCCGCGTAGGTCGTTCGCCACCATTTGTCGCGAACAGATATCATATATGTATTTAAAATGGATATTAAGTTGATTTTGTTAAGATTTTTGGGCTGTAGAAGCCTTTTTTTCTATGTTAACAACTATATTAGATTGTACTAAACTTTAATGAAAGAAGTGTAGACACATGATCATTAGATCATGTGCCTGCACTTCTTTCTAAGTGTTGTATGCGATATTGTACGCTATATAAATGACTAAAAATGGAATTATTCGTTTTAGAATTAAACATTCTATACCATACATTAATATTGATTAATCTATAACTTAAAGTACGTACACTTGTTTAAAAATGATGTAAACAAAGTCCCTAGAGGACGCTAGTAAGCTCAAAATAATCAAAATAGCTAAGAACGTAAACATCAAGTCTAGTTGAAAATTAACTGAGCTATACCGAAAAGGTGGAACTATGATCACAAACTTTGTAATAGCTTTTGAAAGTTATATTGTTAGATTAAAACTGGAGTGCCTGCGTTCAAGCTTCTCACTTGTGTCGTTCATAGAAAGTCAAACAAAAATTCAATTTCATATTTACGAAATAATTTCGCAAAATATTTACTTCGACAACATCGTGCCTGGTTTATTGAAGAATCTATTATTATATTAGTAGTCAAATTAATTTCAATTATACTTTGGCGTTTTTTAAACCGGCTTGACAAATTAATTACATCGCAACTGATGGTAAGTACAGTGTAGTCTAAAGTAACCCCCAAGGGATAAACTATTGACAGTCGCCGTCGCCATATCGGCCCACACCATCAAGAAAGAAGGACCAAGGACAAATATGACCTTACGTTTGTTTCGGTTTACATCAACCAGTATTATTTTTTTATATTCCACACGTGATTTTCGCTGATACTATACGAATAATAGCAAAGCTACCAGGCATCCATATTGATTGAACTTGGAACCAATTTCTGACGTAGTGAGTCTTTTCAGCCCATCGGGTATCGGAAAGCCATAGTTTTAGTTTGTTTTTGTAATATACATTTAAGTTAGGCTTAAGTATATATTGTAAAAATGTATTAAATAAATGGGCCACTCATACCTTATCGGCGGACGGATGATAGAATGAAGTATGAAAGGCAGTGGAATGGGAGTGGTGCGAAAATTTTGAATTTGAAAATTTTGGTGTCTGAATCATCCCATATATTTACAGTTATACCTAAAATACTGTAAATGATATCGAGGGGTTAAAGGTTATTTGGTTTAAGGGATATCTTTTGGTGATATAGTAATATATATATAAATGTATAATTATATCGGATATTTTAAAAATAAGCTTATAAATGTAATATGTGAACAAAGATTTTTTATCAAAATAAAGTTGAGAAAACAGATGATTTTAAAATACTAATATAGGTACAATGAAATATTCCAGCACCTACGAGCCCCGTTTAAATTCTCAATCGGTTCAGGGATGCCACTCAAGAAACCGATACCCACTTCCAATCCAAAAGTGATATAATTAATCACGGAGATATAAAGTTTTCTACAACCCGGCGGGCTTGTTTTCAAACCGACGAACTAAAGACGGGTAAATTGAGTTTTGATTAAGCTAATGCGAGGAGGGGTGAGCCAACTTAGCCAGTGGTGATGGCACGTTGTGAAAACTCGTTTGTTACGTTATAATTTTAATAGGTAATCGGGTTATAACTTAATTTTCATATACGAATCGTGCCGTAAAATCAGCTTTACACGTCAATCCCACAGTAATTAAATATTTAAGTAATCCATATAAAGAGGGTTCTTGTCTAAGAGTAGAATAAGCAATTAGTCTTTTAAACAGTTTTTCTGTTTTTTAAGATACCTTATCTCTTATAAAGAAACTAATTAAATATAATATCTAATAAATTAAGATTCTAAGATGAAAGATAAGATAAAGCTTATAAAATAAATTGTATAATGTAACTAATTTAAAACACTTCTTAAAAAGTCATTAAATGTAACTTTTTAATGAAATCGAATTTGGATGTTCTGTGTAAAACTAATAAAATTTATTTAAAGTACTTTCTTAACGACACGTCGATGAAAATACATATGCATAACTCTAAACATGTAGATCCCTATTGAAATTGTGGGTTATTGTGAATAATTAATTTCAGCGCATTGCGGATCGATGTCGCTAAATTATTGATAGACTTCGATTTCCATCGGTCTTTGTTAGAATTGATTGAAATTGTCTGATTGTTATATATTAGCGGACTCGGTCTAGCTTTGCACGGATATTATTTTCGAACTTGTGATATATTTTAGAACACAAAAATGAATATTACGGACATTTTAAAACTTCAGTTTGATGTAACTTTTAGTTTAGTCAAAACACGCGATGAAAGGTAGCATAAATGGGCAAAATGTAATCAGATTAATAAAAATGATTATGATTACATTTTACGTTTTTTACCATTAATATGACTGCATTTTGCTCATCTATGTTTTAAACACTAGAGAATCTCATATTGCATACACATTTATGATCTCTTAATGTTTTAAATAGATTTAATCATGATTACATAGCAAGAAAATTAAAATTGTGACTACATTTTGTAATCGTTAATCATTAATCAGATTACATTTTGCCTATCTTTGAAATGTAGTACGCCGTATGAGTGCAAAATATTTCGGTCTTGTGAAAAGGCTGGTGGAGTATTGTAGAAATGATAATCGAAATTTTTATGACGTAACTAAAATAAATTTCATTATTCCGGAACAGAATTCCTTACGTAATGTATATTTATTAGGTTTCTATGGGATGTATCAATCACTAGACTCCAGTAACTCCGTTACGAACCTACTAATTGTGATCCCCACACAGCGATCACCGTTCCATCTCATTCATTGATCGATTTGCTTCGTGCCTTCCTACTCTCCAGTTACATTGAAGTGCAATTTCGTTCACTGTTGACTGTACATCGTATAGAAACAGTAATGGTTAGTGTGTCACGACAAAGCGTCTCCGCGGCGAGGTAGACTTGTGTAGGAAGTAGGTCGGGCAACACCCCTGTCGCTTTCACTGAGTATATACCGGGATCTAACCTAATTTTATTGCGTTGCCTTCGAACGCGTGTTATTCTTGGTTTCTTGTTTGATAGAGACGAATAATCCACTTACAGTTTACGCATGGCTTATTAACAATAATATATTGACGCCTAATTGTATTATTAATCGAAGCTCATTATAGTTTTCGTGTTGATACGACTATATTTATCAATGTAAATCTGATACGAATTGTCGGAAACAGCATTATAATTCTGCAGTAAGAGTTAAAAAGAAGTTTTTCATTATTCCGGTTTGGATCACGCGATTCGACCGACACCAGTAGGCGACGAATTAATATCGTGCCGAACTGTCAATCACTTATTGTAACGGCAAAGACAGACGAACGCATCCAATGACACAATAACATTTTGGCAATAACGAGCTGAGACGGCGTATTTCGTACCGCCTAAACATAAAATTAACGTCGTGTTAACTTTTAGCTAAATCCACTCACTCCTTTTCTCTCAAATCTCTTCTCTTTCCTCTCCCTACCCCACACTACGACTCTCTACATTCCGAACTTCTTGTGCTACGACCTATGTCTTTTGAAAATATATAATTCCGTAGTTCATTAATTTGATCTATCTCGCAAGATTTAGGTAGCGTTTGCGATTTAAGTTCACAAAAATATGTTTGTTACGACATCACATTACAAATTTTTGAATTTTTCGGCTATTATGTAATACTAGCTGACCCGGCGAACTTTGTTCCGCCTTAGAGGCAATAAATAAGCAGATATTTCATTTAATTAATTTTTTATTAATCAAGTATTTCAATTATTCTTTAATAGGTTGCATTCTTCAGTTAATTTTTGCGGAAATCGCCAGACAGTAAAATCATTGCGCCTCCAAAACATCTCGAGTCATTGCGAAGATCTTTCAATGTTCGATTAAGTGCTTCTAATGCACGTTTATCCATTTTGCATTCATGCCAGATGAAGATTTTCGATGCTAATAAAATTTTCGCCATTACGGAGTTTTTTGAAACATTATATATTGGTTATTCAATAAGTCGGTCTGGATCTGCTTGTATAGTTAGAATCAGAGATGGGCAAAATGTAATCTGATTAATGATGAACGATTACAAAATGTAGTCGTAACTTTAATTTTCTAGCACTGTAATCATGATTAAATCCATTTAAAACATTAAGAAATCATAAATGTGTATACAATCTGGGATTTTGTAGTGTTTAAAACATAAATGAGCAAAACTCAGTCATATTAATGTTAAAAAACGTAAAATGTAATCGTTAATCATTTTCATTAATCTGATTATATTTTGCCCATCTATGGTTATAATTTATCTCTTGGTAATAAGAATAATATAAGTAGAGTGACTTATTAAATTCTCTTTTCAAGAAAAAAAGAAGGAATACAAAAACCAGTTGAGGTATAATACGTAATATAAATTAAGATTAGTTGTTGCACTTATGTATAACAAAGTGGATTAACATCAGGTAGCAGAAAAGCAAAGATAAAATTAATATTTAAATTAGTTTTAAAAGCAATATAAAGAACAAAGTCTCTCTTATATAAGTTTTATAAAACATCTCTCTCTCTGAGTAAATCTAAAAGTTAAGGCTTGAATAAATTGTAGTTTTTTCATGCCGTAACTTTCGAGCATTTCATAAATTAATCTCTTTTAAGTTAGAAATATGCGAAACGCTTTTAGGTTTCTTTTGCCGTAATAAATTTTGTATGCAGTGTATATAAATATACACTATACTTTGTGTGTATATTGTATAAACAATATTTTTATACTGCAAGTTTTGATATATGTAGTATATATAGTCTAGGGAAGTATTGTTCTTCAAACTTTGAGAATTAACATTTAGCATCGTAAATAAATGTAAAATAAACCATTATGCTATTGTTTCTGCATTTTAACGCAACAAAACTATCTTTAATCGCTGTGCAAAGTTAATATATATCATAGATATTGCCAATGTATAAAAATAACATGATATTAGCAGAAAAAGTACACAAAAACAGGTATGTGAACAAACAGGAACAAAAAATTTCCTTGGTACATTAATGTATTCCATCGCGATACAGGATCAAGTTTCTATATACATACATTATGAATAATATGCAGCTGAAAACACAAATATTAAATGTAATCGAATAATAACATAGTACAAAACTTTGCTTTGTTATTACGTAAAGATCTACAAAACGTGAGAAACGAATGTATTGAATCACTTTATAGTTAGTATTGAGTTAGAGGGAATGTTTTTTTTTTATATTATTTTAGGATATCGTATTTTAAAATCTTTACAATGGGTTTGTAACGATTAGTTAATAAAATACCTAGTGTTAGAAGACACTACAGAAATGGTTAGTTAATTTGTTTTAGACTGACTTACACTTTACAAGTTACATTCAATACAGTATAAATAATGGAGTGATTTTGAGGAAAGCTGATAGCTCAGCGCTGAATATCATAGACGGTGAGGTGGTTTGCATCTCACACTGACAATTGGCACAGATCGACATAAATCCATTATACGAATGAACGTTTTGGAGTAACGCTGACCAGGTTAGAAAAATACAACATTTAAAATTTTGTATGTGGATTACTCATTGGATTGATTGGACTCGTTGACAAGGAGGTAGTAACCAAGCAGTTACGTGGTCACTGATTCATTGAATAGACTTGATAAAAGCAGTGATACAAACTGGGCAGTAGACTTGAGGGAGACTGCTGCCCGAATAAGTTGGTGGTAGTGCGTACGAGTCTTGCGTGCCACATGATAGAGATGTCCTGAGATGTGGGCTATTTACACCCACCTCCTCAGAGATGGAGCTTGAGAAAGGTTATCGCTGAGTCGTTGGTGGAATATGGATTCCTAGGCCTGTTTTACAGTGAGCAAGGATTTTCCCTCCGGTTACGATAAAAGCTATAATCCATAGTCGAATGTTTCGGTAGCGCTGAGGATCGCAAAAAGTAGAGGCGTATCGCGTGGACAATAATACGAAAATAAGTGCATCATCATGAGACCAGGACCACTCTGCTTGGAGTTTTTTTTCACACTGGCTCGATATAGTGACTACAGTGCATCTGATGGTAAGTACAATGTAGTCCAAAAACGAAAGCGACCATCAAAGGATGAAAATCCATAGATCTCTGTCGTCATGTCGGCCCATATGTATATACCACGACTGAAAGTCTCTAGGTATATGAGTTACTGAATATACATTAGCTGAAACGAATGGAGTGTTGATTGCGGAGAGTTACACAAATACGCAAGCCTATACGCCTAGCAATAAATTTTCAAATTTTTAAACCCGAGCCTCCTCGTTGCGGTTCGGAGAGACGCATAAATCGCCACATAATTCACCCAACGCTCCCCATTTAAATAGGCGTCATTCAACTCATTTGACATGTAATTATTTTCATTTCGCAGCCACCGTTTCCGAAGCAGCTCGTTTTCGACGACATTTTTTATCACTCGAGACCTTAATTTATGATGTTTTTGCGACCTTAATTAATTTAGCTTTCTAGGGGTTGTTTGTAGGAAAATGTATGTTGCAGTGTCATTGTTCTCAAGCTCGCTAATGTAGGTCGGATGTCGTTAGTTCGATGAGTTTATGCTTCTTAGAAATGTGTTGCCTGAGATTGTTGCTAAGTATAGTGGGTATTCGTAACAACTATTCACTCTATTGTATACACTGTTGGCTACATAACCTCTTAAGTTCATTTTATACTACCTCGAGAAAGTGACTCCAGCGCACCTAATGGAAAAAGGACAAAAATCCGTTGACAGGTACCGTCGTTATACCAAAACCATGACAGAAGGTATCTAGTTATACAAGCAACTGGACAATACACAAGCAAATCTTAAAACGCGGCCTGTCAAAGCAGGTCGTAGGTTTTTTTTGAAACAAAAAATTATGTTCATAGCTTTATTTAATGAATATTTTTTCGCTATTTCTATAATTGCGGGCATCTGAGCGCTACGACTGGTTGAAAAAAAGCATAATCCAAAATATCTTTATTGTTATTTAATCGAATAGAGCATATTTTATATATTTAAGAGTTTTAACACAAAAATATTAATTCAATAAAGAATGCGCTAACATAAAACATAATATTATGTGAATGCGAGTAGTAGCGTGGGTGAATCAAGGAATTGGGACGGAGCTAGGGTTGTGAGACGCTGTAAAATTAATGCATCGCCGCATAGAAAATTTTAAATTATTTTTAAGGTTCTGTACCTTGAAAATGACGAAACCTCTTATACGATCACTTTATTACCTGTTTGCCTGTCTGTTTTTATACTAACGCCTACCAAGTTTTACCACAAGTTTTACAGTGTTATACAAAAACAGCGATAACGATTGAGGATTGAGAATTTATTTGTTATCGCCATGCCATCCTAAATAGTCGAAGAAGGCAGCCGAAGCCAGCAGAAGGCCTCTAAGTCTGAGATTTATAGACACTATTTTGAATGTGTCTAGACTTTGCTCTGGAAATAGATTCGTCTTTAACAAAAAATTGAATATATTATAGGAAATTGAGTATTGCCTAAATATTTGCAAAGCCAAGTTTATGTTGACGATCAGTGACTTGCCATATAGTTTTGACGTCAATTTAAATAATATAATTCGTAATGTTTAAGTAAAGGCTAAGCAAAGTCAATGTAGCGTTTCTAAATTTCAGCTTTGGTGAGAGAAATACTGACCAAGAGCTGATCGCAAAATACAATAGGTCGTAGTTAGTCACTATAATGCGGCTTTGCGTCCATACATTGTGGACTGTGGTTGCAAATTAGCCAGATATAAACGCCCCATATGTGCTAAGATTATCTTTTAATTAAAAAAAGAAGCAACTGTTTTATACTTATAAATAGCAAAGTCCTGAAAAAACTCGTAGTTCTCTCAAATATGATTTTGTAAAAACTTTCAGATTTCATAACGTGATCTCATTCGCTTGCTCTTATAAAATGTGTAATAAATATCTTGACTAAAAGCGGCATATCGGTGCCATTATAACATTACCGAACTACACCAGAAAATTTAATTATTCATGAATATTAAAAAGTAATTATCATATAAAATTGAACGAATTATGTTATCTTGCATGCCAGTTAAGCTTGGACTGTTTACAAAAACAGTGCAATAACTAATCAATCGATTTAAGTAATATATGTTACTTGTAATCTACGAAACTCATGACCTCTATGACGTATGTCCTATCAGTACGATTCTTTGTTTTTCCTTTTTATTTTGTTCTCGATCTACGTACGTTATCAGTGTTGCCACGCAAGTTCCTATTTAATTAATCGTTATTCTATAAAGAAAAAAGGTAAATACAATTTAATGTCTATACCGCGTAACGTCTTTACGTGTAAGATAGGTTTTTATTATCTTCTCATACTAGTGAAAGCCATGATCAGCAGCTAAGAGGCGTGGCAGGAAGTCTCATCCTTCTGCGAGGTTGTGATGAAGCAGAAGGAGGCCGCTGAAAGGGCCAGAGAGCGAACATCTTCTCTGGCCACTCGGCGGCCAAGGCACTATCGCCGGAGGGACGCGTTCGTCCAGAGCGAGCGCGACATCCACCGGTGACAATAACTGGGCAGTAGACTTGAGGGAGTCTGCTGCCCGGATGAGAAGAAGGCGGTGCACAGTGTCCGGTGTACCGCCTGAGAGAGAGATTTTGGAGGGGTGGGCTTTTACTCCTACCCCTCCCAAAGAGGTAGCCTCAACAAGGCTTTTTGTTCCCTGGGCGTCTCGATGAATTTGTTTTATCCCAGGCCCGGGTAGAGTAATCAGAAACACACCTCAGGGGTTTTTAGTCAGCAGGAGTCTGCTACACCGGGGTCGCTGCCCTCACAGCGCCCCCTAATGGTTCTATGCAGTATTTAACCCCGGGATACAAAAAAAACCTACTCATACTAACGCTTTTATGATATATTATTTTGAATACGCTGCTTAAGAAAAATATTTATGCGACAATCCTATTGAAGCTCTATCATAGATTAGCATACAGAGAAGGTGCAAGTATAATGCACACTTATATCTAAACAAAACATGTGCCAACGTCTCCCTAATGTTTTTCGCAGTCAGATACAGCCATACGGTTGGCAGGGTGCAGTGCATTGACCCCTGTCGACAGAGAGCTACAGCCGGTGAATGTGAGAGAGCATTTTCTCCAAGTATTGCGAATGTGAAAATGTTCCTTTGTTACGGAGGATTTCATTTTTATGAATCTTTACGTAGTTCGTTGTTACCCGCTTCGTAGATGTAACAATATGCAATGGATGACAGTTACGTAACGTCAACTTATTACATTATTTTATAGTAATATATTTTATGAGTAGAAAATGTGTAATATTTTAACAGAAACTGATGAATTTTGGAGTTAGTTTTTTTTTCTCAAGAATTAATATTACTTTAGCTACAGTACAATTATGTATTTAATTTTGTAGGGTTGAAGTTACGTTAGTTTTGTATGGGTTATTTAAAATAACAGTTATTGTAAATTACAAGGCAAGGATATAATAAATTATAATATTTATCCTATCACTAAACATGTTGAAAGCTTAATTTTAAATGTATTCAATGATAACTTAATAGGTTTTCATAACAAAAAAGAAATACTGATGGAAAAAAATATCTATCTCACCTCGACTATCGGGTTATCAATCAATTTCGCCGTAGGAAAATGGAACAAAGAAAGGTAGGGAGAAAAACAATTCTGTTGGTAAAAGGGTCAGTGCTACGAATTACCTATTTACTTTTTATGCTCCGATGTTTTATTGAATTCGTTATTTTTTATTATGACTGATAAAATACTTATTTGTCACATAGTAATCCGTAAATAACTGATTTTTTGTTGTACATACAGACTAACAGGCTAACAATGGTTGACGTGTTCATGTCTGCATATTAAATGAGAATCGAGAGATGGTAACGTACAGAACATCTGCTAGAAGTGTGATGCGTATGGTTCCGTCACTATGACTCGCTACGCCCAGTTGCGTTTCGGGATTAGCCTGTTTACGCACAATCAGAAATCTCCAACGATTATTAAAAACTATGCAAGCAAAATAAAAACATCGAACGATTAAATAACAATTACTATAATTGTAAGTGAGGATCTATTTAAAAATACATTATGCGTATTATAATTTATAGTATTATTAAGAATTAAATCTTGTTTTTGGTAACCCGATGGAAGATTTTAGAACGGCACTGACGCCGCGAGAGCGGCTCTTGTGGTGTGCCAGATTGTTACTAGCTAAAAGTCCCAGGGAAACTCCTGTGCTCGTTCTAAGCCGGGCCAGAGAGTCAAAATTCCTCATGCGGCCCGGCGAGCGAATTTCTTTAAATAGATGTCCTCTCTGGGAGTAATGGGCTTAAAGAGCGATACTCCTCAGGTCTTCTTTATAAAGCGATGCTTATAAAGAGCGCTGCCAGCTTCCTCGGCTTTCTCAAGTTTACTGCTCGGCTAGTGTCATAGAGAGACGTTTTGCAAATCTTCGCGCGATAGTATCTCCCTCCTGTGTTTAGTTCGGAAACGCCTTATGTCAAGTGTGGCAGAGGGAGTGTTCCTCCACTGCAGGAATTAAACCTGGCTTAACCTAAAGCGAATATACTTACGCCGTTATAAACAATGTTTTCCAGACCATTCAGCCATTAGCGTGTTCGGTGAATTAGCTTTCATGTTCTCGTTAATAAATACCTACACACAGGCTTCGTTTACTTCTAGCTATGCCTTACTTTGTCTAAAGTTCACGTACCTTTTTTGTGGCATAAATTATATTCACGGCCTATATCACACTAAGGCGTTTTCGGATCATCTGACCTTCGTCCCTTAGTTCATTCGATTTAATCAGATTCCTAAAATACAAACGTTATGGTCAGACAGTGAATCCCGTCGCTTAGTTACGAAATTAATCCATTAACCTGAGTGACTTTCATTAGATTATAGACATGAATCTAAAGTTGGTAAATTGTTTTAACTCCCTGGTGATGGCGCGGCTTAATGCTCGATATTGTGGTAATACGATGGTTTATTATGATTGTTTTTCACTCAATATGTCACAATATACGAATGAACGAAAATCTGGAATAGGAATTCTGGCCTGTTTTTCACTCAACATGGCAATGTTGCCAGCGTTCTGAGTAGTCTTCCACTCCGTAGGAACTAGGACTTTTTTTCATAGTTGATATTCTCTTTTTTTAATATCTTCTTTCATATTTAAGTATTTTTATATTCGTTTTAATATATGTGTGCATTAATATTAACAAGAATCATTGATAACCAATCTTTCAAGACGCCAATTTTCTATTAGAGTTTATGAGTATACGAACAACTGGATAGGTTATAGTGGTAGACTGATTGCTCAAACTAGGTTTCACAATTGATCGCGCGATTGGGCAATACTCGTTGATATCACTATACCACATGAAAGAAAGTGGAAGAAAGAAAGACCTCGCACACGAAATTACCAGCATGTGGAATGACCATAACGGTGGAAAAATGCTCAACGGAAGACCATTCCACGGACCTAAAGATAATTTCTTAGTCCTAGTCGAGATATGAGTTATTGTAAAGCTGAGAATTTTTCAACCCCCCCGCGCGGTTCTGTTATAGAACGGAGAAGGTGAAAAAAGGTTGAACAACTATTCAGAACACTTGTCGTGACATAGCCGTAGAAAAAAGTCAGCAAGGCAATAACTCTGCGCAATTAGAGATATTTAAGATGCTTAGTTACGAAGAACGGAATATAGAATACGAAGAAAAATCTCTGGTATACGTGTAGGGGAATTCTTTTTATAATTATTTTGTTCTTTTTAAAGTATTTTAGGTAAGGTTTCAATTAGTGTTTACGAAGCTGAAAGGTATTCTGGGTCCCTAGACGCTACTTTCTTTTCAACACATTAAAATGTTAATTATAGGAATAAGATTATTCAGTATTCTAGCGAGAATTCTTATTCAACTTATTAAACATTAGGATTTCTATGAAATATTTTTAGGTGGTGACCTTATTCCGAAGAGTTCTAAAATTGGCAGTTTTTTTTAAGTAAAGCTTGATTTCAATTACACCTAGTGGAAGGTGAAAATGAGCCCGACGGTGAACCGTGTCCGCCCAACAAATGCCAGTTCACTCTTCTCTTAAAGACTCGCAAGTCATAAGATCGTGGGAATATGCTCGCTGGAAGCATATTCCACTCCTTAGTTATTTGCATGATGAATGTAGGAGCGAATATTTTTATGTGGATATAATAATAAATACGAATTATTTCTTTCCATTTTCCAATCTATTCATGGAATCTATGTTAAGAGGTTTGAACATTAACCCCTAATCTTGTCCAATGCGGGTTGGCTAGTGTTGTGCTCTATGAGCAGAAAAAATACAGGCAGCAGTTTAGATGCTAGCAATCTCCATGCAATGCAGCATGCGGGATATCTCAGCCGGCTCTCATGACAGCTCAGTATGATAAAGACGGAGGCACTTTTCTATTCTGCCTGTAAACCCTCCTGCTAAATACGAAATAAACAATAAATATAAATTGTGATCAAATAATTTTTACTTAAAATTAAGTAGATACAAAGCTAGATAAGAATTACGATGATAAAATAATTTCCGAGATTTTGTCGCTTACGATGTTTTTCCGGTACCCACTCGTTACATTATAGTAAAACTAGGCTTAGTAGAATTTCAAAGAACCTTGGATTTTTTTATTAGCTGTGGAGACCTCATTTATCTAGTTTCTCAAATAGCCAGGTTTGAAATGACAGTTGCCTTATTTAATTCTCCTGCTAAGAAATTCGAGTGTTTGTCTACAAATACGTAACGTTAAACGTGTCGTCACAGAAGTAAGCCTGACTTCTTATACTGATAATTTATCTTACACTGGTAATTTAGCTACAAAATCTCAATTATAAAGTTATTATCGAAGTTACTAAAAAGTCAAATCAGAAATAATTAGGTTTGAAAAAGTCCGGTAACAGAGGTGTTTCAATGCAAACGTTACGGGACCTCTTTGTAATTATAAGTAACAGAGGTTTCTCACTTGTCCAGGGACCACTTCACCCGGTTTCACAGTATATTATTTAAGTTATTAACGTAACTCACAAGAGCGTAGCCACGGGCTGCGGCTAGTTGGGTAATAAAAAGCAATTCTTCTTCAATATTAGTTTATATCTAAAGTAAATATTTGATAATAATAAGGAATATTGAACAAAATAGTTCTATTTGTGAAACGCTTTTGTTTGTAGTAATAAAACAATGAAACGTGATGTTCTGCTATCCATCAGATGCAGCAGCACGGTCTTTGCAAATATTTAAATTCAAATGGAATATAAAATTTAATGCACGAAAGCTTATTTCAAAGTCTTGTTTAAATGAATTTATAATATAATAATATAATATTTTAACGAGAATACTATTTATTCATCTTCTTTATGTTACTTGACACACGTTGCAATACCTATAAATACACATGTTATGTTTTTTCATATGATTAATATATTAGGTCCTTACATATGAAATTGGCGTTTTGTATGGGAGGAACAAAAAGTCGAATATTTTTTAATATAATATATTTAATTAATCAAAGTATGAACCATTATTTTCTATGCACTTTTGCCATCTCATAGGTAGTTCATTGATCCCTTTACTAAAAAAACCAGTCGGACGGGAATCAATAAAATCTTTGAAGGCGATTTGGACTGCCCCATCGGAGTTGAATTTTTTCCCTTGCAAGAAGTTATCCAAATTTCGAAAAAAATGGTAATCTGTTGGAGCAAGGTCCGGGGAGTACGGAGGATGTCTTAGACTTTCCAATTGAAGCTCTTCTAATTTAGTAGCCGTCTGTTGCGCAGTGTGTGGTCTAGCGTTGTCGTGAAGCAGCAGTGGCGTGGAGCGATTGACCAGCCTAGGTTGTTTAGCCGCTAGCTTTTCCATCATGGTTTGCAATTGCTGACAATAGACATCAGCCGTAATAGTCTGGCCAGATTTGAGAAAACTGTAATGAACAATACCAGCACTAGTCCACCAAACGCTTACAAGTAACTTTTTTGGGGTTAATTTTCGCTTGGGGCAGGATTTGGCTGGCTGGCCAGGATCCAACCATTGGGCTGAGCGCTTCCGATTATCGTAAAGAACCCATTTTTCATCACAGGTAATGATTCGGTTTAAAATACCTTCATTATTGTGCCGGTTTAGTAATGTAACGCAGCAGTCGACGCGCGTTTGGCGGTTTGCTTCAGTCAATTCGTGAGGTACCCACCTTTCAAGCTTTTTAATCTTCCCAATTTGCTTCAAGTGAATTAAAACAGTTTTATCACTAACATGGCAGCCTGCAGCTAACTTGGACGTGGTTTGCGATGGATCCGCTTACATAATAGCCTTCAACTCTTCATTATCAACTTGAGTCTCAGGCCGTCCACGGGGCTTGTTCTGCAGGTCGAAATTTCCAGAACGAAAACGTTGGAACCAAAAACGAACTGTGTTTTCTTTTGCAATACGACCGCCATACACATCATTCACCCTTCGAGTTGTTTCCGCAGCACTAGTGCCACGGCAGAACTCGTACTCGTAAATAATGCGATATTTTAAGTTTTCCATTTTGTAAAATGAGTGACGCAAACAGAAAAAAACAGAAGAAAAAAAACAAATGAATGACGATCATCGAAGCACAAATACATGAGTCTATAGCTGTACAAATTTGAATTTGGAATTCCTTACCAAAGAGGAGAAATTTGTGATTAAAGTGGCCAGTACGAAAAACGCCAATTTCATATGTAAGGACCTAATATTAACAAAATCCGAGGTGTGAACAAACAAACAAAAATACTTCAAAAAGGAGAAGGTTCTGTATTAGACTGTCCCTTTTTTATGTATGTTCACCCATAACTCCGCCATTTATGGACTGATTTGAATAATTATTTTTTTAAACTATTAGATATACCATGTAGTTATCTCGTTATTATGGTGCAGTTCTGAGGAAGGTCTTGGGAGATAAAGATAATAACGCTTGAAATGACAATAGTAAAATTTATAGTTTTTCCGTTTTGTGTTGCGCCTGTGTATATTTCCTTTATATTTCAAAATTCTATGTTTATAAACGGACGCTCCTACACATTTTCAATACTATATTACTAAAATATATTTAAATATTGTTTTGTATAAATAAAGTACTGAATATAAATGTAAAGCACTATATCTATTCACTCCAAAATGCAGCATAAAAACAACAGACAATATTACTTCCTCGGGAACCATTCATTTTCCCAGCAAACAGTTGTTAAACAAGAATACTGAAGCAATACAAGTTTCCTTCGACAAATGACTTCGAGTCGAGATGAGTTCGTAATTATCTAAGTAACTACTCAATCCAAATACATATTAGGACATTGTTTGCCTGCAGTTAATACGTTTCTCTCGGCATACAGTATTTTATTTAATTAAGGGAATTATTGGTTGTAATATGTATTTACGTAGACTATGAATAAACATATTTAAATTGGATATAATTAATTAAGCAATATTTTGACTTGGACTTGTTGAAATAAATTTTAAACAAAATCGCTGCTTTGTAAACCTGAGCTTTATAGGACTCAATGAAAATAATTACCATAGTAGTTGTTAAATTTTGAAAATATTTTTTGTATGTATCCATGTGTGGCATAATATGTATGTTGTTTGGAATACTGTTTATAATTTACGACTTAGTCATGAAATTTTAAAGGTTACGTTAAAAATAGCTTATAACATATATGTAGCAACAAATACTTACATTATTCTTACAATATTTTGGGTAAACTAAAATCTAAGATTTAGTAATACACATCTATGTACAGAATACTATTAGCCCATGATTTAACCTTAACAAAGCGTAACTAGATCCAATTCGTAGAGACTACGTCAAGATGTCTTTATTGTCTTGCGGATTCCGTTTATCAAAGATCAACGAGGTCAGGTGACATTCCTGAAAACTGCTCGAATGTAACTTAAAACAATTACTAAAATTGTTATCATTATTCTTGTGTATTTATATTAACGAAAACTCTATAATAACCACTTAATTAATAACATTTATAATTATGTATAAAATCTATTGTAAATATAATTAATTAATTTTAAGAATTAACAAAAATTTCGCAATTACTAGTGAATAATTAAGTACCAAATTTATTATTTCAACGTAAAATTTAATTTATTTATGGTTCTCTACGACCCACCATTATTGGTTACTAACCTGCGTAAGTCTAATAATAATATATCGTCTCGTTATATCTCTTAACGGGTGAGCAGAGATACAAAAGTGCTGTAATTTTACTTTATATAAAATATATTCAGTCGTGGTGGTCGTCACCGTTCGTGTACTGCTTAATACTTAGCATCAATTGCTAGTGTAGTCATTATATTTATTTATTTATAAGGCAGCCAGTGGCCAATACATAATATAAAAATATTGTAATGACAACCATTGACAATAAACATTTGAATGCATCAACCGGTGAAGGCTACCTTTTTTTCCTTTTTACCTTTTTTTACCTAGCGGACCTCAGGGGGTGATGAGGGTTGCCCCCCGGTGTGTCTGACTCGCACCGACTAAAACCCCTGGGGTGTTCCTTCTCCCGCCTGCCGAGTGCCAAGGGCAAGGCTGAGCCATCTTCCTCGGCACCTGGCGACGTCTAGCCTTCTGCAGGCCCTGCCTATTTGGCACGGGGTGGTTAAATAGTCGCCACGCCCCCCGCGTACACTTAACACATTTAACGGGGAGAGTGGCGTAAAGTGCCACCCTCCCCGCATCTCCTTGATTTGTCATTGGAGCGATGTGCGGGAACACATCGCCTACCGGTCACGTCTGGGTCTGGGCGATACGCTCCCTCAAGCGCGCCGCCCGGCGGTGATGGCTACTGCAGCATGCACCAAAACAAGTAAAGAAAAAATATTAATAATAACAACAGAAGAAAACAAAATTTACATCAAATCAAATAATTTACAAATCGATGACAAAAAGAACAGAATACGATGATATACAGTGCTTCCAATGCGTTTCTTTAAATTCGATAATTTTAATTTTATTTCGAGCTAGAATAAAAATAATTCAATTGTAATCGTTTATTAGTGTTCTAAATTGCTACTACAAAAGTGAATGCGTTTCTTGTAGCGAAATTGCTACGCCAAGTATTACGTTATTATGGTCATAAGCAGTTTTCCAAACCGCTGCCCAATTAAGTTTTATATAAAAGCTCCTATTTAACGCTTAAAAGCCATAATGGCTCGGGTTTTTGTGATATTTTTATCCGATGCAAGATGTTATCGGTTCTTTCAATGTTTGTTTCTCGTTAGGGAAGTTTTTCTGGATTTTTTATTACGAAAACATTTATTCTAGTATTTACGTTTACTTGAACAAAGTTATCTGCAATGTTTGGTTTATAACTATGTTCTAAGCGACGTATCTGTTAGTGTTTTCATTCTTCATAACAATGAAAGGATAATCTAGTACAAAACATGCCTCTAAAGTGAAACAACATATTTTCTATGATCTCGCAAGTTAATTCAATCTGATTTCATTCCGTCGTGTTTACCGTGACCTCTGCAGTATTTCTTGGTACAAGTCTGCCACAGAAACGGCATAATGTAATTAAAATCAAGGAATTTTCACGCGTGACCTCGTTACAGATCGTTGAAATTTATTGTTATTCTATTTAAAAAAATGGCTTGACGTAACTTCTTATTATTGTGTCATAATTCTCTGTTTATAACGATTTGGTTAATTCATTTTTTGCTAGCGCAATTTTGTAATAATAATAATGTATCGTCGTGCTATATCCTTGTCGGGGTGAGCAGGGATGTATTAGTGGCTGTTATCCACTTTGCACGTATATTCCGTGCTCAATGTTACCAGAAGCGTAGCTGATTGCCGTTTTACACATGACATTTCTATGAGATGCCATGTGGGTTTCTTCACGATCTTTTCACTTCACCGGTGAGTACGGTAGGTGCCAGGATATGAACTGACGTCTACTCTAAGCTAGCAATTGTGTTATTGGAGTAAATCTCTTAAGATAGCTTTATCGGTTGCCTTTCCTATCCCTTAGGTATCATGGTCGTTAAATTTACCATAAAACCTCACTTTATTGTTCTTTGCCAGTAAAAATGTCATTTTCAAATACCAATTACTACTAAACATAAATGATTTACTGACAACGCCATGATAACGTTTCGGCTTACAGTGTCATTTCATTTACGTATAGTTTTCGTAAAATATGAAGACTGCGTTGGTATAAGGTGCCCTAAAGTCACGTCTGTTTCGGTATAATTCAAGCAATCCGTCTTGTTTGTGACAGTGGGCGAAGTAATTGCCTGGTAAAATTTTCCCGATAGCGTTTCACTTTGCTGAAATAGGTAAAGGATTGTGCTTATAATCGATTACTGAAATGTACCTATTATTGATTGTAGCTGTAAAATTTTTTATTACCCGGAGAAAAATCCGTTGTGGATCGTCAGGGGGCGGTGAGGGCCGCCCCCGGTATGTCGGACTCTCACTTATTAAGAAACTCTTGAGTCCTTCATCCGCATGGACGAGGGCCGTGGGCGAGAGCTCGCAATCTGGCACGACTGGCGCGAGGTGGACCTTGTTCGGCCTCCTCAGAGCATGGAACGGGCTGGAGAAATCCCGTCCCTGTCATATTCAGAAATAAGCAGTGTGCGGGAGTACGCACACACCGTCACCTTCATTTACGGGCCGTGGACTCCCTCAAGTACCACCGGCCGCAAAGCTGTACAATTAATTGCGCAATCAAAGTACTGTTATATATAAGTATGTGTTAACTAAACATAAGTGTATCATAGCGCCTTATTATACTGTTATCACTCGTACATAAAATACAGGCTTAGATTATCACAGATTGCATTAGATTCAGAATAATTAATTACTATTAAAGATATTAAAGTATACATAATAAATACAGGCTGTAATGTAAGTGTACGGCGCTAAACTTAATATGTGAGGCTAAGGTCTTATAAGGAATTTTCCCAAGAAAAAAGGTACATAAATTGTAAAGTTAAGTCAGACTTTAGTTTTTATGGTGGTAGGGCGATTGCACGAACTGGATCGTGACTACAGTACACAAGTGTAAAGATCGTCATAGTGATTCGCTTTGGCCTATCTCGTTTCGGGATCAGCTTGTGTATATCCAGTAACTTGTATACCTAGAGGCTTTCAGTCGTGGTATATGTGGGCCGACATGACGACGGATATTATCAACGGATTTTAATCCTTTGATGGTCGCTTTCGTTTTTAGACTACACTATACTTACCATCAGGTGTACTATAGTCACTATGTCGAGCCAGTATAAAAAATAAATAAATAAATAAAGTAAGCGTAATAGCGTAAGCGATCATGAGTATCATAAAAGTTAAGGTATTATACAAGCAAATTTGTACTACTCGTATATTAGTTTTTCATGAAATAATAACTGATGAAAATTATTATTTACGTGTAATAATTAGTACTTTGTTTTGTACAATCATGATGTCTCCGGCACTACATATGTATACAAGAGCTTTTAGAAAGCTGATATACATTACTTTCTATGGATTATTTTTTTTGTTAAATCGATTACAGAGAACGCGAAACCCATAATCACGAAATTCATTTTCCTTTTCATAGCAGGCCTGTCAGACGCTGCAAACGCTAAGTCGTAAAGCGATTGAGTTTCACGCTTCAGTTATTCATTTTATTGTAAAATTGCGGGGAATGCTCATAACGACTATAATTTTAATGTAATAATTTAAATTTCATTTTTTCCAGGTACGTATTCGCTAGATTTGGTGACAATTTTCGGTAAGAAAATTTAAATTAAATTCGAATAAAGTTTAATGCGTAAATGATGGAGAATCTTTAGCAAAAAAATCGTGCTTGCATTTTTGAAACTGTTGAATATTTAATGTATCATTTCGCAGTCCCGGGAATTCATCTCCACTTGAAAGATTTATATCGGGCGAAATCTCGAGTTTACGGACGGCGTACGATTTAAATGTCCCTATATATTTCTAGGAATACGTTGCAATATTTACGTGAGTGCAATACGATTTTGTGGAATGAAATTCGTATCCACAGCTTGATGAGTTGGTGAAATACTTCAATCAAACTACTCCAGCTTTATTAATAATCATCGTTATTTTATTTTTAAAATATTTAATCGGGTTAACGAATGTATGTCAATTGGCGTGGATAAAGGAAAACTAGATTTTATCGGTTCTTGAATTAATCAAATACCTATTTTAACACTTAACCAGCACATAATTGAATATAAAAAATATATATATTTTAATAGGCTTTCAAACAGAGTGTTTACACGTTCAACAAATAATAATAGCAAACATGCCATATACATATATCTACAGTACACCACTCCAATTACATGAAAGCACAACATGCACTATAAAAAAAGGATAGTTGACATAAAACGTTTATAGTCTAAAATCAAAACTAAAAACAAACATTTCCTTTTTTCAGAATAACGTATTTTTTAATAAAAACAACAATTTTAAAATGTATTTATTGTGGAATGTAATTGTAAATGTATATAAAATGTAAATATATGGAATGTAATTCTGGAAGGTAACGACCTTCCACAATTCACAATTGGAAAATAAGTACGCATTGTTGGTATGTGTGTGTATATATTCATTTTAACACTTCGAGAACTGCGAACTCAGGGGACTGTAAGTTTGGATAGTGGAACACAACATTAATCATTTCCTGTCAAGTTATATTTAGATTGTAGATGTTTTGCCGAAAAGTAATAACAATACAGCTACTCATAAATTCGAATAATTTACATTTTCTACACGTGAGTACCTTAACCCTTCTTTGCATAATGGTGGAAATTTCCACCATAACATTGAATAACCAAAAATTATATAAAAGAACAAGCTTATATTAAGTTGATTGCGTGTGGATGTGTTTTTAATATCCATTGCATAAAAAAATCATAGCCGTCAAAAATAAGCAAGTGTCACTATGAGTAAAACGAGCTTGAAGTTGTCATTCTGCTGTTTTTTGTAGTGGCAATAAATGTATGATTTTGTTTTTAATGTTGTTAGTCTTTTTTTTTTTGATAGCCCGGGGGAAATCCCTAACGGACCTCAGGGGGCGGTGAGGGCTGCCCCCCGGTGTGTCGGACTTGCACCGACTAAAACCCCCGGGGTGTTCCTTATTCCCGTCTGACCGGGGCCAGAGGTACAGTGTCATCATCTTCTCCGACCCTCGGATGTTGTTAGTCTTGATGTACCTAAGTTATCTTTAAGAGGTTTGGCGTTAGTTACCAGTAACGTTGTATAGTATTTTAATTTATATCGGAATAATCCAAGAAACAACACGTTTTGATCAGAATTTTAGATTTAGTTTTTACGAACTCTATACTTTGTATTATTGAGGTAAAACAATGTTATTATGTCGAGTACAGATGAAAATATAATTATGTTAATTACAAGGGACTTGGAGTTAGGGTTTGCCTCACGTTGAAAGATGAGAGAAATTTTAAATACGCTTGACCTATTTCTATGCTGCCACAACTAATTTTTAGTTGTTTAATTTATTATATTTGTTTGTTAATACGTATTTAGGTTTTAATGTGTTTATTTAATAAACCGTATTTAAAAAACGTATAATAATATCAGTAATGATAATAAACAACATTATGGAAATTATTACATCATTTTCGTTAATTATTTTAAGGTAATTTAATTTCACTGAATGTATTCGTTTTATCCAGGATTGCCGCTAGTTAGTGTTAAGAGAATAAACAATCTTGATGCAATTCTATGAAAATTTATTCCAATATAATAAGAGGAAATACTTGTTTCTATGCAGAGTTACTTCCGAAATTATGCAATCAATTTTATTTTATTTTCCGACTCTTCTTATTAGGTGTCTATTACTATAATATCTACTATTGAGGTTGTTATCTCTAGTAGGCTGCTCATAAACGAGACATTCACTACCACTAATAAGAAATAAAGAAAAAAAAACATTATTGTTAATCGCTTTTGCGTGTCATGTTCAGTATAAGTCTAGGTGTCCACAGCTAATTTGACGACACACAATACTGTTTACAGGCAACATTACAATGACAGGAGCCAATAGAACTTTATATATCATCAGTTGTAGGTGTTCTCGTATAATATTCTATTTGCTATCATATACAGGATCTGTAACTACGTATGCTTCATTTTTAGAAAGTCACCGATTATAATAGCCAATCCAAAGTAAGGAAATTTGTATTAAAAAATACTTGCCAGACGATTCTACAGGCTTTTTTTTTTTTTTTTTTTTTTTTTTTTTTTTTGTTATCCCGGTGGAAATCCCTACGGACCGTCAGGGGAAGTGGTGAGGGCCACTTCCCCCGGTGTGTCGGACCTGCCCCGACTAAAACCACCGGGGTGCCAGCACTGCCCTCTCTTCGCCTTCGCCGAGCCTGGGAATCCGAATACTTCCGACGGCTCGGCGAGCGTTGGCCTTTGGGCAGGCCTCCTCTCGTGGAGGGGGATTTAAACCCCTCGCCTCCTCTCTGTACTGGACGGGGACGCCCTCAACGTCACCCGCCCAGCCTGTGTCAGGAGGGGAGCTCGTCGCGCTGGGAGTCCTGCGCGAACTGCTCCCTTCTCCCGAGCCGCCTTGTTCTGCGGCGGCGCCGAGGGTTGCGGGGATTGGCGATGTGCCTCTCCCTCTCCGCCGCTTCTTTCACCTTCATGACGGCCTCGCAAAAGGCCGCCATTCCTCTCCACGCGGCCTCGCTGTTGGTGACCGCACGAATTACGGCCGGCAGCGATAGGTCGTTGCCGACATGTTGGGCAAGTTCGGCCCTCTCATCAGCCCAGGCTGGGCATTCTTCTAATGCATGTTGTGCCCTCTCTACGGGGCAGCCGTCGCAGTGGTTGCACATTTCCGTCGGCTCGCTCCCGGGTATCAGACTCAGGTATCTCCCGAAGCTGCCGTGCCCCGAGAGTACCTGAGTCATCCGGTACGTGAGCGAGCCATGTGCGCGTGACAACCACTGCCTAAGAGTTGGACGGACTGCCTCGATAGTCCACTTGCCGGCACTTGGATTGGCCAGCCTGGACTCCCACTCCTGTATCGCGCTCTCGTTGAGGAGCGTCCTTTTCCTCCTTATTTCGGCTGGGGCCAACCGCAGGCCCTGGGCTCTCTTCTCCTCGCGCCATTGGTATAACTGTGCGAGGGTTCGTGCGTCCAGGTCCCACGGCACGGACCCGGCCAACACGCAGGCCGCCTCGCATGAAATCGTACAGTACCCCCTGATTATTCGGATTGCCATAGCTCTCTGTGGGCGTCTGAGGAGAGCTATGTTCCGGCGGTTTAGACAATCAGCCCACACGGGGGCACCGTACATCACCATCGAGCGGACGACCTGCGTGTATAAAAGTCTGCAGGCCACGCCAGGGCCTCCCACATTCGCCATAATCCTGCTCAGAGCCCCTAGTACCTTCTGGATTCTGGGCATCAGAAGGTCGAAATGGGGCCCAAAGTCCCATCGGCTGTCAAGGACCAGTCCCAGGTACTTCATGGTTCTCTCGACGCCGATGCGGACACCACTCACAATTAAGTGTGAGCCGGGGGGAGGCGCTCTTCGGGGGCCATGGAAAAAGATGGCCTCCGACTTGTGGAGCGCGACTTGCAACCCCAACCGTCTTATCCTGCTAACTATCTGGGCCACTGCAGCGGTGGCCAGGATGGACGCTTCCCGGTACGTGTCACCGGTTGCCATGACCAGCGTGTCGTCCGCGTAACAGATGACCTTGACCCCTCGGAGATTAGCGCCCCTGAGGACGAAGTCGTAGCCGATGTTCCACAGGAGCGGGCCAAGGACTGACCCCTGTGGAACACCGCACGTCACCTCGTGCCTACCCCATCCCCTCATCCCAGGGTAGACAATGCTCCTCTCCGAGAGGTACGATGCAATCACGCGGCGGACGTACCCTGGCAACCGGTGATACTTTAGCGCCTCGTGGATGCATTCCCAGGGGAGGGTATTGAATGCGTTGGCAATGTCTAGAGAGACCGCCAAAGCAACACCTCCCCGGGCCACTGTCTCCTGCGCTTTCGCCCGGACCTGCATGATTGCGTGGACAGTCGAGCGGTTGCGGCGGAAGCCGTACTGACTATCTGCCAGGTCCGGGCCTACCCTCTCTAGGTGAGCCGTGATGCGATCCGCAATTACCCGCTCAAAGATCTTGTTGACCTCGTCCAACAGGACAATAGGCCTGAAGGACGAGGGTGTCTCTTCCGTGCGCCCTGGCTTCCTGAGTAGGACGAGACGACCCATCCTCCACCTGCGCGGAATGGTGGCCTGCGCCAGGCAGGCATCGAATGTCCTCCTCATGCGAACTTCCAGGGCGTCAAAGGCCAACGCCCAGATACGTCCGTGGACCCCGTCTAGTCCGGGGGCAACCTTCTTCGACCTGAGCCTCTCCATCACTCTCTCCAGCTCCTCCCGAGTGACTGGTGGGGGAGGCTCAGTGTCCGTCTCCTCCGGGAAAACTACTGGAGGTTGGTGGACGCCTCTTCTAGGGAAGAGGGCCCCAACGATCTCCTCCACCTTGTGTGGTGGGAGTGCTTGGGTCTCCGGGGGAGCATATGGGTGCAGCCTGTCGCGCACGAGTTTATACGGCCTCCCCCACGGATCCCCGTCAAGCAACTCCAGGAACTCCTTTCTGGCCATCTCGATGGAGTTTGCGATGGCCACCTGCATTGCCGTCTTTTTGGCTTTATACAAGTCATAGAGGCGGTCCTCCTCTGTCGGATCGCGGCGTCTCCTCCGACGATAACGGGCGTACCGGCGCCTCGACGAGACGCACTCGCTTCGCAGCTGCGCGATCTCGTCGTTCCACCAATACACCCGACGTCTGGAGGGGCGCGCTCTCACTCTGGTCATGGAGGCGTCACAGATGCGGGTCATGGCCACCCGCAACCAGTCCGCCTCCTCCTCCACACGTACTTCGCCCTCTGGAACGGGCAGCCACGACTGCACAATCGCGGCTTCCTCTAACATCTCCGGATCCAAACTCCGGAGGCTCCACCTGGGATATTCTTCGTTTGGGGCACGGTTGGTAAAGGCCCCATCTGATCGCCAGGCGGAGATCTCGAAGCGGATGTATCTGTGATCCGAGAGTGTCTCCTCATAGACCACGACTCCCCATCCGTGCACGCGATCCGTCAGAGAAGGACTCGCGAACGTCACGTCAATAATGGAACCTCCGTTCCACCTGACGCACGTGTCTTCCGACCCGCGGTTGAGGACGCAGAGGCCCATTTCTAATGCCCACTCATTGAGTCTCTCGCCCCGTGCGTTAGTCGTCCTGCTCCCCCAAGCAGGCGACTTGGCGTTGAAATCACCGCCAATCAGCATCGGGCGAGGATGTGTCCGGGTAACAAGCGCCCCTAACCGGACGAGGAACCCCTCGAACTGGGCCTGGGTCTTACGGGGGGGTACGTAGACCGAGACCACAGTTGTCTCGCCCAGTTGGGCCGCGACAAATCCATCGCCTCTCTCCACACTCCTAAAAGAGGGGACACCTGCTGCAGGCTTCCGCACAATCATCGCCGAGTCCGTTAGATCCCCCACACAGTCAAGACTGTTAGGGGGGACAAAATACGGCTCGGCGACCAGACCGACTCCAATGCCCCACTCCACCATGCTCTGCGAGAGGAGGTTCTGAGCTCTGGTGGAGTGGTTTAGGTTCGCCTGGATGAATTTAAGGCGAGACCTATCCATCGGTGGTCATTGGAGTGGCCACGTCGTTCGGCGCTGCCTCGTGCGCCGGTTGACCGGTCTGCGGCTGTGATGGGGAGTCTCCCGTGGCAGCAGCAGCTCTGCTTCCCGCTCTTTTGATTGGCCTGACGGCCGCAGCGCAGCCTTTAGTCCCCACTTTATGATCAGCTGGCTTATTGGCCAGCGCACAAACCGTGCAGTGTGGCTTCTGTGTGCACTGGCGAGCTATGTGCCCGAGTTGGCCACAGCTGAAGCACTGGCTGCTTCTGTCTACTTCCGCCCGGCAGCGGGCCCGGACATGGCCAGGCTCGAGGCACCTGAAACATCTCAGGGCCCTAGGCTGCAGGAGCTTCACCCTCACTCCGGACCACCCCACAACAACTTTGCGGCCGTCGGTCACCCTCTTGGCCGCCTCAACCGGAAGGCTGACCCAAATGGCGCCAACTCCGTTTTCGCTTTGGCGAACCTCTCCCACTCTGATGTCCCCAACGGGACATTCTCCTATGCGGGCCAGTGACTCGGCCACTTCCTCCTTTGTAATCGAGTCATCAAGTCCGGACACTCTAATGTCTGCCCGCTTGATGGCTCGGTTAATCATGACCCCGGTCTCGCCTCCGAACTTGGTCCTGAGGGCCTCAGCCAGGGCGTTCGCCCTCTCCCCACTGTCATGGCCCGGCACCTCCAGGACACGTCCTCCCGTCACGGACTTGCGTACGTTAAGATGGGGGATGCCCATGCTGTTCAAGTCGAGCTCCTCTTTGGCCCTCCTCATAACATCCGAGTAGGACAAACCCGCCTTCTGTGTGTCCTCACTCAGGAGCAGAGTGACCGCCGTCGTTTTTGGAGGGCGAAGCTGAGGCTGCCGCTTCTTCTTCGCCTTCTTCTTCTTCTTTTTTGGCTTCTTGGCAACCGGCTGACTAGGCTTGGCGCCTTGTGGGCCGCGCTTGACTTTGCCGCCCTTGCCGACCACCGTAAAGTCTCCGCCTCTGTCTTCCTCCTCTCCTTCCCAAGGATTGACCGGCTTCTTCCCCCCTTTAGCCTTGTCCTTATCCTTGCTGCCCTCTCCCTCCTTTTCAATCTTCCTCTTCTTCTTTCTCTGCTCGAGCGGGCGCTCCTCTTCAGGAGTCCGTTCCCTCTCGAGACCTTCCTCTCCCTCGGGCCAGTCCGGATCCGTCACGGCCGGGGGCCGCGGGGCTTCCCGGCCGTTCACCTTGTCTGAGGCCAGGGGCGGCCTCAAGCGCGGCTCCGGAGGAAGCAGGCTCTTGAATGGAGCCAGCCTCACGTCGAGCACCTTGCCGACGGCAAGCAGGACTTGCCGCTCGATGACATCTTCCTGGGGCGCTGGAGTCGGCTCTGGCGGGGGGACTTGTACTTCTCCTCGCCGCGCTGCGCCCTTGGCAAGCTCCGCTCTAATTTCATCAAGCTGCCTTCTTAGCTCCGCGTTCTCGGACCGCAACCTTTCCACGTCCGACTGGAGCTTAGCAGTCTCGCTGGTCACTGTTCTCTTCCGCATGACATCGAAGGCAAGGGTGAGCTCCTTCGATGCCAGCTTAAGAGATTTGACGTAGGTGCCTTTGAGATAGCCCGACGTGTCCGCTACCTTGGTGATGAGGCTCGTGTATTTTTTCACCACGTCCTCCACCTCTAGCACGGCCTGCTCCTCGCTGACCGCCAATGATGACTCTGATAAGCGAGTCGTCCTCGTTCTTGGGAGGCCGCCTCTGGCTTCTTCCAGGAGTTCTTTCTCCGCCTGGAGTTCCATGGCCTCCCTTTCCACCCGCAAGAGGTCCTCTTTGGCTTTGGCTAGACCCACATATTGGCCAGTAGTGGGCGGCCGACCTCTGCTTCTACGGGGTGCGGAAGCACCCGACCCCGCTTTCGAGGCGCCACTCGAGCAACTCCCTGAGTGCGCACTCGCATACCTCCTCTTGCGCCCAGAGGCGCTCGATGCGACCGACACCATGCTCTTGTCCGACTCGTCGCTTGAGTCGTCCGCATCCTTCTTACTTCTATCTACAGTTCGATCGTCCCGGTACTCCCTATCATGTTGTAGCTTTCCCTTAGCAATCGCACTGTTCACCTCCCTATCTTTCATCTTTTGGGTTTGTTTTTTAGTTTTTGATGACATTCCTATTTTAGTCCCACGAGTATGGGGGAAATAAACCGTCCACCCGGGCAGTGCCCCCTGTACCCGGGTAAGCCTAGCATAACCCGTCAGAGGGTTGGCCGGTACTCTGACGGGGGTCGCACTAGAGACTGACATACCCTTCAGCCATGCATCCCCTCACGGTGCGCCGCCGCTTGGGATTAGGAGTAGTTTTTTATAGAGGTTGTCCTCCTCGCGGCCCGGCCAATAAAGGCAAGACCCTCGGTCCGGGCCTGCAGCCGTGAGACATGACCACAGACGCCGCAGGCCGGGTTACGAGCTCCTTGACGTTTGCCAACAGACGCCGTACGAAGAAGACATCAACGACGAATCCTACCACAAGAATCAACAAGTAAGCACCCTAAACATTACAGGTGATCCAAGCAGATGACATCGAAGAAGATGGAGCTTCTCCGCACGACGACTGATGACCTGCCCGACGGTATGGTAAGTACACGCCGGACACGTCTCCACCCCGGGGAAAGGAAATGACAGGTAAGGATTTCAGGTAAAGGAGAGCGGAGGGGAGCAACGAGAAAGGTAAGGATTAACTGGGGAAGGAGTAACGAGGCCCTTCTCACTCCTCTTCTCATTCGAGAAGAGATAGCGAGACAGGGCAGGCAAGGAAGAAGGAAAGGTAAGGTGGGAGGAGGAGGGGGCTGACTGACTGCACCGGCGAACCGATGGGCGATGGGGTCGTCACGTCCCGACGCCGGGATTCTACAGGCTTGAACACATTTAATTTTTTTTTTGCTACTGAATGTAAGCATTATTTATGATAACGTGAAAGCACTTACACTTAAAAATATATTAGGTCCTTACATATGAAATTGGCGTTTTGTATGGGAGGAACAAAAAGTCGAATATTTTTTAATATAATATATTTAATTAATCAAAGTATGAACCATTATTTTCTATGCACTTTTGCCATCTCATAGGTAGTTCATTGATCCCTTTACTAAAAAAACCAGTCGGACGGGAATCAATAAAATCTTTGAAGGCGATTTGGACTGCCCCATCGGAGTTGAATTTTTTCCCTTGTAAGAATCCAAATTTCGAAAAAAATGGTAATCTGTTGGAGCAAGGTCCGGGGAGTACGGAGGATGTCTTAGACTTTCCAATTGAAGCTCTTCTAATTTAGTAGCCGTCTGTTGCGCAGTGTGTGGTCTAGCGTTGTCGTGAAGCAGCAGTGGCGTGGAGCGATTGACCAGCCTAGGTTGTTTAGCCGCTAGCTTTTCCATCATGGTTTGCAATTGCTGACAATAGACATCAGCCGTAATAGTCTGGCCAGATTTGAGAAAACTGTAATGAACAATACCGGCACTAGTCCACCAAACGCTTACAAGTAACTTTTTTGGGGTTAATTTTCGCTTGGGGCAGGATTTGGCTGGCTGGCCAGGATCCAACCATTGCGCTGAGCGCTTCCGATTATCGTAAAGAACCCATTTTTCATCACAGGTAATGATTCGGTTTAAATACCTTCATTATTGTGCCAGTTTAGTAATGTAACGCAGCAGTCGACGCGCGTTTGCCGGTTTGCTTCAGTCAATTCGTGAGGTACCCACCTTTCAAGCTTTTTAATCTTCCCAATTTGCTTCAAGTGAATTAAAACAGTTTTATCACTAACATCGCAGCCTGCAGCTAACTCGGACGTGGTTTGGGATAGATCCGCTTCCACAATAGCCTTCAACTCTTCATTATCAACTTGAGTCTCAGGCCGTCCACGGGGCTTGTTCTGCAGGTCGAAATTTCCAGAACGAAAACGTTGGAACCAAAAACGAACTGTGTTTTCTTTTGCAACACGACCGCCATACACATCATTCACCCTTCGAGTTGTTTCCGCAGCACTAGTGCCACGGCGAAACTCGTACTCGTAAATAATGCGATATTTTAAGTTTTCCATTTTGTAAAATGAGTGACGCAAACAGAAAAAAACAGAAGAAAAAAACAAATGAATGACGATCATCGAAGCACAAATACATGAGTCTATAGCTGTACAAATTTGAATTTGTAATTCCTTACCAAAGAGGAGAAATTTGTGATTAAAGTGGCCAGTACGAAAAACGCCAATTTCATATGTAAGGACCTAATATTTAGGACTATAATACGATGAGATAATGTATTCATGTTTGTCTGCTTTAATAATATTCAATGTTAATGTATCAATATCGTTTATATGACGTATGGTTTGAAGTTAAATAAATTAAATGACTGTGTTAATTAGACAAAAATGATATATTAGATTATTTTTATTGTTAACTAGCTGTCCCGGCAGACCTTGTTCTGCCCTATTTCTCTAAAACAAAGTCACATTGTTTTTTTTAATGTTAATAGTTTCCCCTGTCGGCTGTTTTTTAAAAATTGTTTGAAGGAACCTGGCCTTAATGCTATATGTATAAAAATGGACAAATATTGACATTAATATTTATACGTCACTCAATAATTGTTTTGCCTTCTCGGAACCCGTCTACTAACATTTAAACTTTATGGTATGGTGTTAAAGTTCAAATTGACTTATAACAAATCTTTTGTATGAGAATATAGAAAAGTGGTGTTTTTAGACTTTTACAGACATTTTTTTAATTTTTTTCTCCGTAATAACCATCCCCAGACTTCAACAAACACAAAAATAGAAATCAGCCAAATCGGTTCAGTCGTTCTCGAGTTTCGCGCTTATCAAGACATTTTGTGATTCATTTTTATATATTTGATATTGATTATTTATTGATTATTTAATATTGAACAATGGTAAAATAAAATTAATTTAATTATAATTAATTTTGGGGCTCTAGTAATACGCTTAAGAGTAAATAAATATAAAATGTATCTGGTAATTACGAAACGGACTTGAATAATTAATACGGGTTTTAATAAATTTCATGTTATTCGTGTAATGCTAGGAAAACTTAATGGTAATTGTTAGTATTGTTTTTCGGGTTTGACTAATTAATCCCTTAACCTTTTTACTGTCGTAACCCGTTTGTTCCGCTAACAAAAGATTGCCTAATTATTTCAATTGTAATATCCACTCAGTCCTTAATGTAACATTGGGGCAGAATTCTGAAATAAATGTAAAAACTACCCAAAACAAAGGTCTTTATTGCTAAAGTTTAAGCATTTTAGAGCCTCCAGGTACATTTAATATTCGTTAAGTAAGTTCTTTATTTTGAAATAATTTACTCTATGTTGCAATTAAAGAAGTTTTCATAATCATACTCGATAACTCTTTAGACCTTGTCTTGTCAAAATATACAAACCTAGGGTACGTAACTTTATTATGAACCTAATGATCATATGGTGTAAAGAAGAGCAATAATCAATTATTCGAGTTTTTACAAATTAACAGTATAATCTGAATGCATTGTAAACGTAAGAATTTTTAAAAAACTAAAATTAATTATCTACGCGGTGTCACAAGGGCGTAGATGCTATAAATTGGTTGAAGTATAAGTCAAATACAAAACCATTTTAAAGTAAATGTTACCTCAGCTTATACAAGCCAATTTAAAGTTCAGCAGTTGCGATAAAGCATCGGAGTGCAAACAACGTAACCATTGTATTATGCTAGGTTGTTGAGGAACGTCACTCTGTAAGGGATTCGCATATGGGTCTGCGGAGTTTGGAGTAGTGTTGCCACCTCCACACAAAAAAATCCCTCTGTAATCCCCCTTGGACGTACTAAGATAGAACTATCAAAAATTGTGCCATAAACGCTTACAACACGTCCGCTCACTTAAGCGTAAATTAGAGATTTCATCTGCTATAGTCACATCCGCGATATTTATTGAGTAATATTTACAAAAATAACGTTGGATTTTTAATAAATACATTAAGTTTGACATATTAAAGTATTACATTCATTTGACTTGTTTATTTTTAAAGCAACCTGAACAAATTTTATCGAAATAAAAAATAAAGATAAAAAAAGAAATATCACTGAAATGTTATGAACAATAGTAAACAAGTAATGTTAGCTATTGAGTTTTATTTGAAACTAAAAAACAATAAAAAATGTATTTAAGTCAGTTTATGAGGTCTGAAATCACCGTTTCCATTGGACCCATATGGCGTCTCGCAACCTGACGTTTATTATTCTTTATATTATAATAATATATCTAGTGCATCTACGATATTAAAATAATATCTTATATTTTTGTTTTAATTTTGTCCTAAATGAACAGGTTTAAATCTCCTAATAATTATAAAAAAATTGTCACGCTAAATCATTGTCAGCGTGAGCAGAGTAATATACGAAGTGTACCCACTTTGTTATATGATTAAAACACTGTCCAATACGACCATTAGCGAAGTTGCCTGCCGTTCTCAGTTCAAAATGGTTAACAATAACGTTCCTATTTTCACAATTAAAATCCTTAAACATAGGGATGTCGTCTTTAAGTTGGCGTTGCTGGTTTAGCCCGGTATCGATTTTCCGTAGTCTGTAGAGGAGTGAGGGGTAGGGAGGCATCTCAGCTGAGCTCCCCTTTTCCCCTGAAAACATAAACACGGTCCCTTTGCTCTGCCCGAGTCTCCTCAGGATCGACATCCGACGAGGTGAAATAACGACACTGAATATTTATGAAGCTCCGTATCAGGGATTAAGATTTGACTTTTTTAGGTCATCAATCCGAAGGACATTTGTTATGAAATATGATGAAGGTGACCTAATGATCTGTGAACTTTATAGTTTTCTGATACTTTTTAACATACTTAGTTGGTAAAGGGATTTATTATATCTACTTTCAGAATTAAACATAATCTTGGGTTTATTAAAACACGACGTTTAATTTAAGTACTTATTTAATTAGTGTTGTATATTGAACTAAGATTTATTTTAATTTGATTTTTGTTGTGTAGGGTATTGACCGATTTGATTATGGGGATAAGGTACTTAGTGAGTTTTGTGATGGATAGGCTTTCGGTATTGCGTTCAACCACACCATGTTTTATTGGTGGACACTTCGTTGCGACGTTTTTGAATGAATGCGCCGGTACTAGTGATCCGCGCGGCGTATGTTTGCACGAATCGATTATTAGTGAAGCGAATGGCTGCAAAGGATTAACACAAGCCGTAATATTCTATATCACTGAAAAGCACCATTATACAATTCATTAAATTTGTAATGAATGGTACATGATTCATACATTTGTGGTGGTAGGGCTATTGCCGAATTGGGTCAAGACCACAGCACAGAAGTGTAAAAACCGTCGGTTTGGTCTGTCGCGTTACGGGATTAGGTTGTGTATATTCAGTAACTCATGTAACTAGAGAACTTTGGTCGTGGTATATATGGGCCGACATAACGAAGGAATCTCAATAGGTTTTCGTTCTTTGATAGTCGCTTTCGTTTTTGGGCTACGCTGTACTTACCATCAGGTGCGCTGTAGTCACTTTATCAAGCCAGTGTAAAATATCTTTTGTCCCACCAGATGTGTTAATTATACAAGAATCACATTTGAAGGGAAGAAAAACAAGTAGCAGCTAACTTAAAAAACTACAAAACAAAATTGATGTATGTATAAGTGTGTGTCAATGTGAGTGTGTGTGTTTCTTTGTGTGACTAAAAAATGTAAGTGTGTTTTGTTAAGTTAGTGTAGGTAGTCGCCTGGATTCTTATGTTCCCAGTTTCAATTTTAGTAAAGCTAAATACGACTATGACCAGCGTCACGAAATAAAAATTTTCTTATTTAAAACAAAAACTTTTTTTAATTCTATTTGTTTAAGGAACTTTTACGTGTGTACGTATGTAGCCCCATCGTACCCTAATACCGAAATACCTAACATATGACATATGGTGCCATTGATCTGAACAGGCCAGACGCCTCATCAGATAATAGTCCTGTTAAGATTTTGTTAAACATCCCGATGTCAAGTCTGGTCAGACCAAAGGCACTCACAAACTCCTCTCTCACATATTCAGATCGGACACATACCATCAACAAATGGTGGATATCATCTATGAAAACAAAATCTTTGATTTCCTAATCTAATGGCCTTCTCTTTTTTACTGCATATTGCGAAGAAGTGGAATTCGCTTCCTAAATCTGTTTTTCCAGCATTCTACGACATGGGAATCTTCAAAGAGTGAGTGAATAGGTATCTGTTGGGACGGATAGCGCGCTCCATCATTAGCCTCATCACATTCATACGGGTAAATCCAGGATAAGCACACATACCTGTTTATTTTTTATTTATTTATTTTTTTTTACACTGACACGGCACAGTGACTGCACCAGACCTGATGGTAAGCTTGGTGCAGTCCAAAAAAACGCCAACGACTATCGAAAGGTAAGAAAAAACCCATCGGTAGTCGCAGCGATCATGCCGGCCCGCACAAATATCTCTTCACGTTACGCTTAAAGGATCCTATATCATAGGATGGTGGGAACACGCTCGCCGGAAGACCATTCCACAGTCCAACGACACGGCAAAAGAAGGAGTTAGAGAACCGCTTAGTCCTAGCCGGGATGTGAGATACCGTATAGCTGTGACACCGCAAACCCGCGCGCGTGGTCTATTCAGGAAGGGAGAGGGTGGAACAAGGTTAAACAACTTTTCAGAACACTCACCATAATACAGACGGTAGAAAACACTTAATGAGGCAACATCTCTTCGCAATTGGAGCGATTCAAGATGTTCAGAAACGTCTAGATCGCTCACTATGCGGACAGCCCTACGCTGCAACCTATCCAGGGCATCAAGCAAGTACTGGGCAGACCCATCCCAGAGATGCGAACAGTATTCCATACAAGGCCTGACCTTGGCCTTATACAATAGATACAAAAGATCAGGTGTGAAAAACCGACGCACTCTATTCAGGATACCAAGTCTACGTGAAGCTCGTATATATATTTTTTTTTAATTAATCTGATTCTTATGTAAAAGATAAATCCTATTTAGTGCTGTATTGCTTCAATTTCATTCAATCAAATTCATTACTAAAATAAATTATATTGTTTTTTTAATTTTTTTAAGAGTAAAGTTAGTAAGAGTAAAGTAAGAGTTAAGGTTTAAGATTTGAGGTTTTAAAAACTAACAAAGCTTAAAAATAATACCTAAGATAATAATTATTTCCATTATTACTGTTTTTATAAAAAGCAAGAAATAAGAATATTTGGTTTTGTTTGATTAAATTTGCCTTTAGCTAAAAGTAGAATATACCACGTAATTGGATTCAAACTGAAACATTTCGCAAAAGAAGTCGAGAGCAAAAGCAAGAAAAATTATTCTAATAATATAAATGTATATGGTTAGAAAAAAACGTTTCGCCGTTTTTGGAAAATCAAGGTCTGAGAAGATAAAACTGCCATCAAAAGTTTGTTTGAAAATTCGTCACTTTTGAAGACCGCAATATGAAAATTAACTTTTCTTTTTTTTTCTGTTGGGAATTAAAAATACGAAACTATGTGTTTTGACAGTTTTCGAAAATAAATCCCCAAGTTGGTAAATTATTTCTAATCTGGCAGCCCTGGGGCATTCTAGCTATTACCTTATAAAATTACCTTTAACGTTGAAATCCCAGTCTTTATATTATAATCCCGTGTAATATGACTGGCTAGACACATAAAACGCGGTCGGAGTCCGATTTAAAGTTAACTGCGATCATTTTATCCAATATTTATATGCGCATTTGTTCCTAAGAGAGTTTTACTGGATTTTCATAACTCTTTGCCTTTATTAAATATTAAAATCATAAATAAAAATCAAGGGTTAAATGTACCTACATTGCAAATAATATTCGCTATACCTAATGCAATTTCTATTTCGAATTGAACAAGAATTAAAACAAGCACAAATTGGATTCGCACTCCGAGGACTTCGTACAAATCTAGGCGGCATCATATCTAAGCGTTTGTTGCGCGCAGAGATGGGCAAAATGTAATCTGATTAATGATTAATGATTACAAAATGTAGTCGTTTTTTTAATTTTCTTGCTCTGTAATCATGATTAAATCCATTTAAAACATTAAGAAATGATAAACGTGTATACAATCTGGGATTTTGTAGTGTTTAAAACATAAATAAGCGAAATGCAGTCATATTAATGGTAAAAAACGTAAAATGTAATCGTTAATCATTTTCATTAATCTGATTACATTTTGCCCATCTATTATTATTATTATTATTATTATCTATTTTTTTTGTGCGTGATGAGTTCCCATGCATCGTTCTAAGACATATGAGGTGAACGAGCGGTGACTTTTGTACCATTCTTCGCAAATCCCTCGCAGAGTTAAAAGAGGCAGGCCTGAAGAAGGTTAGACGTGTGCTGAGGAAGGTGGCATCGTCGTACTCTTGGCCCCGTTAGACGGATCGGAGGAATACCCTGGTAGTTTTAGTGAGTAAGAATCTGACGCACCAGAGCCAATGCTTTCACAGCAGCTTTGACGATTTCCCTCAGGTCACCAAAAAAGGGTTCCGTACACTTAAATCTTACCTTGCCGTTGGTAAATGGGTCTCCTCACACATCATACAATCATATCAATATACGTCATGATCCTTTTACCGACTGCAAATACACTATAATCGTAAAAACAATTTTTTTTTTATTTTAAGTACAAATTTACGGTTCCCGGGGTTTTTGTGATCTTAGGTGAACGGGAAGCACCCTGTTAGTTTGATGTCCACATAAAAACAATAAAAAATTCAACATAAGCGGACATATCTTTTGATCGCATTGACCTAGAAGCATTATTATTTTAGGACCACAGTTATCTTATCTTATCTATCTTATCACAGTTAAGTTATCTTACACCTTTTTTTTTAGTAACCCGGGGGAAATCCCTAAGGACCTCAGAGGGCGGTGAGGGCCGAGGGGACCGACTAAAACCCCCGGGGTATTTCTCCTACTCGTCTGCTGGTGCCAAGGGCACAGCATTGGCCACATCCTCGGCACCCGGCGAAAGTTACCTAACACCTAGATAATTCATAATTTTAATATAAGTTTCCTTTTTTGTGAAGACAGGAACTGAGGCATCGCTTTATAGTACTTTTTCCTGGAAATGTTTTTTTTATAGCCCCTATATCACCATACAAAGCCTGGGTGCAAGATTTTACGAAACACTCTATATTAGTATACAATATTAAATGCACATTTGTATGGAATTTGACAAGAAAGGGTGGGAGAAGTAATTTCCGTCCCTGAAAAAGACACTGAGCTGCTTCAGTCTACTTGTGACCAAGGCCTGTGTAACCAGATCGAAACGTCGAACCAAAATAAAAAGTATGTTTCTTCACGCGTAAGACTCGTTGTAGTTTTTATAATGTATAATAATCTCTCTCAAATAATCCTGTAAGGTGAACACCAATACTTCAATACTATTTGATATTTTCAAAGGGGAAACTTTTGCGAGAAGCAAATAATTCTCGAAAAGATTCCCTCAGGACCTCAAAAAATAATTATTCTAGAAAATAGGAATGAAAAATAACGTGAAATCACTAGTGATCTAACAGTGAGAAATGATATCTCGCGTATTGAGACCGAGAGAACACTATGACAACACTACGTGTGCGAAAGAGAATAAGATAATAGCATGCACGTCCGCTGTTATTATTTATTCCACAATTACAAGAAAATCCAAATACCTCACAAAAAAAAAACTATGATTATTTAATATATGTATATATTTCTGAATTGAATACTTGATGAGTTCTATGAATATCAAAAAATCAAAGCTGCTAAAAACAAAACTGTCACGGTTGTTTCATTTCAAAGGTCCATTTGAATGCCCAAGCTGATACGCAGCGCGGGCTATTGACGTTTATCTTTATAAAGATGGCTTTCTGAAATACTTTTTAGAAATTTGAATTACGCCTCTGGGAGTATTCCAAAAAGGGACTTTATAAAACAGATCATTTCATGTAATTACGAGATTTCTCATTCATTTAAATATCATTATTTTTATTTAATTCGGTTACTTTTATGTCTATTACTTAAGTTTCGTTGGGGAGTAGGTTTTTTAATTACAAGTTGTAGATGTGTGTTTTAAGTGTGTATAACTGTGTTTAGTACCCACATTACAAGCGCAAACTTGGTTTTGGGCTAAGAATTTGTGTGTAATTATCCCTATAAAAAAATACAAAATAAATCTTGATTTAGTGGACATATGTAACCATTATAAAAATCTTAGATTAAGCTTCGTTGATATTTATTTAGAATAAAATTATATATGTGCATATAATTTCTTAAATGTTATTAATTATTGTACGTTGTAAAATATTCTACGAATTGTAAAAGTTAAAAATATTGTTTAGGAATAATATTTCTCATTTCATCCATCCGGAATATAACAACAGACGACAGGAAATGAAAAGCCTGGGAAATTTTATCGAAACGGGGCGGAAATCATGATCGGATCGCTGTTTCGAATGTAAACAGAGTAATATTAAATGACAAATTTAATTGATTGAACATAAGCATTAAATTCATTGATATCGAACGATAAAGCAGGTAACCTACATAGCTCGGCCTCTCTGGGTTCGTAAATATATTTTTCTATAAAATGAAATTTAAAACCGGCTGACGTTGGTCACAGAGAAGGAATCTATTAACCCAGTTATGGAGTGTGTTCGAGCCTGTTTAATTTGCAAAATATATGGCGTAATAAAAATTCAGTAATTATTGTAATGTTTTAAAGTCTAATTGTATATGTAAGTGAGTTCGTCTTAATGGTAGTATGCCTATGAAACTGCAGTACCAGATGTAGCTATGTAGCAAGCAAAAGATTGATTTATATAGATTTACATGAAACGTATTTCGATACGTGTTTCTCTTATACCGACTCAACCAAGAGCAACATATTACACTTGATGAAAAGAATAGAGTACCTATCTCAAGAATGTCAATGACTGCCAAGGGACTAGATCTCATCGATAGTTACCGTCGTCATGCCGGCCTAAATGTACCACGACTAAAAGTCTCTATTTACTCGTATTTGAACAACTGAAGGCACTATAGCTGATCCCGAAACGCGACAATCCGAAACGCGTATACCTAAGTGGATATTGAAATACTTGTATATTGTCATATTTTTTAAATTTGGGATTCCCGAGTTGTAGTTTCCGAACATATAGTATTTTCTAAGGATGCGCGGACAACACAAAAGTATTAGTTTTTCTTTAAAGTCTACGAATAAACTATAAATTTTAATATTTTATAATAATAATATATCGTTACATTATCCTTTATGGAGTGAGCAGAGATAATTTAGTGGCTGTATCGGCTTTGCACTTATATGTCGTGCCCAACGTGACCAGTAGCGCAGCTGATCACCGTTTTCATGGCACTCACAGACGACATTTCTATTAGATATCATGGTGGTTTCCTCACTCCCTTTTCCTTCACTGGTCAGCATGTGGTGCGTAAATTCTTATATAATTTGGAATAACCCAGAAGTACGTGCCGGGATTCTAATCTACGACCATTCCCGTTGCCACGCATGGAAACCAGTCAATTACCCACCTGGCCGCCACAGCCACAATATTTATTAAATAAAAATTAATATTTATATATAATAAAATAATAACATTTGTAATATAATATTCATATTTTATATTATATAAAGATATAACTTAATCTTTTATCAATTTATTCTCTCACTATTATCATTGTTTTTCTCCTATAAGTTAGCCATTTTAATAGTGTGAAAAAGATGGAACTGCTTTAAATGCCTCTGGTGTTATAATTGCACTTCCGTTCGATTAGTATTAAAGTTAATCATATGTGGCATACTCACTATCTATTTATTTATTTCTGTCCTTAACATTATCTATTTTCTAATTCTTTATACTATACTGACCTATAACTAACAACTATTTTAAATAGCATTATTATATCTTCACTTATTTATCTAAGTAATTTTATCAAAACAATTCATACTAACACACTTGATATTTATTCTTTAATATCGTGTCGTGCGATGGTAACGGCGCTAAGCCCAAGAGCTGCGGGATACCGGGCGCGCGCGGGGGGATTGTACATGTACACACGACGCGAGCGCCCGCGCACCCGGCAAACAGTCTCGCTATCTCATTCGACGCACATCCACGCACCACTCGCTCGCTATTTATAGTTTTCGCCCGCATTGTTATTTTTGTGTTTGTTATTTATATTATTGTGTCGTGAACTTTACTTCTACTTGGACTATCTTACTTGTGCTTTACTATTTCTACTAGACTTTGTACTGTGCTTCATTAAACGCTATCTACTTGCTGTCTGGACTTCTTCATTTCATTTCTTCATCATCTCATCTCTATCACGCTATCCTGCGCTTTAGCCTACGGTAGGTTTACTTTATACTTCCTGCATACCTACCACGCTAAACATATTTCATACAGGAGTGTGTTTAAGTTGTGACGGACAGAGGCAAGGGTGGTGTTATTATTGGAGTATGTTGTGTCAACTGTCTTAGGGAGTTTGAAAACAAACTTCTTTGGGAGTAATAGTTGTAATGACGAAGTAACGTTAATACTTCGGAGTGACTCTTAATTGATGTACCTTAGTTGTAAGTCCACATTAATTCTTGCCCTCGTTTTCTTTGCTTATTAGTTAAGAGGTAATTTAAGTTGGCAGAGAGAGATTCATTTGCTCCTTAGATTAACTTGTTCCTTTATGAGAAATCTCATGTTTTGTGTGTTTAGGTAGACTTGGAAGATTTTAGTAAAGTTAGAAATTTTAATAGCCGGCGATAAAATCAGTATTGTGGACTGAACGATAATTATAATTCAGATAAAAAAGTACTTTTAACAAGGCAGGAGAGAAATTTATTACCACCCCTTATCAACTACGTTTCTAAAATAAAATTGAAAGAATTATACGATAGTTTTAAAATCTTACGTTTGTTTTACATGGATGTTTGTATAATGATTTACAGTAACAGTAGCATATTTATGTATGTCTTATAATAATGATTAAGGCACTTTCCTATTTTATGACACAGAAGCGGCTACTAACTAGGTTTGCGATGTATCGCTCTACAATTGTAAGCTTGACACGCCACCTGACACCGCTGAGCAGTAAAGTATATCGGAGGCCTCTCTGTACATATACAATGGTACATCAAAATCTGACAGCCGCTGAAGGGCTGCCGCTGCTCTACAATGTCTGCCAGACACAGAACCATTTTTTTGGTAGCCTGGGGAATCCGTTATTGACCGTTAGGGGGCGGTGATGGAGGCCCCCCGTTTGTAGGACTCGCACCGACTAAAACCCCTGGGGTGTTCCAGCTTCCATCTACCGGGATCGAGGGTACGACTGGGGCCTTATCCGACTAGACGTGCAGCCTTGGCCAGGCCTCCACTTGCCAGAATCAGAACTATGTCTTTAGGTCATCTAAGGTGCATTTGTCAAACAATATGCTTCACATGTTCGTTAGAAAATTACATGTTGAGAATAATGTCTTGTTTCGTGGTGTCGTCATATCTTATACATCTCTGAATATTTTCTTATGTGAAATGAAATGTATTTATTACGCCATAACTTACAAAAACTAAGAATTTAAAAACAGTGACACAAACAGTATACAGAAACAAAAAAAAAAATACAAAAACATACAAACATGGCGAAAATGGGCCCTCCATCATGTGTTTGGTGTTCACGTAATACAGTTGATAAATTATATTATGATCGTCTTTTGGGTTCTTTTTTCATGTATATTATTGCCATAGTTTTGTAGCAATGCGTATACACATAGTTACTTACATGCCTATATATTATATAATACATACGTTTATCGTAATTCATAGATACTTTTTAAAGAAAGTAGGTAAACATAATCACTCCCACCATGACTTATCCGAAATAAATCTTCCAAGATGATCATTAATCAACCATCTATAAATAACTTTCCTTGCGTAGAACGTGAATTCGCAAAACTCCCTACCAAATTGTTAGAGGAGTTTTCCGGGAATATCTTTTTTAAGCAGTAAATAGTGAAGGCGGCAAGTGTATCAGACCTTTCCACGTTTTCAGCAGCATGTTGGAGGGTCACGTTTTGTCAAAGTTTCCTTAAGAAAATTGTCACCCGGTAGAGCCAGTCCTAACTTATTATAGTATAAATACTTTTTTATGTTTCGCATTCAAGAACACGTTATTATTCAATATTTATTATTTTAAACCACATTTCTTTGATTATTTTCAATTATAGCATTTCTTACGGTTTACATACAATAACATACGATACGGTTTACGTTCTATTGATTTTTTTAAAAATTACTATTTATTTATCCTTTAAATTAATATTTTTAATTTATAGTTAAAGTGCATAATGTCATTATGTTTACCATTTAATAAAATATAGATTTTTGTACTTAGTTCTAAAGTAGAAATCTATTAAAAAATATATGAAAAGTTTAATATACCTATATATACCATATATATAGTATATTTGTTTAGTTTGTACTATTTCACATATTTATTGGAGAGTCAGTGTTTAACTACGAACTTCGTCAAGTTAAGCTTAACATTCTAAGTGAAAACACTAGAGGAATTTGTAATTAATTAACTAAAATATAGGCAATATGATAAAGGATAGTCTTCACTCAAGTTACTTCGATATAAATAATGTAGATGAATCTTAATGTAACATGACATGTCGGTCCAATATTAATGGGTCTGCATTTGGTAATTTCTCGACGTTTTAATGTTACTGGATCCTCGCACGCTTGTATTAAGTTTCTGTTTTAATTTATTTGCGTTTGTTTGTACTCTTTTAGTTATTAGGAGTATAATGACCTCAGAAATATTGTTATAGTTTTAACCCAATAAAATGAATTATAATATTCGAGTAAGATGTGACATCAGGTGCTTAAAAATAAAGCCTTGATATAAAAAAAAAACTTTTTTACGTTCTAACGATGTTTTAAAGGAATTTGTTATAAAATAATTAATATTATATAATTTCTAAGTTAGGGTTTTAATGAGTCTATATTCAACAATAATTAACATTTTTACAAATTATGTAACCCTAGTTGAACATATATATTATTCTTTTAATAGCCATATTGTTCATATTTTAATTATAAAATATGTGGAGTCTGATGGAAACCTGAAGTTCAATACGGTTTTAGTATTATTTACATTGCTAATAAGGCCATACGATACAATAGATTTATTTGATAAATTAGCTTTTACACAACTTTTTCAATAGTTAAAATATGTTCCAAATAATTAGTGTATTAGTGTTAAACTGGTATATCGAAAGCAGTAGCAGCAGGCAGCAGCAGCGATATTGCTCACAGCAACCAGGGCGACTTGTTTCTACAGATTTTTATGGAGGGTGTTTAATGAAACAGCAATGTTACTGCTATTATCGACATAGCGGCGTTATGTTTATCAGTTAGTTTTAAAGGCAAAATCAACATATATTTACTAGCAATTAAGACTTTTTTTATAATGTGAATAATAACACGTTTTTTTTATTTATTTATAAGATTATATCCAATTAGAGTAATAAATTCCAAAACGACCGTAATATTATGTACTTTGAAATTGTTAAACGAATTAATTTTAAAATTTCGCAAAATTTATGAAGCCATTTAATAAATGTTTTATTAGATTTTAGGTTGGATTCATATTTTTTAATTTCAAGGAATTTTCAATGCCTCTATATCACAAACACGCTTTTTTCCAGTAAATCTACCTAAAAAGTGTTTTTGATTAAAACTCGGACTTGTTCGTTATATTAATTAATTTTAGTAAATTCTATTTGAATAAGTTAGTTGTTTTTCGAATTAAATAAAATTTAGTTATTCAATTATCACTGTTTATAGCTATCTATTTGTTATTAATGTCTATGATTTATATTAGCCACTAATGACTAATATTTTTTTTTTTTAAATAAATCATTATTCTCAGTGATTTGCTTCTTCGTTATATCAGCTATAGGGCGTCCTGTCCACTTCTGAACTTAGGGCGTTTTCTAATATTTTTCAGAACAACTAAATAAAAGCGGCTTGCTTTCTGTGTCATCCTGCGATCTGGAACAGGTAATCTGGTCCACCATATTAAAAAAAAAAACAAATCAGAAAATTATATCACTGGATTTCACATCGAGTCTCTTTGTGTTTATTCATCTTTTGACATAAATTCACGTCTAAGCTCACGGGTTCTCGAAAACCTTCGCAAGGTGAAAAGGACCCATTGCATTATTTATGGATGAATTTTCTACAGTGAGTGCTGTAAATATTTTTCTTTGACATTTACAGTGACATTCTGTAAAAGTGCCAGGATCGGTTGTCATGAGAATTTATTACGTAATACTATCATTGATCAGTTTCATATATTTTTGTCTCTGGTATACATTTTTAGACTATACTTTGTGTGTGTTTGTGTGACCTTGTAAGACAGAAAATATATATTTTTGAATTTAAAACATTTATGTTGCTATTTTTAAGAAAATAAACAATTTTGATAACACATTTAAGATGAGTCATTAATGATACATAGTAATGAATAAAAAGAAGTAGATTTAGTCTTGCTCATACGAATTATTTTCAGTTTTTCTAAAATAGAATTTTATGGATTTCTTTCTAATTTTTTTGTTTTCTGAAGATACAATTAAAATCAAATGTGTTACCATGGCAACAGTATTTAATAAAGTTTTCTTTATCCCTGTCGTCCGAACGATCTGAAATAGGAGTCTTATCTCACTGATGATAGCTTAAAATGAAAATATGTGTTTCATCGTCGAAGATTGTGTTATAAACATTTTCCCTTTATCTCAGACATAAACATGTTTATTGAAATACAACTATTATTATACTATAATCTTTCTTTTACCTTCTTTTGTCAATACCTCATCTGTATCACCTAAAGCCGGACATCAAAGGATAATTTATAAAAGAAAATGTTTCTTTGTAAGACAATTAACAATCTTTTAAGAAGATTTGATGATTTTTTTTAAATCCTATAGTTTCGAAAACTGTTCCTTCCACGCAAAGATACCAACTTTACATCTTTATAATATCTGGGTATATATGTATATAGCATCGTAACGTCAAAAGTGTCTAGTTGATTTTTATAATCCATTTAAATGTTATTGCAATTTACATAGTGTAGATATAAGAAAATTATCTTCAGTAATAACAATAATATAATTCTGGAATAAAAGGATTTTGTAATAACCAACTTTTACCACTACACACAACTAAAGATAAACTATGTTTTGAAATACGAATCATAATGATTAAAATTTAGTAGAAATTTTCATTATTAAATTATTCAAACAATTCATGAACTTCTCGCGATTTAAACTTCAAAACTATCTTAAAGTTCTTAAACATCGTGTATAAAGAGAGATACTATAGTCGTATGTATAGACAAAACTTTTACACTTTCAAGATTATTCTTCGCTTCTTTAAGCAAGAATCTTCGCGGCTTTAAGCAAGAAACTGTTTTGTGAGAAGTCGAACTTTTTTGTTAACACTAAACATACCGAACCGTTCAAAATGACCGGTTCGGTATATTTGTCTTACACTTTTTGTTCTTTAATATTTTTTAATTTTGAAAAATATCATGTGTTTTAATAATATAAGATATTGATAAATATTATGGATTTAATTAAATTTATAACAAAGCAGAATAAGCCATGTTATACATATTTCTAAAATAGATATAAATTGTTCGTCGGTAGTATTAATATGAACCGGGCAGTAGATTTGATTTTGGTTACCCGGGGGAAAATCCTGCATAGAAGCATCAGGGGCCACTGTGAGTGCAGCGACCCTGATATATCAGACTCCTACTCAATAAAAAACTCCAGGGCGTCCCTCTAGTTGCTCTACCTGGACCTGTGAAACCAAATTCACCCAGACTCCCGGGGAGCAAAAAGCCTTGTTGAGCTACCTCTCCGGGAGTGGTGAGAGTAAAGAGCCCACCCCTCCAATACCTCTCTCTTATCCGGACAGCAGACTCCCTCAATTCTACTACTCGATTACTAAGTAAATATCTAACCAGAGTTATTATAACAGAAATCATCTGAAATATTAACAAAACAAAATACGTAAAAAGGTATTAATTATTTTATTTTTATCATAAATTATTTTAATATACTTATTTAAAAACATTCGTATCAACGACTAAGCTTAACCACATAAGTTAAATATATTTCTACATGAAATAATTTAGAAAATTGGCTATAGAATATAATTATAAAATTTATTTAAAAATAAAAGCATGGACGTAAGAGCCAAGATTGATCGATATTTAGCAAATGAGACGGAATAACGGGTGATAGAGGAAGTTAAACATATTGAGATTTGAGTATGCCTTAGGGCGGCTTGCACTAACAAATTAAATCTAGTTTAGAGTTATATAAAATGCTATTTAGCGCTGATCTGTACTTATTGTCTTGCACTAAGTCAAAATCGAGTTGTAACAACTCTTAAACTGAAATCATCATTAAGATGGAATCAAACCAATTCAATTAATAAGCGTTTTATACAAGTTTAAACTAGATTAATTCGTTAGTGCAAGCCGCCCTTAGTGAAGTTTATAGATGTAAAGAGGGATATAAGTGGTTTTCCATTCTTTTTCTTCACCCCAATAAGGAACCCGTATACTTATTTCCCTTACTTAAGTTCCTTCTTTGTAAAGAAAAAGTTACACATTTTATAAGTAATTTAAGACTATTGATACCAACGTCCGGTGGGATCATTAAAAATAATACGACCGACGTAGAAATCTTTGTAATAGACAATCAAAGTTTAGAACAGTCTCTGTGCAGCTTTTCTAACTTATAACTAGAAGAGTTTGTTTGATAACCGGTTGACGATTTTCCTCGTTTATAAGGAAACCTTATTGCACCATAATAAAATATATTTATGTATAGTCTGACATGATTTAAGGAAAATATGTTTCCCTTCCGAAAATTTGTCGAAGAAATAAAAATGTTATGCAGATTGTCCTTCGAGACTTTGTTTAGTTTTATACAGTTTCTAGTACAGTAGGAAGTTATAATGTTTTATTAAAGAAGAAACACGTATTGGTCTTTGTTTTTGTTTGCTTATTATAATAATAAACAATAACTCTCTAATCTTATTGAAGTAAACGGAAATGCTTTAGTGGTGATCACTTTTCGGCTTAGTATAGCTGAAAAATATATACATTATCTTTGGAAGCTGCGTTCTGGTGCATTTATTTCATTTAGTAAACAGGCACTCTTTGTTTTAAGTCCGCGAAGTTTAAATTTGATTTTACGTATTGTTATAACTCTAGCTTTTTATCTATAATATAAAAATGAATCGTTAAATGTGTATAAGCGCGAAACTCGAGAACGGCTGAACCGATTTGGGTGATTTCTTTTTTGTTGTGTTTATTGAAGTCTGTGGAAGGTTATTAAGGAGAGAAAAATTAAAAAAATTGTCTGAAAAAGTCTAAAAATAACACTTTTCCATATTCTCATACAAAAAATTCGTAATAATACTTAAAGGTCAATTTGAACTTTAATACCATACCATAAAGTTTAAATGTTAGTGGACGGGTTCCGGGAAGGCAAAACAATTGAGTGACGTATAAATATTAATGTCAGCATTTGTCAATTTTTATACATATAACATTAAGGCCTGGTTCCTTCAAACAATTTTCAAAAAACAGCCGACAGGCCAATAAGATTTGGCAGAATGAAATCTGACGGGGAAGCTATTAACATTTAAAAAAAACAATGTGACTTTGTTTTAGAGAAATAGGGCAGAACAGGGTCTGCCGGGACAGCTAGTTGTCTATAAATTAAAGTGATAAAATAGCTATTATTTTAGCACAGATTAAAGTTTATAAAGAAATATTTTTTTCGAGGAACATTTTTAATGTTTAATATTATATCGTTACGCTACATCCCATTCGGGGTTAGCAGAGATACATAAGTGGCTGTATCCACTATGCTTTGCGACGTGCCCAATATGAACAGTAGTGTAGCTGATAGCCATTCTCAGGGCACTTAAGCATGGTCTTTCTATTTGATCACGATGTTTTCTTTTACCGGTGAGCATGTGGTGCCTAAATCCATACTTAATCTACAAAAACCCATAGGTAACAAAATAGGTAGGTAGGTTTTAAATACTTTTTAAAACGTATTTAAAGCTACAGTAACATTTTTTTTTTGTAATAATTACTAAGTGAACGGTCTAAATATGTTACAATATTACAAGATATAGACATCAATAACGAATACGAATATATAAACTATTTTTCTAAGTTTGAAAGTGTAGCTTCTAGTCATTATTCAAAATCTTTACGTAGGCATATTTATTTATGTCTCAGTTGAAAAAAAGGAGGTCAAACTTTTAAGCATTAGTCCTTGTGTAAGCGCTTAGCGATAAGTTCTGAAATCTCACGACAAAGTTTCACCTTCGGGCATAAGGACGGCCTAACAAACCTGTTTTATATTCTGTATATAAAAGGTCAGTCATCAAATTTCTCAAAGAAAAGGCTCCGGCGAATTTTTTGACGATATTTTTTAGGTCAAGTATAATGGATTATATATATTTACGAAGCAAATAACATTTTTTAAATATGAGTTATTGGTTGGTTATACGGTAGAGTAATTCAATTGATAAGAAAATATTTTTTTCCTTTTTATGCTTGTTTGCCTAGAGACTATATTATACTTTTTACTAAAGTGGCACACAGGCTGAGAGTCCACTACATGGAAAGTGTCCCACATCACCTAGATACGAATGCAACATTAAAAGTTTTACTATTGTCCTGCTGACCTTAAAAGAGAAGAAGGAACTGGATAATTATTTATCTAATTAATCAGAATCAGCTTATAAAAGCGTAACAGGTCAAGATAACTCTTTTCTACTGCCCTTGTACCCATGTATTATAATTGCAATCCAATCACGTTCAGCCCAGAGTATTGACAGTCGCTATTATCACGTATATCCAAAGATGGAAGGCTTTTTGGTAACAGGGCGTTGAGACGTAAACTAAGAGACTTCATTTCGGTAGTTATCTGATTATAAGTCAACGTACACATCCTTTTAGCATAATCAGCTCGAGAATTCTTGGGTACTTTAGTCATGTGACGCACCGTAAGTATAACATGGAACGCATGGTCGGGCAAGGTAGAGTGGATGGAGTCATGTCTCGTGGGAGGTCTCTTTTTGCTTGACTGATCAGATCAAAGCTCTGATCATTGCATCTCTTAACGCCCGTCAAGCATCAGCTAGAGGCAAACAGACAGCTAGAGTGTTAATCGCCTCCAAACAATATTTCTTACTTCGATTACTGTGCCAAGAGTAAACAAATAACGAGAGAGAAGTCGATATCTATACGAATATTATATAGCTGAAGAGTTTGTTTGTTTGTTTGTTTGTTTGAACGCGCTAATCTCAGGAACTACTGGTTCGAATTGAAAAATTCGAAGTTGAATAGACCATTTATCGAGGAAGGCTTTAGGCTATATAACATCACGATGCAATTATTAGAAGCGAAGAAATAATGGAAAATGTGAAAAAAACGGGCAAAATTATTCATCCTTGAGGGCTTCCATTGCGTGCGCTGCAAAAACGGTTCAAGATACCAAAAATATATGTGAGAAAGAATTATTCCACTTGAAATGATCTAAAAAAATGTCCACGACAGTATATGTCTATCTTTTAAGGTTAAGTCACTAGAACCGTTTTTATGGTAAACAAATTTGGTCGAAATTAATGCATTATTTGTTAAGAGTTGTATCAACGTAATAATATTAATATTTATCCAAATAAATGTGTTGTTGATTATGAGTATTTAATTGTGAACAAAATTGTCTTTGACATCACTTAATTTCAATGAACATCTTAGAAGATATTACAAAACCTTATATAGCAAAACAACGTTTGCCGGATCTGCTAGTATTTAATAAAATGTCCAAGTATAATAAAGTAATGCTTTTTACGCTTTGAGAAGATGAACGCCACTGGGGATAGGCTTGTGACAAAGGTTTTGAATTATTATTTATTTTATTTGTCACCTACAAGAGTCACGTGTTACATAAGCATACTTTATGCGCCTACTTTGGACTAGTGTATAGCTCTACACAGTGCCGGATTTGCCACGTAGCAAAAGTGGCGATTGCTACGAGGCCTGTGTGTGTTGCTGAGACTATACTTTTCAAAAGAATTTCTATAAAGGATCCTTATATCTTTAACTTACTGGACTTTAACGAACCGGAGAGTACTATCGATGTGGTCGCTGACAGTCTGCTGGTCTTTAAAATGAAATTCATCGGGTGGTTGAGGGACACGCAGTAGTTTTTGATATGATTTTCCATTCGCCTATGTTTTCATTTTCATTGTTTTATTCTTATTTGTTAATGTGTTTATTTTATAAGTATTGTGTATATTTTTGATGCACAATGTGGAGGCCTTAAACGGCGCAACACATTAATGTGCATTTTCTTTTATTGTCTTGTAGTGTGTTGGCCACTGGCTGTCCTTAAAAATGTAAAAATAAAATAAAATATCTGTAAGAAAAGATTCGCTAATACATTTATCTTGCAAACCGCAAAGAAGTTGATATATTTTCACCGACCATATATACACGTTCTTGTGACTTGGGAGCCTTTAAGAGAAGAGTAAAAAGGCATTTGTTGAGCGGACGCTGTATATCGTCGGACTTATCTTTATCTTCCTCCAGGTGTAATTGAGGTCAAACGTCTTTCTGAGAATTATAGAAAAATATATAGGAACCTATAGCAGAGTAAGGGTTTCTCTATAAAATGTACTATCTGCCTTGCGCAAGCTTAATCCGACACTGGTTGTATAAAGTTGTACGTAATATTACGTCTGTACCCACGACTTCCATTTATCATCCTCCATGTTTCAACGGGTTCATGCAATCAGACTAAAAGGGAGCAAGCGTCGCACAGCACAACCCTCTATTTGTATGTAAATTATTTTGTACTACACAGCTGGTATATGTAAAGAAACAAAAGAATGCTGCTTGTCTAGCTAGGTCCCATGTGGATTTTTACGTGCAATATAATCAAAGTATAGCACTGTAAATTTTCCAGTGAACAAGGTATTATCGATAAGGACTAGCTATGGAATGTCACTTTGCCTAGATTCGTTCTCTGATCACATTTGTCACATTATTAAATTAAACCGTGCTTCATAATAGATGCAGTGCTAAAATTTTACTTTTATAGAGCTGAGCATGTATTAGAGAATTTTTTATTAGCTGATACCGATAACAGTTAACTGGCCAACATTATACATAAAACGATTTTATTTGTCTCATATACGACATCTTTTACTATAATATCCAATAACTGAGGCTAGTACGTCGCTCTTTTTATGTATAAACCAGAGAGAAGCGAACGTAACCCTATTTATATATTTCATGTCATAGTTACTAGTCTAAGCGAAAACTTCTATCGGTGATAGTAATTTTTCCGGTATCGGGAAATAAAAGGATAGCTAGAGATTATTTGACAATACATATATATATATAATCTACACATGCGTAAAACTCAATGCGTTTGTTCGCATCATTTCGTCATATATTCCTAAAATAGTCAACTATGAGAAACCGTGGAACTTAAATTGTAATAATTACGGTTTTATATACTATAAGTCGTACTCCACAACATTATCTTTGTAAAACAATACACTGCCATGAATTGTGAAGTTACAACTTATTTTATTACACGCAACATGTCAAGCGTTTTGTGAACATACGGAATTTCAATAATGCTTAGAAATGAATGTAACTGTTTTTAACTATTTGATTTATATTTCAGGAGGATAAAACCATTTATGAAAGTGAAATACTATTTTGTTTTTGGGTTTTATGATAAACATCTAATTCGATTGTATGTATACCTAATTCTCTTCGGAATGTGTTCTTATGTATATATCGTATTTATAATGAAGAGTGTGTAGCCCGCGTAGTCACCTTTTTAGATGTCGCAACCGTAAAGGTATCAGCTGGATGATTATGGTCACAATATCCTAAAGAAACATGAGAGTAAAATACGCTTGAATACATGGTCGTTTATATGCTACAATTTGTTACACGCAACTTATTAATTATTTTACATACCATCAGTTATTGCAGTTGAAAATAGCCTCATTACATATTAATATAGATCTATGGGTAGGAAATTGGAATGAAAACAATATTTTCCTACATATCAATTGAACGACAACATAACAAAGAAAATGCTATTATATTCTTACTAGAGTAGGTTTTCTTTGTGTAAATATAGTTAAGGCAGCAAAAATTACTCTGTTCTTATTGCAAAGGATTGTATAGAACGTTACAAGAAAGAAATGAGAGGGCTCACTTGTTTGATAGTACAGTTACCTTTGCACAAGCGAAATGAAACAATATTACTGATCGGATTTTGTTCGAATGACAGCGACACTGTTGTCGCTATCATTCAAACAAAATTATATAATTATAGTAATTATATAGATAATACTATATAGAACTGTCACTTTTACGTCCCGTCAAACTGCTGTTATATGTGAATTTATAACGGGAATTAAGCTATTTCAATATTCTGAGATCAAGGGCCGTATATAAAAAATTAGTACCAATTTGTTCCCTGGATCTAAAAAAAAAATGTTTGTTCTTTATTCATCGAGCGTAAACAGTGATATAATATTTATTGCGATTATACCAAAAATACCAAGTATAGAGGTAGACAATTTTGTTCTAGTTTTATATTCTTGTAGTGTAATTTCGTAAGGATTATATGCAAAGCCTGTTTTTAAAAGGGTAGAGTGGAACACCTCACATCTCGTGTAAGGTTTTCTCTACGCTGGACCGATCAGATCATAGTTCTCACCAACGCCCCGGTTGAGACTGCTCGCCAATCGTCAGCTAGAGACAAAGTTTTTAAGGTAGTTGGGTTTAGAGATGGTCAAAATGTAATCTGATTAAAGATTACAAAATGTAGTCGTAATTTTAATTTTGTTGCTCTGTAAATCCCTTCAAAACATTAAGGAGTCATAAATGTGTATGCAATTGAGGATTTCGTAGTGTTTAAAACATAGATGAGCAAAATGCAGTCATATTAATGATGAAAAACGTAAAATGTAATCGTAATAGTTTTTCATTAATCTGATTACATATTGCCCATCTATGGTTGGGCGCTTGCCCTATCTGGTCCGTAACCACAGTACGCAAGTGGAAAGACCATCATAGTGATTCGCTTCGAGCTGAAGTGTTTCAAGATCAGCTTGTATATCCAGCTGTTCATATACCTAGAGATTTAACATCGTGGTTTATCTGGACTACGAGATAGCGCCGGTGACTTTCAACGGATTTCAAAATGGACAGCTGTAGTGTCGCACATCGCAAAAAACGTATCTGACCCCGACTGTTCTGCACAAAGCAAACTAATGATATAATGAATGTAAATCCGCCGCAATAAAATATATTCAAGCAGAGAAAATAGCCAATTGACTGTGGGACGATAACAAAATACTAAGAAACGCTGAGAGTAAATGAGGAGAATATTTTTTAATTTATATTTTAGAAGCTTTAATAGGGAGAAATTATATTCTGAAGAAACGAATAAAATAAATCTTAATTGCGCAGTTTTATAGAGTAATATCCGTCAGACAAGACTAATAGATCAAGAAAAAATTTTCTTGCCATATTTTTGGCGCATGACTAAAAATATTGTCATTTACGATTTGCGATAAATAACAAACAATATAAAATATTATTACGTACTCTGTGATAATGAAATTAGTAGAAAGTCTCGTGACGTGTATATTTTTGCGGGAATATATACGTTGTGGCTTTTTAAATAAACTATTAAATAATAGGGTAATTTAAAATGGATTATAACTTTCATACTATTCGCTTTGAACGTTTGCACCAGACGTAGTCAGAGCTTTGGTGCAGTAACTCACTTTATTGTCTTGAAAGTTGGGCAGTGTTAGTTCCAACTTCCTCGTATTTTGAATATTTACTGGATATTGCCTTCTCTTTATGAGTTTAAAAGTCATGTTTTGTTTATTGGAAGCTAGATTAATGTGTATTTTATAATAAGAAGTCTTGTTCGAGACATAGTCAATACAAAATTTCAGGCGCGCATTTGTTTTTTTTTTAAGCGAAATAACGTTGAATTCTTATGGTCATTGTAGATCATGTCTTAATTTTTATTTATTAATTCTAGATTTAACAAACATTTTTATCGCGATTTTAAACATAGACCAAAGATTTTTTTTTTCTAAAACACCAATAAGTAATACAACGTGTAATTTTACAGAAATTTTAACAAGATGAATTCGTGGGATCCCTGACGTCTAATTTTCATCAACAACAGTTTATGTCTCGTATCCCTGGATCAGCTTTCTCGAAGGACCCCCCATTAGCATGATATAGCAATTAGTTACATAAGTTCGTACATTTTTGCGAGAGGGGATAAAGTCTATTTTTGGCAAATGACAGGAGCTTTTCGCGTTTCGTGGAAAGAAAAATACTTTACATAATAAAAAGGTTGAATTAGGTATTTTCAACAATTTATTAAGAAATATTTGAATTTTTTTTTCGGCAGTACAACTGTTGGCTTTCGCGGTGGACTTTCACAACTAAAGCGGGTGAGAGAGCGAACATTGAAGGTGCTCAGCCAGCGATTTAAGGGTTGGGTGGCAACGCTTTGGCATGCTCGTAGGTACGGACCTCGACTTGGGCGGCCAGCTAAAATACAAAACCTAATGGTGATCTACTAGCGTTTCGGAAGGGACCTTGAAATTAAACTCAAGGTTGCATCAGAGTGGATCTGTGTCTCGGAGCGTAAGCACACCGCTCAGCGACAATTGACTGAACTATCCTTCTTCTACGGCACCACCGGCGGCGCCTGTGTATATTTGTTATCTAACACATATGTAATGTAACATATGTAAATATTTCTTATTTACACGGTTATGTCCTCATCCGCACTATGGCAGACATTTCAATCCCGTCTCCTCTCGAGATCGTGCCTGGAAGGTGTAGAGTAATAACACTGTGTAATTGAATACAAGACACACAGTCCCCTTTAATGGGTAGAAGTAGTCGGCTTTCTGTTTTAGCCGGTACAAATTCAGTACACTTCAGTCACCCTTATTGTGTGGTCGCGGCGGTCCGTCCGTTCGTTAATTACAAAAAGGCATTTTTATGTTCTCTAGGTTTGTTAAATAATATGCTATTATCAATTATTTAAGAATAAATTAAATTATTGTGAGAGACAGCACTATGACTAATCTATGCGTGCAAATGAGATAAAACGAATGTTCCTTCTGTTATAAGCTATCCCAAGTCTAATCTTCACAAACCTCTTTCGTCCTTTTAACAATAATTATTATCTTTGTTGAAAATCTCTTTTTTTCTAAGTAGATAAGCCTTAATCTGCTTTGGCTTTTATTGCCGCTAAAATTCTTCGCTGTAAATATTTTAATCGCACCGAAGTAATTATGTCTTTCGTGTAACGTCTGACTGACATTACACTTCGGGCTTCGACCATTTTCAGGTAAAAAAACCCGTTACAAAGGCCAGCCAAAACCAAGTCTGATTGACCTGATTATGATTGTGAAATGAAGGATTGTTGGAACAAAACTGATATTTCCTCATAACCCTTTTCTGTTTCATGCAACATTGTTTTTCTTTAGTAGGATTTCATACCGCTTTATATTATTATAAATCTGTAAAATACCTATCTGTCTTCAACCAGATTCCTTTATTGGGGAGACAGAAAGAAAGGACCCCTTTGCCAACTTCTTAATCAAAAATATTCATATTTTTTTATATATATATTATAAATTCTCGGCTGTATACGTAATTCTTGACCATTGACTCGGCTGACTTCGGCCATTTACTTATCTAATATGTATAAATTAACCTCTTTTATTTGATAGGAATCTGAAATATCCCAAATTGAGCTTTTTGGGAAAGGTATTCTAATCCACCAAAACAAATCTATGATCGAAATAACTGATTTTGCTCTGAAAATCTGTATCCAATGTCTTAAAGATAACACTATACTATGTGATGAAAGACTGAAGTAATTCTAGTGAATTTCGACATGCAGTTCCGTTACCACATAATGCGATTTGACCTTAAAATGAACTTCAACAATGGAAACAAAATAACGACTTCAGTGTAGGTATTACTCGGGCCTGTTCCGAATCACGTCGCTCCAATTACAGAGATTCTGATAAGAAAGCAATGTAAGCTTTACTCTTCCAATTAAGAGGCCGATCTCTATTTTGGATAAGAAAGGAACATGTAAGCCACGCGATTGCACACAGATATACCTTTACTACCCTGAAGGACTCCTACACACGAAATTGTCTCAAACTGTCGTATGTTAATTTTCGTGGAGTAAATAGTCTAAAAGTGAGTGTGATTGTAAACAAATTTTATGAAAGTATTTAGATATTACATATTTACTCACCCGCTAAATATTCAGTTCTTTTTTATGTTTATTCTTTGAAAGGAAAGAAAAGATATTTGGTAGATAATATAATATAAAACACAGAATAATTGGTACCCTGTATTATAATGGTGTTAAAGCGAAGTCTGCTCAAAATATATTTAGTGACTAGTTATGTCACCGAGTGCTGTTTTCTATATTTTTTTAATATTGGATCGACAAAGTGACTGCAGTGCGCCTGATGGGAAGTACAGTGTAGTCCAAGAACGAAAACGAGTACCAAGGGACGAAAATCCGTTGATAGTCGCTATAGCTGTCGGCCCACATATACTACGATGGATGAGAACAACTGGATATACATAAGCCGATTCCGAAACGTGACAGACCGAAGCGAGTCACAATGCCGGTCTTTGCACTCGTGTACTGTGGTCACGACCCAGATTAGGCAATCGTCCTAAAAACATAGCTGACTCTCATTTAGTATGTCTTTGGGTGTTTGTTTCGGACACCGTAGATTACACGGTTTCTTAGTGTCTGCTAAGAAAAGTTTGTACTTACTTGGTATAGATGTCCTAGCGTTGCCACCAAAACCATAAAACAATCTCGGTAAGTTCCTCTCGCCTGTTGAATTTGTACAGGCAGGTCTTGCCCAAGGGCATATTATATACTTTAGAAAAAACATTCTGACACACACGATTAAGTCTAAAATATCTTTACCTCAGGATAAATTTATTCTGAAGGAGGGTAAATGATGTTGCAATATGTGGTCTTATCACCAAGCCGCGATGAATCAGGATTTATTGAGATTTTGTGACTTACATCATGGCAGTAAATGTTATAAAAAAAATAAGCCGTTGGTGTATTGACCGTTATTTGGCAGGGTCGACCACGGATAGAATAATATAATTTCAGGCCTTACAATATTCTCAGTATCACTTTGAACAGTATATATTACCATAATAAGTACATAAAGAAAATCAACCAAGGCTATAAATATAAACATTACATCTATCAATTTCGAATATCATAATAATGATTTAAATAAATTGCCTGTAGATTATTTTTAGATACGTTTAAAAATATTTTACTCAAAATCGTTCAGCAGATTTTATGTCAACGTGTCTTGTGGGTTTCGATGAGTCTGATCAGTAAAGTTTCAGACTTAAACCCAGCTTAAGTCAAGTTACAGGCTTTTGGTAGTTATATAAATAGTTTTATTACGTTTGCCTGTAGAGCGTGCCAGTAAAATGTTGAATTTAGGTCGCTACCTGCGATCGGGGTGGCCAGAAGGGCGCTACCCCTTTGTATGGCAAGGCTAATTCATTCAAACTGTCGAAAGTTCATATGGTTGGCTACTCTCGAAATCCTGTCAGATATATTGCGATCTAACAAAATATATTTAGTTGTCGGCAAAAGTGTTTGTAAAGAGTAAAGTTTTTAGCCAAGTCATTTAGCTTAGAAAAAGAGGCATTGAATTATGTTATACATTTTATCGATAAATATAAACAATACTAATCTGAAGCACCCCTTAAGACCAGTGAAAAGAAAATATTATATAGAAGAAATTAATAAATAAATATTATTGGAGTAATATCAAACATTAGAGAAAGTTTTGGCTAAGTATAATTTGTTTTTCTGATCATTTTATACAAAATAGGCGAATAATATTGAATTTGTACCTCGGTTGGTGGACTGGTAAGGATTCAACTGAAATAGGTACACACATTTTATGTGATAATTGAAACACAACAGTTAGGAAAAAATCTTTTTATTAAATCTTATATGTACGTTGTATTAAAATTGATATTATTTCAATAAAATAAGGATTTGCAATAAAAAATTTTAAGACTACAATTTTTGGATTTGACTTTAGAAATCATTTATAATGTAGATATCTAAATTATAATAATATTAACAGTGTGAGTTAGAGCTATTCATGTCTTCTCCTGCTTTAGTTTCTACTAAAATAGTGAATACCTGTGAAGGAAAGCATCGTGAGGAAACCAGCGATCTTATGACCTGGGAGTCTTTAAGAGAAGAGTGAATAGGCATTTGCTAGGCGATCGCCTTTCTTCATCGAACTCATCATCACCTTCCACCAGGTGTGATTGAGGTCAAGCGTTCGTCTATAAATTATTTTAAAAAAAAGCACGGCTTCTAATAGAAATATCATGTGTAAGTGTCCTGAGAGCTGCGATCAGCTACGCTACTGGTCTCGTTGTCTACTGTATCCACCAATGTATCTCTGCCCGCCACGAGAGGGATATAGCGTAACGATATATTATTATTAAAATGTTTAGTTTGGGCTTATATCTGAACTGAGCACTAATGAACTAACCTTTGCCAACAAAGTAATGGGTCAGTAAGTTCTAATGTATTCATTAGATCACGTACCCCAGCTCTCAGAGATAGCTTAGAGACTACTAGAAATATCTTTTGATAAAGCATACATGAATATATTATTAATGTTAGATATTATTATATATACATGAGTAGTAGCATTACATTTATTGCTTCGGTTTATTAAAGTGAATTTATTTTGACAACTCCAAGGTACCTGATTAAATGTCAGCCATCCACACGTTATTGGGAATTGTATTACTCTCGACCCCTTTTTTATGTTCCCAATAAAGATTTTAAATTAAATTAATTCTATTCATAGCTCGTTCTTTTGTTGTTTTGCTTAAATGATAACTTTTTTTAGTAATTTATCATCAGTCTCTTTGTAAATTGAAAAAAATTAAGGCGAAGTAAATTTCTGGCCATTTTCCTGCTTTTGTATTTTCTTATAGAAGAGTTTGCGTTATAAATTCATTGTTTTCTAACAGCAACGTATTTTTAACTTTTACCGGTGTTAAAGTTAGACTGCATTTCAGTGTGAGAATAAAAAAAGTTTTGTCATGACTGACAAGTCATTGTGGGGCCTAAATTACTGAAGAAACATTAAAATTAGACATTGGCTGTTTTTACTGATGTAACATATACATGGGTACTTACATCTGATGGGGTTATGGGCTTATTTTTTTTTATTCCACCCCTAAGAGGCTGAAATAGAGGTAGAAACTTTGATTAAAAATTTGCCGCTTTTAAAGTAACAATTATGAAAACCTGTATTTACTTTTTTGTTTAGACATAAAAATTACGTGCTCCATCGTTTTTAGAACATCGTCCTCGAAGTGGATAAAATGAGGGATTATTACCGGGCAACGCTCGGTCATTATATATATATATATACCAGTGACGTGCATAAGGTACTTGGACAGGGTAGGCAAAACTCGCATTATTAATTTGAATATTATATTATATTAGTAACTATTATATTGCTTTCATAGGAAAGATAGATGGCATGAATTTAAAATAGATACGAATATTAATGGTTCCTTTTTTGTTCAACTTTAAGCAATTTAGTCCAGACTTATTTATCGTGAGGACATGCAATGCTTTCATGCATCTATGGAATGAACGCTACTGATATAGACCATATATAGACAAGTTTTGTTTACCTACAAATCTTTATCTTTCGCTTACTCATAAAATACATCACAATTACCATCCAAATAAAGCTACTTTGGAGAAGGATGCCATGGCGTGTCTATAATTGGTGTCACTCCCCCACAGCTCTCATCACCTTAGACGTGACACTGACATCAGCCAAGTGTGCAAGTAATACGGGCATTGTTATCAACTCAGGTTCAAAGCTCTTATTGAAAAAGTGTCGTTGTGTCTATGTCACCGGATCGCAAGGCTAACTTTCCAATTCTTCTTTGTGATGTATATACAAACAATTCTTGACGTATGTACTTTTGTTTCGATGTTTTTTCTCGTATTACAAGTAGACATTTAGTCTTTGTTCAATGAGAGCCTGTGACCTATTTATAACCTTGTTTTTTTACACTGTCTTGACAAGGTTACTACACTGCATCTGATGGTAAGTAAAGTGTAGTCCAACAATGAAAGCGATTATCAAAGGATGAAAACCCGTTGACAGTCTCCGTCGTCATGTCGGCCGACATATACCACGACTGAAGGCCTCTAAGTATATGTTACTGTTATACTAGGAATAGTTACTGGATATCCACAAGCTGATCCCGAAACGGGACAGGTCAAAGCGAGTTAATATGACGATCTTTACACTTGTGTAAAATGGTGTATTGTATGGTGTGTGATTTAAGTCTATGATGTAATGTTATTCTCATTATCCATTTACCTTAGTGTACTGCTAGACATACTCTAGGATATTTAATTGTATTTTTTTGTTATTTATTTATTTATTTTATTTATTTTTTACATTTTAAGGGCGGCCAGTGGCCAACACACTACAAGACAAGAAAAAAACAATAAAAAAAAATGCACATCAATGCGTTGCGCCGCTCAAGGCCACCACATCGAGCACCGAAAACACAAACAATACTACTTACAAAACAAACACACTAACAAATAACACTAAAACATCGAAAGAGAAAACACAGGCAAACAAAAATAATACTAACAACTACTGCGTGTCCCTCAACCACCCGATGATTTTTCTTTTAAAGACTGGCAGACTGTCAGCGAAAACATCGATAGTACTCTCCAGTTCGTTAAAAGCGCGAGATAACCTACAAATAGGCGAATTATAACCCAAGGATGTCCGAGCGTAGGGTGGGACGAGCAAGTTTACCCGGTTCCTGGGGTAACGCAGGGGCACCCTAAAATGGAATCGCTGGAGCAAAACTGGGCAGTCTTTTGCGCCTCGAATAATTTTATAAAGGTTGGTCATATCTGATAACTTCATTTGTGCCGCCAACGAATCCATTCCAAAGTACCCCAAGTTATCTCGGTAATTAAATTTGAACTTGCTACGCCACTTGCTACCAACTGAGTATGCGAGATGTCTAACGAATCGCTTCTGTATTCTTTCGATGCGGAGCTTGTGGGTAGTATAGTAAGGCGTCCAGGCAACACTACAGTACTCGAGCAAACTTCTCACATACGCATTGAATACGGAGATTTTGGTACTCTGATTTTTAGAAAGTTTGCAATTTCTAATCACAAAGCCCACCATTTTAGATGCTTTTGTTACAATGTATTCAATGTGAGGCATGAAAGTCAGCTTGCTATCGAAATAAACACCAAGATCTTTAATGAGGCTAACTTCGTTGAGGACGCTCCCAGCAATACTATATTGAGAAACTATTTTATTATGGCTTCTTGAAAATCTGATTGTGTAACATTTAGACGTATTAAGAACCATACTATTTATTTGGCATAATATATACAATTATTATGCCAAATAACAATTATTATACAAACATAATATTTTAACTATGTAATTTATCAAACATTCAACTTTGTACTGTTGATTAATTTTTTTCTTGTTTATCTAATGTAGTATTATGACGACCTGACAGCACAGTTTTTAGCGACCCTACCTATGATGCTAAGGTCCTGTTTTTCGAGTTCCGGTAATAGAAAACTTTTCTATGATGAGCAGATGAGTTTGTCACGAGTCATGGTTGTATATATATATATATAAATATGTATATTTTTGTCTAGTACCCATAGTACAAGCGCAAGCTTAATTTAGGACTTGGTCAATGTATGTAATTGTTAGTAAATATATAAATATAATAAATATATAGTGTGTATTTTTTTACTATATTACCTTGAAAATTGATATTGTCCATATAGAATAAATTGTTTATAAGAAATTAATGATTCAAACATTTAAAATAAAAATTCGTAGAATGTTCAATGTGTCTCCGTTTGCCACAAACAACTTGTAACATTAACATGTAGAAATGTTCAGAGACGTTTGATCAAAGCATCAAAGAGTTTTATTAAAATGGTTTTATAGAAGAAAAATATGTGAATATAAATTGATGACGTGATACGAGAGATTTTACAAAATGTATTCTGCACAGTTAAAGAAAGTCATATTCAATATGATTATGATAACGAGATAGGGCTTTATATGTGCTATATATTATAAAAATAGCGTATAATTCAATAGATTTATTCATAACTTAGTCTAAATATGTAGCTTTGAAACATATAGGTTTACTAAAATAAATGTATTATCGACAAAGGGCTTCAGCAGCAGAAGATATTCATGTAATTTTGATTATAAAATTCGTTTCTAGCCTTATTTTCTTAAAACGAATGAATATTCATTATGCTTATAATAATGACAGTAAACTTTAAATTCATCATACATTATGTTAATTTTTAAAATTATTAGTCATCTTATTAATATTTTGTTAATTATATTAAAGTGGCTTAGTGTAATTTATCAAAAAGACATTTTAAAATAAATGGCTGATCATTTCTGAAGGATTTAAGTAAGCGAAGTTCTGAGACAGTTTTAATTACTTCTGACCCATCTGATAATTCTGGTCGTGACATTGTTTGACCGCATCTATTGTTAATCGAGTCCTTATCTTGATAAATTTGAGTCTTTTTAATACGTTTATTTAAATTAGCACTTTATAAAGCTCAGAAGGTTTACATGGGAACTTTTTAGATAGGAGCATAGTTGACTGCAGTAGCACTAGCTTCTGAAGTACCCAGAGAGGTAGCCTGGACAAGGCTCATCGCTCCCCGGGTATCTGAATTCGGTTTCCCAGGCCCGGATGGAGCGATTAGAGGGACATCCTGAAGGTTTTTAGTCAGTAGGAGTCTGGCACACCGGGGTCGTTGCCCTCATAGCGGCCCCGTGAGTCCTTTGCAGGATTTTCCCCCGGGATTACAAAAAAACTTGCTGAATTAAATAGATTGTTTTAAGAAGTTTTGATCAATAGTGAATGTTAGGCTTTATGCCAGAGCGACAGCGGCAGAAGGCCGCTCGAAGAAGCCGCCAGGGTGCCGGCAACCGCCCCAGCGCATCAGTCCAAGGCGACCTGTCAATCCCCGTCCGTTTGGTTGATATGTTTGGGGTCGTGGCCGCTCAGGGTGGTGGCCCTTAGCGACTGATTTGTGACCCTCGGGAAGTAGGCAGAGCATTGTGACGTGCTCTGCCTAAATACAATGAGCAGTGTTAGGAAGACATCTTCCCTCGAGTTCGTGCCCACCGAGCGCGGCGCGATGGGGCTGTGGTAAATTGATTACAGGACCCGCAGTCCCCGCCAATGCGCAAAAGCAGTCACCTTGAGGTTTTTAGTTGCTACAAGTTCTACATAGCACGGTTGCGCAACCCCCCTGTGCAGCTGAAACGGTCCTATGAGGATTTTGCCCAAGTAAAAAAAAAGGCATGCTTTATGCAGCGTATAGATAGTTTGACAGATGACACCTAAAACTTTTCTGGAGATGAAGCTTGAAATGTGAATTTTAGATTTTTTTTTATTATTAAATGAGACGCATAATATATATAGGTATTTAATCTAATGGCCGGCGATTTGTTACCAGCCGTTTACTTTTTTATACTATACTAGTACACCGGTATGTCTGCGCCTAACGGCGTTATGCACTGTTATCAATTTTTTTGATTATTATATTTTTCGCAAAATCAACAGAAGGCGCCGCTCCTCCCTTTGATCTCATGACCTCCGGGAGCGAGTATGGGTCTAAATTTACCAGTCAGCACCGAATCTCGTAAGTAAGTCTTTCGCTCGAGAATATTTCACAGTCGTTGACCAGGTGAAACAGATTCTGGATGGATTGGCCGTCGCACGGACGGGCGTTGTCGCTGATGATGGCAAATATGTTGAATTTTAGATTTTAAATATCTACTTTGTTAACTGTCATAATCAGTCGCCGGTGTTTAGAGAACAGCCACCAACACACTGCTAGATTTTAGGAAAAAGAGTTACGAAGAAAGAATTTTGTTTACTTCTTCATTAATCTTTACTAACACTTTTGAAATGAATTCTTTGTGCCGTGCTGTATGAAATGATTTCTTCCTGAATCTAATCTATGCTAGCGTAATCGAGCGCTGCATCGGCTCGCCTCATATTCGATGATAATAATTTAATAACACTTATAGTACGAATCCTTTTTATTTCGCACAAACGAACAATGCGCCAATAAAGTGGGCGAGGAAGTGGCGTAAAGAAGAAAAATATGCTTTCAGAGCGAAAGGCTTCCCGAAGTAGGTAAACCCACGCCTCCCGGGTCGCTTTTAATAAAGATTGGTTACTTGTTTTTATGAAATCCTTGTTTACCGAGACCGTATCTGTGCATTTTATTTTCTGAATAAATTTTCTTTTTAAGTAAAGAAGTTGTCTATTTTATGAGTAAATTACTTGTATATAATTTCAAATTTCATTTATTTTTCTGTATTACACTTTGCTAATATCAGAGTATTCGTAAAAAATAATTATTAGGTCCTTACATATGAAATTGGCGTTTTTCGTACTGGCCACTTTAATCACAAATTTCTCCTCTTTGGTAAGGAACTCCAAATTCAAATTTGTACAGCTATAGACTCATGTATTTGTGCTTCGATGATCGTCATTCATTTGTTTTTTTCTTCTGTTTTTTTCTGTTTGCGTCACTCATTTTACAAAATGGAAAACTGAAAATATCGCATTATTTACGAGTACGAGTTCCGCCGTGGCACTAGTGCTGTGGAAACAACTCGAAGGGTGAATGATGTGTATGGCGGTCGTGTTGCAAAAGAAAACACAGTTCGTTTTTGGTTCCAACGTTTTCGTTCTGGAAATTTCGACCTGCAGAACAAGCCCCGTGGACGGCCTGAGACTCAAGTTGATAATGAAGAGTTGAAGGCTATTGTGGAAGCGGATCCATCGCAAACCACGTCCGAGTTAGCTGCAGGCTGCGATGTTAGTGATAAAACTGTTTTAATTCACTTGAAGCAAATTGGGAAGATTAAAAAGCTTGAAAGGTGGGTACCTCACGAATTGACTGAAGCAAACCGGCAAACGCGCGTCGACTGCTGCGTTACATTACTAAACCGGCACAATAATGAAGGTATTTTAAACCGAATCATTACCTGTGATGAAAAATGGGTTCTTTACGATAATCGGAAGCGCTCAGCGCAATGGTTGGATCCTGGCCAGCCAGCCAAATCCTGCCCCAAGCGAAAATTAACCCCAAAAAAGTTACTTGTAAGCGTTTGGTGGACTGGTGCCGGTATTGTTCATTACAGTTTTCTCAAATCTGGCCAGACTATTACGGCTGATGTCTATTGTCAGCAATTGCAAACCATGATGGAAAAGCTAGTGGCTAAACAACCTAGGCTGGTCAATCGCTCCACGCCACTGCTGCTTCACGACAACGCTAGACCACACACTGCGCAACAGACGGCTACTAAATTAGAAGAGCTTCAATTGGAAAGTCTAAGACATCCTCCATACTCCCCGGACCTTGCTCTAACAGATTACCATTTTTTTCGAAATTTGGATAACTTCTTGCAAGGGAAAAAATTCAACTCCGATGGGGCAGTCCAAATCGCCTTCAAAGATTTTATTGATTCCCGTCCGACTGGTTTTTTTAGTAAAGGGATCAATGAACTACCTATGAGATGGCAAAAGTGCATAGAAAATAATGGTTCATACTTTGATTAATTAAATATATTATATTAAAAAATATTCGACTTTTTGTTCCTCCCATACAAAACGCCAATTTCATATGTAAGGACCTAATATTTATTGTAATACTCTTGTATTAATGAACATGATAAATATGGAATTGACATTACTGGGATCCGTAAGTTGGTTATATCCTCCCCAGATATTAGCGAGGTAGTGCTAAAAAAATAGTAGACCGGTGGTAGATCGGTTGTGCTTAAATGGATGTATGACCACAATCAAAGATTGCAAAGTCTATCACATCAAATCATTTTGGCAAATCTTGTTTCGGAATCATCTTTTATATTAACACTAATTAAATTACAATGAAAATATAATAACACATAGAGCAGTGTTTTTCAACATGTGGGTCGCGACTTCCTGGCGGGTCGCGAAGCTCCTATAGCAGAGTTGTAAAACGTTAGGAAAGCTACTGCAGTAAAAAAATGTGTTTTACGTGCTTAATTATGTATTTATCATTCATTCGTTAAAATTCGTGAAAAAAGCAACGAGTAGGGGCGTCGCGAAATATTTCTTCATACTAAAGTGTAAAGTAAATTAGTAATAAATTAATGTATTGTGAATACTATAAGGAACCACAGACTAAAGACATAATTTAGATTAAAACATTAATCAAAAGAAACTTAAAGTGAATTAATTTGTTAAATAAATTAAACTGTGACAAGCTGCGTCTGAGGTATAATTGTGGTGACCCAGTTCTGTCCACGACATTATAACAGGACTAGATTGCGTCTCGAAAAGAGGACGAGTTAGGTGCGGTTTTAATGCGGTCATTTAAAATTTAATTTGGTCGGCAAACGGGACCCGTAACACAGGTGGAATGTGGACATTTACCTTTATTTTTTGCCACACATTGTGTACTTAATTCTTGGAGGTTTCCTTATTTAAATATAATATATTCTGATAGACAGAAGCGGAGCTGAAAATGGTTGTAAATCTGATAACCGACTTAAAACCTGTCCCTAGGTAATACGGAGAACTAATCAAATCAACACGCGAGAAAGTAGCACGGAAAACGCAAACTGCAAATAACAAACTATTAAACGTTATTAAACGTTACATTATTTTCTGATTAAATACAAGATATAGTGAATACTGTTACCGTTACTGTACGTATAATAATAATATAACGTCACGCTATATCCCTTACGGGGTGAGCAGGGATACATTAGTGGCTGTATCCACTTGCAGGAACGTGCAAGGATTTGAACTTACGATGCAAATGGAAACTGGTCTATTACGTATAATGTTAAGAGATATTCATAATTTTACTTGACCTTTTATTTATTTATTTATAGGGCAGCCAGTGACTGACACATTATAAAAAAAGTTACAATGACGACCTAACAAAAAAAAATGTATCAGCCGGTGACGGCTACCGCAACATGCACCAAAAGCAAACAAAAATAATAATAGCAATTTTAGAAAGCAAAATTTACATCGAAACTAAACAATTTAAGAATCGAAGACAAAAGAAAGAAATAATGTGTTATCTAGAATACGCGCACACCATAACCACAAGAACAATAATAAAAAAAACAGTAAAATTAAAACAATAACACAAATATTAACACAAAAATTTACCCTCACGAGACCCTTTCTAATATATCGAGGGGTGAAAGGCTATTTGGTTTAAGCGTAATTTTTTGGTGATATAGTAATATATATATATATGGAATCGGTAAAAAATGGTGAATCCGAATATATATATATATTACTATATCACCAAAAAATGTCGCTTAAACCAAATAGCCTTTCACCCCTCGATATGGTCGCAGTTACTACGAAGAGGTCAATTTTTTCCAAACCCATCATGATCAAACATACCTATGTTTTACAACATAATATAAAACGTTTTTTTGTATACATAAATATATATATATATATATATATATATATATATATATATATTATAATTAAACGATGGTTAACCTCATTGTTAAGAATTATCGGATTAAATGATGTCAAAAAATATAGCAGAAATAATAATGTGGTAGAACAGAATAGTTTTAAGTTGGTATATATGTTTAAACTCAGTAGTGTAAAAGTTGTTAATTATGTATAAATCCATAACTGATTAATCTTTAGAAGTTCTTTTTAAACAATTAACATAAACCTTTATTAAAAAGTTTTTAAAGTCATTTAATACCCACTTTTACTTAGTTTTCAATTAAATATTCATAGGATTTTTAAACAATCGTTTACTGCTTCGGTCTGCTATCAACTTTTAGTTGGAAATTAAAATTCAATGATTAGAATGTGCTTACACACTAAATGCTTAAGCGCTCCCCGGGCTTCTGGGAATTCAGATTCCCAGACCCGGGTGGAGCGATTAGAAAGACATCCTGAGGGTTTTTAGTCAGTAGGAGTCTGGCACACCGGAGTCGCTGCCCTCACAGCGGTCCCGATGATCTATTACAGGATTTTCTCTTGGCTACAAAAAATAAGTAAATGCTTATGCCCTTTTCTTTTTTATGCTCTTAATTTTTTTTTAGTAGAAAACGGTTTCAGAGTGCGTATTCTATTTCTTCTATGTGAAAACTAAAATACTCATAGTTGTTAGCACTTCCTTTATTTTTATAACATATAATTAGACTTACAGTTGGTAGCCATAAAACGCAAACAAATATACCTTTTTACTTAACATTCAACGCAGCGTGAATCTGTATCCAATCTACTCTTATTATTATTTTTTATCTCATCGGCCTCGCTCCCTTCTTTTAATTATCTCGCCATCTATCGGGATTAACTATTATCACATTTACATTTTTAATTAGTTATGGCTTTAATTAAAAAGTACCCAAATATTATTTAACAGATAGATGGCTCTATAATTAGTACATTGTATCAGGACCAAGCTGTATATTTTCAAACAATGACATATTTATTTTATTTATTTATGCACTATCATTGAATAGCACATACAATTGTATTACATACGATACAGTTTTAAAGCTGTGCCAATTACACAATGATAATATTTAAAAAAACTACAAAGGTAAGGAAAATAGAATAACAGAAACTCAAAGTAATAATATACGTGTCTTGTGTAACAATTTGAGTGTATGTAAGCTATTATATTATATGTATATTGTATATGTATTATATATCTATATTATATTTATCATGAATAATATTGTTTTACAGTAGTAATGGTCTCATAATTGGCATTTGCTTACATATGTTACGGCGTAAATCCTGCAGAAAAATTAAAATTACGGTTTTATTATACCGCGACAAACTTTCGCTGTAGCAAACGTGTTCTAAAGGAAACGTAGATGCGAATAGTATAGCCGCTTCGCCAAGTCGATAGCGATCTGCTTCCGTCGTTCGTCGTCTTTCCACCCAACGAGATATCGTTCATTTCCTCACGTCTCGTCCCTAATCGGTATCATCTACCGACACCGCTCCTGCCGGTTCAAGCGTAGAGAAATCGATGTTTTAGCAAAACTTTTTCTACACGCCTCGTTTTGTTCTCATATAGTTAATGTTTTCGAAGCGATACAAGCAATAGATTGTGTGATAAAATGTGCCAACAAGACGATTGTTTCGGAATTTTATTTGTAACGTCTTTTAAAAGAGAGACTCTTTTTATTGCGAATCGAATTAGAAGTGCTCTTGACAAAATATTTGTTTAGATATATATATGGTTATGTCTATATATATAAAATTCTCGTGTCACAATGTTAGTTACCTTACTCCTCCGAAACGGCTTTACCGATTTTTACCAAATTTTATATGCATATTCAGTAGAACTGAGAATCAGCTACTATTTATTTTTCATACCCCTAAGTGCTAAGAGTTGTTCACCCTTAATTCTTTTTCTAATTTATGGACAATTTTTTTTATTTTTATTTTTCTATAATGTGCCATTAAAAAATACACACAACTCTAAATTTTTACCCTTTTATCACCAACCCCTATTTTTAATAGCAATTTTAGTAATTTAATAATTTTTCATTCCGCTCGATAACTGATCAATTATCATTTAAAAATAACTTATATGGCAAAACAATGTTTGCCGGGTCAGCTAGTATCTTATAATATTTGAACAAGAAAATCTGTCACTCAGTGTTTTAACTTTATTAACTACTTAAACTTAAACGAACTTTTGACTTAAGATGTTGTTTTAATTATCCACGTTTATACAAATTATGAGGATATGTACATATTACAATTTATAACGTAAATAAGTATGATTAAATAACCATTTATATTTTAATTAACATCGCAATATTTCCTAGTAATGTATATGATAAATTTTACAAATGACCATAATTTAAGTGAGATGTATTTCGTGTTTAACACAACCAGATGTGAGGCGGTAAAATGTGAAGTGTCACAATTTACTGAAATGGAAAATCCGAGGCACGTTAGCAGCGACAAAAATGGACGTATGAAATATGAGTGTAATGAAACGTGATCCGTGTGGCCGTCATAGCTGCGGATCGTCGTCATCTGAACGACTGAACCCAGTAGGTATTACCCATCCTTTTTAGATAATTGAGCTTAATACATTTATACCGAACATAGTACAGTTCAGCCTTCTATATCTAGTTTTTTAAAGAGCTATTTAACATTATAAAAAGTTTGAGCCTGAATAAATCATGTTTCATAGCCTACACAGGTATTAAAATGGTATTCAAATTGGCCATGACATTTGAAATGGCGCCCACGTTCTTTTTAGGAATAACTTTATCTGGATTCTTCTAATTTTATATTATTGATTAGAATAATAATTATTGAAATACTAACTAGATAAAAGTCGTAACTTATAAATAAGTTATGCTTTTAATTAATAGCACTTTGAACAATATTTATTATAGGTATTCTGCTTTACTTTACAAATATTAAAACTGTTTAATTTTTTGCAACAATAGAATGACATAAAATAAGATAGCAAAGATTATTTTTTATATAATTTTATAGTCTTTACAATTTTTTTTTTTGATATCACGAGGTAAATCCTGCATAGGAATATCAGGGCTGCTATGAGGGCAGCGACTCCGGTGTGTCAGACTCCTACTGACTAAAAACCCGTGGGGTGTGCCTCTAATCGCTCCATCCGGGCCTGGGAAACCAAATTCATTCAGACGCCCAGGGAGCGAAAGCTTTGTTAAGGCTACCTCTCTAGGAGTGGAGTAAAGAGCCCACCTTTTCAAAACCTCTCCCTCAGGCAGCGCGCCGGACACTGCGTACCGCCTCCCTCTTATCTGGGCAGCAGACCCTCTCAAGTCTACTGCCCGGTAACAATGAAACCATTTGTATTTTTATTTATCATTTTCATATTAGGAACCATAATACTTTATTTTCGTGTTTTTAAATATATCAATGCTATAATTTAAATATTTTTCTCGTAATTCAAAATAACTTGCATCAAAATCGTAATCGTCCATACAGACATTTCTTTAATGACACAGTTTAGAAAACCATGGCAATTTATTTTGTTATTAATTCGAAATCCATTTCAGCTTCAAAGTTAACCTTACACTTTGTTAACAATTCATTGTCAAGGTTAAAATAACTATTTTTCATGGCGTAATATATGTGTGAAGACTTAATTGAGTTGACCATGACATTATGAGCATGTTTAAACTGTAATATTATTTACCACTATAATCATTAAAGTAAATGGCACGCTTACCCTTTTAAAATTAAGTGCCTCTAAGTCAAAAGTTGCATGAAAAAATAGTTAAAAAAGAAAAATTTCACGCGGTAACATCATAATATTTAACGTGGTGGCCTTACGTAATAGCTTCATTACGAAAATAAGTGATGCTTATTACACTTTGTAAATTAGGTACACAATTTTCTACTATTCTTACAATGCAACTACAAACAACCTACCAATCTACAATTACCAAACAATTCACCATTGAAAAACTAACCCATTGGTTAGTTTATATAACTTTGTAAAAGAAACATTTTCATCAATATAATTTTTAATTTTATGTAAAGAGTGTTTACTATCTTAATGCTTCTGTTATTTAGTTTAAATACAATTAAATCAGGTTTAACTTACTTTAAAACCTCGAAACATTATTTTATTGTAATTTATTTATATTTATTCTTAATTACGAAAACTTATTCTATTTTGTTAATGAAAATACTTTTCTTTATCAATTAGCTTTAGTTTGCCTATCTAATACCAAGTTATAGAAATGAATCTTAAATTTAAAATCACTTTTCGACACTAATGAAACATAGATGGATAAAATTACTTATATGGAAGGGTGAAATACTATTTAATTTAAGCACTATTGCCATATGTGTGTATATATTTTCGGAAACAGCGTGTTTCACTTATTCCGCTTTAAAATCGCCAAAAAATATCGCTTAAAGTGAATAAATAGCCTTCACATCTTGAATAGATTCATTACTATTCCATAACGACCTAAATGTAAGGAGAACTTTTTTTGGTAAAAGTTCCGGGGGAAAAACTTCCGCGAGGGTGGCAATCTTGGTGTGTCAGACTCCTACTGACTAAAAACTCTCGAGATCTATCACAAATCAGCCGCTAACCGGGCCTGAGGATACATATTCCTCCAACGACTCGTCGAGCAAATAGCCTTTTAAGCTCCTTCTATAGGAGAGGTAAGTATAAGTAGCTAATAGTAAGCTAATCCTTCAAGACCTCCCTATCAGACAGTGCGCAGGAATCTCACCGCCTCTACCTCGTCCTATTAGCAGAAACTCTCAATTCTACAAATCGGTAAATTTAAGGAAACCTATGCGTAATTTAACATAACATCTTTTACACCTGATAAAGTCTTTGTCCTTTTCAAAATACATATAAAATATTGTGTTGTCTATTAGTTAATAATGATTTCTAAACGGAATGCCTGATACATTTAAAGGCACAAAAAGATTGAGAAACGTAGTCAAACAATACTTATTAGAACTGCATCACAGGCCCAATTTACATGAGATGTGCTCGCTCGCTGAGGCCATAAGAAAAATTTCTTGATTTATATCACAATTTTTAATTGTATTATTTTTTGATAAAAACTGTGTCAGTAAACTCCATTCTTATTTTCAATGTCAGAGCAGAGCACTGTGACGTGCTGTGCCTAGACACAAAGAGTAGTTTCGGGGAAGGCAGTAACTCCTCCTGAGTGTGCTCCAAACATGCGTGGCGAGACGGGGCTGTGGCGAATTGATTACAGGACCCGCAGTGCCTGCCAATGCGCAGTAGAAGTCAACTTGGGGTTTTTGTCGATACAAGTCTAACACACCTTGTTTGCGCAACCCCCTGTGCGGATCAGATGCTCTTATGAGGATTTTCCCCATATAAAAAAGCCCTCGATCAGCTTAATCCAGTTGTTTCTATCCTTGGCTTGTGTTCTCTACACCTTTCTTTAAATTATAATAGAATAAAGGCTATTTTTATATGTACAGTCAAAATCTGTTATAATTACATCGAAGGGACTACTCATATTTAGTCATAAATACCGGTGATGTTTTCGAGATACAATGTCCTATTTTTTGCCGGGACCTTTTTTCTGTGTCAATATAACCGATATGTTGTTCTAAACGGTGTCGCCATAAACGGTTTTGTCTGTACTTTATTTTATGTATAATAAATATGATAAAATTACTGAACCTGCAATTAATCTAAGCTTTTCTTACGGTAGCAATATATAATAGTTAAATTAAACTCTGTTACGTCAGGAACTAGCGTAAGGCTAGAGTAAGTCCTTCGTTTTAATTTGTTCATTAAGTTTATTACCGGGTCGCGTGGAAGTGGTTAAATATCTTTGATGGAGCAGATAGAGCGTTTGCAAATTTTAACGTATATGTCTCAAGAGAACCGTTATTATATTTTGCATAAATGATTAAATAATTAATCAGACTAGCACTTTGTATTATTAAATTGTTAAACACTCTTGACGTATTACAGTATAATTTTTATGTAGATATGTTACATTTAAAATTACTTGATTTAAAACAATGTTACATGATAAAATAAATATAAAATAATGTAATAAAACTTAATTCTTCTCTAATAACAATAAAAGAATTTCTATTTCTTCAGACTAATGAGCTGATTGCAAAGAGTCTAGATTTTCATATTAAGAGGCTCTCGCTTGGTTGTTGGATTAAGACCAAGACAGAAGGCAGTATCACTCGATAAGGCACGTATTACTAGGAAGTTCCTCACTCTAAGATTCTAACTACCGCTGGCTTGTGCCTGTAAATCTCTCAAATTGATAGAATTGTAAACTAGGCCACGGTTCATCCTTTACTGTAAACTAACGCTGGTTGATTTAAAGACACTGTGTGTAAAATAAACATGTATTTATGAGAAGATTACACAGAACTGAGCTTAATTAGTTAATTAACTATTATATCTAACAACGGTGCAGCCCGGTACGCAGGCGGCAGTAGACTGCTCGGACGGACGCGAGCGGGCGCTTTCTCGAACTACTATTTCATCAAGTAGGGAGGGATGTTTTGCCGTCAACAAGAATACTTTCAACAAATACGACCTTGCTTACTGCATGGATGTGATAGTACTATATAATTCTATATTTCAGTATTATTACAATCTACTTCAAGATTTAAATTATGGTTGCCATTACTGTATACCGTTTGAGATCTAGAACTAGATTATGGAGGCCTTGAGTTGGAGCTTTGAGGCCAATTGAGTATTAATTATAATTACAATCTGCCTGAGATATGTCTACTACTGTTTTGTAAGGGTAGTTTTATGTATCCCAGTGGATATAAATCAGACTCGGAATACATAGTGGCCTTAAGAATATTCTTATATTAATTAAAATAATATATCGTCACGCTATATCCCCTTCGAGGTGAGCAGAGTTACATTAGTGGCTCTATCCACTTTGCGCTTATATTGGAGCCCTTGTTGAAAATCAGCGCCGCAGACTTCCTCTGTGGCATATTTAAGCTTACGAAGGGCCCATTTCGCCATGTTTTTATATTTTCTTCTTTTCTGTATGTTGTTTGTGTTATATTTTAAATTTTACTTTGTGGCGAAATAACTACATTTATAGCATGTAGACGTAACCCGATACGCAGTTGTCGCCCTAAGGGTCGTTAGGGTGTTACGAGACGTGCGGGGTAAAAGATGCGCGCGCGCACGGGACGCTTGGAAGTTAGTCGACTACCGAGACCCAAGGCGGGAGTACGTGCGTGTACGTCGCAGTTCGGTGTGCCTTAAAGTGCAAATAAACTGTAAAACGTCAAATTCGTGTCTTCCTAAAACCACACCCACGACCACCGGTCATACATTTCATTTCATATATCGTGCCCAACGTGTCCAGGAGCGCAGTAATACTAGTGTCGCCATTCTCAGTGTACTTACACATGACATTTCTATTAGATGCCATGCGGGGTTTTCCCACGATGTTTTTTTCACCGATCAACATTTGGTGCATCTGCATTTAATTTATGTTTACTTATTAATGCATTTAAACCCTCAAAAGTAAATTCAGGGATTCTGTTCGCGCCAAATGGTCGCGAACGACCTACGTGGAGGCTCAATCTCATAGATGTTATATTTAAAAAATAACAGTATATGTTTTTTGCTGTTATTCGTGAAAAAGTAGAGATGTCAAAGAATATATGCAAAAATTATAAGGCAAAAATACATTACCAAAGAACGAATAAAAATGTAATTTTAGTAAACCCTAATTACAAACCCCAAAGGGAAGGCGCTAAGCTACACAATAATCGATTGACCTTCCCAGATTCTAATCTAGAAATACTCGCGTTGCTGTTGCATTGGTACAGGTCAATGATGGGCAAAATGTAATCATATCAATAAAAACGATTACGATTACATTTTGTGTTTTTTATCATTAATATGATTGCATTTTGCTCATCTATATTTTAAACACTATGTAATCCCAGATTGTATAAACATTTATGACTTCTGAATGCTTTAAATGGTTTTATTCATGATTATAGAGAAAGAAAATTAAAATTACGACTACATTTTGTAATCGTTAATCATTAATCAGATTACATTTTGCCAATCTCTGGTGCCGGTCTTATATCTACTAAGCCACCATAGCCACATTTTTATTGCATTGTTGCCAAAATATAGTATATAATAATAGTAATAGTACATATAACAATATTTACCTACAATGATACAAATTGACATAGTCCCAAAATAAGATTGTGCTTGTACTATTAGTACTAGACAAATATGTATATGGCTCACTTTAGACTTATCTGCTCATCATAGAAAAGTTTGCCAGTACCGGAAACCGAATGTAGGACCTTAGAACCGTAAATAAGGTTACTACAAACTGCGTTATCAGGCTGTCAAGATATAAGATTATTTTTTTCATGGAGTTGTTAAATTACTGAGATGGTAGGACGATTGTCCAAACCTGGTGGTGACCACAGTACACAAGTGCAAAGATCTTCATAGTAACACGTTTCGGCATGTGGCGTATCGGGGTCAGTTTATATACTTCCAATTGTTTGCTTAGAGACCTTTCGTTATGGTATATGAGGACCAGCATGGCGATGGTAACAATTGATTTTGTTTTAACTGGTTCGACATTGTAACTGCAGGGCATCTGATGGTAAGTATAGTGTAGACAAAAACGAAAGCGACCATCGAAGGATGAAACTCCATTGATAGTCTCCTTCGTCATGTTGGCACACATATACCACGACTGAAGGTCTCTAGGTATAAGAATTACTGGATATACGTAAGCCGATCCCCAAACGCGATAGGCCAAAGCGAGTCACCATGACGGTCTTTACACACGTGTACTGTGGTCATGACCCAGTTCGGGCAATCGCACTAGCACCAAAGATTGATTCTCCATTTGACTGCATTGTACTTTCCATCTGCTGTGCCGTAATCACCTTGCCAAGTATAATAAAAAAGGAAGGAGTTCTTTATTAAATAAATATGTATGTAAAAGGTATTATTTCTATGATACCCCTTTGATTCGTATTTCTCTAAGCCCATATAATTAATTTCCATCAAAGAACACTCACGATACAGAGGCTTTCCGAGTTAATTAATTGCAATTATACCCAGTGTCTTATCTTCACGAGCAGTAGGTACTGTAGCTCCAAAGAAATAGGGTTTCAGGTGATGTCTTTAATTAATTACAGCTTTAACTTTTTATTTCACCAAGCAATTAGGTAGAGTTATATTAAATAGCTACTACGTTTTGGCACGCTTAATATCGCGCATTTTTCTGAGTTTATGTCGTCAAAGAACAAAATATAACGTCTGTGAAGGTACTTACATGCCCTTACATGCCAAGTGTTGAGCTTTAAAAAATATGGAAAATGGTTTAGACAGGCATAGTTACTGATATTTTCAGTAATCAAATTTTACTATAAAACTCGAATAGTTGAGTACTACAATGTCCCCGAAAGCCTAGATTCTGAATTGGTTAAAGGAAAAAACGTCCAATACCGACACAAAATATAACCTAGAATATGACATATATTACTGAGAAATATAATAAAATCTTTTATATACTGTCAAGTGTCTTCGGAATAAAAACGTGTGATGAAGAGCGCTATCATTTTGACGACAGTTTTTATCACACTCAGTGGAATCCAGATAAGTTGAATAACCTAGAATTATGTGTTAGTTGACATATAGAAAGGAAATTTAATCTATATATTTGACACGGTTTTTTTTTAGTGCAGTTTATTCTTTCCTTGTTATGAAAGGATTAATAATAAAAACAAAGTTTAGTATAATTTTTAATACTATTAAAGTTAAAGATTAAAAGAGACCTGTAAGAGATTAAAAGAAACGGGGCATCTACTTGTAATATTTATTACAAAATTTAAGTCTTAATCAAGCTACGTTAAAATATTTTTTTGGAATATCTTGAAGAGTATTATCTCTTAATGTTGATACCCTGTCGAGTCAGATCACTTATATTAATTTAGAGGATTCAAAGGATATATAGGACGAATAATAAACGATAGCTGGAAGTTACAATACACGCTAAATTCAATAACGGCGGCGTTAATATGGTTATGATTAAATTAACTTGCAACCAGCAATCGTAGTTTAGGGCGCTCCCTGATAAATGGAGTAGAGATTTGTAAAAGGCGCGTGATGATTACTGAATAAGGTATGCCGGTGATTGGGTTCATGGCACTTATTATAAAACACCTAGGTTCAGCAGTCGATTAAAGTAGACTGGTGATAATGATGTAATTATTTAGAAAATTGGTAACTGATAATACGAACACGCTACTTCGCTCTTGCGGTGAGCAAAAGCATCAGAACAAAGGGTTATCCATTTCTCCGTGCAAAAAATATTAAAAAAAAGCTATACACTTTAATGTGGAAGTTGATTAGTTACATATTTCTTATAATCAGGTTTCTAAATTCTCAAGAAACAAACAAAACGTCCCTCTTATATAACATGCCCAGCCGTTTAACCAAAGCAGCAAACAAATTTAATAGTTAAAACTTTTAATTTCTCATTGTTTATACAAAGCAGCTTGCATTTATTTGCGAGAACAGACAATTGAGAGTATTTACTTCAACTGTAATAAAATACGTCATAATTATTGAAATGGGCGTCTGTCTAGACTTCGTTGGCAAAGAGCCCGTACAATTGTAGCTTCGCTAGATCTTACAGTATCTCTGTTGTTTAACTGTAGCCTAAAAGCTTTTATTGTTAATTAATTTATAATTTTCTAATTAGTTCTTCATTTTCGTGCCAAGAATTTAATAGTTGGAAATAGGGCTGTTGTAATTGATTAAAATCAACCTTCCGACTTATGAAATAAGTGTAAAACCTATGAATCTTTTTAATAGACCTTATTAACTATGTACAAATAACATATAAAGTCAACCAAAGCATGCGTTACATAAATTTGTAGATATTCATAGATAGGAATGATTGCATTTAGTTATTTCTGCTCTGTATTTCTTAAGTATATGTTATATTTTAGATTAAAAGGTTTGTTTTATTTTTTTTATTTTGTTATTCTGAAATATATTTTAAGTGAAATTTAGGCAGGTAGAAAACACACGCTTGCCTTACCTGAGGCAAGTTTAACAAAATACTGCATATTTTTTTAATTTGATGGATTGAAGTTTCAATACATATTACGCTTAAAGTTTTATTATTTTGTTATTAAACTCACTTTGTAGTCTATTAAAATATTATCATGAAATTCTGAAAACTTGCAATAATATCTCACCAATGGATTAGTTTTACAAAATGTCGTCTAGTGATTGAATATTAAAAAAATATTCTGCGTTGTTAATACAGTCAATAATATAAAAGTTCCTACGTTTTCAAGTATAGACTTATCAAATAAAAAATGTTTATGAGCCGATTTATTTGATATTTTTACCTTTGTACACTATTTTATGCCTTATTGTCACACTACCCTTGGTTGATATTAATGTAAAGTAGCATTTACGAACACTAACACACATTGATCTAACCCCAAATTAAGTTTACGCTTGTAATATTACTACTAGACGAAGATTTACCTAACTGAACACATGTACACGTCCATGATTCCCGACACACTATTCTCCTAATCACAGTGCAGTTTGCCAGTATCAGGACTCGAACCTAGGATTTCAGCGGCGCAGGTAGGGTTACTATAAACTGCGCTATCAAGTCATCAAATAGTTTTACCCTTTACTACAGTTTCATGTCATATAAAATAAAAAGTTATGATGAAGTGTGCTCGTTTAGCAAATACCGAATCATATTTTGCTTTTAAATTTCTATGTTTTATGACGAAAACGAATTTTATGACCTACGATTTTATGTTACGTACCCTCGAGGGGTAGAATTCGCTATTTTTCCAGCTTCGTATAATACGGGAATTTTCAAGCAACGAGTGAATCCGGTTTTGCCTGACTAGCACCCTCTTTCTTCGGTCTCATCATCGCATTCCATCAGGTGTTTTTGTAATTAAAAAAACTAAAAGGAAACATTACTCAACATAATTAGAATCGAATACATGTCTCAAAAATTTCTTAACTTTGATGTTTATCTATATATCATTCAGGAAATAGTAACTACAGATCTGATTTTGGTGAAAATTTTGCAATTTCGAGGTTTGATTTATAAGATATTTTGCAAGTTACACAAATATTAGGTCCTTACATATGAAATTGGCGTTTTTCGTACTGGCCACTTTAATCACAAATTTCTCCTCTTTGGTAAGGAATTCCAAATTCAAATTTGTACAGCTATAGACTCATGTATTTGTGCTTCGATGATCGTCATTCATTTGTATTTTTCTTCTGTTTTTTTTCTGTTTGCGTCACTCATTTTACAAAATGGAAAACTTAAAATATCGCATTATTTACGAGTACGAGTTCCGCCGTGGCACTAGTGCTGCGGAAACAACTCGAAGGGTGAATGATGTGTATGGCGGTCGTGTTGCAAAAGAAAACACAGTTCGTTTTTGGTTCCAACGTTTTCGTTCTGGAAATTTCGACCTGCAGAACAAGCCCCGTGGACGGCCTGAGACTCAAGTTGATAATGAAGAGTTGAAGGCTATTGTGGAAGCGGATCCATCGCAAACCACGTCCGAGTTAGCTGCAGGCTCCGATGTTAGTGATAAAACTGTTTTAATTCACTTGAAGCAAATTGGGAAGATTAAAAAGCTTGAAAGGTGGGTACCTCACGAATTGACTGAAGCAAACCGGCAAACGCGCGTCGACTGCTGCGTTACATTACTAAACCGCCACAATAATGAAGGTATTTTAAACCGAATCATTACCTGTGATGAAAAATGGGTTCTTTACGATAATCGGAAGCGTTCAGCGCAATGGTTGGATCCTGGCCAGGCAGCCAAATCCTGCCCCAAGCGAAAATTAACCCCAAAAAAGTTACTTGTAAGCGTTTGGTGGACTAGTGCCGGTATTGTTCATTACAGTTTTCTCAAATGTGGCCAGACTATTACGGCTGATGTCTATTGTCAGCAATTGCAAACCATGATGGAAAAGCTAGCGGCTAAACAACCTAGGCTGGTCAATCGCTCCACGCCACTGCTGCTTCACGACAACGCTAGACCACACACTGCGCAACAGACGGCTACTAAATTAGAAGAGCTTCAATTGGAAAGTCTAAGACATCCTCCGTACTCCCCGGACCTTGCTCCAACAGATTACCATTTTTTTCGAAATTTGGATAACTTCTTGCAAGGGAAAAAATTCAACTCCGATGGGGCAGTCCAAATCGCCTTCAAAGATTTTATTGACTCCCGTCCGACTGGTTTTTTTAGTAAAGGGATCAATGAACTACCTATGAGATGGCAAAAGTGCATAGAAAATAATGGTTCATAATTTGATTAATTAAATATATTATATTAAAAAATATTCGACTTTTTGTTCCTCCCATACAAAACGCCAATTTCATATGTAAGGACCTAATATGTCTGATTCCTTATTGAGAAGGAATGAAGATAAAGTAGAACCTATTTGCAGTAATCACTGAATTACATCAGACAGGCCGAATAAAATGGTTATTTCTTGATAAAATTAGACTTTTTAATATGTTTGCAAGGACTTAAACTGGAACATTAAATCGTTGCTAGCGTAAACAAAGCCATGTCAAGAAGCTAGTACTCCTAATATATTCCGTCATAGGTGATCGATTAATGTCAATAAAACAATTTAGGCAACTCCATTAATCGAACTGTTTTTGTCGTCGAACAAGCGCGAATGTTGAACGCACGCATGATCAGTAAATGGCTTTGATCGGAATTTAGATTGAAGGCATTACGGAAATCATGACGTGAAATGGAAATCTAAATTGGTCGTTTATGGATATACACACGGGGCACTATGGGACAAAGCTGGGTCACTGGTATCAAAGTGATATTTTGTATCAGATCAGTGGTATTCAGTTATATTTATATTGTAGAGATTGGATAGTAGGAGTAAATTAAAAAGAGGTTACACGTCTATGACATTAATATAATGTTGGCCGTTGAGAAAAAAATAAGTTTTGTAGGAAAGGAAGATAAAAAATGAAGATCGGCTTTCGAATTTCGAATTGAATGTGTTTTGTTTAATGCTAGAGTCTGCGTCTTGAGCTAGGGAAAGGAATGGTTATATAAAAAAGTAGAATATAAAAATATAAAATAATAATATGTAAATGTATTAACAGTTGGTAAAAATATATATCGTGGCAATAAAGAAGTGTTGTAATTGAAGGAAGAAGGTGTTCGTCTACAATAAATACGATCCACAATCTACATCCACGCTACATTCAAGTAAATCGCCACAGTATCGTCAATATCGTTGAAATTCGATGAAATTTTAAAGCGGTTTGTATGAGTAACCCATTCATGTATGTACACTTTATATTATAACTGCTATTATATAAGGTTCACGGTAAAATTTTCGCGGCGCGGAGTACACCAGACAGCAGTAGCAGACGACATTACTAGGAGATGGTAAAGCGATTCCCCGAACCGCTGACTAGAGTGCCTCGCTTCGGAATGTCACGTTTCAAGATCAGCTTATATAAGTCTATTTGTTCAGATACCTTCAGTCGTGGTATATATAGGCCGACATAACGATGGCAATGTGAATAGATTTGTCTTTTGGTGGACGGTGCCGTTATTGGACTAAACGATGTTTTCTTTGGGTGCGGTGTAGTCACTTTGTGGAGTTCATATAAAAATACTATGCTGTATTAATTTCGACATATGACTGTAATTTCGGGGCCCTCTACGAAAATCAGCGTTGCAGACTTCCTCTGTGGCTTTAAGCTGATGGAGGTCCCATTTTCGCCATGTTAATATGTTTTTGTTTTTGCTTTTGTTTCTGTATGTTATTGTCTTGTAACAGAAATGTTGCTTTTGAATTTCTAGTATTTCGTTAGTTTGTGGTGAAAATAAATATATTTCATTTCAGTTCAATTTTCATTTCATTTCATAATTTTTGCACGGCGTTTTTGTTATACAAATTTATCGAAATCACCAAAATGTTGTTGTTATAATAATAAACTTTGTTATAGGTACTTGTAATAAATGTTATGTTTATAGCAAGCATTGTTACGTACATTGCTTCAATTATTTGTCAGCTTAATTTTTTGTTCAGCTTTTTAAAATTTAGTTTTTACTAGTGTCCGACCGAAAGTTCGGTTTCGGTTTCGGTTTCGGCCGAGTTTCGGCCAAAAATCAAGTTTCGGCGGCAGTTTCGGTTTCGGCCAAAATTGGCCGAAACTTTTGCCGAAACCGAAACTGATTTCGGTTGTTGTCGTACATGCTTGCCTAACTTCGTTTCTTGCGGCAACGCTTTGGCGGACGCTGGCGGCCCTGTTCGGGATTCGTGCGCCGTTCGCATTGCTTTTTTCTTTCGAATTTACGCGTGCTTGTTGACCGGGAATGGTCTTCACAACTTAACCGGGCGGGTGGGTGATCACTGAGGGTGCTCAGCCGGCAATTTATGGGTTGGGTGGCAATGCAAGGGCACCCCTGTGGGTACGAACCTCGACTTGGACCGCCAGCCAAAAATACGAAACCTAACGGTGATCTACTAGCGTTTCGGAAGCGACTACCTTGAGAAGAAACGCCGAAAGAAACTCAAGGCTGCGTCGGAGTGTAACTGCGTCGTTTAGACGACAGTTGACGGATCTAATTCGCATTGCTCTATAGCAATACAACTTAGTTAGTGCGTTATCACCCGACGTAAACATTCATTAGAGGTTATGTTTTGATGGAACTGATTACATGTAAGTTTTTGTTTCATTGTTTTACTTTTCCACGTTGACATTTATACTTGACCACGTGAGTTTCGGTTTCGGTTTCGGTTTCGGCCGGGAAACCAGTTTCGGTCGGACTCTAGTTTTTACCCTCTTGTAGAGGTTGTTAGTACGTTTACAAATAGCGCCTGACGTGATGGCTTTAATAGGCCAATTCATTTTTTTGGTACTGTATTGTTTTGATTATTGGTTGACCAGGTTTATAAAATAAAAATAAAATTAAACTAGACTGTATATATACATTTATATTAATGCTTTTGAAAAAGATGACAAAACAATATTTTAGTGTATGTATTAGGCTTATATAGAAAGAAATCTTCGCTGAATATACTTAAATACTTAAATACTTAAAACTGTTACTAAAATCGCAATCCGTTATACCGTTGAAATGATTTTCAGGTTATTTTTTGCATCCACGTTGTTTGTATAGTTGGGGTGATATATCACCTTTTTTACAATGAATATTTCTCGGAACATATTATAAATGTGAGTGTAGGTGTTACATAAAATGTTACCGCTCTGCTTCTTGCGTGATTTGCACGCCTTTTAAAAACATACATGACATATAACGTGACGTAAATGTTTACCACATATTTATGATGTAAGGTACTAGTAGAATTTTGAAATTTTTATACAGTTAAGTGACATATCCTGTTTGCGAATGTGTCAACGATGATGAAATATCTTCAGTTAATCAAACTGGATATATCTATTAGTAAGTAAAATTATGTAAATACGAGAGTAGTTATTGGTTTACTGACCCTGTCTGGTGGATGATAATAAGTATTTACTCTGAAAAAGTTAAGTTATATGTTTTATATTTTTATGAAATAGATTTACCTAAGTATATTGAATTGATATACATATATATATATATATATATATATATATATATATATATATGTTGTATCAGAAAATTACAATATCCACATTAAAAAGAGGCTGCAAAAGAAATAAATGAATTAAGCATTATCTTTTTAAATAATGTTTAACAAATACTTATATATGTTCGTTTATTAGTATGGTTTAGGTTTTTTTTGAGCAACTTAGTATAAATAAATGTTTATTTATTATGGTGTTTCAGCAGTAAACATTTAACAAAGAAAACAAAAAAAATAATAAACAGTATTAAATATTCTTAAATGTTAAAAGGCAATGAAATAAATGAAAAAGATTATGTTGAATCAATTACGAAAACACACGACCTCTGCTAATGTAATATGATTTGTCTTAAACCTACTTTACTACTACAAGATTACAATAAAAATACTTATGAAAAAAATTAATTAGAATACAAAAAAGAGGTCATATATTAGTGCATGGAGTATTAATTGTAGTTGTATGTATACGTTATGTCTGTATAAGAAAAAAAAACTACGAGTATTCTCTTCAGGAACATAATAGGCTTTTGAAATGTTCAGATAGTGTGCGTATAATATAATAGTTTTAAAAATGCTTCCGTAATAAATGTTTTAGTATCTCAATTCGTGACGAAGGACATAAAACGGAAGGGTTACAAGTAATACTTGTATAATTACATGTACATAAATGGGGTATTTGGAATATTTGAAGTTGGAATGTTATGTTAAGTTCCATAGAATTAAGAAATGTAAAGAAACTACTCTTACCCGCCATAAATAAAGTCGAAAATATGTCTTTAAATAAAACATGTCATTTCAACGATCGGTGGCGATTTGAGGCGACGCATTTTCTATTTTAATTACTCTGCCGTTTCTTTGCCGTAGTTGTATCAAGAAATACTACAGAAAAAAAAAACGTCTTAAATATAATTTCAATACGAATATAATTAATACGAGATTAATATTGGTAAACAAAAATAAAAACCACGAAACACTAATACGACAAAGGGTGACGCACTTTATTGTCTATTAAAAAAAGAGTATAAAAGTGGCATAGACAATAGTTGACATAGACAATGGTACAATAGATATAAATTGCGATTACTTTATATTAACAATAATTAATAATTTATATTTCAAAACACAATAAAACAAAGTGAGCGTGAATGAGCTTATGAAGTCATAGTAAATATATTGCTTCTCTCGTAACAGAGCATTTTATACTATACTTCCGTATATTCCTAATTCAATGGTGAAGCGTTAATGGTGCCTCTACTCTTGTGAAGTAGGAAGAACGGCGAACTGTTTAACATAAAAGGCATAGTCGTTCCCATAAAAGTTTTTTCCCAGTTCAGAATTCTGTATTTCAGTGCGGCAACACGCCGGAACTGTCATTAGCAAGCTAACGGCATGTCACTGATGTTATTTGGGGCGACACTCAGGCTAATGGGCACGGCAACCAGTAGGTACTTGCGTATTCGCTCCCAGCTGGACGCTTTTCATAATAATTAGGTCGATATCATTAATTTACGTTTAAACAACCTATTACTAATTTTAGATATTGATATTGGCTAATTTTCAGTAGATAGTGTTACATTACGGTTCTTACGTCATAAATACAGGCTGATTTTATAGACGAGGGAGATATTCAGGGAGGATATTCATCATTCGATTCTAATTCCAAATATGTAACAATAGTGATATTTTAATATTTTTAATAAAACAAAGGAAATTATGTTCAACATATTAAGAGACAATTACACATATGAATGAATGATTAACAACTCATTATTCAGTAGGTATTTTGCCTGTCCTGAGCCAAGATACAATGCGAAGGGAAAGCAATGCGAAGGGAAAGCGAATCAATAACTATTCACCTAAAATTACGTAAATGGAACTTTATCTACTTAACAATGAATCATGCACCACACGCGCTACCGATTCACACTTTTAACAGATCAATTCTTATTTTTTAATAAATTTTCTTTATGATTTCTTAGGGAATAAAGTTTATTTACATTTTTATTAGTTACAAGTAGGAATATATTATTGAGTTCTGAAATATCTCCCACGTCTATAAATTCACCCTGTACATATATTTTTATTATATTTGATTTATAATGTTCCTTATAATCATTATCCTATTACTGACGAACGACGACCTGTGACGGCCTGGTAGCGCAGTTTGTGGCGACCCTACTTACGATGCTAAGGTCCTGGGTTCGAGTCCCGGTAGTGGTAAACTTTTCTGTGATGAGCAAATGAGTTTGTCACGAGTCATGGTTGTACATATGTATTTAAGTATATATATCTTTGTCTAGTACCCATAGTACAAGCGCAAGCTTAATTTGGGACTAGGGCAATGTGTGTAATTGTTAGTAAATATTATTATATTATTATTATTGCTGTTAGACTACTGACTCCACTGTCACACTGTTAGACATATGCCAAAGTTAACTTTTGAGTCCAATATTTTTCTCATCCAATTATTTGCGCTAATCCAAAAATCAATCGCAATTTTGGCTCCTTCAGGCCAGAGAGCGTCCTACACTACTTTTACCGAGATGTGGTCTCCATTTAAAACACGTCAACCCCAATTGTTATAGGTTGTTCAGCAAATATGATAAGTCTACTACCACGTCAGCCTTCTAACCCTGTAAGCTATGTCTATAATATTATAAACACATATTTGTTTAATTTTGTTTATAAAGGAATTGGAATTATTGAATATTTCTTTACTAAAAAGAACCAATCAACCCCCGTTTTTGGTAACCCGGGGGGGAAATCACCTAACGGAGGGGCGATGAGGTTTGCGTCCCGGTGTCGGACTTGCACTGACAAAAACCCCCAGGGTGTTCCTTCTCCTGGCTGCCGAGTGCCAAGAGCAAGATCGAGCCAACTTCCTCGGCATCCGGCGATGTCTGGCCTCGTTCAGGCCCCGCCTAACCAATGTACCCCTGAGTTAAAAACTACAGTCCTATAAACTTGAAAAAAAAGTGTCTAATAACAATTTTTTTTATTTGTCATTAGAATGTGGAATAATCTTCCAACAAGAGATTTCATCTCCTTTTCATATTGGGTTTTTAAAAAGTGGGCACAGTCTTTTGAGTTGGAATCACGGTGACTACAAAAGATAGTATTCAGGTTTTCGGTAGTAGCTGTCAGTGTTCGATCAAAGCTTCGGCAGCTATTTTTTTTCAGCAGGACAATATGCTATTTGTCGATAAAAGTCTAAAGGCTTTACAACTTCACCGGGCAAAGAGGCCGAGCTCTTACGGTGCTCAGCCAGCAATTTATAGGTTGGGTGGTAACCCAAAGGTGCTAAGGGGGCCCTGTTGGTACGGACCTCCATATGACCGGCTAGCCAGGAAAGGAACCTAACGTTGATCTACCAACGTTACGGTTTTGAGAAGAGATGCCGAAAAAAACTTAGTTTCGACCGGAGCGCATGGTTGCGGCTTCGGCCTTTAGGTAGCTTTTAAATGGTGTGTCGTAACTTTAACAATCTTTGCATATATCAACATTAACATTAAATTAAACATTTATAAAAAGTACTGTATACTATTCAAATTTAGCTGCAGCATCCTGAACTCAACTTTTTAGAACTTTAAAACCTAAAGTTTCTACAAAATATTGACCTATAATCGGAAATGAAGTTACAATAAATATAACAATCACAATCAAACCAAACAGTCTCACTTTGTGGCTAGTTAGAAACCATAGGTTTTGTTAAATTTTCGGTTCATTTTTTTTTTCACACTGGCTCGACGTAGTGACTACAGAGTACCTGATGGTAAGTACAGTGTAGTCCAAAAACGAAAGCGTCTATCAAAGGATGAAAATCCATTGATAGTCTACATCGTCATGTCGGCCCACATACCACGACTGAAGGTCTCTAGGTATATGAGCTACTGGATATACACAAGCTGATCCCGAAAGGCGACAAGCCGAAACTGGTCACTATGACGGGCTTTACACCCGTCCCGGGCTTTCCCTTTGAAAGTCTTACCAAATGTGGCATTTTTGGCCGAAGGTTACGGAAGCCTTCGGTCAGACACTAGTTTTTAGACAACGCAGAGTCATCTGGTGCAGAATAATTTATTTTAGCGATTTAGTTTAAATATATCTTTGCATTTATTACAACTTGGAGTCATACATTATTTAGTTATAAAAATGTATACGTAATACCAACGTTTGTAACTTCATTGAGTTATACTCAAACATTCCTCATAATATAGTACGTGATAAAAAACATTCTTCAAGTCCTTGAAAATCTACATGACATACATATTTATGTAAAGAAAGTTTCGAAATTCCAGATGGTTTTAGCAATTAGGATAATGTCAATTTACATAAAAAATACCGAATCATCTATTCGCCCGCGTCGTCTTTCATGAATATCCGTAACGTTTTATCTTGAATTATGGGTTGATCTAATATTACAGCGAACTCTACATATCATCATGTAAATCATTCGCACTTAAAAAATTGTATTTGGGGCAAGAAATTATGATTATCTGATTCCGTATTTCCTTTCTTCATATCATTTTTGTAATGCGTGGTGGTTATAGATAGTATATTTTATTATATCTATATATTATATATTATATCTATATATTATATATTATATCTATATATATCTATATACTATATATCTATATATATATATATATAAATAAAATAATAATAATATTTATATTTATATAATATATAAATATTTATTTATATTGTATAATATACAACAGCAGGTGTAAACTGTAGACATTGTTAGTTATTATGAGTGTTAAAGAAAGTTTTTTTTTTATTTAGATATTAGATTTGCGTTTTAATATAAGTTCTATCATTTTATTTGGAAACTCAGGGATGTCTTGCTTACGGCCGTCGGGGACACAATAAGAGCGGTTGCCTTGGTGTATCAGACTCCTAGTGACTAAAAACCCCCGGGATGACCCTCAACTCGATACCAACTTGGTCTGCAAATCCATACTTCTATAACGACCCGGAATATATCTTATCTAACGTGAACAATAAAGCATCTGATCTCTGTTTTCAAGTCACTCAGCATGAAATTTTACTTACATGGTATGTAGATTTTCTTACGAAGTATGTCTGTCTAGCCCTAAAAGGAAACAGCGTGACGAAGAAAGAAATTATAACTATAAGTATAAAACATATGAACAAAATCAATTACTACTTCAGATACCATCTTTTTTTTAATCAAATTACCTTTATGGAGTGGTATACCGTACGTTGGCTAGGATCGCATCAAGAAATAATTTATAGCGACCGTTGGCCAGATATCGACCGGTCGAATAAGCCGTCAGACGGGGTACAGCTTCGCCTACCGACAGGAGAGGAACTAAGTACCGGTCGCATTTGCATATTGAAACTAGGGATTCGTGAACAAACTCGCTATAGATTGAGGACTCCACACATTAATTAAGAGAGTGAGGATTAGCATATTATATCTATGTTGATACGTGCCCACAAATGACGTGGGTATGTTTGCGCAAAAGACCACGAATTTATAACTACTCTTCACGAATTTTAACGACTAAACTAACATTTAGCAATTCCTGATGTCTATATAAACGAAAAAAATATAATCTTTTGAAATGGAACAGTAGTTTATTTTGTACATACCTAATATGTAATAATACTTTATTACTGTTAATATTTTTATTGTCTTTTAAGAGCATAAGTAGTTATTTTTATTAATTATTGCATTTGTGAAATTTATATATTACTAGCTGCGATGACTCGGCGTTGCCTGTTAAACAATATTTTTTTACCCTCTTCGGAGTTTATTTTACAAAAACATCGAAACATGTATTTTGTAATTTATTTATTTGTTCACAAATCTACAGTATATAATTTTATTAATACAGGAAAACGTACAAAAAATCGGATTAATCATGATGATTTGTGTAACAAGGTTATATGAGAACATTAAATGCGATTCAAATAATTGTTATGAAATAAAAAGGTATTAAAAGTTATTAAGTTAGTAAAATTTATATGTGAAATGTGTAGTGTGGTTGTGTACTTTGTGTATGTGACTTAGTGTGTGTGTATAAATGTGTATGTTAACTGTCCCTGTCCGAAAAGGGCCCGATAGCCTCGACTACTTTCTTCCTGAAGGACTCGCAGGTCTCGTGGAAAATATCCACATGTGGTGTTTTCGTGTTATATGTGTGCACACATCTAGCAAGTGTAGCCTGACAGGCGTAGTTAGAACGTTTTGTTGGCTCGTGGAATAGCTGTGGCTGACGGGTGCGCCTTGATGTACTCAGTCCTATTTGCACTAACAAGTATAGACAATCAATTTTGTTGTTTAATAAATTATACAAAAACATAAGGTCCAAAACTTGGCGTCTTAGTTTTAGTGTTAAAAAATGTAAATATCTTAAATTATCAATTTTACTCAAAGAGTCAAGCATACCACGCCTTCTAAGTAAAGGTAAAAATTTGTTTTGAATATTTTCAATTCTCTTAATATGTACATAATGTTAATGTGTATATTATATTTATTACAATATTATGATTATATAGTAAAGTCTTAAAATGAAAGTAATTCCGGATATTTCAAAGAAGTTTGAATTGTATTAGTATTTCCTAAGCCCGCGGGAATCATAGAATTCTGTTAGTAGAAGTAAGTTATAAAACTACTCTTTCTATATTTTCCCCTTTAAGTTTGCACTAGGACTTTTGGGACACCTGTATATATAGATCATATTGGGTTCCCATTGCAGCTGGGAAAAAGAGTAAAATATCACATCTCTACATCTTTACAAAACCTTTTTTGCTTTTTTAACATTCATTAATTCTTTTATATACTCTCATTCGGTCTGTATACCCTTGATTTTATCCTCCATTAGAACCCTGTTTAATTAACCGTATTTATAAATGAAATAACTTTGCATATTTATTGAAATTTTCCTAATGGCATGTTTATTTATATTTTTAAATGTGTATTCAAACATTACATGAAAAGATCTCTCATTAAAAAATGTCTGGAGCTACAATAATTTATTTCATGGTAATGAATATGATTTAGACTTATCTCAAAGAATTTACTCGTATATATTCTATATTTCTTTCGCCAAACATACAGTACTTCCTTTTAAATATGTATACGTTACTGATGTGTTTATACACTGCCTATTTGGGAAGTTTAATGCGAGCGTTTCTCGATCGAAGTGAATTTACTGCATTTTATCGAAGAAGAGACAGTTTGAAGACGGCGCTAAATATAAAGTTCCTTTCACATGATATGGTTATTATACACTTATTATTATTTTTTGTATAACTCTCAGATATATTTTTGATCCCAAATACTGTTATGATGTTTCATAAATGTACGGGTAGAGGTGCATCATAAAATGTTGCATTTAAAAACATTAATCGATTCTGGCAGTGGGCAGGTCATATATGCCGAAGAACCGATGATCGTTGGAGCAGGTGGGTTCTTGAGTGGAGACCTTGGATCGGCAGACGTAGCGTGGGGCGCCCCCCGGCAAGGTATAGCGACGACCTGCGAAAGATGGCCAGAAAGGATTGGATGAGAAAAGCCGAAGACCGGGCTCAATGGCACTTGTTAGGAGAGGCCTATCTCCAGCAGTAGAGTAAGATAGGCTGATGATGATGAATCGATTCAACAAGGCCTTCAAAAAAGCTATTAGTTTAGCCTGAAAAATATGAAGAGATAATGATTTTTATCCTTTTAAAAAATGTGTATTCATGTATTATCAAACCTTTTAGCTATAAAAGTTCACGTGGTCGAACGATTGTTTTACTAGTCCTTAGTAACAATACATAAGCCAAGATATCGCCATTATGATTTGAGAAAATTTCTGTCTATCATGTTTCGGAATCAGCTTGTCTACATACAGTTTTTCATATACCTTCTATCGTTGTATGAGTAGACCGATATGACTACAGCGCTTGTTAATTAAATCTTGTTTCTTGGATGTCGTTGTTGTTCTAAGGCTGAGATTTATAAACGCAACTTAAAGTTTGATTAGACATGATACAAACATTACAATTTATATTACTCAATTATTGTCCAAAGATTTGGTAAGTCACCGATTTTATCTTCATGGACTTGGCTCTGTGAATACTATGGTTATACTCCAGTTCCAATCATATCGTCAGATGAAAGGCCATTTGGTTTAAGCAACATTTTTTGATGATATAATAATATATATATATATATATATATATATTTTTGGAATCGGTAAAAAACGCTGATTCCAAAAATATATATTACTATATCACCAAAAAATGTTGCTTAAACCAAATGGCCTTTTACCTGACGATATATTCCGTTTTTTGTCAAAACGAATGAATTTTTGAGAACTTTGCCAACCAAAGTCGAAATAGCGTCTGTAAATGTTAGCCGTAGACTACACTATACTTTTTTACAGATGTTGTTTATTGTTTTACGTAAAAATAAGCAAAGCGGTTAATGTGATTTATAAATAACTATCACAGAAGAAATGTCATAATTGCATTATCGCTCTAGAAGTTAAGCTTGAAATATATGCGGATAAAAGTGTGTAGCGTGAAAACGGTTCTTTAAATTGACACGAAGAGTAGATCTTACTTGAGGCGGCTCGTGTCGGCTCCATCTACTGAATTATTAATGCACTCCCACAGGAGACATGATACTTTGCGATGTCGTCGGTACGGAGCGTTAGAAACTGTGTAAGTAGTGCTACGTTATATGGCATTAACAGCTGTTGTTAATGCTGTAAATAGATCGAGTCCGAAATATGGTTATGTATGTTTTTTTAATCACATAATTATTTAAGCCTGTATCAATACATTACTGAACATTATCCTCTCCGAAGTCTGCAATTTATCTCTGTCCTGGGCTGTTTGAATCCAGAACTTTCAGGTGATTTTTACTAATTGTGTATTATTCTCGCTTGTGGTCAAAACGTGGCTGGGCTTCTTTTTATAGACTTGGAAAAGTAAAATGGAGCGCTCCCGAGCAGGCTCGGTTATGTACTACAATGGGTTGATCTTGATGAAAAGGTAGCATGAGATGACAGAAAGTGGTTACTGTAGCCTTTAACTTAGAGTTAAAATTATCATCATTATCATCCAGCCTATTTTGGGTACGGAGACCGCTTCATCTCTGTGTTTGACGACGATTATATACCCTCATGTGACTCACATATCCTAATGACGAATCTCAAACAATACAGATAAGTGAGTACACCGTCAATATAATTAATTATATGGCATTGATGGTTAGACTTTAATCTCGCCACGCTCGTCATTCAATCCAGTACGCCGACGAGTTCCCCAGTCGAATATTATTTCTGCTGTTAAATTTTTCCACTCACTCCTACATTCTGCCAGCTCTTCTCATTCTTCAGGTTGAATATTAGACTTTTTAAAGTGGTACTTAAGAATATTCTTGTACCGAGGAGCTGGCGCCCCTGCTCGCGCTTGGCCTTCTCTAACTCGGAATAACTAAAATATGTTAGAATATTTTAAACGTGCCGCCGACATTAAAGAAGAAGCCGAACAGGAGCTAGATATTACATGAGCAGATTCCGTAACTCGTTTCGCTGAGGCGAGTTACAACAATATACAGCTTGACCACGCTAAAAAAGACCAAACAATAGAACAAAATTAGCACTAATAAGTTTACGACAGGCATATATCGTGCTTCACTCTGATTCACGCATTTCAAACTAGATCATAGTTTCATATATTTATTAGTTCCAAGTACTCCAATGTGTTCATTCTATTATAAAAGTTCTTAAAGTAATAAACGCATTACGTTGAACAGTAGACTTAAGAGAGTCTGCTGCCTGGATGAGAGGGAGGCGGTACGCAGTGTCTGGCACGCCTCCTGAGAGAGAGGTTTTGGAAAGGTGGGCTCTTTACACCCACCCCTCCCAGAGAGAAAAGCCATAAACAGGCTGTTCGCTCCCAGGGCGGCTGGACTAATTTCATTTCCCAGGCCTGGGTGGAGTGATTAGAAGGACACCCCGGGGGTTTTTGATCAGTAAGAATCTGACACACCAGGGTCGCTGCCCTCACAGCACCTTGATGGTCCTATGTAGGATTTTCCGCGGGTTATAAAAAAAATAAATAAACAAATTACATTTATTACTACCATTAAACTTATTTTCAGTTCCAATTTATTAAATTTTCACAAAGTTTTCTTATTGTTTAACATTGAAATCTAGGTCGACCTATTTATCAGAACTATAAACGTTTATAATATGATTTAACAGTCTAAGTTTTGTTGGTAAACAGACGACATCAACTAGTTTTCTACGAAGAGATGGCTCCGATAAAGGCACTCCTTTATATAGCTTCAAGTCACGCTACCTTCCTATTTTCTTTAAGAGGCGATTGAGCCAACTGGGCTTTTAACAAGTTTTCAGTACTTGAAGTAAATAGTTGGCTTACTGGTATAGTCTGAGAAATTTATATTCACCTTCAAATATTATGTTTCTAATTCTAGTACTCAATGTCAAAATTTATAAGACGATTATATATTTTTCTATTTCGTTATAGCACTGAAATGTAATATCTTTAGAAATTCTATTTAACAAAAATGGTTATTATTTTGCATTGCCGAGAGTATCAAGAGAAAATATATTACTTTGGATATAACAATAGAAAAAAGTTTGATTTACCGACATATTCAATATAACGTAGCTGCTACGTAGGTAGTAAGTAGCACGTAGAAGTCAGTTTCTTATATATGGGTGTTGTTTTTTTTTATCATTTATTATTGAGCTAATTATGTATCTCTGCTTACTCCGAAGAGAGTATGGCGTAATGATATATTATTTATTTGAAAGTGTCTTTCGTGACTGAACTAATGCCCTTTAAGAAAGCCATCTAATCATTTATGAATTTATTGTAATAACAATTAAAATTTAACTGTAATTATCTACATATAAACGAGTACTCAATTCGGGCCATTTCGCCATTGCAAAGTTGGCCCATAAATAAACATTCGTGTTTTTTAAATATTTGAAAAGACCTCGGAAAATTGCTAAATACCCAAGCCTAATTGCCGAGTAATTTTATAGCTAAAAATAGAGACTAAAATTGTATTTTAACAAATCCATTTAATTTTAGCCATGATACTGTTAATATCTGTTTACAACTCCTATATTTGGCAAACATTTTTGTCAACTCATTGGCCAAAAATAGACAACGTGACAAAGCTTTGCAAAAGCCGTAATACCCTTACTTAACGCCTGTAATGCAATAATTACTCATGATATCATGATGTAATAATATTTTGGATAGTGGGTACTAATGAAAAGGTTGTCATATACCACACATATTCGGTGTATTGCTCGTGTCAAGTGTGAATAATTTATATTTAGCGGCGCTGACTTTGCGTCAACGTTAAATAAAGAGGTGAATGAACCCTGGTTTTAATTACTTAGACTCTCTTAAATTTTCTGGGATTAGATAGGAGACTTTAGACCCTAGATAAGAGTTACTTATATAAAATAACTTTCTTAAATTTAACAGCCATTAAATACTACAGTATAATATTGGTTAGTTATTTGTATTTATACATCATAAAATGTTCCTTCTGTTATTATACGAAAAGTGATATAGTTTTCTTTTTTATACTCATAAATTACTAACTGTAGGGAACCGGAGCTGCGCGAGTATATACTGTTTAACCCTTTGGGTATTAAATTAAAAAAAACCTCAAAACACGTATTTTTTGTTATAATAAATAATAATCTATTGTTACGATATTTCTATTTTGGGGTGAGCGGAGATACATTTGTGGCTGTAGCCACTTTGCCATTATATATCGTGCCCAACGTGACCAAAAGCGCAAATGATCGCAGTTCTCAAGGCTGACATTTCACATGATATTTCTATTAGATGCCATGCGGGTTTTCTGACGATGTTTTCCTTTACTGGTAAGCATGAGCTTAAATTCGTACGTAATCTGAAAAATCCCAGAGGTACATACTGAGATTCGAACTTATGACGATTCGTGTTGACGCGTATTGAAACCAGTCCATTACCCACTAGACCACTGGATATTTTTTGTTTCTAACCAAGAAGCTAAATACGACAAAACACAAAAAATAAAAACACAAGACACCCTTGAATAACCCGAACGGAAGTGCGAGTCTCACCAGAGACAAGATTTACTTAATTGGTGAGACTTATCACCCTGTTGTATAATCATAAGTTTTGTGTTGAAATAAAGATGATGATTATTATTATTATTATTATTAGCAAATACCGGTTATCATAGTGCTTCTTTCAAAATTGACGGTTTTTCAACGTACTTTTACCTCTATTTTACCTTTTTATAGATGGAATATCAAAGAATCCGCCCTTCATAAACGCCTACATCATACAAATAACCCAATATCCAAAGTTCATGTTTCTACCTTTAATGTTTTAGGCTTTACGATGATATGTCAGGACAGGGAAATTTATAGTATATATACAAGTGATTTTGTAATCGAGAGAGAATTCAGTATACGATAATCTTTATCTTTTTGTAATTAATAAAAATTTAAATCACTGTAATCCTTAATAAATCATAAAGAAAATTAATGAACAAATGACAATTGATCCCTAAAAATTGTAGACACCTGAGTGCGTGCGGCGCACGATTGAAAGTAGATAATGTTTCTTTAACATACTTTTAGGTGAACAATTATTGACTCGTGCTCCCTTCGTACTTTATCCTGGCTTAGGACAGACAAAACACTAATTTCATAATTAATTGATCGTTCATTCATGCGTGTAATTGTCCCTAAATATGTAGATTAAAATTTGCTTTGTTTTATAGAAATATTAAGATATTACTTTTTATACGTATATTCTACAATCATCTTATAACATACAATTTTTATATTAGATTAGGGTATTGTCACAAGAGAAAGGTGTGCGTTTTTTATTCAGTTTTGTGGTCATAAGTAATAACTATGCTAATGCTCAGACTATCTGCATTAATGTAAATTACTCACAAAACTTGTCAATTTTATTAAGAGTTAAATTGAAATTGTAATTTTATTATATTTTTTAGAAGATTCAACTTTTGCTCCGTAAAAATTAACACTTTTTTCAGTGTCATTTTAACTTATAACCCGTTTCATACGGATGTTTGGCAATAAATCTGGAGCTTGTGCGTTGATTCTTATTGGAGAAAGTTAGCCTTTTATTTGATCTATTTTCGTTCGAGAAGTTACTTTGATTAGCTATAAAAACAGAACGTACTTGTAATTAGCAGTCAATAGCGGGGGGTATCGCGATTCACGATTATTATAAAAAAACTCCTTAAATACTTTTAAATACAAGGGGTGGGTTCTTTACACCCACTCCTCCCAGAGAGGAAGCCTAAACCGGCTGTTCGCTGCCCGGGCGACTTGACGAACTTGGTTTCCCAGGCTGGATGGAGTGATTAGAGGGATACCTCCGGGGTTTTTAGTCAATAGGAGTCTGACACACCGGGGTCGCTGCCCTCACAACAACCCTGATGTCCTATGTAGGATTTCCCCCGGGACACTAAAAAAAAGGTGTACGCACACACTAAGGACTGTTTTTATTTACATTTCACCCGTAAGGCGAATAAATAAGGACTGAAATTTCAAATACCCGGGTCTACTAGTACATTATAAGAGAAGTTTAAAAAGTTAATTATGAAACTAAACTTGTACAGTGTTTAACTGTCTTCTGCGCTCTATAGTAAATCACTCCATTTTTTACGAACTACAAAGTATGTATTCGTGCATCGTACATTATAGCGAATTGCTATGTTAATTACCCTGAGTTCTTTTAATATATCCCCGGGTAGCTTCCAGCGGGTGTGACTTGAGTTATTGGGTTCGTGTCGTGCATTACAAATGTTGCTACGTTTTCGTAGGCACGTAGCACGGGGCCGTAGACATTACTCTAAGTTAAATAAAAACCAACAAAAAAGTTTAAAACAGCGATAGTACGCTTTGCAAAACGTTTTGGTTAACTTTACAGTAGCTAATGAATTCTTTTATCACGAAGGAGTGAAGCTTTTTGAACATAGGTTTATGTTAGAGTTTATTTTTCTCATTACTTTATTTTCAACTACGATACCTTTGCTTTCCTGTTTTATAAATTTAATACTTTCTTTTATAATATTTGGTAAACATCATACTTTTTTATACAAAGCAATAACTAAGTTTACTTACTCACCAAATTATTCTTAAAGTAATTCTGTAATTTTAAATTTAAAAGATGCAGCTTTATAAAATTATTTATAAGTGTTAATATAGTAAATTTAAAGAATAATTGCTTTGTAATTTGTTGTTTTCTCAATTTGATTGTCTTTTTACCTTTATACATTTACTATTTGAGACTTAGTTATGTAAGATTCGATTTCTTTTATATCCTACCTGCTTAACAATATTAGGTTTCAGCCATGAAGGACAGTCCAATTTTACTTTTTCTTAGATTCAATTTATCTGTTCTAACATGCGCTACCTTGCGAATATTCGTCAATTTGGGGGTAATTTGGTTTAGCTAGCCAAAATCCTATCGGTTTCAGGCAACTATATCACATTCTTTCATCAATCAACCTGCTAACTTTGTAAGTTCTCAGCAAAAAAGAGACCCAAATGCTTGTTTTATCTCGACGCTCATTTAGAATTTGTATGGCAAAATTTTAAACATTATTATGATATTCTTTTTATTAAACAAATTTACGGTAACATACCACGTTTTATGATGTTGAGAAATAACGACAATTGCTTATTTGCGTTGGATATAAGTTTTCATTAGAAAGAAAAATTATCATAAATCTTCATATAACTATGGAATGTTAAATTTTATTCTCTGATATAACTTAACAAGTAAAACGAAACTTATACAATATACAGGATAAAAGTTGAAATACTATATATAGATATGGTTTGATAAATCCTTTATAATATTTATTACGTTCAGTAGTAGTTATAATAAAAATACTACATCCTATATAATGTTTATGTCAATTTATTATAAATTGATGTGCTATTATTATGGTCACAACTTCGCGACATTCTAGTCTCATTAAGTGGAATTTCAAGGCAAGTTTCATGTTAAAGTAAATTGTGCAATATCGGTTTTGCAATATTGAACAAACGCTAAGAATAGCAATCAGTTATCAACACAGATGGAAAATAGGTATTTGGTACCTGCATTATTGGCTAGATGACGTGATTAAACTTTAAATCCGGTTAAAATATTCCATAGTTGTTGGTAGTGTTGCATACGAAGGGATATTGTCGCTGAGTATTTATTAATGGCCGATCACATAAAACCACATAATAGTATATTATTGTTTAGTCGCATGATAAGGTTAAACTTAGTTAATGGAATAGTAACAGCCATAGATGCGGCTTTACAAAAGGCCAGACGTTGCCGAAGGTCGGAGAAGAGGATGACGCTGTTCCTCTGGCCCCGGTCAGACGGGATGAAGGAACACCCCGGGGGTTTTAGTCGGTCCAAGTCCGACACACCGGGGAGCAGCCCTCACCGCCCCCTGAGGTCCGTTAGGGATTTCCCCCGGGCTATCAAAAAAAAAAATGGTAACAGCCATGAAAATTGTTGGTACAATTTTGTCATAATGCCGGGCAGTAGACTGTTGCCCGAAGTAGAGGAAGGTGGACTTTAGTTTCCGGCGCGCCGCCAGTGAGTGAATTTGGTTTCCCCGACCTGGATGGAGTGATTAGAGAGACACCCCGGGGGTTTTAGTCAGTAGGAGTCTGGGACACCGGGGTCGCTGCCCTCATGACGGCCCTGTTGGTCCTATGTAGGATTTTCCCCCGTGTTATAAATATATATATAAATTATAAGACCAAGGTTATTTATTTTTAAAAATAATGTCGAGCGCAAAACTATTTATTGAAACTAATAATTCACAGTGATCACTAAAAGAGTTAATATTTTTGCTTCATTCTTGGTCTTGTTTAATATAGATATATTATTATCATGTAAATATATACACAATAAAAAAAAATATCAATGTTCACTGTTTATGTGTAGCATGCTAAAGAGTTTAAAAAAAACCGTAATTTGCTAGGGTGCATTATTTTTTTATAAAGAATTTTGATGAAATTTCTCCGCTCAATTCTTTGAATCCTTTTAAAAGTATATACGGAACGTGACGGCATGTTTTATGAACGTACGTAGGTAAACGATGTCTCCATAAACCCTTATTTAGCTGAGGCGAGTATGCGACGGAGTAATAAAGAGTATTTGTCAAAGACATAGCTAAGCTACCGTGTACTATATTTTGATTTACGTCTATGCCGGTTGGTGTAAATTAGATAGCACATCTGCTCCTATTAAACCGTTCTGTTTGCATATACTAGGTCATATATAGACTGCATTACACGTCATATAATACATACAGATTAACTGCGAACAGAACACAGTGATCCACTTTCGACATTCATGAAAAGTTAGTGGTTTTTGTGTAATCGTATAAGCGTCCTTTTGAGTAAATAAATATTAACATGTAAAGGTTTAAATTGTAGCTGAAGGCAGTTGTTACAAAAATAAGCGTGTATATGTATTATATGAAAAAGCTAGTAGTAATCAAAAGTTAGACTATTTTTAAAGTCTAGGTTGACAATGGCTTACTTACAAAGATTGAATAAAGAGAGTTGTGATGAAGGGTAATGTTAAAAGTAAGATGAATCGGAGAGAGTTCAGGAAAGGATTAATGAATATTAAGAAAGAACTCAAAGGGAGTTTGCGAAAATAGAGAGAAGTCGGGTTCCATTCTCTCTGCCTACCCCGATGGGAATGTGGCGTGATGATAGTTTACTTATTAGGGTATTTTTATAATAAAACCTCTTTTATAATAACTGATTTTGACCCATTGGTAATCAATTTCTTTTCTAATAAGGCGTACATCGTTTGTAAGAGAGTTGTAACTTTGTAAAAAATGTTTTATATTATACATATGTGGTAGTGAATAAATAATCTGGATTATATGAGACTAGAAAACCTAAAGAAATCCAAAAGAAACATTTTGTATTCCAAATTTCATACAGCAAGGTGTGTTTTAAAAATATATTTTAGACCGAGATCTGTATATTAAATAATAATAAATAGACCAACTAGATAATTTAATTAGTTCTGCCAAGTTGACCTTAACTTTGCTTCAAAGACGAATCATTCCTGCATTTAAATGCTTTACATGTAATAAATTTTATATCAAGGGCACTTTGAATACGCAAAGTCTCGTTTTATATTCACCTGTACACATTCGTTAGCACTGGGTTAAATTCAAAACTTTTACTTTGAAGTATTTTGAGTACATTATTCAATAATACTAACAACACAAACAAATATAAAACTGATTATGCGAGTTTTTAAATTGATAATTATAACTTGAATTTCAATACACTATAATTTAAGAAAATTGAAATTTTATAACTTTTTGGCGAAAATCGCGCTTTAGGAAGAATTACAGCCAATTTTATTTTGAATTAAAAAGAGCACTGATATTAAAAGGCAATATTATCGTATCTCGTTTAGTTATGGATTTTTCCACATGATTCCTACAAAAAAAATTGGTAGTATGAATTCCACGGTGTATTAAAACAGCTTTGTTTTAATTTATTTTGATATCGGGTACTACGATTGTCTAAAAGTAAGGTCATTTCTGTAATGTTTTAAATCCTGCTGCGACAACGTTTTTAAAAAAACGTTTACTTAATTTTAACTAGCTGCACGCGGCGTACAATAATCCTTAAATCGTTAAAACAAAACTGAAACAATCTTGTTTCGCATAGATCGAGGTACGGACATATAATATCAAAGTAATTTTCAAACAATACTATTACAATAGACAGTAGTATGGGTACAGGTATATAATTGTTTCAGTAGCTAAGTAAGTGACTATAAATCAATTTCCAATGGAATTGCAACAGGAAATGCCGAATCAATCCGGCCAATTTGGCGATAACGGTCCGGTCAGAACATCGGATTGCGTTGCTTCTCATTTACGAGGCGGCACATGATCCAAATGCTTTTAAAATAATTTGTTACATGAATTTACTATATTGCGCTTTCATGTTACTTTGATAAACAATTTAACAAATAATTTAATGTTGTAGCACGCTCCTTGTCAGAAATTTATGATCACGATCTTTTAGTGAGCGGTTTTAAGCACAGAGATCTTAATGTATATTAATTTAAAATCATTTATAAGATTTAATCTCGCTCTTCTACATTTGAAAACAACTATATTTGCTAATGTTAGACCATTATAAATTATTTGTATCCATTATCCAGGCCGGTACGTAATCGTAAAACCCTAACTACTGAAATTAGAAACAGAAAATTCTGACATTGAATGCTTGTATAACGTAGATATACAGCCATGGCGGATTTTTCAATATTACATCTGTAAGTGAGTGAAGTGGGGGCGCAAGTATGTATGAAAATACGACAATTTTGAAGTAAGCACTTTGTAAACCGGTACCTACGTGTTTGGTTAGAAATTTGAAAACATGCATTTCAATATTTTTGGAAAATTAACACCCAAAGGTCGATAATGTTGTGTAATATTTCAAAATGCATATTTTTCCTATTTTTATTCATATTTTCTCTCTCTGTTGTTATAGGCGATCAAGCGCGGGCTTGCTGGCGCCGCAGTTGGCGTGCCAGGCCTCATCAGCGCCCAGCGCAGCGTCAGGTCCACCCCACCCTCCGCCTGCCTCCCCTCCCCGCATTGTGTCTGCGCCTCCCGCAACCCTTACCGCGCCACCTCCCGACCAAGTACCGCAGCCAGCTCAAGAGGACGGGGTTAGATTGCGCCGGGTCCACACCGTGGCGGTCAGGGACTACCTTAAAAGGGAGACGCAAACGTTCTTCGGCGTACAGAGGGACAATGAGAGGGAACAAAGGAGGCTATGGTATGAGAGGCGGAGGAGGCATGCAGCGAGGGCGCTGGGTGACCTCCGACTTGACTTACCGGCTGACCATCATCCAGACGATGATGATATTAGGTAAGTAATTTTTAATTATCTTCTTCAGGCTTATAAAAACCTGTTCATATAATGAAATCAAATCAAATCAATCAAAATAATAATATCCTGACTAATATCATCGTACAACCTATAATACTGAAGCTAGAAATTCGGAATTTGGACATTGAATCCTTTTTATGACTCAGGCATTCACTAAGGGCAGAATTTTTAATATTCCAATCTTAAGGGGGTGATACTAAGAGGTGCCAGTTTGTTAGAAAATTCGTAAGTTTTTAGTGTACATAAAATAAAACAGGACGAGTGTACCAGTTAAGTGTAATTTAATACATAATTTAGAAATAAAAATTAAATAAAGTACATTCTTTTCGAAATAAATTCTCATAATCAATCTCTGTCCACCCCAAATGTAACATATCAGGATGATGATGTTACTGTAATTATATGATTAATTAAAAAATGAGAATTAATCTTTTTTTTTATATTAGATACGACTAGTAAAGTTAACAAAATAGCTATTGCACATTATGCATTGCGGCGGCGGGGCGTCGTCGCACCGTAAAAATGTACCGCACTTGTGAACAAACGTTGCGTTTGCCGTAATGTAGTTACAGCATCGCTTGTTAAAAATGCATCGGAAAAGATAAACGCAACGTGTGCACGCTCCTTCCTTTTGTCTCGAGAAGTGCAAGTCCGGTACGAATGCGACGCGGCATCGGTACGCACCGTGTGCACACCATAGTTGTTTGTATGTAAATCAACTAAGCGTCAAAAAAAAGCAAGTAAAATATGTAACCTTCCTTATGATAATCTTTTACCGTATCGATTCAGTTTTCCCTATACATAAACTTCAAATTATCTACAGCCAGTCATGATTTGAAACGCCACGTAGGGAACTCATTGAATAAAGAAATACATGGAAGAATTATTTACTACAAAATGCGCGGCTATTAGTGAAGCAATATCTCATCAAATAATCAAATCAATCATCAAATATTATGAATAGTATTTTTACTTCACTTCTTTCCCCTTCTTGATATAAGTATGGTAAATGAAATGGATAATAAAAAAAAAATCAGGGGATCACGTTGTGTTGACGTGTTACAGATGATTTCAATTTCATATTGTTCTATTTAAGAGTATATTATATTATTTAAATAGTATTGTTAGCGGTCAAGTAATATCTTGGCAATCTTCTTTTTTATTTTTTAAGTTTACTGGCTTGTATTATTTATAAACGAGCATTGCTTTGAGATTCCGTAGAATCTGGGTTGTAAAAGCTGTAAATTTCCTTTGATATTAATTTAGGCGCTAAATATAAGAATATAAATAAGCCTTTTCAAGAAAATTTTACTTGTAAGTGCCATAAAATCTACAGATAAGAATTAGTACACGCAACATAGGTTTTATGAGTTCAGTCTTAGAACATTCCTAGTTTTACTTCAAACACATTTTGAAGTTAATAACAATATTTTATGTTTCATTTTATTTCAAAGATAAAATTAAAGCGATTATTTCGTTTAGTCACATTTATTTTTGTTACATAAAGTTGTATTATTTGTAACTTTAATTGGTATTGGTTTTTTTTTGGAAGGTCCCTAAGGGTACTTTTCAAAATATTGGATAATATTAGGACCAGAAATATCATGTCCGTTATTTAGTAATGTTTATATCATAAATTAAAGTTAATGTAATGAGTTAATTTAAAACTCTTTAAACATGGTAAGGTTTTCTTAAAGCAACATGTTAAAATAGAATAGAAGTTTATTGTCTATTATACTATGTTAAAATAGCTTAAAGAGATGGATTGCGTATTTTATTTATTTTTTATCGGCTAGTTAATGAAAAAGTAACAACGCCCCAAATCGTTCAATTTTTTTTTTTAATCATAATCACAATGATATATTTTATAACTTTCTTATTTAATGCTTCATCCATTATTCCCGACATTTGTTTAATAGAAATTCAAATACAGTTAGATTCGTGTAATTCGTGTCAGCTTTGCATGCTTGCGTACGAGGTCGAATTAAGTGGTCACTGCATCCAATTTCCGCTGCTCCAGTTCAAATGTTGCTTTACGACTATACAAAGAATGCCTGCAAAGATGTTTATTTAATATTGAAAAGCTTAAACCATGTCCTCGATATTGAAGGTAGAAAACGAAAAGGACGTAACTGATACTTAGCCAAAAATGATCGAAATCAGTTTTCTTCTATTAAATAATATATTCATGTTGCTCTACGATTAATAATAGTTTTAAAATTTTAAAATATTTTTCCTCATACTACGTTTACGGTCCTACATAGGAAGAGAATAAAACATAACCAGTAGTTATCTTTTCTTAAAAAATATAACATATGACCCGTCGTACAATTCGGCTGTTTTTATATCTCTTTTATTTCATGTAAAACATCTTAGAAAGTGCAATGAACACTATCCCTTATGGAGTCCGTAGAAATACGATATTGGTTGTGTACGCTTTGCGTTTATACCTACATATGTCGTACTTAATGTGACCTGTAGCGCAGCTAATCGACGTTCTCAGGGCACTTATATATGACATATCTATTAGATTCCTTGCGGGCTTCCTCACGGTGTTTTTGCTTCACCGGTGAGCATGTGATGCCAAAATGTAATGCGGAAAACCCAGAGGAACGTGCCGGTATTCGAACCCAAAACCATTCGCGTTGCCGCGCATAAAAATCGGTACATTACCCACTATCCCACCACTGCTACAACACAGAATTTAAAATAACGGTAGATTAAATTTACAGTAGTATAAATAAGTAGCTATTTCATACATTTATAATACAAAAATTGTTCTCCTAGATGTTTTAGAAATGAAGTTATAAATAAGTAGTTTTTGATTATGATTACATTTTTTTCCTTTGTTATAATAACATATGTCACATTAAATAATTGCAGAACTACCAATATCTGCTTCTCGCTAAATAAATGCGAGAATAGAATAATTTTGATACAGTCAGCGATGTTAATAGGGCAGGGAGGTGTCTCCTCGGTATAATAAAATTAAAAGCTACGATCCTCCCCGCCAACAAGAGAGCGTTGATAGGTATTTTGTATTCTTACGTGTAACTCAGTTAACTCAAAAGTTGGAGCTGCCCTTATTTGTCTATGTGTACTAGAATACAAATATAGATGATTCGCTTTGACTGGCTCAGTAGCTTGGAAATAGGGACCATTGTTTGGCATTGTCTGCCGGTGTTTGTTTATGAATTTATGTACAAATTCATTCAGGTGAGATCGAGTTTTTTGAGAATTGTGTATTTAATTAATTTATTCAGAAACTTGATCCTAATTTTTGACTTATTCTTTCAATGCTATGAATATATTAAAAGGCCAAAGGCTATTTATCTAATTTAAGCGACATTTTAGGCGACAGTAACATACGTATATATATTTTCGAAATCAGTGAAAAACAGTAATATGGTCAAGAAAATGACGCCTAAAGCAAATATCCTTTCACCCCTTGAAATTCTTTTGAATTAGTTTTCCAAACAACATGATTTTCAGATATAATTGTTGTATTCTTTGATTACCATATAAAAGTCATTTTTTAAATTTTAAATTTTAAGTCACGAGTTATATAATTTATACATTACTGCTTTATTATTCATATTATTTATATTATTCACGCAATTTTATGAATTTATTACATGACAAGTTCAGCATTCCATATCTATCTATATTTTGTCTATTTTTTATTGAGGTGGGTAGAAAGGAGGGAACGCAACATTTCTCTATTTTTGTAAACTTCTTTCGGCATCTTACTAATCCCTTTCCATACTCTCTTTGATTCTAGATACCTTTAAAGTTTAATCTTTCATAAGATTCCTCTTCATACAGATACATTTTGGTTAAGAAAAGGATAAATGTTAGTGTGTTAAAATGATAGATGTGTAAAAATACTTCCATAGTAAATAAATATTGTATATAGTTCAGAATATTATTATATAACATTTATACACACATAACACATGGACATACATATACTCACACACGCAACTAACCATCCTCGCATACACATTTCTGCACATCTATATTTACTATTCTTGTTTCATTACTTTTAATTAAAATAACTCTTTTCTCTAAAGGAAGAAAGGATTCTTCCAAGGAAACCACCCAGAACAAGCCGTCTTTTTTTTTACTTTATATTGAAGCCTTACCTAAGGTAAGGTAAGGTAAGCCTTACTTTATATTTAAACAATAAAAATCAATTTCGGCTATTTTTTTATTAAAATATTTTATTTTAAGGTGTTTTTGTAATAAGCTGTCGTGTTTGTTTAATGAAATATATTAATAAATAGATAGTTGGTTAATTGAAGTTTTCGAACGCAGAGAGAGGAAGCGAATGGTATGACACGAGTTGTTCACCCGGCGGGACATCCGCAGGATGTTGCAGCGACCATATTAATGTCGTGGTTAATTCCTGACTACGAAGTCGAGCGAACTTTGCTTTGTCAAATACCAACTTGGACATTTGAGACTAAGAACTAAATGCACGTATATGATACTTAACAATCGGGTTTTATGGTGTATATTTCTTGAGTTATTTTCCCATAAACCTCAGATCAAAAGTATTTTTGGAAAATATGTAATTATATGCTATATTATATCGTCGGGTGAAAGGCTATTTGGTTTAAGCGACATTTTTTGGTGATATAGTAATATATGTAGATAAGTTATTCTCAAAACTCCTTCTTTTACAGATGTAGCTCTCAGTACGATAATCAATTCAATGACATCGATGTTTCATTTAAGCCGTAACTATGTCTTTAAGGCTTTTATTTCAAAACTGCAGTCAGTTGAATAATATGCAACACAGTTGTTAATAATATGCAGTTTTTATTATACAAAAATTGTTTATTTTCTCAAAAGGAACTGTGTTATATTTTGGTATAAATAAGCTTAGTCCGTCTATGATTATTCCTTCGGTTTCGTAATGATTCTCGCGCTCTATATTTTCAAGTGAAATCATAAATCCTTTCGTAATTATTATAATTAGTCATGCTTTCTCAAACCGGCTGTTACGAATCATTATCCAGTATCATATTCCTTACATTGTAAACAATAACGGCCTACATTTTTGAATTAGGTAACTATACTAACGCGGTTAATACCCGTCGCGGAAAGTTCAACAGTTATAATTTAAGTTCAAAACTTTGTAAACAATCTCAATATTTTAAATTAAACTGTTACTAATGGATTTTACTGGCAACGATGTTTTTCTTGTAGAATCATTTTACTTTAAAAGTGTCTTTTGTTTAATTTTTTCAAATACATATTTAATATTAAGATTTTTTGATACTTATGCTTTTCATTTATAAATAAATTCCTTTTTGGTTTTCTACTGAGACTAGAATCAAAACAGTCAATATTTGTATTATCTATATTTTGTGATAAAATTATGGCAATTATTTTTACGAGTACAGTATGGTATGACAACCCTGTTGGATTCTATTTAGGCTATACTTTTTAGTTAAAGAGAAAAAATACCAGGACAACATAAAAATTAAGGACTGCATTGCATACGCACTGGAAACGTGCGCAGCTCGTGAACAAATGACAAAAGAAAGCAAATAATCATGCTAGTAGGTGAAAATGTCATAAGGGTAATAATTCTCGTTAGTTCCAAGCAGTGTTTATCAATTAAAACGTTTCATTAGTCTTTAAACTGATCTATGCAAGTGGTCCGAGTATACATCGCATGTAAAATAATTTAATCTTAACAAGTTTATATGACAATAACTTTTTAATGTTCACGAAATATATAATTTTCCCATGCATTTTTGATAGTGTTATTGATTGATTTTCAAAATATTTTGTATACCTAAATAATATGTTAATATTAGAATTCTGGACAATTTATTATTTACCTAAAATTATTACAATTTTAGGCTTAAAGATAGCGTTATTTTCATTTTCGTGTGCATACTCGTAATAAGTAACGAGCTTTAATTATCGGTTAGTTTCAAATTCAATCTTCTTTCAAGAAATATTTTAAACCATAATGAATCTTAGTTGTACTCCAAAATATTTTCGGTAATTTAAAATAACCATTGAATGTAATGAAAGGAATGAGAAAATCAATTACATACAAGTTATTACTTTTTAGCGATTTCAGCAAATGAATTTTGTTGTTTTAGCTTAATGTACATCCGGGCAGTAGACTTGAAGGAGTCTGCTGCCCGGATGAGAGGCAGGCGGTACATAGTGTCCAGCGTACCGACTGAGGGAGAGGTTTTGGAGGAATGGGCTCTTTACTCCTGCCCTCCCAGGGAGGTAGCCTCAAAGAGGCGTTTTGCTCCCTGTGCGTTTGGTTGAATTTGGTTTTGCAGGCCTGGGTGGAGCGATTAGAGAGACACCCCGGGGATTTTCAGTCAGTAGGAGTCTGACACACAGGGATCGCTGCCCTCACAGTGATCCTATGCAGGATTTTCCCCCGGAATACAAACAAAAAGTTTAAAGTTCATGAAAATCTATACCTATAAAACACGACAGAAATAAAAATATGCTATAAAATTCTTTTCTGCACTTTACAATATAACAAAACAACACTACGCGCTATGCAGCCAGCCACAAAACTAATTTTACTTGTTTGGAATATATTCGTAATTTAGTTTCTCTGCTTTCGATATTTATATTTGACGGCATTTGCAACCTGCATATGTATTCTGAATAGCGAATTCGTAACTAAATTTTATGTCAAATAAATTTTAAATTGTAGACGTGTTTAAAAATAATTTTAGAGCTATTCGTTACTGAATATAAATGAGTATTGTTTGAGAAAATATAATGTGGGAATATTTTTATACGAGCTTCTGAGTATGTAAGAGTCTCAAGATGGACTCTCTTTTTTGCAGTGCTATGTTTAATATCAGTCGGTAATACATGTAAAGCCCGGAGGATAAAGTCTGTTCTTCCCTCTAAAGGATTTTCATTCGAATATGACATCATTACTGTTATATTCCTTTTGTGAATAAGAAAAAATGTAACTAAAGTTGGGTGAAATTTGTTACGTTAATATAGCTTTCCATTTACAAAGTTATAAACCGTTATTTATTTGAAAATCTTTGAGTTCGCCCCAGTTAGTTAGTCGCCCAAATATACATAATTAGCGACCTAAAATATTCACTACTAAAATACTTTATAGGTATTTTTTTAGATACAGTATATATTTTAACAACTCCTAGGTAGGTAGGTAGGCTAGGTAGGCGGCCATATTTTCGCGATCTTATGACCTGGGAGTCTTTAAAAGAAGAGTTAATAGGCATTTGTTAGGCGGACGCGGTTCATCATCGGACTCATCTTCACCTTCCACCAGGTGTGATTGAGGTCAAGCGTTCGCCTATAAGTTATAAAAAAAAAGGTAGACATTTTGGCGAATCCTTTGTCCAGTGAAGCCAGAATAGTGTGTCAGATGGTGACGCTTGCTCATTCGCGACTCCCCTAGGATGTAAGGACGTAGGTTAGGGCACAATTGGACTGATATATTTACCGGAATAAAATCCCTAAAATAAAAATGAATAAAATAAACTTCTAGGTACTCTGCCGATATAATATATTTGTACAGTAAAAAACCAACAACAATTTATACCTTAAATAACTTATTCTTCACTGCTGTCTGTCCTGTTTGCGACAAATACATGTTTTTCTGTTCTTTTCTTTGTTGTTTTTATAGGAAGAGGCCGGAGGCCTTTATCCAGCTGTGGGTGAAAGTAGGCTGATTTTATTATTTCGTTGGAGGAACACAGGCATTCAGACCCAGCTGGCAGCAAGTTGGAGACCCCGAGCTCTTTAGTCAGTAGAAATCTACCCTTACGACGACCCGGACAGTCCTTTGCAGGAATTTCCCTAGGTTTTTTATTTTTGTCGACATATAGACTGACAATCCACCTGATGGTAATTGATTACTGTCGTCCATGGACAACTCCAAAACAAAGGGTATTGTTATTGTACTACCGACCAAGAAGGGCATTGTTCACAGCGCTGTTGAAGAATCCTATGTTCTGAGAAAAAATTATACTCAACTCCAAAATTCGTGTCAAAATTGTTCAAGAGATCCGCTACATTGTCACGGTTATATAAGGCATAGAGTGTGGAGATGCATCGACGATCAGCGATGAATGTTGCGCGTTTGAAACGGTGCTAAAAATAGCAGGTTGAATAGTTTTTCAGAACAACCGTTGTACAAACGTTAGGACCAGTGGCGTGCATACCGTAAAAGTATTTTTCATTATCATGCTATAGATAGATATTTATTAAGTAAATTATGTTGACTTATAATTGCAACATAATTGCAGCTTTAAGTTTGCTTACACTTTGCCGAAACCTTACAATTTATATTTCTTAATAAATGTTAAAGGATTTGGTAAGTCACCGTTTTTGTCAACATGGACATGGCTCTGCGAATACTATGGCTATACTCAAGTTCCTATTATATATTTAGTTTTTTCTCAAAACGTATTTGTTTTTTGAATACTTTGCCAAGCAAAGTTGTAATAGCGTCTATAAATCTCAGCCTAAGTTCTGAAACTCTGTATTTAGTTATTATTCCATTTTTAGTCACTGTATTTATTAAATGTCCAAGTATAAGAAGATAATGCTTTTTTTATGGAATGAACGCTTCTGGGTGGATCACACATAGAGACGCGACGTCTCTGCGTTGATTTAGAGGTTCTAAATTGTTTGTACATTCAGGATTATTGACAAAGTTAAAAAAAGACTGATATTGTTGATGATTATAAGTGTTTATATTGCAGTATGTACGGAGCGTCGGGGGCAGCGCCTAGGGAGGCGCGGGGGCGCGTCCGCGAGCGGCCTGACGTGCTGCCCGCGCCAGCGCCGCTCGAGGAGCCCGCGACCCCGACTCTGCCCGGTCCAGGGAAGGACAGCGTCGCGCGGCTCACGCTCACTGGACTCTCTTATGTTGTTATGGTACGTGCACTACACTCCTTCTCATCTTAATACCATCTCAGTGTTTTTAAACTGACATACGCAAACAATATGGAAATGAAATATTTGGATTTATTGACAAGCCCCGAGCAAGGTAGGGAGCTCCTTGATGGTGAGAACGTTATGCGTGAATGCGGAACTACTCAAACCATAAAACATTTACATTCGTGCCCTTCAAGCTCTGCTACCTGCTTTAATAGTAATTTGATCGAAGGCTATTGAGGTGGTTTTATTCTATATGTATGTTTTGTAATGGTGGGCGCTGACGCCTGCGATACAGTCTCACGACTAGTGCAGGCGTCAAAGTAACTTAAATTATGTTAAAAATTTAAAATTTGAATCAATAAAGTATTATTATTATTCTAGTTGGGCCAAAGAAATCTTAATTTAATTATTCGTTGTAGAAACAGCGAAAAGCTATATAGTAGGTTTTATATGAACATTAAACAATTTTGGTTACCATGTAGTTCATATTTTTACGAAACCATCACGTAGCACATCTTTGCTAAACAAAGTCATTGAAAGTTAATAATGATACAGCGATAATTTACATGGAACAGTCTGGCCACAGGTGGCGTAGTTAGCTCTTAACCTAGTTTCTGCTGTTAAGCATTTAAAAGTTAGGTAAATATCCGCCGTTGGAGTTGCCTGCGCTGTTTTAACTATGCTAAAAGCACTTGCCGGCCGCGTGAAATCCTAAGCTATCCAACAATGTTTTAATGGCTCGACCTATGTGCGCTAAGAGACTTGTTATGTACACAGTTTCGTGGGTAGCTGGCAGGTACCTTCTAGAGTTGTGAGTTGTCGGTTGTTTTATGACCGAAATTCCACAATGTTACTAATGAAGTAATTTAATTTTCCTATTATACGTTTGTTATATTTTGTACGTACCTAAAAAATTTTAGAGGATAACATTTATTTTCTTATTGTAACTTTAAATTGTAAAGAAAAATATTAGGTCCTTACATATGAAATTGGCGTTTTTCGTACTGGCCACTTTAATCACAAATTTCTCCTCTTTGGTAAGGAATTACAAATTCAAATTTGTACAGCTATAGATTCATGTATTTGTGCTTCGATGATCGTCATTCATTTGTTTTTTTCTTCTGTTTTTTTCTGTTTGCGTCACTCATTTTACAAAATGGAAAACTTAAAATATCGCATTATTTACGAGTACGAGTTCCGCCGTGGCACTAGTGCTGCGGAAACAACTCGAAGGGTGAATGATGTGTATGGCGGTAGTGTTGCAAAAGAAAACACAGTTCGTTTTTGGTTCCAACGTTTTCGTTCTGAAAATTTCGACCTGCAGAACAAGCCCCGTGGACGGCCTGAGACTCAAGTTGATAATGAAGAGTTGAAGGCTATTGTGGAAGCGGATCCATCGCAAACCACGTCCGAGTTAGCTGCAGGCTCCGATGTTAGTGATAAAACTGTTTTAATTCACTTGAAGCAAATTGGGAAGATTAAAAAGCTTGAAAGGTGGGTACCTCACGAATTGACTGAAGCAAACCGGCAAACGCGCGTCGACTGCTGCGTTACATTACTAAACCGGCACAATAATGAAGGTATTTTAAACCGAATCATTACCTGTGATGAAAAATGGGTTCTTTACGATAATCGGAAGCGCTCAGCGCAATGGTTGGATCCTGGCCAGCCAGCCAAATCCTGCCCCAAGCGAAAATTAACCCCAAAAAAGTTACTTGTAAGCGTTTGGTGGACTAGTGCCGGTATTGTTCATTACAGTTTTCTCAAATCTGGCCAGACTATTACGGCTGATGTCTATTGTCAGCAATTGCAAACCATGATGGAAAAGCTAGCGGCTAAACAACCTAGGCTGGTCAATCGCTCCACGCCACTGCTGCTTCACGACAACGCTAGACCACACACTGCGCAACAGACGGCTACTAAATTAGAAGAGCTTCAATTGGAAAGTCTAAGACATCCTCCGTACTCCCCGGACCTTGCTCCAACAGATTACCATTTTTTTCGAAATTTGGATAACTTCTTGCAAGGGAAAAAATTCAACTCCGATAGGGCATTCCAAATCGCCTTCAAAGATTTTATTGATTCCCGTCCGACTGGTTTTTTTAGTAAAGGGATCAATGAACTACCTATGAGATGGCAAAAGTGCATAGAAAATAATGGTTCATACTTTGATTAATTAAATATATTATATTAAAAAATATTCGACTTTTTGTTCCTCCCATACAAAACGCCAATTTCATATGTAAGGACCTAATATATGTGCAATAGTTACTTGTGTTTTTAACGTTGACCAATAACGAGACAAGAACACGATTGCATGGATTAAAATTTAAATACATATTAATAAACAATTATTAAAATCATCGTTAAATTAGAAATAAACTTCACATGTTATACTTTAGTTTATCATGCTTTATTTTAATATGCTTGATCATGTCAAAAGTACGCGAAATCGGCGAGAGTGCATGAAGGATTTAATGACTCTTAAGGAAGCGAAAAATGGTTACAAGAATAGAAAGAAATAGCAGTCCATTCTCTCTGCCTACCCCAACAGGGTTTCAGCGTGATGACAGATAGATATTATTTTAAACAGACGTCTTTATAATTTTAAAGCAATGAAATGATTACCTGCCATTATTATTCGATTTTTTACCACAGTAAAACGCAACTAAAAATGTTCGTTAATCACAAATAGTATAATCTAACAAAAAGGTTCAAAACGCAAAAATTGGACCTTGACTGAATAAAGCTCTTTATAGGGGTTGAATATAATCTCAGTAGAGGTATCACAAAGTAGGCGTTTATGTAATTTGATCACGAAATGTACAATTAGTGATAAAAACTGTCTCCAAAAATCTTACCAATACAACATTGGTTATTTCAGTATCAATAAATTGGCAATAAGCTATCGAACTTCTAGGGATTCTCTTTTTATTATGATTGAGTGTTATAAAATTAGACAAAATATTTTAAATTTGTTAATGAAATGCCTTCGAAGAAATTTTATCCTATCTAATATTATATAGTTTAAATTGTATATGGTATGTATAACACGCATATCGATAATTTTCCCAGCTTCAATCTTAAGAGTGGCGGAGCTGAATGCAAATTATATCACGCGCTGCTAAGTCGAGAGTGTGGGTTGGGATCGGCACATTGCGGAAGTTACTTCATAAGTAATAAGTTCAGAGCATCGCGTACAACTAATGTAAACAAGTTTCGAACGTGTCCTTAGTCTTTGAATTTTCATGAGATACCGTTTAAAGCCATTTAATCAAACCCTATATTATATAGGTTTGCTTAACTAAATATGTGTACGCAAATAAACGAATGATTTATTTAATAATTTTGTACCTTTGAATGATTATAAGACCAACAGTCCCCATCAACATGCAGATATAGTTTATATGCCTTGAGGTTTATAGTCGGTCTAAGTCCGGTGCGCGTCGCCCACCATCCGCATGTAGTTAACCGAAAAGGTCCATGAAAATGTTCCCTAAGTAAAAAGGGGTGAACCTAATTGCTAAATAGAGTTCTCCACAAGTTCACCAAGGATGCACCAGTTAAGATGATATTTTATTTTTGCAAATATACAGCGCAATGTATTCAAAAAGTTATGTCAATCTTTATCCGGAATCCTGAGCAACGTGTTCCATTTATATTTGCGTAATCTGCTTAGGCTGTATAAATAATACCGGCCCCTTTTTGTAATTTTTCAAAATTATCTTGTTTCAGATCTTTTCGGGTTAAACAACTTAGAAGGAAATTGGTTTAACCTTAGAAAAACCTTTTTTATCGAGTATATAATTGTATTTTTTTTAGATTTGAAACTAAGTAATTGATAAAGTATAGTTTATTAAATAAATGTTCAAATAATAAGCGGTTTTTAAGTGTTCTCTTTACGTATAATTTATTTTCAACACAGGTATGACGCTTACTGCCCTCTTGACATTTTTTCGGCCAAGAAAATTCTTATAATATAAAGCGGATAAATTAGGCCGAGATATTTCCATGTTATAAATTATAAAAGCGATGTCTTTCGGGATCGACTCGACCGTTATGGCGACATAAATAATAGGCAATGGCGCTTCGCGTTCAGCCACCAATATTCCCGGAAGGAACCCGGTCCGCGACGACAAAATAGAACTGCTTCCGCTCCCTGACACAAAATATCAATAGATTTTTCAACTTGAAAAACAAAAATATCAGTGGACTCTAAATATCAGTCATGTATTAAGAATCACCAGTTTTTTTTTGCTTTTACTTATATGGGAGTACCAAAGATATACAAATATTCATTTGTATCATTGTATATTATACAATACTTATAGCGTGAATAAATAATTTTGTTCCATTATAAGTAAAAGTAGCACTGTTTCTCACATTAATATTAATTTTTTAATATGTAAATTTTTAAATATTATATAATGCTCAATTTAATTAATTGCGCATTATTACTCATTTGTGTCGATATGAATGTTTACAAATATTTCTGCCATCCCTAAACAAACCAGGAAAATTTAAAAGAATAAATAAAATTATAACACACTCGAAATTTTGTGAATCTTATTTTGATATTCCTAAGCTGCGGGGGACATTTTGATAATGATGTTTTTTTTACCCAAAGCCGTAGGATTTTACCATCAATCAGGCTTATAGAATTTTCCTTCACTGTTCTCCTTCAATTTTCAATTGTGATATTATGCGAGGTTGTTAGTTGATAATAAGGTATAAGTCTATACTAAGGTATAAACATACACTGCATATTTGTAATTTAGCTGTTTTAGGTTGTAATTATTTTTACAGTTACAAGAATATATGTAATACCAATAACATATATTTTTTACACGACTCGACATAATGACAACAGTGCACCTGATGGTAAGTACAGTGAAGTCCAAAAACAAAAGCGACCATTAAAGAATGAATATCCATTGATAGTATCCGTCGTCATGTCGGCCCACATATACCACGACTGAAGGTCTCTAGGTATATGAGCTACTGGATATACACAAGCTGATCCCGAAACGCGACAGGTCAAAGCGAGTCACCATGACGGTTTTTACACCTGTGTACTGTGGACACGACCCAGTTCAGGCAATAGCCCTATCACCAAAAAACTATAGTTATACTCCCCCATCCCCCCTCTTCTTGCTGAGGTGTCGTAAAAGGCGACTTAGGTATCTCTTTAACACCGCAATTAAACCAGGTGTTCAGAGAAGAAAAACTCGACCAAACCTGCATCCTGCTCCCTCCCGATCGTACTGGTTCTCATTTCCATCGGGCCTGAGGGAGCTCGGACGAGAGAGTGCTTTTCTGGCTGTGCGTCCAGTTATGCACTGAAATATCACCCGCGCAATTGACTGTTTTTGAAAACTGGATCTTGATTTTCTTAATCGGTGTTGAAACAGTCGCCGTGGCCGAATCCGGCTAGGACATCATCATTATAGTTATACTATTTATGTTATGTTAACGTTAGGTTTCAAAACATCCAATTACTTTTAAGTTATCTTTGTAATTCATTTAATATGAAAGTTAACTTTTTATCTGACATATTTCTTTCATATCTGGTACAACATTTAGATATTATTGAATACAAGTAATAAAAAATAAGAAACTTTGAACGTATAATGAAATGATTAATGTGGCTTGCGATTTCTAAATTTTGTCTCATACAGTTGGAGTATTAAAACTTTTCAGGATATGATCAAGTGTCACATTTGGTACAAACGTGTTTGTTTCCGTAACTTAACGTCTGCGTGGGCTCATATTGGGTGACAGGATATATTTACTATATGCTGCAAAAAGGAATTTTCAAAGCAAATATGTCTTTTAAGTTTCACCACGTCAGTGTTTTACAGTTATTTAATGGTTATTTAATAAGGTAGAAATCAGAAGTTAATATTCATTCGATTGCCTTATAGCGCAGTTAGTAGAAACCCTACTTACAATGTTGAGTAGGTCCTAGGTTCGAGTTCTGGTAGTGGTAAACTTTTCAGTGATGAGCAGATGAGTTTGTCACGAGTCATAGTTGTATATATGTATTTAAGTATTTATGTCTTTGTCTAGTACCCATAGTACAAGCGCAAGCTTAATTTGGGACTAGATCAATGTGTGTAATCGTTTTTTTTTCCTTATTTGGTAGGCGGTGACCCGACGTTCGCGACAGTCAACTGCGGCGCAATGGTCACGCTCGTTCCGCTCCAGTGCGGTCACACCCCAGGAAGATGCTGAAGTTGATGATGTGTTTTTCCTGCCGCCGTCCTCGACGATGACGCTCACTCAGCAGCATCATGAGGAGGTGGAAAGTGCCGCTGATACCAGTAAAGGGTGAGTTTGTTATATTCTGGCAAACTGTAAAAAATACATATTTTTTGAGCGACAGGCTAATAATTGGAGATAGATTTCCGCATGTGTACACTTGTGTAAATAAGTAATGAAAGAATATTTTTTAAATGATGAGATTTCACAAATTATGGAGCAAACCGCTAAATAAATATTAAATACTATTTATTTATGCTGCCGTGTATTAAAATGCAACTACGAGTATCAAGACACAGATCCAGTGAGAAACTTTGTGACAGATTTTATATTTTTTTTTACGTTTTATTGTTTTTTATTTTTAATATACAGTAAAGTATCTGTTGTAGCAATATAGGAATTTCATAATAATTATTTGCTCATATAGTAGAATTGAGATTATTCTGTTATAATATTATATTAAAACTTATTGGTTTAGTTTTTGGATAGACATGGTATGTCGACAAAGTACTGGGAGAAAGGTGTTATTGCCTTCTGCAGTTATTTTGTCGACATATAACCATAAAGCTATATCTCTGTAGATCTAGAACCATGATTGAAACAGAAGTTATGTAACAGGAGATATTTATTTGTTTGACAAATACACATCAATTTTCTTTCTATTAAAAAATATGTACTAAGTTCAGCTTAGACAAGAAATGTAGTGTATTTATGTGTGTGCGTATAGGTATGTGTCTATAGTCTTCCAGCGAGCGTGTTCTATTATATGTTAGTGGATCTTTTAAACGAAGCCTGAAGAGATACTTGTTCCAATCAGCTTGATCACTGCGATTGAGGATAAGTGTTTTCTATGCTCTTGACAATCGTAGTCGTTTTTTGAACTGCACCATGTTTACCCACAGGCACGGTGTGGTTCCAAGGTCGAGTGAAATTAAAAAATATATATATATGAACAAGAATATAATATTTTTTTTATTTTATTTATTTATTTACTTTTACAGGGTTGCCAGTGGCCCGGTACAATAATTCATTTACACAATACATATACAAAGTTACAATCAAAAAATGTACAGTTCCTATTAAGGCATCCACAACATACGTCAGAGTGGCCCATTTATTTATACTATATCATATTACATTATACTATATCATACTATATTACACGTAATATTTTTAAATTGCGGGAAGATTTCAAAAAGATCACATTAAAACGACATAACAACAAGAGTATGAAGGAACGATTACTTGGCAACCGCCTGACACTAAGCTCTAGTGGTGTTGCGCGTGCATCCGCACGCCGCTTGGCGATGGGGGGTGGTGTCACTCTTCTCCCACCCCTCTACCAGCGAGATGAAGCCCTTAGGGCTTTTTGCGCTGGACCGCGGTTAGACCAACGTCATTGCATGCTTGGCGATGCACCCAACCAGTCCAACACACCGAGGAGCGGCCCTCACCGCCCCATGACGGTCCATAATGGATTTCCACTGGGTTACCAAAAAAAAAGGGAACGATTACTTCAGTTTTATAATATGTACCTAGATACTTTTATGAAACTCAATATAATGATGGAATCTTGTCTCGAGGCAATACATACCAATAACGTACATGTTTATTGGAAATGCGAGGAAGGAAATTACAATTTATGAATATTGTATGAGTAATATTACATGTAGTGTTTCGGTTACAACACACATTAAGGAATATAATACGACTTATTTATTAGCAACTATTATTATACTAGCTGATCCGGGAAACGTTGTTTTGCTATATAAGGTTTTGTAATATCTTCTAAGATGTTCATTGAAATTAAGTGATGTCAAAGACAATTTTGTTCACAATTAAATACTCTTAATCAACAACACATTTATTTGGATAAAGGTTAATATTATTACGTTGATACAACTCTTAACAAATAATGCATCAATTTCGACCAAATTTGTGTACCATAAAAACGGTTCTAGTGAGTTAATCTTAAAAGATAGACATATACTGTCTCGGACATTTTTTTAGATCATTTTAAGAGAAATAATTATTTCATACATATATTTTTGGTATCTTGAACCGTTTTCGCAGCGCACGCAATGGAAGCCCTCAAGGACGGATAATTTTCCCCGTTTCTTTCACATTTTTCATCATTTCTTTGCTCCTAATAGTTGTATCGTGATGTTATATAGCCTATAGCCTTCCTCGATAAATGGTCTATTCAACACAAAAAGTATTTTTCGATTCGAACCAGTAGTTCCTGAGATTAGCGCGTTCAAACAAACAAACAAACAAACAAACAAACAAACAAACAGACTCTTCAGCTTTATAATATTAGTATAGATTTAGGCTGAGAATTGTATATGCTACTTTGCTTTTGCATGGAATTTGCTCAGAAAATGATTTCGTCTGAAACAAACTAATATACAGGGTAATTTTATACACGAGGGAGACATTCAGAGAGAATATTAAGCATTCATTACATTTTTTATAGTAGGGCGATTGCCCGAACTGGGTCTTGACCACAGTACACAAGTTTAAAGACCGTCATAGTGACTCGCTTTGGTCTGTCGCATTTCAGAATAAGCTTGTGTATATCCAGTTACTAATATACCTAGAGACATTCAGTCATATACCACGGCATATGTGGGCCGACATGATGACTGAGACTATCAACGAAATTTTATTCTTTGATGGTCGCTTTCGTTTTTGGACTACACTGTACTTAACATCAGGTGCAGTGTAGTCACTTTGTCGAGCCAGTTTAAAAAAATCACATTCGATTGTAATTCCAAAAAAAGTAAAAATGTGGTACCTTAATATTTCCTATAAAACAAAGATAATTATTGTTATTATAGTTCCATAATATTTAGAGACACATATGAATGAATGAATAGAAATTAATTATTATGTAGGTATTTGCTTGTCCTAAACAGGACAAATAACGAAGGGACAATGAGTTAATATTTGTTTACCTTATATTGCGTAAAAGGAACTTTATTCAGTCGTGTGCCACACGCGCTACGGTGTCCACACTTTATACAGAGCAAATTTCATTTGTTAATCAATTTTTCCTTAGGATTTTTAAGGCATATGGTTATTTACCTTTTTTATTCATATTAAATAGGTAAAAATTATTATATTTTAAAATATTTACCTCGTATATTAAATAACCCTATATAATAGGAATTTGAGTATAGCCTCTGTATTCGCAGAATCATGGCCAACTTGAATAAATTGGTCACATACCATATGCTCACTCGGAGTCACAGCTATACGGTATCTCACATCCCAGCTAGGACTAAGAAGTTCTCTAACTGTTACTTTTGCCTTATCGTTGGACTGTAGAATGGTCTTTCGGCGAGCGTGTTCCCACCATCCTATGATATAGGATCCTTTAAGCGTAGCGTGAAGAAATATTTGTGCAGGCCGGAACGATTACTGCAAAAATAAAACTTTGAAATTAATTAAATAATATAATTTGTAATGCTTGAGTTAAAGCATTGAGCATGAGTTTATACATCTGTGCCGTGGTCTTTACTAATATAGGCAGAAGAAGAGAAACTTTAAACACAACTTTCGAAGACTCTCAATTTGACTCTACCCGTCTTTCTTCGTTTGTTTGCTAAAAGTGAATAAGTCTTGGTTGGGCTAACTTGCCATTTGCATATATATTGTAGATTATTTTTCTCATTAACATATTATTCTTCCTCTTTACATATCCGAAGTAATAAATATTTAAATATACTCCTAATGACACACTCTATCAAAGGAGATACTGTACGCATTAATTCGTTCTATCGCAGCCTGTGGGCGTAACTTCGTACAACGTTCGAAAAGGGTGTACTTTCACTGCATTCATCTTATATTCATACTTCTTCAGAGATACTTCAGAGTTTCACAGTTGTATTACTAAGGCTGACATTTATAGATGTATCTTGAAGTTTGCCTAGATTTAATTAAAACATTATAATCTATATTACTCAACGAATGTCAAAGGATTCGGTAAGTCGGTCGATTTTGTTAACATGGTCATGGCTTTGCGAATACTTTGGTTATAGTCAAGTTTTTATTATATTCAGTGGTTTGTGAAAATTTATTTATTTTTTGAAATCTTTGCTAAGCAAAGTCGAAATAGCGTCTATAAATCTTAGCCTTAGAGCGCTTCTGTATTACACTCTGACGCTACGTAGCCTTGAGTTTCTTTCGGTGCTTCTTCTGAAGATTGTCGCTTCAGAAATGCCAGTAGATCACCATAGATTTTTCCCTGGATAGTTGCCCAATTCAAGGTGCGTAAATATAAAGGTGCCCTTGCACTGCCACCCAATCCATAAACTTTCGCTAGCTGATTACCCTAAAAGCTAACCTCACTCTCCCAGTGAAGTTGTAAAAGCCTTTCTCGGGTAAAAGTATTTGTACTGCCAAAAAAAATCTTCTTTATAGCTGTTAATGGGACTGTCTGATAGATGTCTTTATACCGTACCTAAATGATCAGTAGCACAAATATTGGTCACTTTATTTGCCACACGACACAGGGCGTATATTTTATATATTGGTATTTTTATTCTTTAACATCACATTATGGTAATAATTGAAACTTTGACTTAAAATTTCATTTATATATTTCTGTCTATCATCATGCCGAATCCCTATTGGAGTAGGCAGAGAGAATAATAAGTCACTTCTCTCTATTCTTGCAAATCTATTTCGCTTCCTTAACATTCATTAGTCCCTCATTTATAGAACAATATTTACCTTATGTATTCGTTCAAACTACCTACGATTCATTGTAAATATTAGCTTATCAAATATTAAATATCAATTATTTTCATTTATTGTTCAGTATTTTTAAGAGAAGAGTGAATAGGCATTTGTTGGACGGACGCGGCTCATCATCGGTGTCATCTTCACTTTCCACCAGGTGTAATTGAGTTCAAGTATCCGCCTAGGAAAATTTAAAAAAAAACTTAATATTATATACACTTCATAAAACTAAAATGATTACTTTTAAACGATAATTAGTGATAGTACTTTATAAAATATGAATATTACCTTACTTTACGGTGAAGTAAAAGGTCATTCGTCCACACAACGCTCGTTAGAAAGTCATCTAAAAGTTACTGTAATTAAAACTTTTCCACGTAATTATATGAAACATTAAATTTCCGCAGACGTTTGACATAGTCGAGCCCTTATTAATTTTACACGAGATATTAAACATTTCATAACCTAAATGTAGAAGTATAAAAGTGGCTGGGGTTGTAAAAATCTCGCTCGCTACAAAGTGTTTAAGTGAAATCGTATATTTTCCTCAAAAGACAGTGTGTTATTAAAATACACATTTTAGTCATATATATTTTATGAGTACCTTTTTTTATAAGGGCTTTTGTCTTTTTGGCTTGTCAGCTCCATAGTGCCCAATACGGTTAAACACACCTCAATTCTGAGAGATGCTCTGATGAGTCAGCGCTACCATATTCACCAACAATTTTATGAAATTTTCAGTCGTATGACATAGGATGCCGTGAAAGACGCCTACATCAAATATGTACCTATAATTAATATAATAATATACTCATTATATATTTACGCAACTGGGTAGATAGATATGTCATTTTTATTGTATACGGGACACTTACATTATTTGATGTAAGTAAATATGTCGTATTTAATATGTTTACTTGCTATAAATTCTAATTTTGAGGCATTTTTATAATGGCACGTTGTAATTTCAAACTTAACGCATTATAATCGATCACTACTATATTACAGTAGTTTTCTAAATGTAGGAACTCAAAGCTCTGATTTAAAAATCGAAACGATTTTGACATAACTTTGACACACTGGTCATTTAGCACAGCTATTCCCGTAGATCGATATTTATATATGGATAGTTTTCTTAATAGATTGAATATTCAAATGAGTAAAACATTACCATATTGTACCAAATAACTTAAGTAACTTAATAATCTTACTGTAGCGAACTTGTCGTAGTTATTATGTTATATATTTTTAACTGAGCAGTATTGTTACGTATTCTCTTTATTGATATAAAAATATAATATAAATACTGGCACTCAATGAATAATCAATTTAATTATGGAATAAAAAAAAACTATTGTTTTTTAATATTTTTTGTTGTACTTAGGATGCTTTGAATTTATACTAATATACTTGTGTTTATATTTCATGAATAAAAGCGATTAGAAATGTGAACATAAATGCTAAAGGTAAATTTTGTTTTTTTTTTATCCTGACACGTCACTGTGACCACGATAACGACTACCAACAGCAAAAAAACCATCGATAACCGCAGCGATCATGCCGGCCCGCACAAATATCTCTTCATGCTTCGCTCAAAGGCCCCAATAGGAAAAGGATGAAGGGAACACGCTCATTGGAAGACCATTCCAATCTAACCTAACCTTTTTTTTTGTTAACCCGGTGGAAATCCCTACGGACCTTCAGGGGAGCGGTGAGGGCCGCTCTCCCGGTGTGTCGGACCTGCTTCGACTAAAACCACCGGGGTGTTCCTTCTCTCGTCTGCCGGATGCTAAGGGCAAAGCCGAGCCATCTTCCTCGGCATCCGGCGACGTCCGGCCTTGTGCAGGCCTCACCTACTAGGCGGGGGGACGGTTAAATAGTCGCCGCCCCCCGCGTGCACCTAACACATTTCGGGGAGAGTGGTGTAGAGAGCCAGCCCCCCCTCATCTCCTTGAAATTGTCGTCAGAGCGGTGTGCGGGAACACATCGAACACCGCTCACGCCAGGATCTGGGCGACGCACTCCCTCAAAGCGCGCCGCCCGACGTATGTCCGTGTCACGGAGGAAGGCTGTTGGCGTAGGCCCTCCTCCGGCGTCCAGTCCGAGTTGGGCGGCGGATTGGGTTGTTGGGGGTGGATATTGCCTCCCGATCCCGCTCCGCCGCCTCCTTCACCTGCATTGTCGTCTCCGTGAAGAAGAGGACCGCCTCCATGCCCTGTCACTACCGACCATCGCGCGAGCGAGTGCCGGTAGTGACAGGTCACCACCCACCACCCTGACGAGTGCGGCCCTCTCCGTAGCTCAGGCTGGGCATTCCTCTATGACGTGTTGTGCGGACTCATCGAGGCAATCCGCACAATGGTGGCACCTCGGTGTGGGCTCTCTACCAGTTGTGCGGCACAGGTAACCCTGAACCTAACCTAGCCTAACCTAACCCAACAGCTCGGTAAAAGTAAGAGATAGAGAACCTCTTAGTCATAGCCGGGATGTCAGTTACTGAAAAGCTATGAATCCGTAGACCAGCGCGCGTGGTTCTGGTATGGAAGGGAGAGGCACAAGGAACAAGGTGGAACAACGTTAAATAACTATCATAGGATTCCGGCGGTCGCTGCAGTTAGCCGCTCTGTATGCGTTCATATGGAAAGCTGCCCAGACGTACACGACTGCGCAGCGCTGTTACGTACATCGGACGGTTTTAAATTTCATGTAAAAACTCTGATAATAAAGTAGCTACTTCATTAAGCCCCTGAATACAATTAAATTAATTTTAATAAATCTACAGTATAAATATAAATTTGTATTTGTTGAAGACTTTAGTTACAATAGTTTATTAATATAATTATTATCTATTAGTTAATATAATAAGTACCTAAGTATCGTTAAGTGACGGATGCCCCGAAGAGGCGGCTGAGCACACGCTCCAGATATGCCCAGCCTGGGCTTCGGAGTGGGCCGAGCTGGAGAGAGTGGTGGGTGGAGACCTTTCGCTGCCGACATAGGTTTCACTAATGGTCGGCAGCGAAGGTGCATGGAGGGCGGTCCTGCGGTTCGCCGAGGTCGTGCTAGCTAGGAAGGAGGCGGCGGAGCGGGACCGGGAGGCGCTGGCTACAACATCTTTGGCAGCGTCGTCCCCGCCTGCCCGCCGGCCTAAAAGAACAGGGCGCCGCAGAGCGGCGTTCCTCAGGAACGTCCGACTCTAGCGGCGAGACCGGGCGGCACGCTTGAGGGAGTGTGTCGTCCAACAAGGGTGCATGCGGCGCGCGATGTGTTCCCGCGTGCCGCTCTACAACACAGTGGCACGAGAGGGGTGGCTCTATACACCATCCCTCCCTAAACGAGTAGAGGCCTACTCACGGCCGCACGCCCAGCCGGTCATTGAGGATGAGACCCCAGTCGTGCCCTCGATGCCGGTAGCCGGAAGGTGGAACACCCCGGGGGTTTTACTCGGTGCAAGCCCGACACACCGGGGGGTGGCCCTCACCTCTCCCCGAGGTCCGTTAGGGATTTCCACCGGGTTACAAAAAAAAAATCGTTAAGTGAGAAATAAAAAATATTATATTTATTAAGTCTTATTATGGTAGGTTAAATTAATCACATATTGGACATTATTAGGAGTTTTTTGGTTTACATAAAATGTAACAGATTGAAAATAAAATGAAAAGTATGGTACGTAGCGCATCTGACAGAGATATCACTTTACCCAAATCTTCGGGACACAGGGTTCTGGAATCGTAGATTAAATCTTTGGACTTGATATATTGTGAGTTGTATTCTCCATGTGTCTAACTGCAATCTAATCTACTTACATACATTTCACGTGTTGTACAAATGAAAGGCTGTTTAAATACTTCTAAATTACTGTGTCGATATTAGGATATAAGGAAATTTACTTGAAAGATATTAATAATAGGTATATCTAATATGCGTATTAAAAAGATTATAGAAATGCCTTGATGTAAATCTGCCTTGAGAAAGATGAAAGCAAATGAAGATAAAAAGTTCAATATATTTATGTAACAATTTTGATACAAATAATAACATAACAAAAAATATTAGAAACTCGTTGTAATAATGGAAACAAGTAATAGAGGATCCACACTGTAACTGTTTAAGTTTAAATGTAGGGATGAAATACAATAGTTTTCGAGATATCATTTTAAGGCTTTTTTTAGTAAGCGCGCATTTCGACACATTTAATTAATTAAATTCATGTTATTCGAAAGTATTTGGAAAGCTGTCACTTTACTTATGCTATTACAGTTATAAAAAGTTAAAAATAGCGGCACGTACCTCGGAGTTTTTCCAGATTACGTATGATTTTATGCACTACATCCAATAAAACTGGTGAAATTTCATCCCTTATTTTACCGCCTTGAAGATGAAATAAAAAAAAATACGCTGTTAGTAAGTGATAATGTTACGAAAATAACACAATGCTGAAATGTGTTTTATGTTTTAGTAGTTTAGTCTTTATGATAATAAATAAATGATAATATATAAGTCAGAACAAGCTTTTTCTTTTTATGTTATTTAATTAAGGAACCCAATATCGTTAAACGAAGGGAACACACTCGCTGGAAGACCGTTCCACAATCCAATGACCCGACAAAGTCAAGAGCTAGAGAATTTTTTAGTTATTAATATACGTAGTTCTGATTTAATAAAACTGATTCCAATGTAGCTTAGTGAAACATGCACTAATAAGAAGGTAGACAGATATTGTTATAAATATCATAAAGTCAGTATTGTTTTCATTTAATCAACGCAGACCGAGTAAAATTTGCAAAGATAACTTCAATTTTCACATTTAAACATTGTGATATGTTATTTTTACAGAGCTAGATCTCCGATTGGTTCTAGTGGCGTTGAATATCGAAGACCGGAGAGGAGTGTGTCTTGGGGCGCGGGTGGAGCCAGGATACACACTCCAATGTTGGAACCTTTAGCTGATAATTCTAACAGGAGGCAGTTTGGGATGGGTGTTGTAGGAAGATTCTTTCGGTAAGTAAAATTACTCTGATCTTTTACTATGAGTTTTATTTGTAACTAGCTGATCCGGCAAACGTAGTTTTGCTATATAAGTTATTGTAATATCTTCTAAGATGTTCATTGAAATTAAGTGATGTCAAAGACAATTTTGTTCATAATTAAATACTCTTAATTAACAAGACATTTATTTGGATAAAGATTAATATTATTTATTACGTTGATACAACTCTTAAGAAATAATGCATTAATTTCGACCAAATTCGATTACCATAAAAACGGTTCTAGTAAGTTAACCTTAAAAGATAGACATATACTGTCGCGGACATTTTTTTAGATCATTTCAAGAGAAATAATTCTTTCATTCATATATTTTTGGTATCTTGAACCGTTTTCGCAGCGCACGCAATGGAAGCCTTCAAGGATGAATAATTTTCCCCGTTTTTTTCACATTTTCCATTATTTCTTCGCTCCTAATAATTGCATCGTGATGATATATAGCCTAAAACCTTGCTCGATAAATAGTCTATTTAACACAAAAAGAATTTTTCAATTCGAACCAGTAGTTCCTGAGATTAGCGCGTTCAAACAAACAAACAAACAAACTCTTCAGCTTTATAATATTAGTATTTAACACAAAAAGAATTTTTGAATTCGAACCAGTAGTTCCTGAGATTAGCGCGTTCAAACAAACAAACAAACAAACTCTTCAGCTTTATAATATTAGTATAGATAACATATCGTCTTGCTTTCTTTTTTTGGGGTAAGCAGAGATACATTTGTAGTTGTGATATAATTATAGCCTATTACTTATAATTATATATTAAATATCGTGAATGCAAATAAATGATGTTAGTTCCATTTGTAAGTTTTATAATGACAGCATCAAATCGCAGACGCATGCGCGTAGTTGCCGACGCTGCTCCGCGCATGCTCCTGGAACTATCTACACGGCGCTCCGTAGCATACATATACATCAGGTTGTTTCCACTTTGAGCTTATATATCGTGCCCAACGTAGCGTAGCTAATCGTGGTTCTTAGGGCACTTACATACATATGATATTTGTATCAGATGTCGTGCGGGTTTCCTTGCAATGTTTTCCTAAATGAGCATGTACGGTACTTCGATAGCTCCGCAAGTGGCACGGGCTGCCTAAAGAATTTCACTTACCGTGATCACCAGTATGCCAACTCCTCAGGGGCCCCTGCTTCTCCTCCAGGATACTGGTGTCTTTGAGGATCTTCCAAGCACACTTATACACTTTGGAATCGGATATTTTGTTGTATTTAGGAATATTTGTATGTTTTATGTCGTTACTCGGCGGATCGGTTCGAGCGAGAGCAAAACTCGATTGACAACCCGTACGGTGTTGCCAGAGCAGTCGAAAGTTACCCGCACATAAATACGAATACGGAACATGCCGCCGACCTTAAAATACGTAGGATTTTAACTAGACAAGGACGAGTATCCTAGTCTGGACGGATAAGTTAAGACGATGTCCTAACTTGGAAATGATTGAAGCAGAGATAGTACTCATGCTTCGGAAAAGATGTGGTTTGTAAATTCACCTACGTATAGTGCGAGTGGAAAGTTATATAGTATAGCATAGTAGTAGTAGTTATGTTATATGTAGTATAATGTATGTGTATAAAAGTAAATAAAAAATAAATAAGAATGATTATGTGAACTTAAAACTAAAGTTATACCAACACGTAGTGATGGTGGTAATATAGTTTAATTGTCGATAGGAAGTGGGAAGACCTTAACGACAGTCCGTCTGGTGTGTAGGAATTGCCCACGCGCAGTGTTGCAACGCGGACAACGCCGTCGTGGCCAGGGTGTATCTGGTGTACACGAGCTAGTTGCCACTGCATCGGTGGCAATGCATCGTTATGTAGTAATTCTATAGCACCCTCGGTAATAGCAGGCGTTTTATTGTGGTACCATTTACCCCGCTGCTGGAGTTGTTGGAGGTATTGGCGACTCCATCGTATGCAATGATGTTGTAGCATTTGTTGAAGCATTTCCCATCTCAGCAAGATGTTGGTTTGCGAGTTAGACCAGTGATACTCAGGCAACGAGGTCAATGGACCGCCCACCAAGAAGTGCGCTGAAGTTGCAGGCAAAGGATCTGATGGATCCTTGCTAAGCATACACAACAGTCGGAAGTTAAGGAATGCGTCGATCTGACATAGTAAGGTGTTAAATTCGTCGTAAGATATGATTTGAGTACCTTCTACGCGGAATACATGTTGCTTGAAACTTCTCACTCCGGCCTCCCATATACCACCGAAGTGACTAGCGTAGACAGGTTGATAATGCCAATAAAATTTTAAATTGACGGAATGTCGTTTGATATGTGATTTATTGTTTTTTAAGAAAGCGTACATCTTTCTTAAGTACGAGTTACACCCCATAAAATTGCGTCCGTTATCCGAATAAATGTCAGAACAAGCACCGCGTCTTGCCGTGAAGGGGCGAAGAGCTGAAATGCAAGCTTGTGTGATTAAGTCGGGAACCAACTCAAGGTGTATAGCCTTGGTGGACATGTATACGCAAGATTTAAAACTTTTGAAATTACGAATTCGAATACTTTTAATTTGAAAAGAACCAGTGTGTAAATTCAGTTTATGAAAATGACCGATAAGTAAGTTAATTACAATGTTTGACTTATGCAAGAGTAATTGATATTTTGCTTTGTAATGTAGTTTTGTATTATAGATGCGGCTGCCGACCTTGACGAAACCGGCATCATCGATGAAAGGCTTTAGTTTTTTAAAATTAATTTTATGAAGGACCATGACAATATCCTCTTGTAGTTTAGGACCTGTCAGAATATTGTAGTTTGATGACCGTCCGTTAGTAGTGGGACAGGAATCATCGAATGCAACTCGAGTTTTCGTAGCTGCATCTTGCGTTATCACCACGTAGTGATGAGGAAGAAAGTACCTTTCAGATACAAATAAGGTCTCTGAAGAAGGTGGAATACGTAGTATGTGCCCAAGATCTATGTATTCTTGTAAGCATCGATTGTAATCTTGTTGTAAGCAAGAGTTACGGAATAAACGTTTTTCTAGTTTTTTGAATCGAAGTAATGCGGTATCTCGCGATTCGCCGAGTGGTGGAACGTTAGGTTTGAATGGCAACGAAACCGAATATCTGCCAGAAGAGTGTCTTGTGTGAGTGTTGACGAAGAGCGTTTCATACAAGGCCTCGTCGGGCGAAAGTGTTGTAGTTGCTGGAACAGAGTGTTGAATATTGACGTTTTGCAAAGAAATTACACAAATGTTAAGTGTTGTAGAAAATTTGTTTGATATTGAAAGGACATACCCAAAGATTGTTTTTATCGCAACTGGAGTACCGCGAGGACCTCTGATATTGTTATCGAGAAGAATCACATCGCTGTAGTCTGCTCCAAATAACAGCGCGACCGGACGTGCGGAAGAAAATTCCGGATTGGCTAGTGGTAGGTTGCGAATATATGATAAAGATGTGTTGTTTACATTTTGAAACTGTGGCGTACTATTGGTAATTTTAGGAATTACTAACGCGTTTATACCAATGCATGGCTTCAGTCGGTTATGAGGTGTGACATCACAAGAAATGACACCGTGGGGATGTACGGCTTCTCCTTCTCCTACGCCCGTAATAGAACCATTTGACCGGGCGCTATGACATTTTTGTCCAAACCGCTGAGCACAAGCCTCCGTGAATTGAGAAGTTTGAGAACCGGGGTCAATAAGCGCTCGAACGGTGTGAGCCGTCACAGAAGTGTTGCCGCGGGGACGGATGTCAGCAAGTGGTGTCGCAAGGAGTACAGAGTATTCTGTGTCGCAGAGTAGTCCGTGGTCACCATCAGCGCGTGCGGCTGAGGCGCAGCTCACTGCTGCTGACACTGTGATGTTCGAAGTGGCTTGTTGTTGGTTACGCGAATTTGCCGACGTTTCTGTATTACTGTGTAGAGATGTATGATGTTTTTGTTGACATATCTCACAGTTTAAGCGTGAATAACACTGCAGCACCGTATGTCCATGAACTAAACAATTCGAACAAATATTTTTAGTAGAAATAAAGTCTTTACGTTGTAATATAGGCAAGTTAAGAAATTCTGAACATTTATTCAATGAATGTGCGTTTGACTGACAATAAGAACAGCAAAGCACGCGTTGAGTAGCAACTTTGTTAAGGTACGGTGATTGTGGTGTGGCCGGTGAACTATGCGCTATAGTCGCACTGAGCGCGGGCATCGAGCGGCGCGGTGGATACGAACGGCCGGGGCGAGCTGAAGCAGGCGCGCTAGGCTTAGCGGACGGATTGACGGTGCTCGCGCAGGCGAAGGTACTGCGTTCGAATCCTGTTAGCGACGTCGCGGAAGAGCCTTTTAGTATCGCGCTAGTATTAAATTCATTTTGTTTACACTTAGTTGTGTGGCCGTGAGATCGAAGGAGTGGGAGAGGTGGCAGATTTATTTTCGGACGCATGTTGCAGCAATTTTCTGAATAATTTACCGTTTGATTACTAGTAGGCGTAGATTGTTGTAGTTTTAATTTTTGTTGTAGTTTCAACTTATCAGCGGACAATTTGGCTTTGTAGTATAGATCTTTAAATTTATTTCTGTGTTCAAGTTCCAGTTCTGAATTAAAAGAATCATCTTTAAAATATATTTTTTCCAATTTAGACTGAACACGTGTAAAATTATTTTTTAAATGTGTTAAGTTTTGTTCACGACGCATAAATTGGTCAGTATCCATGCACTCGTCCTGTAGAAATTGTAACATTTCCTCTAAATCACTATAAATGACATTACGTTCAAAAGTTAATTGTTTGATTTCCGTCATTTTAAATAGAATACGTTGATATTTGGCAGTTGAATATAAAAGTATAAGTTTCTATCACGTTATTAATAGAAAAGTAGAATTTATTGTTAGTTGAAGGTAGATCTGGGTAGTCGTAATGAAAAGGTTCCAAGCAACACAAAGTAATTTAATAATATATCGTAGATATAGATATGTAGGTATAACGTTTGTAGGATAATAATGTAGTTTTACGGATGTAGTTTGATTAAAATTGATTCCAAAATGTATGTATTTGTTTGTAGTTTTGTTGTAAATTGTTGTTAGGATTTATAAGTAGTTGTAATGAAATTAAATTAGAACATTCGAACTTTTGTAGGATAAATGAAAATAATTAAATGTATAAGCCGACCGAATGAAGGTGACTACGCTTTGTAGGTTAGCCAGGTTCCTTCTTTCACGTAGTGAAACTGGACGGGTTATAGCTAGTGCAGTATTACATTTATAGCCGACCGAATAAAGATGACCGCCGGTAGTACAGCAAGTCGTTTCTTTATTGTAGTAGTAGATTTGGACGGATTATAATTTCAAATACCTTGCACGTTATGGAATTAAATTTTGGATACGTTATGAATGTTCTGGATTGTAGTAATTAGCACGAAATATGTGCTATTTTCGAAAGATTCGTATCGTAGGAACGAAATTATGAAAGATCCGTCTCGGAGGAACAAAAATATGTACGGTACTTCGATAGCTCCGCAAGTGGCACGGGCTGCCTAAAGAATTTCACTTACCGTGATCACCAGTATGCCAACTCCTCAGGGGCCCCTGCTTCTCCTCCAGGATACTGGTGTCTTTGAGGATCTTCCAAGCACACTTATACACTTTGGAATCGGATATTTTGTTGTATTTAGGAATATTTGTATGTTTTATGTCGTTACTCGGCGGATCGGTTCGAGCGAGAGCAAAACTCGATTGACAACCCGTACGGTGTTGCCAGAGCAGTCGAAAGTTACCCGCACATAAATACGAATACGGAACAGAGCATATGGTGTCTAAATCGATCGATTTTTGAAAAATCCAAAGTTACGTGCTGGATTTTGAACCTACAACAATTCGCATTGTTGTGCATAAATAACAGTTGCTTATCCACAAGGCCACCGCAGTCCTTGTAATTTCTATCAGATCTTAAATTAAATATACTTGGATGGTTAAAGTCCAAGTTTTATATGCTTATGAATAAATATTAGAACTTCTAAATTTCCAGTATAAAAAATGGTGATTGATAAGTTCAGATACTTTATTATTGTTCATAACATGAAGTTACGATAATAAAAATTTAATATTTGAGATTCTGTGAAGGATGATCGTCTGTTTCTCCGGTCATATTGATCACGGCATATCAATAAGAATAAAATAGATACAATCATTAATGTATCTCTATGCACAGAGAAAGGAATATAGCATGACGATTTATTGATATTAGTTTTACACATTCATATGAAGATTTATGAAACTATCGACGTATGTCTATAGCCTTAATATCAAATGAAATTTATATTAGGTCCTTACATATGAAATTGGCGTTTTTCGTACTGGCCACTTTAATCACAAATTTCTCCTCTTTGGTAAGGAATTGCAAATTCAAATTTGTACAGCTATAGACTCATGTATTTGTGCTTCGATGATCGTCATTCATTTGTTTTTTTCTTCTGTTTTTTTCTGTTTGCGTCACTCATTTTACAAAATGGAAAACTTAAAATATCGCATTATTTACGAGTACGAGTTCCGCCGTGGCACTAGTGCTGCGGAAACAACTCGAAGGGTGAATGATGTGTATGGCGGTCGTGTTGCAAAAGAAAACACAGTTCGTTTTTGGTTCCAACGTTTTCGTTCTGGAAATTTCGACCTGCAGAACAAGCCCCGTGGACGGCCTGAGACTCAAGTTGATAATGAAGAGTTGAAGGCTATTGTGGAAGCGGATCCATCGCAAACCACGTCCGAGTTAGCTGCAGGCTGCGATGTTAGCGATAAAACTGTTTTAATTCACTTGAAGCAAATTGGGAAGATTAAAAAGCTTGAAAGGTGGGTACCTCACGAATTGACTGAAGCAAACCGGCAAACGCGCGTCGACTGCTGCGTTACATTACTAAACTGGCACAATAATGAAGGTATTTTAAACCGAATCATTACCTGTGATGAAAAATGGGTTCTTTACGATAATCGGAAGCGCTCAGCGCAATGGTTGGATCCTGGCCAGCCAGCCAAATCCTGCCCCAAGCGAAAATTAACCCCAAAAAAGTTACTTGTAAGCGTTTGGTGGACTAGTGCCGGTATTGTTCATTACAGTTTTCTCAAATCTGGCCAGACTATTACGGCTGATGTCTATTGTCAGCAATTGCAAACCATGATGGAAAAGCTAGCGGCTAAACAACCTAGGCTGGTCAATCGCTCCACGCCACTGCTGCTTCACGACAACGCTAGACCACACACTGCGCAACAGACGGCTACTAAATAGAAGAGCTTCAATTGGAAAGTCTAAGACATCCTCCGTACTCCCCGGACCTTGCTCCAACAGATTACCATTTTTTTCGAAATTTGGATAACTTCTTGCAAGGGAAAAAATTCAACTACGATGGGGCAGTCCAAATCGCCTTCAAAGATTTTATTGATTCCCGTCCGACTGGTTTTTTTTAGTAAAGGGATCAATGAACTACCTATGAGATGGCAAAAGTGCATAGAAAATAATGGTTCATACTTTGATTAATTAAATATATTATATTAAAAAATATTCGACTTTTTGTTCCTCCCATACAAAACGCCAATTTCATATGTAAGGACCTAATACAAGGTGTCTCAAAAGAAAGTTCACATTTAAATCTTTTTTTAAAAGAAAAGTCTTAGCTTTATTGAAAAAATGTTTATTTTATATTGAAGTACACTGTTTGGGAATTTATTTTTTAAAAATAACATCGTCCAAATGTAAAACGTTGCGCTCTCGGCATTCATTTAGTCGGGCACTAAAATTGCCTATGACAGCTCGGCAGGTAGTCTCCGTGATGGCTGCAATTTCATGACGGATATTTTCTTTTAATTGTGCCAGGGAAGTCGGTTTATTAGCGTAAACTTTTGATTTGACATAACTCCACAGGAAAAAATCCATAGGCGTTAAATCGGGACTCCGTGGAGGCCAATTTATGTCACCTCGCCTGGAGATTAATTTGTTCGGAAAAATTTCTCAAACTCGAGGCAGAGATCTGTTGGACGTGTGTGAAGTTGCTCCATCCTGCTGGAACCATGTTCTTTGGTTATAACCAGGAAAGTTTTGCAGTTGGGGTACGAAAAACTCGTCTAACATCTCCACATACAGACATCGCTGCCCATACGGTGACTTTGGGTGAATGTAGCGGTTTCTGATGTTTTTGTTTTGGGTTGGTTGCACTCCAGTAACGACAATTTTGCTTGTTTACATGCCCATTCAGGTGAAAATGGGCTTCATCGGAAAACAAAATGTTGGTGAACGTTGGAAAGCGCTCAATCATCTGATTTACAAAGGCAAGCCTCTGACCAGCATCTTGAGGCTTCAGTTCTTGCACTAACTGAATTTTGTACGGGTGCAGCTTTAAATCTTTGTGTAAAATGCGGCATAATGAAGATCTGTGCACATTTAAAGCAACAGCACGCTTCTGAATCGAGAGGTTTGGATCATCTCGAATAGACTGAGTAACACTGTTCACGTTTTCGGCTGTTCTTGATGTTCTTGGCCGCCCAGATTTTGGTTTCTCCAGAGTTGACCCAGTCTCTTCAAACTTCTCAACCCATTTTGCAATTTGTCGAGTGCTAGGCGCATCATTTAAGTGACGAATATGTCGAATACTGCAGAATTTTCTACGCGCTACAGTCGCCGAATTACCGTTTTTGTAAAACTCACGTACGCACAACGCACGGTCCGCACCAGAGAAACGCTCCATAGCGACTAAATTCCCATGAGCCAGACTACCGACTGACATACCCCTCGCGCCCCTCAGAATAGTTGCTTTCGCGTAATAAGATAAGCAAATGTGAACTTACTTTTGAGACACCTTGTATTTAATACTACATTAAATAATACTTTTTTTATAATTAAAAAGATGGTTTAACTTTTACATATTCAGATATTTTTTCCTTTTATTATTTATAGGCGAACGCTTGACCTCAACCAAACCTGGTGGGAGGTGAAGATAAGTGCAATGATGAACCGCGTCCGCCCAACAAATACCTATTCACTCTTCTCTTAAAGACTCCCAGGTCATAAGACTGCGGAAATATGGCCGCTGGAAGCATATTCCACTCCTTAGCAGTTCGCATGATGAATGTAGAAGCGAATCTTTTCGTGCGGATATATGGAACGTCCACCACGTACGAATGGTATACAACACGATGTCTAGTGGTTTTGTGATGGAATGGGACTGGTGGAATCAAAGAATATAGTTCCTGAGAACACTCTCCACCATGCAACCGGTAAAAGACTGTGAGGCAGGCAACTCTACGGCGATGCTTCTTTTAATAAGATTCTGGGATGTACCTTTAATAGACAGATTTTAGTTTGGAGACAATCTATCTATTGTTATATCGATTTTTGAACACTATTTAAATCTTTACTAAAGATACTTTTTATTGTATAATAAATATAGAGACCAAATCATTGAACTAAATAATAACGCGGTTTATAAACGTATCAAAACGGATCAAGATTAATTATAGAACGATCTTGCGTGAGCTTTGCAGGTTAACCGGAAATCAGATAAGTAAAAGGTTTTTGACTTACTAGCCCTAGACAAAAAGCTATTTATATTGCAAGAGGCATTTAGATTCTGTTAGATATATTTTTTTAAATAACGTGATTTTTTTAATGTACTATAAATTACTGACAGTAGGCTCATAATTGAAAAGCTATTTTTAATTGTTTTTTTATTAAGTACCGGATGCTAGTTTGGGAAGTAAAGCATGTTAAGGAAATTCGTATACCATGTAACAAAAATTTAATGCTTAGTGCAGTGAAAAATCGATAAGTTACGCTACTGTTCATTTTGCGCACAACGTACAAGCAAGCAAGTGGATCAGTTTATACAATTTTTAGGTTTCAAAATGTGAATACAGTCACTATGTATAGAATGTTCACCCTGAAAGCAATATGCTAATTTTACGATTTCTTACGAAACATGTTTAAATGAAGGAAAATAATACAATAGTATTTGTGAATGCGAATAATTTGCACCAATAGGCAACGACCGTCCACTCGACAACAGCGCGGTATCGACCGCTCGCATAATTATTAAAGAACCCCCACAAAGAGGGTTTGCACTAGGGTTGTGAGTGATATGAGATTTCGGATATATTGACATGGTTACGAATATATGTAACGGATAATTTTGTTTAAAATCCATATGATTTTTTATTAGACAGGGCAGTTTGCAGTATCCCTTTTTGCGATTCTAAGGTGGAGATTTATAAACGCTATTTTGACTTTGCTTAGCAAAGTTAACAAAAAATTATCCTTATATTAAAAAAAAATATCCGAAAATATATTAGGAACTTGAGTATAGCCATAGTATACACAGAGCCAAGTTCACGTTGACAAAATTGGTGACTTACCAAATCTTTTGACATTCATTGAATAATATGAATTGCAATGTTTTAGAAAAGTCTATGCAACCTTAAATTTGCATATATATATCTCAGCCTTAGGTCCAGGATTTTAATCCCGGTACTGCCTAACTACACAGTGATGCGCAGATTATTTTGTCGTGAGTCATGGTTGTATATTTGTATTTATATCTTTGTCTAATATCCATAGTACAAGCACAAACTTTGTTCGGGGCCAGGTCAATATGTGTCCGTAAAATATTACAAATTATTAGATATCCCGATAATATCTGTTATGGATATTTTTGTACGACTTATTACGGTAGAGTAATGAGGCACTACTTGTGTAATAGTTGTCTAAAGGCGAAAGTAAATGTTTATCATCAGGTGGGCTGCTCGCATTTTTGTCTCCCTTAAATGTAAAAAATGGTAGCCTAATTTATAGTGAAATTGTCTGTGGCGCTAACTAGCTTAAGTTTTAATTTGTAATGGTATATTTCTATGTAAATGTTTTGCAAAAACTAGACTAAAAAAAAACAATTTTATGACCGGTGGTCGTGGGTGTGGTTGTAGAAAGACACGGATTTTGGCGTTTTACTGCTCATTTGCACTTTAAGGCACACCGAACTGCGACGTACACGCACGTACTCTCGCCTTGCGTCTCGGTAGTCGACTGACTCACAAGCATCCCGTGCGCGCGCGCATCCTCTTACCCCGCACGTCTCATAACACCCTAATGACCGTAAGGGTGACAATTACGTATCGGACGGCGTCTATATGCTATAATTTGTAATTTACCCGTAAATAATATTAATATCAGGAATACATTATTTAATGTCAATAAACTTTGTTAGAAATAAAAAAAAGTCAAATTAATCGTATTAAGGTGCCTTTTTCAGATGTAACTCAAATAATTATTCTATTAAAAAATATAATCCGATTCTTTAATATCGTTAATGGATATGTACGGATATTCCTAACGACGCTACTTGGCACTCATTCTCGAGGATGCCCTAACTGTTTTTATTTTATAACCTCCCTTTCGTGTATTGGTTTTGTTTCCTCTATATATGAACAATGGATGTGTGTACACTGTAAAGTGGTCATACAATTGAAAATTTTGTTGTATTACATAGATAATACAATTATTCATATTACAAGCAGGGCGCTAGACAAGGTAACATTCGTTTATCGATAACTCTAGTAGAAAAGTATAAATGAATAGGAACGACTTAACATGTCAATGACTTAACTTGTATTTCGAAAGGTTTTGTTAGTGCCCATACTTTTTCTACTTTTCTACAAGCGTCATCGATAACGGAATGTTATTTTGTCTAAAGGCCAAGGTGTGAAATACATTTGCAAATTTACAACAATATTAATCTTTAAAATAAAATAACAACGGTAAAGGGTTAATTTCATCACGTTATATCCCCTTTAAAGTAAGCAAATATGTGTCAGTAGTAGTTATTTTTCGCTTGTACAACCAAACGCGACTAGAATGCCTAGACCAAGTAACATTCTATAAACGATAAAGGAAAGTGCAAAATTTATTTATTATTTTATTTTTTAATATAATTATGGAACCATACAGCAACATAAAAATAATAGAGAAAAAATTGACTGATGTAGAATTGTTTTTTTCAACCACAAGATCCTTTTTCGTTCTGCCGATCGTATTGTCATACAATTGTAATTTTTATACAGAACTAGATCAGACGAACTCATTTAATTTGAGTTACTATAAATTTGATGACAGCACTTTGGCAATTTTGGTTCTGAAGGTTGTATTATATCTATATTTAATGTTGATTTTTATGAAAAGCGTCCGATAAAGGTGACTGCACAGCTCTGACAACTGTTGTCATAATCGCGAGTTTAATACAGCGCCCAACAGGACATCGCAGTCACTTACAACCATCGATGGGCAAAATGTAATCAGATTAATGAAAATGATTAACGATTACATTTTACGTTTTTTACCATTAACATGACTGCATTTTGCTCATTTATGTTTAAAACACTACAAAATCCCAGATTGTATACACATTTATGATTTCTTAATGTTTTAAATGGATTTAATCTTGATTACAGAGCAAGAAAATTAAAATTACGACTACATTTTGTAATCGTTCATCATTAATCAGATTACATTTTGCCCATCTCTGCTTACAACGATCACGTTTCTATATATTATAATAATATCCCGAGGTTTTATGGTAGTAGGGCGGATGCCTAAATGACCCAGTCATGACCATAGTACACAAGTATAAAAATCGTATAGTGACTCGCTTTGGTCTTTCGCGTTTTCGTATGTCCAGTAACTTATATATCTAGAGACCTTCAATCGTGGTATACATGGGCAGACATGACGGAGACTCAAAGATTTTCGTCCTTCGATAGTCGTTTTCGTTTTTGAACTGTACTGTACTTATCATCAGATGCACTGTAATTACTTTGTCGTGCCAGTGTAAAAAAAAAAATAAAGAGCGCCTTAACAGCCACTGCCGAGTCGCGGCTGTAAGAATCCAAATCGCACCTTTAGTCTTTAAATTTGAAAACTAGGTTAATTTAGTTAGTCTCAAGTGAATTAGTTACGTTGCGTATACTGTGAATATAATATTACTGAATACATTTATACAATAAGTTTTGGTTTCATGGTTAAATTTAATAGTAAGTACTAGAATTCGTGAACTTTAAACCTCAACGTTCACTTACCAATATTTATTGTCATTAATATTCAACGTAGATTCTAACTTACATAGTTCATGGTACTCGAAAGCTAGTTTATTAACAGTCTAATTTTGTGCAGTCTTGTTGAATGTTGTAAAATATTTTAATTTGATTTTATAATATTATATAAATTATTATTTATTATTAGGACACGTAGAATGGTATTTTATATTATTTTCTTTAGTTTTAAAGGGAAACATAGAGCAATATATAAAAGATAAATAATTTATAAACAAATATACATAAAAAAACAAAGTTTCAACAAAAAAAATTCAAAACAAAAATTAAGCTAAGAGACACAAAACAATAATAGAAAACCAGCCAACTATACACAAACATATAAACACACCCATACATATATACATAAATAGTGCATATATAAAAAGAAGTACAGCAAAGAAAAAAAAAACAAAATAAAATTCAAACTAACATTTTTCTTCTCACGATTCGTCTAAATGGCCCAAATGCACAGGACAGTATGTGGATATCACAAAAACATTTATTATACAGATCACAGGCACGAAAAACAAAAGTATTATTAACATAATTTGACCTTACGTCGTATGTCTCATTTGGTGGATATTACTTAAAACTAAAGCAAAAACTTCGATTTTTCAATTAAAATGCGTAATGGAATACGTCTATTACGCTATTTTCCATGTTCCTATTAATTGAAAACCCTTTTAAGAGCAGTAAATAGGCACTCGTTAAAAAAATGCAGTCCTCATAAGCTTTTTTTTTCCCTTTAACCATATGAAGTTGAGGTGTATTGTGTGTTAATAATAAAAAATGCTTTTTATATGTTAATGGATATAGACGTTAATTTGAGTTGTACATTGTTTATTTATTTATTTTTTACACTCGACATAATGACTACAGTGCACCTGATGGTAAGTACAATGTAGTCCAAAAACGAAAGCGACCATTAAAGAATGAATATCCATTGATAGTCTCCGTCGTCATGTCGGCCCATATATACCACAACTGAAGGTCTCTAGGTATATGCGCTACTGGATACACAAGCTGATCACGATACGCGACAGGCCAAAGCGAGTTACTATGACGGTCTTTACTCTTATGTACTGTGGTCATGACCCAGTTCGTGCAATCGCCCTACCATTAAAACAGTTTCTTATATAACTTTTGTGAAGAAAAGTGCTCAGTTCTATCATGTTGAAAGCAGAACACAGCACAAGTAGACCGCATGATCTGCCCCATAATTCACCTGCGCCCTTATAAATCATCCTGGTTATGAGAACTTCCATTTAAAACTTGCTGTAATGGGTTTTTGAATTAATGCCCTGTGGATATGACGTAAGATATTATTTACGATGTAACGCGCTATTTACGAATTTCCTACTCGAAACATTTACGTCCCACTGGAGTTTTATTTGAGAATATTAAATGTTTTATGTAATACATTTTCGTTACTACGTATTATTACCTAAATACACATGTAGACTATTATATCACCAAGTTTAGAGTAAAATAATTGAGATAATACTTATTGATGTGTAAAATGAAAAATAAAATAATAACGTGAATCGAAAATTAGACAGACATGTTACCAAAAATAAGACCAAATATACGGTAAACAATTCAAATAAAGATGGAGTTGTGGGTTGTGTGACTACTATATTACAAGAATAAATACGTCTAGGTTCTGGAACATGTCCATGTCAATGTGTCAAGAGTCATCTTGGTTGTATCAAAATTTTTCTTTCATTTCATTGATCCTAGCACAAACATATTTTTTAATTCTTTAGTATCTCGTTGGTTGACGGTTACGGCTTGGAAAAATAATTCCTAATATCTCAATTCATGTAAAATACTTGGCATGCATCCATTCAAAATAGATTCTTGGTAATTACCAAGAGACCTGCCCTACTGGTTACATTGGACATGATTTACATCTGTACAAATTAATAAAATCATTATTATATCTCTAATTATCCCAATAGGAGTAATCCCGTATGAAATTACGCGATGATGTGTCCTATATTATGTCTAAAAAATGCAAAATAGTTTAACGAATATTTTGGAAAGCTCATAAAATGTGATTTTTAACACAATATAATAACGAGTTAGTTATCCTTGATAAAGCATTGATTGAAGATTTCAATACGCAATTAAAACCAATATAAATCTAGTAATTATATTGTTTACTCTCGAGAACGTTATTTTTGAAGAGGAACTTATCATATTTGGTCACTTCTTCCACAGGCGATCACTTCGGAAGTCAGTGACGCATCAAGAAGACGTAGCTCGTCAATTAGACGAGTTGACTGATTACCGGCCTTACTTCACGTGGTGGGTGAGCACAGTGCAGACTCTCGTGTTATTGCTGTCGCTCCTCTGCTACGGCTTCGGACCTGTTGGCTTCGGGAGGCACACGCATTCGGGACAGGTGTTGGTGAAGAGCTTAAGTTTACAGCAGGTGAGACCTAGAGACCTTTAATATTTTTGTATACATAGCGGAATGACGACGGCACCTTACAATAAATTATCAGTTCTTGACAGTTGCTGTCATTTTTAGGCTACACCATACTTTGAATTGGGTGTAACAAAGTCTCATAGTCGAGCTACAAACTCGCGAGATATTGAATTATGACTTGATTATCTCATTTTTTTCTGGAAATTTAATTGATATCATTACAATATAATATCTATGAGTCGTGTAGTATCGACCATCATATTTCGCACAGCATGTAAATTTGAGCTGACATAGCTGGGCAATTTTAATGCGCTCTATGGAAAATATACTCTATAACAGTTATAGAAGAATATTTTATTTTTACTTCTTTTTCCTAGCATTATTACGTTTTAAAGCGTTGTCTACTTTTTTTGAAGTTATTCTTTTACCTTACTTGGTTTTCCATTTCCTTGATATTAAGGTGCCTTGATTGCAAAACCTATTAATGTTTTCATGATGATATTATCTGTGTAATCGTACAGTAAACGCTATTTTTAATAAAATAATGGTCATCATTACTTAATTTCAAACTTTCAATATGACATAATATCAGATGTCTTAACTATAAAGTACTAAAGAAATTAAATAAAATGAATCTATTAGGAATATGATGAAATTGTAGAAAAGTAGTGGTGTGTAATTAAATCAGCCATCTTATCAAAATTAGGCCAAGTAGCCGTAAACAAACTAAACAAAGATATATATTTAGCTACGATGTTACAAGAATTCATGTAGTGTCGGTAACATTGACTTTTGGTTGTACTTTATTTTTTTCCTCCACTTTAGTGATCTTCATACGAACATCGTTAATTTTTTGTATCATAACCTTACCTTGTTGATGTTTATAGCTTGGAAAGATAAATCTTAAAGTTTCAATTCATTGTTTTTGGCTTGCTATCTTTCAAAATACATTCCTGGTAAAAATATTATAAAGAATCCACGCTTTCTAATATTTATTTACATAAAATTTTACAAGCAAATATAAGCATTACTAATGGAATGTTGACAGTAGAAATCGAGGCATAAGAGTTGAGCTATATGTAAGAGAGTGGGAATCAGTTTTGTGCAAGTGAAAACAGACGTTATGAGGCCTGAAAATTGGCTATTGCGCAATTTATCACAGATACTATTTACCTGCAGACCGCTATATCTATCTACGTGTCAAATTATACCTACAGATACCTGTCTACATATATTTATGAACACTATTTTCAATATTAATATAAAAAGTAAACATAGGTGTTTTAGTTAGTAGTTGCAAATTCTAATACAACTATAGAAATTTTACTTCAGTAAGCTTTAAAGGTTTTACGACATTTACATACATGTTCAAATTCTGCGGCACGTGTCACTCAGAAATTTGTTTCTTTGTAGACGACTTAACATAACAAGGTTAAATCATCCAAGGATTTTAGACATAGCACGTTTTCCCAGATTTAATGTTTGAGAAAGCAGTTAAGACATAATAACACATTACTCCAAGGATTTATTACTCAGTTATGTCTACTTTCATAAAACCTTTGATTCTTTTGACACAATAATTGTATATTAACGATATATCTACAATTTAAAATTTTTAAGTGTTTTTTAAGAGATTTTTTGTATTTTTATAAATATTTGATTTTCTTACTAATATTATTTGAACTAATGACAGTTATTTTACAATATGATAACTTTTTTACTTTAATATAAGCGCAAAGTGGATACATACTAATGTAACCGCTTACCCCGAAAGTCATGAATACAAACTTAATTTCTTATGGATATTGTTTCTTTGATCCATTTTCACGATTCAATGGATAATCCAATATCCTTGAACATGTACAATGCATGGAAACCAACATAACATATTTTTAATGTTAGTACAGGCGGGCATTAAATTATCTACGCGTATTGTAAAAAATCGTGTTTGTGACAAAAAGAAACGCTTCTGTAACTTGTATATTCAAAGTATATATGACATTTGTTTTTAAATTAGAAAGTATAAATTCAGAGGAAAAATTTCACTGATGATTCCATACATTTAACATATATTACTACTAGACCTTATGAAAGGTATTCTTTGCAGTGGACCATGAGGCGCCACAAAGTAAGAGTATTAGCGAGCAAGCTTCGCATGTAGGTCACAGTGGCTTTGTGAAGTCATCTCTTTGTCCATTTTTGCTACTTGGCGTGCATTTACGTAATGCCATCTTTCAAATAGTAATGATTTCATAACTTTTAAGTCTATTTATGCTTACAAAACTTTGTAATAGTGCAGAGAATTCAGCAAACAGGATTTTGTCGTTATATCTAGCATTATTATTAATGAATAATTGGTAAAGAATAAGAGTTGTGTAATTAACAAATTAATGGTGCTAGTTATAATCTGGTGTACCTATCGTATAGATTTTTTTTATCATTATCATATTGCTTACAATATTGTAAAGATGTCTTAACATAGGATGCCCATTTAGGAGTATTTTCGTTATCTTTCTATAATACTTTTCAGAATGTCATCCTTCAGTCTTGATCAGGTCTTAAGTGTACCTTGTTGTGGGTAGTTATCCTAAGTCGAGTTTGTCAATACTATGTCCGAGAGCCTTACGTTCCCTGGGTGCATTTATTTTTTTTTTTTTTTTTATTTTTTTTTTTTTAGCCGTGGTGGCTGCCGGCAGAATAGAATAGCACCCTCCTCTTCTTGCTGTGGTGTCGTAAAAGGCGACTAAGGTATCTCTTTAACACCGTAATTCAACCAGGTGTTCAGAGAAGGAAAACTCGACCAAACCTGCATCCCGCTCCCTCCCGATCGTACTGGTTCTCCATTCCATCGGGCCCGAGGGAGCTCGGACGAGAGAGTGCTTTTCTGGCAGCGCGTCCAGTTATGCACTTAAATATCTCCTGCGCAATTGACTGTTTCCGAAAACTGGGCCTTGATTTTCTTAATCGGCGTAGAAACAGTCGCCGGGGCCGAATCCGGCTAGGACATCATCATGTGCATTTGTTCTAGGAGTTATGCCCCTTGCTTATTGCCACTCTGATATTTTAATTTGCTATGCTATATCAGTTTTGGGTTATTTGGTCTTGTTCCTCTAAGGAATTATTTATTTCGGATTTAACCTCGAAGTGAAAAACCAAGCTTAGCTTTCTCGATAGCCCTTGTCGTAACCGAGAGGTTTCTAATAATATCCATACAATTTTTGGAATATATTTATAGACTTTTTTTTACAATATTCTTTACAAATAACTATTTTGAATACACGGAGAAGTCACAAATAAATGATAACATATTTCAGGTGGAGTGGGAAGAACCTGCGTCGTTTTGGCTCGGTCCTCGCGCAGCAGATCTAATACATTTGGGAGCAAAATTTGCACCTTGCATGAGGCGAGATGCAAGGATAGCACGCGCTATAGCAGCTTCAGCGAGAAGAGAGCGAGATACTGCATGCTGTATACGAAATGACGATTCGGGCTGTGTGCAGTCATCTAAAGCAGACTGTTCGGTGATTATTTTCTTTTTGTATTCCATATTTTATACTTAATTAATTTACTATAGTAAAGAGAGTGAGCTAGGATTGTTCAAATAACATCCTAACGATATTATTGAAAGATTTCTTTGCAGGCGTATGAAATATCACTTCATGCCTTAAATACATCAGACCATGAATTTTGAAATCCATTAAGGATCAAATCTATTGCCAAACTAATTGTTTATATGTCTTTGAATCGCAAAGTTTTTGTACGTTTATATATACATAAACTGTAACATTAATTATTAGTAAGTAGTCTATTTCTCCATTCGGCATAGCTTTCCTCAATGCTAAATATTGTTAATTCTTCTAGGATTTCGTCCGTCGTATGATGTGTCTCTACTCCTCTCCATTCTTAGCGTCGTAGAGAGCATCGTGTAAATTTTTATTCAGTGTGTCGCGGATTATATCATTCCATTTAATGGGCTTCAACCCTTTGGACGTCTGACATCAACCTTACACTGGTAAGGTTGATGTAAGATATGATGTGAAGCTGATGTTTACTGAAACATCAGCTGTTCGACATCATTACCGTCTTTTCTAGTTGTATGTTAAAAACACTATTAGCAGAGTTTAAAAAATGGGAAAATTACCATTATCTTCGAAAAGGGCAAATCTGCATTTTAAAATGCAAGAGTTGAAGAATTATTGAGGGAGAAATACTAATTAAAGGCTGTCACCTCATATGCCTGTTAAATTTAACTATTAGAGATGTTAATACACGTGACCAACTCTTATCACTAATTTCCTGAAATAATTCTGTATTTTTTTTGTAATCCAGGATTAGTCCCTAACGGACCTCGGGGGGCGTTGTGGGCCGCTCCCCGGTGTGTCGGACTTGCGCCGACTAAAACCTCCGGGGTGTTCCATCTTCCACCTACCGGCATCGAGGGCATGACTGGGGTCTCATCCTCGATGCCCGGCAAGGCGTGCGGCCTTAAGTAGGCCTCTACTCGTTTGGGGGGTGAAATAATTATATGCCCCATCCTAAGTATTCTTTACATACAATTAATGATAATCATACATTAAAACATAAAGTTCTCAGTAGCTTGGTATTGTGATCACTTATTGTCGATTGAAATCTGAGACCTGATAAATCCAAATATATATTTAGAAGCCTATAAAGAAACAAATAAGCGACTTAATATTTTTATCCCGGGGGAAAATCCTGCGCAGAACCGTCAGGAACGGTGCGAGTTCAGTGACCCTGGTATGTCAGACTCCTACTGACTAAAAACCCCCGGGGTGTCCCTCTAATCGCTCCACCCGGGCCTGGGAAACCAAATTTATCCAGACGTTCCAGGAGTGAAAAGCCTTGTTGAGGCTACCCCTCTGGGAGGATTAAAGAGCCCAAACCCCTCCAAAACTTCTCTATCAGGCGGCGCGCCGGACACTGCACACTGCCTCCCTCCCATCCGGGTAACAGACTCCTTCAAGTCTACTGCCCGATGACAAAGCATTCATTCATAGATATCTTAAGGCTTAAAGTGTAAGACCTTCTTTCTATGTTACAAAATGTTTCCAAAATATGCAATGCATGAGAATTTGTGAATTTTTTGTTATATTGTTGAATCAGTATTTACGTAATATGTACTAAAAGCGTATTTGACTTTGTTCATGCTTACAAATAGATAAGGGGATTAATAGCTAAGGTAAGATATTTTTTATATTGTCTATCTCTCTTCTATTAGTTTACTAATAGATACATAATTATTGGTATACGTAATACGTAAGTTAATAATTTTTGGTTTAAATAGAGCTATTACTTTTTTTTTTTTTTGTTTTTATCTTGTAAGTATTTTTGAGAGTTGATTATAAAAAAATGTATTATTTAATAGCTATAATATTATTTAAGAATACAAATAAATAGTGTTTTTTTCATTTATTAACTTAAATAAAGAAGTGATGCTTATGCTTGGAATGCAATTATAAATTGAATATAATTTCAGAACACAATTTCTACGTGGAAAAAATGGTCTTCTGGTGATTCAGGACCCGGTGGGCGGATATCAGGGTCAGTTTGCGGCTTAGATCCAAAGTGAGTATACTCAGATTTCGAGTGAGTCAAGATACAAGAAACTATTTATAACTGTCGTCTGCATACCGTCTAGTCTAAAAACATAGAAGGTGTCTAGGCATGTTGAAGTATGTACAGGAGTTAATTGCTAAACTCGGTAAGTCAAGGCGAATTAAAGTTATAGACTTAAATAAATAAATAAATGGACTTTCCAGCCATATTAGTAATGGCCCGGTAAGGTATAAAAATTACTGGAATGAACATGGAGAAAATAAAGAAATTGATGGAATTGATCGTAGAGGTCGTAGACTTATTGGTGACGACTCTTTGACAAAAATTAGAATGCACAGCATCGAGCATCGACGTAGAGTTGCCTGCCTCTCGGTCTTTTACCGGTTGCACGGTGGAGAGTGTTCTCAGAAACTACATTCTTTGATTCCACCAGCCCCATTCCACCACAAAACTACTAGACATCGTGTCGGATACCATCCGTATGTGGTGGATGTTCCTTATATTCGCACGAAAAGATTCGCTTCTACATTTATCATGCGAACGGCTAAGGAGTGGAATATGCTTCCAGCGGCCATATTTCCGCGATCTTATGACCTGGGAGTCTTTAAGAGAACAATGAATAGGCATTTGCTAGGCGATCGCGTTTCATCATCGAACTCATCTTCACCTTCCACCAGGTGTGATTGAGGTCAAGCGTTTATCTATAAATTATAAAAAAAAATCTAAATACATTTAAAACACTTAACAATCTCTTATATTCAACGAAGTTATAAGCATACGAATTGATATTTACGTTGATTAACACCAATTATCATTGGAGATAATTATTAAAAATCTTTAATATGTTTTATAGATATATTTTTGTTCGATTATAGATTTTGCGAAGCGCCTCGTTCGATTGCACCACATGAATGGCCAGATGATATAACGAAATGGCCCATATGCCGCAAATCTGTGTTGGATGGGTCAGCGGCGGCTGGTCGTGCTGGACACGCAGCCGAGCACATGGCCTGCGAGGTGATCGGACACCCTTGCTGTATCGGTGTACACGGGCAGTGCGTCATCACCACCAGGGAACACTGCGATTTTGTTAAAGGATATTTTCATGAAGAGGCATCGTTGTGCTCCCAGGTATAGTAAACATCATTCTTTTTGTATTTTGCTTGTTTTTATTAGTTTCTTAAGTAAATTCATAACTTTTCTTATTTAGTCTGTTACCACTTTGCTATAGACCATTCTTAAAACATGAACATGTAATTCAATATAATGTATGGTAATATTTTTGGAATGTATCCTTTGTTATTTTCAAAGAGTGTAAAAATAATAATAATAATAATATAAGCCTTTATTATAGAATATTTTTACATACAACTTGTTTTTTTCTTTTTTTAACTACTCTACTTGTCTTCCTACAAAGGCCTTCTCTAAGGATTTCCATTTTCTTCTATCTCTAGCTTCGCCATGTTTTCCTGCCGTCTTTTTTAAATCATCTTCCCATCTTTTGATTTTTCTTCCTTTATTTCTTTTTCCGTTTCTGGGATACCATTCCGTAATGTTTCTGGTCAATTTTTGTTTGTTGTCACGCAACACATGGCCTGACCAACGCCATTTAAGCCTTTTTCTTCTCCTAACCTTCTCATTTCACTTATTCCTAGAATGTCCGATTTCATACTGTCCAAAGCTAATTCCAATTCTAACAGTTTTTCTTCTGAATTTAAAGAATGTGTATTTAATGTAGCGATGTTAATTTGTTTTTGATCCTTTAGAGGGTTGTGGTCATTATCCCCCACGATGACCAGTCGGCTTGGGGGACTATGGAGTTTGTTATTTATATTACTTTCTATATTTTTATTGTTTTTTTAACGTCCGGTATGAAGTGGCTAATTGCTATTGTTTTTTATGTGTTGAAGGGGAACTAGTACCTTCATCATTTCAAAAGCATTTATTTTAAATTTTTTTATTAGATGTGTGTTTTTGTTTGTGTTTGTTTTTTAGATGTTTGTTTCTTAGGCTGGGTTACTAGTTGTGGCGATATGGGTGACTTTCTGTTTCTTTTAGCTTTATTTATATTGCCTTCTTTGACTATCAGCCTATCTTGTACTAGGTAGGCAATATTTCCCTTATTTCTTTCTTCTATTAATTTTGGTTGCAGAGTTTTCCTTTTTTCTAATACTTGTATAGTGTAGTCTTCTTTTATATGTAAATCTTTCAGTTTCTTTTTATTTTTCATAATTTCAATTATTTTCCACTCGCTAACCAAAGAAAGAAGGACTGGCCTTGGTGTTCCATAATTATTTATCTTTCCAATACGATGAATTTTGTTTATTTCGTAATTTTCTATTGCTAACTCTAAATCTCGTTTAAAAGTTTGTTTTATTATCTGTATTAATTCTAAGGTAGATTTCTCGTTCTCTATTATATTATATATTATTATGTTTTTATTTTTCTTATCTCTTTTAAGCTGCTCTAATTCTATTTCCAGATTTTCAATTCTCTCTTTCATATTTTTATTTTCTTCTATAATAGCCTTTAATTTTTCAAAAAAAAAAAGTGTAAAAATACTTAGTGCGCAAACCTGTGTCTTTTTATTAAAATTCTATGAGTAGAAGAACTAAATAAAACAGTCCATTAGTAATACATTTAGATACATGCATTTGATAACCGACAAATGGCAATACATTTGGTACTCTCAGTTTCCATTTACTTCAATGTATTAATCTAATCTCTAAAAATACTCCTATATTGATTTAGATATTTGAAAATTTCCAGGTGTCTTGTTTGGATGACGTATGCGGTATGTTGCCGTTCATGCGGAGGCGTCGTCCAGATCAGCTATATCGAGCATGGACCTCATTATTCGTGCACGCGGGCTTACTCCACTTAGCTGCGACGCTGGCGTTGCAGTGGCTTTTTATGAGGGATCTGGAGAAAATGGCTGGACCTGTTCGATTAGCTGTCATATATTTGGGCAGCGGTGTGACTGGAAATATGGCATCAGCTATCTTTGAGCCTTATAGAGCGGAGGTATGTATGCAATTACTAAGCATATTAGGTATTTTCCATATGATCTCACTTTAATTTAAAGAAAAGTAACAATTTTCACCATAATCTTCAGATTAGTGAGCAGATTAATTAGTTTGTAACAGACTTACTTTTTGTGCAGGTGGGACCCGCTGGATCACACTTTGGACTTTTAGCGTGTTTAATAGTGGAAGTGATCGGTGCGTGGCCAATTTTAAGGCATCCTCGGCGAGCTATTTTGAGGCTAGTCGGTATCGCGTTCGCGCTGTTTTTACTGGGTCTTCTGCCCTGGATTGACAACTTCGCACACGTCTTTGGTTTCGTATTCGGATTTCTTTTGTCGTATGCTCTGTTGCCTTTTATAACGTTCGGGCCATACGAGAGGCGGAGGAAAATAGTTTTAGTGTGGGTTTGCTTGGTATCGGCTGGAGGCATGTTGTGCGCGTTGGTGGCGTTGTTTTACACTGCTCCGGCGTACGAATGTACGGTGTGTGGGTATTTCACGTGTTTGCCGTTCGCGCCGGACATGTGCTCATCCCAGGACGTTCGCGTCCGCCAGATGGACGGGGTATGACGGCGCGCGGCCCGGGCGCCACTGCCGCCGTCGCCCCCCAGTCCCGCGCACTGCCCCTGCCGCTGTGACGTCATGCCGCGCCGCCCGCCCTACGACACTCACGTCCGCCGCATTGTGACCGCTTATTACAGATGAACGATATTGAAAAGGTATCGGTGTAAGAGTGTGTGCTTAATATTGAAAAGTCGATATTTCAGAATATCAACAACTTTACAACTAAATTAAACAATAGTGAAAATTTAGTAAAAGCCTTGTTGACAAAAATTGGCGTGTTTGTATGTCAGAAAACTAGGCCATACAAGTCAAAAATGTAATTAACCCTACGCTAAATGCGGTCTTGGTACTTACCTTTTATGGATTTTAAAGGCTTGACAATTATGAATATCGGAGACACATACGTAAAGTTACTATAGAAGTATTTGTGGTAAATTATACTATTCCTATAATACTAGAAACTTATTTGTATTTTACATTTTTTTTTTATTTGTAACCGCTTATATTTTTCTCAGATAGTTATATCTAATTTCATTTTTTGAATTGTAACATGCAATATTATATAAATTCAGTTTGTTTCTCCGACATTTATAAATTACTAGCAGATCCTAGCCTTAACATTGCAGGACCTCCCGGCCGCTAATAAAAAATACAAAAGTTTGTGTAAGAGTTTTTTTACCTAAAAATTGTTTAAGATTTTATAATCGTTGAACTAGACATTTAAAAGTGTACGCGAGTATTTCATCGATTAATTGATTTATGAATAGAGACTAAAACTTGCGTGTTAAGATTTGTTTAATGCTGTATAATTTGTCTCTTATCGAATGCATGTAATGTTTGGGTAAAATTTATTTTATAATATCAAATGATTTATCTTTTATTTTTAGAATTAAATCATTATCTATATTCCGATTACCATTTTTGACATAAAATATTATGTAACATGTCGAATATTTCGAATATATTGCAGCTACTTAAGCACTAATAATTTTATCCAATTTTGCGGAAGTCAAATTATTAAGATATTATAAAATAAATTTATCTTATTTTTTAATTCAAAATGTGCTAAAATGATGGATAATATTTTGAAAACGCAAGTAATTTATACATAAAAATGTAAATATTGTGTAAAATAATTACATACTTATGATTATTAAGTGAAATGTATTTGAGTGTGAGTTTCTTTGTTTATGAGACATGTTACGGAAATTTCGTAAGAATTTAATATTTTTGATACATTATTATCTCCCTTTATTTATCACCCAATCAAGAATTACAGTATTTAATAAATTAATTGAACATTATTAATTTTCGAGAAAAGTTTCAATTAATTTTAAATATAGTGCGACTTATTACAATTATATAAAATGTTAATATGAAAATTGTCACCATAACAAACTGATCTTACTACAGTAAGTATTAAAAATATGGCATAGTTCAATACAACACACGTTCACAATATGAAAATTAAATATTTTTAGAGATTTGTATTTACCTTAAGCCGTAAAATGTGTGAGTAAGACCATCGTTTTGAAATTCTTACAAATCAACTAATGTTATTATACAAAAATGTGTCTTACGATGTTTCCGTGGGTGTCCATTATGCCAACATAATTTGGTATGTTATTTAATAATGTAAATAGCATGTTAAACTATATATTTGATATCTTCATCTAACTACAATATTATGTTAATTTTGTATATGTATAAACGAATCAGGCTAATGTCTAAGTATCACTTACATATTTTAATTTCGTCAATTTAATATAGCTATTACCATGAAGTCTGCGTAGGTTTAATATTATTTTTAATGTATTATTATAGAGAACATTTACGAAATAAATAAATTTAGGAATATCGGTTTTTATTACAAGTTAGTGCTATGCAATGACATCTTTTATTATTTACGTATAAGTACATCTGCCTATATATATATGTACACTTCATATGTTATTCTTAATATTGCTTGGTTCAAATACAAAATATGATAGCTAACACTTGCTTGATAATACTGATTGTGGAGAGAATTTTATTCATGCGAGAACTATTAGCGAAAACGAGGAATAATAGTATAATTCTTTTTGTAATTATAGATGTAATTGCACTACATGATAAACAACTATAAGGGATGATTATTTATCCATAGTTCGATCATGTTAAACGCGAGGCTATTGAGTACATGAAGGACGGGGCAATATTATTTGCTCACTAAGTAGCTACTACTGCCAGAAAAGAAATCTCTTTAGTATTTTTTTTATGTTAAGTTTTACGGCTCTGGGTGCAAGTCCTTTTGAGCTCATCGTTGGTGGTTTAATGTTCAGATTTCGATTTTATTTATGGTCACTTTAATAAAATTGTGAATAGCCATCAAACAGTTTTTGTTTGACAATATTTCTTTCATACTCGTTGAGATTTCTTTATAGATTTATTGCAGTTTCGAATCTCTTTTGTATACTGTGTAGGCATTGCCACGTACAGTTAAAAGGTATGAGCATTTTTCTCCTGCTTTTATCATGGTCGAACTATACTAGGAGAAATGAATTAAAGAAAGAAAAACTACGAAAAACCTTAAATGCACGTTATTTTATTAAATCAAATGTCACCTGCCGTAACAGATCTTTTGAATAAGGACTGACAAACCTAATTCATCAGTTTTGTTAAAATTATAATTAATTATTCTCGAGTAACAATTTTTTTAGCTCATTAAGCTAAAAGTAAATTACAGTAAAAGTTATTTGTTATTATTAGTGTCAGCAAATTTTGTATGGGTTCCACATAATTGGTGTGTTCATGTGTTTGAAAAACGAAATTCATTAATATAAGAATTAACTTATTTAGTTCGTTTAGTTTAACAGCTGTTAACGTTTCCTGTTAACATTCGAAAACTTATGTCCGAGATACCGGAATATAATTTACGAGAACAAAACGTTATTGAATATTTTTGACTTGTTATTGGCACGATTAAGTATAAGGTTCAAAGCAATAAGTATGTTTTTCAAGAGTACTGATTACAAATTGTTGTATGTGAGTGTAATTTTAATGTATTTTTCGCAATTTACTATTTATATTTAGCTGGTTTTTAAATTTATAGTTTTGGTATGAAGTATGATAGATACAGTTGAAAAATCATGCACAAAGTTAATAGCTCAAATGGTTGGATACATTCGATGATTTATACAATTCTTAAAAATACTCGTTTTTACTCTTTTTTATTTAATAATGCAATGCTTTATGCGTACAACTGCTAAATATTATGAATTAAAAAGAATAACATAGAATCTTCAAATTGTTTGAAATTAGTAACTAATACATGACGAATGTTTGCATACAAAACGGTGTAAGGGATGCAAAGGATAAACTTATTCCTATGACAACATATTACAATATGCTAAATATAATACGTATTTGTTTTGTTTTTATTTTGTTTTTGTAATACATCAGATCTCAATTATTTTTGTCTTTTTATCGAGTTTTACTTTACCTTAGCACAAAGTTGATACTGGTTTTCTTTTTACACCGGCCTGACATAGTACCCACAATAAACCCGATAGTAAGTACAGTGCAGTCCAAAAACGAAAGCGCCCATCAAAGGATGAAAATCCATTGATAGTCTACATCGTCATATCGGCCCACATATACCACGACTGAAGGTCTCTAGGTATATGAGTATATGATATACACAAGCTGATCCTGAAACGGGACAGGTGAACGCGAGTCACTGTGACTCTGTACATTTGTGAGTCTGTACATTTGTGTACTGCGGTCATGACCCAGTTCGGACAGTCGCCCTACCACCAAAAATAGCAGATAGTTAGATAGTGGTAGTTGGACCGTTTTTAAATTTATTTTGTCTTCGTATCCTTGGTTACTTAATATGATTAAATAATTCATTACTTTTAGATAAAGTAATATTATAATTATCTGCGATGGCAGTAGAAAAGTCAGAATTATATGGGATTGAAATACCGTAATAAATGATAATAATGATACTTCAAAAGCATATGTCAATGCTATAAATTTTGCACTTTTCTACTACCGTTATCACTGATTGAATGCTACTTATTCTAGGCCCAGATTAGCAATTAAATATTCGGTGGCATTAATGATAATTTTCCACACTAAACGATGTTTATCAACGGAAGTTGCCATCACAAATCATATTACATATTATCTTCCATTTTCGTGACGTGTTGTTGATAGATACTTGTCCAGGCCTCAGGCTGCTTCAATCGAAATCTGCAAAGAGAGGGAGGCGATGGTTCGGCGTGTTGATACGGCCTTAAATTTCGTATCCGATTGGGGTGATGCGAACCTGGTCAGGTTTAACGCGCTGAAGACGCAGGCCTGTCTCTTCTCCGCCAAACGGAGCCCTTTCGTCTTGGCTCCTACTTTCCAGGGTGTTAGCGTACCATTGGCTGATAGCCTCGAGCTTCTAGGCATGGAGCTAACTGCGGACCTTAACTTTGGGCGTTCGATTGAAGCTAAGGCTAAAACAGCTGCTCAGAAACTGGGGGTTCTTTTCAAGGTTAGGCGGCATTTTACGCCGACCCAACTTCTTAACCTGTATCAGGCGCAAGTTCGGCCGTGTGTGGAGTATTGCTGCCACCTTTGGGATGGTTCTGCCAAACACCATCTGGCTGCTTTGGACTCAATTGATCGCCGAGCTCAGCGACTCATTGCCGATGAGGCTCTTACGTCGCGTTAACTACTCAGTTTGGAACACCGGCGTAAAGTGGCTTGCCTTTCGGTTTTCTATAGACTATACTCTGGAGAGTGTGCGGCTGAGTTGTATGATTTAGTTCCACCCTCCCCCTTCTACCATAAATTGACGAGACGCCGTGCTGGTTTGCACCCTTTTGTGGTTGACATTCCTGCTGCTCGCACTAAGCGATTTGCCTCCTCCTTTTTGCTGCGTACCGCGAAGGAGTGGAACTCGCTTCCTGCGTCAGTGTTTCCGGCGTCTTATGACATGGGAATCTTCAAACGTCGAGTGAATCGGTATTTGCTGGGTGAGCGCGCTCCATCGTCGGCCTCATCATCACTTTCCAGCAGGTGAGATTGAGGTCAAGCGCAAGCCTGTATGTAATAAAAAAAAAAAAGACGCTTATCAATAATCTTGATTCTGTGATTTATTGACAGTTAACGTCATACAAGTGTTATCCATTTAATCTTAGTCATCATTTGACCGTTTTCTGAATAGACGATATCGGTAACAGCAAATCCATACCAAAAATACAACAGGACTACATGTATAAAGTTTCACATGTAAAATTGAAATATGGTGATAAAACTTTCACAATTCGTATATGTAATATGTTAAACATCGTTTTTGTGATATAACATTTTTTCTTGTTTAATTGACTCATTTAAGAAACTTGACAACTTTATTTGATTATATATATTACATATATGTGCCAATTAGTAATTTTTTCTCAGTATTTCATAATTTATCAGCGATATTGAGAAACAAACAATTAATAATTCTGTGAAACTTTATTGGCTTCTGTATTGTTTGTCATTTTATTGTTAATTATTGTGACTATAGCGCATCTGATGTACAGTTCAGTGTAGGTCGAGAATTGCAACGAATACCAAGGGTCGAGAATTCAATGATAGTCTCCTTTGTTCTAAATACAAGAGAATATCTATTAGTCCTTTACATGACGACTATTTACTATAACAACTCTAGAACATTGATTTTTACAGATTAAGTCTAAGAGAGGAAGGTATAAATGTATCCATATGAGAACAAATTACATAAAATAAATTTAAAGAATATACTAAGTCGAGTGAGGTATATTTTTCGAATCTATTTTAGAGATATGTGTAATGATGAACCTTTTTTTTATATTCCAATAAATATTAATCATTGTTCGTACGTTTTTTTGTAGATAAAAATTTGCGCGTCAAACCATTGTTATCCTTGGCATAAAAAGTATTATCCTTCGCATTTCTATGAGATGAGATATAAGTGGTATCAAGTGATGTGACTCTGCAAAACTGTCTCTCAGTTGTTTTTTCTTAGATATGTTAACAGTGACGTTATCGCAAAGTGTCCTTGCGGCCGGCGGCCCGGCGGACTGTGCTCAGAATCAAACCTGAGAATTACATTGTACATTGTGAACATATAACTAATTATTACACTATTATTAAGGACATGATGAAGTAATCTTATTGTAAACTAGTATTAATCGAACAAAAAACCTTATTATCATAATATTTTTGTGTTTTATTTCACTAAAAATGGAAATCCACAGCCACAAAAAGAAAGACTAATTAGAAAGACTTACTAACAATTTTTTTTATTCTGACACGACACAGTGACTGCACCGCATCTGATGGTAAGCATGATGTAGTCCAAAAAACGCCAACGACTATCTACAAGTAAGAAAAATCCATCGGTAGTCACAGCGATCATGCCGTCCTGCACAAATATCTCTTCACGCTACGCTTAAAGGATCCCAAATCATAGAATGGTGGGAACACGCTTACCGGAAGTCCATTCCACAGCCCAACGACACGGCAAAAAAAGAGTTAGAGAACTTCTTAGTCCTAGCCGGGATGTGAGATACCGTAAAACTGTGACTAAGGATTAAGGATAATAGATGGACCGACGACTTATGAACGGCAGCTTTACATTTTGGGGTGTCTACAGCCCAGGATAGAGATTAGTGAGTTACCTAGCGGGCGTCTGGATGAATTTGGTTTCCCAGGTCCGGTTGTAGCGATTAGAGGGACACCCCGGGGGTTTTTAGTCAGTAGGAGTCTGACACACCTGGGTCGCTGCCCTCACAGCGTCCCTAATCTGATCGTCTAATGGAGGATTTTCATCCGTCATACCAAAACAAAAAAAAGGAGATTAGTAATCTTATTGAATGGAAATTATATTTAGAAGTGGATCGTTGCGGGCAGAAATAGATGGTGGAATGTTTAGAATAAAGGAAAATAGACAACTAATAGGCGCGAAGTAGACTAGAGTAGAATTAATAGATAATGCAAAAGAGCTATTGGCATATTTTCTTTTTTTATTACATACTCCTGGCTGTTAAGTCTGTGTAAGTGTGGTTGACCTTAAATCTCACCTATTGGAAAATGATGATGAGGCCAATGATGGAGTGCGTTCACCCAGCAAATACCGATTCATTCGATCTTTAAAGACTCCCATGTTATAAGATATTGGAAGAACAGACGTAGGAAGCTAATTCCATTCCTTGTCTCGTAGCAAAAAAGAAAACAACGTGTCATACAAATAGAAGGGAGTACAAAATAAAAAAATACAATTGTCAACTTCTTGAGATGGTCATGTTTGAATTTTCTAGATTAAACAATTCCCGGAAGCACAGCAACGGAATAAGAAAAATAAATATAATAGAAAGTTAGAAAAAGCATCAACACGTTCAATTAAAATTAATTATAAATAATATACACATATAATTTTATTAAAAGTATGTTTACTACATAAGTACCATGACATTAAATAATTTGTCATAAATTTGAAATAACCATGGGGGTCTCTAAATCTTCGTACTCAATAAGTATAATAATTTAAGTTAAGTACAGAAAACCGGTATGACTGATAATATTGTCATTATCGTAGAGTATTTTCTTGCAAATGATGTTTGCTAGAAAAGGTATTTATCAAACAAGAAATTTTATTTGTTCATGCCGATTTGAAGATGGAGACCGTGATCCCAATGTGTGGTGAGATAACATCAGCCAAATCCATTGATGCGTAAATTCCGGTAATCTTCAAACTAGTTTTCGATCGCAAAGACACTTATCGAAGATTTTGTGATTATAAACTCAAGGTCTAAAGCTATTTCTCAGAGATATTACTAGAAAAAAAAAGCTAACAAGCCATAAGTTTGTTCTTAAAATACCAGAATAATTGATTTGTTTCTAAGAATTACTCTTAAAGATTTATTTTTTTAAATATCGACCAATAATATGTAAAGGACATTATTGCCTGATTGTTCTACAATATCATAAACACTCCTTAAATTTATAAATGCTTATAAACACTCTTCAATTACAAGTTACAAGTTTTATTGATTAGTGTCTACAAATGCCTTACAATAAGAGAAGCGTTCATAAAACTGGGTTTATGTCTCGATTTTTTTAAGTATGTTAATAAAACCATTTAAAATTATCGTTACCCACCTGTAACAAGAAACACATTTCAAGGCTTACATTTATACTTCTGTGAAAACTTAAACTTTTTTTTTAAATGTAGCTGATGTTTTGTCCCTAGACCAGCTTCCTGCATCCATAATAAATATATACTGAGTAGCATCGCCATGTTATAGTTTAATTTAATGTTGGAATTACTACATTATTGATTGTATTATGAACTGAGTTTTAAACGGAGAAGGTTCTGTAATCAAATATATGTATATTTCACGTATGTTCACCGATTACTCTTTTTAACACTGGCTCGACATAGTGAGTACAAAGTACCTGATGGTAAGTACAGTGTAGTCCAAAAACGAGCTTTCATTTCGACCATCAAAGGATGAAAATCCATTAACAGTCTCCGTCGTCATGTCGCCTCACATATACCACGACTGAAGGTCTCTAGGTATATGAGTTACTGGATATACACAAGCTGATCTCGAAGCGCGAGAGGCCAAAGCGAGTCACTATGACGGTCTTTACACTTGTGTACTATGGTCATGACCCAGTTCGGTCAATCACCCTACCATCAAAATATCATTTATGAATCAAATTGGATATGTTTTGGATATATTTATATATATATTTGGAAGTCGTATAAAGTTGGTCATGTAAATATGGTGCTGTTATGGAATATATAGAAGTCCAGAGATATAGGCTATAACGCTTGAATGAAGAACAGTAAAATCTATGGTCATTATATTAGAGTTACGCATAGATCGATCTTGAGGAGCGTTTTTTTTTGTTTGATAGTGCTTACACTATAGATGTTTTAGGTTTAATTGTGAAGGTCTGATGAAAATCTTCCTTGATACAACAGGTTTATTGTGTTGAGGCTCTTTTTAATCAGAATTTTGTCTCGAACACGATAAATTTATTTACTTATTTAATATTAATAATAATTTCACAGCATATTACATAAAAATTATACACGAAATAAAAAAAAACTAGAGTGCCAGTTACGACGTTACACTTAGATGTTACAATTTATTAATGTGAAAAAAAAATGAGCTGAATTTGAGTATGATGCAAAACAAAATTTTAGAAAAAAAAACCAACACACTTCAAAAAGTAAATAATAATTTCAAATCCACCAATCTAAGTTTTTTTAGGAGTCAGGGCCACAAATATATTATTGTCTGATATTTAGGATTATTGTTTACTTTTTGAAGTCTGTTAAATTATGCTGTGAAGTTATTATTAAAATAAATAAATAAATATTTTTGTGTCAAATTTTATTGTAACTTTAGTTACCCGCATCTTAAAGGAAGATTAAAGCAAATCATAAATTTTACTTAATAGTTTAAAACTGCGTCAGTTTTCATTCCTGTCGCTATACAATCAACATTAACTACAGTTTTTAATTCCTTGCTGAAACGTTTCAAGTTCGTTCAGAAGTTCTAAGACACGTTTTAGCTTCAAACTTTATATTGGTGAAAGGTACTTAGAAACTTATTTTAGAACGTGAAGGTTTCTTACTTCTTAAACATTATCTCAGTTGGCTTTCCTTTTTATTAGTCTTGTTAACATTCCGCTGAATATACGGCACAAGTATATTGTTTATATAACGGATATTATTTTTACTATTTTTTTCCTCTCTTTATTTTATTGTGTTGTGTGCCAAATAAATGTTTTTATTTTATTATTATTATTTACAAGGTAAGGTCAGTTTGACCATGCCACCTCGATGAATTATTACCAGAGTGTTTAATCATCGTGCATTACACTTTCGGCTTTTGAATACCTATTTGTACTGTTTTGTAAAGCAATCTTGCCTGCTTCGAGAAGGGAGAGGCAAGAATGTTATTACACGTTCCCACATTCCACAGCGAAACGTTGAACTCTTTGTACAATGACTTACGCTCCTCTTCGTTCCGGACACATTCCACCATAATACGATAAACATCCTCTATTACCTGGCACACGTCACACCTTGGGGAAGAAACGCGTTTCATTGGGAACGCAAAGTTGTTTAGTGGGATATGTCCGGAAGGAAGCCTAAATGCAATAACCAACTTAGCTCGGCCCAGATCAGTTTTATTAAACTAGATGAATCGTAATAGCGTCGGTTGTATTATTTTGTACCATATACCTCGACTAACCGATCTCTCATCGAAATGCTCTGTCCACATTTCCCGATATTTCCTTCTTATGGGATATAGAAGATCGGTATAGTAAGGCATACAGTCCATCGGTATGCCCGTAGAGATAGCATCTTTCGCTAAACGAGTCGCCTATTCGTATCCATCTAAACCTATATGAGAAGGCACCCACTGTAGAATTACATTTTTATTACAATTTTTAAGTATAGTTAGTATCCGCAACACACTGTAAGCCATCGCTGAGCCTTGACAATTGGAAGTACAACGAAACAAATGCTGTAATGCGCTCCTTGAGTCCGTTAGAATAGCATATTCTTACTATATGTTATATATTTATTTATTTAAATAGCTAACTTTTTTATATTATAACTTTTGAAGAATTACTCAAAGCATATGTACTTGTTAGTCTTTTCAATGAAAATATTAAGTTTTTGTCATTTCTTTTTATCGCTTGTATATATTTACAAATTTATTTGTGCCCACTTATAACCCGCCGAAGGATAATAGTGAATAATATAGTTTCAAAAAGTACTTTATTTTAAATATTTAATTAAATTCTATATTGATTGAACGTGTTTATGAGTTTCGTCTTACTTTGTTTTATTAATACTTTACTATTTATTTTATTATTTTGCCGAGTTGTACAGCTTTATTATTTTTCTAATGAATTTTGACAATTACGGCTTACATATTGCAAAAGACAGTGATATACTGAATTCGTATGATCAGTAGAAAAGCTAAAAGTGATATCAATTGTAATTTTTATTTTAACTACAGAAAAGTTAGAACAACGTTTTGGAAAATAAATCTTAGTATATAGCAAAAATAAAAAAATAATACAACGTGTCATGAATAAAATGCTCTCTAAGTCGTATTTTTATCGTAAGGCTTAACATAATATACTATGTTCATGCATATGATAGAGAATTATGTTATCAATTGTTTGGATCAATAATTTTGCAAAGTTTCCACTTGGAGATGCGTCAGAGCCCAGTACATTTGGATGATGGAAATGATAAAAGAATCAGCGAACACGTGCCTTTAACTCTTATCTGACATCATCTTCAAAGTACGAAATCCTATATCTTAATATAATCTCAATATTACTCAAGTAAGAGAAAATATATGTAGTTATGGGTATGATTTTTGCACTAGTACGGCAAAGCAATTACACTGAACCTGATGCATAATTTAGTCCAAAAATCATCCGCAACTATTAAGAAATAGTAAGCTATTCATTAATAGTCGCCGTGATCATTACTGGCTGCTCGAAAATCTCTTAATATGTTTTAAAAGACACAATATCACAGAAAGAAGAGAACAAGTTGATAGATAATTTCACAGCTTGACACGGTTGAGGTAAGAATTGAAAAACTCTTTTAGAATTATCTAAATAGTAGCCTAGCAGTATAACTGCTGCTTACCAAAACAGTTTGCGTGTTTTATAATGAAACGGAGAAGATGGAATCAGATTATATAATATACAGTTATCAGAAATAATACTACGTAATTTGAAGTCTTGCCAAATAAAAATAATTACGAAAGAAGAATTTTAAAATGTCTTTGATGTATGGACAAAGAATACAGGTCCAAATAGCAACAGTAATAAGTAAAATATTATTTCTTTGTCTACAATAATAAACACCAAATCTATCTAGCGCTACACCTACCATAAGGTGTGTTTAGGTATTCAAACATGTATGTATTGCGTACGTTGAGTGCATATATTAGGTCCTTACATATGAAATTGGCGTTTTGTATGGGAGGAACAAAAGGTCGAATATTTTTTAATATAATATATTTAATTAATCAAAGTATGAACCATTATTTTCTATGCAATTTTGCCATCTCATAGGTAGTTCATTGATCCCTTTACTAAAAAAACCAGTCGGACGGGAATCAATAAAATCTTTGAAGGCGATTTGGACTGCCCCATCGGAGTTGAATTTTTTCCCTTGCAAGAAGTTATCCAAATTTCGAAAAAAATGGTAATCTGTTGGAGCAAGGTCCGGGGAGTACGGAGGATGTCTTAGACATTCCAATTGAAGCTCTCCTAATTTAGTAGCCGTCTGTTGCGCAGTGTGTGGTCTAGCGTTGTCGTGAAGCAGCAGTGGCGTGGAGCGATTGACCAGCCTAGGTTGTTTAGCCGCTAGCTTTTCTATCATGGTTTGCAATTGCTGACAATAGACATCAGCCGTAATAGTCTGGTCAGATTTGAGAAAACTGTAATGAACAATACCGGCACTAGTCCACCAAACGCTTACAAGTAACTTTTTTGGGGTTAATTTTCGCTTGGGGCAGGATTTGGCTGGCTGGCCAGGATCCAACCATTGCGCTGAGCGCTTCCGATTATCGTAAAGAACCCATTTTTCATCACAGGTAATTATTCGGTTTAAAATACCTTCATTATTGTGCTGGTTTAGTAATGTAACGCAGCAGTCGACGCGCGTTTGCCGGTTTGCTTCAGTCAATTCGTGAGGTACCCACCTTTCAAGCTTTTTAATCTTCCCAATTTGCTTCAAGTGAATTAAAACAGTTTTATTACTAACATCGCAGCCTGCAGCTAACTCGGACATGGTTTGCGATGGATCCGCTTCCACAATAGCCTTCAACTCTTCATTATCAACTTGAGTCTCAGGCCGTCCACGGGGCTTGTTCTGCAGGTCGAAATTTCCAGAACGAAAACGTTGGAACCAAAAACGAACTGTGTTTTCTTTTGCAACACGACCGCCATACACATCATTCACCCTTCGAGTTGTTTCCGCAGCACTAGTGCCACGGCGGAACTCGTACTCGTAAATAATGCGATATTTTAAGTTTTCCATTTTGTAAAATGAGTGACGCAAACAGAAAAAAACAGAAGAAAAAAACAAATGAATGACGATCATCGAAGCACAAATACATGAGTCTATAGCTGTACAAATTTGAATTTGGAATTCCTTACCAAAGAGGAGAAATTTGTGATTAAAGTGGCCAGTACGAAAAACGCCAATTTCATATGTAAGGACCTAATAATAATGTATTTATACTACCGGAATCTCCACTCTGGCTCTGTTCGCCAAATATCAACAGCATTGATAGATTTGTAAAATTTTCAAGAATAACTTACCTACTCTGTAATTCACGGAAGTTGTAATCTAAGTTGTAGGATGAATTCATAAAAAAAATGATGAAATTAGCGAGACGTTCAGATTTATTTTGCTATTAGTAATAGTTTGAAAAGTTAGAAATTTTAATATAAACTTGAGAGGTCGCTAGATCGATGGCAGCACTCTGATATTGCAAGCGGCTTTTGACGACATTAACCATTTTTCATCAGCCTGGTGGTATGAAAATATTGTTATCTGATAAAAAATATTTCTCATAGGAGTCAATATTAGTATTATGGTCTCAGAATATGTAAAAAGGTGAATTAAATAGCATCCTGATGGCACCTTTTTCATTCTTGTATGGCCTTACACGTGAACGGTTAAACCGCTGAACCACCTCCACATGTGTATCTGACTAAGTGTCACAGGATCAGCAGTTCTCCGATGACATGCAACCCATTTATGAGCCAAGGTATCCAACCAGCTGGCATTTTGGATTATCTGCCCATCACGGATCATTTTCTTCCACCTATCGCGATACTCGTCTAGACACTGCTCAGAGTCAAAATCAACAAAAATCAAAGTGTCAAAGGTTGCGGCGGTAAGGCACTGTACACGAGTGTAAAACCGTCATATCGTCTCGCTTTGGCCAGTCGCGTTTCGGGATCAGCTTATGTATGGTATATCCAGTAGCTCATATTCCTAGATACCTTCAGTCTTGGTTTATGTAGGCCAACATGACGACGGAAACTGTCAATGGATTTTCTTCCTTTGATAGTCACTTTTGTTTTTGAACTACACCGTGTTTACCATTAGGTCAATCATAGTCACATTCTCGCGCTAGTGTAAAAAAAAAATACCAAAAGAACACATATTATGTTCGACACCATCTTAGTTTTGAATACGGGTCTACTAAAGGAACTCTTTGCATTGATAATTTCTCCAAACACGCGGCAAACACGACGGTTCCACGCGATGCACATACCCCGGTCATCTGAATCACCTTTCTACAACAAGAGAGGAGAGTCAAAAACAACAATCCACCAAGTTAGTGTGTAATTGTCCTCAAATATTACTTTTGTTTATATACCAATAATATTTTTTCCCGCATTCCTTGTACTTTGGATAGATGCTCCAAAAAATTAAGAAAATTTTGTGGTAGAGGCCAATAGAAGAATATAGATGAGTTGAGAAGTTTTTTTTGGTGGTAGGGCGATTTTCCAAACTAGGTCATGACAGTACACAAGTGTAAAGACCGTCATAGTGACTCGCTTTGGCCTATCGCGTTTTGGGATCAACTAGTGTATATCCAGTAACTCATATACCTAGAGACCTTCAGTCGTGGTATATGTGTGCCAACATGACGACGGAGACTGTTAATGGATTTTCATCCTTTGATGGTCGAAATGAAAACTTGTTTTTGGACTACACTGTACTTACTATCAGATGCACTGTAGCCATTATATTGAGCCAGTGTAAAAAATTACGTCGACTTTTGATCGTCACCTTTATCACAAAGGCTGAAGAAAAAAGTCAAAAATCGCTACTAACATACGGCGCCGAAACGACACATCACACACATACACGGTACTCCGAGTCTGCAAATATAAAGATCTTCAGCGTGCTCTTTAGAGTAGAATGAGAAATAATGTGACACGTTATAGAACTAAAGTCATATCAACATAGCTCAGAAAAATATATATTGCCATCAATATAGCCCAGATAAAGAGCGTATAACCGTTGGGATAGACGTGTTTTTGAGTAAAGACGGCATTTAACTAGGTGGAATGATGATTTGAGCATAGTAGTAGACAAATGTTGGATAAGAAGAGCCGAATATTGTTCTTAGTGCCGATTATTGGAAGAGGCCCATGAGCCGCAATGGACAGATACAGGTTGATGATGAAAGTGATTACTTTGTACCCATACTATACCCATACTATAATAATGACAAGAGGTATGATAATCTACTGATAGACGCTATCGAATATACCAAGATCAAAGATCTCTGGTAAAGAGATTACTAGCTGTACAAAGTCCAGAGCGAGTAACTATGAGGAGCTTTGTACTATGACTTAACGTATCTCAAGAGCCACACGTATCGCCACGATTATATCGCTGTGTAGAGATTGCTTCGTGTAACTTGTATTGAATTTGGTCTGTCAACGATAAGCTCGCTCGTGATCGTGACATCTTACGGATCCACATGTAGAGCGAGGAACTTATTAGACTAGATAAAGTCAGTCAAGCTCTTGATAGTGGCTTACGCAGGATCGCGAAAAATATATATAAATAATATATAATATAAACCCAACTATAGCGACATATCAGTTTTTTCTCACATTCAAAACAGAGTTATTGTTTTAATATAAAATATATGAATAAATATAAATACTAAATAGTGAGTACAACTTTTAAATTATTTAATAATAATTAGCCGTATCATTTCCTAAAGGTAATTTCTGTTAATAAATAATCTTGAGTTGTGCCCGGCCTGGGCTGAGGAAAGGAAGGTCCTTCAAGACTGCATTGGGGACGACTTCTCCCTGCCCGCGTTGGTGAAAGGCATGGTCGGCAGCGAAAGAGGCATGGTGAGGAGTTACAGCCTTCTGCGAGGTTGTGATGAGCAGAAAGTGGCCGCCGAAAGGGTCAGAGAGCGAACATCTTCTCTAGCCCCTCGATGGTTAAGGCACCGTCAACGGAGGGATGCGTTCGCCCAGAGCGAGCGCGATATCTCCCGTTGGCAATAGCCGGGCAGTAGATTTGAGGGAGTCTGCAGACCGGATAAGAGGGAGGTGATGCACAGTGTCCGTCTCAGTCTCGTCCACCTGGTTTTGGAGGAGTGGGCTCTTTACTCCTATACCTCCCAGAGAGGCAGCCTTAACAAGGCTTTTCGCTCCCCGGGCGTCTGGATGAATTTGGTTTCCCAGGCCCGGGTGGAGGAACACTCTGTTAGTTTTTAGTCAGTAGGAGTCTGACACACCGGGGTCGCTGCCCTTACAGCTTCCCTTAAGCTCCGGGAAGTTGGCCCCGCATTTTTCGCGTAAGAATTTAGAAATTTTTTGAGGGCCTGCCCATCGATTGCCCATTATTGCCCATCAATTAAATTTTTTTGCCCACCCCTATAAAAAAAGTTATGAAAGATTTATGTATGCGCGGGCCAGCGTCCGAAAAAATTTCAAAAAATCGAAAATGTCAAGGTGGAATCTTGAAGTTTGTCGACTGCCCACTTTTGCCCATCCTTTACTTTTTTGATAATTCAACTCCTAAGGGATGGAAATGGGGGTGGAAAAAAAAATTGAGCGGTCAAGAAATTTTGAATTATGCATTTTAATCTACATCGATTGCCCACTTCTGCCCATCCTTTACTTTATTGATAATTCCACTCTTAAGGGATGAAAATGAGAATGGAAAAAAATTGAGGGATCAAGAAATTTAAATTGGAAAATTATGGCTTAATAAGGTATATTCGTATTCTAAAGGACATCCTTTGGATTGCCCATCATTTATTTTCGAATGCCCACCCTTAGTTACAGAGTTATTCTGCTTAGAATTTGACATACCGCACTGTTGTAGGAACATGTTACATTTTCGTTAGTCCACTAGATAAATTTTGGAAAATAAGGGCTCAATAAGGGTTATTCGCATTCTAAAGGACATCCTTTAGATTGCCCATCATTTCTTTTCGAATGCCCACCCTTAGATACAGAGTTATTCTGCTTAGAATTTGACATACCGCACTGTTGTAGGAACATGTTACATTTTCGTTACTCCACTAGATAAATTTTGGAAAATAAGGGCTCAATAAGGGTTATTCGCATTCTAAAGGACATCCTTTAGATTGCCCATCATTTCTTTTCGAAAGCCCACCCTTAGATACAGAGTTATTCTGCTTAGAATTTGACATACCGCACTGTTGTACGAACATGTTACATTTTCGTTACTCCACTAGATAAATTTTGGAAAATAAGGGCTCAATAAGAGTTATTCGCATTCTAAAGGACATCCTTTAGATTGCCCATCATTTCTTTTCGAAAGCCCACCCTTAGATACAGAGTTATTCTGGGCTTTCGAAAAGAAATGATGGGCAATCTAAAGGATGTCCTTTAGAATGCGAATAACCCTTATTGAGCCCTTATTTTCCAAAATTTATCTAGTGGAGTAACGAAAATGTAACATGTTCCTACAACAGTGCGGTGTGTCAAATTCTAAGCAGAATAACTCTGTATCTAAGGGTGGGCTTTCGAAAAGAAATGATGGGCAATCTAAAGGATGTCCTTTAGAATGCGAATAACCCTTATTGAGCCCTTATTTTCCAAAATTTATCTAGTGGACTAACGAAAATGTAACATGTTCCTACAACAGTGCGGTATGTCAAATTCTAAGCAGAATAACTCTGTAACTAAGGGTGGGCATTCGAAAATAAATGATGGGCAATCCAAAGGATGTCCTATAGAATACGAATATACCTTATTAAGCCATAATTTTCCAATCTAAATTTCTTGATCCCTCAATTTTTTCCATTCTCATTTTCATCCCTTAAGAGTGGAATTATCAATAAAGTAAAGGATGGGCAGAAGTGGGCAATCGATGTAGATTAAAATGCATAATTCAAAATTTCTTGACCGCTCAATTTTTTTTTCCACCCCCATTTCCATCCCTTAGGAGTTGAATTATCAAAAAAGTAAAGGATGGGCAAAAGTGGGCAGTCGACAAACTTCAAGAATACACCTTGACATTTTCGATTTTTTGAAATTTTTTCGGACGCTGGCCCGCGCATACATAAATCTTTCATAACTTTTTTTATAGGGGTAGGCAAAAAAATTTAATTGATGGGCAATAATGGGCAATCGATGGGCAGTCCCTCAAAAAATTTCTAAATTCTTACGCGAAAAATGCGGGGCCAACTTCCCGGAGCTCTTCCCTTATGGTCCTATGTAGAATTTTTCTCTGGGATACAAAAAAAAAATGTCAATAAATAATGTCCTATATAATTATGAATGGTGAACTGCTAGGCACGTTACAAAATATAACCTCAAACGAAATAGTCACTAATGTATCTATCTGGTCATTCCGAAAGGAATACACCGAGAATATGTATAGTTATTATTTCCATTTTTTCGTGAAATTTAACATCGTTGGCTGAACGTAATTATAATTTTAAGAAATAATTCACGATACATTTTATTTTTCAGTACTTTATCCTATTTTTTTTTTAAAGCAATATTATAAACTCATACAACAATTAGACAGGTTCATTAGATTTACATTGGAAACGAAATGTTGTGTAATTAAAGGTATTCAAAAGAAACAAATCAAATAAGCGATAACAAAGACATTTAGTTAAACAATGAGTTAAAATACATATTTGTACGCGATACTGTTTCATATATCAGTATTTGTACTCTGATACTATATTTTGAATGGAAGGTGGATAGGTATTGCGTTGTTTATTGAGAATTTAACAAATGCGTTTTTATATAAATTTATAGCGTACCATTTGAGTTTGGAAAATATTATAAAAGTTATTGGCCTTATAAGAATAAGGGTTATAAATTAAGTAAAGGTGGTAAACAGTGGCAAAAGATCTATCTTACCAAAAATAGCTTTTTTCTTAAACAAAAATCTTACTACTATATCAAATGCTAGTCTATTTTTTAAAGTATGAATACAATATCTGTTCTAATAACTGTTTTGTCACAATTTAATCTGTGCTGAAAGATTTTTTTTTACACTGGCTCGACACAGTGACTACACAGTACCTGATGGTAAGTACAGTGTACTCCAAAAATGAAAGCGACTCTCAAAGGATGAAAATCCATTGATAGTCTCCATCGTCATGTCGGCCCACATATACCACGACTGAAGGTCTGTAGGTATATGAGTCACTGGATATACACAGGCTGATCCCGAAACGCGACAGACCGAAACTGGTCACTATGACGGTCTTTACACCCATGTACTGTGGTCGCGATCCAGACGGGTACCGACGCCCTACCACCTCGCTGCTGCTCGTTTAGCACCACCCAGGAGTCACATGTAGGGAAACTAAGGTAAAGCCTACGGACGCGAGCAGCTTCGACTCCCAAAAATAATATCGAAGATATAATTCAACTACTTATAAGGTCGTCTAAGTTCTACGAATCATATTCAGTATTCATGATGCACAAACGGTGCATTCAGGCGCTGCACGTGCACCGGACTTGTGCTTCGTAATATGTGGCACAGAAGGGAGTATGTATTGTGATGCCGGAGCGGCACTTCTCCGTAGTCTTTACCGATATATTTTTAATAGATAGCACTGAGTAGTGCCGCTCCGGTGTAATAATTATGCGGCACCACACCGCATCGTGTGTACCGGCTCTAAATCTAGCTTATCTTATTTGTTCGTTACTAATTTTATAATTGACTTTGAACTACTTTTAGTATGAGTTAGATACTTGATTTTTTAATATGTTTGAATATGGATACTTATATATTTACTTGTCCCTTGTACTTGTAAAGTAATTAAAAATTCCAATAATAAGGATTTAACATAAAATAATAAATGAAATATATATATATATATATATATATATATATATATATATATATATACACATATATATATATACATATTTCATTAGAAATATATTATAACAATCTAAAATAGCATTTGTTTAACGTTTTCAATTTGAAGTAAGTATTTGATAATAATAATGTGACGCACAGACGCCAATTACTACGAACGTCTGTCAATAATGATGATTCAAAGTCAAGGATCTTGAATATACTTATTTGAAACGATCAAATTTGTTTTTCATTCATATGAGATGATGTAAAATATTACGCACGAAGTATTGAGGAGACAATTTGTCCCCTTAAAGCATTGTTTATTTAATGAAAGACGTTTGCGATTACATTTTTGCGTTTTGCATCATTAAAATGCTTACATTTTGCGCATCTATATTTTAAACATAAAGGATTCTTCAATTACTTACAAATTATTACTCATTAATGTTTAGAAGTGTTTTTATCATGAATACAGATTAACAAAATTAAGATTATGATTAAATTTTGTAATCGTTAATCATTAATCAGATTACATTTTGCTCATCTCTATATGGAATAAAGAAGCCCAGATAGATAACATTTTTTTCATTGTTGTTTTTACGAACCTCAAACAAACCTGGCGCTTATACTATAGGTAACAGACAAAGATATACTTATATAAGAATACATATCCAGGACCTTAGACAAACTTTAAAAATATTTTTCGTGTTAGAATATTATTACATTTTATCTTATAAATGATGTAAACTGTCCACATTTAGCAGTCGCGATTTGGTCTGGACAGGCGTAAGCCGGGAAGTAAAGAATTATGGGTTGTTAGCTTTAAATAAACACCCACTAACTTGCATTAATCAAATAAACGCACAGTTCCATTCTAAGCTATCTTGAGGGTTTTTGAAAAATAATATTAGAATATAATACACTGAAAATTAACCTTTTTCGTACCTATATACAATCTGGATTTTTTCAAGTTCGGTCGGTATGTTTCCAGTGTTTATTCATTCGTTTACTAAGTACAAAAAACTGCATATCTGTCTATATTCTATATGGAAAATATAACTCTCCTTTTTTCTATCTTCAAATATTTTTATCATTCTTAATATTACAAGCACTCGTCACATTCCGAGACACCGGCGTCGCCGGCGGCGCCGACGACGACGATTAAGGATAGGTCCGTCAATTGTTGTTTAAATAACGCAGTTTCACTCCGACGCAGCCTTGAGTTTCTTTCGGCGTTTCTTCTCAAGGTAGTCGCTTCCGAAACGCTGGTAGATCACCGTTAGGTTCGTTTTTCAATTGGCCGGCCGCCCAAGTCGAGGTCCGTACCCACAGGGGTGCCCTTGCGTAGCCGCCCAACCCATAAATTTCGCTGGCTGAGCGCCCTCTGCGTTCGCCCACCAAGCCCGGTTTTGTTGTGAAGGTCTTTCCCAGGCCACCAACGTAGGACACGCCGAGAAAAATCTTAATATTTTTCATCTTCTCGTGCTCTCTTGGCGAATTTCAGGGGGCAATGGAAAAAATATATGGAATAAAAATATATTCGGTTTTACATAGGATATATAATCTACCTATTCTTTTGACTGTATGATGGATTAATTGTTGAAAGTTGAAAAGCCTAAGTCCTAATTGTAAGAAGTATTGGAAATGTATAATCATAAATTGGATATCTAAATTATAATAATGCAAATGAAAAACGCACGCAATAAAAATCGTAGTATAAAATTATGTTCGCAATGTAATAATAATTGTCAATCAGTTACAATAATTGTCTGGTGTTGCCTGTTTATTTAGCGACGTTTAAAATATTATTTTAATATGAACCGTGTTGTTGGTTTTCATGACAATATCTTACATGTGCGTCCATTGTTCCTCAGTCTTCACTCAGTCTTCGTTTGCGAAGTGTCAGTGATGTTTGTGATGTGCTGATAGATTATATCAAGTTTTTACTCTTTTGTTTTACTGTTATTCACAAGAAGATAATACTTGAATCATTCTGTGAAGAGCAAATTTTACCCTAAAAGTCTGCGGTAGGGTGCTTATCAACTGTTATATTTAAAAATAATTACATTAAAGGTTTTTACTTTATTTTTTATAGGATTTTAAATAATTATAATATTACTTAAACCAGCGTTTATTAGTAATTACTCCACCTCAAATTTATTCTATTATCGTGACTAGGAAAACATTTTTGTTGCTGGAAGATTTCCTTATTGAATAATGCTGAGAAAAATAGATTAATGTGGAAAAGTTGAGTTTTTTCTAATTTAGCAAATGACTACTGCAGATATGACAATGTAGTGAAATGTAGTCCAATGTTAGCGACAAATACCTAGAGCTGATAATCTTTTAGCCGTTACTGTTAGAACGCTGACCTCAATATTCCACAATAGAAACCATGAGTATAGATAACTGAAAGTTCATAATCTGGTAACATAACGAGACAATCCGAATTAAGTCACTAGGAGGCTTTTGTGTGTTGTGATCGCATTCTAGTCAGGAACATCCGCCATAAATCCTCACAAAGCTAGCAACTGCATCACAGTGTCTTTTAGCTGTTTTTCATTATGCATTTATAATTGTTAGTATTTTGATGAGATATAAAAGTGACATCGCTATAAAAAAATTGTACTGTATTTCTGTAACCTAAAAAAAAATTCGATCAGCAGTATTAATCTATTTACGTTGTAGTAACTTGTTTTTATGTGGTTAGCGATTGCCAGAAACGGGTCACCACAGTTCACAAGTGTAAAGACCGTCATAGTGACTCGCTTTGGCCTGTTACCTTTCGGGTATCAGCTTGTGTATATCCAGTGACTCATATACCTAGAGACCTTCAGTCGTGGTATATGTGGGCCGACATGACGACGGTTACTATCAACGGATTTTCATCTTTGGATAGTCGCTTTCGTTTTTGGACTACATTGTATTTACCATCTGGTGCATTGTAGTCACATTGTCGAGCCAGTGTAAAAAAAAGGATGGCCGTAGGTTTACTAAGTTTTTGGAATCTCAGTAGGTCAAAGTCCTAATTCGAATATAATTACGAGTACTATAGTTCAACTAATTTCATCATTGTTTTCTATTACAATAAAAACCATATTTGTTAATATTAAAAATGTATTATAATATTTGACTAATGATATAATATAGCAGAAAGTTTGACCAATTGAAGTGTCAGAACATTATTAAATCTGGTCACAAAGGACAGTTTTCAATTTTAGTATTTATGTTTTCATTACGATGATTTAAAGAATAAGAATAAAAAAACTAGAACTTTAACATTGACCAATTTTCATTCAAGTTAAGGGGCCTTAATTATACATAGCGATGATTATAAATAAAATTATTTAGACAAAATAATTATTTTTGTTTTTGTATAAATAACATAAATAAAGTTTTTAGCTTTTACACATCATAAAATAAGATATTTTTACCATACGCGTGAGATAATAAAGCAATACTGTCATAACATGATTCAAAGAGATTTGTTTTTACGCATTTAAGAAGTATTTTGATAATTAGAGCTATTAAGTTTTATAATATGAACATCTTTCACACGAGATTTGTCATGTTTATTTTACAAATATACTAAAAACAAATTATTATATTTATTACGTTGTTAATCAAGAAAAATAATCAAAAGTTTGTTGAATATTAAATTAAACTAGAAGGTATAGTTGCGTGCGATGTTTGTCTATTCAATGTTTATTATTTGAAAGGGAGGTATACACGTGAACATCACACCTGATAGTAAGCGGCTACTGTCGCTTATGCACAAATACAAAACAAAAAGTGTCATCACTGCGCTGCTGACCTAGAACAGCGTTACTCACTTCTTTTTAAACAGCTCCATAACATAATCCAGTACTATTCAATACTAAATTGTATAAAGTCAGGATATAATATCTTGTATATATATTAATAAATAGTTTTTTATAATAATAATATTGATCTATACATTTCGGGAAGAGTAGAGATATATTAGTGACTCCAATTTGCGTTTGTATAGTACTTAGTTGCCAAAGGGACCAGTAGCGAAATTAATTGCCGTTATTGTCTTCTTCTTCTACTTCGCTATGTTTCCCGACTTCAGTGGAAACGGAGTATCTTTAAAGTCGTACTTAATAAGAAAAAAAAATAAAGATATGTTCCCAAATTGGAACTACAGTAAAAAAAATACATTTTTGAGCATGAACGGCGACTTATTGCCAGCTTTGCCAACACAGACAAAATAATTAAATTAAGATTATTAAATGCTCAATTTTAATGTTATTTTGTGGCTAATATAGGATGTTATTATAGTCACAGATTAATGGCAATACGTTGGTAGAAAGCTTGTCAAAAATATTAGCTTTAACTTCGTCACAATTCGAGAATAGCACATGTATGTAGATCCAATTATGTACGTATATTTCTATTGGTTTATCACCGGGATAATATACCCAGGTTAGTATGATGACAAAGATTGTAAATTTACTAAATTATTGTGGTCTTTTGACTTTCATATGCTTGCCAATAGATACAACTAACTGTCGCACTTAATAAAAAAAAAAATCAAATCAATTTATTTATCAAACTAACGGTGCCTATAAGAACACGAAGTTGTCTATATATTTAGTTTTTGCATAAGCTAGTAATTTGTATATACTTTGATGTTAAATTCGCTGTATATAAGTTTCTTAATAATTAATTCTTAATATTTATGGACGAATTTCAATTTGTTTTATGTACCACAGATATTGAAGTGGTTTAAAGTGACTTCTGAAGTTTATCGATAGCTGTCATATTCGAATGATATCGGAGATTATTTTGTGTGGATCGTTTCCTTATATATAGTCTGCAGAGATGTCGCATTAAGCATTTTCTGTGTTTTATGGAGTCGGCCCAACGGCCTCGGTTTGGATATCCGGAAATTGTTCAATGAAAACTCGCACTTGTATAGACCTGCAGCGCTTTTCCTGATAAGCGCTTCTGTCAAACAGCAGTGCGGTAGTGTTACGCTGTAGTTCGTAAGGAGAATAGACGCTAAGCAGAATTTTAAAGAAAGTGATTTGTTTTAGATAAGGCGTCAAAATGTTAACGGGATGGAGGTTAGCTCTATCGAAATGTGAGTATTTGTTGTTATTTTAATTAGTATGAATAATTTTGTAATATATCGTATTTTATTGTATGTATAAATTAGTTATACTACCAGGGAAAGTTATCAAAATAATATCTATATTATTGAAAACATAGATTTTAGCAGTAAAAGAGTTCAATTATAATCTTTTTTTTTAATATGCAATACCGCACTATGATAATAAAACCAAAAGAATAGCTAATAAGATTTATTAATTTTTAATAATGTGAAGCAATTATTAATTTAAATTGAAAATGATTTTTTATACGTAACAATACGCGCAGGTTTACAAAATAAAAATATATAATGTTTATAAACACTAATTCTATTGTACGACACTTAAAATTGTTACAAAATTGTTGAAATGTTTGCTAATGGTACTAGCTATGTTTATTTTGTAATTAATGTACGCTGCATAATTCATTCTAGTATAATTGTATATTAGTTTTGCATCAAAGTATAATATAATATGCCAATATATTTTAATAAATAAATTTTTATAGCTTCCATTAAATATATTCCGAATTAATTCATTATTTATTGTTTTCCTAAGTTTCTATTAAAGATCTAAGTTTCTATAACTTTTCGTCAGTTACGCTTCCCATTACAGGATACGGTAAAAAATACATATCCTATTAGGTAACTCATATTATTTCTCATAGAACAGCTTCAATGCAATTTAAAGTCAAGTGTAGCGTAAAAAACTACATAAAGAAATAGATTTTATTGTTAAAATAATTCGGATTATACAAAATTTCAATCAGATTTAGAGAAAATCAGGTCCGAGTTCAGGGTCTTGTAATGAAATTCCATGGACAGGAGGTATTTTTAGTAATGCAAATAGTTTCTAGTCCTTGACTCAGAGGATTAAAAATGCCTGTATTATTTTTAAAATTGCAATATTTATGTAATAAAAGGTAAAAGTAAAACCATTTTTATACAAAAAAGGCGAACAGCCCATCTAATTGTAAATGGTTTAAAGTAACTGTAACAAAAGAAATATATTCATAGCGTTATCAAACAAAATACACCACGAGAAAAGGCTTCTAGCTGTAATATTAACTGGATGTGTAGTATCTGACCCTGAAACTCATTAGGCTGCAAAAATTGCAAATTTGACAATAACTGACTATAATTGCGATGCGATTGGGCACAGATACCATGTCTATATCATCCATTTGGACATAGGATGCAGGCTTCTCCCAAGGTTCTCCATTAAATTCTATTTCTTTTCTTTTAATCGAATAGATTGTATCCACTTTACAAATCACCTCTTCACTATTCTCTCCGATGTAGCATTGAGTTTCTTTCGGCGTTTCTTCTCAAGGTAATCACTGCCAACACGTAGATTACTTCTGGTAGCTCTTATTGTCCATCCATACTGAGGTTAATTCCTATAGGGGTGCAAAGTCTTTCGCAAGAGCATAGCACCCAACCAGGGATGTTACGGAGCTTCGATTCCGACTTCGATAAGTCGGAACTTCCGATTGTTATTACACCTCCGGTTCCGACTTCGGTTCCGAAACTTTTTAATCGGAGGTATTCATCGGAGGTCACCACTGTTGTAGTCAATTCATTTGATTTCATTTTGTATGTTGTTGAAACATAATATCAATTAATCAAACAATCAGTGCTACTTAATTTGTAGAAGACATTTTTAAAAATTTAGATTAAAAAAATATGATTAAAATGATTAAATTTAAAACTAAATGTACATTTAAATTTATTACTATAAGGTTTTTTTATTTTACATTTACATTAAATTAAGTAAAAAGAAATTAAATCAAAAACAACTTTTGTTTTTATTTTTCCCTTAATAAAACTATTTTATTCTGCCGTCACTTGCGACTGACATTGCCTCCGACTCCGATTCCGACTTCGGTTCCGACTCCGATAAATCAAATTTAAAAACTCCGACTCCGACTTCGGTTCCGATAAAACTGCCTCTGTTACATCCCTACACCCAACCCATATATGTCGCTGGTTGAGCATCCTAAGTGCTCGCTGCTCTCGCCCTGTGAAGTTGTAAAAGCTTTTCCTGACCAACAGTACTTTAACCTACCAAAAAAACCCACAATTTAGCCGCAGGCCGTCCTACTTCATGTTTGCTGAATTGCGATGTTTCATCACCTCAAATTGAACTAATATATATTTTATTTTATAGTATTTATAATACCGCAAAGGTATGTAGTGGCAATAATGGGCCTTCTGGCCATCGCCAACGCGTACACGATGCGTGTGTGTCTCAACTTGGCAATCACGCAAATGGTCAAAAAGGACATTGCAGTCGAGGGCGACCCACATTATGATCCTGATGCGTGTCCTGACATGAATGCTGCTGGCAATCTAACAAGTGACGTAAGAGCCTTCGTCTTCAGAGCTGACGGTGATGTAAGTTCAATGAATTACTTAATACCTTTTATCCACGGCCCAGGTCGGATCGTGTATGGCATTCTGTTCGCATCACTGTGATTTTTTTGCACAGTGTCATGCTCTCGGCAGGTCGCAGCGTAGGTCTGTATTGTGAATGATCCAGACGTTTCCAAGTTCTTTGATTCGCCTCAGCTGCCCAAAGGCATCGTCTTACTGAGCGTCTTTTATCGTATGTACCCTGGCGAGTGTTCTGAGAGACCGTAAAACCTCATTCTATTCTGTTTTTTTCATTAAAGAACCAAGCTCGCTGGGTTACTGTTTTACGGTGGCTTTTGATTTGGCTAGAACCAAAAAAAATCTTTAAGTCTTACCTTTGCCGGGCTTTTGTACTATGGAATGGCTAGCCGATGAGATTGTTACTTTTGCCCTATGATATTGGGCTCTTTAAACGAAGCGTGAGAGATATTTTTGTAGGTCGGCCTGATCGTGACAACTATCGGTAGGTAATTGCCTCTGTATTGTCATACAAATTTTTGGATTGTACTGTACTATCCATCAAAAGCAGAGTATGAACAAAAAATGTATCTCTTACTTCTATCATACGAGATTAAAAAGTGAGAGTGGTCCAAGTTAAAATGTTATGCTTCAAAAGTTTGCTTCAGAAAAACGCTCTTAAAAATATTTTAAAGTTTGTTTGTTGTGGCGTAACTTTTTTTTACCAATATAAATGATTTTGCCTTTCACATAATTATAGTATCGCAATTTTTAGACGTTATTGCTAGTCCAAAATGTTTTTCATTTTAGAACGTTATCTTGGATTACTTATCTTGACGATATCCCTTAGGCTTTCCTGGTTCTAAATGTAGTATGTATTCATATGGGATATTTTAACTGAGAAGGATAAAGAGTACGGATCCAAGTGGAATATTATAGATTATAGCCCTGACCAATAAACGACCAAGTTGGCGTTAAACTTACTTTATAGTTCTTTTAAAACATCCTGTTCAACACAATGTGAACATTCATTGAAACATTTTATACACTAGCAACAATTTTGAAGTGTGAAGTTCATGTTTGTAACATTCGACAAAAGAGGCATACTCCTGTGTAGAAATTATATAAAAAATGTATCAGGCTACGTATGTATTGATTGCCTCTTGGTGAACTTTTGACAGTCAAAATTGTATTTCTGTTTACAAAATTCTTTTAAGCTGTTTTTTCCAAAAAACAATTAAATTACAATATTATACATTATGATGTACATTGCTATACACTCTGTATCCAATACAGACGTGCACAGGCCGACATCCAGAAAATACGAGAGAAGGTATATATCACGTTATACAGGAGACATATTTCAGAACCTTGGAACTAACAGTAAAACTATATCCTCGTAAACAAGTACGCCTGGTTGTGTTAAAAATGTGAAAATATGCTTGAAATAAGTATTTCTAGCGTGGCTACAAATGACTAATCACATTTTAACAATACTGTATTGCGTAAAACACTTACAATGTTGGATAGCTATAAAATTGTTCAAAGTATTATTTAGTTTTAGCCGGTTAGATAAAGTTGACAATTTATCTAAATCTTTAATAAATACTGCCTCTTGAAGTAATCTTGACAGTCGGATAATAACTTTACATATCGTTACGTGGATTTCATAATTCAAAGTCATACAATGTTTGCATTATATTCTGCATTAGGATTAATTTAATTGATTCTGTATTTTGTGGAACTGAGTGATATTTTTTTTTATGTAACTAGAAACGTATGAGAATGGAATGGACGTACGAAGTAAAGAAGAATTTCAAATAAATGATTAAGACAATACAAATTGTTGCCTCGTTTTTTGATATGTGTTTACTACACACCCTGTGGGGCAATAGTCCAGTTTATAATAACTATGCAATTGTTATTAAGGTTTTTGTGTCAACCAAATTAAGAATCTATAATACTTGAATATTACAATAATTAATACATATCTAGCAACAATCGGAGAAAAAATTATAATCATTGTTGCCACCAAAGATATTGAAATAAGTCATTAAGTACGTCATTTAGACGTAAAACACGGTTATAAACGCAATAATATTGTCAATATAGTCGATCAATATACAAGCTATATACAAAATACAATACAAGCTTCAATTGAGATTATTGTATTTAAATAAATTTACTGTAAAAAGTAACGAGAGAAAAAACGAAATACGAAAGAAAATAATTGATTCAATAAAATACAACTTTTTATAATGAATAAAGGAGCGTCGAAGCATGAAGAGGTAATTCATGTAGGCCTGCAGGGTCATGGCGACCGGTCCTTTCTATAGACGTACTCGATTTTTGGCTGCACTGTATTTACTGAACCGATGGGTGTGATGTAGCCAGTATTCCGAGTTTAAATGTAAAAAGTATAGATGATAAGAATCAAGCTTAATAACAAATACATCTATACTAATATTATAAAGCTGAAGAGTTTGTTTGTTTGTTTGTTTGTTTGTTTGAACGCGCTAATCTCAGGAACTACTGGTTCGAATTGAAAAATTCTTTTTAAGTTGAATAGAACATTTATCGAGGAAGGCTTTAGGCTATATAACATCACGATGCAATTATTAGGAGCGAAGAAATAATGGAAAATGTGAAAAAAAACGGGCAAAATTATTCATCCTTGAGGGCTTCCATTGCGTGCGCTGCAAAAACGGTTCAAGATACCAAAAATATATTTAAGAAAGAATTATTCCTCTTGAAATGATCTAAAAAAATGTCCACGACAATATATGTCTATCTTTTAAGATTAAGTCACTAGAACCGTTTTTATGGTAAACAAATTTGGTCGAAATTAATGCATTATTTGTTAAGAGTTGTATCAACGTAATAATATTAATCTTTATCCATATAAATGTGTTGTTGATTAAGAGTATTAATTGTGAACAAAATTGTCTTTGACATAACTTAATTTCAATGAACATCTTAGAAGATATTACAATAACTTATATAGCAAAACAACGTTTACCGGATCAGCTAGTATGTTATAAGATTCTATTGGACAATAAGTTTCGCTATCAGGTTGACCACAAATAGTGATTTAAATGACAGATAGCTTACCGTCTATAGTAAATTAAAACGATGGTAGATATGATTTCATCAGTCATTACGCTACACAACTAGAGACATCAGTTACATTTGAAGTGTAGTGTGTGGATTGACGGCAACTGGGTGTGTTTTATGGGTCCATGAGGGTATACCAAATGGTTATAGTTCTAGTACTTAAATGTTTAATTTCTTCTTGTTTATCCCCTAATTGATTTTGGTTACAATGACAGAAAGGAAAGAGTTGTTCCATTTGAAAATAGCCCGGACATATAATAACACAAAACAGGTTTATAGATAAGTATATATGATATTAACAAAGTTTTAGACTATTTGTCAGAGAATAGCTAGGCTTCAAAAAACTCCTAAACAGGCCTGTCTGGACATTTCTGACGTTCATTTCTTACAAATGACTAGAACTAGTATAGCTAATATGACTAATCTTAGCTTAAATAAACGACCGTAATTGGGACATGTCAGGACACCGCTGGAGTAATTGTGTTATAGCCGCAAATGGTTGGGTTTTTCGTTTGTTATCAAGTTGTTTGTGTATGATTATTTTCAGGAACGTCAATCTTCTAATCGTAATTTTTCTTTTGGAATATCTATTTCCACATGAGGTGAAATAAACGAAGGTTTAATATTAACAATTTTTATTGTTCAACAGACAGTCCTATTTGAATGGAGTGAAGCCACACAAGGGCTGCTTCTTGGATCGTTTTACTACGGATATGTTTTAACCCACATTCCCGGAGGCATGTTGGCGGAACGTTTTGGAGGCAAATGGGTTCTTGGCCTTGGTTTATTATCGACTGCTATATGTACTTTTATCACACCGATCACTGTGAAAATGGGCGGTGCTACTGCCCTGTTTATTCTTAGAGTGATCGAAGGTCTTGGAGAAGTAAGTATAAAATTCAGAAATATAAATCTTTTACTGTTATCGTTTACAATTAAATTTATACAATTTAATTGTTAATGAGACCAATGACATCGATACTTATTAAATTTGGAAAACCTCATTATACAATGGCGTGGTTGTCATATTTCTCGGTGGTTTAAACATTCAACATGGTTGAATGCTTTAAATTAAATATTGTGGTTTATTTTGTTTTTGCTTATTTTGTTGGAATCTCTGTTATTATAGAATCGAAAGGGTTGGACTTTATTATTTACAAGTATTAAAAAATCTGGGTGGGTCCGAATATTATTTATTATTAGGTTATTTGATTACAAATGAATCTTTTTAAATCATTTTTTCGTTTCATTATATGTTCATATACATACAAACATACTCACACACACACACACACACACATATATGTACTTGCATTACATAAAAACTATAAATGCTTTTTTTATGGCGGAGGTCAATAAAAATGAGGATGTGTATATAGACCATATATAACTATGAGATTTATTAAAATCGTTAGAAAGGAATGTAAATAGAGTTTGAATTCTTAGTAGTGGTTGCTATCCTATACTAGAGAAACCAAATAATAGGAAATTTCTCGGTAATATTAAAATAGCCTTACTAATCATTAGAACAAAATTTAAATCAATTAATACGGATTACGAATTTAGTCATTAAAAACATAAGTACACTACCAGTTAATAACTAAAATACTTTTTATAGGGTCCTACAATGCCAGGTTTGATGTCAATGCTATCTAAGTGGGCTCCTAAAGCTGAACGTGCAAGAATGGGCGCGATCGTCTTTGGTGGTGCTCAGATTGGAAATATAGCTGGTTCATATTTCTCTGGCTTAATCATGCATGAAGGAAGTTGGGAAAATGTTTTTTATATGTTCGGTGGAATTGGATTATTATGGTTCGTTTTATGGGTAAGTCAACATTACCGACTTAGTAATTATAGCAACAAATATTTAAGATATATTTATTATTTATTTATTCGCTGAAAATGATTAATTTTTTATCTGAATTTATAGATAAATTTAATTCATAATGGTAAACGCATTTTGCGTTAACAAGTAGATTAGGCAATAGACACTATTCTTAACTTTGTTTTAATAAAATAGAATACATTATTATTAACTCATTTCATGTTCTCTCTCCCTATCGGTCCCTCACTGCTGAGGATTGCGACTTTATTTCATTTAGAAATGTCTATTTAGCCGATAGGAGGAAATCTGCAATAACAGAGAGATGCAACTATTGAGAAACCTGGTTCGACCACTGCTTAGAGTTTTGGCATCTAATTTTGTGTTTTTTACACTGGCTCGACAAAGTAACTACAGTGCACCTGATGGTATGTACAGTGTAGTCCAAAAATGAAAGCGACTATCAAAGGATGAAAATCCAGTGATAGTCTCCGTCGTCATGTCGGCCCACATATACCACGACTAGTGATGAAAATGCCCGGGAATTAACCCAAAGTGCCCAGCACTTCCGCGAACATTTCGTAAATTCCCGGGAATATTCCCAAGCAAGTTTTGGGCACTTTGAGAAAATTCCCGGGCATTTTCATCACTAACCACGACTGAAGGTCTCTAGGTATATGAGTTATTGGATATACACAAACTGATTCCGAAACACGACAAACCAAAGCGAGTCACTATGACAGTCTTAAAAGTTGTGTAGTGTGGTTATGACTCACTGGGTCGAGCAAATGCCCTACCACCAGAAGAATATTAATGTTAACTATTATGTTTTAGTCATTACTATGCTACAGTACACCGAACACACACCCCTATATATCGGACAGTGAGAAAAAGTTCTTAAATCAGAATGTTGATGCCCTGATGAACAGAGAAAAACAAGCCTTAGACCCGATTCCTTGGAAAGCGTTGCTTCGATCAGTTCCTCTATGGGCACTTATTATTGCTGGAGTAAGTATCAATTGGTATTACATTAAGTATCTAATTCCTGATAATTTTGAAATGATTTCCGACGATTAATTTAATAGAAATTCAGCATCTAGTTAATGATTGGCGAGATAAATTCACATAGAAGCTAAAAATTATTACTCTCAAGGAAATAATTTATTAACACCAAATTTACCGAACCGGTTACACGACATTCTTTATATTTGTCTTAATTATATTTTCTAATATTTTTTCATTCCGGAAAAATAACACACCCTTTATAAGTTCGAGTACAAGATAGTGATAAAAATGATGATTTAATTTTATTTATAACAAAACAAAATAACCCATGTTATAACTATTTTTAAAGTAAATATAAACTGTCCGCCGGTAAATTTAGTCTTCATGGGCCGCATAGGGGAATCCCTCTCGCTGCTGGCGGTGGTGAAAGCCATGGTCGGTAGTGGAAAAGGTCTGGCGACAAGAAATAGCCTTCTGCGAGAGAGTCATGGAGCAGAAGGAGGCCGCCGAAAGGATCAGGGAGCGATTAACTTTTCTGGACATTCGGCGGCCAAGACATCGTCGCATGAGGAATGCGTTCGCTTATAATGGCTGTGTGTAGCTGTGAGAAAGATTTGGATGAGTAGGCTGTTTACACACACCCCTCCCAGAGATAAAGCCTAAACAGTCTGTTCGCTCCCCGGGTGTCTGGAAGAATCTGGACTCCTAGGCGTGAGTGGCGATTATAAGGACACCCCGGGGGTTTTTAGTCAGTAGGAGACTGACACACCGGGGTCGCTGCCTTCACAGCGGCTCTGATGTTCTATGCAGAATATTCCTCCGGGTCAACAAAAAAGTTTTAATTAAATAAATATAATATTTATACTTTATATATAAGTATTATATAAATAGTAAATAAATACTAATATGTTGATTGTGGTAGATACTATTTTATCTAGGTGAAGCGGTAAATCAAACTACAAAGTCAATTTGAAGTATTCTCTTGAAAATCTTAAAGTGATTTAAGTATATTTCATATGTAGGTCAAGTGAAAACATTTGATAAAAGGATGACTGTTAACATGATTTTTATCGGCAGATTGGACACGATTGGGGTTACTTTACAATGGTGACAGATTTGCCCAAATACATGACAGATGTTCTTAAATTCAACATTAAAGCGACTGGCACACTTTCTGCATTACCTTACGTTTTCATGTGGGTTGCTTCGTTCTTCTTCGGTCTTGTATGTGACTTCTGCGTTAAAAGGGGATACCACAGTATCAAAAACGCTAGAAAAATCTATACTACTATTGGTAAATTATATTTATTTATTATTATATAGATACAAATCATAAATATATCCACTTATTCGAAATACTTATGTTTAATTTGAACAAAATAAAATCGACATAATTTTAGAGACTTCACGTAAAGTAAAATATAGTTTCTAACAAAAATTATTATCAATTAAATAATTGTTACAATTTTATTCCTGTTCAATTTAATATTTATTTTTGTTCTATTGTAATATTTATACAATTTCATTGATAATGCTAGGCGTTCTAAATGTCAATATTAACCATTAATTTATCTCTTTAATAAAATACAAAATTAGGAAATTTCTCAACAAAATAGTAATGTCATATTGTAAATGTTTAGAATGTCATTAAAAGTTTACTCTCTGTTTCAGCTGCTACTGGTCCAGGTATTTGTATAATCTTGGCTTCCTACTCTGGATGTAATACATACTTGGCCGTTTTCTGGTTTATTTTCGCCATGACCCTCATGGGAGCTTACTACAGCGGTATGAAGATTAATCCTCTAGACATTACTCCAAACTACACCGGTACTACTACAGCCATGGTGAATGGTATTGCTGCCATCAGCGCTATTGTATCACCATACCTCATTGGGTTATTAACACCAGATGTGAGTTTCAACATTTTTCAAAAGTTATTTAAATCGGAATTATATGAGTCTTAGAACTGTGTTTGATTATAGTGAAACCTGGTTAAGTGGTCCCTGGATAAGTGAGAAACCTCTATTACTTATAATTACAATGAAGTCCCGACAATTTTGTATTGAAATATCTCTATAAATGGGATAAAAATTCCTTATTAATTAATTAAGGGCTTATTAATTAAGATTGAACTTTTTAGATTTTTCGATATTTACCTCTATAATTAAAACTTTGTGAGTAAGACAATTTATCAGGTTTAGATAAGTTACGACACATTTGTTTGCAATCACTCGAAATTCTTAGTACGAGTCTCTATACATAAGATAACTGTAATTTCAAACCCTGCTTATTTAGGAAACTGGATAAATAAAATAAAAAATCCAAGATCCTTGAGATACCATTTAATCAGGTTTCACTTTATTATAATTTCGTATTGAAAGCTTTACTATCCAGTGAAGGCATAAATAATTGCTAGGACTTCAGTTCTTTCTTCTATACATACTGATAGTGTAAAATATAAGATATTGCATGATTCTGTAACTAACTATATCTATTGAGTAGTATTGACTTCATTGTTTGTATTAATTTTAGTACCAAAGGACAGAAAACTAATAAGAAAATTAATTATATAAATCTGATCTAAGATTATATTTAGGTATTCGTAAAAGACAATAGTTATGCGGCGTAACTACAACCTAAATGAAACAATATTGGTAATAGGATTTAACTGGAATGATATCATTACAGTATAATTTTTCTATAACACTATCACTTTTACGGCAATCAAATGTCAAATATAACTATACAATGGAAACAAAATTACTACATGTGTCTGGTACGGCTCCTGGTCTATCATGGTCCTAACAGTTTGACAATACATATAATATTTTAATGGTGTTGAAAATTTATATTTCATATGTAAATAACATTCATTTTTATTTACAGTCGACGCTGAAGCAATGGAGGATAGCTTTCTGGGTATGCTTAGGGGTACTAGTTGTTACAAACGTAATATATTGTATATTCGCCAAGGGCGAACAGCTTTGGTGGGATGATGTAAGGAAATACGGTTACCCAGATAGTTGGAAGCACGGGCCATTACCCACGAGACCGATAGATTCGGAAGGACAAAAAGAAAGTAGTGATGATAAGAAGGAGAAAAAATGACCTATTTATAAATGATGAATGAAGGCTGTGTACTCGTTTGTAAATAATTTAAGATATGACAATGTAATTTTAAATAAAGGATATTTATTAAAATGCTTTTTTTTAACGAACGGAGACATTTAAACTCCATTGAGTGTTTATTATAAGCTTGTATAGTTTTTATTGTCTTAAAACATATCCGTATATTATCGCAGATGTAAATATCTCAAAAACTGTTAATTAAATTTTCCACTATTTATGAATCGGATTTAGTTTAAGTAAACACTCAGAATTTTGTATTTTTTGTAATCAGCATCTGAAAATAAATATTATATTTTTTTATTAGAAACAGTAATAAATAAAAAAAATAATCAATGACATGTATAGTAATTTCCGGACCACTTCCCCTGACGGTCCGTAGGGATTTCCACCGGGTTAACAAAAAACAAAATTAAATCTAAGTAGAAACATATCAAATTAAATAACTAATATTTAAGAGCATAAAATAACATTAAATAAGAGGAAGCAAATCGTCTTCAGCACAACAAACAAATGCGTAGGTACAAATACTCCAGTCCATGCTAGTCATGCATAGTCTTTGTGTGTTGATAAAGATAATACGTTTTAAAATCAAATAGATTATTTGTGTTATTATATATATTCCAAGTAATTGAATAACCTTAAAAAATTATCTGTGTAATATCTAACCAATCTAGGTAACTATCATAAGATTCATTCGTATAATCTCTGAGTGAGTGAGTGGGTGTTAATATCCTAGTATTTAAAAACCAAAATGAGAATAAAGTTATTGATTATTCCGGTTTTCTGTTTTCTCATTGCTACAGGGCCTTACGGGCTGATTAAACAATAACAATCAAGGGAAAAGTGTACAGTTGTTAATTAATCATTGTTTTTATGCTCAAATCCTTGTACTTTTTTCCTTTCCTAATAGACTGATCAGTTTTACTGTTTCGATAACGTACCATAAAGATAGATGTCCTTTTCTTTTTATTTTAATTTATTAATAATAAGCGCATAATCAAGCTACTTTACAAATTATGTAATTGTGAATAGTCAAGCACTCGATTAAAAAATGGTTGTACAGTTTCACTAATATTAGCTACCACATCGTTTTGGTTTTCTTTAAAAATGATAATAAAGATTGTGAAATATATTTTACCAAATATTCCAAAATAATAACTGATGGCAGTACTTTTTAAAACTCTTCATGTTTTGAAGTTTGATAATAAAAAGATTAAGTGTATTTCAACCAGTTAAGCACATCAAAAGGTTCGATAACAGGTTTTCCTGCCTAAAGCTTGTTTTATTTGCTTATTTATGGTGTCAGAGATGCTGAATAACAAGGAAATTTAGTACGCTATGATCACACATTACGAGGTATAAGATTTACTAGGCTTAATATCTAAACTAAATTATTCTGTTACCAAGTTTGCGACGACGAAGTTGTTGGCGACGACTCTTTGTCAAAAATTAAAATGCAGAGCATCGAGCATCGACGTAGAATTGCCTGCCTCGCGGTCTTTTACCGGTTGCACGGTGGAGAGTGTTGTCAGCAACTACATTCTTTGATTCCACCACAAAACCACAAGACATCGTGTCGGATACCATCCGTATGTGGTGGATGTTCCTTATATCCGCACGAGAAGATTCGCTTCTACATTCATCATGCGAACAGCTAAGCAGTGGAATATGCTACCAGCGGCCATATTTCCGCGATCTTATGACCTGGGAGTCTTTAAAAGAAAAGTGAATAGGCATTTGTTAGGCGGACGCGGTTCATCATCGGACTCATCTTCACCTTCCACCAGGTGTGATTGAGGTCAAGCGTTCGCCTATAAGTTATAAAAAAAAAGTACCAAACCAATTCTGTAACCTTAATGTAAGTATGATTAAAACACAAGTTATATAAATAATGGAATTGAAAATAAAAAATATGTAGACACATTAATTGAAAGCGTTTATGCATAATATAGTTATTACTTTTTCATTAGAAAGGAAACCTTAATAAATAAAATCGAAGTATGATTAAGTTACGACTATCATTTGTCTATAATAATACTGTAAAGAAGAAATATTTGTATGTTTGTTTATAAATGTACAACTGATTTAAATAATCCTTTAAACATGAGAAAGCTAATAAGGCTATATTGTATATAAGTGATAATAATATTTAAACTTTTTTTTTGTAATCCGGGGGCCCTTTATGCGCCGTAAGGGGGAGGTGCGGGCCGTTCCCCGGTGTGTCGGACTCGCACCGACGAAAACCCCCCGGGGTGTTCTTCCTAACCGTCTGCTGGGGCAAAGTTTACACTTTACGGCTGCACTTACGGCTGTGCCAGCTTCCTCGGCACCTGGCGACATCTGGCCTATAGGAAAGGCCACTGCTCATCATTTGCTCACCCTCATTGTCTTGGAGCCGTGCGCGGGAACACATCGCGCACCGCTCTCGTAAATAGTATTTGATCCTAAAATAACTGTTCTTATATGCGAAATAATTAGCAAGTTACGGTAACTTATAAAATAATACTTCAATAATCAGGAATGAGATTTTTTTTCACTGGCTCGACATAATGACTACAGTGCACCTGATGGTAAGTACAGGGAAGTCCAAGAAAGCGACCACCAAAGAATAAATATCCATTGATAGTCTCCGTCGTCATGTCGGCCCACATATAGCACGATTGAAGGTCTCTGGGTATGTGAGTTACTGGATTTACATAAGCTGATCATAAAACGCGACAGGCCAAAGTGAGTCACTATGATGGTTTTTACACCAGTGTACGACCCAATTCGGAGAATAGCCCTACCACCAAAATAAAAAATTAGGAAAGATGAAACTAAAACTAAAGAAACTGTAAGGAAAATAAAGAAAGAGTGTGCGCGTCATCATACAGTTGTTCTGGTTAAAAAAGAAGGGAAGTTAATTTTTTTAAACACGTACATTCATTTATAACTATGTACTTAGTTGTCACAATAGTATATTCGTGACTTCGACAATGGATAATCTTTAATTTACTATAGTAACAACATATGGTTGTATTCACCATACAAAATTTACTATATTTAACAATGTTGGCTGTGAAATCGTAACATTTTTAGACACATGGCATAAAAGGATAGGTGAATGTTTATAAATTAGATAAAAGTAACATTTTCAAGCGGATCTTTCCATAATTGTTTATCTTTTTGTTGTTTACACTTAGAACTTCACTTCGTCAAAGATAAGCACTACCACACTGACAATTTATTATCTTTGTTGACGCTTTTCATTTTCTTTGTAAAAAGTCGAACGTTAAAAAAACAAACTTTCAGATAACTCCATTATCTATTCACGCATCAAAATCCTGTACCACTCACATATATAAGACCAGTAAAAACTTAATAAATATGTTATTTTTACATATTGAGATACGTTTTATTTACTACAAAATACTACATTAAAGTAAGTAGAGAAGACGATTGATTATTCTTCGACATGGTTAACTGTTAAATAAAATTTATTTATAAATAATTGTTTTTTATAAGTTAATATACTTTTTATAAGAGAGAGGAAGTAGTACTAGACGTAAATGAAAATAAATGTAACGCTGAAAACTGAAAATACTACAACAAAAATATGCTGCCGCTGTAGAGAAAGAATTTGCCGAAACATCAGCACGCATCAATGCCTTTTAGGAACACCTGGCTTGCAGTGACCTGTTTTGAAGTCACTTAAATATCTTTAAACTCCTATCAATTAGTTAGAGCATCCGATTTGGCTAAAATCAAATTGGAATCCTCTGAAAGCTGTTGTGTTCGGGGGACCTAAGACTAATCAGATGAACATTTGTTGCATTAACACAGAGATACACACGTTCAACTAAAAAGTCATAAAAATACCGAAGTTCCTGTAAACGCTCACTGGATAAACACAACTGGACAAAAAACCATTGTCATAAATAGAAAAAGATTAATAAATAATGATTAAGAACTCGTTTAGGACTAAATATATTACGGTGATATTTTAGAGGTCTTTGTTTAAAGAACGTTATGTCAATGACTGATAATATTGTAATAACAATGGCATAGAAAATCAAGATGGAACTTGTAATACCATCCTTTATGAAACAAAGATTTTCTACTCTTTGTCGTTTATTCCCTCGCTCATGTAATATACTTATTTGTAGTTCACAAAGATCTATTCTGGCCATTTTTTTTTTATATTCTAGGGGAAAATCCTACATAGGACCATCAGGGACGCTGTGAGGGCTGCGACCTCGGTGTGTCAGACTCTTATTGACTAAAAACTTCCGGAGTGTCCCTCTGATTGCTCCACCCGGGCCTGGGGAGCCAAATTCGTCCAGACGATCTATTCTGGCCACATTTAACTACATTACAACAAAGGTATAATTTTATGCTATATTTCACCAGAGCAAATCTTGAAGATTTGGTTAAGAGATTGACCTATAAAAGCTTTGGTGAGTGTCGGGTTTGGTCGCTATAAAATGATTTTCTTTCTAACAATAATAAACCTTCATGTGCACATTACAGTTGGCCCACTTCAGATCATTCCTAATGATTTCCTTTCTCATATAATACATCAATTTATCTTAAGACAGCTTTACAGTAAACGTTATCACATGCAGTTTGATAGTATTTATCTGAATCTTGACGAACATTGTCAGTTCTTTCATCACCGGTCACGCTTACGTTTATTCTAACTAACGTAAGCAATGTACCGATCATTGACGTAAAACAGTTTTTCAAATCTTCACGAGAAGAGTGTTGAGTGATAAATATTTTTGTGTTACAATGGCACTTACAGGATGGAGGCGTATTTTAAACAGAGGTAATTTTTATTATTTTATTGATGTGTATAAAATTATGAATGTATTAAATACTTATACATAACTATATCAAGGATGAAATACAATTATTAGAATACTTACATTTAAATTTAATTTGAAGTTTATTAACATTTTGATTATTTACCAATGGTGAAAGCGTTTGAACGGTCTAACATCTTATTTTATATAATTCCTTCTGAACGAGTTATACTTACAGTTTATATTATTTTATCAATGTTATGGAAGCTTCTCAAATTAGCTATAACTATGAATAGTGAATACGAACAGGGTTTTTTTTTTATAAAACATTTTCGTTCATTTCTACATACTTCTTCGTAGTCGTTAAATTATAATTGATCTTTTTGCCTGTGTTATTTATCGTATCCGTCCTTTATGGAAAAATATCAATTTGTGTATTATTTTTCAGTTATATTCATACCGCAGCGGTATGTGTTAGGCATAATGGGTTTGTTTGCATTGGCGAACTCATTTACAATGCGAGTGTGCCTTAGTATGACTATAACGCAAATGGTTCTCCATGCACAAGCCGCAGAACATATAGTCGGTGAAACTTGCCCAGATGTCTCCGACAGAGCTGCTGTGACAAACACTACTACCAATGAAACAGTGATTTATGAAGTATGTGTACCCGTTGAAATTATTTGTTTATAAACTATTTACAGTACATTATTTAAGCAATAGTAGACCTATTCAGTGCCTTTGCTCCGACAGACTAGACGTCGCGATTTTTTAAAAAACATTCGAGTTAAAGTATTTAAGGAGACATCTACTCTGGTCATATTATTAGCACCTGCTGTTATGTGCTAATGAGAGTATTATTAATTAACAAAAGTATATTCAATGTGACTGATAGGGCTGACAGACACACACTCAAATTATAAATCCACGACGAAGGTCTTTAAGTAAATTAGCTACGATGATACAAGCGAATTCCGAAACGCGATGGATTAAAGCGAGTCATTGTGACAGTCTTTACCCTTGTTAAAGATCAATAAGATATTAGAACCAACCTTTACTTATTTTACAATTATTTTTAATTGTCATCGCAAAACAAGTTCACGTTTCTCGCCGTGTTTTGTTTTTTTTTTTTCGAGTTTGTCGCGTGTTGATTGACCGGGAAAGGTCTTCACAACTAAACCGGCCGGGGAATTACTCGCCGTGGGAGCCATTACAAAAAATGAAAAAAAAAGCCTTAGAATACTAAAGCGATACATTACCTGAAATATGGTACGTCGTTATAAAATGTAAATCAAATGTGTGGCCGAGTTTTTTTTAATGACTCATATATTATTATTAGTAATTACCATCTATTATTTTCATTACCACTGCTACTGACCTTGTTCAAGAATTATGTTTAATTACTCAGTTTAAGATAGGACAGTAATTTAAAGTCATTGTCAATGCAGCGTTTGATAAGTAAACTTAAGCTTAAAAACTGTAAATATACAGAATATCACATGACCGAGATATAGGCATGATGTCTGTACCTGTCAGTGAATTCATATCCCTTGGTGGTCGATGTCGTTTCTGGTCTATACATACCACACTTGCCAGCCACGTTCAGCCCAATCGTTTTATTGAACAAGTCGAAAGTTAATTAGCATTTTTTGAGCGAACGTAATCCATCATAGGCCTGATCTTCGGTTAAATGACATAAAGACAAGCGTTCGTCTGCAAAACATTAAAAAGTAATAAAAAAAGAAGAGTACTGAGAAAATAAAAAATATATTATTTCGCGGCAAATTCTAATAAATAGGACATACAGTTTATAGCATACGTTTCAAAATTACAAAAAAAAACTTTGTAATTGTTGTAAAATTATTACTTATTATAATGGTTCAACATTATTGTAATTTTGACGATGTACAAAGTATGTGTTAAATAAAATATAAAACAAGAAATTTTCAATAAAACAAGAGTTTATGCCATTTTTATTACGGATTCAGAAGATTTTTGCTATATATGAGTAACAGTGATCAAACAAGCACAAAAATGCCACTTGATGAAATTATCACCTTAGTTTGGCACTTTGACATTCCTTGAAATTCCCCTATAATCTTCAAATGCAAACATACAGATAACAAGTAAATAATTTATAAGCAAGTAATACACTTTTTACGTACTAAGGGGCGTGATCGTTACGACTGGGACGAAGCCACTCAAGGATTTCTCCTGAGTGCTTTTTACTACGGGTACGTGCTGACGCATTTGCCAGGCGGCCTTTTGGCTGAGAAATTTGGAGGAAAATGGACGCTTGGACTGGGGCTTCTGGTCACTTCAGTGGCCACTGCGTTGACGCCGTTAGCCGTCGACTATGGAGGAGCAGTTGGCCTGTTCTTTATTAGAGTTGTCGAAGGACTTGGAGAAGTACGCATTTTTTAATTCACTGCCTAGTCTTGTAAATTGCTTCTACACGAAATTCTTTATTTAGAATTTTAGATATTCATAGAAATATTTTATTAACAATTCAGCTAATACGCTAAGTTGAAATAAGTCAAACTGAAGTTATACTTTGTAATATTTGTATATTAAAACAAAACAATTACAGTTTTCGTGTTCTATTTTATGAACTCTGTAGCGAATAAAAACATCTTTATTTAAACAAGATAAATAAAAAAATAGATTATAGTTACAATTTTAACTATTATAACCCAAACTATTAATTTAATGATTTGAAATGTTTAAACTGTTGTCGAATATATTAAATAATGTAACCTTTATTTAGATTCGACTGAATTCTATCGCAGATTAGTACGACAGTGTTAAATTTGTAGTTTAAAATTTGAAAGGTATTTACCAATTTTACTTCAATCCTTATATTTTAAGATATTTTTATTTAAGGGTCCCGTAACGCCAGCTTTCGTTCTGCTTCTTGCTCGATGGGTACCGCCGTCAGAAAGATCTAGATTCGGTGCTATGATATTTGGCGGAGCGCAAATTGGCAATATCTTGGGTCCGTACCTTTCTGGCCTGTTCCTAGCCGACAATGGTGATTGGGCAAACGTTTTCTATTTTTTCGGAGGACTGGGAATTATATGGTTTATGTTTTGGGTAAGTATTTATTATATTAAATTAATCTTTTTTTTAATATCTAGCAGATTTCCTATAAATTATGCGAATATTTTATTTAATTACAAATATAATTATAAATATTATAAGTAGCTAATAGTCTACTTTAAAAATATACATTCTGAGCGCGTAATTTTTTATTGACAGAAGTTAAGCATCTTAGACATTTTATTTTGAAAATAAAACTATATTTGCTTCGTTTTTATAAACAGTACTGGTTATAGATTTAGAAAAAATAGGTTATTTAAATCATGATATGTTTCAGATGCTCCTTTGCTACAGCACACCAAACTCCCATCCATTCATTTCTGATGAAGAACGTGAATATTTAAATAAAAATGTTTCTGCATCAGGCTTACATAGAAAATTGGACCCGGTACCTTTTAAAGCTATTCTGAGGTCTGCTCCACTTTGGGTTTTAGTTATGGCAGCTGTGAGTACTTTAATGTTTTTTATAGCATATTGGCATAGTGATTTACGCCACTTCGATAAGTACAGTATAGTCTATTCCACTTCGACGCAGCCTTGAGTTTCTTTCAGCGTTTCTTCTGAAGATAGTCGCTTCCGAAACGCTATTAGATCACCCTTAGGTATCGTATTTTGGCTGGCGGCCCAAGTCGAGGTCTGTACCCACAGGGGTGCCCTTGCGTTGGCACCCAACCCATAAATTTGCCGGCTGAGCACCTCGGTGTTCGTGCTCTTGTCCGGTTTAGTTGTGAAAGCCTATCCCGACGTCAACGTAGTCCTGTAGAAAAAAAAAAACAGTATAGTCTATGAATGGTGCCGCCCGCTAACATAGCAAATTTCATCGAGAGTTACCATTGTTATATAGGGCTAAATATACGTCTGTATATATCATTAAGGCATACGAGGTTAATCTACAAAGTCGAAACAACCAAAAATCAAAGTGAGTCATTATAATGATGGAAGTTGTGACGGAGTATTTTGTGTATTAGTAATACAGAGTCATCTAATTTTATTGTTCTCTTTATTATTACTTGACATAAATTGCCGTATAGTCATTTTCCTTATGTTTGAGTAATTTAAAAAAAACTTTTTTTTTTTAGAATAAGGAAAACTGAAAAGATTTTTCGTCTTAGGAAATGATAACGTTTGTAAAATTACCTTGTAAATTGTTAAAAATAATAATATTTAGAAGTGATGTGCGCATTCTTAATAGTTCGATCAATTTTAGAACTTTTCGCCTTCCTTCTTTTCCGAAGGTATTTTTTTAACCAAAGGTGGCGGATGCGAAAGCCTATGCTTCGTTAATCAAATCGTTATATCAATAATAAAATTTATCTCCCTATCGCGGGATCATTTATAAACATAGAGCCTACATGTAGCAACGTCTCGTACGGGAAAAAAATATCTGTTAACTACATTCTTTGATTCCACCAGCCCCATTGCACCACAAAACTACAAGACATCGTGTCAGATACCATCCGTATGTGGTGGATGTTCCTTATATCCGCACGAGAAGATTCGCTTCTACATTCATCATGCGAACAGCTGAGGAGTGGAATGTGCTTCCAGCGGCCATATTCCCGCGATCTTATGACCTGGGAGTCTTTAAAAGAAGAGTGAATATGCATTTGTTGGGCGGACGCGGTTCATCATCGGACTCATCTTCACCTTCCACCAGATGTGATTGAGGTCAAGCGTTCGCCTATAAGTTATAAAAAAAAAATACATATTTATTCCTTGTGGAAAGGGAAGAATGAACTCGATCATCGCGACCGAACTAACCGAGACTTCAGAATTTGAATTAATTTCAGATTGGACACGACTGCGGTTACTTCACAATGATTACTGATCTCCCTAAATATTTCTCTGACGTACTGAAATTTAACATAAAAGAAACTGGTCTGATGTCTGCATTACCGTATATCGCTATGTACGTCTTTTCGTTCGTGTTTGCATCCTTGTGCGATTTATGTATTAGAAAAAAATGGCACAGTATTGGAACTGGTAGAAAAATATATACCACATTATGTGAGTATAATTTTTACTTCAAAACCTATGTATAATTCTATATCTATCATATATTTTGAAACCTGGTCTTTCATATACCCCCGTATTAAGACTCCAAATCTATATACATCAATTTTTCAGCTCATTTAATTAATCTATCTTTAATAAGTAGAAAATTTCACTATCAAGAAATGCCACAGATTTAAAGAAAAGCAGGAAAGAACAAGATGAGCACAATGAGCTTAAGAAAACAAAATATTGTATATTGCCTTATGTTATTCCGCGCGTTTCCTTCTTTCCATGTATTTTTTTAATTTCATACTTAAATGTTACGAATGTATAGTATACATGTTTCTAGTTATCTAGTTCGTAGCTGTTTCACTCAATTTAGCTTTAGTTTCTGTGTGTCTATACTTTACTTCCGCAATAAAAGTTAATACCTCTGTCAATTCAATCGCAGACATGAATGCAGTGTTTATGGTGTTTATTGCTTTATTACACAAGCACTGGTTTTATTTTTTTTAAGAGCAGAAGATAATAATGATTACAGTGATTATTATGTGGCAGTTTGTTATTTATGCTAATTTTTATAGCAACCCTTGCCAAGCTAAATTTTATTGATTCACGGACAATAAACACCATTTAACTCGATCACGATTGTTATGGTTTAAGGTTGTTTTTTGCTTCCAGCGTCTTCCGTGCCGGCCGTTTTTATTATCTTGGCCTCGTATTCCGGGTGCAACCGAGCAGCGGCCGTTGGTCTCTTCATAACCTCGATGGCTTTCATGGGAGGCTTTTACAGTAGCGTGAAGATCAATGCCATGGACATCGCGCCTAATTACGCTGGTACATGTTCCGCTTTTGTCAATGGGATTGCTGCAATATCTGGAATCATTACACCCTATTTGGTCGGACTGTTGACACCTGATGTAAGTTACTTGTCTTTTTCTTAAATTTATTTTAATTTACGCTCGTAGACTTATTGGAGATGGCTCTTTGACTGACGTTTAAAATCGCAGAACGTTTTAAAACGCAGAAAATCGGGCATCGACGTAAAGTCACATGCCTCGGAGTCTGTTACCGGTAGCACAATATAGACTGTTCTAGAGCTATATTTTCTTCTTCCAACAAGAACATTTTACCACAAACGTACCAAACGGCGTGTCTAATACCATCCGGATGTGGTAGATATTTCTTATATTCACACTAAATGATTCGTTTCTCCATTAATCCTGTGAATATCTAAAGAAAGGAATATGCTTCTAACGACCATATTTCCACTCTCTTATAACGTGGGAGCTTTTAAAAGAAGAGTGAACAGACATTTTTTTTTTGTAGCGGTCCGCCATCGGCCTCAATTTCATTTATATATGTTAATAAAACTAAGTAATAAAAGCATTGATTTCTACAGTGATGAAATATTACTCTAAATATTTAACACATATCCCTTATCTTATTCTGCAGTACGTACGGTTATTATTCTTATCGCCGAAATTCTATCTATTGAGACGTCTTAACTACATCATAAGAAGTAGCGAAAATTTTATCGGTAATCGCATTTGCCATACGTTTAATATAATATTTAAAAAAAAAATGAAAAGTGTTATGAGGTAATTGTTATTACATCATAAAAAACGCTAAAGTAGACATTTTTCGTCTAAAACTATCAAAAGGTACAAAGGTGCCTGTGAAAAATGCAATATTTGCAACTTAATAAAGAAAAATTGATATTCATATTTCAAAGGCTCTATAACGTACAAATAAAAATAACTCTATCTAATTTCTTGTCATATTATTATGGAAATCAACAAGAGCTTCGATAAAAAAAATTCTATAAAATTTACTATCCTGTGCTCCAATTGCGGGGACCTTTTTAGTGTTTTTGTAATAAGTAGCAACCCAATATATCTAAATATTGCTTTAACTATTTTATATTGAATTTCATGTAATTGCAAATATTGATACGTAATTCACCTTGAATTTATTGCAATAAATAGTAATATAAATGTACCCACGAATGGTTACGTAGCGAGGTTAATAGACCTTTCATTGTTTCCACGCTTCTCTGATCGTTTCTAGGTTTGCAGTAACCTTACACAGTGTAATTATCAAAAATATACATTTCTAACACTATTTTAATATTTTCCGCGGTTCAGCGAGAAAGAAAATTGTTGTAGAGTTTGTATATTTTTTACAATATTTTTCTTGCTCTAATTTAATGAACAAAGTAGGGAAGGACTTTAACGGTTCAATGGATTCGTTTAAGCTGCTAATATGCTAATGAATTGATTGAACCAAGTGGATGGATAGTGAGTTTTTATGCAGGAATTTATACGACTAATTGAGTAGGAAATGAAGTACTGATAACGTAAGAAACAAGATGTTTTTTTTGCGATTTTGAATTACATCCGACACTATGCGTAATTACTAAAACATTTTTTTTTATTTCTGTGAATCTCTAAGCATGTAGTCGAGGGTGAGAGCTGGCTATTTTTTACTTAATTGAACTTTAAAATTTTTATTTACTAATCCAAAGATTCTATTTGAATCTTATTAAATATAAATTAACGGTTTCATTCAGGAGAATGTTTGCCCAAATGACGGCTCTGTATTCATGTCGTTTCCCGCATATAGGTCAAACACTATTACATCTTTCACAAGTTTAATAGCTGGAAAGAACGAAAAAACTATCAGAATCTGTACAGCAGACTCTAGTAGCAGCCTTGTTCCCATCAAACATTTATGTTTGTTTCATCAGTGATGCGTCTCATTACAGGATACGGTAAAAACTCTATATAAAAAGTTTAAATAGTTTGCAGTACGGCTGTTAAATATTCCAAACGCTAAAACACTATTTTGGTATTATTTTTTGCTCATTACACATCCTATCATTATTTACTTTGTCTGAAATACAAAATTCACTATTTTACTGACTCGACAATGCCACTCAGACCTGATGGAAAGCACATTACTTATATTTATAAAATAGATACGTTATTATAATTATATCGAGGGATGAAAGGCTATTTGGTTTAAGCGACATTTTTTGGTAACATAGTAATAAATATATATTTGAAATCGGTAAAAAACGCTGATTCCGAATACATATATATATATATATGTATGTAAATTAACATCAATCGTTAAACCTTTTTTGTAGAGCGTTAAATTCTCTACAAAAATAATATCTGGATATTGCAATACGATATATCGTTCATTAGTTATAGAAATCAAAAGAAAAAAAAACTTTTGTCCTGTGTTATTTGTATAGGAAATCGAAAAGTGCGATGCGGACTACCTAAATATTAATATTAAGGGCTCATATTTTCAGAGGCCTATTTTGGCATTAAAACAAAACTTTTGAGCGTGGTTCCGAGGAATTTTTTTTTATACGCCCTAATATATATATATATATATATATATATATATATATATATATATATTAGAGAGGATAATGTTACAATAATTTGAAGTTACTGTTACCTAATGTATTTTCGAACACAAATTACATTTGTATAAAGCGAGATTTTCCAGTACAGATTGCATCTTATTCAGTTTAGGATAACCTAACAAAGTAGAGTTTCGACTTAAAGTAACATAAAATATCTAAATTTGACTTAGAATATAGCTGACATAAAGCAGATGCGATCATTGAGTATCGCAAATGTTCAGGGTAAGATCATTATATAGTCTGATAACGATAATGGTTATGATAATTAGTCTCATATATAAATATACTAAAATATTCTCAACAGGTACAAAATAGCCGTAACAGTGTAGCTAATAACTGTGAAAAATGTAGTCTCTACATGTGACTGATTTCGGTGTTTATTTATTTTAAATATATCTAAGCATAAAGTATATTAACGTTTCACTTTCATACTTAAATTTGCATTACTTTTGTTGTTTTCAATATTTGCATAACGCTTATTTATATTCGTTGTATATTACTTGTGAATTTATTTTTCACAACAAATAGAACATGTGACAATTGAACCATTGTTAATAAAGCGGGTAATAGACATACGAGTACGGAACGTGGTTTCAAAACTGATAGTTTCAGTTGGGGCTCGGCAGCGGTGAAGGACAGGCGAGCACGTGCCTTATCGGGTCTCACGACGACATATATCAATATATTCTTTATAATCAATAAGAATAAAGCTACGATTTATAGATGCTACTTTGACTTTGCTTACACTTACTGATTTCGACAACTTCGACTAATTCTGCGAATACTTTAGACTGTATTCTAGTTCTTATTATGTATTCAATTTTTTGTCAAAGAAGAACTTATTTTCTGAGTAAAATGTATGAAAAATCGCAGTAGTGCCTATAAACCTCAGCCTTAGATCTTTATTTGTACTTATATACTCTGGAAATGTAAATTATTGTCATTGACAGTCGTGGAAGTAGTTAATAAAAATTATTCCGATACACTTTCTTCAATATTCTTTCTTTCTTCCGATTCTTTCGTATTGATAACTAGTTATGTTCAGATAGTTGTTCAGATACTGGGCACCAACCAGTATGATTTTAAAAGCCTTGTGGGACTGTTCAATTAAATCTATATAAGAGCGGGTGGTAGTGCTCAAGAAAGTAAATGTAACACGGTTTGAGAAACTCCGCACCTGCATATGACATTCTCACCGTCAATGCGACGCCACTTCCTAAGGTTACTTCGGCATCGACCCAACTGATCACGGAAGCGATTAAGAGTTTACCAGACCGTCCTGCACTGTTTGCGGCTAGCTGGAAATTCTTCAGACAGAGGCACGTATTCGGGTGGAGAGACGAAGTGTAGGCGTCACAGCATATCTCATGCTTCCATGGGGCATTGTACTATTAAGGCCCTCGTTTCTTTCAAGAAGTATAACACACAAACCCACACAAATGGATGCTCGCACATATGTACATACACAGTTTTAAACCAAATGTCGGTCAAAATAACAAACATGCACAAGTGAAAAGATTTACTCGATGATCTTTACCTGATCGACAATAATTAATAATAGCAAATGAGTCTTAAAACCTCAATTTAATGAGATCACCCCCTTAAAATATAAGTGTAACAGTGATTTAAAGTCATATGATATGACGAATTGCAAACGTGATAATGTATTTTTCGTTACAGCAAACAGTTGGACAATGGCGTATCGCTTTTTGGACGGTATGCGCTGTATTGGTTTTGACGAATATCGTCTACCTTATATGGGGTTCCGGAGAACAGCAGTGGTGGGATGACGTGGACAAATATGGGTACCCTGAGAACTGGAAGCATGGTCCATTGAAAAAAAGAGTTGAAGATAAAGAAAAGAAAATTGTGTATCCGAAACATGACCATTCGCCTGTATCAAGTGATTAGTTTTAATAAAACTTATTATCCGTTTGTTTCTTACTCCATTAATTAACTAGAGTTACATTGGCTAGTTATGTTGGCTACCAGGCACTATATAACAGAGTACCTATTGCATATTTGAAATAAACTGCCTTAGGGCTTTGTTGACGCATTATCAATTAAAAGTTTCAAGGTTAGACTGGATAGATGGCTCTCATCTGAATCAGAGCTTAATATATTGTCAACACACTGCAAAATAGTATTTTATACTTAAACACACCAGGTGTGATATAGGTACATCAGAAAGAAGCTGATCGCCTATTATTTGATTTTTTTTTTAATAATAAACAGGTGGACGTTTGACCTTAATCATATCTGGTGGAAAGTGAAGTGGAGGCCCATGATGGATCTCTTCCTCCCAACATATGCATATTCATTTTTCTCTTAGAGGATCTCATGTAATAGGAATGTCAAAATATAGCTGGAAGTATATTCCACTCCTGGGCTCTTTGCGTGATAAATACAGAAGCGAATCTTTTCGTGCGGATATAAGGAACATCTAGCACATGTAGATGGTCTCCTATACGGCGTTTAGTGGTTTTATGTATAATAATATTAAATTACTAACTTTTTACCATAGATTTTTTTTTGTGGTATGTGTATCGTGAAGCTTTCTTTATGTAATTAAAGACAAATTGGGATGATTATAATTAGTACTCTAAACGCGACCTTTACTTATGTCATCAAACTGTGAAACATGGAAATTGCAAACCCTGTCTTAACACTTAACGGACGGGCCGAATCTGCTATGTCTTTCCTAGTTTAACTATAGTGCGAACTAATGGCACCAAGAAACAATCTGTAAAATAAAAAAAACTAACGCATCGTATCTAAAATTTAAGCAAAAACGTAAATCTACGTTGTCCGTCCTAGGAAGTCAGAATGAAAAAACGTAGATCTACGTCGCCCGTCCTAGAAAGTCAGAATAGAAAAACGTAGATCTACGTGGCCCGTACTAGGAAGTCAGAATGGAAAAAACGTAAATCTACGGGGCTCGTCCGTTAAGTGTTAAGAACGTAACATAATAACTTTTACCAGGTCCTATAGCGATTTCTCCAACTCGCTCGTGACCACAGGATACACGTTGAAATAATTTCATAGGGCCCTTTTTTTTTACTTGGGAAAAATCCTCATAGGACCGTCTCAGCCGCACAGGGGGGTTGCGCGACCGAAGTGTGTCGGACCTATATCGACTAAAAACCCCAAGGTGACTACTTTTGCGCATTTGCAGGGACTGTAGGTCCTGTAATCAATTCGCCACAGCCCCGTCACGCCGCGCCCGATGGGCACAAACTCGGAGGAACATGATACCTTCCTCGATACTGCTCGTTGTATTTAGGCAGAGCACGTCACAATGCCCTGCCAACTTCTCGAGGGTCGCTAAACCAGTTGCTCAGGGCCCCCACCCTGAGCAGCTCATAGGACCCTAAGAACATAGAGCCTTACTTCGGCTTGTCACCTTTTGGAATCAGCTTGCTTACGTACAGTAATTAATGTCCATGCCGTGGTGGCTGCCGGCAGAATAGAATAGCACCCCCCTCTTCTTGCTGAGGTGTCGTAAAAGGCGACTAAGGTATCACTTTTACACCGCAATTCAACCAGGTATTCAGAGAAGGAAAACTCGACCAAACCTGCATCCTGCTCCGTCCCGATCGTACTGGTTCTCCATTCCATCGGGCCTGAGGGAGCTCGGAGGAGAGAGTGCTTTTCTGGCTGCGCGTCCAGTTATGCACTTAAATATCTCCTGCGCAATTGACTGTTTCCGTAAACTGGACCTCGATTTTCTTAATCGGTGTTGAAACAGTCGCCGTGGCCGAATCCGGCTAGGACATCATCAATCAATGTCCATATAGTTCTTCAGTGTATGCGGGCCACATTTAACTTCATGGTACATGTGACTCATCACGGCAACTGTGTTGTCAAAGATTTGTCTCTTGGTGGTTCCTGTCGTTGTTGGACTACATTTTATCATCCATCAGGTACGGTGTAGATTCTTAGTCAAGCCATTATAAATATATATATCGAGGGGTGAAAGGCTATTTGGCTTAAGCGACATTTTTGGTGATATATAAATATTTTCGGAATCAGTGTTTTTTACCGATTTCTTCTTATTCTTATGATTTATTATTATTCTTATGATTTCTTTATATATATACTAGCTGTCCCGGCAGACCTTGTTCTGCCCTATTTCTCTAAAACAAAGTCACATTGTTTTTTTTAATGTTAATAGCTTCCCCGTCAGATTTTATTCTGCCAAAACCTATAGGCATGTCGGCTGTTTTTTGAAAATTGTTTGAAGGTACCTGGCCTTTTAATGCTATATGTATAAAAATTGACAAATATTGACATTAATATTTATACGTCACTCAATTGTTTTGCCTTCCCGGAACCCGTCCACTAACATTTAAACTTTATGGTATGGTGTTAAAGTTCAAATTGACTTATAACAAATCTTTTCTATGAGAATACAGAAAAGTGTTATTTTTAGATAGTTGCGGGGAATTTTTAAAATTTTTCTCTCCTTAATAACCATCCCCAGACTTCAACGAACACAACAAAAAAGAAATCAGCCAAATCGGTTCAGCCGTTCTCGAGTTTCGCGCTTATCAAGACATTTTGCGATTCATTTTTATATTATAGATATATTGGGTCTTAGTTTCTGTTAATGAATGTCTACTGCCATGGTATTTTTATAACAAACATATTGATAACCTAATTTATGGCTTTTATATAAGCGACTGCAAAATCAGAATTGCTTTCATTGTATAGATGACATTGTAAGATTAGCAAAGGAACTAAAGATATACTGCATTTGTGATCCATTCCAACAGAAATCCTATCACTATTGCTGCTCATTTAGCATGAAACTGAGATTACATTTACTCTTTAAAATTGAAACATACTGAATCATAGACAATAAAAATATGTAATTGATTAGACAGTAAAGTTATATAATCACTAGTGTTGTACGTTGCAGTAAACAATCTTTTTAGAAATAATGATTACAACAGTGCAGGTTGATGATTGAAAACGTGTATGCTAATATTGTATATTACCATTCTTAGAATATCATCAAGTAGCATCAACGCATTAACAATCAATATTAATATTTACTTCTGTCATATTGATACTTACTTGCGACAATTGAGATATGTAAATGTTGTTCCTTATTTTTGTTACTAAGTACAGATATTATCCATATAGTGGCTAATCGTGGATCCCTCAAATTATGGAATCTCAATTATCTATAATGAAAGTGGTTTATAATAATAATACAAAATGTACGGATCATTGCAATAACCCTAAACCAGTGACGTGCATAATGTATTTAAACAAGGTAGGCAGTGTGAGCGTAATTAATTTGAATATTATATTATTATAGTAAACATTATATAGTTCTTATAGGAAAGAAACATATGGCGTAAAAATAGAATACGTATGAATATAGGTAGGTAGGTATTTGTTCAACTTTAAGTAATTTATTCCGGACTTATTTATTGTAGGGCATACAATGCATTGTATGGAATGAACGCTACTGTACTAAGCTAAGCTTGCTCTTATATTATGGGTACTAGATGAAGATATACATACACAGCAGTACGTATTACACCTCACGATAACATGTTCCGTTCTTAACTGAAAAGCTTGTCGATACCGGTACTCTCGAATAAAGGATCTTCAGCGCCGTAGGAAGGATCACTAGAAATTGCGTTATTAGGTGGGTTTTATTTTTTACTTCTTTAATTTCCAGCCATCCAATACCAAGTTTAGATCTTTTTAATTTGTTTTTACTTTCAAATAGTTAGTTAAATATGTAATAACCGTATAGTCAGCAATAGGAAAATTTCAACCACTTGCAGTAATTGATATTATAAAGCAACTGGTTTTTTTTTTGTTATGCTCCTTGATATTAACTTATCTAGCATGCCCCTGATCATTGATTTATCGATCAGTACATTGTTCAGTAGATTGAATCATTGATGATTAATTGAAGGTTGATTTTCATCAGAACAAGGTACTCATGGATAAGAAAATAAATATTATCTAAATAAATACAATTGATCTAGGATACGATATAACAAATGAGTAGGAAGTGGATTCAACTATCATTGTTCCGATAGTAGCATCGATTGATGAGCTAATCGCCAAGATCTTTGATGATTCTTCATCTAGGTAGGATAAAAGGAATGAGGATGAAGCACCCACTTTTCATGTAGTATCAAACTTCGAAGATGAAGTGTTTTTGCATTTTTAAGATAATTGTAAAGATAAATTTGTAAGGGTATGCTCATTGGTGAAGAAAATCATTGCGAGAAAGTCCGTGCATCATCAATAGAATAAATAGCGATAAACTGAGCTATTCGTTACGTAACGTAGCTATTACACGAGAGCTCAAAATTAATATAGTTGCTAATAATGTATGTATATTATTTTTACACTAAAACAACGTAGAATGATACTATATTTTTAGTTTTATACTGATTTTTTACTATAATGGCGCGACAAAGCGACTATACTGCACTGCACCTGATGTTAAACACTGCGTAGTCCAGAAACCGATCGTAACTACTAAAAAAGGGGACTTTTAATTATTAAGAGAATACTATTCTAGTAAATAGTACTAGAATGGTTCAAGCTATTCATTTAAGATTAAGTTTAGATAATCTACAAAAAATACTAGAAAATGTACAAAATTTAGAAGTAGTTAATTTTTAACCATGATCAACTATTTATGTAAAATGAAGCAGTGAATAATTAATTATAAATTTATGGTTTTATAAATTAAATATCATACTTTATTCAGTAAAAATTCGCAATGTGATTATTATGCCGATTATATACCGTCAATATCGACAGTTTTATAAAAGATACCTTTAACAAGTTTGCTATTTGAGTGGACTCGTTGACATTTATATAGTCACAGAAATTACTATTTTTTTCTAGATATATTGTTAACACAGGCATATTTTTACTTGGGTATATTATAGTCTATACAGCCTCACCTGACTCCCGAGAATAACGATTTAAGGCGTTCAACCAGAGAATTAGTGACAACAGTACTGCAAGATGCCCTTGCGTTGCTATCCAATACATAAATAGCTGGCTGAAGCACCTTAAGTGCTTGTCCTCTCAAGTCCAGTGAAGTTGTTGCCGCCGTTGCTCCGGTCAAAAATAAATACTCCTGTCGCAAAAAAAAAAAAAACTTTAATACCAATCTTGGCACTTATGGATCTAAATAGATTAAATGTATATTTTGGTATTATTTTATTCCATACATTCATAAATACAAATAATTAAATTTAGGTAAGTACAAATAGTTTAATGGATAAGATTTTTTGTAAAATATACAACATAAATCCGTGCTAATTGATTTTACTTGGCATACTAGAAATGGACAATATTTCAAATATGCCAACGGAATTAGGCAGGGTATATGTGCGAAATTAATTGGCGTTTGTGTGTTCGCTTGATAACACGACGATCGCGGTGGTATGTCATGAACTGTGTTACGCTCTCGGTGCGCCAGCGTCGACTTTTCAAGAGGTAGTCTAGTCGGCGCCTCTCAGCTGCTAACCGCGTCTCGCTCTACAAAAGTTTGACCTAAGTGTACCACAAAAACATCGGATGAATGGGAAACACAATAAAAAAAAAATAGAAAAAACTTCAAGGACAACAAAAAGTAAGTTTTTTATATTTAGAAAAAAACGGACAAGCATTTTTCTTTTGCAGTGCAAAAAAATGTTAATGCGTATTGTTGTTTTAAATCGTATTCTATAGGTTACAGATAGTAAACTTTAATATGTTTTAATTTTAGAAATAAATTTGAAATGTATATATAGAAATAATTTTTTATTACGGAAAAAAATGTCCTTTATTATTTAACAATATTGATACATTGTAATATTCAATTTTTAGATCCTAGACATAACATATCTTGCATTTTTTATATTATAAATGTTTTGTCTGTGTTTCAGTTTTCGGAATCATTAATAAACAGATTGATTAGAATTTACAGAATATTTACGAATTTTTATTTATTTTTTATTTTTATCTGTAACTTTATATTTATTTATTGATAAATATTTTCGTGGCCATGAGTCGTTAGATATTTATATTATTAATTCTGAAACTTAAATTTGTCAGATCCATACAAGTTTAATTTAAAAACAACTTGCAATAACAAAATATATTATTTTGATAAAAATCTGATTATTTGTTGTATCTTCTAGTTCAAACAATGGCTTTTTAAGTTTTCTTATCTGCTAACTTAATCAATACCTTGTTTATTTTGAATAATTATGATTTAAGATATAATATTAAAAATAAAATGACACAATCAGTAAGACGGTCAAGCTTATTAAATGTATTTTTAAAAAGTATTTAATAAATATTAATTCAAATGAACATAAGATTAAAATTCCCTGATATACCTCGATCTATTATTATTATAGACTTTTTGTTTCTAGTTTTTATTCACATATTTCGCGAGTATAATTATACATAATTAAATCTGTTTATCTTCTTATTATAGACATTATAATTAAACCTTTGTAAATTTATATTTGCAAACAAATAACAAACAGAAAACAACTTCAATTTATCTTAAAAAAAAAATACATCTTTCGTTCTCGTAAATTATCTTGATGAAGAATTGTTTTTTTTTTATTCAGATATGCATAGTTCACTTTTCCCAATGACTTTGTGTACGTTATCAATTGCCACTTTGGCAAATAGATTTTTTTATTAAAACAAAAATTAATTATTATAGATAACATTATTTAAACATTGCTTGGCCTTGGTGTCGAGTATTACAGACAAATCATGATTCAAACTATATCTTCGGTTCTTCCCCATAATACAAGAAGGAATATAACGATGGTTGTTTGAAAATGTTGTCAGAACTGCAAGGGTTTTATTAAAATTAGTACAGTAATGTGTCTATGAAGATTGTGCAAATATTTAAAATGAAATTTTATAATTGTACAAGTTATAGCGAATGGACCGAATCAAAACTTAAGGGTACTGTGGCTAGCATTCAAATCAATTACGTCTGCTCTAAGTAATGCATTGCGTATTTACGAGCGAAATGTTGGTATTTTAAGGTTGCTTAAAGGTTATATTACAATCTACATCCGATTTGTTGTATAGTAAGTGTGTTTTTTAACTTATTGATTTTTTAAATTATTTGCCATATTAGTAAATCTGTAAATTAAACGTACCACGAACATGTAGTTTTAACTGTAAAGCTAACTTAACTTAACTTAACTTCTGAACTTCTTTGAACTTCTGTAACTTCTGAATTTAGTCCACCAACATCACAATGTACTTGTAAAGAAAAACTGTACGTCTGCTACGTACTTTAGTGTGGGATAAATAATACAGATATTAATATAAAGGTAAAGAAATTATTACAACGTGACGTAAGAAATGGTATAAATACTTCTTTGTAAAAAACTCAACTTGGATTTTGTAGGTAACTTAAGTAAATATAAATAACTACGATATCAGGGTTACAGTAAATTAGTGAATAGCATATTTTTGTCAGGTATTAGGAACCTTATCACATATTTAAAAAACGTCAAAACACAGTGTTTGCTGAGAAATAAATGTAATTATCTTACACTTGAAGTAGTGTAGTAGAGATTCCGTCATAAAAATTTCTCAATCTAAGTAGTACTTTGTTTATATAACGATAAAGAAGAAGTCTTTTAAATCCTTGCAGTAAATGTCGCATAATGATTGGCTTAAGTATTTATAATAGAACAATGGTATAAAATTACAGCCACGTATGGATCATACATATTTTAGTATTAATTGTTTATGTAGTCTAGGTTTTTCCTTCAACTTAATATGGTACTTGCACTTCTATCTTTTTAATCATTTATCGTATTTACAAATAGTGCCAATGAAATTAGTAGAGAGTAGAATGGGATATTTTTGATTAAATTTAAATTTTGCTAAATACTTGTCATGATATTTGTTTTGAGGAATACGGCTGTTTTTTATGACAAATTTGAATTCCGCTATATGATAATAGGACATTGTATGGAATATTAAAATTACGCAACAAAATAATGAATTTATTCAAACGATGTGAAGCAACTTTTTATTCAGTGTGAACTGAGGATATAGCTAAAGAAATATTTAATTGAAAAGTGAATCGATGTTTATAGGTCATGCTAACTTCGTGTTAAGTCTCATTTTCACTTTCAAACCAATATTATATATTCCAAACGTAAGCTTGTAATATATTAAATCCATTATGCATAACGTATTTTTTCTTTGTTGATCTATATCAATTATATTTTAAAAAGTACCACAAAGCAAAAAAGCGAGTATACTAAATGTGGTAATGTGACACGTTGATTTTTTAGTTTCACTTATCTGCATATAAAAGTATTGATAAACTAAACGGTGATGAGAATATCATATTACATTATTTTTCTCGTGGATTTTAATTGCATTTAACAAACAAAAATGTATTATAAGCAATTAACCAATTATCAAATATTGTATTAAAATATGAAATCTATAATTTATATTCACGGTTTTAATTGATTATTGAAATCAGTAAAAAGTTGCATTAGGTCAAGTTGAACAACTAATTTTGCAAATTATCAAGCCAGACTACGCTAAAACGTAATATTAGCTAAATTGATATATTTATATTTCCATGTTGCAACTTCAAAATAGTTTATATAAGAATATGTTAGGCGTTTCTTTGTTTTTTAATAATACTGATGCTTTTTATTATTATCAAGTGATTTAGTTTGAATATTTATCCATTTAAATTTACAATGAACTCCAGGAAACATATTAAAACTTATAAATATTTTAATGACATCTATAATTTAACTTATTCAAGGTTCAAAGCACGTTAGTTATTTATATTGAGAGTCCAATATTAAATAATTCATTAGTAATAATAATATATCCCTCGCGGGTTGCGAAAATACACATCAGGGGCGGTATCCCACTTTGCGCTTATATTATGTCGTGCCCAACGTAACATAACTAATCGCCGTTCTCAGAGCACTTTTTATACATGATATTTCTATTAGATGCCATCCGAGTTTCCTCACGATGTTTTCCCTCACAGATGAGCATGTGGAGCCTACATGCTTAATCTGGGAAAATCCAGAGGTACGTGCCGAGATTCGAATCGTGTGGAAACCGGCTCATTATCCGCCAGGCAACCACAAGCTCATCTATTATTATTCTTATTTTACCTGACTCCACTACTAAACAGTTTTGAGGTAAAATTTTATAAGTAAACAAAATACATTTTAATTCAAGTAACAACACAGGAAGTGTATTTATGATATTTGTGACCTCTGTTGAGACGGAATAGAGACGTAAGGAAAATTGAAGAAAATAGTTAACAGGTATATTTTACGACGCATATTCACGCATAGGTAGTTAATGCTATTTCTTCATTGTGTTTTGTACAAATGTTTGCACATGTGTTTATTATTTGTGATGTTTATATTGTCTTTATCACCAAGCTGTTAATTTTGTAAGTAAGCTGAATTGTTTTTAAGTGGGTAATATTAGCCGAAAATATTTCAAAATATTTGACTTTTAATTCAAGATAAATTATTTTCCGTATGTATGGACGTTATTATATGTAAAGGTTAGAGAACATATTTAGATACATTTTTATTTTTTTTAGAACTTATGGGTGAGGAAAAGATTTTTTTTTAATAAGAGGTTTTTTGTCAAGGTTAAGCTGAAAAGCGCTTAGAATTCATTGGTCGGGAAAAAGGAAAGGAAAGTTAGTTATAAAATACCAATGATATTAAAGATGCAAAAGTGGTTTACATAGACAGAGTGAATTGGTCCTTCATCCTTTTTGTTTTCCCTGGTATGCGTAATATAATAATTTAGAAAATATATTTGGCAATAGTATGTATTTTTACGTAAAGTATTATTAAATCCTTATTTGATGGAAATATATAATTTGTATTTTTTAAATGAGGCACAGTGACCGGCGGGCAGCTTGAGAGAGAAGTTTTGGAGGGGTGAGCTCTTTACTCTTACCCCTCCCGGAGAGGTAACCTCAACAAGGTTTTTTTGTGTCCCGGGTGTCTGGATGAATTTCTCAGGAAATTCTTCAGTATATATTTGTAAGCATACAGCTGTAAAAATGAAATATCTCGAACACAGCCGCATATTCATTAAAATTTTTGTATACATACAAATAAAATTTCATAATTAACAGTAAGTCAAGTAAATTTCCAGAAATAAAGTATTTATGAATACATACTAAGCTAAAACATTTTTTTTTAAATATAGTCAAACCTTGTTACAACGATATCGAAGGAACTATCCATATTTAGTCGTAAAAACCGATAGTCGTTACAACTGGTGATGTTATCGAGATACGAAGTCCTCTTTTTTTCGGGACCTTTGTTCCGTATAACCGATATGTACTTCTAAACGATGTTTCCATAAACGGTTTTGACTGTAATTGTACTTTCAGATATAATTTTAGTAAATTATTTAAGAATTAGATTTTAACATCGTAATAACCATAATATTAACTATATTATTAGGAATTATTTGTGTTGTAATACTCCTCGCCTCAGGTGAAGTCATTATGAAGAATTACAAACATATTATACGATTTCATAATGTCAAATTCCTTAGCTGTATTTAAAGGTTGATAACGCCACTCACTTGTGGTTGCATACGAAAAAGAAGCACAAAAGCCGAGTCCACATGTGTAGCAAATGTTAGGCCCGATTACCGTATATCTCCTTATTGTATTATGATCGTCTTTATCATGGGTCGGCAACCTTTTCTTATATAAGGGCCACAAATATTATAAGTATATTGGTGCGGGCCACATTTCATAAAATAAACACAATTGCATTTTTAACCATATTTATTGTCACTCTCATTATACGGACTGTGATCGCTTGAACTTAATTTCCGGCTTCCGCGCACACAAAACAATGAAAATAGAAATTTATTTTTATAAGTGTTTTTAATTATTACCTGCGGTGCGGCGTTTTGTGGAACGGCTCTTATTTGCACGGGCTGCACCGTAGTGGATTATGGGCCGCATGCGGCTCGCGGGCCGCTGGTTGCCGACCCCTGGTCTATATGAACGGGTTACTATACGCAGTCTCTAAAATTCGTGATATGGACCGTTCAATTTCAAGTCGCTTTTCAGCCAATATTCAAATCAAATATAGATACAACGCTAAAGAAACGATAGATATAATACAGAGAAAACTAAAGACTTTGAGAATTTGATGTGAAGCTTGATACGGTACAATAAATGATATAAAATATTGTGATTGGATCGAGCCAATGAAAGGCAATTTAAATCATTATGTGGACCCGGCTTAAAGAATTCGAACTGCACGGAATTTGCGAATAAAGTGGTAATTAAATAAGTATCAGTTTTATTATCATTTTAAAGGATATTACTATAGCATATACCTACATGTTAAAAAACAACATAATTTTGCTTCAGTATCGCTTATATAATTTTGCTTCACTTTTGGTTTTTATTGTTATTTTTTATTGTTCTATACTTTTAGAATTAATGGCAAAAATATAGCATAATTAAAGAATGCTAGTGTTAATTGATAATTGAAAGATTATTTCGGCTTCCTAAAATTTATTTCATACTTTTGATTAAGTTCAGATCTTGACAGTATTCAAGGCTGATAAATTAACATTCGATCAACGATAATGCTAGTAGAAAAGTTCATAATGTATGGGATTGATATCTAATTTCGAAATATGATTGTACATTATAGATATTTCTAATATTAGGTATCGCTAAACAAATGGCAGTTTATCTAAACTCACAGGTACTATATATCCAAGAAAATGTCTTAAAGCATTAAGGGCGGCTTGCAACAGAAGATTAAATCTCGTTTAAATTTATATAAAATACTATTTAGCGTTAAAATGTACTTATTAATATCTTTATTTTAGATTTCTCCAATATACAAAACAAAAACACATAATAAACAAACATATATTAACATTTTTTTTTGGATAATATTAATTTACAAGAATAGACAATCCTAACATAAGCTAAAATCATATTCTTACAGTCTAAGTACGGTGTAGACATATTTTTAAAGACGCATCTATGTAATATTTTATATTGAGGTCAGATCGAATATCCATTTCTGGGGGATTGAGGCTGTCACACATTGAGTGAGATGTTACGACGAACGGGTCCGGGGAGAATGATTTTACGCGAAAAGGTGATCTTTTGCGGCAATTTTTATATACTTGCCTTCTGCCTTTCTCAGAGAAGGCTATCAATTCTAAATCAACTAATGTAATTGCTTGCAACATGTTCGTCGCTACAGGAAAATATAGCGAGGAGAGAGGGGCTATTTAAGTTGAAGGTTAAAGTGTTATTATAGGATGTAAGTCGTCTGAAAGGTCATGGTCACATGCAGAATAGTTTAAATGATTGAGGTACTTATATTCCGACATAATTCTGATTAATTAATAGATTTGTCACAGCTTAAGAAATAAACTCACGTGTACAAGAGCTTAATTCTTTATTAGTGAAATTCCCATTTCAACACGAATCCACTAGACAGGGATTATCTTCGTATATATAATCGTATAAATATTTTGATCAAGATCACCTCCAGATAGCTTGAGAAACAATTATTTCATATGTTTTCTGTATATATTCGTAGAGTAAACTCCAAAAACTCACACTTGGGCTTCAGCAAAGAAGTAGCAGGTATACGCTATTGCATTCGTTTTCCAACGTTATGAGAGCCGTTAAAAAAATAACGATCAAGTATTTATTAGGAAAGTACGTCAATACTCGACCTTATCTTCACCTAGCTGTAATTAACCCTTAACTTGGCAGAAATTTATTTTTTTAATATCAAAATAATATTCATACTACGTAACCCTTATGACCCAAGGGTGTCTAGAAAAAAGTAAACGTGCGTACGAAAACTAAGAATTTACCTAAAAATTCATATAAAAATATTAAGGTTGCGCTAAAAAATTATGGCACTAGATAATGTTAATTCTGATGTATCTCCACAAATACGTTATCAAGAAAAGGATTAAGGTAAGGGAGTTTTCCTATAGAGCATAAATAAAGAAAAATTAGACCCTATTTTTTTTATTTGCATATATAATGAAAAATGAAAATATTTGCTACATTTACTTGCAAGTTTATTCCGGGTCAGAATAGTTATAAATATTAAAAAGATTTATAATATTTTATTTGTTGGACATATTTACATAACTTCACACCAATCCCTATAAACTTAATTGAATCGTTTGAGAAAATAAGATATCGGATTTCATTCAATTGATCATTAATGTGAACTTTGAGAAACGATACATTAATTATATTTTTAACGTAAGCTAAGTAATTAATTTTTTTAAACTAATCAGTTGTGGATATACTACATACCTACGATATAAAACATCTTATATGGGTTATAATTGTATATTTTTTATATCATAATTCTAAATAACTGTCTGGGTATTTAAAAGTTACCCGGAATACAACACAATACAAGTAATTTTACAAAAAAGGCATCCGTGGTATTTCCTCACGGTAAATCTGTATTACGAATCATTTTTAATTCTTTAATGCATAAATAATCATTCACTGTGGCAAGTATAATTATATTGTTAAAGATTATGAATAAAGTATTGAAATCAGTCGTAAAAACGTGTGATAAAATTGTTAAAAATGCTGTAGAGCTTGAAATCGTGTGTCTTAATCTCTGGGTAGTAATAGTAGTAATTAAATTTAAGGGAGTCTGCTGCCTGGATGAGAGGGAGGTAGGTAGCGCGGTATGTCCAGCGAGCTGCCAGTAAGAGGTTTGGAGGGGTGGGCTTATTACATCCACACCACCCAGTGATGAAGCCTAAACAGGCTGATCGCTTCCCGAGGTCTGGAAGACTCTGGATTCCCAGGTCCGGATGGAGTGATTCGAAGGACACTCCGGGAATTTTTGTCAGTAGAAGTCTGACACATCGAGGTCGCTGCCCGTGCAGTTGCCCTGATGGCCCAATGGAGAATTTTCCCCCAGGTTACAAAAAAAAAAATGAAAAAGTCTTCATCTGTTCATTTACGTTAAGTTATATTAGGTGCTAAAGATGAATGCACTAATATGTAAGTATATGATCCATAAGACGAAGTAATTATAAATGTATTAATTATCAAAGTGTTGATTTTATATTCACTTCATAAAAGTCAACGTCAAATAGACACCGAATGCATGGCAAAAGCGAAATGAGGCGTGTTATTTTGTAATGAACGGTATCGCATATGATAATTGTATATCGTATCGTAATAAAATCTACAGATCGTGTGCTACTTAGTTTAAATTTAATGACTGCAGAACCTAGATACAAGTACATTAACGAAACTACGTTTAATCCCAACGTCAACCGGATCTAAAATAAACATTGGAAAAATTTGATACGTTTATATTTATCATACCGTGCCTAATGTTATTATTTAATGACAGTAAAATAGTAGTTTGTTTGTTATGAATACCTTCTGAATTACTTAATTTGATTTTTTTATTGATCCCAAAATCAAAATATTATTTCGTTTATCCTTAACGTGTGATTGCATTTAACAAAATACGTTTCATGACGAATATATTGGGTACGATTTGGGTTTTACTACATTTTACTTTTTTTATTACATTATCATCAGCTTTTGATATGTTGATTTTTTTTATTCTTAATCAACGAGGGCTCGTTTGAAGCAGAAATTGAAAGAATCTTTTCTGGTTTATTGGTGGGTCAGCTTATATGTTTGTGGTTGGAATGCTTTTTGCAAATGCATTCACGATAAGAGAGACAATATCAAAGAATGGATACATTCTATAATAAAAATGTTTCCGTTTAATAATTTTACGTAACATAACGCTTAATTAAGATATTTAATAGTATTGGTACAATAGGCATACTGATTTATACAACTACTATGTAATTTATATAGTTTACTACTTTTTATTTTATAAAATGTTCCCCCACATGATATACCCAGTTACATAGGCACTTTTATACACTAATTCTAGGCGTACAATAGACAGAAGTCCGACAGTGACTGCCATGAAAGTGTTAGTGGATATGGTAACGGTGACAGATCAGTGATTTTCTCAGAATTGTGGTTTGAACACGCATAATAGGACCATGGAAAAATATTAAAGATTTGAACAAAAATGGCTAAGCGGGAATATATATTATATACCTTTAGCAATATCATTTGTTGCATAGAATCAGATTGCTGATCCACTGCGCTAATCGAGTCGTGTTTAATTATGTGTAAAGTTCACGAATTCTAATTTAAACGATTTTATTAGACCTTGTAAATTTTGCAGTAAACTGTTTGTTTAATTGAGCTGTGAATGTTGTTCTTACGCAATTGACCTCAAATGCTCTATCTAACACACCTGCGTTGGCAATGACCTTCGTAACTATAACAATGACTTCGTAGTTTGAAACACATTAACATGAATGATTATAATAACATACTTTTTAACTGCTTTTTTGCTATGGTAAGCAAAGTAAATCTAAAATAATAGTTATAGGCTGAGATTTATAAGTTCTATTATAACTTTGTTTACACTTTGCTTGGAAGGTGAAGTCGTCTTTGACAAACAACTCAAATAGTAATAGGAACCTGGGTATAGCCTAAGTCAGGGGTGTTCAAACTGTCGTTCGCAATCGACCAATTGATCAATTTATAATTTTTGTTCGATTACAAAATAACCTCTTGCTCGTGGCAAATAAGCGGCAATGAAGACACATTTTTAGATATAGAGGCTTTTAAATATATTTTTTTAGAATAGTGACCTACAAAGTCTCAAAGGTCACACACCTAACGACATTAAAATCCTGTATCACACAAAACTGCGGCATCTACATCTACAGAGTCGATCGCTTATAGTCTAACAATTTTGAGGTAGATCAAGTCTAAGCGACCTTAGCCTAAGTATTCGCAAAGCAAGTCTACGTTGATAAAATCGGTAACTTAAAAAAAAACTTCGACTCTAATCAAATAATTTCATTTGTAATGAATTAAGTTGCAAGTGAACTCAATGTAGCGTCTATTGATTTAAAATAATAATAATAATAATAAAAACATTTATTTGGCACACAACATACAACATATCAGAATAGGTAAATAAAAACATAAAACAACAAAAGCATATACCCTGTGTTGTGATGATGCGCCAAAGGGAACCTAGGAAGGGAAGGGAGGGATTTCAAGCTTAGATCGGCGCAAGTGCTAAGTGATAGCCCTCCGATCCTCAGTTTCGAAGAGCAACAATCAAGAAACTGTTCTTTAAAAGGTAGATAAACTAATGGAGACATAAACGATACTATATAAAACGAATATATATTAGATTTTTTTAAAGAAACTGCGCGGTATTTTCCTTCTTAAAATTTTTTTTGTTCTTTGTTAGATTTATAAATAAAGATGTGGTTGATATGCTGAACACATTTTTATTCTCAGATAACGAATGATTGTTAAGAGAAAAATTAAAAAAGATATTTTTTCCACAAGTATGTAATTTGTTTTTGCTATGTATTTATGTTTGTTACAACGATCACGTTTGATTTATTTTAAAGACATATAACATATTTTATTACGTCTTAGTTAAGACATTTAAATAAACGTACATTGTGTAACATATATTTTCTTTTACTTTTTTTGATTCCTATATTTGGCTTGGCATACACTGGTCAAAATTTGATTCGTCCATTGAAAATAAATAATAAAAAACTTGAATTTTATGCTGACACGTTTGAAATATCCTATTTTAACAATTATGTTTATGTAAATATGCAAATTAGTTATAATTTTCCACGACAATATTTACATCTTTGATAATCATGGAGAGTAAACTGGTCCAATGAATTATTTATTTCGAGAATCCACGGACTAATAATTAGCTTTTTACGTTACATCCTCAAAGAAATAATAATATGGTTTGTATATAATACATCTTAACGGATTAGAAATTGTTATATATATATATATATATAAATTTCATAGTAATAAAACCGTTACCCAATTAAAATAAAACTTATTAATTTCCGACAATATGGATAAATTCAATAGTCATATCCGTATTTGTTTATCAAAACACTTCCTATTATGACAATAAGCATTCAAAATACTTCCTTGAATATTATACATTAACGGTACATTAAAATTAACATCATAAAATTCAAGAACCGTGTGTGTCTCAAGACTTATTCATTATTATTTTCTCTCGAAAATATGTGTTAATTAATTCGTGCATTTCTTACGTAAAATCTATTTAAAATAATTGCTTTTATGTAAAGTGGCATACATCATGAAATAGAAAGGTAACAATATTCCAATATATCGAATGCAACTAGTTTTCGCCAGTTCAACAACATTGTAAATTCGAGGACAGCCAATTAATGTACATAACAAGTTCTATAGTTATTAAAACACCGTGTTGTCGTCAATCGTTCCACTATATAATTAATATCGATGTAGTAAGTAAATTATATATGAATTGAAATAGGAAGGGGCACTGCTGAAGAGATATAAAGGATAATTATCTCTCTATCTCCTATCATATTTTTTATACTAATAGATATCGTTTCGGGCGAAATTTCGGCAAATAAATTGATTTAAAATTGTAACAGTTGGGGCACACTATGGTTTGCAGCGGCGGCACGACGTATTGTGTGCACCGGCTCAGTTTCAAATTTGATACCGGACTTTTAAATTTAATTTTAGACTTTTAATTGGTTTCTTTTGGATTGGTTCTTTTGAACAAAATTACGAACTAACGGCTGCTGTAGTAATTGTTAAAAAAAATATGGTATTTTATTTTTCCGCTGTTTTTTTATACAGAAACATATATTTGCAAAATCAGACTTTTAAGGGTAGTTTGTGTGTTTTTTTTACAAAATATAAAACACAAGATGGGATTTATATATAAGAGGATAGATTTTCTTTAAATCTAACATGTTTGCCGCAATTTACGTTACAGGTATAATATATTATAATAATTAAGATGAAATCAATTTTTAACAATCCTATTTGATTTTTAAGAGGCAATTAAGATAAGGATACGAGTATATAAGGATATGCACATAAGATATAGGCATTAAAGTCATCAGTCGACTTTCCGAGGTTACTATAGTAATAATATACATAACTATTTTTATTTTAGTCACATTTTATTAAAGCTAATACTTCACTAACGTATAAACTAATTTAACGTTAATTTGTTCAATATAATTTTGCACATTATGTCAATATAACAACGTTAATTATTTTGGTATAATAAATATAATATGTATACTTCTTGTTCTTCATATTACAAAATGTAATAACTATATATAATCTATACTTCGTAGATTATTAGGCGTTTAACAAAAGGGAATATTTTTTCTTCGTCTGATTATGAAAAATAGTTACGTAATCTATGTTCATAGTAAGTACTAACTTGCAATTGAATGATACTCTTTTTTTTTCGTATTCCGGGGGAAAATCCTGCATAGGACTATCAGGGACGCTGTGAGGGCAGTGACCCCGGTATGTCAGACTCCTGCTGTCTAAAAACCCCCGGGGTGTCCCTCTCATTGCTCCACCTGGGCCTGGGAATCCAAATTCATCCAGACGCCCAGGGAATACGAAGCCTCGTTGAGGCTACCTCTCTGGGTGAACGATACTCAAGCATATCTATTTCTATTTTTTTTTAGATTAAATCCAAGCATTTGCGATTTTCAGCTTTGACTATATGAGGTGGTTATATTAGCAACGAATGATTAATTTTCCATAAACTTTGATTTTTATATGTTTTATGAATAATGTCACTATGTTATAATATCTATGATTGACGTGTTTGTCTTCAAAAGAGTGAACGTAACCGTATATTTGAAGTGTCCTACTTTGCCGAGGCTAAAATATATCAGCATCTCCATCTAATCTTATCCACTCCACTTAATGTAAATAAGAGAAACACTATGATTTTATATTTTTTGTTTGGACTGAAAATTATAACTAATTTAAGATGATTTTTTAAAGATGTCGACGTAATTTTTAACGATTCGTATGCTTTGTCTACTGGAACTAATTGCTTGATGTATGTATTATATATCCAGGTGTTGCGGTCCAAATAGTTATAAAACAGTTGAAACTGAATTAAAATTGACGGAATGAAACTGAGTTATAGAAAATAATAACATTATATTAAGTAATTTAGTAGATATAAAGATATAATTAATAAAATGGATTTGTATTACACATGTCAAGAATTTGTGAGAAAAATATTCGTAAAAAACCTCAGCCAAGTATTATATTGTGGTCGGAATAGTAAAGAAAGAGCAAGGTTTACCAATGGTTGAAAAGTAAAATGAGTAAACTCAAATGCAAGATATCTTTACTAACACTCAATTAACCTATGATATCTACACGCGATCTCCAAGTGATGCGGAACAAGCGTGGTAGAGATTTGCATTTCACGTTTCGGGATCGCTTCTGTATATTTAACACATTTCCCCCTTGTAAGCTTAAGTTTAAGTTTGTACAAAACGCTGTTTATTCAAAACGTTTTAATTCTACCTCAATGGTGATTTAAATTTAATAGTTGTTGAAATTGGACAATGTTTCCGTAGGGTGGTGGGTGAAGACCTCTCACTGCCGATGCTCATCCCACATTTCTTTCTATTAAATAATGATTAATAATATAGGTTACAGAAGATAGTTTTCAATTTAAATCTGCTACCAATACTGAATTATATACTATCTTGAAAACAAAATAAAGTGTAGCAAACGAGTTTCATTTAAAAAAAAATGTTTAAGAAATTTTACATAAAATTTTGTGACTTTGACAATTTTTTATACTTATTGCGATTGCTTTAAGAGTGGGAAATCCATGTTATTTTATTGATTCTTTTTTAGTTAAATCTACGGTCATAAGCGAACACCTGCAACTCTAAATAAATAAATTGCGTCGCTAATTTCAAACATATGGAATAAATTAAATATATAAGGTGATAGGTTTCGAACGTCGATTTGTTCAATCAATAAATATATTACTGAATGAAAATTATATTGACTATACAAACTGATTTTATAGACGAGGGAGATATTCAAGGAAGATATTCAGCATTCGATTCTAATTCTAAATATATAGTGATATCTTAATATTTCCATGAAAAAAAGTAATTTATAGTCAACATATTAAGGGGAAATTATACACATGATAGAATAAATAACAACTAATTATTAAATAGCTATTTTGTCTCTCCTAAGCCAGGATAAAGTACGAAAGGGTAATGAGTCAATTACCTTTTAACCTAAAATTACGTAAAAGGAATTTTACCTACATGCCATTCAATCGTGCACCAGACGCGCTGCGGTGTCCAAACTTTTTACGCATCAATTCTCATTTGTTCATCAATGTTTCTTTATGATTTATTAGGGAATATTGTTACTAAATTTTTATTACTTATAAAAAGGTATAAATTATTGTATTCTAAAATATCTCCCTCGTCTATAAAATCACCCTGTATATTTGACTATACAGGCTCCCCTTTTATATGTTCACTGTACGCCATTGGTAATCACCATGTGCAACATTTGTAAATTGAAATTTGTTAAACGGAAAAACATTGTTCAAGATTGATAATGAAAATAATTTTGGGTGTATTAATCTACCAAAAAACATTAATAAACAACGGTTAAGAATTAATACTCTCGTATCAAATATGTATAAGACTCTCACGATTCCGGTTGCTTAATAATTGATCCGTATAAATAAATAATAAGTTAAGTTTAAGGAAGGAAAATTACCCTCCTGTCTTACGATCTCTGATAGAATAGACACTTAATCTCACAAAGGAAGATAATAACTAGCTTACGTGCATCGAAATACTTATAGAAATCAGTTTGTATGCCGATATTATAATTCTTAGGGTATTTACGCACTGTTTCCGAGTAGAAGACGTAAAGAAACGTTTAGTATTAACCGTAGAATAATTTGTATCGTTTTTTATTTGTTTCCTAATTGTGCTGTTGCCTAGTTCTGTATTTTTACCGTAAACGCAGTGCATAACTACTCTAACAATGTTTCACATTATTATTATTTATCCGTCTTTGTCAAGGTTAGATACACAATAGCAACGCTGCTGTTGTTCTCGGTTATAGGTTGGCATGTTATAACAGTGGGCGCTGCGGCGAATTGATTACAAGACCCGCAGTCCCCACTAATCAGAGATGGGCAAAATGTAATCTGATTAATGATGAACGATTACAAAATGTAGTCGTAATTTTAATTTTCTTACTCTGTAATCCTGATTAAATCCATTTAAAACAATAAGAAATGATAAATGTGTATACAATCTGGTATTTTGTAGTGTTTAAAACATAAATGAGCAAAATGCAGTATATTAATGGAAAAAACGTAAATTGTAATCGTTAATCATTTTTATTAATCTGATTACACTTTGCCCATCTATGCCACTAATTCGCAGAAGTAGTCACTTTGGAGTTTTTAGCTGGTCCAGCTTATCCTGGCTGCTACCCCCTTGTGTGGTCGGGATAGTTCTATAAGGATTATCCCCAAGTTAAAGAAAAAAAAGTTATAACAGTGGGCGTGCTTGCAATTTATTAGCTTTATCTAATTCACATGCGTAGTTTTTTCATAGTGCTACTTGTTAAATCACCAGGTATTTCATTTTCTTTTTCATTTATAGTGACAGATGATGGAAGCTATTATGTAAAAAAAGTGCTAATATGTTTTTTAAGAAAAAAATATAATATATCGTCGCCCTATATCCCTTTTAGGGTGAGCAGAGGTACATTAGTGGTTGTATCTACTTGGCGCTTATATTTTGTGCTCAATGTGACCAGTGTCCAGTGACCAGTGGATGTTTTACTTCACCAATGAGCATGTGGTGCCTAAATTTCTACTAAAACTAGAAAACCCAGTGGTACGAGCCAGAATACGAATCTATTATCATTCGCGTTGCCGCGTATCTGTGCCTTACCCACTAGGATTATAGCCACATACAAACATAATGTCACTAAAACTACAAGAAAAGAAAAAAATATATAACGGAAAATATTTATATGGAAAGAAGTAACTCGATTTTGTCTCTCATAATAAGATATGGGATAAGATGATGGATTCGTGTTCGACGTGTAATCCGATGCTCCAGTAACTGAAACCACGGTTTATGTCAGACTTATAAAAACTCTGACAGCATACTTAAGATATTTTAAGCTTTAGACTTTTTTACTCATTATAAATACAGGGGAATTGGATACATTGTTGTGTACTTGTACACACAAGTATATTAAGCGTCGGCGAATACGAAAGTTTCCATTAGTAGACAGAGAAAAAGCTTTTGTTTCTTACAAAAGTACCCCGAATTGAGGGTAATGTTCTATTTTATTAAGATCTATAATATTATATAATAATACCAATTCTGGTTTTATATTATTCATAACATTAGGCTGTGCGTATCAACTATCGTCCAATAAATCTAAAAGATATATAAGATAAGATCAAAAGGTTGATACTTGTAAAACATCTGCATTTGTGTGAGAAATTGAATTTAAGTTAATATACCTATCTTGTTTGCGTGATTAAGTTTCAGAAACAACGTATGTATATTTACATCAATCCTTCCATTGTAGATCTAACCGTCTTTGTCATAAAATATCTACATCTTAGTTTATTGATTTCTCAAACCAGTTTTTGTTCTTACATATACATAACTAGATAAAAATACAAAATATAGTAAGAAAGTAGACGACCTCCTGTGAACGATATATAGATAAGATTTGTTTAGTGTCCAAGTTGCTTGCCCAACTTATTCCAAAATAGAGCGACAACACGATGTTTTTAAATATATGATGAAGATGTTTCGAATGGTAGAAAAAAAAAATCTTTGTGCTAAAAATATCTTATGGATATTACGTAAATAATGCATAACATTTTTAAATAAACGCAATGCAAAAATTATTATATTATATTTACTCTTTAGTTTAACCTACTTTAAAAATAATAATATATATTTACATTTAGATATGATGCAAAGAATTTGAGTACAGTTGACAAAAAAGAGAGGAAAAGAAAGAATGAGTAATAAATATTTGCAAACAACGTATAGAAAAATAATATTTTTATTATTTAATTTGTAGGTTATATAAAATTATAAGTTTAATTTTGTATTTATTCAAAAGTTACGGAAAACACTATTATTGTTCCTAATTCTATAACGTTCTTTTATTTTTATACAGAAAATATAATATTAAGAAATATTCTATTTAAAACGATGATTAGTATAGTTAACTATAGTTGCAAGAATAATACTGTAAGTGATACCACATGAGAAGGAAATTAATGGGCCAAAGAGTAGAGAAGGCAAACAATCGTCATAGAATGTAAGAGATATATATCTACATCATTGCGTCAATGAGATAAGAGAAGATACTGATGAATGGAAAGGCAAGCAATAGATACTGGGCAATGAATACAATTCTGAATAATCAAACTTATAAGGGCATGTACACAATTTTGTTGGCTGTATTCGGAAGCTGACCATGCTTAAATAGTGTAAATTATAATCCAATACGCATTATGCGGCCGCGAACGGTTTCATTTGTTATAAAAGCCGTAGTTTGCATACACGTGTCCGACACACTTAGCCAGAGATCGATGTAAAAACACTTATTTTCTTAAAGACTTTCGGAAATTTTATCGCGGTTTATGTTCTCAGTCACTGACCTTATATGTAAAACAGCCATAATAACATTCAGGTAAGGGTACGGATAATGTAGCTACAGCGAACGTAAAGTTTACTTTACATTTATGTCATCATAATATGTACAGTACTTGATTAATTCAGCGTGGAGCCCGTAACACATTTTATAAAGCCTCAAGTTTGCTTTATTTATTAGGTTTAAATTTGGCAAAAAACGACGTCAGAAAAAAATAAGTATTCTATTTTGTTGTTACATTAAGCTAACTAATTCGACCACGTCTGACAAATCTTATTTTAAAACATTAGGCTTATCTAATCAATAGCAGAGATTCCTTAGCGAAGGACTCAAAAAATGAATTCGTTTGAGGAAAAACTGAATATATAATAGAAATTTGAGTATAGTCATAGTATTCGCAGTGCCAATTTCATGTTGATATAATCGGTGGCTTACTAAATCCTTTGACATTCATTGAGTAATATAAATAGTAATGTTTTAGTAAAGTCTAAGAAAACTTAAAGTTGGGTCTATAAATGTCAGCCTGAGTGCCAAAGGCCCGTAGCAATTACTACTCTTACTACCTGTCTAATTTGGCACTATATACGTACACAATGACTGAATAATGACCTCCGCCTTAAACGCTCTTTATATTTTTCCTTGTCATATTATTGCATTTAAAATATAACTACGGTTTTGGGGCCTTTAAAGACCTCGTATATATTTTTGTCGGTTATTTATTAAAGATAAAGGCTTGGACGGAAAACAAGTTAGTAATTTAAAAACACAAATTTTATTAAAAAGAAATTTCATTTTTATTTGATCAGTAGTTAAGCAACTATTACATATTACAGACACTTTTTCAGCTATTTGGGCAGAAAACAACTTTTAAAACTTTTACTAGCGAAGAGGATGTAGCTGTAATGTCTGTTTTTATATCACAAAGATGACTTTGTATTTAATATAATTATAAATTTATAGTTAATTTTTTTCTTTCAATCTAAGGTTTATATAGGCGTTAGAATATGTCAGGCATCAAGAGTTACTTTATTTATCAATATTTATCATGCTCTCGTAATGACAATGCACGAAGTTTATCTTGGTAATACTTATGACTATCTTCTTTGCTTCAGGTAATAAAGTAATACCACAGTTTGTTTGATACCGGCTCCGTGATGGTACCACGATGGAAGCGTACTCTAGCGAGTTGTAAGTATTGTCTGTCTCTATTTGTAAGTATAGAAATGGCATAACGAACAATTCGTAGTACATAATGAATAAATTAAAATCTAATTATGTTGAGAAGTATCCAATCAATATAAGACTGATAATATAAACGGAGGATATATTGCCATACGGGATAATCTGTTGCTTTTTAAAAACTTAATTTATTCAGTGCGTTTTACTACTTATATCGTATCTTAGATTTATAGATAAAGTGATGTTATTGGGCTGAGTTTGAATTAGGATAATATATCGTTACGCCATATCCCTTTCAGGGTGAGCAGAGATACATTATACTGCATACACTATGTGCAAGTTTATGAGAATGTAAAAATTAACTTAAAAGTATTATCAAGCAACGCTCAATTTGGTTTTTTCGGTTTTAGGATAAATAAATCACAAACATAAAAAAATAAAAATGTCGAGATAGTAGTATACCTGTATTATAGACTAGCTGTGTCCGCGACTTCGCCCGCGTGAAATAGTTATTTTGGGCATTTTAGTTAGTTATTTATTTTGAAATTGTAATATCTTCTAAGATGTTCATTGAAATTAAGTGACGTCAAAGACAATTTTGTTCACAATTAAACACTCTTAATCAATAACACATTTATTTGGATAAAGATTAATATTATTACGTTGATACAACTCTTAACAAATAATGCATTAATTTCGACCTAATTTGATTACCATAAAAACGGTTCTAGTGAGTTAATCTTAAAAGATAGACATATATTGTCCGGGACATTTTTTTAGATCATTTCAAAAGGAATTTTTCTTTCATACATATATTTTTGGTATCTTGAACCGTTTTTAAAGCGCACGCAATGGAAGCCCTGAAGGATGAATAATTTTTCCCTTTTTTTTCACATTTTCCATTATTTCTTCGCTCCTAATAGTTGCATCGTGATGTTATATAGCCTAAAGCCTTCCTCGATAAATGGTCTATTCAACACAAAAGTAATTTTTCAATTCGAAGCAGTAGTTCCTGAGATTAGTGCGTTCAAACAAACAAACAAACTCTTAAGCTTTATAATATTTGTATAGATTTATGACCAATTTAAATCTTGATATATTTTGTTCGCAGAAAGTAGATTTTTTATAATTAATATAAACAAGTATTGTAAAGAAGAAGACAACAAAATATTTTTAATATTAAAAGTGGGTTAAGATGGAATATATTTTAAGTTTGTTTTTTTTTTTCTCAAATAATATAATTACAATTATTACGGATAGACTACAAATTAATTGGACAAATTTTTCGTGTTGCTTAGTGTTATTATTAAAAACAGATATAATATTCTGATATAGTTCTTATCATATCTACTCATGATTGACATACAATACAATTCGCAATAGGATAATGCGTTGCTTTTCAAATACATATTGAAGATGTTTGTTACTAAGCATTGATGATACATAATGATAGTAAGTGGAATCGCGTGTATTGAAAATTAGATCCATGAAATTTTTTTTAAACAAAATTATAAAGTATCTTAGCCTTTTTTTTGTTATAAATACTCCAAAGTGATATTAATTTATAGCAAAATGATATTAAAATTGCATCATTATTAAAAGAACATTATTGCTGGGTAAAACCGATTGGTATAATCGATTTTTGCGCTACACTATTCATTTTGTTAACATAAAAAGTACGAAAACTTGTAATTTACAATTAGTATTAAAACAATATTTGTAATAATAAGTTTAAACATAGATCAAATATTCCTGATCTCTATATATATATATATATATATAAAATTCTCGTGTCACAATGTTAGGTACCTTACTCCTCCGAAACATCTTTACTGATTTTTACCAAATTTTATATGCATATTCTGAGGTCTGAGAATCGGCTGCTGTCTATTTCTCATACCCCTAAGTGATAAGGGTTGTTCATCCTTAATTTTTTTTTATTTTGGACAAAGCTTTTTGTTTTTATTTTTCTATAATGTGACATTAGAAAATACATACAACCATAAACTTTTACCCTTTTATCACTAACCTCTATTTTTTTAATAACTATTTTAGTAATTTAATCATTTTTCATCTGGCTCGATAACTGATCAATTATCACCTAGAAATAACTTATATAGCAAAACAATGTTTGCCGGGTCAGCTAATGATATATAAAACAAATTTTTAGTAACAGTATTTTGTATTACTTGATGATATCTATGTACATATGATTGAATACACATGTATCTAACACAGTAATTACTTTATCAATTTCATATAAAATCTCAAGTGACTAAGAAATCGTACAGTTCTCGAGAAAAACAATAGCTGCGATCAAGTACTAAAATCCTTGACACAAATTCTCTACAGTACAATGCATTTTGTTGACCCTTGATTTCATTGACAATAAAAAATATTATGACATAAAAAGTGACTATGAAATAATTGAAGCGTTTTAAATATAAACAACTAGACCTACAGTGTTATAGATATGTAGCTATTGATTTAATATCCTCCTCCCAAAGAGGTAGCCTCAACAAGGCTTCTTGTTCCCTGGGCTTCTGGATGAATTTGCTTCCCAGGCCCGGGTGGAGCAATCAGAGGGACACCCCGGGGATTTTTAGTCAGTAGGAGTTTGACACACCGGGGTCACTGCCCTCACAGCGTCCCTGATGGTCCAATGCACAATTTTTCCCAAGGATAAAAAAAACATAGCACTAGTCAAAACGCTATATTGGAAAGTAGTTCTGTATTTAACATTACATTTAATAAACAATAACGCTATATTGGAAAGTAGTTCTGTATCTAACATAACATTTAATAATCAATTATACACATTAACCTTGCCCTAAATTAAGCTTGTGCTTATACAATAGGTACTGGACAAAGTTATATATCACACTAAAGTTTGCTAGTATTATGACTTGAACCTAGGATTTTTAACGAGGTAGTTCGGTCCTTACAAACTGCTCTATCAAGCTGTCAATATTTTATAAGTTGTTTTTCAAAGTGTGCAGTTTGCGACAACGTGACCAAAGTGCGACCTTTCGTGGCATGGGATTAAAAAATACGTGCATATAGACCCTAAGATGGGTAAAATGTATTCTGATTAATGATTAACGATACATAATGTAGTCGTAATTTTAATTTTGTTGCTCTGTAATCATGATTAAATCCGTTTAAAACATTAAGAAATCATAAATGTGTATGCAATCTGGGATTCTGTAGTGTTTAAAACATAGATGAGCAAAATGCAGTCATATTAATTGTAAAAAACGTAAAATGTAATCGAATAATTTTTATTAATCTCATTGCATTTTGCCCATTTATGTATACACCGTAGATGAGAATTGGTGACGAATGATTTATGCGAAAAAAGTAGTTTAAGCCACCCTTAGCTTGTAAACAATCTATCGTTAAAACTAATTATTTATTGATTACACGGGATGCTTCTCCAGTGTTCCTAATTCCCCAGCGATACGTCCTGGGTATCATGGGATTGTTGGCTGTCTGCAACGCTTACACGATGCGGGTGTGCCTCAACCTGGCCGTAACGCAGATGGTGAATAATACAAAGAACGAGGAATCACACTACGACCCCAATGCTTGTCCGGATGAGAGCGAAATTATTGCTAATGGAACAGTTAGCTTGAAGCCGGTAAGTCCTACAAGCACCATTGATAATAAAATCATTAAATGATCTAGAGCTAGACAATGACCACTCATAGTGACCAGTTTCGGCTCGTCGCGTTTCGGGATCAGCTTGTGCATATCCAGTAGCTCATATACCTAGAGACCTTCAGTCGTGGTATATGTGGGCCGACATGACGATGTAGACTATCAATGGATTTCCATCCTTTGATAGTCGCTTTCGTTTTTGGACTACACTGTACTTACCATCAGGTACTCTGTAGTCACTATGTCGGGCCAGTATAAAAAATTAAATAAAAAAAAATGTAACTTTTTTGTTGACGTGTCTTTCTTTGATGACCAGGAAAGGCTTTTACAACTATACTGCACCGCCTCCCTCTCATCCTGCAGACTCCTTCAAGTCTACTGCCTGGCATCGTATCTAAGTCTACCATGATATATAGTAACGCTGTATTTAAGCGATGTCCATATCTTCCAATTTAGGATAATAAAAGAGTTGGAGATCGGACATCCGTTTTTTTAGTCACAGTGTTTGAAGTTTGAAGTTTGATTGCTTTGCATTATTACACATTACCCATTTTGTAGGATCGAATCGGAAGACCAGTTACATCTCAAAATATTGCTGATTTCATTGAGTACCTATGAACCTGTATTAACAATGCTACCACAACACTTATCTGTTAATTTAAATTCATGGCACTTGACGAAATATCTATTACTTCTCATTTCAGTACGCAATATTCGACTGGTCGGAATCTACCCAAGGGTTGATCCTTAGCGGGTTTTACTACGGGTACGCCATAACGCACGTCCCTGGAGGGTATTTAGCCGAACGATATGGAGGAAAGTGGACCCTTGGAATTGGTCTCCTGAGCACGGCCATATTTACACTCATGACTCCCGTTGTTGTGAAAGCCGGCGGGGCGACATGGCTGTTCATACTTCGTGTGTTGCAAGGAATGGGTGAGGTACGTTATCTATATGAAGCATTCGCCTCCGGGCGTTTACCTTTGTCCTATTTGATATTGAAGAGAATTAAAACAATACAAAACAGTTCTTTATAATTTTGTCTCAAAATACAATTTAATGATTTCTCTCAAAATGCAATTTAATCATTTGTTACATTGAATTTTTTATTTAATAACTTTAACGTATTTTGAATAATATTTTAAGTGAACCGAGTAATTGATTCATACCTCTTTAATGGAATGTAGCTATTTATAATGATTCTCCATTTGTGATTTACTGGAACTTCATAAGTGTATTTTGTACAGATTTTAAATAAATATGTAGACAGTAAATATAAGTGATGAAAAATGCAGTGTTATAGAGACGGTGCATACGATGCGTTACCATGTTGCAACGTTATTACACTGAAGTAGTATGGCTTAGAGCAGTCTGTTATTAAAAATGTATCAGAAAAGTCAAAAGAGTTGTACCGCTCTGGCATCGCAACGCGTGCACCGCTCTCCGCCTCACATCACGTAGCCCAAGTCCGATACATGTATTACGCGCCGCCAGTATAGATGCTCCAATATTTAGACTTGAAAATTGAATTCACACATTAAATTATTATAATATTTGTGCAAGCGTTATAAAATCGAATAACATATAATAGATGTATTTTTGGAAAAAATAAAGATAAATCATAATTATAGAGAAAAAAGATTCAAATGTGAGAATTTTTTCCTCTTAGAAGATAATACTTTAAACATTTTTTACATACCCTTAATTAAAAATGGATCATACCAAAATTATTTGTATACGAGGTTTTAATTAAGTCCAAAATTAATTTGTTTCAATTCTACGACTTAATTAATTACATTACTCTTTTTACTAAATGACTTCCTTTTTGGGGTAAGAACATCCTATTTATTCTTGTTTATTGAGTATACGCGGTTCAATTACGTTCAAAACGAATTTGCTGCTACGACTTAATTGCAGAGGTTTTATTTTTCGTAAATATTTTCCTCGTAATAAATAACGCTATTTATCCTTAAAAATTAAACCTGTATAATATCAACGCGGATAATATTTGAATATTTTTTGTCGAAAATAAAAACTATAGTTTGTCCTTTCCTTGTCTCTTTATTCATTCATTTGTGACTAAAGGTAGGCGTCGGATCCTAGATTGCGACTCGGCAATTGCGACCCAGCAGTGGCTGCCAAGTTGTAATGTTAATAATATTCATTTCATGTATGATGATTTTTTTGGTGGTAGGTCTATTGCCTGAACTGGGTCATGACCGCAGTACGCAAGTGTAAAGACCGTCATAGTGTATCGCTTTTGCCTGTGACGTTTCGGTATCAACTTGTATATATACAGTAACTCATATACCTAGAGAATGTATTTATTAAATACATTGAGTTAAAATCTGGGATCCACGCCACTGATAATTATGTTATTTAAAGTCGGTTTATCGACGAAAACAACAATAGTAGGTATCAGAAGTACCAATCCTGGCCGACAGCAATTCCTTCATCGAAATATCCTTCATACAAAGTAGTCGTTCTGCTTGCCGCTATGCGTTGCTGAAGCGTCATCGACATGCCGCCTTTAAATTTAAAATGATATAATAAGAAACAATTTTCGTTTAGAAATTTATCCAAAATATTCATTATCAAGGTGTTGTAAAAACTTACGACAGTTAAACATGGTTAAGTAGGAAACCTCGATTACCTCGGTCCCGACTCTTTTGCATTGAAATGCCTCTGTAATTGGAAATTTTTAAGCCTTACTAATTGTGATTGGACTGTTTAGATTTTACAATACTCATACTATGGGTCGGTTAATTGTATAAGTAAGACAAATTAACAGGCTTACACAAATTATTTCACGTTTATTTACAAACTGTCGAATTTCTCTAGGTTTCTATAAATAAGACAACTAGCATTTGAAACGTGGATAAATGAAAAACCTCTATAACTAATAAGAAATCTTTAGTCTCTTGTGATCCCACTTATCAGGTTACATTGTATTACAATTAAGCACAAATTCTATGTAAATCGACTAAACTAGCATGCCTATTTCTCAAATAACATTTTGAATCATTTCAAATATCTCCCAATAGTTTAAAATTTGTTTTTAAAGCGAAATGTACACACTGACATTCAAACTAAAATATAAGCTACAAGTCTATAACATATTTAGCCTTTCACTAAGCAATCCTTAAGTCTAACTACTTGATATGCGATTTTAGTTCATACTTTATAAGCTAAAGCAATATATGAAGTAATAATTTTATGTTCAGCGGTAATAAACGATTTATAATGATAGAGCTTACAAAATGTCTGGACTGTAAAATTATAGTTTAAATCTCCGAAAGTAATATATTGCGGCAATGATTTGTTTATATAATAACCCATGGTTATTTTGAGCTACTAATAACAATCTTAAATATTCGAATACGCTCAACAATTTTATTTAAAACGAAAAATAAAGAAAGTATATTCTTTTTACTCTGTCTAAAAGAAATTGAACTAGTATTCCGGCAATATTGTGTTTTTTTAAACAATTAATATCTGTAGATTTAATAGAGGCGACGGGGCCTTAGATAATTGTTTACACCTCAATTCCCACCTATGCGCGGAAGTAGTCACCTTGAGGTTCTAAGTCAGTAAAGTCCAGCATTTCTTAGTTACCATCACCTCAATGTCTTACTGAGAAAGTTTGCAAGCCTAGCAAATAAAGAGAGTAGGTAGAGAAGTGTATTTAGCATTAAATCTACCATGTGTACGTTTTTTTTTGTGTAAAAAATATTAATTAAATAAATATTTTCTTACAATTTCATTATTATACAATTTGCTAATAATAAAATAAAAAGTTTTAAGTTTTAAATACACGAAATCTAAACATCGGATCTATACACGAACTATGAAATTTTATACAGAGTTGTTCGTTCCTTAATACTAGTTTAAGACCAATTGTAATTGGTTTTAGGGTCCAACAATGCCAGCTTTAATGATTGTGTTGGCTCGATGGGTACCACCACACGAGCGGTCGCGGCAAGGCGCATTGGTGTTCGGGGGAGCTCAGATCGGAAACATATTCGGTTCTTTCATGTCCGGATTTCTCATGGCTGGAAACGGGGATTGGGCAAATGTATTCTACTTCTTTGGCTGTTTCGGCGTGTTGTGGTTCTTGGCTTGGGTAAGTTCTAAAAATATATAAAATGTAATAGTGACAGGAAATATTTCTCTATCATCCATTATGTAATACCTTTTGTAGTACAGAAGCAAGCTTTCATCAAGCATATTTTGCCAAAATTTTTTCATATAATTTATATACAAATCTTCACGTTACTGCCTAGTAGGTAGTGTAATTTTCGCATAACACATGTGTGCTTATTAAATTATTAAATATTAATAACTAATTGAAAATAAAAGAACCTTTCTTGACCCATTCCAATAATTACTTTACTGTAATTTGTTCGGAAGGGGACAATTCGAACAATTGTCTTAAAAATTAAGGAACAAACTGTCATGGTATAATATAGGAGTAATTGTAACTTTAGTAGGCTTTGGATGGGATTTTAAACCCGTCGTTTGTAAAGGGCAGTCAGATGAGCCTTAAGGTATTCTAAAGCCTTGTTTACATATAAACACACTTTACACTTAGGTATCTACAAGTTAAAAGATGGCATTAACCTTATTTTAGTAGTGATTAATATGATTAAAAGTGAATAGTGAATAATTTACGTTCAACATAATATTGTCGAAGGATTTCGATATAATGTAATAATAAGGAAAAAGTATTACTATTTGTTTTATGATTGCATTACTGTGGAAGGTTAACAAGATAATTATAACTTAATTTCCCTACAAATCAATGTTTCATTATACCAAAAGGTGATGTAACATTGTAACAATCAATCTGATGGAAGGTGGTTACTGGCGCCTGTACTGTTTGGGAGTCGAAGCTGCTCGCGTCCGTAGGCTTTACCCTAGTTTCCCTACACGTAACTCCTGGGTGGTGCTAAACGAGCAGCAGTGAGGTGGTAGGGCGTCGGTACCCGTCTGGATCGCGACCACAGTACATGGGTGTAAAGACCGCCATAGTGACCAGTTTCGGCTTGTCGCGTTTCGGGATCAGCTTGTGTATATCCAGTGGCTCATATACCTAGAGACCTTCAGTCGTGGTATGTGTGGACCGACATGACGATGTAGACTATCAATGGATTGTCATCCTTTGATAGTCGCTTTCGTTTTTGGACTACACTGTACTTACCATCAGATACTCTGTAGTCTTTATGTCGAGCCAGTGTAAAAAAAGAGCTCATAATAAACAATTTTACAATCACACTGCTAATCATAAGAAAAAAGTGAAAAATAAACCGGACCGAAACAAATTAATCTTGAAACGCGATACGCGGAGACGAGTTTCTAAGACGGCTTTTTCACGCATAACTTGTCCATCTCTTAGCTTGATTTTGATATCTCTTACCTTGATTTGTGTTTTTGTATAAATTTTTGTGGAAACTTTGCTGGCTTATATATTGTTTTTTGTGTATTTTTATCTTTTGAATATTGCTGTTTGTTTCCCTTTAAAATAAAGAAAATGAAAAATATATATATTTGTAGCTCCGATTTGAACGTAGGTTTCCTACCTTCTTATTGCTACTCATTCAACACTATTCAGCCTAGCGTAGGCTTTCGGTGGTATAAACGTTGGACGCGAAAAACAAAAAAAATAAAATAAGGCCAAGGAACGGCTACGCAAAGTCTCTTTGCTACTCAGCGACGTCTGGCTTTCTACAGGCCTCGTCTTTGCTATACATATATGCAAGGGATGTTGTAAAAGGCCACTACTTGATCGTTTTATTGTCTTGCAGCTATATGCGGGATCACATGACACACCGCTTACGCATGAATATATTAGGTAACGCATTCCCTTGCGCTGCCCAAAGTTGTGTCAAAACCCTAGAAGACAATGAGGATGTAATATATTTCAAAGTATATATATTCTTTTACAGAGCCTCCTTTGCTACAGCACTCCTAATACACATCCGTATATATCAGATGAAGAGCTAAAGTATCTTAATGAAACTGTAACCAGTGCTGATATGAAGAGTGTAAGAGATCCAGTCCCGTGGAAGGCGATCGTCCGATCAGTACCAGTTTGGGCTTTATTATTTGCAGCTGTAAGTTTCACTATAACATTTTTTTTTACTTTAAAGGAGAGTGCTAAACGCACGGCCTTGGCTTAAAGATTTTACAATCGAAGGTATTATTTGAGGCTCCGTAGCATTTATTGGCAAGCAACTAATCAATCGTTTGGTATCTAGTCTCATAACGCCATGTCTTGTAATAAACTTTAATAAGCATACGCTTTAATCTTAATTTTTATATTCTGGGTTCATAATTTACAACAGTTATAGTATTTGAGAGTATGCAGCAGTGGGGATATTGCTGTCGCTGCCTTGGACACACGGCAGAGGCTAGGCAATGACGTGAAAAGGATCACATCTATTTTCGATAATTGGTTGATAGAGAGCACTCTTGTAAGGTTAAACAGGCATAGTCAGTCCCAGACGACGTTCATAAATTCAATTATGGATTCTAATGAAGCTGCGGCCAGAAAATCAAACGTACACTTTGAACCAAAAGCTCCACTTTAGTTCTGTTTCGAAAACAGAAAAACTAATATTCTTAACTAACACCGTCACCGTTCAGTGTTAACACCACGGTCTTCCAATGCCATGTATCGATCATCCCCATTGAAATAAATTTTTTTACGAGATCGAATTCTTAAATTATTTTAAATGCAAAATTGTCTTACCCATCAAAACTTAAATAATAAAAATCTTGTATTTCATTACGACAACATGTAATTAATAAAGTAAATTTATTATTTTTATATGATTGTACATAATTTATTTAGTATATTTTTTAAAAAATATTACGATACTTACTTCATAAATAACTATTGCAATAACGTTATCCTTGTATGTTAAACGAATTAACGTGCATAGTAAAACAACTTATACTAAAATCGTTCTCACGGAATCTCAAATGTAGGTTTTTTAAGAGCTATGTTGATTTCCTTTGTTCATTTTCCTCTAATACCGCACGTATGGTAAATCCTTTTGTAAACTAAAAAAACCAGAAACGCAAGCAAATATTTTATTTATAAAATGCGATCTATTTCTCTTAAATATTTTGAAACTTACAATTACCCTATATCGCAGAAATTGTAATATTTGAAATTATAAGCTTACTTCTCCATCAAATTTCATATATCATCGTATTTCAATCGCTGCGACTATCGATTGATTTTTCTTTACTCTTGATAATCATTGTCCTTTTTCAACTACAGCAAGCTTACTATCAAACGTTCTGTAGTCACTATGTCAAGACAGGATAAAAAATAAATTACTTTAGTTATGACAGTGAAAAGTAGTATTCTTACTTTTGCCGAGTTTTTGAATGTTTTCGGGTGAGTATGTTTCCAACTTCCTATGATATTGGATCTTTTAAGCGAAGCGTGAAGAAAAATTAATGCAGGCCGGCATGGTCGCTGCGACTATGGATGGTTTTTTTGCTGTTTGTAGTCGTTGTCGTTTTTGGACTGCACCGTGCTTCCCATGAAGTGTGATGTGGTCACATGCCGTGTTAGGATAAAAAAAACTCGTTACTTTTGGGAATTAATTGAATGAATTGCTTCTTTTCATTAGATTTCGTTGTCTCCTAACATATTCAATACGTACATTCACTTATTATACATATCAACAACAACCGTAATTTTCCCAATAAATACTATTTGAGCACTCTCGTAAATGGACTACATAAATAAGTTAATTGTTACCTTCATTACGGAAAATGTGTTACGTAGGTCGCGCGTCACTAATTACGATTTAACCCCATTGATTATCTCATAAAAAACGGTGTAACATCTTTATATAGATAATTAGTTTATATCCTGGCGGAATTAACTGAAGATGTGATAAAACTATTTGAGGATACAAAGGTTAATTTATCGCGTTCAATATCCTATCCCACATAACATAATAACACTTACTGAGGCTTGAAATCTGTTTATGTTAATAAATAAAAATATGTCCATTAATGTCTAATTAGATGAATACATTAAAAATTATATAATATAGAAGCAATGGCATCATTCTACTGGTGCTTCTTTTGACAAAGCGCAGTTAAAACCATGTTAATATTTTAAAGGAAACCATTTAACTAGAACGGTTGTATCTAGTGTTGGATGACAACCACCCAGGAGAGGTCAAATTGTGCCTCTATTTTTATCAATTGATTTTAATAAAACACATAATAACTATTTTTTGCATAATTATTGACCTTCGTAACAAGTAATGGTTCACATTGTACTTAGGTCACGTAATCATAGGTCAGGTCCGATCTATTGATGAAAATGCCCGGGAATTTTCCCAAAGTGCCCAAAACTTGTATGGGGAATATTCCCGAGAATTTACGAAATGTTCGCGGAAGTGCTGGGCACTTTGGGAAAATTCCCGGGCATTTTCATCACTAGTCCGATCATAATCCAATAAATCTCATGTTTTATATAGGAATGTATAATATTGCGAAAAAAAATGAAGTTTAAAAAATGTAAATTTATGTAGTTTGTCTATCTTTGAATAATAGTAAACATAATGAAATTTCCAGTCCTGAATATCAATTCTCATTATGCGCTTATCATCTGAGTTTGGCCTTAACTCTCATGGTACGGTCTACCACGGTGTAGACTATAGGCAACATATCGCTCGATCTCTCGCCAAATTTTATATGATTAGTTTTTTTATTATTTTGCGTTGTAAACCGTAATTTATAAACAAAAGAAAAACAGGTACCAAAAAATGTCACTAGAGGGCATCACCTGCCATAAATCAAAATTATTGTTTCAAATGTCAGTGGTTTGAATAAGAACGTCCGTGCTTCGAATTATAAAATAATTAATGTTTTTTAGTGTTTTAAAAAAATAAGAAAATCTATGTTCTTGAGTGATAGAGGGTTAAACTATGTTTAATAATTGTTCCAGGTGGGTCACGACTGGGGTTATTATACAATGGTCACAGATCTGCCTAAATACATGACAGATGTCCTCAAATTCAATATTGCGACCACTGGCACACTTACTGCAATCCCATACCTCGCTATGTGGATAAGCTCTTTCATATTTGGCTGGGTGTGTGATGTTTGCGTTACGAAGAAATGGCATTCTATTAAAACTGGTAGAATTATACATACTACTATTGGTGAGTTTTTAATTTACTTTTTCGACATTCCCCATTTTTCTTTTTTTAGGAGTTAACAATACTACTTCTTACACTTGTTCGTGGATGACAGTAAATGGTATGTCAGTCAAGATCTTCGCCTATTTGCTACCTTTACTAATATAAAAATATAAAACGCTTTGTTGTACGATAGCAATTACATTGTTAGATAAACTTATTTTTTGAACAATATAAGACTAATTGGGGACTGTTTTTCCGATTATATGCATTATAAACTAATATATTAGTGAAATAATAGCGATATGCAATAATAATATTTTAAATTAAATTATCTATAAGTGAAATTTCTCAAGTTTTAGAGACGAATTATTCATTTTTATAGATCAATTATCTAAGTTATTATAGATTGTTTTTTTTTCTGAGTACTCTTATAAAACTTGGTAGAGTTTATTAAACAACATGCCCTAAATTTTAACTATAAATTTCATTTATCAATTAGAACATCATTTTTTTTTGTCTAAAAAGGCTAAGTTATTATCTCTTAAAAAAAATCTCGACGTATGATAGGCATCATTAGGTTTTGTTTTCTATGCCAGTAATATGTCGTTATAATATTATTTGTTTTTTTATTCATCGTTTATTCTAAATTGATACGAATACATTAGAGAACACCTGTGTACAATATGTAAAAATGTCGTTACACTCTGTGAGGTCACGTACATTTCATATGTTCAATGCTACATTTTATTGTCTACAGCTGCGACCGGGCCCGCAATATGTATCATATTGGCTTCGTACGCCGGCTGCGACCGCTTCGCGGCCGTTGCTTATTTCATCGCCTCGATGGCCCTCATGGGAGGGTTTTATAGCGGCATGAAGGTAAAAAATTGCCTTATAATGACAATTACATTGAAACGTCAGTTTTTGAGGTTGGTGCGTGTACACTAATATGAAGGTAAAGAATTGCCTTATAATGACAATTACTTTAAAACGTCAGTATTTGAGGTTGGTGCGTGTACACTAATAAATAACCTTTTGTGAAATAATACTACTTTAATCATGGCTTCTCCAGCAAATGTTTCTTATTAAAAAAATCATCTATGGATCTTTTTCTTTCAAATGTATTTGTAATTATTTCTCTCTTTCTTGCACGCCATATACAAATGTTCTTTTTTGTTTACGCAAAACATTGCGGGAAAGTGTAAAGTAATTGTGAATAAACGAGAAAGAAAAAGACAAGATTATGTTATGTGAAACACGAAGCTTTTGCTGTAGACAACTTATAAGTAACATATGTAATGGATGTTTCAATGAGGTTTTATAAATTTTTGTTACCCTTATTATTTATTATAAAATGTTATATAAAGTGCAACTATATGACGGTATTAAACGAATATAAAATTATCAAAAAAAAAACTAGCTCAAATCTAAAAACATTGAAATAAAATAAATAGCAGTTTCAATTATTTAATGAAAAACGATTTATGAGAAAAGCTACTGAACAGTATAAAGTTGAAATGACGACAACCTCTTACTCATGCATCTACAAAGATATATCATGTGTAAAAATTAAGAAAATTAGGTTCTAACCGATAAAAAAACTAATATGCTAATTTTCTTTATTTTTGACATACAGCCTAAAATTGTTCTAATATATTTCTGGTACAATTTAATGTCACAATGATGGCGGTACCAGTATAGCTGTTATTAAACTATAATTTGGTGATCATTTTTAAAGGAATATATATCATGTTTCATAAAAAATATTTCTGTAAAAAAATACCCTTTGAAATAAAATGCACTATTATAAAACTCTGACTATATTTGTAAAAAGTATAAAATAAAAATCTGATGGTTAGAATATTTGTTACAGGTGAATGCTTTAGACTTAGCACCAAACTACGCCGGTTCGTTGACAGCTATGATTAATGGCACGTCAACAATATCTGGAATCATCACGCCTTACTTAATAGGTCTCTTGACACCCGATGTAAGTAATTTTGTTTCATTTTTAAAGTATAATAGACCCAGAAGAGCTTTTAGATTAATTTATTGTTTATCTGTTGCGTACAATGTCAATAATAGATTATTTAGACAACTCGGGTTGTCAACGGATTCTTATGCATTGGTGCGTGTTGTCGGTCTTGAATTGCACTGTAATTTCCATTAGATGTGGTAAAGTTACTTCATCGACCCTGTATAAAAATACTCAGACGTATTACTGTAATTAAAAGTAAAAATGTCTTAGATTCTCAAACCTATAAGTCTATAAGCCTTTGATATGAAAAAATTAATTAAAATAAAATTTATTACATTATGAATTATATATTTTTTTACAAATAAAGCTTGAAAAACGGGAAATATTATTTATATATACGGGTATTTTTTGAAAGTAACGTCTTCTAAACATAGTCCGTTACGATCTTAGCACTCTTTCAAACGACGTCTAAAATTGTCGATGACTGCGCGGCACTTTACTACTGAAATGCTTGCCATTTCTCTGCAGAGGGATGTAATAAGGAAAAATGGGGATTGAAATTGTATAAGCTCCCGGATAGAAGTATATATATTCAATTTAGATTCTTCCCGTAGGTATAGGGCATAGCTGTTTCCAGTATACATTTTGATATAAAAATACAATAAGAAAAGAAAGGCATACTAGAGTACAAAAAACTAACTGAGGTTTTTATTACGAAACATAGATACAAGTCTTACTAGATCACATACAGCTTGCTTTATAATGCGTAATAAATGCAAGCAAAGCTGGGAGCATAAAGTAGTAACAGAATAAATAAATAATGATGAATTTACGAACATAGATGAGTTCTTGTATTTAGTACATTGCTTAATTTAAAACAAAACAAAGCCAAATTCTTGTTATTCAGTTCGTAGAAATTCGTGTTTTCGATTGAAACTTTTGTATGAACGGAGTAAGCCGACTGAAGTGACTTTACAACGTCTTTTGTCAAGTTTTTACATAACAAGTTGTTATCGGTAAGCCACCATTATCTCGGAGTCAGGGAGACGAGCGATTGTCAACTTAGCGGCAGCTCAGAGTTCACGGCCTTCAAGTTTGTTTCTATCGTACAATCAAAACTACAAAGCTTTCTATGAAGGAAATTTGTTTTAGGAAAATATGAAGGAAATTCTAAAACTAGCAAATTATTTGTTTGTTTTATAACAATAAAGTAAATGTTCATCGGCATCAATTTTAGCACGTATGTGAGGTTTCTTTATATTTCATAATGCTATGCTTAAAACATTATTCGTGTGAAGTCACTCTTCTATGCTGCTATATAAATATTACGATACCAATTCACAATGCTTTTAAATAAACAAACTTTGGCGTCAACATGACTTTGTATAGATAGTCTCGGGCCTACAATCTTGGAGATTCCGTCGATTTATTTGCGGACTCCATGCCGGGTTTCAAGAGAAAGGTCTTCGGGTTGTTGAGAGACTAATCTTGACTTTCATTAAGATTGATGCAATATAAACAGGCCATTCTAACGTATGTTGTGGATACCTTAATAGGAACTATATATTGTTGATTGTAATTGAGTATGTATTGTGTGAATGAAGTATTGTATCGGGCCACTGGCAACTATATAAAATAAATAAATAAATGGTTTTTTTTTTTATATTTTCTAGTCAACGTTAGCACAATGGCGTGTAGCATTCTGGGTGTGCTTCGCGGTTCTAGTTGGAACGAATGTAGTATACTGCATATGGGCTGACGGAAAACAGCAGTGGTGGGATGACATACGGCAATACGGGTACCCACCTGAGTGGAAACACGGGCCTCTTCGCATGTCAGACGGGGATAAAGAAAAGAATAAACAAATTGAAGCGACTGCCAAATTATAATTCAAGTTAAAAACTCAACGGTTGTTCATATAGAGTGAGAATTATTTCTAGTGTAAATTTTTACTTTTTCCCATATGTAAGTATGTATAAATACATATATGGCGTGGATAAATGAATAAGTGATTTATTATTATAAAATAAAATATCATTTAGCAATATTAAGTAAACTTTAAAAAAGTTGCTGTGAAAAGTCATATACTTATTTAATAACAAATCAATTAGTTATCAATCAATGTAACATCTTTTTGTGCCCTATCAAAAACATTCAAATTTGTCAGCTAGGTTTAAATTAATTATAAATATGTTACACATATAACCTTTAGCAACTGTTGTCTTAAAGTATAGTGAATATTGCATCAGAATATATTGTTTAGTTTGGAAGAAATAAACAAATACATAACATAGGGAAATAAATGAAGACTTTATCTTATACTATGTAATGATGATTTAAGGCAGGGGTCGGCAACCAGTGGCCCGCGGGCTGCATGCGGCCCGTAAGCCACTACGCTGCGGCCCGCGCAAGCAAGAGCCGTTCCATATAACGCCGCACCGCAGGCAATAAATTAAAAACACTTATAATATATGAATGAATAAGTTACTATCTCATTGTTTTGTGTGTGCGGAAGCCGGAAATTTAGTTCAAGCGATCATAGTCAGTAAAATGAGAGCTTAAGTAAAATAAATATGGTTAAAACGCAAAAATTAATTTTACCTAAAAAAATTGTGTTTATTAGATAAAATGTGGTTCGCACTAATATACTCATAACATTTGTGGCCATTATATAAGAAAAGGTTGCCGACCCATGATTTAAGGAAAGGTAACGTTTTGTTTCTCTTTTAAATGTACACTGCACGCTTCTACAAACATAGTCTAATATAATTGTAAGGAATAAGTAAATTGATGGTAATAAATTGTTACAACTATCAAATACTTCGATTTAAAAATATTCTAATGAAATTTGACATTAACTGAACATAGGTTACGTAGTATTACTACAGAATAGAAAATATTTTTTAATATAGAAGGGAAACTCTCAGCTCTCCACTACTGTTTCTTTCTTCGACCTGCTGTGGACTAGTGGTACTCGAGCAAATGAAATGGTAATGTAATTAGTAAATAATGCTGTTGCCAACTCTGAAATTCACACAATGATCCAATTTGTTTATGTACATGAAGTGTCAAAATGATGTGATCGTGTGAATTTTAATATGTCGTAATGTGTGTGTGTAATCCATACGTTTTCGTCGGAGTATCTTCTCTGTGGTATTACTATGATTTGCCCTATGAATATTTTATTTATAAAAATTGTTAAGTGGGTAACATTTTCTTATAATATATTTTTATCTATATAAATCGAATTAGTCTTATTGACTGGAAAACATTGTGTTTTTTAAAATTGCTTGTAAACTGTTCCGAATGAATGTATGGTTATTTTTTTTATCTACCATTTTTAACCAATAAGATAAGTGCCATGAAATAAATAATGCCACAATGAATATATGTATGCTTATATATACACATTATTTTGAGAAATCATGTTTTAAATTATTTATACTAAATGCAGTATTTTTTTTTAATTTGATTTATAATTCAGTTATATAGAATACTAATTAGCACTTCAAAGTTATTATTGGTACAACATAATCATATTCACGTATATATATAAATATTGACTTCAAGTCTTTTATGAGGTTTTGTATAAATATTTATTAGTTCGCTAAGAATAATAAAAAAATTAATAATTGATTTAATTAAACTAAGCAATGATTGTGATATGCGTAGCTTTTGTTAACTTAAGTATTATTTAATATAAGATACGTCTTTGATAAGATATCAACAGTTTTCGACTACGTTAATGGCCTGTGAATAAAATGAGACAGGATTTAAACGCCATTACTGTGAATGGGAAAAATGTATTAGCGCAGAGAAAACATTCATTACCTATTTTATTTTCAAAGGCCAGTAACGCAGACGATTTTCACGTATATGTCGCAGTAAGATAATTATATTTGGAATGTAATGATCATTGTGTGTTCCCATGCTTATTTCCCATTCACAGCCCGGAAGATTGCGGTTATAATGAAGTATTTTAACTACGCGCAGTAAATTATAATGGTACAGATAATTTAATTTTCAAGTAAATAATGCATCATTAAAAATATGCCGTTCAGTTTGATCCTATTACTCGTATATTCTATTGACCTTTGGAATTAATCTTTTGTTTGATTACTAATAGACATCTTTCATTTGATCTAGTGATATGATCCTAGAGTGTATTATAATTTTAAAAATATTATAAATTGTATTATTATAGATATTATCACACTATCTTACTGTGATGTAATGTACAATTTAAATATAAATTATGTCATGTTATATTTTTTTTATTTACTGTCATAATACCTGTATTAATTCTGCCGCTAAATTATGTACCCATAACTTCTAACAAGAAATAAAAAAACATTAATATCATTTAAAAATGTTTTAATATCAGGAGAAAGAATTTATTTCAGCAAAATATTCGCAATTTTTTTTTTTTAATTTTTATAATGTGGTTCCGTACAAGTTAACTAAATATAAATAAACTAGATGTAGTGATTGCTGAACTGTAAACAAATCTACTGAAAGCTGAAACAGTTATTCACTATGTATAATAATAATAAGCATATCTATTAACAATTACACACATTGACCTACTCCTAAATTAAGCGAGAGCCCAGAGCGAGCATAACTTCCCCCGGTGATAATAGCCGGGCAGTAGACTTGAGGGAGTCTGCTGCCCGGATGAGAGGGAGGCTGTGCGCAGTGTCAGGCACGCCGCCTGAGAGAGAGGTTTTGGAGGGGTGGGCTTTTACTCCTACCACTCCCACAGAGGTAGCCTAAACAAGGCCTTTTGTTCCCTAGGCGTGTGGACGAATTTGGTTTCCCAGGCCCGGGTGGAGCAATCAGAGGGACACCCCGGGGGTTTTTAGTCAGTAAAAGTCTGACACACCGGGGTCGCTGCTCTCACGGCGTCCCTGATGCAGGGTTTTCCCCCGGAACACAAAAAAAGAAAAACACTTGCGCTTGTACTAGGGGTACTAGACAAAGATATACATACTTAAATACATATATACAACTATGACTCGTGACAAACTCATCTGCGCATCACAGAAAAGGTTACCACTTCTAGGACTCGAACCCAGGACCTTAGCAACGTAAGTAGGGTCACTAGAAACTACGCTATCAGGTCATGTATGTTTTCTTGATGAGCAGAGTTACTTTAACTGTTGTATAGGTACAGTTATAAAGCCATATTTATACAGCATATCCGATGTGACCAGTAGCGTATCTGATCGCTGTTTTCTGTACATAAAATGGTTATTAGATAATATCCAGTTTTCCTAACGATGTGTTTCTTCACAAAATAGTTCGTACTTCTTCTTATAAAAACAGATAAGATTTACTAAGACTACTCTCATCGTCGGCTCTCTGTTATCATAGCTCCCAGAACTTACAACAACATTAAAAATAATTATCTGTTTGAATAAAACTTTAGTTTTTCTTTAAAAAATATTTCAATGGTTTAATTTAATTTCTAAACGAGATTTATCTGCTCGCCCGTTGAAATAACAATGTTCTTTTTCTCAATATTTGTATTTATTAACCTACTAGCAAACCCGGCGAACTTCGTTTCGCCACCAGATGGCTTCGTTTTGGTTTTTAATTAGCGTTTGAAAGAACGTGCGCATAATAAATGTCACATGAAATTAGCTGAGCAGAGTACAATGAGTAGCTGTCAAACAATGTATAACGCATCGGCGCCATCTACTTAAAATACTGGTGCGATCTGCTCCACTACCATGCAAAACCGTATTGGTTTGTGAAAAATGATTTTCCCCGTTTTCCTGCTTATCTGTTGGAATTTTTCCTGAATTTTGCTATAAACCTCACGGAGCCCGAGACCTTTCCAACGAATGCAAAACCGTGGAAATCGGTTTGTGCGTTCTGGAGTTATAGCGTCAGGAAGGAAAACCGGACTTATTTTTATATAATAAATTACTATATTTAAATTATATTTTTTTAATACTTTTGCACGCGGTATTCACTTTACATATAGTGGAAAAGGTTATAAGTTTCTAAGAATTATATTTATGCTTTTATAAGTTTAACTATTGTAGTGATAATAGAAAATAAATTACTCTCGCATATCAATTATGTTTGATGTTACGCTCAATCCATCGATAAGAGTTTCATAGTGACTCGATTTGATCTGTCACGTTTTAGGATGGACTCATATATGCCCAGCTATCCATATATCTAGACTCCTCTAAGCATGGAATATTTTGGCCAGCATGACGACAACTATTATTATTTATAGTTATTAGACTCTCTACTAGACTAGTAGTTATTGGATTCTCATTTCTTGGTGATCTTGAAATGTATTGTATTTAACATTCGATAGCCTAGTCAATTTAACATTTGCTCAGCGAAACGAGAGGTTTTGTAAATAATATTTTGCTCTTTTCTACTAGCATTATCGCTGATCGAATGTTATTTTATTTAAACTATCAGAATTACTGTAGTTTTTATATAAAAAAACAAAATCAAGTATACATGGTTTTCTGAACACCATTGCCGGGATACGGAACCTCAGAATCAATCGACGGCGTGTCCGGTCAGCAATAAGAATTCAATTCCCTTTGCTGATTCCATCATCAATCATTTAACGGCACTACGTGCTATGACTGTTGACAACACGCTTTAGACTTATCTAATCGTTCATTTAAATTGCCTACGATGTAACACTGTCTGTCTAATACGTATTGAATAATAATCAGTCACTTAGCCTTGTTAATAGTAAATTATGTTAATCTCGATATAATATGTTAACCGAGAAAAATGTAATTTGTTTTAAAAAATACAGTAAAAGACTAAATTTTGAATTTAAGTCACGTAAAAATACTTATTACTATGGAGTTAAATTTCAAATGATTCATGATTAAGTCAGAATAAGTTTGTATCAACTACTAGCGGACGCAGACCGCTTCGTCCAGGTGAGATTTACTATCAAAATTTTTAGGGATGGAATACAAAAACAATTCACACTTACTTGCCTACTTTCTAAAATGATTCCAATATAAAAATTAAAAGTTACTTGATGATGTGCTAGTCAGAACATGTCATCCAAATAATAAAAAGCTATAACCGACTGATAATAGCAAAAAAACATATTTGTCATAAAACCAAAGGAAAATAAAAGCAAGTAACTTACTTAAGTTTCAGGAAAAATACACTGATATTTTCGGTGCGCAATATATATTATTTGCTTAGTTTTTTGCTTCATTTACAAATATTTATGCTAAAAAGTTCCACTAATAAATTTTATCTATACGAAAAATATGATGAAAATAAAACATGATAATAAAAACCACTACAAAAACATATAAGGCGATAAACAGGTTTCATTTGCCGCAGGGGAATTCGTTTGTTTAAGCTAAAATCAGCTATGAGACATATGGTTAACATGTACTTATTTCGATTTTAAAATAAGAGATAATAAAATATCTAATATCTTATTAAACTAAGAATATAACAGAATATATTAATAGTATAGAAAAATGGTAACTTCATTACGGATGATTTATAGATGCACTGTATTTTCCCATCGAAAAAAAAAGAAAGGAAAATACTGAGTCATTTTATTCAAAATATAGGAACTCGTTTTCTTATTTCAGTTTTATCTCTCAAGACAATAGGTGTTTTGATAAAAATTACATATTTCTTTAAATTATCTACGACAAGCTTCATTTAAACTCTTTTTATTGGTTCTCCGAAAAAAAAAAAAGATTAATAAACACATATATATAAAAAAATCCTTAAAAATTATGGGAAAAACTTGAAAATAAAAGATAATATTAATTTTTATAGGATCCATCATAATATTAAATAAGTATTTCATAACATAATAATCGTATTGCTTGTAGTTAAAGCTAATTACATTATACGTATTAATTATTGTACGTGAAGTATGAAACCATGTGTTGTAACAATTAGTCAAATAAATCAGTTTATCATATTGTTTGACATTTTGCGGTATAAAAAGCGTCATTGACCTAAAAATATAATTTAATCTGAGTATTCCGTTTAAAGGAACAATCGTTATATTTATTTCATTGTTGATATTATTATATCTCTAAAATTCATTACTAATTCGCTACTTAATATTACGAAATTATAAAATATATACTATTAAAATTTGGAAGTTAAACCTAACATTTTTATTATGCTATTATGATATAGAAATTATACCTGGACTTGCGAATGGTGATAGCAAGAATTGAATAAGAAGGGCTTCATACCAAACACAATGGTGTTTATTAGGTAAAGCCAACAGTAGGCTGATGATAATGGCGTTAACAATTATGTAGAAACTCGAAAAAAGAATGAAATGAATAAAACTCGAAGAAAAAAAATAAGGATATTCCTTGACTAATTTTAAGATATTCTTGTTCTTTGTAAAATATAGTTAATGTTTATAGTTTCCGAGAAAAAAAAATCATCATGTTTACAAAAAAATTCTTTCATTCCAGCCGCCATTGTGTTCTGCCAAAAAAAAAACTTTAGCTAGTGTAGTAATTTTTATTGATAGCTTAGTTACCACGGATGACTTCTAAACCAGTTTTAGAAGTGTAAAAAATGTATAGAGAACGAAGCATGATGAACAAAAAATTGTTTTTTCAAAAAATCTCGACTTTTTTTTCTAATTTTTCCATAGTTATTCACTTTTTAGCGACTCTTAACTATGACCATTGGAATAAGCATCCTCAAAAATATAGGATAACAATGGTTCTCATATTTTTCCCGTTCCAATTCAGGGCATGGTATCAGCTCAAACTCGAAGCTTGAAAATCCGTCCCGTAGACGTTAAAGGGTTAAGTAAAGACTTAAGCACCACATACTCACCAGTAAAGCAAACCGGCAAAAAAACAAAGCGTCTAATAAATAATAAATAAAAAATATCATATGAAAGTGACCTGAGAACAGTTATCAGCTGCGCTACTGGTCACGTTGGGCACGTTATATATCTCTGCTCATCCAAAAGAGATATAGCATGGCGATATATTGTTATTATTATTACAATGTGACGAAAAGGCGTGTTGTCAGCTTTATGCCACTAAAAACAGTGGCGCCGCGTGTTCTTCGTTAAAAGCCCCGGTGACGCCATCCTTCATTGATTCAATACTTAAAACGTAAAAAGAAATATGAAAGATAACAAAAACAAATTTACGAGACAATTATTTTTGTTATGGTTCTTGATATTGTCTGTCATGAGTTGTATTGATCAATATTTTTTACACTGGGTCGACAAAGTGATTACAGTGCACCTGATGGTAAGTACAGTGTAATCCTAAAACGAAAGCGACCATCAAAGGACGAAAATTCGTTGATAGTCTCCATCGTCATGTCAACCTACATATACCACGACTGAAAGTCTCTAGGTATGTGAGTTACTAGATATACAGAAGCTGATCCCGAAACGTGACAGAGGAAAGCGAGAAAATTTTAATTTTTGAGAAAATTTTTGATCATTATAATGTAACAGTATAAAATTAGACTTTAAACTTGAATCGCGAAATGTATAATAATATTTGACAGTTGAATGAACTTTTTACAAGGCACAAACATGTTTAGCATTGAAAATATAAAACAGAACAAAACTTGTATAATACGTACATACCGTTTGTGAATACGAAACGTAGTGCTAAAGGCCACAGAACAAATTTAAATTCACGAACAATACTCAATAAATAATAAACGTTTATTTAACTATGTTGTAGCTTGATTCATTCATATCGAATATGGTTTGATTACGATAAAATAACCCAAAATCAGGTTAATGTGCTCGTATTAGCCCACATAGTGATTTATTTCATGTTTTAGGGCCTAACACCCACACACTGGGTTGAGAAGATAGCGATACGAAATAAATTAATTTGAGAATTTCACTAATATACACGGTGAACGATATGATGTGTTTGTTACCTTTTAAAAAGACTATCATTTTTTAGTTGTAACAATTTTTTTATTAATCTAGGGAAAAAAATGTTAGGATATTCTTAAAATAAAAAAATAATAAAAACTATTCACTTTAACTCGATGTGACCACCTTTACTGACTTTTATAATAGACATGTTGCGTACGCGTCGGTTGAATGAAAACGCCGGCCATAAGTCCAGATTATATGGAAAGCTATAGTGTTTCGCACCTTCAAATGACATGCTTGATTACAAATACTCTGTCAAGAGAGTACGTTTAAAAAGAAATTGATATACTCCATACCTAAATAACACTCATGTTATTCATTTTGGCATCTATTAGAAATTACTTCTGTAAGTGACTTAAGATCGACGATCAGCTACATTATTGGTCACATTGGGCACGGCATATAAGCGCAAAGAGGTTACAGGATAATTAAGTTATTAAGAATAATTTACATAGACAATAATTCCGTCATTTCATTAAAAGTAAGATAGTTTTGTTTAATTATCATACTCGATAGAACATAGCAGCTGTACAATGGTACTTCAGGGAGTCCACCGCATACGTAAAAGAAGTCAGGGTGTAAGTATTCCCACATACTGTCTATCAGGACAGGAAGAGGCAAACTACACTTACCTTCACAATTTAAAAAGGCCCGAGAAGACCACCTTCATCCCAAGGCCGGGGCAAATTGCTTAGTTCGCTCCCAAGGTTAGTTTTCTGAAACGCGATTTGAGCACCTAAGAGTTTTTAGACAATATGATTCTGATACATACATTGCCGTCATTCTTGTGGTGAACGGGAAGTCCTGTGATGTATTTTCCCCTGGAAAAGGAAACTATTATAACAAAGCACCGTTGATACAGTAGTTATTATTATTACCTAAGAAAAAACTAAGTTTCACAAAGACGCTTTTTGAATTTTAAAGACGATATTAAACACTAATGGATCATTTATTTGTTGCATTGGCTGATTTTATGACCAGAAAAATCAATGCTTAAAACTGCAAAGCAACAAATTTGGAATTCATTTCATGCTTTTTAGGGTTTAAAATTGTCTTTAAAATGTAAAAAAGTGATTCTGAAACTAAGGAATACTTTAAATAAATCTAATACAATATTGAGAAGATAATAGAAAAATTAATAAATCTTCTTTTTAAGTTTCATTGCTGATAAATCTTAAATACAGATATGTACAAATATTACAAAAACCAATATTTAACAGTCTTGATAACAAATCTACCTTCCTAAGGTTTGATATGTTGCGAACTGTAACTAAACAGTAGAAAATACATAAGATAAAGAAGCCAATATAATTCTGTTCTTTTAAAGTAATCTATGAATGAGTTAACTAAAAATAAAAAAATGTAATTGTGTATACAGACCGAATAAGTGGGGCACCTATAATAAAAATATTATTTTAAAATAATTGGATGTAATTGACCTACATTTCCTGTAATATACGAGTAAACAATAAGATATTCCTATTCCAAGAATAATTAACGTACGATGCGTACCGATTATGATTAATTTATTTGTACATGACAATATCCTATCACTTTTAATAAATAAGCTTTTAATTTCAATAGTAGTTTTATCTATCTATATATATAAAAATCAATTGCTGTTCGTTAGTCTCGCTAAAACTTGAGAACGGCTGAACCGATTTGGCTAATTTTAGTTTTGAATTAATTGTTGTTGAAGTCCAAGGAAGGTTTAAAAGGTGAGTAAATATGAAAAAATGCTAGGAATATAGTAAAAACAACAATTTCGTTTTCCCATACAAATCACTCTGTCCCCAGCTGTCAAACATATGATGTCAATCAAAACAAAACAAAGGTATGCCTTCAAGTTGATTACAGGTTGCATGTCATTAATGAAATTTATAATTTATACGCCAAATAATCAAACAAAAAATAACCCAAAAATGTCCCATTCAGATCTTTTAATCATTGGATAATGTCACACATTTATTTATTTTCTAGACATGATCAATTACTTTTCATTTTAGAAAGTAAAAAAAGCATTTATTTGGCATACAACATAAAATACCACACATAATGATAGGTTAATAGAGATAGAAAACAAATATTCCGTGTTGTGATGATGTGCTAAAGGGAAATCAGCTCAACAAATGATTATTGACTAGCTGACACACTCAGCTCTAATTTTCAGATGACACCTATTTATTGTGTCTTCGCGCAGAAAACAACAAGGAAGGAAATAAAAGAGTATAGATACTCAGTTCTAGAGACTATTTAATGTATAAGATCTAGATTTATAGGTATATATATAGATAGATATATATGTTTGTTCTTCTTTTAAATACTTTGTAACATGTGCAATGTGTTATATTTTGAATTATTTTATACAGTATTGTTTAAGAAAAGAATTTTCCTCGTATCGTGAATATGCAAGTAAACAATAATAAAACATATAAAAATACCAAGACTGAGGCAAGTACTTATAGATTATATATTTACTTTCTTTTTTTTTATTCTATTTATTTAAGGGACTTTTACGTGTGTACGTATGTCAGCCCCATCGTACCCTAATACAAAAATACCTAACATATTACATATGGTGCCATTGATCTGAAAAAGCCAGACGCCTCATCAGATAATAGTTCTGTTAAGATTTTGTTAATCATCCCGATGTCAAGTCTGTTCAGAGCAAATATAATTACTTATATTGTATTATAATAGAAACAATTTCATGATGCAGCATGATGATAGAGTAGAAATCGAGTTATCAAATAATATTTGCTAAGCTATTGACTTTAGCATATTGCAGCATAAATAAATACAGTTTTATGCTGAATGTTTTTACTGAAATTTTACTGACTCACGTCAGCGGAAGGAAACAATAACTAGACAATTGGCTATTTTGTCCACATTCCTGACTCAATATTGTTATCATGGGCATTAATTGCTACCTAAGCGGAGATCCCATTGACGCAAGGACGCATAAGAACGATTACACTCTGGGTTCGATCCGTATAAATCCCTGAATATAAGGCACTAAAAATCTCGGACCGAATTCGGATGTTGCTTTACGCACTGCCTCCGATTTCAATCCGTCAAAATACACATCTAGGAAAGCATGTAATTTGGGAATATTAAAACATGTATTAATTGTTAAAGAATCTATATCATTAAAGAATATTTAAAAAAATGTAAACCGTGTAAGAACATCGTTCCTAATTATATTACTATTGTCCTTACCCCACCATGAATTTAACTGCGATTCGGCTCGGAGGCAGTGTACAAGAATTCATATAACTGGTACAGTAACTACTTCAGTCCGTCTATATACTGAGCGAATCAGAGAATAACGGCTAACGAATAAAAATCGGATAATGGATGTCTACGCAAACTATTATACAAGGTGTCTCAAAAGAAAGTTCACATTTAAATCTTTTTTTAAAAGAAAAGTCTTAGCTTTATTGAAAAAATGTTTATTTTATATTGAAGTACACCGTTTGGGAATTTATTTTTTAAAAATAACATCGTCCAAATGTAAATCGTTGCGCTCTCGGCATTCATTTAGTCGGGCACTAAAATTGCCTATGACAGCTCGGCAGGTAGTCTCCGTGATGGCTGCCATTTCATGACGGATATTTTCTTTTAATTGTGCCAGGGAAGTCGGTTTATTAGCGTAAACTTTTGATTTGACATAACCCCACAGGAAAAAATCCATAGGCGTTAAATCGGGACTCCGTGGAGGCCAATTTATGTCACCTCGCCTGGAGATTAATTTGTTCGGAAAAATTTCTCGAACTCGAGGCAGAGATCTGTTGGACGTGTGTGAAGTTGCTCCATCCTGCTGGAACCATGTTCTTTGGTTGTAACCAGGAAAGTTTTGCAGTTGGGGTACGAAAAACTCGTCTAACATAACCACATAACGCTCTGAATTCACTGTGAGTGTGCGTCCCCTTCCATCTTCAAAAAAGTAAGGGCCGATAATTCCTCGCGCCGACATCGCTGCCCATACGGTGACTTTGGGTGAATGTAGCGGTTTCTGATGTTTTTGTTTTGGGTTGGTTGCACTCTAGTAACGACAATTTTGCTTGTTTACATGCCCATTCAGGTGAAAATGGGCTTCATCGGAAAACAAGATGTTGGTGAACGTTGGAAAGCGCTCAATCATCTGATTTACAAAGGCAAGCCTCTGACCAGCATCTTGAGGCTTCAGTTCTTGCACTAACTGAATTTTGTACGGGTGCAGCTTTAAATCTTTGTGTAAAATGCGGCATAATGAAGATCTGTGCACATTTAAAGCAACAGCACGCTTCCGAATCGAGAGGTTTGGATCATCTCGAATAGACTGAGTAACACTGTTCACGTTTTCGGCTGTTCTTGATGTTCTTGGCCGCCCAGATTTTGGTTTCTCCAGAGTTGACCCAGTCTCTTCAAACTTCTCAACCCATTTTGCAATGAGTCGAGTGCTAGGCGCATCATTTAAGTGACGAATATGTCGAATACTGCAGAATTTTCTACGCGCTACAGTCGCCGAATTACCGTTTTTGTAAAACTCACGTACGCACAACGCACGGTCCGCACCAGAGAAACGCTCCATAGCGACTAAATTCCCAAGAGCCAGACTACCGACTGACATACCCCCCGCGCCCCTCAGAATAGTTGCTTTCGCGTAATAAGATAAGCAAATGTGAACTTACTTTTGAGACACCTTGTACAAGTTGTTCTACGTCGGAAGGTGTTTTCACGGATTCGGTTCGAACGCAGTGCGTAAACGCCCTAACTGTGTGTTAATATATACATTTAAGCTAGTGCATAAGTAAAGGAGTGTACTATGTTAAAAATCGTATTATTTTAAGATTTTTGTACAAACGCTATTTAAAAAAATTGCTTTGTTGAAAAATGTATATTTTAGACTTAGAACCTAATGCGTGAAATTCGTCAATAGGTCCAAAAAAACAACGTAAGTTTGAAATTACGCAATATTTTTTTATAGCAGTTAGTAATTATTTGTTTCCACAGTTGACATATGACTGGATTAGATAAACGAAACTACAACGTTTATTACAGTAAGTATAAATATAAAGTTATTTAAACTGATATTGAAATATGTCATAAAGAATTTTATTGACTTATGTAATTTACGTTTCTTGAATTAATTTTATTATACATAACTTATTATAGTATAATAAATTGAAACAGAAGTGCGATTCTCACCAGAGACAAGTTATAACTAATTGACGAGAATTTTTTGACCTTGTTTCAAAAAAAAAAAGAAGATTACTATTATTATCTCTTTATTCATTATATTTATAATATTTTTAAATTTTAAAATACTTTCATATAAAAATATAACATAAATTTTTAACATTAAAAACATGTAGACCTACGGGAGCGAGGCCTAAGACCTAAGCCATCGGTAGTTAGGAGTCCAGATTGAGAAACCTTCTCACAATGTGTATCGTATCAAGCAGTAGCGTTTATTCTATAGATCCCGGCAAGCATTGCATGCCCTTATTATAAATAAATCTGGTATAAATTGCTTAAAGTTAAACAAAAAAGGGATCATTTATATTCATATTTATTATATTTTCACGCCGTCTATCTTTCCTATGAAAGAAATATAATATTTACTATCATAATATAATATTCAAATTAATTACGCGAATTCTGCCTATCCTTTTTAAAGACCCTATGCACGTCACTGGTATCAAGTAATAGCGCCTTCTGTATTCCGCAATTGATACAACAACCAAGGGAGAGTCTCTTAATGGTAATCGAGGCTTAGCGATTATCTGATTCGTCGATACAACTATCGGGACAATAATTGTTGAATTTACATTCCACACGCTAGTAATCTCGTGTGCAAGGTCTAAATATTTTGTTTACTTTTCATTTTCTGCTTTTATGAGATTCTCATCATGTGGTATGATGATACCACGCCTACCGATCTATTACCAAAATGTTAGGTCTGTTAGCAAAAATAGTCCTATCAATGATAATAGATCGATACCAGTACAACATTGCATAACTGTTTTCGAGAACTGGCTGAGGTACACATTAATAATATGGTACCTCTGAGTCTATAAGACTTTATGAAAGAGCATGTTGTTGATTAATGATTTTTTTTTTCTAAATTATTGGAAATTGATTAGCTTAATATCGTACCAACAAATAATGAGCATAACTGTGTAGCTATTGATACTGGGTTCGAGTATACATTGGCAAAATGTAATCAGATTAATGAATTACGATAACGATTACATTTTGCATTTTTTAACATTAATATGATTACATTTGTCCATCTATGTTTTAAACACTAAGGAATCCTCAATTACATTTAAATAACATATTAATGTTTAGAAGAGTTTAATCATGATTTACATAGTAATGCAATTAAAATTACGACGACTACGTTTTGTACTCTTTAACCCATTAAGTCCGGGAAGAGCACAATTTTTATACCATGTTTGGGACTTTTTTTCTGGCATGAAAAACTAAAATGAAAAATTCCAAACATACCTATATCACTAATTTTGGGGTCGGTCTTTCGATTGGTGTAGTCAGATTTGCACAAAAATGACTACACCAATCCCATTAAAAACAGTGACAAAATTTTAGATTTTTTTTTGTAAATTTATATCTTATCAATAACATTACTGAATCGATACTAAACCACAACCAAAAGTGCACAAAATATCTAAACTATAAATTGTTTTTGTATGCCTTGAATCAACCTAACCTCTTCAAGATATAAATATGTGAAAAAATGAACGTTATTTGAATAATTATGAATATTTTCAATAAACTTCACGTCTCTTATAATTGTCTCTGAAATGTATATACAAGGGGTTTTTGAGGATGCTGATTACGAATTTGAGGTTGTAATTTGAATATTCAAGATGGCGGATCCAATTTGGCCGACTAAACCTCGTAAAATGCTCGTTAATCAATAATCTGATTACATTTTGCCCATCTCTGGGTTTGAGCCGTGGTAGTGGCAATTTTTTCTGAGACACAGATTATAGCAAAGGTGTAAAATTACTATGTAAGAGTCAATAAACGTACATTGTAATTAATACTTAGAATTGCCATGAAAAACATACTATAGTATGTAGATATGTTATATCTTGTAGACAGACACATTTCTAAACTTGATATTTGAAGGACGATACATACATAAATTGCATTGAACCAGTATTATTGATACACTGAATTGTATTATGTAGCGTGAATAATAAATATATGAAATCCAAAAATAAATTGGCCCCTAAAACTTAAAACAGAACTTACTGGAGCTCAAGAAATGAATACCTGTTTTACTGAAAACAATGATCTGGATTTTATTGTTTATAATTTTGTCCGAAGAATGAAGCTATAGAACATAATTTTTTTAGGGTTCTGTGCCTCGAAAGTAAAGGGAACCTTTACAGGATTACTTTGTTGCCCGTATATTTGCTTGTTGTTAACAACAAAAACAACAATCTTTTTCTCAGGTACATGTGAAGGTGTTAAGTTGAAATTAATACCAAATGCCTGTGGTCTCTTATGCCTGTGAGGAAATCGTATTTCTACATCAACACAATCGAAGGATGTGTCCGTTTTTGTCGAATTTTTTATCGGTTTTGGCGTTATCGCAAGGAAATCAAAAACCTATGGTATAATTTCGTTGACCTAGTATCATATCATAGAATTTTAGTTAGAAGTGTGAGAATCACAAGTGCAGAATAAAGCCCGAAAGTAGTTTGGAGACATCATTGTCAAATCATTTATCATTCAAACAATACAAATAATTCTTGAACAAAATTGGTCAGTCAGTTTATACAGAAACGGCCTAAGTTTTATACTACATTTATTATCTGCATGAAAATAAATCTGAACTGTGGAAGTTAGTCAAATTCAATGATAACTTTTTTCATACGAATTAAGTTTGTTCGGAACCCTCTGTGTGCAGTCTAACTCCCTCTTAGCCGAGCTTTTTACCTTGAGGTTGAGAAAATGGTTTAAAGTTATGTGAAACAGCCGAATCGTATCCATGGCATATTGTAACGTTCGACCGACCAAGGTACTCCAACAGGTAATGCCAGGCCACCGAGCTTACTGGATAAACGATTGGGTACATCTCAAGGCCGACCGCCTCGTTGTTTGCTGTGCCAGAGGCTGCCGATTGTCTGGCGCCATATGACAATATTCGCCAAGTGTTCGCACGTTGGAGTCGTATCCGGCGTGTTATTGTGTTAAATACAATAAATACGATTAAATACATTACACGCGTGGCAGAGTTCGCACATGCAACGTGTTGTTCTCATTTGAAGATTCGTGTATAATTTTGCAATATTTAAATTATGTGCAAGTGATTTTTTTAAGTGTGTTTGTTATTGCGTGGGTAAAATTTATTTTAATACAACAAATTATATTTAAGCTTTATTTTTATTCTAGTAATATTTAATTATAATAAAATTATCTTTATTTGGAATGCAGGATAATTTATATTTATGTACAATTATCAGATTTTAAGCAAAAGGAAAGGCAATATTTTGGTGTAACATATGTAAGAAAAACATGTTTGGAATACTTTTTCTCACAATTGTTTTTAGTAAGATTTATAAGAAAAACCGTTAGAAGCAGAAAACGTTACTTGTTTTAAATTCACAAAGCGGTTGTGTGTGATAGCTTAGTGACCCCGCTATCCGCGGCTCTTGAACTGGAGGTCTAGGTTGGCTTCTAACATAAAATTATATACAAAATTATAGAAATGTAATAAATTTCTTTTCATTTTAATTTATAATGTTTTCACTTAATTAACTCCACTGTGTATTGTTTCTTAACCGCTTATTTTTAAATTTTAGGTCAAACACTGAAAGTTTGTATTATTATATATTGCGATGAATAAATTTAGAACGAAATAATGCCTAAATACATACAGTTAAATTATTTTCTTGTAATAATAAGCGTTACTTATTTACAGTTTTACAAATCACTAAATATGGAGTAAAATTGATAATGTTTTAACAACTTGATACATTTCAACCTGATCTCTGATATCCTTTCGAAAATTTCTAAGGAAAGTATGTGTAGTATATATTTACATTGATTTAAATTGAATCCATATCCAATACAACCTATACAATACCATATATCCAATTACAATTGATGCAGATGGTGTCACAATATATAAAGAGCTTATGTTTAACTGTCAGCTGAAACGAGTTCTAGATGATGGTCATGGGTAACCGGATCGTTTCCTATAATTCAAGTAAATTTGAATAAAGTAGTATTTATAATCAATAGACAGCATAGGGCAGTCTAGAAACTGGGTGTTAGTATTTAAAAATTGAATCTGCCGATAATTACCAAGATGTATCGACATATATATCAGAGTGTAAATATCTAAAAATAAGAACATACAAACATTAATTTCGTGAATTTTTTATTACCGACCTAAAACATAAACTGCTTACTTGGCATACACTAGGTAAACAATGGTATGAAGCTTCGGCGAAATGCATAGCAATAAATTTATTTATTTCAGTATTTAATGATATTCCCATATTATGTTATAAACTTCTCAGACCAGTATTATCAATGTTAGCATGACTCCAATTTACTGCTTAATATTTGTCCAGTTTCAGAAACGTTATTTACTTTTTAAACCGTCTTTAAACACTAATTCATTATCAAAATGTTGTAGTGTATACAAATTTGGTATTGCTTAGTGGAAAAAAGCATTTAAAAATTTGTAGTATTTCTAAAACTAGATGATAGTCTACATTTCTTATATTATTTTTTTTCTTATTGAGTCACACCCGTTCCATTACTCTAAGCAGTTTTAGAGCACCATCACCATTTGCTGCCAGAAAATACGAATTTTCAATTTTTAAACTAATATATATTTGCTCAAACATAATAACAACAACGTAAAACCATGATATCTATGACGATAGCTAGTGTGTACACAAAATCTTCTATATCTATTTATAGCATCAAATTATTCTCGAAACGTCATGTTCGTAATTGTAGGTTCACAAGCAATAAAATTTTATTATTTTCTCATAAAAAATTTGCACGACAGTAAAACTTATACAAAAAAAGTTTTACTAGTCTGGATGTTCTTGGTCGTGAAATTATTTTTTTTTTACTCTTTAGACCTTTTAAATGATTTAATTTTTCAATTTTATTTTTAATTGTGTATTAGGTATAGGTGATAATCTGTTGATTTTTTTTTATTATTCTGACACGACACAGTGACTGCACCGCACCTGATGTTAAGCATGGTGCAGTCCAAAAACGCCAACAACTATCGACAGGTAAGAAAAACCCATCGGTAGACACAGCGATCATGCCGACCTGCACAAATATCTTTTCACGCTACGCTCAAAGAATTTCATATCATAGGACAGTTTAAAACAGACAGTCCTGACTTGAAAAGCACAGGACTATGTAAATCCAGTAACTTTCAGTTGTCCTTCGCAGGTCATTGCTCTAACTCGTCTTCTAATGTCCTACGCGCTTGGCGACACGCGTAATAAATGAACGCAAAAAGGAAAACAATCTTAACTATATTTAATTTTAATTATATTATTGATAAAAATCGTAAATAGCTTCCTAATAAAATAACAGCTCCGATAAAGCTTAGTGCCATCCATATGATCCAATCCATATGAATTCAGATACAAGATAAAAAACGTTATGTGACGTGAAAAAAAACATGGAATTATAAAAAAATTTGTTTGTCTTCGAACCCGCGAATACAAATTGCCAAAAACATCTCACGTCCAAATAAAAGGCTACAAAGTTCCAAGTTTTTATATAACTTTATACAATTACCAATTTGTTTAATGTGGGCCCAAACTTGTAGTCCCTGATTTAGGGAATACAGTCGTCAAGCTACTATCTCTCTGTAGTTATAAACAGCATTTTCAATGTTTGTATTTAAAGTATTGAGAAATTATGTTACTTAAAATTTGATGTATGATATAAGAAGAAAACAATTTTGTTTACAGATTTATCATTAAATATGGATGATACCGAGGCTCAGGCGCAGGCGCATAAGCTCCTAGGGCAGAAGACGGGATTCCCTGCAAGGCCAGATACGGCTCTAACAAGAACTCTACGATCATGTTAGTATGGTGTTCAGGAAATTCAATATTCAACAATAACATATGCTTGTATTGAAATACAGAGCCGCTATTCTAACATATAACACACAGAAGCCAAGTTTGATATGGGACATACAGAGTAATACAGGCACTGGATACCAAATAACTTAGCACATAAATGCCATAAAAACGTTTATTTGTCTTATTATGTCTTGGAAATTAAGCGTAATATAGTAAAAATTGTTTATTTAATTTACAATCTTGAAATGTGTTTACATATGTATTAATTTTATTTAAAGTTTTAGTATTAAAGTAAGAGTAGTATTATAAATGGAAAAAAGAAAATATTCACGGTTATCGAAACCAGCATAATATCGGGTGAAAACATTTGGTTAGAGCCAACATTTCGTAACCCATTCATGATCTATCAATGCCGTATTTTTAATGTGGCACATGTACAAATAAATCTATGAATGAATGGAACTGATGTAGTAATCAATTCATTATAACGTACTTTGCTATTGACCGTACACGATTTATAAATAATTAAAAACTTTTATTTGGTTTTCTCAAAAGTGATTTTAACGTGAAATCATAATATTATCGTATGAAGCGATATGGCTTATAAATATATTGCATATTTTGCAAATTTGAGTTTTACTTAATAAAAAAGAGTACGCTCTTAAAAGCCTAAAATTTTAATTGTAAATTAAGTATTAATTAAATTATATTATAAGTAAATTCATAGAATGATATTTTTTTATTTATTAAATGCCCTGTATTAAGTAATATGTACGTTATGGAGAAAAAAATACAATAATGTTATCTATGTTTACAATACTTGTAGAATATTACAACACATTTGTTACAAAAAGATAAGGTACGGCCGTTCAATATATCGGAACGTTGTTCGTAACGAGACAAATAAAGTACGCGAATAACTGCAAATAGTTCTAAGTACAGTTATTTACTAGACGCCGATAGATATACGAGTAGATTCAGTTGGCTTAACAGCGCGCTAGCATTCTTCCCACACAAACTTTCTCACACATTGTTATACTCACCATACTACATCTTATCGCATAACACCATATCTATCAACTCGAATTTCATTATGGCAGTAATATGCGACATTTAATGGTGTTATGGGGACATGGAAACACGATTAGCTAACACTTTTTTATAATTATGGTAATACATTGTATTTTAATTTCTTATAAATACAAACATTACTGATCTTTTAGACAAATAAATTTTATTACGTATAAGGTAATCATAATGTTTTTTTTAATAATATTTATTTAGGGGACTTTTACGTTTGTCAGTCCCATCGTACACTTATACAGAAATAACTAACATATAACATATGGGGCCATTGATCTGAACAGTCCAGACGCCTCATCAGATAACAGTTCAGTTAAGACTTTGTTAAACATCCCGACGTCTAGTCTGTTCAGAGCAAAGGCACTCACAAACGCCTCTCTCACAGATTCAGATCGGACACATTCCATTAACAAATCATAATGATATTGGTATGTATTTCTTGAAGGTATTGATTTGTAGCTTTTATCCGAAATTGAGTAAAAACAATATCACATACAACTGCATTATTTTAGTTATTAGTTTAGGGAAATTAATATATAATTACTGATTTCACTAAAATAATAGAAAGATCGTAAACTATTTTTAAAAAGTAAATTTGTCTTTTTGTATGCATTATTAGGAATTTTTCCTAATAATGCATATAAAAACATATGAAAACAGTGTTTAATTTTTATTAAACACTGTTTTCATATGTTTACCGGTTGTATTGCGTATAAAGCTAATCTCACACTTTTTTTAGGTTGTGTTATCCCGCAGCGTTATATTCTTGGTGTTATGGGATTGCTTGGGGTATGTAACGCGTATACAATGAGAGTTTGCCTTAATTTAGCCATAACTCAAATGGTAAATAAGACTAAAAGCAACGGGGTGCATTTCGTCGATCCGGATGCGTGCCCGAGTGATCCTATTGTGGGGAATGTTACCGAAGTTATTTTCAGACCTGTAAGTTAAATGTTGTATTTCATTTATAAATGTTCCTTTTTCTTTTTACTGTATTTTGCCAATGTAAAAATTTATAGTATAAAATATCTATATATATCATCCTGCAAATTCTTATTAGTTTGAAGCACTTATATAAAACAATACATAATATTTTTTAAAGTTAAATGACGGAAAAATTTTCCATGATTTTTCTTATCCCTAATTATATTTTCATATGACAATATTGTAGATACATTTTTCAATCTATTGTAGATCAGGTCGTTAAGTTTTTATAAAGAAAATATGCAATTCACGTAGGTATAAATATGATTAAATAAAAAATAATTGAATTATGTGATGTAATTCTATAAGTGTTGTTAATTATGTGAGAAATTGTAGAATAAACAATACAAAATGATGAATTTCAAAATAGGTTAACAAAAAATCCCTGAATGGTATTTGAATTACTAAGCAATACATTCAATGACAGTACCACTAGGTATTTGGTTTCAATGAGCTGTTGCGGTAAGCTGAGTACTATCGTCACCTACCACCTGACACAGGTACTTACGGGACACGGATGTTTCCCTGAGTACTTGTGCAGGTTTGGACGAGAAGTAACGACCCAGTGCTACCACTGCTGTTCGGACCTGGATTCCGCCCAACATACGCTCGCACATTGCCCGGCGTGGGGCAATGAGCGGCGGGACCTGGTCCGAAGGATCGGACACGACCTCTCCCTGCCAGCAGTGGTGTCGGCAATGCTGGCAGGGTATGACAACTGGAGGGCCGTGGTCTCCTTCTGTGAAGATGTCATGTCCCAGAAGGAGGCCGCAGAGCGAGAACGGCAGAAGGCCGTTCGAAGGAGACACCAGGGTGCCGGCAACCGCCCTGGCACATCAGTCCCAGCCGACCGGTCGATCCACGACCAGTTGGCTGATGTCTTTGGGGTCGTGGCTGCTCAGGGTGGGGTCCCTGAGCAACTGGTTTAGCGGCCCTCGAGAAGTTGGCAGGGCATTGTGGCGTGCTCTGCCTAAATACAACGAGCAGTATCGGGAAGCGTATCATCTTCCCCCGAGTTTGTGCCCATCGGGCGCGGCGCGACGAGCTGTGGCGAATTGATTACAGGACCCACAGTCCCCGCCAATGCGCAGAAGTAGTCACCTTGGGGTTTTTAGTCGGTATAAGTCCGACACACCTCGGTCGCGCAACCCCCCTGTGCGGCTGAGACGGTCCTATGAGGATTTTCCCCAAGTAAAAAAAAAAAAAAAAAGCTGAGTACTATATTAACCAGAGCATATTGTTCAGGGTTAATATAAATGATGTAGGTGTATTTTCAATACGTGTTTTTAATGTATGTATAAAGTATAATTGATGGTAACAGTTTATGCAATATGCATATCTTATGTCATGCTTCCGCGTTAATTAGCAAGCTCTCATGATTATTTAAAGCGGCTCTGGCCGAGGAGTTACAGTTTAATTAAAAGTTCATGAGAAGTTAGACGCTGGAATAAGTCTAAAGTATGTCAATGTTAAAAGATCATCGTGCACTAATATCGGTTAGACGCTTTAAAAATAGCACTGTATTTGTAAAGCAATCTATGTATATACCTACCTATATAACTATGTATATACCTACAGATTGCTCCCAAGATATATTCTAATATAATGCCATTTAAAAATAAATAATATTAATTACTGTTTAAAGAACGAAAAATAAATACGAGTACGTATAAGGATTAACAATTCCGAAACAATTATAAGAAAACATTTTGAATCAGCAGTTTTCATAAATAAACTTAAGAGGTTCTAGATATTAAATAATAATATATCTGTCACGCCATAACCCTTATAGGGTGAGCAGAGGTATATTAGTGGATGTATTCACTTAACGCCTATATGTCGTTTTAGATATTATGGGAGCAAAAATATCCAAGAAATAAAAGCTTCAAAACAATATGATTGAAATCAAAAACAAAGCATTATATTCTTATCAGTTTTTTTTTATTTTATTTACATCTTCTCTCCTCTAGGTTCACAGGTCGTTAAAAAATTTCTTATTTTAAGTTATTGCTAACCTTGAAGAAAGAAATATATATCTCTTCAATGCTCCTAAAAGCGTTTTATATTTTAGCACGCGATTTTCGATTGGGACGAAAAGACGCAAGGGCTGATTTTAAGTGGTTTTTACTATGGTTATGCTGCCACACAAGTACCTGGAGGATATTTAGCTGAAAAATTTGGAGGAAAATGGACTCTTGGACTGGGTTTGCTTAGCACGGCACTATTTACATTCCTCACGCCAATTGTAACCAGAACCGGTGGCGCTATTTGGTTATTCATACTTCGAGTACTTCAAGGAATGGGCGAGGTAAATATAAATTTACATAAATTATTTATACTTCTGCGATTAAAGTGCAATCAATTATTAAAAATAAATACTGTAAAATAAGGGCGATATCATACATTTAATTTGTATAATCGCTAATTAACTTAATAACTTTTTATTAACTTATTATTTAATATCATCAAATTCAATATTACAACACTTTCTACTGATATTGATTTGAAAATTAAATGACGCAGTTCACAACTACAGTGTCAAGGATTTCAAATTACAGATAATTTTCAAAACGTATAAGATTATATTTTGTTCACATAAATCAGCTATACGAAGTAAACACGTATGTAAAATAATCACAATCACTACGTGGGCACGAGTATAGATAAATGCCGTTACGTCATGGTCACAAGTAGGTACAACTATACCTTCTTGCGCAATTTCAAGTTGCCCATGATGTAAGCAGGTAAGTTGTCCTTCTTCCTACTATCAAATTTAAATATTGAAAAGTATTTAGAAACAGATAGCTTTACCAATGGCATTGAAACTTTTACAAAGTTCTTAAATTTGTATTTTTGTAACGTTCGTTTGTAATAAGATTATCGAAAAACCGGGTAATTTTGTAAAGTGAGAATCTATATCTACATATATGTATATAAAAATGAATTGAAAAATGTGTTGCTAAGCGCATAACTCGAGAACGGCTGAATCGATTAGACTGATTTCTTTTTTGTTGAGTTTGATGAAATCTGGGGAAGGTTCTTATGGAGTAAAAAAATGTCAAAAATACGAGGAAATAGTAAAAACAACAATTTTCTTTTCCCATACAAACCACTGTCCCCAGCTGTCAAACATATGATGTCAAAACAAAACAAAGGTGCATTACGATTGTCTTTGGTATGCCTTCAAGTTGATTAGAGGTTGCATGTCATTAATGAAAATTATAATTTATATGCTAATTATCAAACAATAAATAACGTGTCTTATAAAGCATTATAATAAAAATATAATTACTTTAGATATGACTTGAGTCTTTCAATGCAATTTTATTTCTATTAGACTGCGAAAGGCCAATAACTTTTGGCAGAATGAAATCTGACGAGGCAGTTATTAGCATAAAAAAAAACAATGTAACTATGTTTTAGAGAAATAGGGCAGAATAAGGTCTGCTGGGACAGCTAGTGGAAGAATAAAAATGGGTTATTTTGAAAATCAGTTATTTCTATTTGATACCGTAGTAAAACAGTACTATTTTTAGGATTTAGAAAACTGAACACAATTGTTCAATTTCAGGGTCCAACAATGCCAGCTCTAATGATTATGTTAGCAAGATGGGTGCCTCCACACGAGAGATCTTTCCAAGGAGCTTTGGTTTTTGGCGGCGCTCAAATTGGCAATATATTTGGTTCTTTCATGTCCGGTATACTGCTCGCAGATGGAAGGGATTGGTCTTATGTGTTCTATTTCTTTGGAGGTTTTGGTATTTTGTGGTTTTTACTTTGGGTGAGTAATAATTCAATTGGATGTCCTTGTGTTTCCTTGTATAATATTTATAAAATTATGTTGTTAAAATATTGCAAAGTATAACCGTTTTAGAAACGTCATACTGGAATTACTAATTAGTATTAGTAATTCCAGTATGACGTTGAATTTTACGTGAACCATAGTTGGTTCACGTAAAATTATATAAATATTGTTTAAAACAATTATCAATTTTATATACTGCTTCCTATAATCTATTCTATTCTAAAACTTTCATTGTTCCGGAATTTCATATCAGAAGGGTTTAATTTTGTTGCGATTTTGTAAATTAATTTACAATACAAATTTTTAGAGTCTTCTTTGCTACAGCACTCCAAACTCCCATCCCTACATTTCTAAAAAGGAGCTCACTTACTTGAATAATAATGTTACAACGGCTGAAGCCGCCAGTGTCAAAGACCCAGTACCTTGGAAAGGGATTTTACGATCTGCCCCTGTTTGGGCCTTAGTGTGTGCTGCTGTAAGTATAATTAATCTTTTTATTTAATATTCTTTTATTCTATCATATCATTTTACATATTTATAAGGAATCGGTAGGTAATTAGATGCAATAAATTTATTTATTATGTTTATGTATGAAATATCATTGAATAGAATATAACATGCAACAGTTTGTTTTAAAATAAACACATGACTCATCGATTTGGAAGTACCCATCTGTCGCAATAAGTCCTTACTTATTTAAATGAACTCAATTACGAATTGTATACCAACGTATAATAATTTCGTAATCATGTTTGTTTTAAAAGCTTTTGTATTGTTGATTTTATATGTTTAGATTGAGTCTTATAAATGAGTTATGAATCTTTTCTTTGTATGTAAATGAGTTGTTTGGTTCAACTTTATGTCGGTAACCAATTGCGTATTTGGGATACGGGTGATAATCAAGCTCTAAATATATCATAGCGAGTACTTCATTTGACATAGTAGCTACATTTGATGTATAAAAATAAATATCTGGTCGTCAAAATGAAATACAACGTATTTTTTTATATATGCTTACAAACAACAATATTACCACTGTTCAAGGGCATAATGAGGGATTGTAAGTATAACAAATAATTGGATACATTAAGAGCGACCTTGAAAAGTGTGTTCGTCTTCAAATAGCGCTCCATAGATTCCATTTGTTTCTTTTTATTCTACTATTGTTGTGTCTAAAACTTTTTTAAATCTTCATTTTATATATTTCATGGTCTAATCTACGATAGATATAGTGATAACCATCAGTATTTGATTGATGGCTTGTCGACGATAGTTTTTATGGAATCGATTGCTGTAACTAACTAATTTCCGGCTTTTCTTATCTTGTTATTAAATATAGTATGCAGTTTGTATTATATAAGATTAAATGTATAGTAGCTTCATATTTCAAGATTCTATTGTAGACTAAAATTAGATCCCTTGTGATATTATTCTTCAGTATCTAAATTCTTGTAAATTTAATGCAGTAATATATTAAATATCTTACTCTAAATTCGATATCTATTATATTAAATTTAATGTCCTTAAAATGAGCAATTATTATTTGCTCTGCGTCCTGGAGCATTTGTTCTATTATGAGCAAATCACCTAGCAAATATTTTTTCTATATTTATATATTAGCGATTATAACATTTTTAGCATAATCATATAGCAGTATGTAGTATGTAGCATAGTAGGGTATTCCTACTAAGTCTATTTACTCTATATAGTTATTTATATTAAGCTCTATATAATGTAATGTAGTTAGTTATATTATAAAGTCTACGAACATTAGATAAACAATATCAGGTTAAACCGCAAACTATCGTGGACACGGTATAAACCACAAACAAGCTAGTTTACAGAAGTAGAAGCTACATAACTGTAGTGGAGAATAATACAAATACCTTACTCTAATATTATTGTCGTAGTTTCTGTTGAAATTCATTGCAAACTTGGTAATAAGTCACTGAAGGTTGTTATAGCAATACTGATAAAACTTGTAAATAATTTAATGTGTCATAAATCAAGTAAAAGCATGAATGAATATGTTCTTTAGTTTCCGGGAAGTACTTGTAGTAAGATGTACTTACTTATTTTGCATTTTTTTAATTGACTGTTATACTAAAACACAGTACTGTAGAGGCGAGGATTTGTGTGACTGATGTTATGGAGTTCTTCCAATTTCAATCAAACTCTTGTTATCACTTTAAATTATATATTTAGTAAACTATTAATACATTTACATAATATTTTTCGTTATTTGTCATTTTAATTTACATATTATAATTATTTTTCAAAATTCAAGATATAATCTCTAGAATAATGAAATCCTCGCTCAATTTCGAATGCAAACGATCTTACTTTTTTCCAATTTTTTCTTACAAAATATGTTATTTTTTATTAAACAGCCAACATTATAACTATGTCATAGATATATAACCTAATTTTATACACTCCTTACATACAATCACTACAGTACTGTGTAACTCATTAGTTGATCTACTCAACGATAATATATCAGGGGGTGGAAGGTTATTTGGTTTAAGCTACATTTATTGGTGATATAGAATCGGTAAGAAACGTAGATTCCAAATATACCTATATAATCTATATAACCTGGTTATATATATATATATATATATTCTATATCATCAAAAAATATCGCTTAAACCAAATAACCTTTGACCTCTCGATATAATAATAGAGTAGCTTTTAAATTTGTCCATATCTAAATTAACTTAATTCTGTCTTTACCAGGTTGGGCACGATTGGGGATACTACACAATGGTCACAGACTTGCCAAAGTATTCGCATGATGTACTTAAGTTCAATATTGCAACAACTGGTACCCTCACTGCCATGCCATACGTTGCCATGTGGATCTCTTCATTCTTATTTGGACTTGTTTGTGATATTTGTATTAAGAAGAATTGGCATACAATTAAGACTGGAAGAATTATTCACACTACTATTGGTAACGGATATTTCATACACTTATTTATGGACAAAATGAAGTTCTTATAACATATTAATTGGATATACAAATTTTTCCTCGAACCTTTGTTATATAATTTAAGTTCTATTCTTAAAAATATTTTATTTCTGTAATTTGAAATATTTTACTAAGAATGCGAAAACTTTACTACATATAGATTAAAAAACAAGAGCTATGTTACAACTTTTTTAAAAAAACTTCATATTCTGAATAAATAACGCTGTAAATAAAAATTTAAAGGGTACATAAAAGATATGAGTAAAATAAAAATACATACATAATTTTTCATTGTTTCCGTGGAAAAAATATTACGAGTACTTTGTTTTAATATAGCAATTTGAAATTCAAAACCGGAAAAAGGGATTTGTTAAAGTCAGTCTTGACTAATGAAGTAATACGATACCGTAATTATAATAAGCAATTAATTCTACACTGTAGAATCAAGAGTTGATTGAATTGCACATACGCTTCTACGAACCTATGAAATATATATGCAATTTAAATCAGTAGATTGTACTGGCTTGGTAGTTAAAGTTTCAAATGATGTAATGATTTTAGCTGCAACTGGTCCCGCTATTTGTATTATCTTGGCTTCATATGCTGGATGTGATAGAACAGCAGCTATGGTCTACTTTATTCTTTCAATGGCTTTGATGGGAGGATTTTACAGTGGAATGAAGGTTGGTATACAAAATACGATACTTTATTTAGATGCACCATCGATCTGCTTACTCCGTAAATATGTTTCTTCTTAAATACTAAAATAATTATATAATATCGAGGGGTGATAGGCTATTTGGCTTAAGCCACATTTTTCGGTGATATAGTAATATAAATATATATATATATATATATATATATATTTGGAATCGGTAAAAAACGCTGATTCAAAAAAATATATGTATATTACTATATCACCAAAATATGTCACTTAAACCTAATAGCCTTTCACCTCTCGATATAATATACTTATATGAAACTATGATCCTGATGATACGCTGTATATTTCAATAGTACAAAATTCAATAATATGTATTCTGGGATCCTAATGGGTTTTTTATTATTACTCAGGTGAATGCTTTAGATTTATCACCAAACTATGCGGGATCACTGACATCTCTCGTCAACACAACATCAACCTTTGCTGGAATCATCACACCCTACCTCATTGGATTGTTGACACCTGATGTAAGTTCCGCTTTGAATAATTCATTTATAATATCAAAAATTGCGTATTATTTATTGAAATAAACAACCGTGAATGATGGTTACCATAAGACGAAACGTAGAGTAAAAAACAACTAAGGCTGGGATTTATAGACGAAATTGTATGTTTGCTTAGACTTTACTAAAAAATTACAATTTATATTACTTAATGAATGTTAAAGGATTTGGTAAGTTGCCGGTTTTGTCAACACGGACTTGGCTCTGCGAGTACTATGTTCCTATTATATATTCAGTTTTTTGTCAAAAGGAATTAAGTTTTTGAGAATTTTGCTAAGCAAAATCGAAATATCGTCTATAAACCTTAGCCTTAGAGTAATTGTAAAAAGATTTATATTATGTATTTTACAATATTGCCTGGAAATGACATGATCAAATATAAGAAGTATCTTCCTCATTAACAATATTTGCAAAAAAAATTATATATTCTGGAAAACAAAAGAGCGTATTATCAAAGAAGGATAATGATGACGACTATAAAAGATACGAAATAATAAATGATTCACCTTTTAATTCGGAATGCAAACAGCGGAGTGGAATACACTCCTGACTGCCCACATTTCCACTGATCTACCTATAATTTAGCAATCTCTAAAATAAAAGTACATAGGCATTTATTAACACAGTCCGTTCAACCTCGACCTCATCTTCACCATCCACCAAGTGTGATTGAGGGCAAGAGTTTTCCTCTAAACAACAAAAATAGCTTAAAACATTTTAAATTAATGATTCAATATAATCCATTTTGTACTAGACTAAATGCAATTATAATATATAGAAGTTGATCCATATGACCAAGATCCGCTGCGTCAGATAGGATGCTATTAACACCACAGTATTGAATTACGAGCTCGGTGCAGCGCTTGTTGATTAGTTTCTAACGCAATTTCTGATCCTTCTCTGAAGCGTTTGTTTTTTATATATAAATAACACCTCTATGATTTAATTTATGTATTCAACTAAAATAATTTTGCATTATATTACTAAAAATATTATTAACTTCGTAATTTTTAATTTGCCTTTTTTTTAGAACAATGAATTTGTAGTTAAATTATTATAATTATTTTAATTTTGTAATAATATTATTTACATCAATAAAAAATGCTTTTCATAACACTCGTTCGTAATGTTTGTATTATTATATCACTTTTAGGCTCATAAGTATCAAAATTATGTATTAGAGCTAAAAGTGCGATAAAGTGATACGCCGATTAAGTTAAGTTTGTACCTCACTGCAATGTATTATGTATGTAGATGAAGCGTTCTTAATTTAACCGGTCTCTACATTTTTCTTTTTAATTTCAATAAAGAGGTTTTTAATACCTATCGTGTGCACCTTTGTATTGTTGACGTGACGAGTGACACCAAATTATACCGAGTGTATTAAAAAAGAATTTTGAAGTATAAAGAAATCAAGCGACAAAAATAAAGGCATTAATATGTTCTTAAATAGAGTAACATGAAATTTCAGTGATCTGTATAGAGTTGACGCATTGTGATACACTGATTTTAATTACATTGTTTCGTAATTGTTTCTATAAATATTACACGATAGAACAAAATAAGCTTCCAAAATAAAATAAAAAATGAAAGTGATGCTTCACTTTCATCCGCGCATTGTGCATTAGATTACCATTCCACGTATTTCTTAAATTTATAGTAATTTTATAATCGTCAAAGCAAATTTGTGTTATTATGATGTGTGTATGTGTAAGTTTTAACTATGATTATTAAAAACATCGACTTCAAATTGTGTAGAAGAGCAATATATAGGTTTAACTCTCTTTAAATATTTCAATTAGATACGAAACAAGAGTTGCGACTAAACTATGAGAATTGTACTGTCAATATTTTTTTTCTATTATATTATTTTAACTTAATTATATAAAATAAGAAACATTTTTTCTTGCTAGTGTGCCTTTTGTTCATTACTGTCTTGGTTTTCCATGGCACCCGCCCTGCGGTTCGCGGATAATTTCACCTAGTCTGGAATAATCTACTTTTCATACTTGTATCATAATATAATATTACGTAATGGATTTTATATTTGGTAATAATCTCTAAACAATTTGTTAACGAAATTAAATCTTTGTGGCAAGTTTACCACGTACAATTCTTCTAATAAATTATAGCTATTAATTTCAACTATGACTTATACTCGAAATCCGATTATGAAGTTTACATATACAAAGAAGTAGTTCTGAGGTACATTACCTTTCTATTGATTTAAGTTTTATATTTTTCTTTTTATAGCAAATATCCAAAAAAGGATTCAGTTACAAATATAACATACAAGATATAAAATTAAATTAATTAATCCATGCCACTTCTTAGAAATATTGTATTTCTTTTTAATTGGTCTATTTTTTTAATAGTTTATGACCGATGGTCGTGTGTGTGGTTGTAGAAAGACACGGATTTTGGCGTTTTACTGTTTATTTGCACTTTAAGGCAACCTGAACTGCGACAGACACGCACGTACTCTAGCCTCGAGTCTCGGTAGTCGACTAATTTAGCTAGAGCATCCATTGCGCGCGCGCACCCCTTACCCCGCAAGTCTCGTATCACCCTAACGACCCTTAGGGTGCGTAATACAATTACGTATCGGGCAGAATCTACATGCTATAAGTTACATTATATCACAATCTCTGAATAAAGCAAATATTATATTTTATAATAATAATATGTATGTATGTATGGTTTATCATTGAATAAATAAAATTAAATTTGTTTTTGTATGATTTCAGTCAACATTAGCGCAGTGGCGTGTCGCGTTTTGGGTGTGTTTCGTGGTGTTAGTAGGCACCAACGTGGTGTACTGCATATGGGCAGACGGCAAACAGCAATGGTGGGATGACGTACGTCAGTATGGATACCCGCCAGGATGGAAACACGGACCTCTTATCCGCGAAGATCCGGCTAAACCTGAATCCGTCAGACTTTCCGATCAGAAAACCGGATGATATTATATAGTTTTGGTTTTACGTTTCACTTGCAGTAAGATAGTTACATTAGGGATATGATTCATAAAATAGTTATAGAGACGAGATTAACAATAATAATTAATAATAATATATCGTTACGTTAAATCGCTGACAGGGTAAATAAGATGAATAATATAATTATAAGGTTTCAGACTTATAATATACATAGATGGGCAAATTGTAATCAGATTAATGAAAATGATTAACGATTACATTTAACGTTTTTAACCATTAATATGACTGCATTTTGCTCATTTATGTTTTAAACATTACAATATCCCAGATTGTATACACATTTATGATTTCTTAATGTTATAAATGGGTTTAATCATGATTACAGAGCAAGAAAATTAAATTTACGACTACATTTTGTAATCGTTAACAATTAATCAGATTACATTTTGCCCATCTCTGATAATATACCTTATTATATTCTTGGTTTGAAAATGTAAAATACTAATTATAGAAGAAAAATAAAGAAAATTCTAGAATGATTAAAAAAATAGCAATATAATAGGACGACCTTATTTTTATATCCCAAGGTTGGATCAAAAGATGTTTTCAACCATTTTTGAAAAATGTATGGTTGAAAGTGCCTGATTAGATCGTAAGTTACAAGGGAACATGAATTAAAAGTTTGTCATAATAATTTATTTCAGACAACTACAAAACTATTACATTTTTATTGCGGGACTTAGCTATTTCCGTAAAGGGGTTTAATTATATCACTAGTATAACTATGTTACTGCGACATATCTACCAGTGTAACTAGTCAATGAACGGAATATAATATTTTAGTACAAGTGGAAAGTGCCTTATTCGTGTTTTGACATTGGTATATTGTGAATGTAGATTTTTATTTAGTTTTAAAATGTTTGTAGAATGTTCAGTGAGCCTGAAAATAATCTTTATTTGTTGTTCTAAACTTTTCGAAATATTAAAAATGTTTATGACCCCTCAGATGTTGTTTTATTTGTCTCTTCAATAAATCTGTTCAAACAACTTCACTATTACACGTATTATTATTATTTTAAAATATTGTTTCCTACCAGTGTATTCTATGTAACACAAGAATGGATATATTTTAAGGCTGGTTTTCCTGTCACGCTGACGGTCGGCGCGTAGCTTGTCGGCGCTGATGAGTCGTTTTCGTATCGCGCTGATGACCGTGAAGTACAGTCGCAAATAATGTCTATGGCAGTGGAAATCGTTAGCAAAGAAAACGTCTGCAAAAAAGAAATACATGTTCATCCATTGATCGATCAGAGAATCTTCGCAGGGGAATTCTATATATTATACGGCCAGTTTAGAGACGACGGCAAAAAGTTTTTCAACTATTTCCGTGTGTCATCAAGAAGTTTTGATGAATTACTAGCAAAGCTACAAAATAGATTTGTCTATTGCAGATTACGTAATGTTCCTCTACAGCCGATTGAGCGCTTGATGGTTACTTTAAAGTAAGAAAAAATAAGTACACAAAAATATTATGTAATTATTTATTGTAAGAAACAAAATTAAATAAATTAAGCTAAGACGACGATGTCATCCCAGGCTTTGTTACGTCCCATAAACCTTTCTTTTATTTCATTTCTTCAATTACTCGACCAGTATTTATTTCACGATTGTCCATGACTGTATTTGTCGATACATACCTTCAGCGCGACACGAAAACGCTCAATGAGTGTGGAGGCGCGTCAGCGCCTGTCCGTCAGCGGCGCCGACGCGCGGCGCGTACGGCCGCGTATAGCTCAGCGCGACTCAAAAACGCTACATACAACTACATACAAATTGATCCATCAGCGCCGACCGTCAGCGTGACATGAAAACCAGCCTCAAGCGGAATCGGTAAATACACACCGTAGTTATGCCGGCTTGCGTAAATATCTCTTCATACCTCATCTATAGAAAACAACATTATGAAAAGACATGTTATGTGCTACTGTGAATATTGTTTTTTAAAATATAACACAGGTAAATATCTTCTTAATTTACATAGATTTAGCAATATCTATATAGATTCTATAAATTACCTATAGTTTCATAAATGAAAGGTGAGAGTAGAATTTGATTAAATAATTTTCACAACATTTACCCAGATAAAAAGCATTCAATGCAAGTAATATTTCTCTCCAGTTGTATTGGTTTTAAATTTTGAAGAGCAATAAAATATTGTAGAATAAATTAACGTAAAAGTTATTGTCTAATAAAGAATATAGATAGAATCGTGTTTAACAATCCCAATGAAACACAAAATACCCACCAAAATGTATGTATGCATCACTCGGGCCTTGGATTTTAAAACATAATGCTCTAATTTGATATGTGAGATATTAAATGACAAGTGTCTGTCTTCTTTTTGGTTTTATATTTAATTTTTCGTAGTGGAGCGCAAAATGCTCAGTCTTTATATTTTTATAAGTCAATGGCAAATAAAAACTATAAAAAATTGTATACACATAATATAGAATGATTGGAAGTGACTAGATTAAGTAAAGGTATTAAGTTGACGCTTCAATAGAAGAACGTTTGCCGAGATAATGCCGTTTGATCAGTTTAGGTCGGCCTTAACTGTATCGAAAAGCCGTCAGTAGCCCTGTGATTAAAGCACGATAGTGAAGAAACTTCGTCGAGAAATGGTATTTAATGTTCCGGTGCTCGACATTGACAAGTTTTCGATAACACTGTTTGGCTTTTATCGGGGTATATAGATGCTTATATTATAAGACAAATACGCAGGCTTATACAGTAATTCAGTTGATATAATCTTATTTGTTCAGATTGAACTTTAAGCAAATATTGATAAATATGTTTGCTTGCAAATACGAGAAATAAGACAAAATTAGTCTCCATTAATATCAAACTTCAGTGCTTCAAACCTCGGGTACACCGAAGGTTTAATAACTTTTCTAGCTTCATTAATGACATTTATCTATGCTATTTTTCCTACATGTTAAGTATATTAACTTAAAAACAAAGTCCAAATTGTGTGCAAAATACAAAATTTATTTGGTAGTATTTAGTTATATTTATAATTTTTACGTATGATGGAGATTTGTTTTTGTTTGATATTTATCGAGACATTTAAGCTCAGAATAAAAAAGAAACTATCTTTTCTTTATTAATCTTCAACACACATTCATTGGGCTGTTAATTTTGTTTCTTTGTTGTTGTTTTTTCCCCACTTTTATGAAATATTTTGATCCGTAAAAATCAATTACTTTTTTTATAGTGTCTTTATATATATGCCCTTGTTTTTATATTTATTTATAGGGCTTTCACCCAAAACTGAAGTGTATTTTAAGCTTTAATAAAACGCTGTTTAATTGAAGCGGTTTCATTGGACTCAATGAAGATTTAATTTGCTCGTGGAAGCCACCCTTAGTGCATATTTGTATTCATGGTAAAGTGGAGCGATGATTTATTAAAGGAAGATGGCTCGATGATACTCATTAGGAGAGATCGATACTAAGCGCCATCTTAAAGGATGCTAGTGATGTTGGTAATATTATAAACTTACGCAGTTGATTCGTTTCATTTCGTTTATGGTTATACAGTTTAAATTATCTTTTTGTATTGTGTCTATGAATGTATGTATATTACTATTCTTTTTTTTAATTTTACTACGGTATTATTCACTTAGTGTAAACCAGCTTTATATGTTAATTATTATAATTGTGAGACACATTTATATGGTTTATTTTGTGTACCAAGGTTCTTTTATTTTCTTACTCATTGTCACCCAGGTTGAAGTACTTATTTATGTAAAATAAAATAAAATTGCAAATTATTATGATTTTGGAATTATCGGTCACAGTAAAGAAATGAAACTATATAACCTTGGAAATGGGGAAGGAAGCATACCTACATAGTTCCGTCTGCCGTAGTAGAAAATAAGTAGGTTAATGAAATAACAACAACCACGTTTCCATCTTTGAACTAACAAAAATAAGAACGCAATTTTATTTAAGAAATCCAGGAAAAAAATCTATTAAAGTGAGTTATTATTATATTAATTATGTGTCATTTTGTTATTGTTGTTTTCTGTGTGTTCAATTACGTTTAGCTCGATTTTATCTTGTTAAATATTTTTGTGAAAGCTTTGGTGGTTTGTTTGTCGTCTTCAAAAAAAAAATTGTATATGTTGCTGTTTGTTTTTCTACATAAATAAAAATAAAATAAATAAACCCAATAGTGAGTTAATTAGACTAATAGGTACACATTGGCAATATTTTTAAGTCTAGGAGTAACACGCGCCTATTAAAATAAAATAGCAAAAACTTCTCAGATTTTGAAATAGATACGAAAATTTCTATTTTTCAATGCAATAAATAAAGTGTTCGTACGAGCTTATTTTATTTAGTAATGATTAACTACATTGTTTTCATTGTTCATTAAAAAAAAAAGCAGGCCCTACGAACAGGAATTATTCTTTTATTTATTAATTTCTGTTATTTTTATTTATTGGAACTTCAGTTCTTATATAATATATTCACAATTATCAATAACCGTAAAAATCTTGGGTTAAGATTTACAAACGCTTCTTTAATTTTACTTAGGCTGTGATTTATAGAGGCTAGTTTTACATTGCATAGACATTGCCAAAGCATTACAATTTATATTACTCAGTTAATGTAAATGTATATGATAAGTCACTCATGTTGTCAACTTAGATTTGACTCTGCGAATACTTAGGCAAGACTCAAATTCCTATTATACATTCCGTTTTTTGTCAAGAAGAATTAATTTTGATGAGCGCTTTACTAAGCTAATTCAAAGTAACGTATACAATTCTCAGCCTTAGACTTTTCTTAGGAAATAAATTCAGAATTGACATAGAACTGTACACAAGTACAGACTAGGATTTTGATTAAAGCCTAAGTATTCACAGAGCTAAGTCTATGTAGAGAAAAGTCGTAATTATTATTGCATATTTTGATATTAATTAAATAATACAGTTTGTAATGTTTGAGTATAGTCAAAGCAAAGTCAAAACGGCGGCTATAAATCTCTGCCTTAGACAAATAATTTATTAAAATAGATGATGAAATGTTGTATAACCGAAAATAGTGGTAGTATACTTCTGTTGGTTGAACAAATATTTTTTCAGATAATACAAAATGTGTATATACAAAGGAATTACAATTATTTACATGTCACTGTTGTAGTTAAGTATGTAATTACTATGTTATTGGTATTACCTAGTCTTTTTTACAAACGCCTCATTTTTTTAAATCATTTACAGGAGGCCTCTTGACCTCTATCACACGTAGTGGAAGGTGAAGATGAGTGACGATATACCGCGAGCGCCCAATAAATGCTTATTCATTCTTCTTTTAAAAGCTCCCAAGTCACAAAAACGTGGAAATATGGTCGCTGGTAGCATGTTCCACTCTTTAGCTTTTCGCGTGATTAATATAAAGCTAATCCTTTTGTGGGAATCTATGGAACATCCACCACATTACGGAGGGTATCTGACCCAGCGTCTAATGGTTTTATACTGAAATGGGGCTAGGTTAAGTTCCCATCTTTTGTATTGAAATATTATTTATTTATACATTCACTAATATACTTATTACTGCTTGATTACCATTATTACTTTCGCATAAAAAATTCTTAACTGAAAATTATACTCACTGAAATCATAATAAAGTAGAGAATGAATAAAAATAAACCATAGAATTTGTTTCTGAAAATTTTTATTTTATTTTTTATTTATACTTCGGATATTTTTTTTGTATCCCGATGACAATCCTGCGTAGGACCGTCATGGACGCTGTGAGGGCAGCGACCTTGGTGTGTCAGACTCCTACTGACTAAAAACCTCCGGGGTGTCCCTCGAATTGCTCTACCGGGGCCTGGAAAAATAAAACATCAAGACGCCCGGTGAGCAAAAAAGCCTCGTTGAGGCTACCTTTCTTGGAGGGGTGGGAGTAAAGAGCCCATTCCTTCTTTAATCACCCTCTCATCCGGGTAGCAGACTCCCTCAAGACTACTGCCCGGTTATTGTCACCGTGGGATTTCGCGATCGCTGTGGAATGGCTTTGGAACTTCGAAATGGCGTGTCATTAACTAAGTTTGTCTCAGGTGTATACAAAAGTCTTTGCTGTGGCGTAATATTTGTTAGAAATACAATATATAAGATTATTATTTGCGAGCAATTATCACACTGTTATCATGATTGTCGTATAATTCATGGCAACAAATTCAGTGCTGTTTGTGATTACAATTTGATATTTAAGAAACATCTACAATTACTGCGCAGGTATTGTTTTACTATTTGATACTCAACTTAATTATTCTAAAAATTTTTTTAAACATGGCTGCTTTCATTTTAACTCACAATACTAATTTTAGACAGCAATATAAACATTTTATTTAATGGCGAATAACTAATCTCAGTATTTCACGTTTTGTAACTTTTAATAGAATCAACATCGGGAAGTTGAATACAAGTTTTTCCATTTACTTGTATTTAATTATTCTTTTAGTTTACGCAATTTCGACAGTTTTAAAACCTTTGTAATATTATTTCCCATTGCAATTTTACAAATCTGAGATATAGTACTGTCTGTATATTAGAATATCAAAGACGTTCTTAAAAAAACTATAAAATAAAATAAAAAAAGATTTTAAATCGAAACTAATACAGTAAACATTAATGTGTCGATCCCTAAAAATATTAGAGTTTTTATTAAATCGCCGGGTGCCGAGGAGGATGGCTCGGCCTTGCGCTTGGCACTCGGCAGACGGGAGAAGGAACACCCCGGGGGTTTTAGCCGGTGCAAGTCCGACACACCAGGGGGCGGCCCTCACCGCCTCCTGAAAGTCCGCTAGGGATTTACCCCGGGTTACCAAAAAAAAGGGTTTTTATTTAAATATTTATAAATTGTAAGAAATAAATTTTAATGATAATTTCAATCGACATTAGAAAATAATATTTATCACAGGTACAGTAAGTACCATGGCAGATTCAGAAAAACAAGTACAAGAGTTAAAACCTCTTAACAGCAATACACAGGAGAGAAAAAGGAAGGACACAGCGTTAATACGTAGTTTACGGCATTGTAAGTATCTTTACTAAATACACAAATAGTAAATTTGTAGTTGCTAAGTAGATTTTTATTATATTTTTTTTTATTCTGACATGACACAGTGACTCCACCATACCTGATGGTAAGCATAGTGCAGTGCGAAAACGCCAACGACTATCGATAAGTAAGAAAAACCCAACGGAAGTCACAGCGATTATGCTGGCCTGCACATATATCTCTTCACTCTACGTTTAAAGAATCCCATATCAAAGGATGGTGGGAACACGCTCGCCGGAAGTCCATCCCACAGTCCTACGACACGTCAAAAGAAGGAGTTCTTAGTCATACCCGGGAGAAGAGAACTTCTTAGTCCTAGCCGGGATATGAGATACCGTATAGCTGTGTCTCCGCAATAGATATATTTTTTTAAGCCTTATATTTTGAAATTCAGTCTAGATGGTATATAAAAAGACATGAATACGGAAAAAATTAAATGGGAAATTATTTTGATAATAATTGTTTGGTTTTGTACGTCAATCCTTAAAACTCAATATCGGTTACAGTCACTTTAAACCATCTCCCTCATTGAATGCAGTAGGTATATAGTTTAGTGGCAATACGAAATAGATATTTTGTTGCTACTAATTTGATAAGTTTCATACTTTGGACACATACATGCTTCTCAAACACAAAAACTGTGTCCGTTTACATAATGTTATAAGGTTGATTTATAACACATGATAGCGGGCAGAAGACTGGAGGCAGTCTGCTGCCCGGATTAATGGGAAGCGGGGCAGTGTCTCGAGCGACGCCTGAGAGAGAGGGTTTGGAGGCATGGGGTCTTTATTCTCACCCCTTCTAGTGAGTTAGCCTCAACAAGGATTTTCGCTCCCCGGGCTTATGGATAAACTTAGATTTCCAGACCCGGGTGGAGTGATTAGAAGGACACCCCGGGGGTTTTTGATCAGAAGGAGTCTGACACAACGGGGTCGCTGCCCTCTCTAATGTTCCGATTGAAGAAATCGCCCAGGTTACAAAAAAAAAAACGCATATACTATAATAGTAATATTGAATCTATTTAACGAAACGTAAACTCAGTTGAGGAGAGGATACGAGATTTGTTTGTAATGATAACTTAGTATTACCTATTAACACATTATTTGAACTTACTGTAATTTATGTAGTGATCTACGTATTGATTTACGCTTGCAAACCATGTTCTTTGCCTTCAGGATGCTTATAAAGATATCCTATCACCTTATTTCAGATTGTTTTATACCTCAGCGGTATGTTCTCGGATTCATGGGATTGTTTGGCATGTGCAATGCATATACCATGAGGGCTACCCTAAATTTAGCAATTATTAATATGGTAAAGAGAACAAATATCGGAGGAGAAAATTTTGTAGATCCTAATGCATGTCCAAGTGATGAAATTATTACTAATATTACTAGATTCGTATCCAGTAAATCTGTAAGTCGCTTTTAAATAGTTTTAGTAATTAAAGAAATGATCAAATAGAAGTACTTATTAACCTTTAGCCCTAAACTTTAGTCACTACTGTATCCGTGATTCTTTCGTTGGATTTTGTACATTTAATATCTGTTATATACATTTAAAAATTATTGATTTACAATATGGACTTTGATACTATAAACAAGTCGCCATATTTGATAAATAATTTGATTAGTAAAACCAACTGGTGGTTTTATAAATTGTTTCAAAAATGAAAGGAAAGAGGAGATTCTAAAACACAGTTTCCGGTTTTCCAATGGCTTTTTTATAAGTTATTATAAGAATTTTTATGATACAAACTAAATCGCCTTTAAACGTATTTTGTTTTTATTTAATTGTCACGCAATAAAATTAATTATTTCAGTATGATTTGTACGATTGGGATGAAAAAACTCAAGGATTTATTCTGAGTGGGTTTTATTATGGATATGCAGTTACTCAATTGCCAGGTGGATATTTAGCTGAGAAGTTGGGTGGCAAGTGGACTCTTGGGCTCGGATTGTTAAGCACTGCGATATTCACTTTACTGACGCCCTTGGTTACAAAAATTGGCGGTGCAACATGGTTGTTTATATTCAGAATACTACAAGGAATGGGTGAGGTACATGCAAAATAAAATGTAACAGAAAGTTAGAAAGGCAACGATTTAAAAAAACACATTTATACACAAACTATGATAAATAGTTTTAAAAATGTCTTAGATTTTGGTATTTCGTTAGGCTCAGATTTCTAGACGCTATTTCGACTTTGCTTAACAAAAAAAATTTCTAAAAATATGGAATTCATTTTGACAAAAAACTGAATATATATTAGGAACTTGAGTATAGCCATAGTATTAGCAGAGCTAAGTCCATGTTGACACAATCGGTGACTTACCAAATCCTTTGACATTCATTGAGTAATATAAATTGTAATGTTTTAATAAAGTCTAAGCAAACTTAAAGTTACGCCTATAATTGTCAGCCTATTTGGAAATGCTATAAGTGAAAAGCGTAGGATCATTTCTAGAATATAGTAAACTATAGCTTGATATTATATCTTGTTATTATAATAGTACTAGTGAATATATAGGCATGTTTAAATTATTCTGCTGTGTGTATTATTCATCCAAGATATGATTGCCAACCTGAGTCAAATTCACAGAAATGCATTTCTGCCGAACTGTAACGTTGGAGTCAAGAGAAAGTCAAAAATCTAGATCATTCAAAACATTTTGTTTTATAGGGTCCAACAATGCCCGGTCTAACAGTCCTATTGGCTCGATGGGTTCCGCCCCAAGAACGTTCTACTCTGTGCGCGCTGGTTTTCGGCGGTGCCCAAATAGGAAACATAATGGGTTCCTTTGTGTCTGGATTACTTTTATCTGACGGACAGAACTGGGCTAATGTGTTTTACGTTTTCGGTGGATGTGGGGTTGTGTGGTTTATGTTTTGGGTACGTATTAAAATATTTTATTTTAATACAAATCTGTGTATTTATGGAGGTGGGTAAAAAAGATCAAGGTAGAAGTAAATGAGAAAAAAAAAATGTTAATCGATATCGACAGCTGGTTAGTTATATGTTATTATATAATTTTATGTTATTATATATTTTAATATTGATAAATATTAAAATAAATATGGGAAACAATTTACGTACATATGAATAATATAAAAGTACAATTTAAATAAAAATGTAGAAAAGAGTTTGTGTAGGAAAGTAGCCTATAGATTAATTTGTTATTCCATCAATTTTATGGTAGTATTGCCCGAATTGGGAGAAACAGTATCTAGTAGGCTAAGTTCCAAAGTGCACAACAAAAATCTATTAGTGAACCGTATCATTAATTCCTATTTTTTTGTATCCTGGGGGAAAATCCTGCATAGGACTAATCAGGGCCACCGTGAGGGCAGCAAACCCGGCGTGTCAGACTAAAAACCCCGGTATATCCCTCTAATCGCTCCACCCGAGCCTAGGAAACCAAAATTCATCCAGACGTCCTGGGAATTATTTATTACCCTGGGATTGTGAGGTATTAAAGTGTTGTGACTACTAATGACGAAAGACATCAGTTTGAAATGGCACTGGAGACACCAGAGTCATCTGTGTTCAACATACATACGTTGGATGCAAGAAAAATTTTTTTTTTCGAAAATTAATTACAAATGATTTTTACTTTTCAGATTTTCTTATGTTACAGTACTCCGAATACTCATCCTTTTATATCGGATCGAGAATTAAAATTTTTGAACGAAAATGTGACGATGGCTGAGGTAACAAACGTCGCGGATCCGGTGCCTTGGAAAGCAATTGTTCGATCACCTCCCGTGTGGGCTTTAGTTTTTGCTGCTGTAAGTTTAAAACTATTTATTTGTTATTTCTTTAAATGTTATAAGAGGAATAAAAAAGGAATTTACTGTGGTATTTTATATAAATAAACAAAATACATATAGCAATTATATTTATTTTATTATATTGTAAACAAAGCCAAAGCCTTGATGGTGATAAAAATTAAGATAACTTGAGATAATTGTCTACTATTTTCCTTTAAATCATTTGTAAAGAGATAGTGTCATTGTTTTCCATTTGTGTATGATTTTCTCTCATAATATAAGAATTTTATCTTTAAATATACAAAATGTAATATATTTGCATTTTAGACTAAATAATTAATTTAGACTCATGATTGTGGTGGCCTATGGTGGTAGGTTCGAATCTCGGCATTTACCTGGATAAGCCCAGAGGCTTTTCCAGACTACGTATATGTTTAGGCACTATATGCTCGCCGGTTAAGGAAAAGCACTTTAAGGAAATTCGCATGGTATCTATAATAGGCCGTGGTGGCTGCCGGCAGAATAGAATAGCACCCCCCTCTTCTTGCTGAGGTGTCGTAAAAGACGACTAAGGTATCTCTTGAACACCGCAATCCAACCAGGTGCTTAGAGAAGGGAAAACTCGACCAAACCTGCATCCCGCTCCCTCCCGATCGTACTGGTTCTCCTTTCCATCGGGCCAGAGGGAGCTCGGACGAGAGAGTGCTTTTCTGGCTGCGCGTCCAGTTACGCACTTAAATATCTCCTGCGCAATTGACTGTTTCCGAAAACTGGACCTCGAATTTCTTAACCGGTGTTGAAACAGTCGCCGTGGCCGAAATCGGCTAGGACATCATCATCATCATAATAAAAACGTTGTGTAAGATTGCTCTGAGAAAGGTAATCAATTGCGCTCCTGCTCACGTTAGACACGACATATACGCGCAAAGTGGATACATCCTCTAATATTTCTCCGCTCACTCCGTAATTGATATAGTTATAATTAATGTTAAGGAAGCGTAAGAAGTCTTCAAAAATAGAGAAAAGCGATGTTCATTGTCTCTGCCTACCCTAATCAAGAGTCGACGTGATAATACATAAATAATAATTTAATATTTGCTTTAGATTGGACATGATTGGGGCTATTATACCATGATAACAGATTTGCCAAAGTATTCACATGACGTTCTGAAGTTTAATATCACGACAACTGGATCTCTGACTGCTCTGCCATATATTGCGATGTGGGGAAGCGGTTTCATTTTCAGTTCTATATGCGATTACAGTATCAAGAAGAAATGGCACAGCATCAAAACTGCGAGGATTGTATACACTACTATAGGCAAGTATTTTCTTAGATTTTTCACACAATATTAAATTCATCAAATTAGTATCAGTGATTTTTCTCTTATCTATGTATCAATATTTTAAATGTTTCTCGCCATTTCCAATCTAATTACCAATCCAGACGTACTTAAAAATATATACTTTAATATTAAAATGAATAATTATTTTTACATATTTTTTAATTCTTAATTTTGAAATAGTTTCTTATGATTGCAGCTGCAACTGGTCCTGCTATATGTATAATCTTAGCTTCGTATGCTGGATGCAATCGTGTATTGGCTATGTTTTATTTTGTACTATCAATGACTCTAATGGCAAGCTACTTTGGTGGTATGAAGGTAAAATTGATGAATTTGTATTTTATTAAATTCCTGATTCATAACCAGCAATTTTAATTACCGATTTAAAATACAATTAATCATACACATATTTTATCACGTTTCCCTTTCGTAGTAAGTAATATATTTTTCTAATATTGGTAGCACCACTTTAGAGATGCTTCCAAAGTGACGAAACTGCCTTTGATCATATCTTTCGGACTTTCTGATCCTTAAGGTGTTTGTTTTCTTCACCGAATAATAAATAAGTACCATTGCCATGTTTATGAACTTCCACTTTTGTAATATTTACTATCCTGATGTATTTTATTTCTTCTAACTGCATGTAATCAATTACTCGTAGCTATTTGATCATGTCTGTAGGTAAATGAATTTCAATAATAGGTTAACTGATATAATTAACAAGCTTTTCTAACTGTAATAAATAGTTGTGACAAAAAAGCCTGTTTTATTTCCATAGGTGAATTTTTTGGATCTAGCTCCTAATTATGCTGGTTCTCTGTCATCAATGATCAACACTATTTCAACCTGCGCGGGTATCCTTACACCATATCTCATGGGGTTATTAACTCCAGATGTAAGTTACAGTTCTCTTTTAATTATCCCAATTTTTATTTTTCTAATTATATAAAGATCAATATGACACATGTAAGTACGTATCGAGGGGTGAAAGGCTATTTGGTATAAGCGACATTTTTTGGTGATATATATTATTGGAATCAGTAAAAAACGCTGACTCCGTAATATCTATTACTATATCACCAAAAAATGTCGCTTAAACTAAATATCATTTCACCCCTCGATATAAAGTTCAAATTACATACGTATTTTTGTGTTTGAAGATGTGTTTAATTTCATTTCGTGCTTAATATATTCTTTTCAGTAGTTTAGAATAATTGCTATGAGTGATAACTGGTTATAATTACTATATTTTTTATAACTTTGTGTTAGTGTACTCGTAGTATGCAGAAAATGAATGAATATACACTTTCATTATAAAATCAAATAAATGTAAATATTGGTCAAAATTACAATTTTTATAATTTTATAACAAGTATGAATAAATGAACCAAATAGATAATAGATCAATTAGTACCATATTAGTCCAGTCATTTTAGATTTCATCAGTGGAAAAAATCATAGTTGATTGAATTATGGTATACACTTTTATTGCGGAGTTTTAAATTATAATTAAAAAAAAAATCGACAGTAATATCATGCTGATTAAAAAAGTTATTAAATAACAAAGGTCACAAAAATCAGGTTTTTTTTCAAATATCTCGCTTCTTTATGCACTCTGGTCAATAAATGTTATTATGAAAATCGTCCTCATCCGACTATATATGTATACTAGCAAACCCGGCGAACTTCGCTTCGCCACCAGATGGCTTCGTTTTGGTTTTTAGTTAGCGTTTGAAAGAACGTGCGCATAATAAATTTCACATGAAATTAACTGAGCAGAGTACAATGAGTAGCTGTCAAACGATGTATAACGCATCGGCGCCATCTACTTAAAATACTGGTGCGATCTGCTCCACCACCATGCAAAACCATATTGGTTTGTAGTACATGCTATGTATCAGAGATGGTGCTGTATGTGAAAAATGATTTTCTCCGTTTTCCTGCTTTTCTGTTGAAATTTTTCCTAAATTTTGTTTGCTATAAACCTCACAGAGCCTGAGACCTTTCCAACAAATGCAAAGCCGTGGAAATCGGTTCATGCGTTCTGGAGTTATAGCGTCAGGAAGGAAAACCGGACTTATTTTTATATAATAGAAGATAATATGTGTGTTGTCTTTTTCAGTCAACGTTAGCTCAATGGCGAGTGGCATTTTGGGTTTGTTTCGCTGTACTGGTGGGCACAAATATATTGTATTGCATTTGGGTTGACGGCAAACAGCAGTGGTGGGACGACGTTCGGAAGTACGGCTATCCATCAGACTGGAAACATGGTCCAATAATCCTAGATGATCTTGTGGAACCTATACCTGTTAAAATATCTGTCCAGAAAGGTATATAATGTCAATAGCTTCTAACTTGTTACAACTAGTCATCTTATAAAGGAAAACAGAGGAATTAAAAAATATGGTGAAAGTTTTGTAGTTAGACATTTTATTGAGCCGTAATAAAAAAAAGTGTATTATTATATGTATGTAAAGTGTCAAGCATGTATTATTAAGTATTATTTTTTTATTAAATGTTGTTGTTTCCACTATTGTATTATCAATTTGTCCTACTTGTAATTATTTTCAACGATAGTCATATATTATTATAATACTTGCAATTATTCTAATGAAATTATTATTGAAGGCGTGTAAAATAAGATTAATTTTAACTACCAAACGTCATTTATTAGAATATCCCTTATCGAGCAGTGAACTAAACTGGAGTGCTAACGTGGTTGTTTTTATTCTCTTCATTTCCGTTAAAATAAAAGATAATTTTAAAACTAAATATATTTATGTTATGGTAATAACAAAACATAGAAAACAAAAAACTATATTAAATATTATATAAGTTTTCTTAATTTGTCACTCTTTGAATTTGCATACGTTTCCGTGCATCTCTGATATCCTGAAGAGTCTTAGCTATTTGTATTTCGAGAGCTGATTTATGTTTTCTTAACTCATCCACCTGAAATCGAATATTTTCCATTTCAATTCTATTAAAGATATCGTTCAGGACTAAAATAAAGTTACATATGTATTTCTATCAAATATTACAAAAAAAAATAGTGTGACGTCCTAAACCTGTTGACTTAGACCAGGATGTCACTCTTTGGGTCGGAGATTACTCCGCCGGTATAAAATCGTTCAATTCAGGTTCGCGAGAGTCTGGACAACAACAAGTATGTACCTGAGCACAGTGTGGTAGTCCAAACCAGGGCGTCTGTCGGTCTTTTGCTGGATCTAGTCTGGTGACCGCACGAAAACAGCACTATACGTAACACGATTCTCCGATAATGTGAAGATATGGCAATCTTGTAGTAGTTTTGCACATACGATTACTTTTTGCGCGCTGTTTAAGTCGTTGTTATAGAGAACCTTTTTCAGCGCGGCTGTCCATACAATACTAACAGAGCATCCCCCACCACTGGCTTGGAACCAATGGTGCCAGTGGAACCAGTGCGTAACCACTGTCCCGGTATACTCATATAGAGTCTTGTGATTGGCCAGCTCGGGCGAACCGATGAACATTGTGGAAAAATTAATAATTTAAATTTAAGTTACGCGTACAAATAGTCATATTATTCCAACTATTGATACATTTAATATAGATTGTTTCCTGTTGTCCACTGGAATAGGCTGACATTTGAATAAAAATTGATGTACTGTCTCGTATTTTATGATATCAAGGACAAAGTCAAGGTCAATACAAAATAATAAAAAACATTCCGATGTTTTCGCAGGAACTCCATTTAAATTTATCTCGTCGGTTGCCATGACGATTTATATTACCCTGTTTACAGAACGACGAGAAATCTATTGTCACAAAAACCATGCCACAAAAACATTTAAATCGAGCGAAGTAACATACATTTTGTCTCAGTAACTTTTGTCACCAAGGTTTCACTTTTAATTTAGGTATGTTATGTAGAAAATAACGCGTGTTAATAAAAAAAAGGTCTGCTATTATAATAACTTTTTTAATTTTATAACAATTCTAAATCTGGTAGTTTCATATTACCTTGTCATTTGCATCTTGAAAATCACGAAGTAAATCCTTGCGTGTAAGCAGGCCCGCCTTCAGTCTTTCCGTTTCCAGACACCATCTGAGCTTATCGCGATATCTCTAAAATTGTATGATAATTTTAAAAAATCATTTACAAATAACTTGTCCTAGGGAAGAAGTTACAGTTAGCTCATGTTATTTCAACATTTTTAACCAGTTTTTTCAAATATAAGTGAAAAATTAAGTAGGCTGAAATCAAATGAATCAAATATAACTAAAGTTAAATCATTAGCAAGATTAATAACAATGTGAAAAGAGAACACGAACATATGATATTAAATAATAGAGCTTAAAATATATCTCATATTTAGAATGATGCCTATGATATACGAGTAGTTGGCTTGTAAGGAACAAAATTATAGAATTAGAAAAATGTAGAATCGCTACTAGCTGTTCCTTAATGATGCTTAACACTAGTTTAACGGATCACGTCAATTTGACGCATTTTTTATCTTAAAGGGAAAATTACAAAAACCACTTGCATTTTTATTTTATCTTTTTATTGACTATTAAACATTGAACGAAGCAAATGTATATCGAGGGGTGACATGCGATATTTTTGGTGATATAGTAATATATATCACCAAATAAGATATAATAATGGCCTTTCAGCCCTCGATATCGTTCTTTATTTTCTTGATAACTGTTGCAATATTAAAGTTTTGTATATTTTATATTATTTTTCTTTATTTTAAAGGGAAACGTACAAAAATTCGTACATAAGCCAGCAAAGTTTCCAATTATAATATGATATACCTACCTCTATTAACGCGTGACGCGTGTTCGTAGAGATACGTATATAGGTTTTTGGTAGTCGAAGCTGCTCGCGTCCGAAGGCTTTACCTTAGTTTCCGTACACGTGACTCCTGGGTGGTGCTAAACGAGCAGCAGCGAGGTGGTAGGGCGTCGGTGCCCGTCTGGATCGCGACCACAGTACACGGGTGTAATGCCCGTCATAGTGACCAGTTTCGGCTTGTCGCGTTTCGGGATCAGCTTGTGTATATCCAGTAGCTCACATACCTACAGACCTTTAGTCGTGGTATATGTGGGCCGACATGACGATGTAGACTATCAATGGATTTTCATCCTTTGATAGTCGCTTTCGTTTTTGGGCTACACTGTACTTACCATCAGGTACTCTGTAGTCACTATGTCGAGCCAGTGTAAAAAAAAAATAGGAAAAGTCCTTAAACTTAGTGTTATCGAAAAGCAAGACATATAGAATATGTTTTATAACTTACTTTAACCTGTCCAAGCTCTTCTCTAGCCCGTAAAAATTCAAATTCAGCGTCGCCAAGATCGCACTCCGTGACGTCGATTACTTCATCAGTATGATGCATCTTCTCTCTAATGTGTGCTAATATTTGATTATGTTCGGTGCATTTTACCCGATTCTTTATAAGTTCATCATCACGTTCTAAAAGCACAACAGATATTATTACCATTTTATTCGGACTGCGCTGTGGTTTTAATGATTCACAAACGAACTCTTTAACCTAATCACAACTATAGTAATTCAAAATGAAACCATTGGTGGACAGCGTTCGCTCAATAAATGCCTATTTACGTTTCTTTTTAAAGCACCTAGATCGTAACATTGTGAAAAAACAAACCCAGGACGACATTCTACCCTTTTGCTATTTATATTGTGAATGATGAAGCGATTTATTAAAAAGTAATTAATTTTTTTCGCAAATAATATTTAAAACTCAGTTGTATGCATTAAAATCTTCCTAAGCTTATGTAATTACCTTCAATTTTAGTTACATAGTTCTGGTTATCTATATTAAGTTGTTCATATTGTGCTACATAAAGCCCTGGCGCTAACATTTCCAGTTTTCTCACAATAGCGTCTAACTCTGCCACGGCGTTTCTTACTCTAATGTAGCGTAAGCAGAGTGCTGAAGATTGTTCACACTTGCGTCTCTGCAGCAGCAGCAATCGTTGAACCGTCTGCAAGAAACAGATCCATTAGCGTATTTTTTTTTTTTACACTGGCTCGACGTAGTGATTACAGAGTACCTGATGGTAAGTACATTGTAGTCCAAAAACGAAAGCAACCATCAAAGGATGAAAATCCATTGACAGTCTACATCGTCATGACGGCCCACATATACCACGACTGAAGGTCTCTAGGCATATGAGCTACTGGATATACACAAGCTGATCCCGAAACGCGACAAGCCGAAACTAGTCACTATGACGGGCTTACACCCATGTACTGTGGTCGTGATCCAGACGGGCACCGACGCCCTACCACCTCGCTGCTGCTCGTTTAGCACCACCCAGGAGTTACGTGTAGGGAAACTAGGGTAAAGCCTACGGACGCGAGCAGCTTCGACTCCCGTAATTGTATTACGTATGCTTGATATTGGGTACCTATATACAGTACTTCAAAACTAAATACACTCCGACGCAGCGTTGAGTTTCTTTCGGCGTTTCTTCTCAAGGTAGTCGCTTCCGAAACGCTAGTAGATCACCGTTAGGGTTTTGGCTGGCGGCCCAAGTTGAGGTTGTACCCACAGGGGTGCCCTTGCATTGCCATCCAACCCTTAAATTTTCCGGCTGAGCACCTCTAAGTATTCGCCCTCCCGCGCGGTTTTGTTATGAAGGCTTGTCCCGGATACGAAAGTATAGACAGTTCGAAAAAAAAAAAATTCAAAACTATTGAATAGTTTCATATAAACCTCCTTTTATATTTTGTGACAAGATTTCTAAAATTACTATGTAAGCATTTATACCTTTAAAAATATTGTAACTTTTATCTAAGGCGATTTTTTTTACATTCTCATGCTTTTTTTAAAACTTACTTTATCAGCTATTGGTTTTCCTTTTTTAGAGTAAATCAAACCTGTCCCCGTACTCTTTTCATGGTTCTGTAGTTCATCAAACTTATTTTCAGCGTTTTCCAATTTATCCGCATATTGTAACTCCACAGCTTGCACTTTTGCTTTTATCTATGTATATCAATTATATGAATTAATAGTTCTAATTGACAAAAATAACATTAAAATTATATAAATGAAGTAATAAGACATATTTTAGGGATGTAATAAAAAAACTCCAGAAAATATTTAGAAGAAAGATGTTTTGCGTTGTAATATTAGGGAATTCATTATAAACACCTTTTCCTGATTTTATATAATAAGATTATTTTTATAGTTAAGTAGTTCTATAAGAAAATAATATATATAATATTATATTATTTATCTATTTTTAGTAATATAATTATTTAACAACAGTTAAGCTCCCATAGAAAAAGTAACATTCGTTTATCGATAACAATGAAACAATAAATACAAATGTATGGAATTGACTAACGCGTCAACGAGATATTTTGAAAGCTTGTGTCAATTGCATAAATTTTGCACTTTACGTTAGCATTATCGTTCATCATATGTTACTTTGTCTGGCCCCCCTGTTAACCTAAAATGTACATTATGTAGCCACATTGTAGATATTTAATATGTAAAACTCATTAGACTATAGTTTATTAGCAGAGTTGCACATGAGCGATGTTGAATATTTTAAGCTCTTGAAACACGATTCCAAAAGGGAAGCGAATGTATTTATGCATATATTGTTAACTAACGAATACATAAATTATTTCCTATTGAGTTTTTACTTTAATATACAATTTTTTTGTTTCTTACGTCTGCCACTTCCCGTTCTTCTTTTTCTTTTAGCTCCTCGTAAGCAAATAGTTTTTGTTGATATTTTTCCTCCAAATCCACAGCACCTTCCAGAGGCTTTAAAACATGATCTAATTTGCGTTTCCTAAAAATATTTCGTATACTATGGCATATTAATAGTTGGTTTATTTTATATTTAATAAACTGTTGTTGTTTAATTTTCAAATCTGTCTAGGTAGCATAAGGATTATCTGAAATTTACCCGTAATTTTACCGGATTACTTTACCCGTAAAATAAAATAGCTATTTTTAACGTTTCATGAGGAAACAACATAACCTATATAACTTGATTATAATCTTCCCAAATCATTACAAATGTTTTTAAGTCGAGCTTGATAAAAGTTATACCGCATCTTTTACCTGTACTCTACAGAGATAATACTATAAACTGTTCCTATAATATAAATAGTATCATTAAGAATTTCGTTCAGTAATGGATTTCTTAAATTAATAAAATGCCTTAATTGATACGTCAAATTTTCCTTGTGCGTAATTACTGAAGTATTATATAATAATTATAAAAATATCTGTTACACAACGTTAGTGTTTTCTTTATACGATTTCACATCACAGCGTATTTACTTTCAATACCAATTAGCAACACGTGGTTCGTGCCAAAGATGCTATGCTGCCTAGAAAAACAGTTAACACAACAGTTTTATATTTCACATGAAATTTTTCATTGGCCTTACAATACGGTGTAATGTACCAACTTCCTATAGCCAAAATTAACTGACATAACACGAACTATTCGAAATTAAATTGAGCTTCAAACATTTTAGCCATCGTGATGAATTACTGTAATCATTGTAACTAGATTTACCAAACCAGTCAAAATTACTGGTCTTTATATTTGTCTTAGAATTCTCTAATATTTTTTTATTCTAAAAAATATAACATGTCTTTTACTAATACAAAATATTGATAGATACAATGGAACTAATTTTATTTATAACAAAGCACAATAAAACATGTTATACCTATTTCGTTTTTTTTATAATTCATAGACGAACGCTTGACCTCAATCACACCTGGTGGAAAGTGAAGATGAGTTCGATGATGAAACGCGATCGCCTAGCAAATGCCTATTCACTCTTCTCTTAAAGACTCCCAGGTCATAAGATCGCGGAAATATGGCCGCTGGAAGCATATTCCACTCCTTAGCCGTTCGCATGATAAATGTAGAAGCGAATCTTTTCGTGCGAATATAAGGAACATCCATCACATATGGATGATATCCGGGATTTCTAAAATAGATATAAATTGTTTGCCGGTAGATCTAGTGTTATTCTTTCTAAGTTATCGTTATTACTTTTTCACCGTAATGTATATATATATATATATATCTCACTAAGCACACTAGCAAATACGAATACTGGCATATTAATGCAGATAATAGATGTAGCAGCAGTTATTTTGGTGAGCCTTGCATTTTATTACACTAAATAGGCCACATGACTACAACTTTTAATAATAAGCGCTGTGTAGTCGGGAAACTGACTCTCGGAAGAAATGGGTACTAAGCATCGATTTTCACAAAAGTAATGCTAGTCGTCTCAAGAGTCAATTCACATTTCTTTATAGGAACTAGTATTGTAAGAGATAGATATAGGATATATTAACTGATAAATCAAATTTCACAGTATGATGACATGGTGGAGGTGAGAATATTACAACTTCGTAATACATATCAGGATAGAAGTAATAGTACATGTATAGGTTTGTAAATTAACTCACGTGGTTCTTTTGCAGAAGAATAAGGTAGAATTAGGTTTAATACAGCAGGAGAATACTTATAAATTATTGCGAACGATGGACTACGTTAGGTGTATTTTAAACTACATACTTGTAATATTCGGCCATTCTTCGATGCAAAATGTTGTTTTTTAACTGTAGTTGGTTTCGTTCAATTGTAAGGTCTCTATGAGCTTGTAAATATTCATCTCGGTCGACTGTTACAGCTGCTGTTGCGACTCCCTTTCCGATCTGACTTTCACCATTTTCTTCGTTTTGTTCATCAGACTCATTTGCTGTAATGTGACATTAATTAACTAAAATATTTTATAAAGCTACGCTAATAAACTTGAAGAAAATAAAATAAGCTTTTATTGCTGCTAATAATGTATACATTTTTAAATTATAGATTATTTTTATTAGCAAACAGATTAACTGCATTAAAATAGCAAACAAACTATAAACATATTTTTACATTTTTAAATATATATAAAAAGATAACAGAGTTTCTTGCTGCCTCATGATAGATTCTGCTTTCAAAACGGTTAGTAGTTAAATTTTCTTTTGACAATTCAACAGTAGAAATTTAGGCTACATAAACAGAGGATTCTTAAATTTAATTTATATATAGACAGAGATAGGCAAAATGTAATCTGATTAATGATTAACGATTACAAAATGCAGTCGTAATTTTAATTTTGTTGCTATGTATTGTTGTCCCTTCGAAACATTAATGAGGATTCCGTAGTATTTAAAACATAGATGAGCATAATGCAGTTATATTAAGAATGAAAAACGCAAAATGTAATCGTAATCGTTTTTCATTAATCTGATTACATTTTGCTCATCTATGTATACAGATACGAAGGGATCAATTTATTCTAGATTAGGTTCTATACAGTAAAGATTTCTTGACACATCATAAACTTGTTAGTAATAAATATTTTAATTAGAATAATAAATTTAGCGAGTATTAAAGGTAGCATAATTTTAAAAGTTTTTACTTACAACTTGATTCAGTGGAACTTTCTTTGTCCGCTTGTTTGTTGACAGAATAATTTTTATTTTTCCCAGCTTTCAATGGTTTCTGCGTTAAAATTATTATATTTTTATATCGTACAAAAAATACTTCATTTAATTAAAAAAAAAAAAACTACTCCCAACAACGATAAGTCGTCGTTTAACATGATATATAAAACAAAGACCATTTATTATAAAAAGTACAGAATTAACATCAAAAAGTTATAAAAACATTACTAAAATCACGTTTATGAACTATACAAATAATCTCTTCTTACATAAAACAAAGCATACTCTAAAAATTACAAATTTGAATTCGTACATCAAAAATAGTGCAATTTTCATTTAAAATAAACAGTACTTTGTTTTGTTTACGTCTCTCGTGTTTCGCTGTTGTAGAGTAAAAAATTGTAAAGTTAACGTAAAAAGCTTGTACAAAGAGATCATTATATTCTATTTATAATGAAAAGCGATTTGTAAAATATAAAGTAATGTATTTTTTGTCAGATGAATGTATGAGAAATACAAGTTTTTTTAAATATTTTTTCTTATTGTTTTCATGCTTGGATAAGATAATTATCCTCTATTAGAAGACATATGGTAAATGGATTTTCATCCTTTGATAGTCGCTTTCGTTTTTGGACTACACTGTACTTACCATCAGGAACTCTGTAGTCACAATGTCAAGCCAGTGTAAAAAAAAAAGACAGGGAATCGTAGTATTTAATTTTGTTATTATGGAAGAATTAATTTGTTGATTACTGATATTTTCAGACTAGTTGACCTTTTATTCTAAATATATTTGGTAGCCTAAAATTATAAATTCAAACAACTTCACGAAAGCTAAAACAACTCGTAACTCATCTATATTTAAACTCCCCTACAATTTAATGAATGCTATTCACAAAAGCGACTTTCATGGGCTTATGACACAACAATTGCATGTTGGAAAACCACATTAATTAAATGAATAAAGGGCATACCTTAGACTCGGCCATATCGCGTGATCCGGCTGAATTACCCTGTTTTTATTGATCTGTCAGGTTACAACCGAAATTATTTTATTCCATTATCTCCGTGTCCGACATGCAAAGTTCGCGGAAGGGTATCTATGGTTACTGTTCAACACTTATCGAGCGGTTTTTGTCTTGTAGCATAGAGTTTTATTTACACATGTCTGATATGTAAAACACATTTTTCCAACAAGGAAATTTATAATTTTGCTATCTTTTTCTTACCAATATTATTATTACTAAACATATTCGGCACAGTTTAAGAATATTATAGTTTGTCTGAGTCACATCTCAATGAAAGTTGATAAAATATTGAGTATCGATAAAAGCGGCTGACTAACAAGTATCAGTCCTTCTTTTAAATAATTACGATTGACGAAGCAGGAAAATAAAAATGCTGAAAATGTATTCTACGCTGCGGTATTGATTCTGCAACTTTGTTGTTTGTCTTGGTGCTATTCAAAATAAATAAAAAATAAGTATTAGTTTACTTAGAACCTAAATAAATGTTTCTTACATTGAGGATATTTATGTTCTTGACATTTGTGAAAGCTGAATGCGATCTCTTAAACGATGCCCAAATTGTGTTCGTGCAAACATCCGTTAAATTAACAATTTGGCGTTAGAATTTAGAGCCTGTGAATTACACCATGAAATGATGTAATACACTGAATGTCTTTATTTTTGTAAAACACAATTTTACGTAGCGAGCAGATATTGTACTTCAATTGAATTCAAGAATTAATTTTATTTATAAATACTCTTTGAAAAGACTGATAAATAAATGGGTTTTTGTGTTTACGTATAAATTTGTTGGTACTAGCACGTTCTATATTATTTCAGTAAACATCAAGATCAACGTTATCCTTTCTCGGAAAAGCATACAGCTCATAGATATATTAACCCTTATCTTGGCAGAATGTTCTTTCTTTCAATATCAAAATAATATTCATACCGTTTAACCCTTATGTTCCAAGGATGTCTAATAGAAACTAACCGTGCGTTCAAAAACTGAGACATTACCTAAATATTAATACAAAAATATTAAGTTTGCGCTAAAAACTTATGACAATAGGTTTTGTAAATTCTGATGTATCTCCACAGATACACTATCAAGAAAAGGGTTAATGTGTCTTTAACTGGCCGCATTAATTGTGACAACAATAATCATATTCCCAAAACTCGGTCATCTATAGATGTTGCGCTCACTACAATAAATATTTTAAAGAGATCGATATGTTTTACTTGAGCCGTAATCAGGTCATTAAGACTATTATTTCTGGACTGCAGTTAGATGAATCTCATACAACACCGATATGAGCACACACACGCACACAAATGCACTCATACACTCAACACTCACAAATCACGCACACAACACTCACTATACGATACGGGGAGCGACCCAAACATTTACCAAAATTTAATATGTTGTGTACTGCGTTATTGGCATTTTAAATTTTTTATTTTATTTCCTATTTTTGTATACAATCCTATAATATGCTGTGTAGTTACCATGGAATAAATAAATAAATAAAATATAAACCACCATACTATCATCTCTATCACCGTTCTCAGGACACTTAGATATTCGCCGAGTGCCGAGGAAGATGGCTCAGCCTTGCTCTTGACACTCGGCAGATGGGAGAGGGAATACCCCGGAGGTTTTAGTCGGTGCAAGTCCGACACATCGGGTGGCGGCCCTCACCGCCTCCTGAAGGTCCGTTAGGGATTACACCCGTGTTACAAAAAAAGGGGCACTTAGATAGGACTTTTCCATTTGATGTCAATCGTGTTTCCTACTACATTTTCCTTCACAGATGAGAATGTAGTGCGTAAATCGGCACTTACTTTAAAAAAAACAAAAGCTACGTGCTGAGATTCAAACCTGTGGCCATTCATGTTTTTAGGCATAGATATCAGTCCCTTATTCACTAGGTCACAACAGCTACAACATTGTTACATTGCCATATATTACATTTGTTGCATAAAATTAAAATTATTATAACAAACCTATTTTTAAAACTATAGATAGTTTAAAAGATATATTAATAGTAGTGAAAAATAACCACCTAAGCCCGTAGCATTAACTCCTATTGTGTTACGGGAACAGTTAACCAACGCCCAGATATATATATATAGGAGTCTTCTGTCGTAGTTATATTTACTTCATGACAACGGATACTGTCAAAATTTAAAGGTATGATTTGTATTTTTGCACTCATTGCTCGGCAACGGCTGTCCGACTGCGATGTACTGCTCTGTATAAATATTCTGACAGCACTTTGCCATTACCTACATCAGCGCCTATCCATATAAATGCAATCAAAGCGTTATAAGGCGATCTTTTTTTGTTGACCCGGTGGAAATCCTCAGCGACCTTTAGCGGTGTGGGCCGCTGCCCCGGCGTGTCAGAACTCCTACTGACTAAAACCACCGTGGTGTTCCTCCACTCGCATAGTGTATAGGACTACGGGATGCGCTAGGGCGCGCGAGTCTTTAAGGGGAACGTCATGAAAGTGGGACAGGTGGAAGAAGTTCACCACCTTTCCATCGCCAAATTCGTGAGACCTTTTGTTGCTAACCGAGAAAAGTCTCTACAACTACACCAGGCTTAAGAGGGCGAACACTTAAGGATTTATGTGTTGGGTGGCAAGGGCACGCCTGTGCGTACTAACTTTGACTTGGGCGGCCAGACAATAAAACGAATCTAACGGTGATCTGCTAGCATTTCGAAAGCGACTATATTGAGAAAAAACGCAAGAAATTCATGACTGCGTCAGAGTGGAAATGTCAGAACCAAAATCATACTTTTGCATTTATGTTTTTTGTAGGATCCGACGTCTTTGGACTGTACTGCGCTGTATTATCTAGTGTCAATCGAGCTATCAAAAAAAGAGAAATATTTATAGATATACTTTAACGGTAGCCCTTCCGTGTTGCTTTGCTGACAATTAGTACCACTGGCCTTTTCCCTCAACAGATTTTTTTGGGACACTAACCTCTGTTGACGTTGGCAGTGTCACAGATCAGCTCTGGGCCGTTGCCAGATTTTCGACAATGCGCATCTCAAAATAACTGACGGCGAAGCGTTTATTCGACATTTTTTAGGTTGTAAAATATTGAGACGGGAACCGCGATGCGTTTCTTCTGTCGGTACGCTTTGATTCCTTTCCCAGCAAGTATTCTGCTCCATTTGTTTAATTTTACACTTCATTTTGTCAACTCCGTCGAATACATTCTTATATAAATTACATTTATGATGTTGATGCTATAAGTGGATGCCAATTATACCCAATTAATATCAGAGACTTCTGCTGATATTGTTCTTTATAAAAAAATATTTATTGTTCATTAATAAAACTGCTTATGCTTTATTTTCAATTAGGATTCCATTAAAACCACTTAGCCTCTACGATACCTGCTAATTACGCGTGCTATAGTAAACAAGAAAGTCGTTCGCGCGCCATGCTATTTTACTGTTTAGCCGTATACCCGAACTGTGGCAAAATATATACTTATCATGACATATATATTTCAATGCAACGAAAGGAATTGTTAAATAATAGACAATGTTTAAGTATAAATAGAAATTTTAAGACGTCTGTGGTGTAATTATTTTGTTTATGACAAATTCTTTACCACCAGTCAGACTCGTCATTATAGACCAAGGGGTTAAAGGCGAGACGTCGGTAAGTAGAAAAAGATTAATTGATCTTTGAAAGTTTAATAGATTGTTAAAGAGTTTTGTATTAATTTATCTACTGAAACGATCATATTTCTTACCTTTCCTTCTCGGTTGAGTTATCTACTTGACAATTTAACAATTCTGGAAATGTAATATTTAATATTTAAGTAATTTTCACTTAGACTTTACATTAAAAAAAGTGCTGAAGTTGAAATTATTACGATAATATTTGCTATTTTAATTATATATTGTTAGAACTATTCTATTATATAATGCGCTTATAAGGATATATGGAAAATAAATTGTAACCATAGAATTTCAAGGATTTATTCAATAAAAAGATAAACAGGAAGAACATACTTTCATAACATCAATACACACTATTATGCAAATATAATGGAATAAACAATTATCATTAGGTTACATTCCGTAATTTTTTTCAATATTCTTAATCAATTTAAAAGGTGCGGATATATTCACATGTTATAATGAACGTATTTAAAAAAGAAAATTATTGCATTTAAATTTTAACAAATTATCGTTTTGAACAGTTTTTAATAATCTCTTAGGAAAAAAAGAGATATAGTAAAATAAACCAGTATTGCTAGTAACATAAAAAGTTGTATCAAAATGACATTTACTTGTAGGTATCAACCAATATGAAGAATATATTTCTTTATTAATTCTGAAACAATTTTAACAAACTTTTAATCATTTCTGTGACTAATAGTGATCACTTCCTTGTGACTCATATTTTAAAAGGGTTTTATATCTTTTAAATTATATCAGTAATAATCTGTTATTCAACGTTATTTTTGGTCCCTCGTTGTTACATACAAACATTGTACAAATGTTGTTTACACCAACTTAAAACAAATGCTGAAAATCAGTAATCCTTCTAGTTTCACTAATAAAAATGTGCAGAACATCAGAGATACTTCGCGTGTCTCATTCCTAATGACTTTAACTCTTGACTTCTGAAGCATATTCCTTCAGTTATAATATTATATCGATTGTAATGTTTCGAAGAATAACGACTCAAAAATCGAAATCATTTTAACATGCCCCTTTTAGAGATAAAACACATGTGTGTAAATGATACTTACGTCAATTTCATGTCAAGAAAAACAAAGAAGATTTATTCTGATTGATTTCTTCTAACTAATTAAATAAAATGAATTATACAAGTATTCAATAATTTGAAAAGTGACTAGCTATATTTTGATTTCTCTGCATAATCTGATAATTAAATTATTACTTAATTTTACAATAATACAAATGTAATATTTAGGGACTAGACGCATTGTAATTAATTATCTAACGTTAATTAATTGTTACAATATAGTTATTTGGTGTTATTAGTTCTTGTTCATCACATTTGTGTTCATTATTACAGTTAATTACGGAAGTAATGCCTAATAACCATTTAAATACAAAGTATGACTAGAATCAAGTTGCACGAATAATATCAGGGCAGCATAGCAACAGTGTATAGTTAAGGACACAAGTCTTAACGAAAGTTATACTAATGGCCCTCCTAATTGTTTGTGGAATGCGGGAGGGGGGGCTATCCACCAATCAGCCATCGCCGGTACCAACGAGCGTTTTCCGAGAGATCTCTTTTATTATGCGTAAGTATAAGTGATCGCAACTCGAGAGCAAAAAGCATGCCAATTGTGACAACGATTACGCTAGCCTGCACAAATATGTCGTCACGCTTTTTTTTTAAAGGACCCAGCGTTATTTAATGGATGAGACGATAAAAATACGTTTTCTAGAAGATTATGTCACATTTCAAAGACTCGGCAAAAGTAACACTATGAAAAATTCTTACTTCTTGCTAGGATATGAGTTACTGTCAAGTTGCGACTTCGTTAGCCTGTGCATATGAGATGCGCCTGTTGTGAAATGGACGGGATGTTATGAGGTTAAACAATTATTGACAACACATGCCGTGGAAAATGACTTTTTCCCTCCTGCACCTCACATGCAATAAAGAGTATAGCGATTAATTGGTCAAGCTATAATAAAATTTTAGCGTAGTTGACATTTTTCTGTCGCTTTAAGATTAACAAGACGTAATATACTTCAAATTACATTTGCATAGCTTTTAGATAATAGGATCAGTCAACAATGTCTCGGAAGTTCAAACTGAGCTGTGTCTCTCTTTGCCGCGTACAATATATGGAAGATTTGAATCTTGTTACAGCTATTGTTCGTTTGAGCACTGTTCAGTAAAGACTTGAGGAAGTATTCAAGCAACTGTAGATGTTGCTTCGAGGTACGATGCTTACGGCGTCATCGGCCTATTATTGTGGGCTCATCGGCCATTGCAAGCTCGTCCGTGGCAGCTTTATTGCCTTTTCTCTTCCGCGAATACCACAAGAAGGAAGCCGATGCGAAGAGATTAACGAGTACCACAAACCAGGCGAGGAAGAAGCTTATGTGGTAACTGTAAAAAAAGTTATTTATTTTATTTTTAATCGACACTGGGCAAAGCAACTATATTGCAACTAATATTGAGCAGAATACAGTCCCAAAACCAACTGTCAAGAAATAGGGGACTGTTTGTCGAAAGTTGGCGCGATCATGGTGACTTACTTAAATGTCTCTTCATACTTCTTTCAACCTAATAGAATTTAGTCTAAAAAAGACAGCGACAACGGAACAGGAATCCATTGGCAATTGGCCCACATATACCACGACTGTAGGTCTCTAGGTATATGAATAATTGGACGTAGAGAAGCCGATTTCGAAGCGCGACGGGCCAAAGCACTATGAAAATCTTTGCACTTTGTCGGGATAAGGTCCCAGTTCAGGCAATTGCCATACTACCATCAAATCAATTCATTCAGGATAATTTGAATGAATAGATTCCTAATTAAAGTAATTCTTATACAGGATTGATTATAAGCGATTCTCTTACCAGACAATAGAGCTTTGTGTATTCTAAATAACTGATATCTTTGGTGATGTTATGAATAGGTAATTTCTAAATGATGCCTGACATATACGTTCCGAAGCGTAATTTCCGTAGTTCCGAAACTTTGATTGCCTGACGACTGAGTTTGAAAATCAATTCATACAAAGGCCCAACCACAGCCAATAATGAATATTTTTATTAATATTAAACATAAAACTGAATATCTCTAACTCTATTACTTTAATTTACGTTTTATCAGTGATTTAATCCATGTTACCTATAAGGTCTGTATAATCAATGTTAAGCCGCGGTGGCTGCCGGCAGAATAGAATAGCACCCCCCTCTTCTTGCTGAGGTGTCGTAAAAGGCGACTAAGGTATCTCTTGAACACCGCAATTCAACCAGGTGTTTAGAGAAGGGAAAACTCGATCAAACCTGCATCCTGCTCCCTCCCGATCGTACTGGTTCTCCTTTCAATCAGGCCTGAGGGAGCTCGGACGAGAGAGTGCTTTTCTGGTGCGCGTCCAGTTATTCACTTAAATATCTCCAGTGCAATTGACTGTTTCCGAAAACTGGACCTCGAATTTCTTAACCGGTGTTGAAACAGTCGCCGTGGCCGAAACCGGCTAGGACATCATCATCATCATAATCAATGTAAAAGTTATTAAAACTTACTAATGATGGGCTCCTTCTGGATAAACAAACTTCACGCTCTTTTGCATATGGTCCACGGAAGACATCATCACTTGTACTACCACAAACGTGCACGAAGCTAAAATAAAATTATAATAATTTTGGCTTTGTATTCTATTAAATATTATATTACAATATTTTTATTACATTACTATTTCTACAATTAAATTATAACAACTTTTTAACTTATCTCGGCTTTTCTGCTATACGTCTTTATAAAATGTATGCAACATTTTTTAAAAGACGAATTTACGTTGACAGTTGCCTACGCTATGTCCACATATACCACGACGGAAGGTCTCTAGGTATGTGAGCAAATTACTGTATACACACTGATCCCGAAATGCGTCAGTCAGGTCGAAGCGAGTCACTTAGAGTGACATTACACTTATGAACTGTGGTCACGACTAGTGATGAAAATGCCCGGGAATTTTCCCAAAGTGCCCAGCACTTCCGCGAACATTTCGTAAATTCCCGGGAATATTCCCCATACAAGTTTTGGGCACTTTGGGAAGATTCCCGGGCATTTTCATCACTAGTCACGACCCTGTTTAGGTAATTCTTCTACCATCTACAAACACATAGTAGTTAATTTCGATCATTATGTTTCGTGTGTTGTGTTTATATTTGCTCACTCTAAGGTTTTAAATATCTAAAGACAAATGTTAATTGTAAATTAACTTAAAATTTATATCGATATCTCTGCTATCTATACTAATATTATAAAGCTGAAGAGTTTGTTTGTTTGTTTGTTTGTTTGAACGCGCTAATCTCAGGAACTACTGGTTCTAATTGGAAAATTCTTTTTGAGTTGAATAGACCATTTATCGGGGAAGGCTTTAGGCTATATAACATCACGATGCAATTATTAGGAGCGAAGAAATAATAGAAAATGTGAAAAAAAACGGGAAAAATTATTCATCCTTGAGGGCTTCCATTGCGTGCGCTGCAAAAACGGTTCAAGATACCAAAAATATATGTAAGAAAGAATTATTACTCTTGAAATGATCTAAAAAAATGTCAGTATATGTCTATCTTTTAAGATTAAGTCACTAGAACCGTTTTTATGGTAAACAAATTTGGTCGAAATTAATGCATTATTTGTTAAGAGTTGTATCAACGTAATAATATTAATCTTTATCCAAATAAATGTTTTGTTGATTAAGAGTATTTAATTGTGAACAAAATTGTCTTTGACAATACCTAATTTCAATGAACATCTTAGAAGATATTACAAAACCTTATATAGCAAAACAACGTTTGCCGGTAGTTTTAAATATTTATCGAAGAATTATAGAGAGAAAATTTATTGTTATAATACATTAATTCTTTACAATTTAGTTTTTACCATTATCATCCTACGTTCGATATTTTTTAAGTTTAAAACAAAAAATATTGCGTATAGTCTACAATTATAATAATTAATTTATTTCGTTTTTTAACAATTATATAAGATAATTGGCATAAGAAAAAAACAGTAGAAAATGATATTTGCTACAATTTTGTACAGCTTATAGAACAAATAGCGGAGATATCGACAAAAACTGTATTCCAAATGACAGCTAACTCGTCGGCGGCATTTGTTCGCCATTTTCTTCATTCCGTCTATTTTTTTCGCCATTTGTTCATTATTTGGTGATAAGGCGATTGCCCGAACTGAAGCATGACCACAGTACACAAATGTAAAGACCGTCACAGTGACTCGCCTTGGGCTGTCGCCTTTCGGAATCAGCTTGTGTATATCCAGTAACTCATATACCTAGAGACCTTCAGTTGTGGTATATGTGGGCCGACATGATGACGGAGACCATCAATGGTCTTTCATCCTTTGATGGTCGCTTTCGTTTTTAGACTTCACTGTACTTACCATCAGGTGCACTGTAGTCTATATGTCGAGCCAGTGTAAAAAAAAATGAATTTATGTTACTAATAATCGGATCCTTTTTTTTAATACATTGGACAATAAACAATTAAAACTTATAATATTGTAAAGTTAAATACGTTTGGCTTTTTCATAAATTCTATACTTTATTAAAAGTTAGCTGATAGTTTGACTATTTAGCACTCTGAGACAATACTGTCAATTTAAAATATCATAGGACTGTTTAATTGTAGAATATATAAAAAATCTGGACTAAATTAATTTTAATTTTTGTGAAAACAGAAAAAAGTCCAATATTTAAAGTACATAATTTATAAATTACTTCGACACATATAATTAGACTTTTTTTTTCATTAATATTATCCATCTGTGATAACCCTTCTACATTTAACAGGGTTTTGATATCTTTCTATTAAGCTACTCTTCTAGTTCGATCGACAAGGATAGAAATAGCTATATTTGTGATTTTAGTACACGAAATTGGTACATGAATTTTAAAATGAAATAAATTCAAAAGTCTTTGTAGTAAATGAAGCATGATGAACTGTTAAGTCTATTAACAGAGTTATACTCACTGCTAATGAAGTGTATGCCTGCAGCGAGGCGCTTAAACATGTAGCGTGGGTTGCGGAAAGTGTAGGTTGAGAATCCACATCCCATGGCCATTACAAACAAGCTGATGATGCCGAAAGAGACCATCGTTCGCACGTAGTCTATTAACAGTTTTTAATTATTTATTAGTTATGTAAATTACATTCGCATTATATCGTTACATCGAGGAGTGAAAGGTTTTGCTTTGAGTGACATTTTTGTCAATATTCTGTAATAGACATTTTCGGAATCAGCGTTTTTCATCGATTCCGAAAGTATATATATTTCTAAAACACCTAAAAATGTCGCTTAAGCCAAATAGCCTTCCATCCCTCGACATATTCGCATAAATATTCATAGGTAAGGCGAGGACTAAGTAATAAAAAAATAATAATATTCTATCATCAAGCTTTATCCCTTTCGGGGTGGGCAGAGATGCATTAGTGATTGTATCCATATTGCACTTATATTAGGTCCTTACATATGAAATTGGCGTTTTTCGTACTGGCCACTTTAATCACAAATTTCTCCTCTTTGGTAAGGAATTCCAAATTCAAATTTGTACAGCTATAGAGTCATGTATTTGTGCTTCGATGATCGTCATTCATTTGTTTTTTTCTTCTGTTTTTTTCTGTTTGCGTCACTCATTTTACAAAATGGAAAACTTAAAATATCGCATTATTTACGAGTACGAGTTCCGCCGTGGCACTAGTGATGCGGAAACAACTCGAAGGGTGAATGATGTGTATGGCGGTCGTGTTGCAAAAGAAAACACAGTTCGTTTTTGGTTCCAACGTTTTCGTTCTGGAAATTTCGACCTGCAGAACAAGCCCCGTGGACGGCCTGAGACGCAAGTTGATAATGAAGAGTTGAAGGCTATTGTGGAAGCGGATCCATCGCAAACCACGTCCGAGTTAGCTGCAGGCTGCGATGTTAGTGATAAAACTGTTTTAATTCACTTGAAGCAAATTGGGAAGATTAAAAAGCTTGAAAGGTGGGTACCTCACGAATTGACTGAAGCAAACCGGCAAACGCGCGTCGACTGCTGCGTTACATTAGTAAACCGGCACAATAATGAAGGTATTTTAAACCGAATCATTACCTGTGATGAAAAATGGGTTCTTTACGATAATCGGAAGCGCTCAGCGCAATGGTTGGATCCTGGCCAGCCAGCCAAATCCTGCCCCAAGCGAAAATTAACCACAAAAAAGTTACTTGTAAGCGTTTGGTGGACTAGTGCCGGTATTGTTCATTACAGTTTTCTCAAATCTGGCCAGACTATTACGGCTGATGTCTATTGTCAGCAATTGCAAACCATGATGGAAAAGCTAGCGGCTAAACAACCTAGGCTGGTCAATCGCTCCACGCCACTGCTGCTTCACGACAACGCTAGACCACACACTGCGCAACAGACGGCTACTAAATTAGAAGAGCTTCAATTGGAAAGTCTAAGACATCCTCCGTACTCCCCGGACCTTGCTCCAACAGATTACCATTTTTTTCGAAATTTGGATAACTTCTTGCAAGGGAAAAAATTCAACTCCGATGGGGCAGTCCAAATCGCCTTCAAAGATTTTATTGATTCCCGTCCGACTGGTTTTTTTAGTAAAGGGATCAATGAACTACCTATGAGATGGCAAAAGTGCATAGAAAATAATGGTTCATACTTTGATTAATTAAATATATTATATTAAAAAATATTCAACTTTTTGTTCCTCCCATACAAAACGCCAATTTCATATGTAAGGACCTAATATAATATATTGTACCCAACGTGACCAGTAGAGTAGCTAATCGCTGCTCTCAGGGCACTTACACATGACTTTTCTATTAGATGCTATGAGTTTCCTCATGAGGTTTTCTTACACCGGTGAGCATATGGTATCTAAATCCGTATTTAATCTGGAAAAATTCATACATATATGCCGGAATTTTAATGCCTATGATAATTACCGTCTTCATACATAAATATCGGTCTCTCATTCGCTAGGCAAACAAAGCTACAAATGGTGATTTAAAAAGAGCTTGTCTTGGCTGAAAGCTCTTCTGTTTTTTGTAACTTTCAATTTTCCATTAAACTTACTTACAATCACATCACTATATTTTAGCTCTAACTACATAAATCTAAAACAATTGTTTAATATACAGGAAATAATATCACTTACTGGCTATATTAACATCATACGCTGGGTCGGCAGGCTTGCCATTCTCCATTTCAGGTTGAGCTAAATAATTCGTGCACCCTGCAAAGGAATTAAAACATTTAAGCACTCAAATAATTGATTGACACTGGAAGGAAGCCATTTCCGACAGGTCGGTCTTTGTAACAGTAGGGGAAGCCTATGTACAAGAATAATTGAAATTGCTAAATATTTTACGTAAACGTTTTTGACGCCTAACTTTAACGCAGTTTTACTATACTTAAAATTTACGTCTGTGTTCCGTATTCGCATATGTGTGCGGGTAAGTTTCGACAGTTCTGGCAACACAGTATGGGTTATCAATTGAGTTTTGCACTCGCTTGACCCATCCGCCGAGTAACGACATATAACCATATAAATATCCAAATTTCTCGAACATCCGATTCCAAAGTGTACAAGTGTGCTTAGGAAGATCCTTCATGACACCAGTTTCCTGGGGGAGAAGCAGTGGCTCCTAAAGAGTTGATGAACTGGTGGTCGCGGTAAGTGAAACTCTTTAGGTAGCCCGTGCAATTGTTACGGAGCTGTCGAAGTACCGTACAGTCTGTGTTATCAGATATTCAAATATCAAGCTGTGAACTCTATATATCGGAGCCTTAGAATCGGAATAAAATAAAGAAAGATAGATCAATAAACTTACGTTTTAAAGTTACGATGCATAATACAAATATTTTCTTCAATGAGTATGTTGACAAACTAACAAATACACTTTGGGCACACACGTTATAGGGACGTTATTTCAATTGGCAAGTGTTGAAAAGCAGGAAACCATTATGCAGTTTGACGTCAATTCGAAAAATCACAGAAAAAAATAAAAATAACGTTTTCATAAACATTCTAAATTCAATTTTGTCGAAATATTCTTTCATTCCAACACTTGATTACGAAAGCTAAACCAATTTAGTCCAATATTAAATGTTTTCGAGTTTCAAAACGAGCAATCGCGAGCCCGTTAACAAGGGAACTCACTTATATTCCGAGTTAACTGAATTATATCAAGCATTAGAGGATAAAATGCAAATAATTAAGAAATAATCTTTCTAAACGATCTTCACTTTCAAAATATCAAGGGCTTGGGTGATTTAAGTAAATCCTAAAAGATTTAAGATTGTGTAGTTATTGAGAAAATAAATAAATACATTCATTTAAGGATTTTCAACAATTCTCTATAAAGATACAAATATATATTAAGCAGTGGCGTGCATCCCATATAAATCTTAAAAAGCATTTTCTTGTTATATTTGCACATTTAAGAGATATATGTATATACTTATTTGGTCCAATTTTAATTCTCAGACGGCTATTTTGATAAACACCAGATTTTAAGTCGATATATTTATTAAACATTCAAGTATAATATGATAATGCTTTTTATGCTTTATATGGGATGCACGCTACTGATATTTAGTATTATAAAAGTACGAAAACAGTACATAAACTTATTACAGACAAATGAGTTATGAAATGTATTTTTAGTTTTAATAAATAAAGCCATGAAATTCTTATAAATTAATTACAATGGAAACTTAAAATTTTGATGGTCGTTTAAGCGACGGATTAATCAAGCGATAGAAGTTTACAAAAATAGAAAAAAGCAGAAATGAATACAATTTATTCTTTCGGTTAGAGAATTAGACATGTTGACAGATATATTTGTATATTCAATCATGTCCAATATACTTGAGTATCTACATATATATACATTTACAGTAAGATTTGTTTTAAGGTAAATCATACACCACTATAATACATCGAAATCATACCATACATACAAAATACAAATCATTGCAATTCATATCATACAAATTATTGGTTATTCAACAACTAAACTTTCATGCCATGTTTAAAGTGCCTTGAGAACGGCGATCAGCTACGCTTCTGGTCACTTTGGGCTCGACATAAGCACAAAGTGGATACAGCAACTAGTTTCCCCACTCACCCCGTAAGGAATATAGAGTGATGGTACATTAATATTATTAAACTTTCATAAACTTTCACTTGTATAGTAAGATGTTAAGCGATATTAAAGTTTGACATACTCTCAAATATTTTTTAATTAATTTATTTTTTTTTACACTGGCTCGACATAGTGACTAGAGAGTACCTGATGGTAAGTACAGTGTAGTCCAAAAACGAAAGCGACTATCAAAGGATGAAAATCCATTGATAGTCTACATCGTCATGTCGGCCCACATATACCACGACTGAAGGTCTCTAGGTATATGAGTTACTGGATATACACAAGCTGATCCCGAAACGCGACAAGCCGAAACTGATCACTATGACGGGCTTTACACCCATGCACTGTGGTCGCGATCCAGACGGGCACCGGCGCCCTACCACATCGCTGCAGCTCGTTTAGCACCACCCAGGAGTCACGTGTAGGGAAACTAGGGTAAAGCCTACGGACCCGAGCAGCTTCGACACCCAAAAGGCGTTTCCATTACACGACACGATATTAAGAAATAAATATGATGTGTGTTAGTATGAAATGTGTTGATAAAATTACTTACATAAATAAGTGAAGATATAATAATCTTATTTAAAATAGTTGTCAGTTAGTATAGTATAAAGAATTAGAAAATAAATAATGTTAAGGACAGAAATAAATAAATAGATAGTGAGTATGCCACAAGTTTACTAATATTTCATTTTTATTCCAATTCTTGACATCTTTGATAGTATTTCATGTATTATAGATAAAAGATACGGAAGATTATAATTTTATAATCCACTTGGTAGAATTACTGAATAAAAAATTAATGGTGTAAGTAAAACAATAGAAAATAGCCTATTGATCAATAAAAAATATTTACTATAATGCACAAATGTTCGGCATAACTCTTTGATTTATTCACATTACATCTTATATTTATCTGCAGTAATCTATTATTGAAAGATCTCTAATAAAAATACAGTATCGATTGTATTGCGTTGTAAGTTATAAATATATCAGTTATACTAGATACTGGAACAATGAAAACAAAATTTGAAATTATTAATATAAATATTTCACTAGTGCGCTATACTACATTTGAGTTGAAGATATTTGTATATTACTCTTTGGGTTTTTTAAAAGATTTAAAAGTGTATTGGTTTGCAGGTATGTTAAGTTCTGTGACATATACGTGAAGGTGTCATTTTCCGGGCAGTAGACTTGAGGGAGTCTGCTGCCCGGATGAGAAGGAGGCGGTGCACGGTGTCCGGCGCACCGCCTGGGAGAGAGGTTTTGGAGGGGTGGCCTTTACTCCTTCGCCTCTCAGAGAGGTAGCCTCAACAAGGCTTCTTGTTCTCTGGGCGTCTGGATGAATTTGGCTTCCCAGGCCCGGGTGGAGCAATCAGAGGGAGACCCCGGGGTCACTGCTCTCACAGCGTCCCTGATGGTCCTATGCAGGATTTTCCCCCGGAATACAAAAAAGGTGTCATTATTAGGCTTTCTAAATCTTTTAACGACTGTTTTGATGTGCGTAAAACTGATTACAGTACTTTTGCTCAAAGCTCTTTTTTTTTTCCTCGACTTCCACGTAAATTATTTAGCTATATTTTGTGACGACACTAAAGCGAAATCTTAGGCCTAGGTCACATTGCATATTTTTATCTTTAAGTTTTTTTGCGCTGCGTTTTATTGAATATGAAATTTTTGCCCAGATCTTATCGCCAATTTAAGCACATTCATTGCCGTTTTTTTTTGTTATTCACTCATTTGAAATACCCGCTCACGTAATTAAGACCTTTGAAGATAAACGGAACAATTTAATACAATTTCTAGAATTTTGTGATCAATAACAACTAAAAAAACAAACGAAAAAATATTAGGCTCTACGAAATAAACGATAAAACTATATTTTAGTGTATTTAATATGCGTAAAATAGTTATTAAAATATATTGTAAAATATTTTTGAGATTCATTATTTCATGGGATGAAAATAGCATCAAGATTTACTGCGCTTTTTAATATTCATAACCATTGCTAAAATACGTTTGTTTGATTGAATATAACTGTATAAGTTGTGCCAAATATAAAATTGAATGTTTTATTGGTACATTACTATTTTTATCATTGAATGTACTGGCAATTATTTATATCGTAATTTAATCAAATTGTAATGAGAAATTGCATTGATTTCGAAAGCTTTTAATACGTATACATATTGATAATACAAGTATACTCTTTGATAGTTGGAATAGTAAGTTCACGGTACATCTCTCTTAGTATAAACGTTTCGATAAATATTAAATACCAGTAAATATAAAAGTATAGCTAATGCTATGGATTAAATATTAGCATTTAAATAATTTTCTTTGAATATTACTATGTTAAATATTAACTACATGCTTATTTTAAACTGTAAATGTTAACTTTGCTATAATTAAAGTTTCAAAACTTTACTAAATATAGCAATATTTTATAACCATGCCTTCGTCCACAAGGCATTCAGGGCATCACTATGCTTTTGTAATTTTAATATTAAATTTTTGTTTTGTCCGGAGTCTGCAGATTTAGAGACACTGCGATGTCTCTAAATTATAGTCCGAAAATATTAACTTAAAAAACGTAGACTACAGGTTTGACTGAATCGACTTCCCTTTTGCATTGTCACGGCTGTGCTAAATATATCACTGATTATGGATAGTAAATCACCGTTTGAACATCCCTTTTACCAAAATTTTATTAGACAGTGGTTAGTCTATTGTCTTGATAAAAGAGTTAAAAGATTTTAATAGATTTCTGACTAAATTAGGAAAGACAATTTATAACGAAAATAATACTTTTTTTATTAGTCTTTTATATTTTTTTATTTGATACTATTATTACTTATAGACGAACACTTGACCTCAATCACACCTGGTGAATGGTGAAGATAAATTCGATGATGAAACGCGTTCGCCCAGTAAATGCCTATTCACTCTCCTCTTAAAGACTCTCAGGTCATAAGATCGCGGAAATATGGTTGTTGGAAGCATATTCCACTCCTTAGCCGTTCGCATGATGAATATAGAAGCGAATGTATTTGATATTAACCTTTTAAATACCAAACAACACAACACCAATACAAAATATCTATAAAAATAAAAGAGACAGTCTTTAGGTATATAAGATGATTAACTTTGTTTCCAGAACAACTAATAAACACGGAAAAATCCTTGAAGCTTTGCCCTGTCGCTGGTGTTTATAGATGTTTGATGTAAATTACAAAACGTTTACGATTTCATTTTGGTTTCAACAGTTTCAAACGCATAATAAATATGACAGTTATCTGTCTCCAACATCTGATCTGATCTGGTCTGTGTATCTGATGTTTGTTTGGATAAAATTTCATAAATGACAGATGAAATGGTGCGCGAGTAACCACTGGATTGTTTGATATCATATATTTGAAACAAACAATTCTTGTTATATATTATATTTGCATGTAATTATTTTATCGAAATGGCAACATTTTTGACGAAGTTTTGTATTTAAATATACATTTACTATTAAAGTTGATAAGTCTCATCTCCGTGATATTACGTTTTCACATGAAAAAAATCCATTTATTTAGAGCAGCGGTTCTTAACCTTTTTTCATTAGAGTACCCCTCTACCTTATTGTTTACTTAGTGGGTACCCCTAACACACATACATATATGTATACACACAAATAAGAAATCATTTAGTAATTTCAGATATACAAATATATTTATTTTAAAAAAATATAGCTGAAGAAATATAAACATGCAAACATACTTAATGTAATATGATGTTAAATAATGTTATATACGAGAAAAAATTATAAAAAAAAAATGTTTATCCTAGAAAGCATATTATATTTCAAACTTATTTTAATGTGACCCTTGACCTTGTTTTCGTGCACATAATTTTTAAAAGTCAGGATCAACACATGTAAGATACAATCTTAAATCTAGACTAGCAATCCAACTTATTACGATATTTTTATATTTAATAAATATATAGGAAGAAAAAGCTCGTTCTACAAGCTCTGTACTTGTAAACGGTAACAAAAATGTAAGAGCTTTATAAGAAAGAACTTCAAATTCTGTGCTAATATCTATCCAAAAATTAAGCAGATTTTTTGCTTTAAAATTTATTTAATTATTTTAATATAAGAAAATAACCATTTGTAATGTGTTTAAAGATTCTTTTGAGTTTTTAGGCTGGATTTGAATTGCATTTTCCGCCATCATACTTTTTTTTTGAGTACCCCTAAGCAAACTTTAGCGTACCCCTAGGGGTACGCATACCCCAGGTTGGGAACCGCTGATTTAGAGGTTAGTGTATAATCAACACAGTGCTCAATAATGTGTAATACTTGTAGTTGAACACACCGGTTGAGACATAATGCAGCATGTCAGCTAATATCTTCTCGTTTATTATTTATTATCTGTTTTAGATTAAAAATGCGTTGGTATTTAATCAATCTATATACAACGTAAGCTCTTCAAAGTTAAAATAGGAAACTATATTAGATATGTGTCCGAAACTCTTTATTAAAGTTATATAAATGGCAACCTTCTGATTAAAAAAACTTTTATAAACATGTACAGGCTGGTTGTTATTTATTTTTAAAAGGAATATTGAATAAGCTACAGTGAATTTTTAAAAGCCTTTAGCAAATAGCGCAACGAAACGAATACAAGGTGGGTACGTTAAATAAAACATTGTCCCGGTTTGTTTAAATTACGCAGAATTTTATAAAACGGAACTAAGCCACCTTTGCTTTGAATGGAACATTTTACAAAGAATTTAAATTAATATAAAGACAACAAGTTTATATCATTATCTTTGAAGTACAGAAATAAGCAGGAAAACAAATAACTTACTGATATTTATGAGGAATTAACGATGTTGTGAACATACTAACTGCATAAATTATTACTCATATAGGTACTTGTTACTTAAGTAAAGGTATTTTGCTGACTAATACTATCAAAGTGAATATGGTAAAAATATAATGAAATATGTGTACCTGTATCGCACTTTTATAAGAAAAAATACTTGTATTTAATGAATTTCATTAATTTATAAGACGCTGCCATATCGAATTTGAATAGTGGTAAAAGTTCGTTATTACAAATCACAGCTTCATTCGCGTGAATCGGTTGCTAGCGCGAGCACGTATTCAAGATGCAAAGTTTATTAAATCTACCCGCAATTAATTTAGATTCACAAAATGAGTAATAGTGAACTGGTGAATAATGAGAGTGTATATAGTGAGGAGTCAACGATGGTGGAAAGAAGAATACGGAGAGAGAGTGAAAACAGTTGTAGTTCAATTGATAAGCGTGTTGGCGAAAAGAGGCCACATGTCAGTAGCGACGAGTACAATGTTGACGAAGCAGGGTTTGTAACAGTCCAGAAGAAATCATCTAAACGTTTTATTATGAGTTCTAACCAAAATAATCAAGTAACAACGCATGATATAGCTGGAGAGGTAACTACGGAAGATGGAGGAAGGCATGAAGTCTGTTTGACTTCTAAAGACTTATTACCTAGACAGATGGGGCTTGCTAAGCTCTTAAAAGCTAAGAATATTCAAAACATTATTAAAATTAAATATAGAAATCCTTATAAGGTAGTTTTGGAATTCGAAAAGCAAGAGGATTTAACAAAACTAATATCTTCGGAAGAAATAAAGAGTTTAGGATTCAGCTGTCAACCGACTCAACAGGTACTCTTCTCATATGGTGTAATCAAAAATGTTGATTTAGAAGTAGAAGAAAAGGAGATCGAGGCGGAATTCACTAGTAATTTCAAACTTATTTTTGCAAAAAGAATGAAGCGTTTAAATGAAAATAGTCAATGGGTAGACAGCGAAGCAGTAAAAGTCTGTTTTGAGGGTTCTGTTTTACCACCATATGTTTACGCATATGGCTGTAGATTCAAAGTCGAACCGTATATCTTCCCGGTGACCCAATGCTCCAAATGTTGGAAGTTTGGGCATATATCGAAACAATGTCCGACTAAAAAGGTTGTATGCCCTAAATGTGGTGAGTGTCATGAGAACTGCGAAACGAAAGTCTATCGTTGCAACAACTGTAATGGTCGTCACATGGCTTTTAATAAAGAGTGTCCCATTTTTTTAAAAGAAAAAGAAATTAGAGTTACTATGTCTAGGATTAATTGCACATATAGACAAGCTCTAAATATATATTTAAAAGACCACGAGAAAGTAATAATAAACGTACCTAAAACCACAATTTTGGAAGAAACCGGTAGGTCATATAGAGACGTAGTAGTAAATGAACCAATGGACACAGGTCTTCAAGTGCAAGAAGAAATAGTAGAAAGTAAAAGGAACAATCGAAAAAGAAAACAAAAACAACAGAAACAGCAGAGCAGTAATAGATGGGCAGACGAGACATCAGAAAATGAAAATGATTGTAATCAGTCACAAGTACACATTGGCACTATATCACAGGAAGAAGAAAGAGCTGACAGGAAACAAAAGAAAACTAAATTGAAAGAGTTGATCAACAAGTTTAAGAGCATTTTTATATCCGAATTATCTTTAGAAGAGAAAATTGTTTCAGTTGTGAAGTTACTTTTTGCTGTAGTCAAGGAATATTTTTATGATGTCTTTAGTAAAGTAGAATGGACTCAGTATATCTTTAAAGCATTCAATAATGGATAGTACATCTAAAAAGAAATCAGTAAACATAATTCAATGGAATGCACAGAGTTTGAAACCAAAAATTAATGAACTTGAATGTCTTTTGCAGCAAGAAAAGATTCATGTATGTATAATTAGTGAAACATGGTTACAGGATGGAGTTAATGTTAGTATTAATGGTTTCAATATATTTAGAAAGGATAGGTATGATGGTTATGGAGGGGTAGCCTGCATCGTTCATAAGTCTATAAATGTGCGCACTACCTTGTTTAAGTTAAATAATGTAGGCATAGAAGTGTTACATATAAAATTAATGAATTGTATAAATTTAGAAAATATATACTCTGTATACTGCCCTTCACATGTTAGAACCTCGCAGCCGGATTGGGATAGTCTTTTCAGTTCATGTCAGAGTAAATCTTTAATAGCTGGTGACTTCAATGGTCACCATACTAATTGGTCATACAAAAAAGATGTAAGGGGCTCTCAAATTCTGGATTCGGCAATAGATAATGGCTTTGTATCTTTGAATGATGGTAGACCGACAAGAATTCGAATAGTAAATGGCACTATTCAGAAGTCGTCTCCAGATATTACGTTCATTTCTTCTGATGTTGCAGTAAATTTTAAATGGGATATAATGAATGAAAATTTGGGTAGTGATCATTTAATGATCAAAGTAAAAATGGAATTTGATTCTCCTGAAATTACAAATAAAAAATTTAACTTTAAATTAGCTGATTGGAAAAAGTATCAAGATATTCTCGAAGCAATGTTTTCAGATTGTTTAGTATTTAACACCGTTCAGGAAAAATATGATTTCTTTATTAATAAAATACTTTATGCCGCAAACAAAAGTATACCAAAATTTAAAATATGTACTAACCCTAAAAGTAATTTTAAACCTAAGAGATACTGGAATCCAGAACTATCTAAGGCTGTGGCTAAGAGAAGACTAGCATTGGCCGCTTTTAGGAAAAACCCTACACCGAACAACCTTACACTTTTTGAGGAGCAGGTAGCTTTAACCAAACAACTTATACAAAAAGCAAAAACACATAGTTGGAGAAAATTTTGTAGTAGTATTGATGAGACAGTAACTGTAGGAGAAATGTGGCAACGCATGAGGTGGGTTAAAGGATACAGTAAAAGTAAAATAGCTATCTCAAACGAAGAAGAACAGGAACTTTTATGCAATCTAGCACCCGACTCAGTTTGCCCACAGAAACCAGTATTCAGGTCATGTAATTCTAGTTTGGAAAAAATATTTAGTATACAAGAGTTAAGGAATTGCTTGAAAAAAAAAGACACAGCACCTGGCAATGACCAAATTACCTACTCAATGATTTGGAACCTTCCGAATACATGTAAATTATATTTGTTGGATATATACAATTTAGTTTGGAACTATGGTCTCATACCAACACAATGGCGTAATATTGACATAGTACCAATCCCCAAACCATCTACGAGTTCTAATGGCGCTATTAAGTTAAGACCGATCTCATTGCTATCTTGTGTTTGTAAAATATTTCATTCAATGTTAACCAAACGTTTAGAATGGTATATAGAAAGAAACCAACTCTTATCTCCATTTACTTCCGGATTTAGGCGTGCTCACTCATCGCTAGATTCTCTTGTTCGGCTAGTTTCTCAGATTCAGATAGGTTTTTCAGAAAATATACCGACCCTGGCATGTTTTATTGACATTCATAATGCTTATAATAATGTTGCTACAGAAGGAATTGTTAAATCACTTGATGAAATTAATGTTGGCGCAAAACTTTGTGAGTACATATGGGCATCTCTGAGTGACAGACGACTAACTATTAAAAAGGGAATTGTAGATAGTTTACCCGGTTCATATAGATTAACAGAGGCCTAGCTCAAGGTGACCCCCTGTCGCCTATCTTGTTTAATATTGTGACATTAAACATTTTTAGGAATATTAGCAATGTGTCCATTTTACAATACGCAGATGACTTTGTTCTGTATGATAGTAATAGAGTAATCAATGACAGCATAAGTAGCTTGCAAAACTCACTTAATAGTTTAATTGTTTTTTTAAATAATATTGGCTTAGAATTATCTGTAGAAAAATGTAAATGTTGTTTGTTTACCAGGGGATATAAAAGACATGTGATAGAATTAAAAGCAAATGGAGTCAATATGGGGTTGGTAGAAAGTGTCAAATACTTGGGATTATGGTTGGATAAGTCGCTGAGATGGGGGCAGCACATTAACTATATTTGTGAAAAATCACTCAGATATTTGAATTTATTTAAAGTATTATCAGGTATATCTTGGGGAATTCATCCGAATTTCCTTCGGAAATTATATATTTCTCTAATCAGGAGTCGAATGGACTATGCCAGTTATTTGTATGATAGTACTGCGAACGTACATGCCTATAAGCTTGATAAGGTACAAAACCAATGTATGAGGGTGATCGGTGGATTTATAAGAAGCACGCCGATCCATGTGATGGAGTCCGAACTATGTATCCCTCCTCTTTATCTTAGAAGACGTTTCTTAGCTGTCAAATACTGTATCAAAGCCCAATCTTGGTCAAACAATGAAATTTTAGTGATATTAGATAAACTTAACGCTCTTTGTTCCAACAGATATTGGTTAAATAAAAAAAAGCCTTTACTTAGTTCAGTATATCAAGAGACTAAATCAGAGAACATATTTTCTAGTGACCCCCTTTTAATGTACACTTTGGCAACTTGGATTACAAATTTAAGCACCACTAACGTTATTTACTCTAATCTAGACTGTATTTATAAAAGCAAAAAAAACTATAACTCTGATTGTTTAAAAAGCCAAATTTCAGAAGAAATCCATAGAAAATTCAAAGATTGGTACCATATATATACCGATGGTTCAAAGAGCATTAATGGTAGAGGAGCCGCCCTGTATGATCCGCTACGTAAACAAGATGTTAAATTTAGAATTAATAACAATAACTTGACAATTATGAGTGTGGAACTTATTGCTATCTCAGAGGCTATTAAATATATTAGAAATAAAGGGTTCTCTAAAGTAGTCATTTTTACAGATAGTAAGAGTGCTCTCCAGCATATTGCTCGATGCACCTCTGGATCCAGAGGCGTACCGAAAGCATATGAGATAATTAAACAAATTCAGGAAATTATTACGTTCGGTATTGATCTGAGATTGCAATGGGTTCCATCTCACATTGGTTTACAAGGAAACGAGGAGGCTGACCGCAGCGCAAAAAATGCAGCAGTAACAGGCTCAAACATGTCGCCGCCAAGTGATTACTCTGAGTTGCTGCCAAAATTCAAAATTGTAATACACAACAGCTGGAAAGAATATTTTGACCAAAGATCAACAGAGAAAGGCATTTGGTATCGCACAATGCAGAGTGAGCCTCCTCGTATTCCTTGGTTTTCTAAGGTTGGGCTAGCTAGGAAATATATTGTAGTAGCTCATAGAATTAGATCTGGACACGTTCCTCTCAACAAGTTTGGATATCTTATGAAAAAAGTCGGTAGCCCTAACTGTATCCACTGTGGCACAACAGAGGATATCCAACATTTGTTGATGGAATGTGTCCAGAATAAAAAAGAAAGAGAAAGCTTAAGGAGCACCCTAAACATCAACTTTTTGGACTTAGGCATTTATCAAAGCTATTTAAGTAATCCCAGCAGTCAAGAAGCTCGCAAAATTTATAAATTTATTTACAATAGTTTAGTGGAACCTTAAGGTTTCTCTATCTTCTATAGTGTGTCCATAACACTAAGTGTAATGTTTTTTCTATTTTTTGTATATATATATATGGTGCAGCACGATAGGGCTGGCATGACTGCATGTGCAGTCAAAAGCCCTTTAAAATTTTGATTAAAAAAAAAAAAAAAAAAAATCACAGCTTATCTCTAATAAATGTTTTTGTCGTAAAATAGTTTATTTCTTGTATAAGAAGAAAATTATATTTTTGTAGGGGGAAATTAACTGTAATGTGTTAAATTGTATAAATACTAAGAGTACACTTCGTTTTCATGTACTATGGCCGATTAATTCAAAAGTAAAATGTAAATAAATCAATCTATTTCAACTCAATAGTAAATAACAGACAAATACCCGTAAATGTCTTTAAAGAAAATAATCACGCCGAATCAGTCGAATGTTTTTTGTTAGATTAACTGCAGACAGATAAACTTTTCGGGAAATATCAATTCGGATTAACGCTTATTATAAAGCGTTGCCTGGATCGTTAGTACAGTAACAAACGAATGTCTATTCCAGTCATGAGCCAACGGTTAGCTCAGTTCAGTGTTGTATTGTTTATTTATTTAGACGACGAATAACGTAGTTTTGATAGCCAGTGGAATCAGTCCGTTGGCGACTTGAAAGACCCATGCGGTATTTTTATCGTTGAATATAAATCTTATTGTGTGGGCAGGCCAGAAAGCGGTGTTTACACCTTGTAAAAATCTAACCAGTTTCCGTATATACACAGTCGAGTTATGTTTCTCAGTAAATCTTCTATAGTTAGTTTTAACACCTGGAAATGATTTAAAGGTATCACGCGGATTTTAACTAACATGAAGATGTATGGTATTGAATAAATCAGGTACGAACGCTTTTGGCGTAAATCCATCATATTTGTGTGTAATAAAGAATGAAAGTGATGATACAAGTAAAGCAGATGTAAGGAATGTTGAGGTTATCAAGTCGACGGAGGTAAATACTCTAGCGTCTATAACAATGTTTAATTATTTCACAATTTCCTGTTCATTTCGGACAAAGTATTTCGGTGCTCTCTTTGATTAGGAAACAAGAAATGAGTACTGGGATAACATACTATTTTTCAGTAATGATTAGGTCAAATTAATGTTTGATACAGCCATTTAGGAATCTCTCCTTTCTCGGCAACGGCTATAACATATTATTATTTTATACGCCTTTTACCGAATAAATACTAGAAAGACGGAATATAGGTATAGCACATATAGGGAATAAAGAGAGGGGGGAGGTAAGTACAACTATTAATAAATGCTATAAGATAATATATAAAAAGTCATAATATTAAAAATAAAATCCTTACATTAATTTTTTTTATATAACTAAACTTTAAAAACAGTTAAAATGACTGCTCTGGACATTCTAGTGTTAAACAGGTGATAAGGTAAATGCATTGAAGCCAAAATATTAGTTTCAACAAACGTTTCGCGTTTTAATGATAAAATTGTATGTATGTAGTTTTTTTTTCCAAAAGAACTGAAATAGTCATTGACCAAAAAAGTATATATTTTTCGTATTTCAAGTAAATTTGTATAAGAAATATAAAAAAATATGAGCTTGGTTTTTATTGTCATTTCTTTCAACCCGAAAAAATGTAGATTTGTTAGTAACTACACTGTTGTCCAAGGGATGCGAATAATATAGATATTATAAAAAGGTTACAATGCATATATGCAATATTTAATCAGATTTCAGCTAACTCACAAAACAATCCTACAGCACCATTAATAGTACATGTAGGTCACAGCTGTAATCCATTAACGGTTGCATGTCTTTACAATTCTAGCAATATGTGTGTACACGTCGCAACGGGGAGTGGCCACACGCTGCGGCATAGCTGAGCCAATATTATTTCACTAAAAGCATTATTACACAGGGCCCTAATTATTTTCATACAAAATTTATCATATCAATTAATAGCTAGAATGGTTCAGTCCGGGATTTCATCTGCTCCCTACTGTATTGTTGGCTGCAGTTAAGCTGGGCTTTTTTTTTTTTATTTGTTATAAATTCAATCCTGTGACCATTTATTTCGTCACATCCTTACATTCTAGTGTACAATAATTAGTTTGCTTATACTATATGCTAATTTCTTATCAGATTATACAAATTGGTTTCACTTTATTTTGTTTTATTTTCTTTTACTATTTTTTCAATTAGGATTACGCCATACTCTAAAAATTTACCTCTGTATTCTTTATTGTGGATTAATTCCTCCAGATTTTCCTCCTTTATTTCCTTCCCCAATTCTTGCTCTATGTTAAACCTTAATAAATTGTACTTATTGCACGTCGTTAGTACATGCAGCGAGTTATGATTGCTGGTGTTGTCGCAAGAACATTTTGGGTTTGTTAAGATTTTGCATTCTTCTAAGTATTCATTGAAACATCCATGACCTGTTAGTATTTGAGCTATTTTGTTATTCCAATCAAATCCCTTTAATATTTTGTGGCTTTCTTGAATGTTTTTGAAGAAATATTTTGTGGTTTTCACGTTTTTTGTGTTGTCATACCTGGTTTGTGACGTATGATCAACCACGGACAGTAGACTTGAGTGATTCTGCTGCCCGGATGAGAGGGAGTGGGGCGCAGTGTCCGGCGTACCGCCTGAGTGAGAGGTTTTGCAGGTGTGGGCACTTTGCTCCTACCCCTCCCAGGAGGTAACCTCAACAAGGCTTTTCTCTCCCTGGGCGTGTAGATTAATTTGGTTTCCCAGGCCCGTGTGGAGCGATTAGAGGGACACCCCAGAGGTTTATAGTCAGTAGGAGTCTGACACACCGGGGTCGCTGCCCTCACAGCAGCCCTGGTGTTTCTATGCAGGATTTCACCCTGGGATACTATTAAAAAAAACTTAGTGTCAATCAAAGTAAACGTGACAAATTCACAGATAGGAATGTTTTCATATTATTATTTCTGTTTTGTATTGGTTAAACACAAAAAGTTTTCATTTAAAACATTAATTTCTTTGGCATTATTTCTTTGATAAAATAAGCAAGTATCCATCAAAGATATTCCGAAATATAATTAAAGTAAAATTTGGGAGGTAGAAAGCTATCACGCTTGGTCTTGTAAATTATCTTTAATAGAACATTGATACACTTGTCTGACTTGAGCTTACAAGAATTTTTGGGTTTGTTTAAGTCTGTTCTGACGTACGTTAAACTGAATTTGACTCTTTCACACAGAGCTCACTCAGCATCTCTCAAAGTTTAGAAATAAATAATTAAGAGTTATAACATTGAATAATGGAGTGTAAAACGTTCTTTAAGTAATAATAATAATAATAATAATTTATTTCATAGATATACATTACATTTGTCATTACACATACATTTGGATATTAAATTCTAACATTATTTAGGTCGTAATAGTGTTGTTGAAACTCCGGTGCCCAAATTAAGATTTAACTTGTGTTATGGGCACCGTTGCTCACATCTTACAAATATTGATCTTATGCAATTTGTGAATCTTATGTATATATGCTTAGAGAATATGTCATTTGATAATAATGATTGATAGATTGGTTATGAATATTATAGATATATTATTAAATTGATTTTTAATTTTTTATTATTAATTACATATTTACAAGTTAGACAGCCGAACTGTAATATAAAATATTAAATGTAATATAAAATAACAAATTACTGAAAATAGTTGCTAAAGATATTAATCCTCTAATTCTGAAAGAATTTTTATCATTGAGATTATATGTCACAGCCAAACGAGTGAGTCACGTATATTCTATTCGAATGTTTATTACAGAAGAAATGTGTAATTCAATAATAAATGATACGACTCACGTTTATCACGAGATAAACATGCCTCAATAAAGTCCACATTCTGCTTAGAATACTTTCAAGAATGATCTCATTGCATGAAAACGTGTTTAGCTTAACCAATGCAATAAGACCAGACCTACCTACCTACTATATATACCTAGTAATATTACGTAGATGGACCTGTAATACAAGATATTATATAAAAAAGATTATTTAAACTAATAATTTACTATAGGTAAACGATCCATTTTAGTATCTGTAATGTATACAAAACGGAAGAGTTTTCTTGACTAGTGAAAAGTAGAAAATGTTGCAGGATTCCAGTGAAATGTGTTTACTTAGATTGATAAACGAGATTAGCTAAAATTAAGTTCTGATTTCGTTATAAATAAAGTGACTAAACATTTTCTAAAAAATATTTAAGCCATTAACGATTTAATAAGTGTAAATCGTCTATTACATGATCAATATATGATTCATATCAAATATTAAGAAGAAGTAAAGGCAATGAGATTGATAGTAGTTTATTGCGTTTGTGATGGCACTGAAGTATTGAGTGGCATTTATCTGTGTCCGACTCACGAGATAATAAACGCCGCTCTACCCGCGTGGATTGAAAATGATACACACGTACGTATACAGTAAGTTTTGAAAACCCTGTCTGACCCGAAAGGGGTTTACTGGTGACACTTTAACATTATCAAAATATATCAGGTAATTATATAATTCATGGATATTAAAAAAGTTATTATTATATAAGATTTAAAAAAATACTGTTACATGCTGTCTATTGCTCAGATTACTCACAAAATACAATTTAGACTAATACAATTATTTAATTTATAAGCGGTGCTTGAAATGGACGAGGGTCATGACTCTTTTGACGTCATGGCCGACAGCATAATACTTTGTTTTCATTTTTTCCTTTCTTCACAAGCTACGCACAATCCCAGTGCTTTCATATACATTTTCTCCATTTAATCAATTTCTATTTTATTCCCTTTTCTGGGCATCAATTCAAAGGGGTTACGAAACATAATTTAATATCGATATCAAATAATGTCTTCACGAGTCGGGGAGGGTTTTTGTAACATACTGTATGTGTCGCTACACAGGTATATGACTAGTTACCTACTTGTTAGTGTTAATAATAGGTAAACACATTTTGAGAGATTAACTACCCGCGTCTGCGCTAGAGGTAAATTTACGATGAAATACTATACCGGCACGTCATTTTAGTAAAATATATAATTTACATCATACAATGTTCTTGGGAAAGAGCCGTCCCATATATTACTTTTTGACTACAAAATATTATTAATGGTTTCGCTCTTGAACTGTGTTATGCTTAATTTTTTTAGTATAAATATTTCAGCACGTTGGTAGAGGCTGGGTTTTGTACAACGGTATTTTAATGTTCCCGATTTTTGGACTGGATGGATGGAAATAGGAACGTTATCGCTATTATAATTTTTACGACTATTAAAAACTTCTTATAATTCCCTAAACTAACCTAGTAGAGCTATCAAGCGAAGCTTTTTTCGGAAATTAAAATATAATATCTTACTTAACAGGTTTTACCGGGTCTTATTTGCGTATAAGACTCGATAAATATTTAAATGATTATTAAGTTACAAAAAAATTTACCGCCACAAAAAGGCCCCTGTTTTGGCAAATAATGCTCAAGCTGATCAATTATTTTTGCGTCCATAAGGAGTTTTTTTTAAATTATTTTTGAGGCCTTCTATGCTGTGTATACTATTATTTTGAAATATTATTTAAGCAAATTTTTTAAATCAAGATATTACTCATATTTTATTTAATATTGATTAGAGAGACGCAGTATTTCAATCAGAAACCTATAAAGATAACATCTGTCTATCATTTGATACGCATTCTTTTAAAAGATAATCACCTCAGCTAAAATTTTTCCACCAATATTCTTTAAGACGAATTCTCTTCTTGTTTCTAATTTTGTCCACATTCTTGTGAAACCAACGACACTCGGGAAACAGTTCATCGTCTAGCGAAAGAATTATAAACAGTTTTTTTAAATAGATTTGTTTTTGTGTCTATTAAGATAGTTATCAAAATAACTTCGTAGTAGTTTCTTTTGGTCAAGAATTTCCCGGTAATGTGTATTTTGTTAATAATAATTTTGTAATAAATAAAACTATATATATAATGTTATTACATATAACACAAACTTTCACACAAACTTGCGTCCAGTTTAAGAAATACTCTTTACATTTTAAGACGTGCTTAAAGAATAATGAATCCTAAATGTATGTGCAAATAACGATTGACATGTGCTTAAAAGCGATTTAAAATTTAAGAATTATTTTAGAAACTGAGTGAAACTATATTAAATAAAGAACAATAAAATTCTTGTTAAATATATTGTTAGTATTTTATACTCATAAAAGTATTTATCTATGGGCTCAAAATAAGATCTCTTTATTCTTTGTACATATTTTCATTCGCAGATCGCATTACGATCTAATGTATGTAATTTTAAAGTATTATATTTTCAAGTATAAATAGCCAAACGAATTAGAAACAATGATGAATAAATTATGAAGAAGTTATATTAATACGTATTAATACGTTATATATATAACCTTATAAGAGCCAAGAGAAAAACCCGACTGAGACTTAAAAAAGAGATTCAGATAGAGTTTAAATCAATAAACAGCGAGAGTGCATGAAAGGATTACGAAATAAAATACGTAAGGATATAGTGGAGAAGCGCTATATTCTTTCTTGTGCTCTGTAGCGACTTGGAGTGATCAGTAAGCACTGACAGATAGTGGTAATGTCTCTATAGAAAGAGAGATCCAATGTTTTTAAAATCACCACTTCTGATGTCAAGATATAAGTTCCAAATGAAAAAAAAATCTTACTATGTAATTAATTTCTTACTTTCGGTAAACAACCTGATGAAATTAAAATAAAGAAGTCCAGTAGTATATTTTAAATTACGTGTTCATCAAATTGGCAAGCGCAAATCACGGTCGTAACAATTAGCGGGAGATTTATACATTTTAAATTTACTTTAGCGGCTAAGTCTATCTTTACATCGAAACTGAATCGTGAGTAACGAGCAAAGCTTAAATGTTTAGCGATTTTAGATGAGAAAAGAAAACAACACTGGTAAAGTAACCTCGTCTTAGTTAATGGACAAACGGAGTGAGGTAAAACAGAAGGTGGCACAGAAAAAAATAAACTAGACGCGCACCAGTACGGTGTGAAAATTCTCGTGAATTTCCAAACATTTCACATTCTTTATGTTTACAGTTATGCGTCTGTCAAAGCGTCCGATGCTAATCTTCCGTAATAGTTTAGGTTTTTTTTGTTTTTATCACGTTAAATCGGACCGGAAAGCATTCTTCTATTTACAAAATGAATTTGTATTTTAGTTGCTCAATAATAAAAATACGATTTATACGCGCCAGGTTAAATACTGTTATTTCGTGTTAAAGCTCGTATTATTAGCTCAAAAAAAAAAACAAATAATGAAACGTATTACAAACAAAAGATACAGTCGATTTAAAAATAAATGTGTAATTATTTGATATATTCCAATAAATAATTGCTTTTATCAAAATTTACATTAAAATAATTCGGTTATATTTTTTATCACTTAAAAATATTCATTTAAGTCAGAACCTTTGTTATATTTTATTTAACCCGGCTCTACAAAGTGACTACAGTGCATCTAATGGTACAGTGAAGTTCAAAAATGTTAGTGAATATCAATGGATTTTCATCCTTTGATAGTCGCTTTCGTTTTTGGATTACAATGTACTCACCATCAGGTACTCTGTAGTCTCTATGTCGAGCCAGTATAAAAAAAAAAAGGACAATAATCCATTGATAGTCTCCGTCGTCATGTCGGGCCACAAATATCACGACTGAAGGTCTCTAGGTATACGAGTTACTGGATATACTAAAGCTGATCCCGAAACGTAACAGGCCAATGCGAGTCACTATGACGGTCTACACTTGTGTACTGTGGTCATGACCTAGTTCGGGCAAACGTTCTACCACCATAAAATGTCCACCATATGTTAGGTCTATTGAAGAAACAGTAATTGAATTTGAAACACAATCATTTACAAAAAGTAGCTGCAAGATATACAATAGCCGATAATTGTAAGAAAATATTTTTTCTCGATTTGAGATATATGGTTACGTATTTTCTACTTGTAAATATCCACAGCGATGGAGCTATTAAAAACCATTTAAATTTTCTGAGCACAGTGAAGCACTTTATGAGTATAATATCATAATGGTACTCAATTAAACACCGAGTTAGTAGTAAGTATTACAATGCCACGTGCCGGAATACAGCTAGAAAACACGTGTTACTTGGAAACTTTAATTATTTCGTCAAATTCAAAGCACGTTTAAAGTACTTAATTGCTGGAAATTTTTGTATTAATATATACTATGTATTAATATATACTACGTGAAGCAAAAACTTTCTATCCTTTTTTCACGAAAATTGCGCGGACGGAGTAGTTAGAAATTTTGCACACTTATAGCTTATAAAGAGGAGTGCAGAATGCCAATATTTTTTAAAAATACTGCATAAAAAATACATAACGTGAACAAAATACACACACTACCATGCATTTGTCAGCACATGCATATATACTCTTTTGATTATGGTTAAAGTCTGTGGCTAAATTGGGAATAGACACAGTCAAAACTGTTTATGACATTGTTAGAACAACATACCGGTTATATTGACCCAGGACAAAGGTCCCGGCAAAAAATAGGACTTCGTATTTCGAAAACATCACCGGTTGGTATGACTATCGGTTTTTACAACGAAATATGAGTAGTCCCGTCGATGTCGTTATAACAGATTTAGAGTGTAATATTGTTTGTCTTTTATACTATTTGTTTATAGTCTTAATTAATACCAAATATAACCTATAACAGATATTTGTGAAATACCGTTCACTCAATATAAATCTAATATATAAAATTCATATAAAAACAAACTTGTGTACCAGTAATCAGAATTAACATTATCATATAAGTAAAAAATATATATATTTGTTATTGTTGGTTCAAAGATCTTTTTGTATTTTTTACTATCGTGGTGGCTACTGAAATCCTTTTTTCCTCAGTAATTTCATGAAAGTTTTTTTCTACGTTTATGATGCCTCGACATAGAACATTAACAGGTCAGAGTGAAAGACAAAGAAGAAATCTATATTCGCGGACACATAATAATAGTAACCTTGGAGAAATCTGTGATTATAGAAATATAGCCTTTGAACATAAAACCTTAATAATATTTATAATTATGGTCGAATTTCGCATAACGGGCGACCACTAGTTTATATAATTGAATGTATTTAGTTCAAACTTTGGTATTTGATTAGTAGTATTAATATTTATATTTAAGCGTATAATAAATCTTATCGACTGGTGAAAGGCTATTTGGTTTAAGCGATATTTATTGGTGATATATATACAGGGTTATAGGTAACTAACGCACAGCCTCTTAAGGGTGGCTTTGATTTATCAAGACAGACAACTTTTGTTGTACGACTTTTTCTAATTCAATTACTTTTTTTCCCATACAAAAAAAATAAAAATCAGATTTGCAGTTCTGAACTTTTTAACTCTTCGTAAGGCGACGATCGCGCCACGCCGACATAGGCGACCGAAGACAGACTTACGTAGTGCGCGGCGTCTTGTGTCGCTACTAACGAAGAAAGGGGTCTGCGGCGCGGTGAGCGGGCGTGGCGACATGTGCTTGACTACTGTGTAACACGGGTCATGTCAGTCGCAAATTTGCTTGCGTGTGCGCCGACGTGTTAGTTGTCCCAGTGACGCGTTCGTTTCATAAATCACAATGTCAAATCGATACACTAACATTGAATATACCGAAATGGTGCGTGTTTATGCTCGGTGCGGTGACAATCTGTCTGAAGCTTGCCGTGAGTCCGCGAGACTATTTCCGAATGTGTTGACACCGAGTAAATAGATTTGTGAGTATTTTTGTAAATAGTTTAATTATTGTAAATAGAGTGATTCCACTTTTTAAATACGCCTACATTAAAAAATAGTTTGCAATTATCTATCTTCAAACAGACCGCGCGCCTCTTTTGGTGCGATGAATTGCTTGATTACGTATCAATGTTCGTGTTTTTCTATTTACTTTTTTATTTTTTAGTGTAGCCAATCCTAAGCCTGGATAAGTATGAAGGGATTGTGGATTCAGTGTATAAATATGTACAGATTGTACAACCTTTGAAACATTAACTTACGTAGAGGCCTTTACCTTGTTCATTTTACGATGTTCCCTATGGCAGACAAATAATAGGTTGGTTTTGTTTGTGAAACAATTATTTAATGTTTTATTTTGATTCTAGTTTGTTTTAATAGTGTATTAGTACGTCAATCAATAAACATTTATTTTCACTATTTAACTAAATATGGAAATTTACGTTCAAATAATTGTTATAAGCGAGTTTGTAAAATAAACAAGGTATAGGGTTAATAAACTTTCTGCTACACGATCCTTAACGCTGCGTAGCAACGTAACTTTGCGCACGACTGCATAGTACCAGCTGATTGGATACCTACGCCAGATCGAATGAAAGTTGGAATATAGAGCTAACGATGACTAGATATTCACACTAAAACTAAAAAAAAAAAAATCTAACGATGTATTAGGTTTTGGCAAAAGTCGTACAACAAAAGTTGTCAGTCTTGATAAATCAAAGCCACCCTTAAGAGGCCGTGCGTTAGTTACCTATAACCCTGTATATATTTGGAATCGGAAAAAACGCTGATTAGTAAAATATTTATTACTATATCACAAAAAAATGTCGCTTAAACCAAATAGCCTTTCACCCGTCGTTATTTTGACTGAGTTACAATAAAAAATCATCCAAAAAAAGCAGATAAATGTATGCGACTTACTTGTAAAATAGTGTCCTTGCAAACCGGTTACATCGCGTGGCCTAGGCGTCGTTGGGGCTGAAACATTATGCGCCTCTGACGTTACATTCGGCTGGAACACATACCTGCATATCTCCCACACGCCTGAGTCACTCCACATTAGATATCGACCTTTGACAGGCAGGTAAATACCTGGAACAATGGTCAGTGTTAATAACAGACTTTTGGCGTTCGATCAAATTGTTTTCGGGCAACAACCAATTAATATTCTACAGAATACAGTTGTACGAAGACGTAAAAACATTTTATATTATAAAAACAAACAAAACATTTTATTTTATTTTTGTATTTTTTTATATATATGTACTATTTATATGTAACATATATATGTATGTATATTTGATTGATTTTCTTTTATTGTTATTTATTAGCTTGATTTTTATTTTTGTACTAATTTTTGTGGAAACTTTGCTGGCTTATGTAACATGTTTTGTGTATATTGTTATCATTTTTATATTGCTATATGTTTCCCTTTAAAATAAATAAATAAAATAAATATAAGGGTAGGATTAGAAAACTGTATTGATCTGAAATTTATAAGTAAATTCAGAGTAACTTTATTAAAATAAGACCACCACAGTTCTACCCATATCATTAACAAAATTAATCCATCACTGCTTCGAAATGCAGTATCTACCGCGAAGAGCTGGCAGCTAGCTCTGAAACTGTTCCCTAGAAATAGGGTATGGCACAGGTAATAAATTTCGACCGTTTGTCGATATTTTGACTAAGAAGTTCTCTAACTCCTTCTTTTGCCGTGTCGTTGGGCTGTAAAATGGTCTTCCGGCGAGCGTGTTCTCCCCATTCTATGATATGGGATCCTTTAAGCGTACCGTGAAGAGATATTTGTGCAGGCCGGCATGATCACTGTGACTACCGATGGTTTTTTCTTTTACTTTTCGATAGTTGTTGGCGTTTTTTGGATTGCACCAGGCTTACCATCACATATGGTAAAAAAAAGTTTTACGTATTCTGAGATTAATTGTAAAAACACTTATTTCAAGAGATATCATTGTTCAACAGGTTAATTATAATTAAGGTAATGTTTAAAGTGAGAGCCGGCATTTTTTTCCCCTTTTTATTTAGAGGAATTTTGTCACAGAATGACCACGTCGCCCCCGTACAAGCAAAATATTTATAATACACTCAGGCCACTTTTAAGTAAAATGCATCTAGCATTTTGGCCAGATCAGACATTATTGAGCATTATTAAACAATACAAATCCATCTTTTTAAAAAATTTCGTATTGGTGAGGAGTTATATTGGAACGAATTACATACGTACGAAAGTACAAATTTTATAATGCAGCGTTTTATACTAAGAGTATAAAAAATAATTCTCCTAAAAGAATAAATATTCAACCAGGATTTACTTTGTTGTAAACACGTTAAAACATAAGAAATTATAATCCCCTGTTTGGCATTATTTCAAACAATGCAACGGACTATACCGTATCTGTGCATGCGACGATAGGTGTATATTTAAGCATACTAGTTGCGTTGAAGTTCTAAAATAGATGAACGGTCAGCGACCCCTTTACTAAACGTTCGTATAATTAATAAACATTGATTTACCAATGCATCAAAGTCGAGTCTATACTCAATAGGGTCACTACCAAAATAAAATAAAAAATAAAAGGAAAAATAATTAATTACAAGCAAAATTGAAAAGCAGCTGAATTGATACAAGATCTAAAGTAAATTACGTTTGATTATTTAAAAATTGTATAATTATAAGTGTGTTTTTAAACTATTAAGCAATCAGAAAATTGAATTATAAACAAAATATATTACACTTTTTGATAAAGCATAAAACTTTACTTAATCTCACAAAGACTCATAGCTTTTAACAAAGTTTAATTAGTAAAATATCTTTATGAAGGTCATTAGTGATCCAAATTTAGAACGTAAAACTGATTTCCCCTACAAATTAACTACAAATAAATTTAATAGTTATTTGACTTCTCTCGTCCTAAGTTCAACGGCTTTTATATACAACTATGAATTCCAGTCTTACGAGATTGTATTTATTTATACAAGTATTCCTGTGTACCTTCGAGTCCATTCTATGGAATTACAATTTTGTGATTTCTCCGAAATATAGTTTACAAACATTATAAAGTACATAAAGTATATTCAACTCGCAACTTCGTTAATTTGTCTTTTGCTTTTTAGTGCTTTATTTTTAACATTTGCAAGAATGTTTGTCCTTTATTTGGTATAATATTTTCATTGACCGATACCGATAACACTTAATCGGTGAACCGTAAATATGAGTAGAATCTAAAATTATTAGTGAGTTATCTATAAGTACTTTATATGGCCCTTATTGCAATAAGAAGCTCATTTTTATACACTTATGTCTGAGACAGGAAGATGTAACTGTATCTTATCCAGTTAATGATCAAAGTGGAGAACTTTTATCAAAAACAGAATTTTTTATCGAGATCGGCAAATGAAAAACTTTCCTTGTCTAAAAAAAGATATCCTGTCTCTATAGGAGTTCTAATCAAGCTTTAATGTTGTGTAATGGGAATTTTTTCTTTTGGTGGTAGATTGGTGAGCGATTGCCTGAACTGGGTCATGACCACAGTACACAAGTGTAAAGACCGTCATAGTGACTAGCTTTGGCTTGCCGCGTTTCGGGAGCAGCTTGTGTATATCCAGTAACTCTCTAGGTAACTGTATAAGGTCTCTAGGTATATACCTAGCGACCTTCAGTCGTGGTCTATGTCGGCCGATATGACGACGGAAACTATAAATGGATTTTCATCTTTTTAAGGTCGCTTTCGGTTTTGGACTACACTGGGCCTTCCGACAAATGCACTGTAGTCACTATGTCGAGCCAGTGTAAAAGAAAATCTAATATATAATTTACATGGCTTACTTTTAAAATAATATTTTAAAATAACTTTTTAAATTGTAGTGGTTTTGTAATTGAATAATTTCTATATATCGATACAAATCTTCTCGAGAATCTATTAACACATAAAATATTATCTCAGCCATAAAAATAAACAATTATACAGCTATTGAGGTATCGATTGAGTTTTATATTTAATGGTATGTCAAACACATGTCATAACAACGGAGGATATCGCAGTAGCACATGGTGTCTTGTTTATTTTAAGATAACCGACTGATTTACGAGCATTGACGAAACGCTACAGACCGAACGGTTATTTTTAATATTTATTAATAGAATACCAAAGGCGAGCTTTTTCAATATATAAGCATTCAATATTTAAGACGTTTCTGAACATCTTGAATATCTCCAATTGCGTAGAGGTGTTGCCTCATTAAGCGTTTTCTAGCGTCTGTATCATGGCGAGTGTTCTGAAGAGTTGTTTAACCTTGTCCCACCCTCTCCCTTCCTGAATAGAACCACGCGCGCGAGTTTGCGGTGTTACAGCTATACGGTATCTCAAATCCCGGCTAGGACTAAGAAGTTTTCTATCTCCTTCTTTTGCCGTGTCATTGAGCTGTATAATGGTCTTCCGGCGAGCGTGTTCCCACCATGCTATGATATGGGATCCTTTAAGCGTAGCGTGAAGAGATATTTGTGCTGGCCGGCATGATCGCTGCGACTACCCATGGGTTTTTTCTTACCTTTCGATAGTCGTTGGTTTTTTTAGACTGCACCATGCTTAGCATCAGGTTTGGTGCAGTCACTGTGCCGAGTCAGTGTAAGTCAGTGTAGTGTACTTTTTATACACGAAAAGAGCGATTTTGAGTTTGTACATTTTTTGCTAATATTTTAGATATATTTAGGGGAAATATTAATATGAAGGGGTTCGGCTATTTGGAATCGGTAAAAAACGCAGATTCCGAATATATATATTTATTACTATATCACCAAAAAATGTCGCTTAAACCAAATAGCCTTTCACCCCTCGATATATGTATGAGAATCAAACATTAACTCATAATTATCAATAAGTAAGAAATAAAATTTAAATAAGACTTTTTCTCTTATTGTTTTGAACTAGCAATTAATGACTAAACAGAAATGCTTCAGAGTAAAAACTAATCACACAGAAGTGTTATTAAATCTTTCTACGCAAGAATGAACTACGTTATGTTCTCATAAAAGAAAAGGACCCACACATATGCACGTTTTGTTTGCCTTCTATCCATCCCGAGTTGATTGGATGTGTTCATGCGAGATCAAATATTAAATTACATAACATATCTACCCATTGTGTATGTGCATGTGTGTAATAATAATATTTACGCTCAATTACACACATTGACTTAGTCCCAAACTAAGTTTGCGCTTATATTATGGGTATTAGAAAAACATATGCCTATTCGCAACCATGACTCGCGACAAAATAATCTGCTCATCACAGAAAGGTTTACTGCTACCGGGAACCGAAGTCAGGACCTTAGCATCGCAAGTGAGGCAACTACAAACTGCTATCAGACCGTCTATATAATTTGATGAATTTATTGTCATAATGTCTTATTTGCTTAGTGCTGATTACGTGATTATAAGTGCCTTAAGTGTGTTTTTATGTGTTAAATATCTCACGCTAATGTGGGTAATATGTAATGTGTGTGTGTGTGTGTGTGTGTGTGTGTGTGTGTGTTTGCGTGTGTGCTAATATGTTAATATGTTTATTTAAATTATTTTTTTTATAATCTATTTTTTTATTTATTGTTGTTAATTATATATCAACTACTACTAGCTATCATCCCACAATTCACCGGAAAGAATCGACAAGCAAGATGAGAGTAATTACTATTTTCATATTGTTCAACACGGACCCATCTTCACACAGTTTTATGGGGCATAATAAAGAAATTCAAATATAGTTGTAACTTTTTGACAAAAGCTCATTCTTGATCAAAAATGGAATTATGCCAATTTTACCTTCATATAAAAATAGCTAAAGCTTTCTTAGACTCCATACGTTCCCATACTGTACTATAATATTAAAAAAATCATTTTAATAGAGTTGGAGACTCACCATTACCCCCTTCTATATGCACCCACTTTTCAGTGCAAACTGCGGTTATCCAAAGGAAAGTGCAAAGCCCAATGAGAACTGTGCACGCGAACAAAATCCTTCTCTCGATGACCAAGGCTTGGAGCAGAGGTCTGCGCTCTGCCCCCACAGATGACGCTGTAGACATCTTGTCTGTCTCCATCCTTGAAATCTGAAAAGAAAATTTAAATATCAATCAACCCTTTTCTCTGACGTGACAGATTTCTGTTGGCCTCGGAGGACTTTTAGAACTTCACCGGATGAGTTGAGCAGGCAATTATGGCACCTAACCAGATTGAGTGAGAATATATGGGAACTTGTAGGTACCAACCTTGCCTTGGGCGGCCATCTAGTAAAAAAGCCCGGGATGGTATAGTTGAGTTTCGCAAGTGACTACCTTGAGAAGAAGGAAGGACTACGCCGAAAGAAACTAACATAGTAAATACTAGTTGATGCGGCAAACGTTGTTCTGCCATATAAATTACTTCTAGTGAATATCTTCTGTATTATAATATACAATTTTGGTCATAATGGCTTCCACATAAAAGGTAGATATATGCTGTCGCGGACTCTTATTTAGATCTATTCAAGACAAACAATCCTACTGTACATTATCTTGGTGTAACTTCAATGGTTTAGGCAGTGTACGCCAAGATAGATCTCAGAGGCCAGATATTTTCTGACTTAATTAACATGTATCGTTATATTACGACCAAAATTACATAAAATTATTACAAATTGTAGCCTATATGTTATTCCGACGTATAATCTATATTAATGCAAAAGTTTCATGCAAATTTGTTCAGTAGTTTTATTGTGAAAGAGTAACAAACATATTCACAAACTTTCGCTTTTATAACTTCGCAAATACTATATTAGTAGGATAGGATATATTGAGCTTGGGAATGACGTATAAAAATATCTAATAATATTTCACTCAATATTTCTATTATTTCTAAATCATATATAATATCTATTTAGATTCAGTCTCATACGTATAAAAGTCTATAACGATTTTTCAATAACAGATTCACTTAAGAATTTGTTTTCATAACTTTCTTGTGCAGTTTGTAAAGCAATAAAACATTGAATTTATTGTAAGATTTTCGAGAGAGCAAGAACACCTGTTAATTTGACAGCGTTTGAGATGGAAATAACTCTCTCATTCATGCTTTTCTGATCAAAAGTGTTTAGAAGCACGTGGATATAGGATGTAAACATATTCATAGCTATACTTAGTAAACTCGTGCATTTTAAACTTTTGTTTTACTGATGGAATTCAAACCATCATCTTGTTTCGGAAATTTCGATATAAGATTTTTTCCTCATGTCAATTATAATTATTGCAGATTATGAAAATAATTAGCAGTGTTCAATCAGTGTATTAATTAGTCATTTTATGTATGTATGTATACCGCAAATTTTATAAAAGGATATATTGCATGCTAAATTTGTACAACTATTGTTTAAAGTGCGATTCGGATCCTGGCAAGTCATGACTGTCAGTCCGCGATGCACCACTCTATGTGCATTTATGTGGAAAGGTGCGAAATAGGAGACTACGCAGTTCTGTCAGGCGGCATGCCGAGTTTACGATCGTGAGAGTTGACAGCGCTTATTTTTTAATGGAATAATGTTGATTGGCCGGAACAGACCCTTAAAACTCAACTGGACTTAAGGGGCGAGCACAGAAGTACTCAGCCAGCGAATTTATGGGTTAGGTGGCAACGCAAGGGCACCCCCGTGGGTACGTATCTCGACTTAGGCAAACAGTCAGGGAAAGAACCTACGGTAGTCTTCTAGCGTTTCGGAAGCGACTACCTTGAGAAGAAACACCGAAAGAAACTCAAGACTGCGCCGGAGTGGAAGCATTGCCGCATACATTCGGACATGAACGCCACTGTAAAAAGAGGCACAAAGTTTTTGCTTCACGTAATATACTACCAATTTATTCCCAACAAAAGATCCGATCTCATTATCACAAAATCGTATGATATCAGCTGTACGAGACTTATCTACATTTATAATTTTAATCTTGTTTCTAAAACACTTGAACTAAGCCTATCTCACAAGGAGGATCTTCGAATAACTTCAAAGAAATAAGACGACAAAATCGTTTTAAAAATACTCCACCTTATATAGGATTAAAATTAAATAAAAAAGAGTATAAGGCCTTATATGAGATAATATTTAACATTTGATATTAGAAATGTAGAGCCACCATAATATTAAGCTGGGGTTTTTAATTAAAACATTTTTATGGTTAGTCAGATACCAAGTAGAAGAAGAATGTTAATAATGTAATTTATATATTTGTTTTTATAAATATAACAAAAACACTAACTACTTGCCCGCTATTACTAGCTATAGAGCTAAAAAAGATTTTTATTTGTTAAAATTATTGTCAAACTCGATCATAATAATATATGTTAATTTATAAATATAAATACAGTATTATTCGTGATATATCATCACAGCTGTAATACAAGTCTGTAGTAAGCTGAAACCTCAGAACTTTTGCAAAGAATGGGATTCGAACGATTTGCCAAGAAACGGGAGACGTATAAGATCTGTACGTTAATTCAACTATATTAAAAATTTGGAACATCTTTACTATCAAACATTCGACATAATTCACTTGAAACTGATCTTATTAAATAATAAACCTGAATATACGATCAAAAGACCGTATGATCATTATTTATTGTCTTCAAAGACGCATTTGGATGTTCGTAAAAGATTTATATTGTTTGAAATATTACGTTTATATTTAGATATTTTTCAATGTCACGGACACCACTGAAACATTCTGCCGTGAGTTTGTTTTTATGTGGAAATCGGATATTATAATTGACTATGTTGTTAATCAATTTTGTCACACAGGACGTGAAAATCACAGTTTTTAATTTATCACATTATATTGCATTTAATCACTTTATAATAATATGTTTAATATAAATACAAAATAAATTAAATTACAAGACATATGTATATATTCTATTATCTATACTAATATTATAAAGCTGAAGAGTTAGTTTGTTTGTTTGTTTGTTTGTTTGAACGCGCTAATTTCAGGAACTACTGGTTCGAATTGAAAAATTATTTTTGTGTTGAATAGACCATTTATCGAGGAAGGCTTTAGGCTATATAACATCACGATGCAACTATTAGGAGCGAAGAAATAATGGAAATGTGAAAAAAACGGGGAAAATTATTCATCCTTGAGTGCTTCCATTGCGTGCGCTGCGAAAACGGTTCAAGATACCAAAAATTATGTATAAAAGTATTATTCCTCTTGAAATGATAAAAAAAATGTCCGTAACAGTATATGTCTATCTTTTAAGATTAACTCACTAGAACCGTTTTTATGGTAATCAAATTGTTCGAAATTAATGCATTATTTGTTAAGAGTTGTATCAACGTAATAATATTAATATTTATCCAAATAAATGTGTTGTTGATTAAGAGTATTTAATTGTGAACAAAATTGTCTTTGACATCACTTAATTTTAATGAACATCTTAGAAGATATTACAATAACTTATATAGCAAAACAACGTTTGCCGGATCAGCTAGTATTATCATATAATTAGGAATACAGTATTGTAGTAGTTTTTTCATGTATCTTAAGAAGATAGTTAAAATTACTTATTAAAATCATACGTAATATATGATTTATTGAACAAGTAAAATTATATTGTTAAAAATACACAAAAACAAATTAATTTTATTATAAAAGCAGATAATAGTGACTGCCTCAAACATCGTGTCCAATCAAGATATTTAAAAAAACTACCATAATTACTTAATTTATATAAAGAGCTTGTAAGTTCAAAATAGATTTTAAAAAGAAAGCAATAAATCATCTCCATTTATTTCGATATTAAGCCAGTATTAACCAGGGGCATTACTGTCTGATGACGTAATTTTGTTTACGAGTAGGCTAACGGATTGTTACAGAATTTTAATGACATCTCTGAAAGAACTCTTACAGTTATTTTGTATAATAATAATTTCGTTGTAAAAGTTGATAAATGTGACTATTTCTATGAATATTTTTCATATTTCAATACCGATAGAAGTAAATCATCGAAAGCTAAGTACAACACATCTAAAGATCAAAACTTATAATATCTCTTCCTCTTATTCGGCGATTCTTATTGTAACAACCATAAAATATCCCTTATAATACACAAATGTTTAAGGTATAACTACATCTAAACTATACAAATTTACTTTTTCAACACAGTAAGTTCAGAAATGATTGAAAGACCAACAAAAATCATAAATTCATAGATATAAGGTCGCCAGAGCCACAGTTATCTCACTAAAAGTTTTATGCTTAAACAATTTGCTACAGGAAGTTTTCTAGCATTACTTTTCCTACCAACATAATAAATTTTACCATTTATATTATAATAGAATTGCAATTTTTTTTAGGTATTATTTCTAGATACCTCTCCCTTTGAAGATCTCATACATTCGTATAAATACTAGCAAAACAAATGTATATTTTATATGTATACTAGCAAATATATATATATATATATATACTAGAAAATAAAAATATATATAATATTATAGTAGTTCTGTTTATAAAACGCAAACGGGTACTAACTGAACAAGATTTCGTGAAGTATGAAGACATATATAGATGTACTCGTATAAACGTTTCGTATAATCTTAATCAAAATACTGTTTCGGTCGTAAAACGTAGTGCGAAGTGTCTAAATCGTAAAAACCCAAAGTACTGCGAAGTTCACTGTCGTTATTTAACATTTAATAGCATCATTCCGAGCTGAATTGGATTAAAACGGTGAGTATTGATCAATTTAAGATGATCAAATTTTATATATTTCAAAACTAAACATACTGATACTTCATGTAAGTATGTATACCTTTTTTTACTAGGGGAAATCCTCATAGGAGCGTCTCAGCCGCACAAGGGGGTTGCGCGTCCGAGGTGTGTTGGACTTGTACCAACTAAACAACATAGATGGGCAAAATGTAATCAGATTAACAAAAAACGATTACAATTATATTTTGCATTTCTCATCATTGACATGACTGCATTTTGCTCATCTATGTCTTAAACACTACGAAATCCTCAATCGCATTCACATTTGTCTACTTTATGTTTTGAAGGAATTTAATCATGATCATAGAGCAACAAAATTTAAATTATGACTACATTTTGTAATCGTTAATCATAATCAGATTACATTTTGCCCATCCCTGCTAAAATTCTAAGGTGATTACTTCTGTGCATTGGCGGGGACTGCGGGTCCTGTAACCAATTCACCAAAGACGTATGTATACCCATTTCAACCAAAGCGGGCCAAGTGACCCCTCTTTAAAATATTATATATTATACTATTTATGTATAGCGAGAAATTGATCATGTAGCATACTTAAATATAAGAATAAAATGTTTTCAATTAATGTTTATTTCTTAAGAATAGTACAATAAAAAAATATATATTCACCAATTGAATTATATAAAATAAATAATATGCTAACTTTACTCATATTCCTCATATATTTAGCATATAATTAAGTTCTTGAAGGTGCATTTTCCACACACACTTTTGTGGCATTTGAAATAAATTTTTGTAGTTTCGTTTTTTTTTTAAAGACGTATTTGGCACCTTTTTCTCATCCGTACACGAGAATCCCAATTCAAATATGTTGACATTTTCTGTACAATCCCTTTTTCTTTCTGTTGGTCATATTAAAATTCTTCAGCAAATTCTTCAGTCCAGTTAAGAATGTGGACATCACAGTTCTCCAAGTTTGTAATTTTTGCTATCCTTAATAAATTTGTACCATACTTCTCAGATTAGAGCGAATTTACCTATTATAATAGCTACCGCCTACGTTAACTTCTTTTATTAAACCTTTTATTATAAACTCCATAATTTCACAAAAACGCTCCTATTTATGAATTCTGTAAAAGAAACCGAACCCAATTTCTTTTTCTATAGATATAAAATGTGCAAATTGAGGCCCTAAAATGCTCTACGAGCACATAAAAGACCAATAAACGCAAGTATTTTTGCAGGGATAAGATTCTATTTAGCTCCCATTAATCGACAAACTTCTTATTCTTATTTCTGTCACCCAACAACAAATATAATGAAATGCAAGAAAGTATATTCTATACAAAAGCAAAGACGTCAACTGCAATCGTTTTGTATCACAACCAAACACACAAACCTTTATAATATCACATGAATCTTTGCATGTGCCATACGATCCGTTGCGGTTGTTAAGGCAGATTACACATTTTCCCCGTACAAAATTATCAAAAGAGTAAATATTAAAAAATATATTCGATCTATGTTTATTACAAGTAGTAAAGGAAAATAACTATGTGATAATGTTATTTTCAAAAGATTCTGACAAAAAGATTAAAATAAGCCATTTGACCCGCCGAAGTAAGTTTAATTGTTTCCAAAGAAGGAAGTAGTCCAAAGAGTTTATTTTTATTAATATACAAATTACCTAATTGAGAACATTTTGTTTAAAAAAAAAAAACTATCAAGAACAGTAAAATACTAAGACACTTGACTAATACAGAACCATATTTGTTAGTATTTATCTTTAATTTATCTTTAATATATAATGTTTACATCAATGATTAGTAATTCGCTTTGAAAATTAATTTTGATCCAAAACATTTTTATTTTATTCAATGGAGTGTGTAAATGAGCACTATAATAAGGGTAAGATTACATTAAGTAATGAAAAAACCAACGGTAACACAATACAACTTTAAACTGTATGACGCAATACTGATAATATTATATGGAAACATAAAAGACATTTTTCACAAGTTTTATTTGGTAATAGAACTACACGACAAAGTTGACAATTGGTAGTATTTACGTTGTGACTTTTTCCGCCATTGTCACATTGCGTTGTACAATGTCCGCATAGTTTGGTTGAACGCTAAATATTAAGTATATTACTCATTGCAGCATCGAAAGAAGAGCTCTTTTATTCATATTTCATGGCTCATATCAAGGGGAATTTTAATAAGATGCTTCCAGCTTTTATTGACACCAATATTGTCTGGAGAATATCAAGTAGAGTTGCTAGGTGTCGTAATTTTCGCGGATTGTCCCGATTTTCTTACGTTCTTCTTGATTGGAAAGCTAAAAGTTTTGATCTTTGGGATTCGATCATAAGAATCCATTTGTGCTGGATGAATATGGATATTAATTCTTATTTCAAGTCACAATACTCATTAAAAATATAATAATTAATAAATTGTATAAAAAAACTCATCAACACAAATTTCGTTCTTAAATATGTTGTTTCCATCTTTCCTTTAAAAACATTGTTTAATCATAAAAGAAAAGCTGACTAACATTCCTGAAAGGACTGTTTCCCTAAAAAAGTACAATATGTTAATGTAAACTCACAACACTGCTTTGCAAAAATAAGATTACGTAATATTATATATATTTCTTGCATATTAAATTTTATATAATTTGTACAAAAGCTTTGTGTAACTAAGTCATACAAATTAATTGTCATATTTTTTTACAAAAAAATGAATTATTAAAAATGCTTATATCACAGTTTAATTGTTCTCGATGTCCTGAAATATGTATATGTATGATATTTCTAAAGTATCTTTAAAATTCGATTAAAGTACTCAATTCATGTGTAAGGAAATTGTTCCTATTTTTGGCTTCACGATAGCAAAACAAAATCCCAGTTTTTTCTAACTTGCGTTGCTGTTATTTGCCGTACTAGACCTGGCAATACAAGTAAGTCAAGGCGTCAGGACGCCTGGCGACTTGTTCATTATAAAGACGCCGCCCAATGCAAACAAGCGTCACTCATCGTTATCACTGGCTATCGTGTGATTAAATGTACCCTTAATACAACGAATATTGGTCCATAATTCTCTATTTTTATAACCCATTTATAGCAATAAGTAATATTTGCGGAAATAAATGCTCTAATAACATTAATCTTAATAAACTAATAAACGGTTTATTTGTGGCATTGAAAAGATATATCCCACATTATTTGCCTCAAAACTAAGGACAATAAACTTGTTATATTCATGTGCGATTAAGCGAAAATAAAAAAAAGCTTTAACCAATTATCAACATTTTAACTAAATACTTTTAAATATTGCTTATTTTTTATAAAGCAACTATATCTAAGAAAATATATTTCATATTTAATTTAAAATATAGATCTTTGAGAGTTTAACGAACTAATATTTAATCAACTATGAGGATAATAGAAAAGTGAAAAATGTATAAAAATGACATAACGTTTTGACGTGATATCGCACACTTCTTGGAAAAAACAGTAAGTTGAAAATACCAACTTTTTAGAAGATTGCAAAAATTTCGTCGTTTTAGGCTAAGCCGCTATTTAACAGCGGTTATATGGCGGGAGCTGACTAACCTATACAAGTTACATCAAATTATTGCACTAATAATTGTAAGTTTTAAAATAAGCCACAAAAAAACCTATTTACTTTCAGTGTATATTTAAAGATTTAGTCACAATAATGATTGTACAGGATTTTAAATTCGATTAAAATAATGTCGATTTTGCGACGTAAATTTAAATTACACAGTATGTACAAATATATCGTTATTATTCAATTGACTATATTCATTCTATATATCATTTAGTTTAGACCAAAATATTATGTCATAGTTCGTAAATATATTTTAAAAATAATGATTATAAAACAGAATATAGTATATAGTGTCTCACAGTTATTTAATTTCTATAATTATATTGTTTTTGCAAAAAAATACATTATTTTAAAGGATTTATTAATTTTAAGTTAAATAAAGTTTAATCTTCAAAATACGGTAGAACAAATTGATTATTTTTATTACGCAGTAGTAACAACAAAAATGTTGGTACTTATGAAAAAAATATTTTTAAAAACGTCATGGAAGTAAGTCGTGCCTGGAATTGTGAATTTGTTTTGCAGCATTCATAGAATAAATTTCGAAGAAAAAGCGAGTACAGTCGTTTACGAAAATGTATACAGACGTTTAAAAGCATAATAACTTTAGACGTGCCGGTACTGCAAGGGAAAAATTTCTAAATAGCATAATATAACTTAATTTAGGTAGTTATGAATATAATTTTAAAAATAAAATGTTTAGTAAAGTTTCTCTAATTGACTCAACTCTTTGTTATTAATTTGAGTAAATTTTTGCATAATTGAGTGATTGTGTATTATTTAATCCACTATCTAACGGTGAAATTAAAAATAAAAAGTCATAAGTGAATCCGCGTACTTTTTCCACAATGGATGTGATATTTTGAAATTTATGTTAATCTCGTACACTTTATAAATTTCTATTAGCTTAATCGCTGCTATAATGTTACTTTGTCTATGCCGTTTTAGCGGATCAAGCATAAACGTTAATCAAAACACTTTTTCCCGAATAGAGTGCGACAGGTTTTCACGCCGGATCAACTGTTCTTATTGTTTAAGGACCGGGTCAGACCTTGCATGGAATATTGTTTGCATCTTTGGGATGGTTGTGCTCAGTACTTACTTGACGCCCTGGATAGATTGCAGCGGAGGGCTGTCCGCATTGTGAATGATCCTGACGAGACTAAGCATCTTTACTCGCTTCAGTAGCGCAGAAATGTTGCCTCATGGAGCGTTTTCTACCATCTGTATCATGGCGAGTGTTCTGAATAGAACCACGCGCGCGGGTTTACGGAGTCACAGTCATACGATATCTCACATCCCGGCTAGGACTAAAAAGTTCTCTAACTCTTACTTTTGCCGTGTCATTGGGCTGTGGAATGATCTTCTGACGAGCAGTTCCCATTATCATATGATATGCGATCCTTTAAGCGTAGCGTGAAGAGATATTTATGCAGGCCGGCATGATTGCTGCGACTACCGATGGGTTTTTCTTACCTGTCGATAGTCGTTGGCATTTTTTGGACTGCACAATGCTTAGTGTCAGGTAGGGTGCGGTCACTGTGTCGAGTCAGCATAAAAAAGAGACCGAATACTCGTAAACTGAAAATAGTTATTGGAGTGAGAAGGCACCAGACACATTTCACTATAATAGTAATGGTTCTAGACATTTCGCTCAGTTATTTTGACGCACAATTAGCACGACGTGTCTATTGGCACGACACAACAAATTTTTGTGTCATCTAAACTGCGTACTGTAGAGCCAAACAATGACAAGATCAGTTACTTTGTAAAGTGGAATATTTATCTCGAAAACTTTACTAACTATATTTATAGAATATAAAACGGTATTATACAGCCCATTTAAATCATTGGCACAATATTCTGGTATGTCTATTAAAATTAATGAATTACGTTACATTCGACCAGTTTAAGAAACTGTCCTTAAATACACAACTAGACACTGTCTAGGATGCCATCCTTTCGTGGTGGATATTCCTCGTATCCCTACTTAAAGGTTTGTTTCATCTTTCATCGTGCGAACCAGTATTTATAATAATATTTCATATATTATACAAGGGAAACTCTCCGTTCCTCACCAATTACGAGTTTTCCTTTCTCGCCCTGGTGCGGACTGCGTACTCGAGCGAATAGACGTTACGTTCCGCTTCGTCTACTGTTTATTTGTGACAATGATGCTCTTGTTAACTGTTATATGAGTATTATAAATTCATAATTCATAAATACTAATTTTTTGTATTGTATATATTAAAGGAAATATACTTCCTTCAAGGTTTTAAATGTTGTCGCTCTTCGCGCGGCTGTATGTGAAAAAGTCTATGCCTGTAGAATTTGCTATAAACTGTGGACATTGTTTTGACAATTGTGACAGAGACTTGGCCGTGGTGTTTTTTGAACAGCAACAACAGAGTTTGTTTTTTTAAATCGTTGAAGATCGTTAAGTACCTTATATATATGATGAGGCGTCATGTTTGTTTAAGTCAATGGCACCATATGTCATGTGTTAGGTATTTTTGTACAAGGGTGCGATGGGTCTGACATACGTGCACACGTAAAAGTCCCCTAAATAAATAGAATAAAAACAAAATGGATGGATGGATGACTGTATTAAATAAATAGATATCGGAAGTTCACAAAAGAATTACCAAATCTTGTTTATCCATTGTAGTCTTACGTGTTATATTTCCCTTAATTAATTAATTTCGAACAGTACGATACTCATGTCCAAATTTAATACGTCTGCAAAGGGTAAAAAAAAAACAAGTATGGGCTACAAATCAAAAAAATGTAAATGATATGATAAATAATAATAGAGTTATATAAGAAAACTATTATTGTAGTTTAACAATAAAGGAGTTCATTAGACTCTTCAGCTCGATGATATTATGGAAACTAGCCAAATAAACATAGGTACTGAAGTCTGTGATACTGTAACGACATATTAGTCACAGCGTTTACTGGCGTGACACTAAAGCTACTGTTCAACAAGTGCTTTTGATGTACGACTATCAAAACATATTACATCGTGTGATTATTTCATTGATACAAAAGAAACATAGTAACATTCTTTTGTCATAACGGTAAAAGTTATTGAATATGATTTATAATAATATAATATCAAGCTATATTCCATTACGGGGTGAGCAGAGATAAATTAGTGGCTGTATCCATTTTGCGCTTATGTCTCGCCTGACGTGACCAGTAATACAGCTGAAAGTCATTCCCAAGGCAGTTACACATGACTTTTATTAGATGCCATGCGTGTTTCTTCACAAAGTTTTCCTTCATCGGTGAGCATGTGGTGCCTAAATCTATACTTATTCTGGAATACCTAAAGGTATGTGATGAGATTCAAAGCTACGACCACTGGCATTGTCACGCATAGTTACCCGTCCTTTGGCCTCTAAGCCACCATAGACACAGTAATAAAATATATATAACTACAATATTAATAACAGAGGTCATCAAGATAAATTATTCGCTATGTTTTTTTCAATCTTTCTTGATATTCATAATTGTATGTGTTTTATTTTGCAATAATTCCAAGTAAGTGATATGTTACTGATTGTATGTTTCATAATAACTTATAGAGTTACCATATATAGCTCTGCAGGTATGTTAGCTTCTATGACTTACACCGCCTCACTGTCATTGTATTACATTGATTCGCGCGTATTGTTTTTATATTAAAACTTAACACGATGAGTATTGTAGTAATAACACGCTATATCCCTTTCGGAGTGAGCATAAATACTTAATACGGCTGTATTTATTTAATTCAACCTTTTTACCTAATGAGAGCAGTAGCGTAGTCGATTGTAATTCTAACAGGGTTTATTCATAAGGTTTTTTATTAGATGCCATGCAGGCTTTCTTAGCATGTTTTTCTTGCTATTGAGAATATGGTGCCTAAATATTCAATGGATTTTTTAATGGTAGTCCAGGGGAAAATCCTATATAGAAACAACAGGGCCGCTGTGAGGTCAGTGACCACGCTGTCAGACTCCTACTGAGTAAAAACTTCTGGAGTGTCCCTCTAATTGCTCCACTCGGGTCTAGAAAACCAAATTTATCCAGATGCCTGGGGAGGGAAAAGCCTTGTTAAGGCCACCTCTCTGGCAGGATGGAAAACACCCACCCCTCCAAAACATGGCCTCTACACATCGCCTCCCTCTCATCCAGGCAGAAGATTCCCTCAAGTCTACTGAAGTATTTAATAGTTGTACTAAATCCCTCCTAATTCCGCATAAGGTTAAAGTATACGTATATTGTCAACTGAAAAACGATTACGATTACATTTCGCGTTTTTCATCATTATTATGAGTGCATTTTGCTCAACTATGTTTTAAACACTACGAAATCCTCAATTGCATACACATTTATGACTCGTTGATGTTTTGAAGGCATTTAATCACGCATACGGCATCAATTATTTTAATTATAATCATTAATCAGATTGCATTTTGTCCATCTTTACGTATATTACACGCAGTTACGGTTACAAAGCTCTACAATTATTTAGACAGTGTGATTAGGCGTGATAGATGATGCTCGCCCGTTACTATCAAATACGAAGCAATACGTCAAGTGATATCGTGAAATCAGTTAATAGAATCACAAAACACATATGATAGTGTTGGCTTCTGCCCGCTATCGTGATATGAATGAGCCACTCAGCAACATCAGATATGCTACGATTGTGTGTAAACCTTTTAACATAACACTTGCTTTTATGCAGACATGAATAAAGTTCGTGAGAGCATTGTAAAGCTTTTAAATTCGTAGTCGGTTTTTAATGTTAAAGTAGGTTAATGGGTTGTTTTAAATGATTTTTACAAAATTAACGTTTTATTATGCAGGGTTTAACGTCAGAACACACACCTCATAATTATACCGATGTAATTTAGAAAGAACACCGTAAAATAAAATTTTCTTAACAACTCAGGATTTTCAGAAATATTCTACAGTAGCTAACTAGCTAACTAACTAGCTAGCTATGTCTAACTATTATTAAAAGCGCTACTGGCAAAGGCGCGCTTTCGATTTTGTCAGTGGCAATTCGACAACAATGGCGTGCATTCCATAGAAGCATAAAAAGCATTGCTTTATACTTGGACATTTAATCAATATACTGACTTATAATATTTATATTATCTATTCCGATACTCTCAGAGTAAGGTAAGATTTTAAGTCAATATATTAATTAAATATCCAAGTTTTAAAAGGTAAAGCTTTATATGCTTCTATAGAACGCCACTGCTCGCCAGCAGCGCCTGTCAGGTCTTGATATACTGACCTATATGGATTTATATATTTCGACCGATGTAGGTGACTGTGGTGCGCTGTCAGATCAAGTGTCAAACTTGCCAGTGCAGCCTATATAGGATGTATTTACTTATTATATACATAAATACATAGACAGCAATGTGTCGCGGCCTGGTGGACCGCAACTACCAGAATCCGATTCGCACCTTTAGGCACGAGATACAATCGCAAATATATGACTTCTCTCTCGTCTGTGGAATCCATTACAGGACCCTGAAACTGAACCTAATTTTTTTCTAAATCTAATTGGAATTTTGTACAACTCCAATATTACATAAAGAAAAATATTTATCAATAAAATATATTTCTTTATGTAATTTCTTACTCTACATTTGACTTTGAATTGCATTGCACTGTTCTATAATAAATAATGTGAGGTATCTAACAAGATAAGGACTTTTTACCGTATCCTATAATGGGGCGCGTCACTGAGGAAAGGATATTATAATATAGTGTAATTAAAGTATGTATACTCATGCCAAAACATTTAAACTATTTATGTAATAACAAAAGTACACTTTTAAGTATTTATATTTTAAATTGAATATTAAAAAATCGGTAGTAATTCTGACAAAAGAGAATATTTTTGTATTAGATTTGTCATAGGGTTCTTCATAATGAAGTTTGAAAGTCAATAGGCAAAACTTTCTCCGACAATACTTTCGTACTCTTACCTTGTATATGGTACTTTTCAAAATAGGATGGTTCAGACTTCATTTATATTACAACCTTTCCTTTAGAAAATCCCTGATCCTGACCTGAAGATACTGAATTTGATATGTCCGGTTGCGACAAAGCTAAAAGCTACGTTCAAAGAGCTCAGTTGTTCATTTTGCAAACACGGAGGGGCCTAAGCAAACACAGTTCAAACGCCAACTCGCTTCCCTTGAGTCGTCACGAACGTTTGTATCAATTTGAGCTTAGTTTAAATTGAGATTGCTGATCAATAAAAGGAATCCTTTTCAAATAAATGTATAGGATATTGCGTGAACTTCATCCGTATGTAAGTGTTTTTATCAGAGGAATTTAGGAATACCGTTGATCGTAGCCGTGGAAGTAAGAAATATATGAGAAAAATAATCTGTTTATTTTATTTATTAAATAAACAAACCAAAAGTGATACTTACCAACCACAAAAACATAATCTTTACTTATGTATGTACCTATTTCAAATATATGCACCAATTATAGGTGTAATCAATATTTACTAAAAATTGAGTCTTAATATAAAAATAGTGCCATTACAATAAATTCGATAACACATAATTAAATCTAAACGATAAGCAAAATGAAAAATTCTTAATAAAAATTACACTGATACAAATTAAATTCATAACAGAACCTTAGATAAGCGTGATTATAAATAATTTTTAACTTTATTTTTAAATAAAGGAATATACAAACATGTCCAAGCTATCCACTAGTGCTTTATACTCATTATAAGTTCGACGTAGCTTGATAACAGGCGAATTAAGTAGAACATTTCTTCTACAAAAAGTACCAAGATTTTATGTAGCATAATATTTTTTGAGAAATTATATGGGATGCTTAAAAAGTTATATTATATAGAATCCAATATATAATGTGGGGGTAAAAATGAAGAAAATTATTTTCTATGTTTTCGTTTGCTCACTGATGCTTATTTTATTTTATCGTGTTTTTTCTTTAACTCAGCAGCATTTGTTGGTACAAGTATAATAGAATATAGAAATGGCATAATATAATTAAAAACTGGCAATCACGATGCTTCGAATCGCTTCAAATAGTTGAATTTTCTTTTTATTTTTAATTTCAGAACATAATTCTGCCTTCAATTTTCGTACGTGTGAAAAATTTAGAATGCAATATGTATATTTTGTCTGTATTACAAATTTACTTATCCATTATAAAATAAATAAAATGAAATATGTAAGTTCTCTGTCTGTCTAAAAGGTTAAGAATGAGATTGACACATTTCTAGCCATAAAAGTACACTCTCTAATTATATCTGTAATTTAGATGTCGACAAAACATTGCATGGAAACTTCCGTAATTAACAGCAAAAAGCTTTCTCACCTTCGTGTTATTACATGACGATGTCTTTGTATTATCTACTTAACACATTTTCACAGCACAAGTATATATTTACAAACTAATTATAATAAAAATATGTCTTTTTAAAAAAGACGTCTAGCTTTCATACTCATCACATTGGGTACTGTTATATACAATCGCAAAATTGATACAACCATTAATGTATCCCTGCTTACCCCAATAAGAATGCAACTTAACGATGCAATATATATTTCCCTTGTGATTACATTTTTTTTTAATATCAAACTTTTTTTATAACTGACAAAAATTTTGATTATTTTTGTATACAAAGTCTACAAACACTCGAAAACATTTTGCATGTTTAATATATTTGTTTCTTTAAGTATGCAAAATTCATAAAATATAGTACAATGTTAGTAAAAGTCAGTCAAGGTGAGTTAAAACTATAAGCTATTCTGCATTCGACATTCCTTGAAGAAATGCGACAAATCTAATTTTAACTGCAACTTTGAAAATATATACTTTCACACCTACGAATACTAAACAACTCAGTCTATTTCCCGCTTCAGTATCTCATCATTCAAAACCGCAAATATTATTTTAATGGTAATTATATTAATAAACAAATCTACTATAGTTCACAAATGATGCGGGAACAAATTTCAATGTAAATAGTGTGAACCTGGAGTAAATCATAAAAGCGATAAAATAAAATATGACCTGTTGATTGAACCGAGTATCGCTGTAGGATCCCGGGCACTGTCGAGATGCTATCATGAATATCTAATGACTTCTAGCATCTTTCACTCCGATTATGCTAATAGTTTCAGGAGACACAAACTGAGTTTACATTTTTCTCGCGCGTTATCGCCGCGGGAACACAAATCGAATTGTACTGTAACAGCGTATCTTCGCAGGGACGCGATCTCGAACTATCGCACCGCCCAAACGTCGGGCGGGAACTGAAGTGAGTGAAAACTGAAAAGTCTTAGCACGCGACCGGCGTTCCGGTGACTGGGCAAGCCTGCGCGGCCCGCCTGTTGCCGGGCTACGAGCTTACATCGTCCAATAATGGCATGCCGTGGTTACCGTCACTAGTTCGTTTTTATCTTACATGAAAGTTTCGCCACGCGCTGAACTTCGTTGCGGATCTATCTGTCATTTTTAACTATAATCAGCTTACTTCTTCCTATTTCATCTTAGTTATTAACAAAGTTTAAGGTCGTTCGTTGGGTATATATTTTAATGATAAAATCCAAAATGAATTATTCGACATAGAAACAAAATTATGGATATAGCTCTCCGTACAAGCAAGCTGAAGAGGCAGTGGGCTGGTCACATATGCCAAAGAACCGATGGTTGTAGGAACAGGCGGGCTTTGGATAGAGTACGTGACTTGGCAAACGTAGCATGGGCCTCCCCGGTCAAGCCCCAAGGTCAGTTGAAGCGACCACGTAGAGAGATGCCTTTTTTCCAATAGTGAACCTTAGTAGTGAACTATGATAGGCCGATGATGATGATTAACAAAGTACAATTTTCAACGAGGGTGCTTCCATTTTCTTATAATTTAGAAGCTATTAAGAGAAAAATGAATAAGCATTTATTTGGCAGACGCGGTTCGTCGTCGGTCTCATCTCAACCTTAGGTATTTTAACCTGCCGTCATCAAAGTCAACTTTCTCTTGCGGTCTTTCAAGATCCGATCGTGTATATTGGTGTGTGAGTTATCATATATCTAGTACCTCTTGTTGTGGATTTTACAGTCATCTTAATGTAGGCGATTATCAACAAAGACTTGTTTTCTAGCTGTCGTTCTTGTTTTCGGCCTGCACTCTATATCGATTAAGTGACATGTAGTTATATTACTGTCTCGATTTGTCAAATATAAGAAACAAACAAACGGGTAATTTATCATACATTGTGATTTAAAAAAAATTACATATCACACAAACGTAGTAAATCTTACGCGAAATTTAAGTTCTTTTATAAATGTAAAGGACGAAGTACTTACAAAGTATCAGTTGAATTAGTATTATCTTCAAGAATCAGTTAATTTCTGGCTTAAAATATGCCATATATGAATAGCCAACGTAAATACCCAGACAATAATTAGATAATTTTTACGTGGAATATAGAACCATTCAACTTAAAAATTTTTTACTCAGTAATTATGAATTAATATTTTTTTTCCTATAAATACAGACAGTACCCTAAATTCTTTGTTACTAGTTTTTAAGGTCCCTGTGAACCGTTGACTATATATCTTATAAAGCAATAAATATGGCGAATTATTTTAGCACAGTTATTTAATTAGTACCACATTTTATACAAAAATTTTAAGCCTTTTGTCAGCCGTTTAGTTATACATTTAGTAAAAATCAAAGGAAAAAGCAATAATAACTAATAAAAAACAAAAAAACATAGTTTTTCCTACTTTACAATAAAGTATGAAATGAGTTGCTAATTCATATATCTTTTAACAGTCACGAGTAACGACAGTAATCGATAAAATTACAATTAATTATTTACTTCTTTAATAATTATTTAAAATAAGTCTTTATTCTTAAGTTATATAATACGGTAAAACATATTTTAAGCATTAATTTCTGGCAAATTCTACAATAAAATGCAACTTTAAATTAAAATTGGAATATAAATTCGTTCTCAATCTTTTTCTTTTTAATAATAGTGTTGCTACCATATCCGTTCTCTGAAATTCTTGGATCAATTCATTTTACAAAAAGAAAAAAGATATGTAAAGTTCTCTAATAATATTTAGTTAATATCAGAACAAGTTATAGGTAGCCATTACTCAGGTATTACTTATGTGTTAGAGGCGTCGCGATATACTGATCGCGATAGATATACTGTTGTTCCGAATAACTGCTATTTATACATTATGGCAGTAAAGAAATAAAATTTAAATGACATTTACAATTGGTTATGGTTATCGTGACGCCTTTGAAAGGAATAAAATTGGACTTTTGAAAAAGCTGGATACAATCTAACTACTTACTTACACATAATTTTAAATCGATTACTCTTTACAATCGGCAAAATTCGAGACCGATTTAATTAGTTACATTTAAATAAGCTGATTTTATTTGTACCCAAAATACCTCTTATACTTTAATCGAAATAGTTAATAAATATTTAATACGTGTATTGTGTATATTTAAAAATCTTACATCGGAGCGACGCAGTGAGTAACGAATATTTACATTGACGTGTATTTTATATTTTATCTCAAATTTTTCATCGGGATTATACAGCACGTCTGTTTATATTTTATTAGTCAATGGAAAAAAGGAAAAAATGTTTCTGGTTGTAAATATGTTTAAAATTTTAAACTTAGAATCAAGAATATTATCCAGGAAGATGACACAATCAAGATCTGACATCTTTAAATAAAAACCTGAGTGAATTATTAGATTTTTTTCACTGAACTCCAGCTGTAATTATAGACAAAGATAAAAATGAATTTACTAATAGGGTAAGTACATACTGATTTTTAAACTGTAGAATTAATTACAAGACGGAGCGTGTGTGGTGGGCGATGGACGAGCATGGATGAAGAGGCGTATAATAGCCGCACGTGTTGCAGACAGATTCATACCATCAACACACTGCTGACAGGTAGGTATACAAGACGTTGAACAGTATGTTTACTTCAAACGAATCTTCGTGAGGTAAATTTGCGTATAATCAATATAGGAGTCAGATATCTATCATCACACCGTTTCTCTGTTGGGGTAGGCAAAGAGAATCAAACGCCACATCTGTGTATTTCTCCAAACGTCTTTGCTTCCTTAACATTAATCAACTTCTTTATAAACTTTGAACGATTCCGCGTACTCTAAGCCCTACCCACCATTTAAATTCTCTTTATTTGATATGTGAAGGTAAGTCTCGGTCGAACACGACTTTTACTTCCATATATTATTATACTATTTTACATATAATAATTATTTAAAAGTAAATAATTAATTACGCTGGGCCTCACTCGGATGATAATATTTCTTACCTAACCTAATCGAGCTAGTTTTATAAATATGAATCTGGTTCCCTGCAAATGGCTCTAACAATTCTTCTGGATTTTTTTACACATGAATAAGATTGAAAAATATTATTCAAAAATGCACATCCATCACTTTAAATAAGTTGGGAGTAATTCTATTTTAGTGCGTAATTGGTACTAAGTTGATTTTACAAAAGATCTTTTAACTATTTTTTTAATTATTCTTATCCTAAATTCATTAATTCTAAGGGTTATCTAAATCGAATCAGATGATAATGGAAATCACGCTATCTTTTTAAATACTTTAGATTATGAAGCAACGCCATCTGTTTTTGAGTTGCTTACATTGTAAACATTAATTAAATACGAATGCTTTTTTACTCAATAGCAGATGGCATTACATGAAATATAACAGTATTTTTCAAATGAAAACGGATTTTCACGGAAATAACACTTACTATATCAATTTTAATAGTAAAATGGAAGAATAAAAAAATTCATCAAAACCATTTCGGAGAAACCAATTACATACAAGTATATCGAGGGGTGAAAGGCTAATGGTGATATAGTAATATATATTTTTTTGGAATTAGCGATTTTTACCGATTCCAAAAATATGTATATTACTATATCACCAAAAAATGTCGCTCAAACCAAATAGCCTTTCACCCGACGATATATATATTTGGAATCGGTAAAAAACGCTGATATCACAAAAATGTCGCTTTAACCAAATAGCCTGCCTTTCACCCCTCGATATAATATATTTAAGAATTGTTTGTTTAAAGTATATGATATTTATGATCGCTAATTCCATAGTGATTTCAGTTTTACTGCATTCATATAAAGAACTAACTTAATTTTTAGAGCAATTTTATAATATTAATCTATCATGCTATACCCCTTTAGGCAGTGGCGTTCATCACATACAAGCATAAAAGCAATGCTTGTCCTACGGTTTACGTGGATCTAATTCTAATATTATAAAATATAATTAATAAATTCGCATTTACTAAATAACTAATTTTTACGTCATCTACAAAGTATTACAATATAAACGTTCTTGCCTAATATGAAAGAGAAATATGACGGAACAAACCGACTCGCGCTGTACCTGCTAAGCGCGCGCGTCACAGGCGCGCACCTTGGCGAAAAGCATAACTAACCCTTGCATTTTATTTCATACATGATATGTAGAAAGATGCCAGCACCATATTAGGTACTACCTACCTAGCAACTATTTTGTACCGCTAGGCCAAGCAAGCTTTTGAATAAAAAATATTAGTTTTATAATGTTTTATACACGTGAATTGTAATTAAAAATAGGTCATATGATTTTATAAGTATTTTATTCTGATTTTAGTGTCTAACATTAAATTTTGAAATAAAAAAGTTTTTAATTACAATTTCCGTAGTCGAACTGTTCGCCATATTGCTGTCATATTATGTGTTGCTTTGCGCCCAGTGAATTATCTCTGTTAATTTATTTCGTGTTATAGTGGTTTATACTATTTAGTGTATACGTCATGGAAAGATTTTTGTGTGAAATTTGTGTAGAAATTTTGTACTTACCGGAGTTATTAAAAAATTACGCGTTTTCAAATTTGCCTTATGATTGAAAAAAATAATTAATTTCTATAGGTGCTGTATTCCTAATTTAGAATTGTCCCAAAAACGAGGTAATATAACACGAAATTTTAGCTTGAAATATTATAATATTTTTAAATGGTTGGCTGGTTGTATTCATACAAAACGCTTATTTTGTTTTTATTGTATTTTATTTTCTTATTATAAAGGTGTTTGGAATGTTGTGGGCTATAATGATTTAAATAATTTTCATAACGTCGCGAAAAAATATGATCGGTCGGAAAGCCATTCACAATCTATAGTGAAACTGTATACTTTTGGGCAAACTCGTATAGAAAGTAGTACAAACTCTCAGTTAAAAACCGATATTCAAAGACAATGCTAAAGTAGACAGAAAGCGAAATATTTTTAAATGTTTGACATGTTTCTTACGTAAACAAGAACTTAGCTTACGCAGTCACGGTGATACATCGTACTCTGTAAATAAAGGGATTTTTTTAGAATTAGTAGATTTATTGTCTAAGTACGATGGTATATTAGAAGATTATTTACAGTCGACATCTAATGTTTTTACCGGATTGTCCAATATAAGTTAAAATGATCTTATTTCTAGTGCATCATCCGTCATGAGAGTCTCAATTAAGAATCAAATAAATAATTGTGATTTTGTAGCTATAATGGTTGATGGAACCACAGATATTAGCGGTCATAAACAGCCTATATTTATAATTCGTAATTTTCATGAGGGAGAAATAGTAGACAGATTTATTACTTATATCGATGTTAGTAGCGATCGTACAGCGTCAACATTATCTTCTATAGTTTTAAAAATCCTGGATGAATATAACTGAAGGTCCAAAAATTCGCGCAGAAGTATCACGGCGCGACCGTTTTATCTTCTGAAATAAATGGTTTACAAGCCAAGATGAAACATTTTTGCCCTTTACCTTTGGTGTTCCGCGCACGTTTTAAATTTAATTCTTTCAAAATCATGTCAACGTATTGCTGAATTTAAACGGTTTTTTAATGTAAATAAGAGTCTAGCTAATTTTTTTCACAATAGTAGTAAAAGTAAAGTAAAGGCGCTCATTAAAATACATTAGCAAAAGTTAAAAAAAATCCGCGCGCGGCTGAAACTAGATGGACTTATCATTCGCGTATAGTTTGTAATATAATGATATGAATTTCCTAATTGAGTATTTCGAAGGAATTACTGAAGATATTAAATACATGAAATGGTGACAGGCTTATACATTATCTCAAGCAGTAGCGTTCATTCTATAAATGCCTAAAAACATTGCATCCCCTTACGATAAATACGTCTGGAATAAATTCCTATAATTTAAACAAAAAAAGGAACTCTATATATTAATATCTATTCTATTTTCATGCCATCTATTTTCCATATGAAGTAATATAATATTTATTGTCATTATATAGTATTCAAATTCATCGTTCATTCAAAAAATTCATCTTTACGTGAATCTGCCTACCCTGTCTAAATACCCACTGCACGCCACTGCCTTTAGGAATAAGCAGAAAGACATTACGGGCTATATCGATTTTGCGCTTATTTAACGCAACAATTTCATGTGTATCTTTAATTTCATCTCAGTTGCCAAGGCTATTTTGCAGGAAGAAAAAAGAAGAACCCAATTTAACCATACGAGAAAGACTAAAGTACTTTTTCACAGCTCACTGGAGAGGATTTCTCTGTCTAGTCGTACCTCTATTAGGTATACCTCTTTTAGTACCTTTCCCTGGACATGTGAGTAGAATAATTTTTGAACTATTTAAATATTTATTACTAATAGCATATTGCACCACGCTCAGTATGCCTAATCTTGGGTTGAATGTATATACTACTTGCCATTACTTCGTCTAAGTAGATATTCTGCAACAATCTACTTCAAGGGCATTATTCGATATTGAGGATTCATAAGAAGTTTGATTTCATCGTTAAGATAGCCATCGGATTCTCGTTGGAGAAATTCGATTGAAAGGTGCGTTGGGGGTCTTTAGACAGTGCGGGTCTAGCACACCGGGGTCATCGCCGTCACGACAGCTATGACGGACCAATGTTGTTTTACCCCTGGTAAAAAAAGTTCGGCATTTGACAGTCGCAACTCGACAGTAGCGATGTAGCAGCAGTTGCCAAGCTGCGATGAACCGCTCTATATGTAATAGGGTTCGATGTAGGCCGCACGGTTGCGAGCTTCACACGCCGCCTGACAGCGTCGCTTGCTCTTCTGCATCGGACGCCTTTGCATATAAATGGATATAGAGCGGAACATTGCGAACCCTTCTCAAGATAGTCGCTACCGAAACGCTAGTAAATCACTCTAGGTTCTTTCCCTGGTTGACCGCCAAAGCCGCGATCTGTGCCCACAGGGGTACCCCCTTGCGTGGCCATCCAACCCATAAATTCGCTGGCTAAGCACTGCTCGCCCCCTAAGCCCAGTTGAGATGTAAAGGTCTGTCCCGACCAATCAACATTAGTCCGTCAAAAAAAAACATTATGAATTGGCAGCAGCAACGGCTACTCGCTACTGCCAAGTCGCAACTGTCAAAGTTCAAGTGTGCCTTTAAGTAAAATGACTACCTCTTGCAATAATACCGCGTACTGCGCGCACTATTCCTCAATCTTTTTTTTGTAACCTGGAGGAAAATCCTGCATAGAACCATCAGGGACACTGTGAGGACAGCAGCGAACCCACTGCGTCACACTCCTACCGATTAAAACCCCCGGGATGTTCTTTCAATCACTCCAGCCGGGCCTGGCAATCCAGGTTCTTCCAGTTGCCTGGGGAGCGAACTACTTGTTTAGGCTTCATCTCTGGGAGGTGTGGGTGTAAAGAGTCCACCGCTCCAAAACCTCTCTCTCAGGCGGCGCATTGGACATTACGCATCGCCTCCCTCTCATCCGAACAGCAGACTCCCTCAAGTCTACTGCCCGGATTATTTCTCAATCTCAAGTAAACCCAAATAACTAACAAAATTAGAAATACATCCATTATTCGAACTTAATTTATTGTGGTGTACTAAGTTATAAATATTTTAATTTTTTTTTAATTCACTACTTCCAGACAGCAAAATAGCAAAATGTAATCTGATTAGTGATTAAGGATTACTAAATGTAATCCTAATTTATATTTAGTAAATAATTTTAATTACATTTAGTAATCCTAATTTTAATTTTGTTGCTCTGTGATCATGATTAAATTCCTACAAAACATTAAAGTGTCTAAAATGTGTATGCAATTGAGGATTCCGTAGTGTTTAAAACATAGATGAGCAAAATGCTGCCATATTAATGATGAAAACGTAAAATGTAATCGTAATCGTTTTTCATTAATATTCCAGAATACCAAAGTATCCTAAAATTAATTAAATAGTTAGGAAATTAATTTAACTTTTTCACAGCAATTTCAATGGTGCGCCTACACGTTAATAATCATGGCTATCTTTTGGGTCTCGGAATGTATTCCTCTACCTGTTACTGCTTTTTTACCAGTCCTGATATTTCCGATGGCAGGAGTTACGAGTACAACTGTAACTTGCCACGCGTATTTGAATGTTAGTTAATAACTTTATTTAATTAATTCTAATATTAGTGTCCGACCGAAAGTTCGGTTTCGGTTTCGGTTTCGGCCGAGTTTCGGCCAAAAATCAAGTTTCGGCGGCAGTTTCGGTTTCGGCCAAAATTGGCCGAAACTTTTGCCGAAACCGAAACTGATTTCGGTAGTTGTCGTACATGCTTGCCTAGCTTCGTTTCTCGCGGCAACGCTTTGACGGACGCTGGCGGCCCTGTTCGGGATTCGTGCGCCGTTCGCATTGCTTTTTTTTTCGAATTTACGCGTGTTTGTTTACCGGGAAAGGTCTTCACAACTTAACCGGGTGGGTGGGCGAACACTGAGGGTGCTCAGCCGGCAATTTATGGGTTGGGTAGCAATGCAAGGGCACCCCTGTGGGTACGAACCTCGACTTGGACCGCCAGCCAGAAATACGAAACCTAACGGTGATCTACTAGCGTTTCGGAAGCGACTACCTTGAGAAGAAACGCCGAAAGAAACTCAAGGCTGCGTCGGAGTGTAACTGCGTCGTTTAGACTATAGTTGACGGATCTAATTCGCATTGCTCTATAGCAACACAACTTAGTCAGTGCGTTATCACCCGACGTAAACATTCTTTAGAGGTTATGCTTTGATGGAACTGATTACATGTAAGTTTTTGTTTCATTTTTTTACTTGACCACGTTAACTTTTATACTTGACCACGTGAGTTTCGGTTTCGGTTTCGGTTTCGGCCGAAACTAAAGCCACGGCCGAAATTTCGGTTTCGGTTTCGGTTTCGGCCGGAAAACCAGTTTCGGTCGGACTCTATCTAATATTTAAATAATGTGTCTTAGGTGAAAAAGATAATTCTCTTATGTTTTTCGCATCATCAATTTATTTCACAATAACTATTCATGATTCTAATACAATAATTAATTATCTTTCTTTATTATAACGGTACTCCAAAACACCAACCCTGTAAAACTATCCTTCTCCCAATGACCCTTGGTCGCTGGACCTAATGGTAGGTAGTACTCATCCAATAAGGCAACTAACTGACGTCTTACCTCTTATAAAATGATTGCCTACCCTTTGATATGGTTGGTCAGTGCATATGGTTCATACTTTTTAGGGCGCCATAACGTTATATACAACTTTGCTTTCTAAATAAATATTGTATGATGATGTTTTCTCCAATGTTACCAATATTTAAGTCAATTAAAATTAATTAATAATTAATTAATTTAGCCTTGGTGGCTGCCGGCAGAATAGAATAGCACCCCCCCCCCCCTCTTCTTGCTGAGGTGTCGTAAAATGCGACTAAGGTATCTCTTTAACACTGAAATTCTACCAGGTGTTTAGAGAAGGAAAAACTCGACCAAACCTGCATCCCTCTCCCTCCCGATCGTACTGGTTCTCCATTCCATCGGGCCCCAGGGGGCTCGGACGAGAGAGTGCTTTTCTGGCAGCGCGTCCAGTTATGGACTTAAATATTCCTGCGCAATTGACTGTTTCCGAAAATGGACCTCGAATTTATTAACCGGTGTTGAAACAGTCGCCGTTGCCGAAACCGGCTAGGACATCATCATCATCAATTAAAATTGGGAACGTGTGTCTTCTAATAACATATTATTTCGTTTTCATCATATTTCATTAACAGGATTCAATTATGATGTTTCTGGGAAGTATAATGCTTGCTTATGCTGTGGAACAATCTGGCTTACACAAGCGCTTGGCTTATTGTGTTATCCGTCTCATTGGTTACTCCCACTACAAGTAAGTGATAGTTACTCAGACATAGTGTACGTTAAGAAGTGTTATAACGGTTGTATCATGTGATCGAGTTTTCGAGCTTTTCTACTTCAATTGCAACACTTAAGACTTCTTTATTATACTATATTTTTGCAAGACTATTATATCATTTACATATTTTTTCCAATTTATTTATAGACTAATTTTAATACTACATTCCATGTCGGATTTTGAAGACGTAATTATAGAAAAAAATCCTAATTTTTAAGCAAAACCGATCTTCTTATAATAGTATTCTATGTCAAAAACTTTCATTTTTTCCGTTCTATGTTAAATCATAACTTTTATATTAACGGCCATCACTCATTCGCGCCACAGATTATGCAACCCATTTCGACGGCTTCCTTACATACATTTATTACAGTACCCTTATTTATAGATTAAGAGGTAGTAGATGAAGAAAAACCATTTTCCGGTCTGGATTCAATCGATCGTAGGGCTTGCAGACTGATTGATATGATTCTTTAACTGAGGTAAAATACAGAAAACCGAGAATCGAAGTAAAACTGCAATTTTATACCGACTACGCTCTAGAATGTGTGCTCAGGGGCTTCATTTGCTGATTCCAGCATAATTTGACCACAAAATCACTAGACGCCGAGACGTATATAACATTTGTACTAAAAAATTCGCATCATCATTCATATTGCGAAAAGCAAAGGAATGAAATACGCTCCCTGCTTCTGTTTTTCCGTAATTTTACGTTCTAGAAATCTTTAAAAGAAAAGTGAATAAGCATTTGTTAGGCTAACAGTGTTCATCATCAGCCTCTTTTTCACCTACCATCAAGTCTGTTTGAAGTCAAGCGTTATATACCATATATATATTTAGATAAACCATATTGCATATGTTATTTTATAGATAAAACCAACGATTAAAATTAAATACGTTTCCAGATTGCTGTTTGCCATGTGCTTTGTAACAACATTTGTGTCAATGTGGATCACGAACACAGCAGCGACAACTATGATGGTTCCAATCAATTTTGCTATACTAAAAATCTTTGAGGAGGTTAGTACTTAATTCATTTCATCATTTTCATTAGTCGATAGACCCCGCATACAGAATGCGGGAGATTTCTGTAACGCACGCCATAAGGTCTGCTTGAAGGTAACCGTTTTCATTAGTCGATAAGGAACGACAGCGGTATACGGGGAATGCCCCGCACGTAATGGAAGTTGTTTTTAAGGTTTTAACCCTTAATAACCTAGAGTTTCAATTTTGATACCAATCTTTTAAACCGAATGTTCACATTACTATTAGTTTTTATGCCTGAAGTATCAAAATTGATACCTGTTTTTTTTTTTAAATAAATATGTAAAATAAATATTGTGATTTTTTTAGCAATTGTTTCCTTCATCTAGACACTCAAGCAAACAGAGTAATATTAAAAAAAAAATCACTTTCGTAAATCAGGCTACTAAGGGTTAAGGCAGAAAGTATACCAACCCCGACATCGACTTACGATTTTAAATAGTTGTTATTTATATCGCCTGTGGACTGCTCTCTCCTGTGACATGTCTTATATTGACCAACTTATCGACCAATGAAAATGAACATTTAAATATAAATATTTTTTTTTTATGTAAAAGCTTTTATAATTTTTTTTGGGACTTTGTTCATCTGACGCTTGTGACGCGCTTGTAAAGAATAAAATAAATATAATAAAATAATTGATATGACCATGTCATTTATAAATAATCATACAGGAAATATTCATAAACTACACTTTATTTTAACCATTGCATCACGGGGTGACAAGCTATTACACTGGTATTTGTTTAAGCGACATTTTTGTGACATGTCATATATTTGTTGTAGTATAAAAATGATAAAAATACTACTGTCAGTAACTTTTGTTTTTGGTCAAAATACATTAATGGCTGTATCCACTTTGTGCTTATATGTCCTGCCCAATATGACCAGTAACGCAGCTGGTCGCCATTCTCAGGGCACATACACGTCGTATTTATATTAGATGTCATATGATTTCTCTCACGATGCTTTTCTTCACCGGTAAGCATGTGAACCTTAAACTGTAAAAATACAGATGCAAGTGCTAGGATTCAAACGTACGACCGTTCGCGTAGCCGCGCATGTATACCGGACTTTATATATATACAGGGTGTTTTTTTTTTACTCCCTAATACTGAAAATATAGAATCGGAACAAGCTTCTGAACACAGTAGGACTGAAATTTTTGAAAAAAAAAAAAAAAAATTGACTAATGATTATTTTTAATTTTTCGCATGTATTACCACTATACACCATAAATAAAACCTACATAGTCTAAAATCTAAGTTATTTAATAAAATTAGTCAAACAATACGAAAAACAGCAATGTAACGAAAATAAAACAGCTGACGGGTGACCTAATTTTACTCAATATCCGTGAACCTCGCTAACGTGCGCTCGAGTTCAAGGCGATGATAATGGAGCCTGTACACGACACCGTGCAAACGTATTAACATTACATCATTCCCGTTTGTAATAGTTTTGGTGACTGTAGCATTGGTGTTTTATGTTCGTGTAGTTTCCGATTTATCAGTGTAGGTTTTAACAATTCACTTGAATTTTCGCCTGAGATAGACGCGTCAGAAAGAACAAATTAATATTTTGATTGAGAAATCCCATTCCATAGGATGGTTGCTATTTAAATGACCATAAGATAATTAATTTGTAATGATAACCATTTTGACTATCTGACTACATTTGACGTAATTTTCGACGAGAAAGAAAGAGGAAACAATAACATCGGAAGATTAAAACGTTTTCACTGCGTTTAAAAAGCCGTGGATGAAAAGATTCTGGACATTATTTGAACACTTAGTTAATCCGATCCAAATCGAAGAATAAGACGTTGTGATGCTGGCAACCGCTCCGGCATATCAGTCTTAGCAGACCCGTTGGTTCACGATAGGCTGCGACGTCCGAGAAGTCTATGCAACGTGGTGACGCGCTTTGTCGTAAAACCTAGTAAGCTAAGGCCTCTCCAGATCGTGCTTGCAAGGACGCGGCACGGCGAGGCTGTGAAGTATTGATTAAATTGCTACATTACATGAAATTACCATGATAACTTTCAAGCTTAATATTTTATTCAAATAAATTTTAGCTGACATTTTATTCATTCCTTTATTTATTACAGATAAGCTTGCGCTTGACTTTAATTTCACCTGATGCAAAGTGATGATGAGGTTGATGATGGAACGCGTTCACCTAACAAATACCGATTCACTCGTCGTTTGTAGATTCCCATGTTATCAGAAGATAGAAAAATACATACAGGAAGCGAATACTACTCCTTGGTAAATCGTAACAATAAAAAAGGGGTTATTACTTTCGTGAGAACGGGAGCGCACGACGTCTTGTCAATTTATAGTATGATAAGGAGGAGTGAATTAAATTCAGCCGCACAATCTCCAGGTTATTTCCTCAACTTCAACCCCATAATACTTGGTTTCGATGCGAGCTAGGTTTCTTAATTCATTGTCTGCTATTTGCATTTTGTTATCAAACATTTAAAAAGATAAACACGTCTTTCACTAACTTAAAAAAAAAAACTCCGAAACCCCAAATTTTCCTAAATTCCTAAAATGTCTCTAAGCTATACATACTATTAGTTTTTTTCTAAAAAGAGGAAAAAACTCTAAAAGTGGAAACACTGAAACTAAGATAATATACACAATATGGCCGTAAAACTTAATATTAAAAAAAATACGCAATATGGCGAACTGTCATTATTTGTTCGACTACGGAACATGCAATGAAATGCTTTTCTTTTTTTGATTAATATTTGACACATAAAATTTAATTGATATTCATTTGTACAAACCATAAAATTACTTTTTTTTTGTTCAAAGCATGCTTGCTTTACCCCTATAAAACCCGCTAGGTACCCGGTAGTTGTGGTTGTAGGTAGCGCTGGTACCTACACATTTTATGCGAATGATTTGTTGTTATACTTTCTCGATGGATCGATAGATATAGTAAAAACAAGTTATTTAAAAAAACCAAAATTAATTTATTATAATTCATAATATTAGAATTAAATACTCTTAGAGCGTGGGACAAGCATTGCTTTTATGTTTGTATGAAATATCCGTCACTGTAATAAAATATTGTGTGCAGACTTCTTAAAAAAGCGCAACACCACACGACCAATCGGATTTAATTAGAACGACCAATCGGGTGTCTCCGTTTAATCCCTTCAATGCGACCTATTACACTGAAATTACAGCAATTTACTGTATTTTTTAGGAATGTTCTTTAGATAAATAATCATACAAATAAAAATTTTAATAATATTAAAAATGGAATGCTCCGTATTTTAGTAGTATAATTTAATATTGAGGATAACTTTAGCGGTAAGATATTGAGATCTTTTGTAATGTCACTTGTTTTCTATAAGATAGAAGATCAATTATTTTTCTAGGATGTCATCCTCTATACATTATCATACATACATCGTCAACGAAGTAATCGTCACAATTTCAAACGAAAGGAAGCCTTGAATTCAGTAATTTATAAAACGATTACTGCACTAAATAGAAGCGAGTGAGTCAGATTGATAATCATAAACCTTTAAACTAGCATTTTTGTTTACTGTAAAATATACTGTATTTTTAGTAGTCAAAACTGAAATTGTCATTAAAGTTTTAATTAAACTAATTATGTAATTTTTATTATTCTATCTGGTCACTCTGGAAAGTCACAAGGATGACGCAATCATATGGTGACAATCAAATTTCTAGTCCCAAGACCATCATTTAGAGACTATACATAGTATTTAAAACTGTGACCTTTTCTGGTTTATAACTATTGCAAATTAAAAACAATCTGAGATATTATATTAATTACGCAATGTTGGCCGGTATACGTAGCTCAAAGAACACAAGCACCTTAAAATAAAAATAAAATCTTTCTTCAAAAGCTGTAATAAACGTTTCAGTAATTTACAAACATAATTATTAGACTTTTAACAAATAGTATTCATAGGCCTACGTCAAAAATGTTCTACGAGTAATACCAGGTAGCAGCTCGTGACAAATCGTGTGAAATAGTATAAATGATTTTAAATAAATAAATGAAAAATACGCTATTATGTAAGTCATTTGTATTTGTCTACCTAATTTATCATATAAATATTTTATTAAAAAAAACGGTTAAATTCATATTTTCTCTATTTTATTACGACAAAGTCTCTGCACCTGAAATAACTTTTTACTACGTATTGAAAGGGTACAGCATGGCACTGTAAGGTTTTAAGTGTTATTCATGTCACTGTAACGTCTTTATAAGATATAGATCTAGCACTTCTTTTTTTACGTATCTGTCTAAGGAAAATGTTTACATCTCTGTGGCATGTCTTTCCAATCGATAGTTTATTTATTTCATTGATAGTTTAGACCAGTGTTTTACGAAATAGTAATGACAAATGCTAATGTACTAGATTTGTAATAAATGAAAATTGCTAAACCTGCCAACTGTATAGTAATGCACACATTTAGCCTTTTCAGATACACGTTGAAATGACGTTTCAGATAAGTGCTATGGGGGCTAGCTTTTTGTCCACAAGAACATTACGTTAGATTTATAATTGAAGTTTTGAGAATAAAATACACTTATGTGAATAGTGAAACATAGGATTTTTAGGCATCCGAGGGTTATGGTTAACTGGTGTTAGAGCTCCGTTCCTGGAAAAGGTTTGGACGAGGCTGGTCTAGAAGGATTACAATCGAGGACTGTACAAAATGTTAATAATGTAAACTTTACAAATTTTAGATCCGCTGCAGTTGTATAAAGATAACGCCGCTTATGGCAAATTTTCTATTGAGCAATTTAATATTAATCCTTATTCTTCCTAATACAATAAAATCACGCGAGCAGATTTGTGCAATATTATTTACACCATACTTAATATCTTAACATAGGATGAAAAATTATTATTAACCCTTTTTTGGTAATTCAGAGGAAAATCCTGCATAGGATCATCAGAGCCGCCTCGAAAGCGGTGATAGCGGTGTGTTAAACTCCTACTGACTATAAGCTTCCGGGGTGTCTTTCAAATCGCTGATAGCCGAACTTAGAATCTGTATTCCTCCAACAAACCGGCAAGCGATTATCCTTTTAAGCTCTATCTCTTGGAGAGGTGGGTGTAAAGAGCCTACTCATCTCGACCTCCATAATGGGTGATGTGCAGAACACGTCGCACCGCCTCTCCCTCACCTTGGCAGCAGATATTTGCAAGTCCTTTACCCGTACAATATTATAACCCCTTCTCAAGGCATGCTGTGCATTTGCGGACTTTGTTGTATTTAATATTGCTTATGTTATTATCACTATACCGTATCAAAATAAAATACAAAATGATATTCAGTTAAAATAAGTAATTTTTATAAGGTTATTTAATTAAAAAAATAATAATTAAATATCGAAACAATCATATTATTCGTTATTAATTTTCTTCTGAATCTAGTTAGTGCCGATAGACCCTGGACCCGAGATATCCCAGCATTTCAAGATCTCAGCATGTTCACCCTATTATTTCCATTTAATAGGTACTCAAAATTTTTATTTGATCAGTGCGCTTTTGGATTTCGTTATGATTTAACGTCCGTCTATTCCGGAACTTATTACGTAATTTGCGAAGGTATAACACAATAACCGCGTTTTGTTTTTATTTTAGTTTTGTGTTGTGTTTTTTGTGTTGTGTCTTCGTGTATAGCATGATAAGTTTCATACTTAACGTAAGCACATGGTGGGTATAAAGTTAAAATGTATTATTACACCTTGCAATTATAGTTAACAGTGATTACTAGAAATTTTCGACAAGTATTTTGGATTTTCTTTATTCATTTCTTAGTTTCGAGTTTTCATTAAATAATCGAATACGTTAACAGATCTCGACGTGTTTGCACGTCAGTATACATTGCTGGCCGTGCATTAGGACATATAAACTCGTTCATCAATTTACTCAAAAACTACTTGTCGCAAAGATAAAATATTTTTTATTTGTTTATATTTTAGGTTTACTAACATTGTTCTTCAGTATTCGTGAGACGTAGCCCTTACACGCTGTATATAATATATATATTAATATATATATTTTAGTTATGTAATAGATAATTAATATTCCAGCAAAAGATTCTCACAATATATGATAAGACTCCAGATGGAGAAAATGTTGCAAGTGACATCACAAGCTGCTACTTCTGTGCTGCTACATTTTCAGCGACGATTGGTAAGTTTAAGACATTAGTCATTAGAGTGAATTTTATCCTGGTAATGTACCTGCTTTTTTTTGTTGACCCAGGGGAATATTCTGCATATAATTTTCAAGGCCGCTGTGAGGGCAGCGACCCCAGTGTGTCAGACACCTACTGACTAAAACCCCATAGGTCTCCTTCCAATCACTCCGCCCAGGCTTGGGGATTCAGATCCTTACAGTCCCCCGGGGAGAGAACAGCCTGTTTAGGCTTCATCTCTTGGAGGAGTGGGTGCAAAGAGCCTACTCCTTCGAACCTTACTCACAGGCGGCGCCCCAGACACACCGCCTCCCTCTCATCCGGGCAACACACTCCCTCAATTCTTCTGTCCACCTAGTGTCACTGAGGGATGTCGCGCTCATTATAAGCGAACATGTCTCTCCGGCGATGGTGTCTTGGCTGCCGAATGTCCGGGGAAGATGTTCGCTCCCTGACCTTTCGCGGCCACCTTCTACCTCAAAATTGCCTTGCAGAAGGCTGTGAATTCTCGCTAGGACGTCTTCACTGCCGACAATGGCTTTCACTACCACAGGCAGCGTGGCTTTATACCTCTATAGTGTTGTGAATTTGCCCAAATTTATAATTGACTGGCTTTTGCCCGCGGCTTCGCTCGCGTTAAGAAGTATTATAATTAATTAGATATAGTTTTTGTGGCTTTACTTTTGTTTACCGTGTGTAAAAAATTAATCTGTCATTAGGCGCTAAAACTATCAAGCTATTATATTATAGTCGAAAATCTGAGAAGATTTATACAAACTTTCATCCCCTATTTTATCCCCTTGGGGGTGGAATTCATCAAAATCCTTTTTTAGCGGATGCCTACGTCATAACATCTACCTGCATGTCATTTCAGCCCGATCCATCCAGTGGTTTCGGCTGTGCGTTGATAGATCACTATGTCAGTCAGTCAGACAGTCAGTCACCTTTGAGTTATATATATTTAGATAAACAATAAAGTTTCCACGTTTCGAGTAATCCATTATTTATTTCGATCTTACTCTCTGCATTAGCGAGTTAAATTCTTGATATTTCAAGAAGTTCTAATTATTACTGATACTTTTGTGTTCTTTATTAATGAAGAGAGAATAATAATCTACACTTTTTTTTACAGGTGGTATAGGTACCATTGTGGGAACAGCAACTAATTTGGTTTTCAAAGGACTCTTTGTGAGGTAATATGTAATTGCTAATTTATTTGTTAAATGTTATATAATTTTAATTAATAAACAAATATTTTTTATAAATAGATATGTGAAGGATCTTAAATTTTAATATATTTTACTGAAATATTGGAACTAAAATACTTTAAATTTAATTGTACAATCTTCATTAATAAAACAAACTTATAATAAAAACGGTAGTTCTGGTGGCTAATCGGGGGCGCAAGTTGGGCGGTGACGTACAGTAGGCAAAAAAAGTCATCGGCCACTTCGAACATTTACCTATTCTTGAAGTTTTTCTTACTAAGAGATATGAAATTCCACTCCAATTCATTATATTCACTTAAATTACAGTATATTATCATAAAATAATACATTTCTGACTAAATAATTTAGATATATCTCTTGGTATTCATATTTATTATAAAAAAATAGCAAATCGGGCGCAAAAAAAGTCATCGGCCACATATCATTTCTTAACATCCTACTTATGTTTCGACGCATAATCGATGGCAATGAAGTGAATTTTGTGCATAAAGGGATGTTATTCTTGGTGAGCCAAGGCAATACATTCTCCAGCTGAGCTTTTTTATATTCAATATTATTTTTTGCTTTAATCAAGGACGTGTTGGCTTAAAGAGGTAAGTGTTAAGATTCTCGGCCTAACCATTCTTTTTATCACATATCGATAATTGTTTAAAATAATTGGAGTGTCATATTATTACGTTCCACACATACTCACATGAAAAAAAAAAATAAGCGCTTTACTACGACCGGTACAGTATTCAACAGATCAAGATTTGGCCGGCCCTCCAAAATAAATCGACGATTGCGCAACATCATAATCCGAGAAATAAAAAGAGACCCGAAGGTTTCTGTTCCAAAGATAACAACAAATATTGTGGAATCAATTGGAGTGAGTATAACGCCACAAACGGTTAGAAATATTCTGCAGAAGGATGGATACCGTGGTCGAGTGTCGCGCAGAAAGTTCGTCGTAAGTAACAAGACAAAATCGAAGCGAATGCAATTCGTGAATGATAAAATAGATAAGTCGCAAAAGTACTGGAGTAAGATTATTTGGTCAGACGAGAGTAAATATAACTATTTCAGTCGAAAAGAAGAGTTACCTTTTGGCGTCAGAACGGCATAGCGCTCGAGCCAAAAATCTTACGCCAATTGTCAAACATGGAGGTGGAAGCGTTATGGTGTGGGGCTGTATGATTGCTTCTGGAGTCGGAAAATTAATTTTCATCGATGGGAAAATGGTCTAGTATGTATATAAAAATATCTTATAAAATAATTTGATGTCAAGCGCCCGTCAACTAAATATTGAAGCGGACTTCGTGTTTCAACACGATAATGATCCGAAGCATACTGCGTGCAGTGTTGAAGTGCTGTGCAGTGTGAAGGGCTGGCTCTCCAGAAATGTTCAGAGTGTACTCGAATGGTCTGCGCATTCTCCAGATCCGAATCCGATCAAGCATTTGCGGGAACATTTGGATTCAAAAATACATGAGCACTCTATCACCAATATCGGTCAGCTGAAATCGATCATAGTAAATGAATGGGAGAAAATTTCGGCGGATGTGACCAAAAAGTTAGTGGAATCCATACCAAGAAGGCTGCAAGCAGTTCTTATAGCTAAGGGATATCCCATAAAATATGAATTATTTTTCTATATGATGATAAATTGGACCAATTCTCAACCAAGTGTCCTTAAATTATACGTGGCCGATGACTTTTTTTGCGCCCGATTTGCATTTTTTTTTAAATAAATATGAATACCAAGAGATATATCTGAATTATTAAGTCAGAAATGTATTATTTTGTGAAAATATACTGTAATTTAAGTGAATAAATTGAATTGGAGTGTAATTTCTTATCTCTTAATAAGAAAAACTTCAAGAATAGGAAAATAATCCAAGTGGCCGATGACTTTTTTTGCCTACTGTATATCGCATAAAAGCATAAAATTTAGTGTTATACTTAGACATTTAATAATAAATCTGGTAATTAACAGAATAGGGATCTCAGAATCCAAATATTAAAACAATCTATGTGTTAAATGCTCAAGTATAACAAGATAATGTTTTTATGCTTCTACATTGTAGAATGCACACCACTGTAGCTGAAACACGATTACACCCATAGATGGGCAAAATGTTAATCTGATTAATAAAAATTATCACGATAAATTTAACGTTTTTTACCATTAATATGACTGCATTTGCTCATCTGCTTTAAACACTATAAAATCGCAGATTGCATACACATTTATGATTTCTTAATATTTTAAATGGATCTAGACATAGAGCAAGAAAATTAAAATTGTGACTACATTTTGTAATCGTTAATCAAATTACATTTTGCACATCTCTGATTACACCTTTACGGGAAACACATCAGCGTATGAGAAATGTTTTTTAAAAATCCCAGAAGGGACTTGGCTAGATTTTAACATAAAAATGTTATTAAGGGCGGCATGCAATAACAAATTAAATCTAGTTTAGAGTTATATAAAATGCTATTTAGCGCTGATCTGTACTTATTGTCTTGCACTAAATCAAAATCTAGTTGTAACAACACTTAAACTGAAATCATCTTTAAGATGGAATAAAACCAATTAAATTAATAAGCGTTTTATACAAGCTTAAACTAGATTAATTCGTTAGTCCAAGCCGCCCTAAAAGAATATAATTTTAATCTTAATAATAAAACTAAATTAGAGTCATACACTTCGCCCTGTATAATGACGATGACAGTTATGTTTATTTTTTAGTGCGTATCCTAATGCTCCCGAATACTTGTCATTCCCCTTGTTTTCTGCTTTTGCCGTACCCTACATGATAGCCATGGAAGGATTCCTATATCTGTATTTGATTGTAGTTTACTTTGGATTTTTAAGGTACGTTTTACATAAATAATTACATTTATTTTTATTTATATGTTTCATATATGAAACAATCGAATAATTTTAATGTAATTGAATGAATAATTTCTTATTTCTCTTCTAGGCCAAATAGTAAGGCTGCTAAATCTGCATTTATTACTGAAAAAGCCAAAATGGCGGCAAAGGCAACAATCGACGAAAACTGGAAAAAAATAGGAAAGCTGACTTTTTGGGAATTTGTAATTGAGAATTTTTTTACCTTTCTTTTTCGGATTCCTGTAACATATGTAGTTGACAATATTTCGAAATAATTAAGTCCCTTGAACATAATAATGTTTGCCTATTTTTGTACTTGGTAAAACAAAACGAAAAATATACAATGACGTCATATGTACCGAAGTACTTAAATACGTAAAAGTATTTTAATTACTGTACCCATATATACCTAATTAAAATAAAACCCACATAACTCACATTTGAATGAGTAAAGTGCACCTCTACAAAGTAAACTATTCTTATAACACTTAGGAATTTCCTAGTGCTGTATACCTAGTTACAAAAATATCGAAATCGTGTCGATAAATGACACCTAAACTAGTAGCTCTATTACTAAAAAGCATTAAATATTCAACCAATAGTAATAAGGCTAGCGACCAAATTCCGCTGGTGCATTAGCTCTTTTAATTTTAAATATAAATATTATGTGCTTGATTTATCCGTTTTTTTATAGTAAAGAGATGTTCCAAATTTTACATCTTTAATTCGTACTACTTTTATCCTACAATTGATTATATTTTGAGTATTAAGAAGATTATATATTAAGACTAATCTATAATACATTTAAAAAGTATTTATTGTAACTGTAACATCTTTGTAATTGTTTGCATTTTGGTCATTGAACTGGTTCATGGCCTCGGTACACAAGTGTAAAGACCGTCATAGTGACTCGCTTTGGCCTGTCGCGTTTCGGGATAGCTTGTGTATATTCAGTAATTCATATACCTAGAGACCTTCAGTCGTGGTATACGTGGGCCGACATGACGACGGAGACTATCAACTGATTTTCATCTTTTGATGGTCGCTTTCGTTTTTGGACTACACTGTACTTATCATCAGGTGCACTGTATATACCAAGTCGAGTCAGTGTAAAAAAAATTCTGTTTATGTTCTAAAGGTCATAGATATAATCAAATTCATTTTGCAGATGGTTATATTGTTATTCGGCGGTGCAATAATAGGCTTTTTCTGCCGCTCACCTCAAATGTTTGCTGGATGGGGAGACCTAATTGAGCAATACTATGGCGTGACTAACAAATTGTTCGTATCACCTGAGTTGATATAAAAAAATGTAGTGTTATTCCTAATTTTAGGAAGTTAAGATTAACAAGCTGGGCAGTGGATGATAAGAACGTCCACCGTCCGGCAGATAGGACACGGCGTCGTGTGTGTCCCCTCATGATCCCTCATCGAGAGGTAGTGAGGGGGTAACAATTGACCCCCTCCCAGAGAGGAGGCCTAGCAAGGCCAGTCGCTCGCCGGGTTCGTAGGAAGTATACGGATACCGAGGTCCGGCGAAGGCGAAGAGTGGACATAGTTGGCACCCCAGTGGTTTTAGTCGCTGCAAGTCCTACACACCGGGGGAGTGTCCCTCATCACTCCCCTGACGGTCCGAAGGGATTTCCACTAGGCTAACAAAAAAAGAGAAGTTTTGGGAGTCGAAGCTGCTCGCGTCCGTAGGCTTTACCCTATTTTCCCTACACGTGACTCCTGGGACCACCCAGGAGGCTAAACGAGCAGCAGCGAGGTGGTAGGGCGTCGGTGCCCGTCTGGATCGCGACCACAGTACATGGGTGTAAAGCCCGTCATAGTAACCAGTTTCGGCTTGTCGCGTTTCGGGATCAGCTTGTATATATCCAGTAGCTCATATACCTAGAGACCTTCAGTCGTGGTATATGTGGGCCGACATGACGATGTAGACTATCAATGGATTTTCATCCTTTGATAGTCGCTTTCGTTTTTGGACTACATTGTACTTACCATCAGGTACTCTGTAGTCACAATGACGAGCCAGTGTAAAAAAAAATTAAGATTGAATTAAAATATTAACAAGTGTTAGACTTAATAAGTCCTAGACTTAACAATTTTTGAACTGCAAGTGTGTGATAATATGTTATCTATGTAAAAACGTACGTGTAAAAGTACGCAGTCTTGGTTGGGTTTTCATGGTCACAAAATATGGAACAGAAGATAATTTTTGATATCTTAAAATCGTTGTTATAGTAGAGTTACAGCGCTTAGATTATAATAAAACAAAATTAATTCCAAATGACATTAAAAAAGAATTTGGAAAAAGCTGTTTACCACTTTTCGTTTTATGCACTTTTTCAGCGTTCGAGACTCGGCCCTCGCTGCTGTTGTGGCATTTTTCATGTTCCTGCTGCCCTCCTCATTGGTGTTTTTTGATAACTGCAAAGCTAAATGTGAGTAATCGAGTAATTTCTATTGCGTAGTACACTTAAGACGTATTATAGGATAAATAAAACCAACTGTTGTGTAGCGCTTACAACACGATTGATTCTTTAACCCTGGCGACCGCCATTGCAATCACGGTTATTACAACTCCTATTAATTTATTCATTGAGGTTTATTGTAAATTGATCGTATTAATGGAAGCATGTAATAAGACCATATAAAATTTAAGCCATATCTTTACCATAATATTGATGATACCTTTCGGGATAGCTTATTAGATGAACATGTTTATTCAATCAGTTGCAGAATTTGTGTCATAGTATTTTAACCAAACGACGCTTTCTGTATCATAAATTGTAATTAAAAATGAAATTTATTTCTGTTTAAGGTCTTTACTTTAGATCTTAATAAAGTTTTAAGGTTTTTATAGGTGTGATAGATTAATTAAATTGACATATACCGAAATACGCTTAAATACTATATATTTGAAGTTTTTTACAATTTAGATTTAAGTATCAAAATCGAGCCTACTAATAAAGAAACCTTAAAATAAAAATATATTGAAAACTATTGACTTTCACCCCTACATTGCGTTGACTTAAACAGTTATACTTTAGGTCCTCAATCATATGTTTCAATTAATACGGCGAGTTAATAATAACTCTGAATACATTTTCACCAGAGTAACAATGTAAGTGTATGCTATGCTACATAGTCCATTTCGATGCAATGACATAAGTCGGGACTTACAATGTCATTATTAGCGCACATGCCACATTGACATTAGATCTATACTTTACTATAGGTCTACGCGTTACTTTCTTTAAGTTATTGTATTTATTTTGCAAAATATAAATAAAAATCGATAAATATAATACAACTAATATGTTTCCAGACCATGAAGAATTGCCCAAGACTTCTGTTTTGTCTGTACTTGATTGGAAGACACTTAATCGTAATATGCCATACAGTTTTATGTTTTTATTGGGTATGTATTTAATATTCTAATATTTCGTATTCGTTAAGTATATCTATACTGTATAATTTCTATATTACATAGTATAGATATACTTAACTAGAATTTTTTTTCGAAGTCTTAAGCTTTCAACTGATGTCAATAAACCATAAAAAAACTACGTACGCGGCGACAAAAGAATGAAACAACAATGAAACTTAAAAAAGAAAAAACGATTGATTTCCTACCCCATAGGGTTGGTATAGTTCAACATTATAAACTATGAAAACGCCAATGCGGTACACCCATTTTATATGTATATCATCTACCATACAAAGTGCATATAGCATATGTATATCATGTAAATGTTTTTTTTTTCGAACAGGATTTATGGGATGTCTGGGATATAGGTACCTTCACAACGTAACCGGGCAAGTGGGCGAACACTGAGGTGCTCAGCCCTATTCACTGGTATTATTTTAACGTAACTAGGAAATAATTTTGACAAAATAATGACCACGTTTCTCTAAAGAATACATTATTAAAGCGTTCGTTTTCTTTAATAATCAAGTAGTCAAATTAATAAAAGGTTTTTTTTTTATTAGAAGAACCATTGTCGAGTACTATACAATAAATGCTTATTAATTGTTTAATTACAGGTGGGGGATTTGCTCTTTCAACGGCTGCTAAATCGTCTGGTTTGAATGCGAAAATTGGAGAATATCTGCAAGCATTGAAGAGTTTACCAAATATTTTGGTTCTGTTATTAGTCATAATAGTTGTCATCTTCGTCACTAATTTTGCGTCTAATGTAGCTGTTTGCAATGTGTTTGCTCCAATCGCTATGCAATTGGTAAGGCTATTTAATATTTAAATTTAATTTTGTTTTTATGATATAAATCGCTTTCGGGTGCTTTTAATTCATGCAGTATTATCGTTGTGCTCTCTATCGTTTTCAGTCCAGATTTAAAGAACAATATATATAAGAAAACTGTGTCTGACTTTTCATTCCACAAATCTAGTTTACGTTATAATAATTTTCTAAAGTGCTTTAACACTATGTTTACGGGATTTCGTATCTTCAAATATATATTTTTATTTATTTTCTTCATACCTGTTGCAATATCGAAGTTCCCTATATGATATACCTACTTCAAACGCGTGACGCGTGTTCGTAGAGATACGTAAATAAAAAACGTCCGTAAACCTAGTGTTAATGTTGCTGTGGACAGATGTACTCGTAGTGAGAATGCAGCAAGAGCTAAAAACAGAAGATATAGTATTTTCTCTATATTACTTTACTCTTTGATAAGAGTTTAAAGTACGGTTACAAACAGCATTAGAGTCATTATGAAGTCTAATTTTGAGTCGGTTTCCGCTATTAAAATTAACAGCTCACATAATAGTTAACGAAGAACTCTTATTTGATATATTATGCATTCATTTGCCGTGATATTTAATAAATCTATTTATCGTTGATATTGAACCCGGTATTAATTTCAACATACAAACATATTTTGGTGCTTTAGAATATTGCACAATGGCGCAACGTAACTGCATGTCACTGCGCAACATGTTAAGAGTCACGACTTAATACATTTGTTTTTTTTTTATAGTTTCTTTGCTATGTATAGTACATTTTATATATCATTATATTAATAATAAATTGTCGTTTTGTGTCGTGTACAATGCTTGCTATATAGGGCGGTCTATCTCATTACATTTAGCTGTATATTACATGTACTATATGTTTACAATTATTTTAGGCAAAGGAGATCAACCAGAACCCCTTGTGGTACAACATGGCGGCTGGTTTTACTGCGTCATATTGCTTTATGATTCCTGTTGGTACACCTGGAAATCTCATAGTACAGAGTGCTGTCAATATGCCAACAAAAAAGATGGTACGTATGTGTATATGATCCATTGTAAAATATGAAATGTATTGTATGTACACAGTGCTATGTAAAATTGAGGCTCACGAGCCTGCGATGGAAAAAGGCAACTGTCGATAATACTCGAAGATTACACTAAACATTTGACTACTGAAGCTAAGGAGAAGAAAAAAGAAATACATGGACGGATCTCGAACATGACTGGCCGAGACTTAAGCAAAGATTTAAAAATGCTATTTCGACTTTGCTTAGCAAAGTTCTCAAAAATTTAATACATTTGACAAAAAACGGAATATATAATAGGAACTTGAATATAGCCATAGTATTCGCAGAGCCAAGTCTATCTTGACAAAATCGATGACATCAAATTCTGTTACGTTCATTGAGTAATATAAATTGTAATATTTTATGGTAGTAAAGTCTAAGTTACGTCTATAAATCTCAACCTTAGCACTAACGCGGTCGATAATCGTGAAATAGCTATCGTTTCCAACACTACATTATGGCCGTGAGAAGCGAGAGGTTTTGATGTCGGAGGGTGATGCGTCCGTTCTTTGGCTCAGCTCCCGACTACATTCAACTTGCGCCCTTACAATAGATTCCACACAAGTTTTAAAGGCCTTTCCAAACTATCAATTATTTGTCACGAAACAATAAAAGCTAGGTGATATGTCCATAACCGTTTGAAGCGCGAATCGTGCGCGTGCGCTCCTCGTGCAAAATTATTGGGGCCGTTTTAAGGGACGGCCAGGATGTTAACTTCCGTCCTCTACGTGTGCTGATTTTGTTATCACTATCAACCAATAAAAAATGGTCTAAAGTCTAAATCTGCCTGACATTTTTATAATTTCACTCGCATTACAGATAATTGCTGGGGCAGGACCAACTGTATCAACGACAATATTAACGTGGCTGGCTATATATTTTTGGGCTCCAATTATATGGCCTGATCTACATACAATGCCAGATTGGATTCAAAGTGGAACAGGTTAATCTGTGTTCTATCGGAAGCAATATAAAAGACTCATTTAATAATGTCTATATTAAATGTTTCAACTAGAGTTTTTTAACCTTTTGGCTATAATAAATCTGTTCTTCGAAATTGATTATTTTCATTTATAATAAATTTATTTCTTTGTGTTCATATCGATTACATTTAAGTTCTACTTCTTGTTTTTTTTTTGTTTTCGTATTAAGTTCAATGTTCATGTATGAAGTTAAGTTTTTTTTTAATTCAATAAATTGCAGATGTATTAGCTATTTTACTTATCTTTGTATATTTGTATAAGTCTAGATAGTTATTAATTATATTCAAATAAAATATTTAAAACAATTTTGCTTTCATTTCTTACTATATTTATCTCTGCAGTTCTAGGAGTAGATGCACCTAATAATATTAGCGTGAATTAGAAACAAATGTATTTCATATAAAATTAACGACAGCCAGGTTAAATAAGCCCAATTTTGTATAATAGTTATAGTTTTTATAAATTGACGACCATTATTGTATTAAGTGAAAATTGCAGTACCCACTATAAGCCGACAATATGTGAAGATTTGTATAGAAAATGTTGGAATTTTTTAAAATATAATTTGACTACCCTATTCTGATTAGATTTTTTTATGTTCTACAAGAGCCCACAAGATAATGATCTCGTAAGAAACTGAGCGCGTTAAAAAATAATCATCGAAGTATTGGAAATAATGTTCAGAGTTGAATAAAATTGTAATGAAGACAATTTTATTTTTAAACAAAACGAGGAAGTATTAGTGTTAAAGCTTCCTGAGATCCGAACTAGGAAACATATTGTCGTTTCTCTCGCAGTTAACAATGTCACCATACTGACTTCGTTAAATAAAACGGTATAAGTTCTCAACTGTGCCTATATATTTATGTTACAATTCTGTGGTCTACATCAGGGGTCGGCAACCAGCGACCCGCGGGCCGCATGCGACCCGTAAGCCACTACGGTGCGGCCCGCGCAAGTAAGAGCCGTTTCACAGAACGCCGCACCGCAGGCAATAAATTAAAAACACTTGTTGAAATAAGTTTCTATTTCACTGTTGTGTGCGCGGAAGTCGGAAATTCAGTTCAAGCGATCACAGTCAGTAAAATGAGAGTAACAATAAATATGGTTAGAAATGGAAAAAATAATGATTTCTAAAAAAATACCAATATACTCATAATATTTGTAGCCCTTATACAAGAAAAGGTTGCCGACCCATGGTCTACATCATCAACACTTTATAACTTTCAACTGAAACAGTACGTCTCTAGCTGTAGTTATACAAAAAGGAAGAAAGTATGTACTGATGAGGTCTTATATCTGTGGTGCATACATTGTCTATGATATAGATTACTGAATTTCTAAATTTAAAAAACTTCCGATCAATGACTATCGCACAAAGTATATTGACATTTAAAATAATATCTAAACAAATTAAGTCATAATTTAGTAATATTCATTCTAAAAAATGGCGAAAACAACAAAAGCACCAGGAAGAAAGGATGCCAAGGGTGGCGATGGAATCATAGCCACGTAAGTAATGATAGCAAATTTTCAAAGCACTTGTAAACATATATCGTATTATATTCGATGTTAATATGTACATATGTATGTATGTTACTGTTTAATTTGTAAATAATACCCATAATCGAAATAAACTCATTAGAAACAGTAATGTATCAAATTAGCAATTTATAAGGTGGGAGTCTCCCGGGATATAATACAAGTAACTCTTCATACATCACATCATATCACATCACGTCATTTATCATATCACACAACACATTGTCGATATAAATCCTAAGGTCGTGTATATTTGTATATTTTTGTTACTTACGCCCCTGTAACGACTGGATGGTTTTATATGAAAGGTAATAATATAAATACAAATAGATGTACTTGGAGTAACATATAGGTTACTTATTGGAATAAAATTGTGTGAGCTAATTTCAGAAACCAAAAAACCTATCCAATTTTTTTTGTTATTATTGACTTATTGACATATATGTATGTATATGTCAACATTTATCCAACATCCTCTACACAACTCACCACACCATAAGTTTAAACCATAATCGCCCATTCCATCATTCGACCCTTGAGTGCTTATTTGTGCAAACGACCATTTCGTCCATTTGCTCAGTTTTTATATAAAAATATGCTTTGACTTATTTCCATTAATAAATATATATTACAATTTTGGAAACAAAGCATTCATGTAGGTATAACCAAAAGTAAAAAGTCTTTGAAATACTGTAAAATTTACCATTAGTGGATTAAACAAATAAACACTAAGTCTGAGATTTATACGAGGCTATTTCGAATTGACTTAACAAACTTCTCAAAAAACTAATTCATTTTGACAAAAAATATATAATAGGAACTTGAGTAGTATATGATATATATATATAATCTAAGGATATATAGTATTCGCAGAAACAAGTCCATGTTGACAAAATCGGTGACTTACCAAATCGTTTGACATTCATTGAGTAATATAAATTGTAATGTTTCAGTAAAGTCAAAGTAAACTTAAAGTTTAGGTCCAGACAAGACAACGCATTGTTTAGGTCCAGAACGCAATATGTTTTTATTTTTGGTTTTGCATGAGTCAGGCAGGAGCTGCGTTTTGTATAACTGTGAGATTTATCGTCCTGATATATTAGATGTAAAAAATTGTTGTGAAATAAAACTTCATTATTTTTATAACAATTGAGGTTTCTTATAAACATATATATATATATTTTCCTTTTTTATGATATATTTTACTTATAAATACATAGCAAGGAAGAAACCGAATAGCACATTTTGCCGACTAGTCGCCGATTACAAAAGCAGCTGATTAAGTCGGCTGTTTTTTTGTATCCCGGAGAAAAATCCTGCATAGGACTAATGATGCAAATGCCCGGGAATTTTCCCAAAGTGCCGAATAACTTTCTTGGGAATTTTCCCGGGAATTTACGAAATGTTCTCGGAAATTTTGGGCACTTTGGGAAAATTCCCGGGCATTTTCATCACTACATAGGACCATCAGGGACGCTGTGAGGGCAGTGACCCCGGTGTGACATACTCTTACTGACGAAAAACCCCCGGGGTGTCCCTCTGATTGCTCCACCCGGGCCTGGGAAACTAAATTCAGTCAGATGCCCAGGGAACAAAAGGTTGTTGAGGCTACCTCTCTGGGAGGAGTAGGAGTAAAAGCCCACCCCTCCAAAATCTCTCTCAGGCGGCGCGCCAGATTCCGTGCACCGCGTCCCTCTCATGATAAAGTGGGCTTTAACAACTAGTCGGAACATTTCTAATAAATATGTATTACAATGTTTATTTTTTTATTTTTCTGAAACATGTAATAATTTGATTTTATTTTTATTGTTTCAGGATTATGTCATACTTATTGTGAGTACTTGTTTTGTTATTATAGGAAAACTGAACCACTGTGGTTATAGTAAAGTGAGATCGAATTAATGCGGTCATATGCGATTTATATTTAAACCAGCGGATTTTAAAAATAAATTTCAACCTCTATTGACCTCTCTTAGAGGCTGGTAGTCAATAAATCCTTACTTAGAGGGTGACTACGTCATTAAACAAACCCAATGCTGAAATTTCAGATTTCTATATTCAGTAGTTGTGCCGGTAAATAGGAAAAGCCTGTATGTCCATGTTAATTGAAGAGCAAAATGATATTCAGCAAGTTTCTAATTATATACTTTTTTAAAATTAATTTATGTAATATGGAAAGAAAATAGTATAAATGTTACTAATTGAGGTATTAAATTAGTTGAACCTTCGAATCACCATGGTGTGCCTTAATGAAATGTAATATGTATCGATGTGTTTATACATATTGCATTTAGGCTATAGAATGACATGTCAATCACGATAAATGTTTTTTTAATACACATAAAAAAAGAAATTTTTCTTTGGCTCGAAAAAGTGACTACAGTGCACCTGATGGTAAGTACAGTGTAGTCCAAAAACGAAAGCGACTATCAAAGGATGAAAATCCATTGATAGTCTCCGTCGTCATGTCAGCCCACATATACCACGAATGGAGGTATCTAGGTATATGAGTAACTGGATATACATAAGCTGATCACGAACCGTGACAGGCCAAAGCCAGTCACTATGACGATATTTACATTTTTGTACTCGCCCTATCACCATAAGAACTACCATACATATAGAAGATAGATAGATTTTTACTTAATAATTACGAAAACAATTGTTTCCCCTAAAGCACTTGATATACGAATCTATTTTAGTCTGGCTTCTAAATATTAAAAGAGTTTAGTAAGGGATTCGTTGTTATTTTATTCGTAATTATTTATTAGTAAGTTGCATGTTTATAAAACTGTTAATACGTTTTTAGTGGCCGTAAAGATCCAAGGAAACCTGTAAAAGGGCTTACACCAAGACTTAAGAATATTGCGTTCAAGCATTATCGGGGTTTAATTGGAGTCATTGTACCCTTATGTGTGCTGAGTTGGCAGGGGGAAAAAGGACAGGTTAGTGTGCATCGCTATAATAATTGACAATAAATAAAGGTAATTGTAAATGAGCAACAGGTTGATATTTATTTATTTATAGATATAATAAATAAAAAGTTCTTTATAAATCCTACTGAATATTACTTTCGAGCCCGATACAATTAAAAATATGAGGCGTGCACTCTGTCAATCCACTATCCTAGTAATCCTAGAATGGATCGCTTTCTCACCGGCCGCGTTGGACGATAATTTTTAACCCTTTAACGTTCACGGGACGGATTTTCAAGCTTCGAGTTTGAGCTGATACCATGCCGTGAATTGGAACGGGAAAAATATCTGAACCATTGTATCCTATGTTTTCAAAAGTGCACTTCCGAATGGTCATAGATAAAAGTCGCTAAAAATAGTAAAACAATGGAAAAAATAGAATAAAGGGAAATGAAACGAGATTTTTTGAAAAATAATTTTTTATTCATCATTCTCCGTTCTCTATACATTTTTTTACACTTCTAAAACAGGTTTAGAAGGGGTCTATGGTACCTAAACTATCAATAGTGGAGTAATCTCTCAGAGGACGTAATATCAGCTTAAACTGAGAACCAATTTAACACTAGATTTACCGAACCAGTCAAAATGACTAATCTATATATTTGCCTTTATTTTATTTCTTTTCTAATATTTTTTTTTTTTATGAAATAATAATACGTTCTTTACTCATACAAGTTGTCAATTAATATTATGGATTTAATTTGATTTATAATAAAACAAAATAAAACATGTTATACCTATTCCTAAAATAGAAATTTTTTTTTGGTGGTAGAATTAGTGTTAAGAATCGCCTAGACAAATATTTTCTAACTGTGAAATAGCAGAATACAGGCACTTATCAATTGTTTCTGCCTGAACTGCCTGTCTGATAATAAATTAATAAATTAATAATAATTGGCGACTGTGGTTATCTAGTGGATAAGAAACCGGTATCAATGCGCGCCAACGCATTAATATTGCGGGGATGAATTGCAGGTTCAACCTAGCAGGTACCTCTAGAGTTTTTTTTATACTGAGCTCAGACTCATGCGCCATATGCTCACCTATAGAGGAAAACATTGTGAAGAAATCCACATAGCAACTAATAGAAATTTTATGCGCAATTGCCCTGAGTACGGCGATCAGCTGCGCTACAGGTCACGTCGACATGTAAGCGCAAAATGGATACACCCATTAATGTATTACGGAAGGCAGCCATTTCTCAAGATTTTAATCAGGAGAGACGTAGTTAAAGAGCATCGATAGGTCTGTACTCAGAAGACAGTTGTAACTAACTGATACAGATAACTAAAATATCTACGAGCAAATTGCCCTTCATATCAATAAATCCTATTGTTGTAGCAGTGTCAAGTGCAAGGCGGTGTCATAAAACGAACAAATACTGCACACGTGCGCGGTAACATAATGAAGAGGATTTCTAGGAAACGGGTCACTTCGTCTATTATTAGGGTTGCAAATCAACCTCTTAGTATTTTGTTATGACATTTGTACTTTTTAGAATAGCCAATGAATCAAGGAACAAAATTATGTAATTTGTACAAAACATTCCATACACATTTTCTTGGAAATTCTTCGTTTATTTACCTAAAACAATTTTTTTTTGCAAAATGATACTTGGTTTTTTAGCTTTTACTTAAGTAATGACGATTCCTTCTTACAAGTTTTAATTTAAAATGAGATTATTATTATTTAGCTATACGAATACAGCATAAACAATAACATTATTTCGTATTCGTCACTACAAGGGAACATTTTAACATAAAAACTGGAGTTTTTTTAAAAAATACTTAAATCTTGAATATCTCAGAAATTAACAAGTTTCGGACATGGTGTCATATGACTTAAATGACTCCAAATAAGCTGTACTACAACGTCTATCAAGGAATGTATCGCATTACCGTTCACCCTGTATATCTGCTCACATATAAAGGAATATCGCGTAATGTATAATATCATTAATTTTAATAAATGAATAAAGAATTTTTTTTTTCAGAACAACATAACCGTGCAATGTATGTGGATGTGGATGTTCTGGTTTTTCTTATTCCAACCGGTGAACATACCGGTGACGGCTATGATTCCATTATTCCTTCTGCCGATGACGGGCGCGATGTCTACACCGGATACTTGCCAATGCTACATGAATGTTAGTCAAATAATAGAAAACTATACTATATATTTCGGCCTAACCATAAAAAGATTCAATCTGATTTTAGCACGCATTTACTTGATCATTGTTAATCTATTTAAACTAACATTAAATTCACGCTTAACTTTTCATACCACAAATGCTTGTTTAATTGTTTTTCTTAAACGTTATTTAAGCGGCTCTATTCTTGTTAGTTCGATCAATTATTAGCTAATCAACTAAACTGTTCCGCTGTATTCATGAATGAAGACTTTTTAACAAAATTGTTACTCAAATAATGTGACGATTATTATTGTATTATGTGAATATCTATTATTACTATGAAATATCTCAAAATTGTTGTCTCGATTTTGAAATAAATAACCTCTATAGTTACTACATAGCTAGGCGCTAGACCAGCAATAAGTAAAATGATTTTAGTTTGACATTTGTAGTTGAAAAAACATAATTAAATAAGGTATGATCCATATTTTGTTGATTAAAGTAAACAATTGTTTAAAGCGTTTAACCTTACGTTTAGGTTCTGTAGTAGTTTTTTGTCATGTCAAATGTATCAATGTCTAAACGGAGTTTAACACATTTTTTTTGTGAAGACATTTTTATTTTCGTAATTAAAACAATTCGTGTGATTAAATCCCCATCTCGGCGCCATAATAGACACTGACACCTTAATCGAATGTATCGAGTGTATTGAGATTTCCTACAGGTTACCAAATAAAGGTGTGGACGTACAGGTCTCTTAGTGTTTTCATGTCTATAGAACCAAGAGACTTATAACTTTAGCGAGGGAATAAAAATTGTATTGAAACGTTAAAGAAAGTGACTATAGAAATGCTCGACTTGTTACATTACCTTAAAACATGGGTTGACAACCTTTTCTTATTATATATAGGAACAACAAATATTATGAGTATATTGTTGCGGGCCACATTTCATCTAATAAACACAATTTTTTAGATAAAACTAATTTTTGCATTTTTAACCATATTTATTATTACTCTCATTTTACTGACTGTGATCGCTTGAACTGAATTTCCGGCTTCCGCGCACACAAAACAATGAAATAGTAACTTATTTATTCTTATATTATAAGTGTTTTTAATTTATTGCCTGCGGTGCGGCGTTATATGGAACGGCTCTTGCTTGCGCGGGCCGCACCGTAGTGGCTTACGGGCCGCATGAAGCTCGCGGGCCACTGGTTGCCGACCCCTGCTTTAGAACGATACCGCCAACTTGTTACACAAGTATGGACTTAGCCGTTCGAGCACTGTGAATAAATAGTATAGGCGAATTGGGTCAATAGATACACCCGCACTTATACTAGTTCTTCAGACAGATATGACCCTTTTCAACAGGATTTAACAATATCCTCATATAGTTCTTAGCACTAGAGTACACGCGTGGCCTACTATAGTTGACCAGGGTAACTCATTTTGCAATAACTTTTTAGTTTAGCGCTCTAAAATGTTTATTTTAATCATTTCTTAATAATTTACTTAAAGAGTCAGGTTGTAAAACTAAGTAATACAAATACATTTTCTATTCCATTTGTCGTTTTAATCAGATTATTAGGAATAAACAAGTTATTAAAATTTTAAAATGGCCTAGTATAGTAGGCCACGCGAGTACTCAAGTAAAAAGGGGGACGCGTGTACTGTACTGTTAAAATACACGCTTTATATCTTAGGAATAATGTACTTATGTATTTAAGAGTTAATTTATTTGCATATGAAATAGCTGTTTAGTAACAAAAATTCTTTTTTGTTTAGGAAAATATAGCATTATTTATATTAACCAACATGCTGACTTTGCTACTAAATAATTCTGGCATGGATCGTCGTATAGCTTTGTGGTTTATGTGTTTGGGAAATGCACGTAAATTTTCAGCTCCAAGGTTTTTTTTTTTTAATTAATTGCATTATATAGCTTAAATCAGTATTATCCATTTATGGCATATATTTACTTGTGATTGCTGTTATAATGAAGCACCAGTGTTTACAAATTAGATTGTAAGTAATTTATTTATTTTCAGATTGATAATCAAGTGTAGCTTGGCAGCATTTTTCTTAGGTATGCTTAGCAATAGACTAATTGCTACCAAAACATTAATGCAATATATGACGCCTGTATTCACAAGTTTGCATGTAAGTTATAGTTGTATTTCTTTTTACAATTATACATTTATCGATTAATTTGGTGAAAGGTTACGGTTAATTAAAGGCGTGTTTTTACAATTGATGCCACGCAGAATTATACTGTTAAGTCGATGATAGATGGTTACGTACGAAGATACAATCAAACAAAATGGAAATAATACTGTATGCCGAACTTATTAGTATGCTATGTATTCTGACTGCGTTCGTCTTATATACCTAATATATATTTTTGATATATAAGTAGTCTAATTTCAAAACCCGCTTAAACGATTTTTCGTATAAAATTACTTAATAGTTGCAATAGTAATTTGAAATGTTTTTATCAAAGCATATATTATATGTGAATTTTTCCTTTTTTGCTTTTTCACTCTAGAATAATAATTAAAATACCTTATAAGAATGTGATTGTTAAGTTAAAGATTAATTATAAGCTTTTATAAATTTATGGGATTTGAAAAAAATATGTTATAGTGGGTTTTGAAATTAGACTTCTCATATAAGTGTTAACACGTACGCCGCGTCCCGCTACCCCCGCAACCTACCTCCGCAACGATCGCGCGCGTCAACGACGAATGCGACAGTCATTATAGAACTTGACATCCGACCGCTTTGCAAACGAACACACAATTTGGAAAACCAATATTAAATCCAGTAAACAATAAGTTACAATCCGGTTTTTTATTTAAAAAGACTGGCAAATGTTCCGCGATAACAATAAAAGACCAATCAAACTGCTTATGGACAATTTGGCCTGGACTCAGTGCGTACCCATGATCGAATAAATCAGTATGAAGTATATGAATAAAAAAAGGTATTGCTTTCCAACTCAAACCAATTTTGCGTCTATAAGTATAGCCGCTTCTTTAATCGTTGCTTTAAGCTAAGGCTGTTACCAGCTTTCGCTACCACATCCGCAACTTCCACAAGAAATAAAACCTCCGTACGCGCTTCACGCATGAAAGTTACGGGGTGTGAATGATGAAAAAATAACGCTAGGCTCCTACAGATATCTGTACTTACTGTACTCTTTCGCTTTTGTAGTCATATGACCGCAACGTTATTATAGTAGCAAGCGAAAAAACAAATTACGATTAAATTAATTCGATATGTGAAATATATTTGAAAATTCTAATATTTTTCTAATGAAATGAATTCCTAAAATCTTTGTCTATTTTCTTAATTAAATAAAATTTATAAAATGATTTTATTGGAATATTGCATCTCGGCTTTCACTTCTGTCAAATTTTCGCTTTTGTTGAGCAAAATGCAGTCATATTAATAAAGAAAAACGCAAAACGTAATCGTAATCATTTATCATTAATCTGATTACATTTTGCCCATTTATGGCTGAGATAATTCGACACCTGCTTATGTGAAGATACCTTGGTAACATGCCTATTCTAAACTAAGTATGTTATATTTATTTAAATGCTTATAAAACTGAATAATTATTCTTTGATTAGTTGTAGTTTCATTAGTAAAATAATATACAGTACTTACCCTATTCACTTTTTTTTTGCTTTGTAGTCAGCATCATATAAATCTAGAGGCACAGAACCAAACTATGACGAAATGCGAAATATTGTTAATAATGCCATTCAGACAGCTGCATCAATTGGTAAGAAAATAAAAAGTTCTATATAAATTACGATTCCTCTTAATTATTAAGAAATTAATATTTTTTGTCAAGAAATTTTCTTGTAAAACTTAGGATAAGGCATAACTTAGTATTAATTACTGTTTATTTATTTATTTTAATTTACTAACGTCACAGCAAATTACAAAGTCAATTATATACAAAATAAAATAAAAAACTACAGTGCCAGTAATGAAGTTACGCTTAGGTAGATATTAAATTTTGTTAGCATGTTTTGGGTCGCTCTCAGTATCCGATTAGACCAGCGGTTCCCAACCTGGGGTACGCATACCCCAAGGGGTACGCTAAAGTTTGCTTAAGGGTACTCAAAAAAAAAGTATTATGGCGGTAATAAGTATTATAAAATATGCTTTCTGGGATTAACAATTTTTTTATATTTTTTCTCGTTTATAATATTATTTAACATCATATTACATTAAATATGTTTATATTTCTTCAGCTGTATTTATGAAAGTAAATATATTTGTATATCTGAAATTACTAAATGATTTTTTATTTGTTTGTATACATATATATATATATATATATATATATATATATATATGTGTGTTTGTGTGTGTGTTAGGGGTACCCACTAAGTACACTCAGGTAGAGGGGTACTCTAATGAAAAAAGGTTAGGAACCGCTGGAGTAGACAAATGAGCGTTGTGTAAGCGTATGTGTGTGTGCGTGCAGTTGTGTGCATGTGTGTCTTTTAGTGTTTCTGAACGTAATGTGTGAGTATTTAAAAAATACGAATATTAATAACTTTATTTCAGGGAGTACGGCTATTTTGCATTCTGCATACGCAACACTCACATTTCGAGCTATTTGGTGCGAGTAAGTATTTTCGTTGCTACGTTTCCTTTTGTTTTTGTCTCCCAAAATATATTTATCTCAGTTTCCTAAAGCAATAAAGCCTTTCAACTGATTCCATTGTAATATGCCGTTATATTAAACTTTCAACTTCACGCCTAAATTAAAATAAGTTTTTTTACATATAAGACTAGATAATGTATTTATGGCTGACTTACAATGACACTGAAAAAACTTTTTATAGGAGTGCTCCAGACGGTTTTGAATACCCCGATATATTCAACTATTTGAATTATTCCTTGTTCGCGTTTCCTACCGCATTGGTGATGCTTATTTTGAATTTTTGCTACCACATGATTCTTATCAAAGTGTAAGTAATAAAAATGTTTTTTTTTTTATTAAAAAAGACTTACTGTTTTTACTTAACTCTTACCTGGTGTGTGACTCACTCTGTCGAAAACATAATAAGGTGTCAGAGAATATTTTTGCGACCCCCAATATAGTGCCCAGGGGGCGCAGCATGGCTGGACTGAAGAGAATTGATAACAAGTTAGAGTCCCAGTTAATGTGCAGATGTACCAGTCCGGTATACTCCGATAGAGCTACTTTCTATGTGACCTGGACGTTCCTATGACGATATTCCTCAAGTGATAAAAATAAGTTTCTAAGTAATAAGAAAAGCGATGATGAGGCTAATAATGAAGCGCCTTCGTTCAATGTCGATGTTATAAGCTGCTAAACAAAGGATGAGGAATGCAAGTTCTACTCCTAGAAGAAACGCCGTAAAAAAAGTGGACACGAATACACGAAACGCACAAGCATTTGTTATATCTACAAAACACTGGTGGAATGGCATCTTACTTTTAACTTGGGGAAAATCCTAATAGGATCGTTTCGGCTGCAGATACGGAGATAACGTGGATATAATATGTCGAACTTATACCGACTAAAAATACCCCGAGATAACTACTTCTGCGCGTTGATAAGGACTGCGGGTTCTATAATCAATCAATCAATCAACACAGCCTGATCATACCGCACCCGCCGGGCATAAACTCGGGAGTGATGCTACCTCTCCCGGCAGTGCCCGATTTATTTAAGTAAAACACGTCACAATGCTATGCCGACTTCTCAACGGTTGCTAACTGCTCACTTAGAATCCTCATCTAAAGCAGCCACGTTCTCCAAGACAACAACTAACCGGTGGTGGATTGAGTGATCGACCGGTAGAAATACGCCGGGCTGGTTGCCAAGACCCTGGCATCATTTTCTTTGAGCTAAAGCGGCCATCCAGCGCCACTGCTCTGCAGCCTCCTTGTGGATCATGATGTCCCCACAGAAGGAGACCACTGCTCTCCAGCCCACCTGGCAACTAACATGCCTCTACACTTAGAAACTTCCTTAATAGTTTGTAAAAGTTATTAAAACGTATTAATTCAAGTAGACATTATTAATAGGGTTCTCCGTAAGTCAATGAGTGTTGGAAGTATGACGGAGGCACGCAAAACTCTATTAAATTATAAAAGTTCGATCCCATCTAAAGTCACACTACATGAAAAGGTATTTTTCTCAGACTATTATTTTCTTTTTTTTTGTCAATTCTTGTAATTTAAATACGTTCACAACTTACAATAGCAATCTCCGTCTCGCCGATACCAAAATTGACATTATTTATATTACATCATATAATGTGAGGCTTTGCTTTCCACCTTTTTTTGTATTACGGGGGAAAATACTGCATAGAACCATCAGCGACGCTGTGAGGGCAGTAACCCCGGTGTGTCAGACTCCTACTGACTAAAAACCCCCGTGGTGTCCCTCTGATTGCTCCACCTGGGCCTGGGAAGCCAAATTCATCCAGACACCCAGGGAACAAGAAGCCTTGTTGAGGCCACCTCTCTGGGTGGGGAAGGAGTAAATCCCCTTCAAAACCTCTCTCCCAGGCGGTGCGCCGGACACCGTGCACCGCCTCCCTCTCATCCGGACAGCAGACTCCCTCAAGTCTACTGCCCGGTGTTTTGCTTTCCACCAAGTATAATTGAGGTTAACGTGAATGTAATAGCAAAACCGATAATTGGGCGTCTTGATTACGCCACGCCAAGTCGTGCATTTCTATTGCCATATAGTTCAGTATTCCTTTTAAATTTAAAATACAAAAAAGCGCAAAAATTTACGGTTCCTGTTTTTCAGCTGACAGTGTTTTTCACACTATTCTCTCTTCTTATGTTTTTATCTCGATGGAGTCCGTTTTTAAACATGGGCTGGGGTGATTTTCGAAAAGAAGAAACATCTCCACAGATACCAGGGTAAGTATTTTATATTTTTTTAATTATCTACTTTATTATCGTATGCGTAAAATTCGAAAGTTCAAAGAATACGGCCTCGATAATTTTATTATTTATTCATTTATTTCTTATTATTATAAAACTTTAAAATTCTATTGCAGTGTGAAAGATGCTACCACAGCCGCGTTATTTGTAATTTTTCTGCATATATTACCAAAAGGTTTTGGTTTTGTAAAATACTTACATGTACATAGTAAGTTTTTATTTATTTTTTGCATAAAGTTATAATACGGGTAACTTCTTTCGTATCGAACACTAGTTATATTCAGATACTGTAGATCATCCAGTATGAAACCACCGCTATAGCCTTGTTGGACGCCTCAATCAAATCTTTATAAGATCAGGTAATGAGTGCTGGAGAAATACACGCGTAAATTAGATATGGTTTAAATGGCTCTGCATCACCTTTCGGTTTAAAAACATGGACAAGTTGGTACCAGATACCAGAGGAGGCTCCTGTAACATTTTTACTTTCATTATACATTCATATTTGACAGTAGTTTGACGAGACGGAATAAGGACAGCGCTATACAAAAATATATTTGTATCCCTGTCATGGATACAAAATCAGATTGTAATACTGTCATTTAGCTTGTGGTACAGCCGCTTGAATTTGATTTATTTTGTTTTTTTTTTCTTTTCTTTTAATTATGATTTTGTATTTTATGTACAGAAAAAAGCCAACTGCCTCCCATCAAACCAGAATCTGCAATTTTATGGTGGCGCTTTGTTGATAAGAATATGAACTATGGATATATATTCTTGTTAGGTACTGCTAATATTTTATTCCTATAATTTTCATTATAAACTGCGGGAAGTTAAACTATTTGTTAAAATACATATTTTCACTGTTTTATAAGTTCATACAATTTAATGCTCTAGCATATATTCTCACTAATTTTTAAATGGTGATAATAAGGGACGTTAGTCGATGTTAATAATGTAGTAAAAATACTTTGAATATGAAAGTTTGGTTGTAACTTGAGAATAGAAATAACACTTTAATTCCAATAGTTCTTAACACTTAACGGACGGGTCAAAAACTAACACCGTAGGAACAACAGGCAGATAGTGCTAACTAATGGCACCAAGAATTAATCTTTAAAATAAAAAAAACTAACGCGACGTACCTAAAATTTAAGCAAAAATGTAGACCTACGTGAGACGTCCTAGGAAGTCAGAATGGAAAAACGTAAATCTACGGGGCCCGTCCGTTATTTGTTAATAACAAATTAGACTTATGGATACTGCCTTCATTCCTATGTGTACTGGTGTAGTTTTCTATTACAAAAAACACCTAGACCTTAATAAAATACTTACATGCGTGGTTATAAGTAAGAAAAATTTGGTTACTAATTACGTTCAGTAAATGACTAAAATAAAAAAAAAGTCCTTGTGAAAAGAACAATTTTATCAATTTAAAAACATTCTAATTCCAGTCTTCACCGAATGATAGTCTTCGTATATCAAAAATATCATTAATTATTTATGAGAATTTAAAATGTCAAATATGACGCGAGATTTGAATGTAACTAAAATAGACCAAAAATAAGGGTACCTGTTATAATGTGAATACAAGTATATTGAGAATTAGATTTATGTTGATCGAAATTTATTAATTTGTCTTTATATCATTGAGGATGCTATTTTTCTAGGTTCCGGAGTCGCTTTGCAGAAAGCCATACGTAAAAGTGGATTGGACAGAATATTAACGGATAATTTAGGAAAACAATTCACTGGTATACCATGGGAGGGGTCATTATTTGTTGTGTGTTTCCTTGCCATAGCTTTAGCAAATGCTATGACCGGGGTTGCTGCTTGTGTAGTTTTTCTTCCTTTTGTTATCAACATGGTAAGTTTCACTTAATCTTTATTGAGAAACGATTATCGATTTATAAACAGTTAGTTTTCAATTCGCTGTATTTCTGATAAGGATGAAATAAAGTCGCTGAAATGTCATAATTTAAAACTAATAATAATTAACTCGATTTTATTTACTGTTTCATTTATATTTTGAATGATTTATGTCTTCGTCTCTAATAGACTTCTAACGATCTGATATAATGTTAATTATTAATAAAATGTGCATACGCCTCTGTACTCAAAATTCTATGAAGGGCCTATTTACTTTACTATTAATATACTCAGATATAACATAATCTAATTAGAATAATCTATTTATAAATAGATTATATTAGAGTAATAAATTGAAATTGAAGTAATTATATTACGTCTTTATTCCGCAGTCATTGGCAGAGCCTCCAGCCGCAGCTGGGTTTTTATTCCGGAGTAATGAGTGGCCAACGAAACTATATATAGGAGCGTTGGGTGTCGGCGTTGCAAGTTCCTTGGGCTTTATGTTTCCATTCATGTTTACGCCTGCATATTTCTGTCATCACACCGGAAAAGTACCTATGCGACGAATGGTTAGCCACACCATAATGAATAGGAATATAATATATTATCTCATAGCATTCGGGATGAGCAGAGATAGATTAGTGGCTGTTTTCATTTTGTGCTTATATTGTATATTATCTCGAAGTGACGAGTAACGCAGCCGACTATCGTTCTCAGAGCACCTAAAACGTGATCTATTAGATGCCTTGAGAATTTCTTCCCAATGTTTTCCTTTGCCAGTGAGAATGTGATGCCTAAATTCGTATTTAATCTAGAGCAACCTAGAGGTGCGTGCCGAGTTTCGAATCTAACACCGATGATGTAGATGCGTAATCCACTAGGCCAACATACCTATAACGCCATCTACATCTGCTGCATTTAACTACTATTATGAATACAGTAATTTGAATGAAACTTTATTACTCAATCAATTCAGAAACGTTGATCACATCGAAATGAAATTAAGCACAGATAGAAATTACGTTCTAGAATAACGTATAGATTATTTAGTAGATATAATAGATTTCGAAAACTGTAAGACCTAGATCAAATGTATTGACCTAGGCAACGCTAAGTTACTATAGATACTTTCAGGGTGGTGGGTGGTGACCAGTCGCTGCCGGCGCTCGTTCGCGCAATTGTCGGCAGCGACAGGGCAAGGCAGGCGGTTCTCACATACTGTGAGGAAATCATAGTGAGGAAGGAGGCGGTGGAGAGGAACAGGAAGGCAATAGCCGGCCCTGACAATCCGATCCGCCGCCCACGCAGGACAGGACAAAGGAGGAGGGCCTTCACCAGAGGCCTACCTCCTTAAAACCGGATAAGACGTCTGGGCGTAGCGCTTGAGGGAGAGTGCCGAACTTATCCAGGAGAGAGCGGTGTGTGACATGTTTCCGCACACCGCTCCAAGATATTGAGGTGTGCGTGGAGTGGCTCCTTACACCACTCTTCGCAGCGCAGAGATGCGGCCCTACAAAAGGCCAGACGTTGCCGAGGGTCGGAGAAGAGTATGACACTGTACCTCTGGCTCCAGTCAGACAGAAAGAAGGAACACCTCGGGGGTTTTAGTCGATGCAAGTCCGACCACCGGGGTATACATTTATATACAAAGGCCGATATAGGCTACTCTGTGAGGCTGTTAGTCAACATGTCCAGTTCGTCATCGTGTTGCCTCGTACATCGAACCTTTGCATGTAAATAAATAAAAAGTGGTACATCGTAACATGGCAGGCGCTATTGCTACTGTAGTGTCGCAACGGTCAGAATACGCGAACGTCTTTAGTCGCAATATCATCGTGAGTCAATTGTGTTTGTCTTAATTGCTTTTTATGCTTACAACCGCACTTATCTGTAAACGTTACAACAACATACGGGCCGGAGAGGACTTCGGAAAGTAGTTAAATTATAATTACTAATGAAATAATATTACAATTTTGTTGTAGGCAAAATATTCTTTGGGCAGCGTCATCATTTGCTTGGTCATATTATGGATATCTTTGCTATTCTATGCTCCCTTGTTATGGGATCCAGCTGGTAACGGAATTGTACCTGTTCCTGCACCATCATCACCAGGAGCAAATACGACAGTAACAACAACAACAGCAGCGCCTTAAGAAATAGTTTTATAATTTTTCCTCACAATAGAGATATAGTAGATATCCAAATACTTTGCGAAAGTTGTTTGATATTCGGAATGTTTTATTATCTGTGTGTCCATATCCATATTCGATTCAAATATTTTCGATACTTTTGGACATGGGTTACACAAGAAATTATTATCTTTATAAACAATTATAGATTACTATTATTAACAGAATTACTCATATATCATGATTACAGAGCTTGTGGCCGCCAGTTTGAGATATATTTTACCTAGTTCTTAGTTTTCTTCAGTACCAACCCATTTACAAAAAAATACAATATACATTTTAATATAAATAATTGAAAAGAATAATTCGTTTATTTAAATATTATCAACAGGACTTTACAGATATCTGAAAAAGTCAAATCTTTTTATCCGTATTAGAAATAGAATTATTTTAATATCTTTATGCAAAATCCCATAGCAATGACAACCCTAGTCTATACCGCTTATTATTCATATTTACCAGGTTTTACAAGTGTGATTTTACACTGATACTAATTAGGATTTTTCTCTCTTTGATTATTTAAGTTAAAGTAATTTTAAAGATTGTTGTAAGACGCATGCTGGCAGAATTTAAGCAGATTCTATATTATTATGATATTTGTTGCTAATAAAAAGAATATTAATTATTTTTGTTTTATTGAATTTCACCTATGTTGATACGGTATTTTGTGCACTCTTAGTATTTCGTTCATATTGTTTTTGAGATGTGTTACTTAGATAAATTATGTTACTTGTGCGTCATGTAAATAGTTTCTTTATGATAAAATATTATAGACCTGTATATTACAAGGTTTTTAATATCTTTAACTAGCTTTTGCCTGTGATTTTAATAAAGCTTCAAAATTGGAACTATTTAAGAAATAAAGACAAGTTTTTGTGGTATATTTCATGTTTAAACACATTGAAAATAAGTGTAAATATAATGTTGGCTTCTTAATGTTATTTTCATAGGAAAATCCAAGCCGGATATTTGTACAATCCAGGCCATATAACAGGGCCCCAGAAACAAGTAAAAATCCACGTTATCAGTATTGCTAAAACGGTTGGACCAGCACCAGCTTTGATCTGCAAACATAAAACTGTATTTACTCTTCATTTATATACTTAATAATTTATTATATATAAAACGCTATGCATAAGATATTATTCCAATAATGCTTCGAAAAGGTATATTGAATTCAAATTCTGACTTTAAATAACTTTACCTATATAGGTCTATTATAAGCGTTTTTAAATCGTAAAAAAATTATTCTCCCATCAGTCAGAACGCAGCATCTACCGCAAAGTGCTGGCAAGAAAATCTAGTAGTCGCTCATTTAAAAATATTATTCCTTAGATACCAGTTAGAATGTATTTTCAGTCACCCAATATATTTACGCATACTTATAAGCTAAATAATATGTACAATGATTAAATAACAATTGTTACAATAATAGAGTAGCACAACAGCAAATGTCACTAATAAGCTATGATGGATATAATATAAATAATAATTATGAAATACTAAATATTGATGTGAACACCATTAACGATTAATTTGTAATTCTCAATAATTATATTTTATGTTGGCAAGCATATAAAGTGACAGGAAGGATGTGGAAGTGTGACAGATCTGAATGGCGTCGGGTTAAGTAAAAATGTTATGGACTGAAGGTGTTTGATATTAAGTATTAATATTCTGTAAATGAATAAATAATTATGAGGACAAGGGTTAATACAATGATCCGAACAGGTGTCCGTTGATTCAGTCCGAGGCCAAAGGAGAACCAAAATAAAAGAATTGTTGTATGGTACCAGATAAGTTTTTAGAGTTTATGATAATATTTTTTCCTTTTAATACAATACACATTGGTCAAAGAATTATACATAACTAAAAACTTACTATTTTACTGGTTGGAATATTTGCTGCACTTTGTACTACCAGATTACCGGGTGTCCCGACTGGCAAACAGAAGCAAAATGAGGCACTAATACCGGCTGCTATATTATACCATAAAGGGTTGATGTTGATTTCTTGCGCCTAAATATAATAATAATGTTAACACATATATTCAGAGTGGACACAGACGTAATTAATACCCGTTTAACTCGAGGGAAAATTCTGCATAGGATCCTCAAGGCCACAATGAGTCCGAGCCTGAAAGTTGTCAAACGTCCTACGTCCCGGCGGATAAATATAGTACTCAGAGGTACCTTTCACTGTGGAAGCTGTTGTTTCTCTACTATAGTATATTTGAATGCAATGCAGAGTGCCAAAACTAGCCCCTTAAGCTTTACAATTCCAAGAAGACAAAATTGAATAACAGATGGCATCAGTTTTGGCTCATTTATTCTTAACATCATATTAAGGGCGAATAGAACATCAGTCTTATTGTATTTGGCTTTTTTTAAGTTAATTCACATAATATAGCGAAAATATAGACTAGACCTAGAGACCTTCAGTCGTGGCATATGTGGGCCGAGATGACGATGTAGACTATCAATGGATTTTCGTTCTTTGATAGTCGCTTTCGCTTTTGGACTACACTGTACTTACCATCAGGTACTCTGTAGTCACTATGTCGAGCCAGTGTAAAAAAAAACATATTGTTATATAAATTAAAGGAGCTCGTTCATTTTTAGTATAATATAAAACACAAGTTAAATATTTTTTTCCAAAACATGCAGGACACATCAATTAAATTTTCACGGATGCAAGATATGTTTACAACTATTTATTTTAAAAGTTTCATTAAAATCTTAAATCAGATTTAAATGATGCAGGTTAATACACAAATGCTTAATCTAGGGATTGTTTATTATTCCTGACGTAATAAAAGATTGTTACAGTACATTTACATAAGATTCTCAAAGTTACTTTTACTGCGTTAACAATAAGAAAACCCACTTTGAAGTAAATCAAGCTCATAAAAATATTAATAATATTTATAAGATGTACATTTAGTTGTACTTTCGGTATTTAACGAGATTAACTCGTTTCCTGCGTCGGTGATTCCGACATCTTATGACATGGGAATCTTCAAACGTCGAGTGAATCGGTATTTGCTGGGTGAGCGCGCTCCATTGTCGGCCTCATCATCACTTTCCAGCAGATGAGAATGGGGTCAAGCGAAAGCCTGTATGTAATTAAAAAAAAATGGATATTCGTCAATATAATAATTTTAAATAAAGAGAAAATAAAATAAATACCAAATATGTCTGAAAAATATTCAGTATTATTCTGATTTATACTATACATTTTGTCTTGTTTTCTTTTGGAAACATAAATACTACACATCATTGTTATATTTTAGTATACTTTTTATATGTCTCAAAAGATAATCTTACCAACTGCATCGTTAATGGAGCAACAACATTACACACGGCCACATTTGATGCAAAGTTTGTGACAAATATTGTAAAAACAATTACAAGGAATATAATAAAATAGTTAGGAAGGGATCTTAAGCTTTTTAAAATTTCACCAATCTTTCCATTTAAATTTGAGTAGTCTCTCTTCGCAGCTTCAGAGAGTGCAAAGCCGCCACCTGTTGGACATATATTTTGAACTGATAAAGTCTATATTTTGCCACAATATATCAATTAGATTAATAATCTAACAAGTACATTAACATACCCAACAGAAACATAAAACTGTATGGCATGATCTCGTTCATTGTTTTCCAGTCAAGCACTGATCTAACTGGTTGGTCAGTCAGATCTCCATAAGCTGTATAAAGTGAAGAATTTTTAAACACTAACTAACATTTAAAGCTACAAATAATAAGTTTAATTTATCAAAAACACGGTAACAATTGCATCCATAATAATTAAAATTAATCAAGATTGTTCAAAAAAGGAAGGGATTTTATGAATATTTTTGATAGGAGCGATATAAAGTTACCTACTTTTCGCTGTAAAATTCTTTAAAATATTCAAATTAGACGGAAGCAGGAGCATCAAAAGCGCAATTAACATTGCTGCCGCAGAATCTTGTATACTAAAACAAAACACCTAATCCTTACTAAAATTTAATTTAAATAGTATAACATTTTTAGATATCTAGTCTCGAATAACAACTTGCTACACTTAGAGTATAAATATATTCATCTACATTAAACTTTACTTATTAGTTATTGGGTATTGCCTAACACTTACTTAAACCGTAGTCATTCTATAGATTCATGAAAGCATTGCATACCATAACGATAAATAAGTCTGCAATTAAAGTTAATTGCAGACTAAGTTTAAAGTTAAACAAAAGAAAAGAAAATATTTGTATTCATATGTATTCTATTTTCACGTTATTTATCTCTCCTATGAGCGCAATATAATATTTACTATTATAATATAACATTCAAATTAATTACACGAATTTTGCCTACCTTGTCCAATAACCCTATGCACGTCACTGCGTAGTAGTCAAGAACCTAATTCTTGTACAAGCTAACTGGTACTAATTGTCTGACTCCCTGCCAATTGGTTTCTAGTATGTATTTTTTGTGTCTGGTTTGTGGATCTAGTGCTTATTAGTGTTAAATTATTAACTACAAAATATAATGTAAAATACAACCTAAAAGCAAATATATAAATTACTCATATTAAATGAAATCATACAATTTCTTGTCGGTTATTCCAAAATGATTAGCTATTATATCACCCCAACCATCAAATATTTGTGGTGAACGAGAGAAAAACATTAAAATAGCTCCACCAAACAGTATTATAACCATCTGAAAGAAAAATTACTATCTTAGAATATCTCCAATGTTTTTTTCAACACCATTGAAATGATAAATACATTATCCACACAACTAGTTGTATTCAGATCTGTTGTATTTTCTCTCTCTCCTTTGACTTGTTTTGTCTTGGGTAAGATATTTTAAATTATATACGGAGTGTCAGAAACTAAATACATGATTTAAATTGATGATCTTACGATTTCCCAATAAGTGATCCTTCCTAATTGTGCCCACTGTTCCTCTACAGCAGTTTTCGCTGCGAACATGCCCTTTGGGGATATTTTTGAATGTTGGGCAGCTTTACTTTTCGACCTGTAGTTTATAATTATACATAATGTTATAGTCGTATACAACCATTTAGTAGATATAGTTAATATTAATGTCTTTTTTTATGATAGTACCTTCCACACCAACCCACAACCGTAATTTCGTTTACTTTGGTCCCACCAAACAATAAAGATCAGATTCTGTATTCATTAAATATTTCATATGGAATAAACTTCACCTATTTCAATACCTGAGCCCTTTTATTTAAGTGAGAACAGTGACCCTTACATATTTAATATTTTTAGGGCTCCGTACGTCAATAGGAAAAAGTGAAAGCTTTTCTAGAATCCCTTTGTTTTTTTTTTACACTAGCTCGACATAGTAACTACAGAGTACCTGATGGTAAGTACAGTGAAGTCCAAAAACGAAAGCGACTATCAAAGGATGAAAATCCATTGATAGTCTACATCGTCATGTCAGCCCACATATACCGCGACTGAAGGTCTCTAGGTATATGAGCTACTGGATATACATAAGCTGATCCCGAAACGCGACAAGCCGAAACTGGTCACTATGACGGGCTTTACATCCATGTACTGTGGTCGCGATTCAGACAGGCACCGACGCCCTACCACCTCGCTGCTGCTTGTTTAGCACCACCCAGGAGTCACGTGTAGGGAAACTAGGGTAAAGCCTACGGACGCGAGCAGCTTCGACTCCCAAAAAGACTTCTTGTTGTCCGAGAGACAGACAAACGTCTCTTAGTCGTTAATTCTTACACGTCTTAATTATTACATTTAACGTATATTCTGTAACAACTTTTGTGTCTTTATTTTATCCTTTTTAACACACCTGTTTATTATTTAGGTAACACTAGACTTTCACGATATTGGTTGTTTGTGAGACTTGATGACAAAAAATTTTTCTTTAAATAATAGTAGTATCTATGAATTCTACAAACCTCAAATATCCAAAATAAACGATCAATAAATACAAGTAAGTTGTAGTTTCTAAACATAACATAAAGGGAATGGTATACGCAGAGAAGTTCGGAAACGATAAATATTCCGGAGCTTCTGGATATGTCCTGTAAGTAATATATTATACATGTAATTTAAAATCATAACAAAGTATATCAAAAAAATTAAAATTTAAAATTCTCTATAACAAATTTTATGACATACTTTTGAAATAGCCCTTTTAATACTAAATTAGTAGCTGTGCCCACTAAAGTACCGATACCACCTGTTAAAAGAGAAGTAACATATTAGATTCCCTACTCGGATATTCATGCACTTTGTATAAATTATAATGAGGATATTAAAGCTTAAATAAAAAGAGATATCTTCTTGTACTAGACTTCATAGCATCCTAATATTCTGACGCTTTTGTGCTCTCTTTCCTAGTAACTTAATATTAAAATCTGCTTTAAATATATTTCTAATTTAAAAATATTATTACGAAAATAATTTAATATCACATCTTTATTCTTTTAAATAAGTAATGGATAGACCAAAACAATCAGGCTTTATACTTTTTTAAATCAAATATATTATTGAGGTTTTAGTGCATCCTTGATGACTATGCCAGCCTCGTAAGGTATATCAAATTAGCTAAAATCACTTCTGGCGAAGTGAAAGTTATATGAACTTATATATTCTTTTCGTGTTAACCGATGTCGATTCTCCCAATACAATGTTAATTCCTTCGACACTTCGCCAGCCCTGAAAAAGTCTTTTAAACTTTTTATAGCAACTACACTCCCTAAGGAGATGATAATGTCATCAACCACCTTGCAGCGCTCACAAATTAGGAAAGTTTTCTTTTTGTAAGAAAATAATAACTATCTAAAGGAACATGTCCCGATCGAATTCCCAGTGCGTCTACTAAAATACCTCTAAAGAGGTTGGCACATTCAAACAAAGGAAATCGCCACACTCTGTGGTGATTTACTTGTATTTGTGGCATATAGCATATACCCTTGACCACAGAAAGGTTATGACCGGTGGTCGTGGGTGTGGTTGTAGAAAGACACGGATTTTGGCGTTTTACTGTTTATTTGCACTTTAAGGCACACCGAACTGCGACGTGCGCCTTGCGTCTCGGTAGTCGACTAACTTGCAAGCATCCCGTGCGCGCGCGCATCCTCTTGCCCCGCACGTATCGTAACACCCTAACGACTCTTAGGGCGACAATTACGTATCGGGTGGCGTCTACATGCTATAAGGTTTTATCATAATTTTTCGTGTATAGTAAAATTACTTTTATTATATATTCATAAAACATCACCTATAGTTGCTGAAAATGTTGCAGCGCAAAAGTAACACGTTGTCATATCCGTTGCAACTTTCTCGCCTCTATCATTTATTTCATAGATCGATAGTAAGTTTTGCTGAAATTGTAGTATAAGTTTAAATTACATTGTAATAAGTTATTATATTTTGGTCTGATGTTTATACTTACGTCTTCAAATACCTTTAGAATGGCAAAATTTATAGGCACCATCATTGTCGTCGCTGCTGTATTAGTTATCCACATTGATACGAACATGGTAGTAAATGACATTGCAAAAAGCAATCTGAAAGTTAATTAATGTTGACAAAGTTAATTGATTATAGATATTTGCATTCTGCTAAAAGTACCAGCCACCTTTTGATCCACTATAATATTAAAATGATTAGTTGGCATTGTGTTCATCTTTACCATCAAACGGGTACCATTTAGCTGTAAAGTATTGCAGAATTGCTCTATATATTTTTTTACTTAACAGTAGCAATATGATGAATCATATAACGAAAAGATGATATCGACATCTTAAAAATTAGATTTACCGACTTGTAAAATGAATTTAAAAAAAAAAACTCTTCAATTTTCCATTTAGAATATCTGTTTTTGTTAACCCGGTGGAAATCCCTACGGACCGTCAGGGGAAGTGATCAGGGCCACTTCCCCCGGTGTGTCGGACCTGCCCTGACTAAAACCACCGGGGTGCCAGCACTGCCCTCTCTTCGCCTTCGCCGAACCTGGGAATCCGAATACTTCCGTCGGCTCGACGGGCGTTTAGAATATCTAGGATATGCTGCACTGACTTCTTAATATGCTGATGTTTAAATATTGAAAAATATCGCACCTATAATGAGAATACCCAATGGAACGGATTGCTGCAAGGGCCAATCGTTTATGAAGACCTGATTGTTCAACAGCGTATGCAAGCACCATACTTCCAATAAACATTACGATAGTATCCTGAAATTATTAGAATTGAAGAGAACATTGTGTTTGAAGTTTATAATTTAAATATTATTAACATCAATTTTAGGGCTTTATAAGAAAAATTATTGTTTATAACATATAATGACTTACATTAATATAGCAACTGCATGTTTTATTTGTATTCATAACTCCAGTCAAAGGAAAAATGATAATTGGTAAGAATGCAGTAACTGGAAGTGGAATACATTCCGTTACCCAATAAGCAGCCATTAATACTAAAGTATAGGCACACCATTGATATTTCTGAAAAAACGTAACATTGGATTTCTTTTATAATTAATTCTATAAAGGAATAAAATAAAAACAGGAATACGTATCTCTACATTAAGGATCACCTTAATTTTGTTTCATCGAACTTATCAAAGTTCAATGAAACAACAACAGCATTCAATACTGACTTATAAAAATAAAAACTACATACAACACAGAAATTCAATATATTTAATTTAATCCATAGAAGTAGGAAATACAAACAAACTGAACACCGTGCCCGAAGCGAAGCCAAAAATATGTTCTTAAATAGAACAACATTAAAATCGAAATCATCTTTTGCGAGTTGTCATATCTGTACTGATTTTAGCTATGTCGTAATTTTACTAAAAAATGCCACTGATTTACTCAGTTTCTTTTAGAAAAGACACGATAGAATAAGATGAGCATGAATGAGGGTACGAGAATAGAAATATAAAAAGATCATATGGTAAAACGAAACATGAAGAAAATATGGTAGGTACTGCACGTTCACTTTATTCACGCATTTTGCAGAAGATTATCCTTCGATGCATTTTATTCCTACCCATCGCAATGAGATTCCTAACAAAAATCAATGATTCTAATGAAATTTTTCTTACCAACAAGAACATGTATTTATTAAAGTAAATTCTTACTTACTTGAGGTGGAAAAGGAGTAAGCATTGGAATGAGAATCAGTGGAACAGTTACTGAAAAAATCCCTTGCCAATGAGATTTTAGTAGTAATTTCAGCTTCTCTTTAAAATACACAGGTCTGTCTTCACTTGCAAAAAAATAATTTGTTAATTAAACTGTAGGAATGTTTATGAAAATGAAATTTTCCTTTTTTTTGTTTAAGTCTAAGGCCAAAGTATAAGTTGCTAGTTAGGCGCCTGGAGATCAGCTTGTGCATATCTAGTAGCTCATATACCTAGAGACCTTCAGTCGTGGTATATGTGGGCCGACATGACGATGTAGACTATCAATGGATTTTTATCCTTTGATAGTCGCTTTCGTTTTTGGACTATACTGTACTTACCATCAGGTACTCTGTAGTGACTATGTCGAGCAAGTGTAAAAAAAAAAATCTGAAGCCATTAAACTATGTAATAATAATAATAATCAATATTTGACGACTCTGCTGGCGACTCATTTAGTTCGTCACTTAGTTACATACGATGTGATCTTGGCATAAGAAAAAGAAATACATATTTAATTTGTAGTGTGATTAATATAACAATTGCATTGGGTATCTTGTTTGTTATTCTCAAAACATAATTCGATTTTACTAAAACTTACGTAATTTCTAACGATTCTGCGTCGTTTTTTATTTCAGTTGGATCTATATCATTAGCATTATCATCTTCCATAACTGATATGAAATTAAAATCATCAAATGATTCACTAATATACTATTTTCTTATGTAATTACTTAGGCGAAGTTTTTTTTTTATAATCTAGATGGTCTTGATCATAGTTTATTAACCCATTTACATTATTTGACAGAATGATCCGCGAACAAAAGCTGACCATTATCTCCGGGAGGGGATATACAATAATTACAATAATACAAATTTACAAAATAATAATTTTAATTTTTTTTTTTTTTAATTACAATAATTTTTTTTCCGACACAACATGCTTTAATTCTTTTTAAAAACTGTAATATTGTTGTTATAATTATATTTTTGGTAAAATATGAGAAATAAACAATAATATAAATAACCCTATAATACCATTTCTAATGAGAATAAACTTTTAGTCTTCTTTGCACAAGCTGGTATCGCTAATATTTAGCTGCGGATTTTTGAGTAAGATTGTGGGTTCCGAACGATGATGCAAATGGTCTAAAAGCAATTTTAAACACAATAAGGCTCGAAATTAAATTATTATTTCTAAGATCATCGGGTCGTGTGTAACCTCGTGTGATTTTAGGGACTAGTTATATACTTCGGATAAGATCAACCAACGAATAAATTACATCTTTACTGGATGACACTAAAGGGACGCTCCACATGTACGAAAACGTGGTCCAATGACCGCTTAGGACTTCAGCCTCTGAGCTTTACCTTTTATCTTCCCAGTTACAATAGCCGTAATATTATAATGATTGGCAAAATTAAATAATCATGGTATTTATTTGTTTGGTAAGTGGTTTAATAACTGTTAACTAGGTAAATCACACACCTACTGTTAAAAATGTACCGTATGGTTAAAAATGAAACGAAACAGACAAATGGCAGTGTTTATTTTAAAGGATTCGTAACAATTAAAAACTTCATTAACACAATTCACGTATTACGTTCATAAATTCGAAAGACACCTCCTTAATCGTACGTAAATCCGATAAATAAGTGGGTAGCACGCGAAACGGAGTATTTACTCATCACTCATCGATATGCTTTTTATGGTTGGGGTCGGGAAACCCTCTATCCTGGATCAAACAGGTGTTGTTCTGCGATAAAGGTCAGTACCTACAGCGCGGTCGTGGCGTGGAGGATGTTGGTCATCATGGTTGTTCCCTCCTCTAGCTCCCGCACCAAATGTCACTAATTCCTCCTCTCTAGATGGCGGTGGTTCCACGGCTGATGTGTCCAAAAATCTACCACTCGCCACTGACGCTTGCGACTGGAATATCGAAGCACTCCTCAACCCACTCAGCGTGTTCGCGCTTTGAGGCACCTCTTTAAACTCCTCGAAGTAGTTGTCACAGGCTGTCGGGCGTGGTGCGGCTGGGAACCCGTACAACGTGGAAGATGATAGATCCTTCAGCGACGCTGAGCTTAAGTTTATTCGCCTGTTCTTGTGTATAGAACAGTGCGGTGCGTCGTCTCCGTCGAAGATGAATCGACGTCGTTCGTGAGGCGTTGCTGCGGAGGAGCCTGTGGGGGGATAAGTGTCCCGTTTCATCATTCGACGTTCCAACAGAGTAGAGTCTCGTTCTCTAAACTCTGAGAATGCGTACTCTCGATCCCACGCGCGGCAATCGGCTTTCGCTTTCTCCGTGAGCTCTGTTATCCAATCTTTTTGATACCACTGCAGGAATAAGAATATAGCTGAGGTGCCAGCCAGTTCAGCCGCCACGAAACCGCCGATGTAGAGACCGAACGAGTATCCGTAACTGTATGACATTCTAGGAGTGTCGAATACTGTCATGTAACGCAATTTGTGTCCCAACTGAGATTTGAATACCGATATGTACATTACTATTCCAGTTAACATGATCAAGCCTGTAACGAATAAATGCACTGTTATAAAATACAATCAAATTAAGAATAAGTAAGTACATCCGACAAACTCTAAAAGTGAGTCACTGGAAATCTTTTTCACATTAATAAATATAGTTTCTTTGATTTTACTTTTTTTTATGTTACTTATTTTATATGTAAACGCTCTTCAATCAGCTTCATTTGAAGTTGTTCTAGTTTACATAATTAAGAATTAATTAAATTTGACCAATGTCGCTTGAGTGATAACTTCTTAGTTTTTACGTATTATTACCTACATTTTACAGATATTTTATTTCTATACTCAAGAATAAAGGTAGGTAAATTCTCACCGGAGATGATAAACATGACTCCAGCTATGAATGTGCATAGTCTTCGACCCTTAACACAATGTCCCAAGATACAGCATAGAGCGCCAACTGCTTGTGTGAAAACCGCTAGCAACAACGGAGCTGCCGAACGAGTTACTATATCTGAAATGGAAAATAAAAATGTTTAAAAATACCTTAGTAAATATTTAACACTTCTTTATTCATCAAATCGAATGATTCTACCACTGTTACTTAGGTATTAGTAGGTAAACATTCTCTCTAATGCCTAGTTACAGTAACGCTCTTTTATAAAAAATAGTTTTTAACACTAACAAACTCTCAATTTCAATTCAATGATAACAACACTATGCCACTATTTGGGTATATATTCATTTCCGGTTTATAGCAAAAATTTACAGCACATGTGTGGTAAACTTATCCTTTATCATTATCTTTAAACTTGTCACGTTTTGTGGATCAATATAGGAAAGTCTAGTTATCTATTATATACTTAAATACCTTCCCTCGCGGTATTTAAGGAGAAGCGTCACAGCATCAGCTCTTCATAGAATTCCCTCACTTAGCAGTCGTCGTATTCTTAGGAAGTTTTAGATACCAGTAGGAGAAAGACTAAATATTCTGATAAAGTAGTATAAAACAAAGTTATTTAATTATTTGTTTATCCAGAACTAACTGAAAATGTAGGCCACTAGAGCACAATGTAATATTATTAGGTCATTGCGCTCCATTTATATATTTTTTTTAAAACATAAAAGTTTAGCGCAGAAGCTTTTGTTTTTGCAAAGTGACAAGATTTTTCAACTGTTCACTATTCTAATTTATTGAGATTATATGTATATATGATAAATGAAATAAATATTAAAGGTAAAAAAACATACTCGTATATTATACTATTAGATAGATTGGAAAATAGGAACAAAATAAACCGTTTCTATACACCCAATATAGAAACCGTTTATAAGCCCATGCAGGCTCGTCGGCCGGGGGATTCTTGTTTGAGGCTCTGTGCGGAGCGGAGCTCTTGTTAGTTTACGTGAGAACTGTATTATTGTGTCGAATTTCTGATAGTTGTTACTTTGGTTATCGAAGTAAATGTTAAATCGTGTTTAGTTTTAATCAGCACGTATATTTGTTATTTGTTTATTTTTAGTAAAATGGCTTTTGATCCTGACATTTATTTATTTTTTTGAGTAAAATAACTTATGATCCTAACATCAGCAGCGGGATAAGTAACTTATAGCCCACAGAAAGGAGGAACAAGTCGTGTCTCAAGGGTGAAGCAAACATTTGGTTAAATAAGTGGGATTGTACACTGTACCCACATTGGAAGTTTATTTTCGTGTACTTAGTCTTCTCGCCATTACTAGAAGTATTCTCCATCTCGAAGGCGGCCGTGGATCGTTGGGTAGAAGACGGTATTTCAATAAATTATGGTCGGTGGTTTGTTAATCACTTCTAATGTTACAGGAATCACTCAGAACAATGGTGGAAGAGTCAATGATTGGCTAGATTTTATTGGACTTGCTTTAACATCCGCCGGGCAATAAATAAAATGCAAGCGTGCCGACATATTTAAAAGTTAAATATTCCTTTTTGGTTTGTTTACTTTTTGTGTATGTATCCGTGAAGTACAAGGTTACGATTAATTATTCCTGGGTAAGGTAGTTTTGTGTTACAGTGATGTTACGTTGCATTTATTTGTTTTGTCACAAAATAAGTAGGAAATGAGTCGATCCAGGCGTCGTGAGTGGCGTCATACAGTTCACGCAGTTCATCTAAAAACACTACCTCTTCGCTGGAAGACATTACACTAGACGTTGACTTCTTGGTTGTTCCTAACAAGCGTATGAATGCTCCCGTCATAATTGGTACCTACATATTGGATGTAGAGGGCCTGACTTGCGTACGAACAAAACACTTGCAGTGAGTCACAAGAGCTCTGAAACGTACTGTTTCTTGCGTGACCAATAACCACCAACAACATATTCTTAACATCTCTTTAAAAAGTCTACTCTAGGCTGTCCTCAATAAGATTTTGGACGAGTTTTTTTTAAACAAATAATTTCAGGTACAGCTACTTCCTCTGCCACATTGGGCATCATGTGGATTTGCCTGAAGGACGATACTCCAGTCCATTACAGGCCGTGCAAGATGTCGCAAGGCGAAAAACTAAAATTAAACTTTGCAGAAATTCATTACTGCAGGCTCTGGTATACATCGACGACATAAATTAAACAAATGTTCCATTTATGCACAAAGATAGAGTACCGGAGGTGTGTGATATCTAACTAGGAAGTACGACGTGCTTTTGGTAAGATTCAGGTTCTTACAGGTTCCACAGCACCACAGAAGGTCAAACAGGTTAGGTAATTTATTGGATTGACGGGATATTTTCGTAAATACATCCCAGATTACTCCATCAGGACTGTATGCATTGTGCGTTTAACTTATATAGACGTGCAGTTTTCACTGAACCATGGAACATGAGACTGTGCTTCAAGAAATTATTAAAATTTTAATGAGGGTATATGTGAATGTGCTTATCAATAATAGTACATCGAATATTTTGCTTGTATTTTTATCATGCTGGAATATTTCGTGTCAGCCCAAACCCAGGTACAGTACTCTCAAGAGTATTAATGATAATGAAATAGAGTTGACGTAACTTTAGAGTTCGTTTAAACGTATGTTGTGATGGATATTGTTACCGATGTCAGACTTGTTTGAAAAGGAAATAATTAGGCGATTTTATTTTAAGTACGTGAATTTAACAACACGGGTCATGAATCGTGCCAAGTTGGATAGGCTACTACTTAACGGCTACTGTGTTCTCAATGAAATCACTGTAAAGAATGATTTTTATTACGTTTAATATCTTTGTATTTCTGAGCAATTCTAAACCGCTACTGTGTTCTTTTGTTACATTGAATGCTGTCTACATTTGGAGCTGGAGCGTGTTGCCACGAGCATCACCGTGACCAGTGCAGAGTCATGTGCACGTCACGTGTGGTGACCGTCGCTGCCGTCACCGCGCGGTTCCTACTCTGCGCGACGGCTCTGCGCACTGCCAATGCGCGCCTGGGCGTGTCGTGCGCCGTAGCGACAGCTATGGTGTGTGCTGTTGTGCACCGCTGCGAGCAGTCTACAGTCATCGCGAGCCGTGCTGTGTCGCATACGCGACATGGCATGCCGCTTACCGTTGCTGACCCTGCAGTGCCGCTCCTGGTACTCCTCATAACCGCGGTACATTCCGCGATGCTGTTCTGCCGTACGGAGACGCCACGGTGGAGGCACATGCAGCCTTTGATTGTCTGTGAGCTTGCGGGCTTACGTGTGAGCTACTGACATCGTGCTGACTACATTAACATCACAGGGACATGATTGAGTCATGTTGGCGGTAAAACTAGTACACTAAATTCCTGTCGAGATTGTTTCCGAGCAAAAATCAGGTTGACTATGCGTCAATCTAACCTACACACAATTTTTATTTAAGTTCTGTTTTGAAAGGCATAGTATGGAATACTAGAAAATTTTCTTATTTATTTTAACTCCATATTTCACTACGAATGTAGCCTTATGTGTAGGTCAGAATGACCGAGCGGTAATAAAGTGTTCGTTAAGTTTGTTCAGATTCTGCTAAATCTGATTTGACTGTTTGGAAATCATTTCGACAGACGTACTTGTGACGCGTGTGTGTGTACAATTGTGTCTTGAGGACTAATATTATAGACTTCGAAAGAAGTCTGCTTTTGTTTTTAATTAGCTCCATTCTAATGTTTCATATGGTGCGACTAGAGTCAGGTAAAAGCATTACCCCACGTTGCATTGGAGATATCATCGTGTGAGTAATTTGAGTTGTGGCTTCCTTCTGGCATTAACGTGAAGCATACTGGACTAATTGTCAAATGCAGGAGTTGCACTGCCAGATCCAAGCGCTAGAACCCTACCAGTTACGAAACATTTGTTTGGAAATTTGCTGTTTGTGTCCTCTCGGTTCACAGGAGAGCTGAATCAAAGAGTACGTGGCGCCTACTCGTCACTCTAATACTCGTCTCTACTGGCATCAGCGTGCTGCTGAGCGGCCATTGCGAGCGACAACCGTCGAGCGGTAGTAACGCCAGTGCGTTGCGGACGGCGACACTGTGAATGGCGCTCCGGGGTGGCAAATGATGCCTGGAGGCACGTGCTGCGCGGTCTTTGACAGCAAGTATTTGACAACCCTCATGTTAGCTCTACAAGCGTTGCTTACGTTATTGTTGACTGCTATCCTTACATATTAGGTTTCAGCAAATTAACTTTGAGCTTCACACTTCCTTTTACGCATACATAAGCAAACGTTACATCTTGCATTTCTTAGGGCTTACTGAAACTTTAGAGTAGGGAGTTAGTGGATAGCTTCCAACGGTTCTGTATGTGATGTCGGAGTTGAGATGATGCGTTGATTGACACTGATATCAGACTCCGGATTCATTTTATGATACCTTGAATTGCTACGTAATTCGGAAGCCGTGTATGAATTTTTTGATACCTGAATTACTATGCAATTCGGAAGACGTGTATTTATTTTGTGATATCCGAGTTACGTAACTCTGAAGACACGTATGTACTACAATTTAGATACCCGAGTTTACTACGTAACGCTTAAGACACGTATGCACTATAATTTTGATACCTAGGTCAATATGCGATTCGGATGTCATGTACTTACTCGTATTAACCTTGTTCAATATTTAGCTAAGACTGTAACTCAAAAGATTTAAACTATAGACCCAATATGGTCTTGGCGTTCACTATCAAGACTACAGGCCTAAAGCCTTGGCGTCACATTATCTGAACTGCAGGTGTAAAGCCCTTGGCGTTCGTTGAACTACAGACCTCTAACGTGGTCTTGGCGTTCCATTATCTAAACTACAGGCTTATTTAGCCTTGGCGTTCACTATCAAGACTTCAGGCCTAAAAAGCCTTGGCGTTATATTAACGAACTTCGGTCTAATTGCCCTGGCGTTCAATGAACTACAAGACCTAACTTGGTCTTGGTGTTCATTAAACTTCAGGCGTTCCTGCCTTGGCGTGTCTGCCTTGGCATTTTACTTTCATACACAGATGGTGACCAAGATCTTGGAGCTACCGGCGTTGCTGGTCAGGCAGCAGGCAAGCAGTAAGGACTCCAGGCATAGGAATCGGACTGTTGAAGCTCCTACTGGATGCAGACATGGGCATCGGTGAAGACTACGCTGGACCAAGCGGCTTCAGCGTCAGAGCTCGTGTCGGGGACGACACTTAGTCAGGAGAGGCCGTATTAGATAGATTGGAAAATAGGAACAAAATAAACCGTTTCTATACACCCAATATAGAAACCGTTTATAAGCCCATGCAGGCTCGTCGGCCGGGGGATTATTGTTTGAGGCTCTGTGCGGAGCGGAGCTCTTGTTAGTTTACGTGAGAACTGTATTATTGTGTCGAATTTCTGATAGTTGTTACTTTGGTTATCGAAGTAAATGTTAAATCGTGTTTAGTTTTAATCAGCACGTATATTTGTTATTTGTTTATTTTTAGTAAAATGGCTTTTGATCCTGACATTTATTTATTTTTTTGAGTAAAATAACTTCTGATCCTAACAATACAAATAAAAACGAAATAAAACTATAAATTGACACACATTACTCATAGTTGTTTACTTACGTATACCGTGTGGCCTTAATCCTAAAAAATTAAGACTCGAGAGTTTTTCGAGTGATCAATGATGAGTACACTCTTAAGTAATAACATACAGTTTAATAACTCACATGGTATAGCATTTGTGGAATCACTGGGATCCGGTGTATACTGTGACAGCGGAAAGTATGGAATGTCGAGACATCTGAAAATTGTACTGCCAGCTGAAACATTACACAAAACATTTGAACTAATAATTAACTACTTTTGTATAATTTTTACATTGGTAGGATAAAAACCTATTTATCATCAAGTTAATCAACCCATTTCAAACGACTGCTAGACATAAACTTCTTGTAATTACTAACTTTGAGCCCGGGCTTCGGGGTCTCATCGTCTAGTTATTGCTGGCCGCCTTTTTCAAGTCGTCGTTCCACCTTGACCGGAGGAATCGAAGTTATACAAGACCTATTGATCTCGACATATTTAACGAAACTATATACAAATTAAAAAAAGGATGTTATTTGAGAGGATTGTACCATAGATTACTGTTTTTTTTAAATTTATGTTATAAAATTTTCTAATTAGAGTAGTTTATTTCTTTTTGTGTTACTTGTATTTTTATTTTTCTTCTGTGCATGTAGTCTACACTTGTAAATATAGTCGCATTTATAATGTATCCTATTCATGTTTTATATAGTTTTATGTGTTAATGTAGTCTATGTAAGTGTACTTATAAATAAATAAATCCGTAATAAGATTATCGGATAGAAAGGCAAAGTTATCAATATAACATCCCGGATTGGCAAGCAAGAAGTGACAATGGGTTGGCCATATATTTTGAAAAGAGCTCTTGAGTGGAGGCCATGGTACAGCAAATAAAGTTATGGATATCATTTCTAAATTTTTACAAATATTTTTTCACAGGTACAATATAAATAATAATAAAACTACTGCTTATAAATTAGAACAGACGGGCAACTAAGCATTATTTTATAAAAGAATATATGAGCAAAATAAAACAGAACTCTCAGTAAGTAAATTTAAAACAGAAAAACAACAGTCATTGTACAAAAGCGGGGCTATTTAATGAAGGAAATGGACTAGTCATAAACGGACGGGCAGCGGCGGACGCCGGACTCGGTAAATGGGATGGAAGTGGGCCGCGAGCACAATGCGTTTCCCGCGCACACCGGAAACGTGGACGCATTGTACTGGGCGAGCGGCCGCGGCACACGCGGAAGCTTCCTACTCTGTTGTAAAGACGTCTTTACACGTTGAATAAGTGAAACTAATAAACAATTCTCAAGAAAGACTAACTAGAAAGTTTTCCAACTTTTACTTCTGCCATGTCACCAGGCCTAGCAATGATCTACCAGTCTAACGTCCAGTTTCAGAAACGCTCTTCAAATTTTCAAACGCTTGTAACACTACTAAGCCTTTAATTACACACAAATTTATGATTTAATAGAGTATAAAAGCGCCGTAAAATTTAAGTAGCATTTCTTATAACTGGGCATTATTTTTCTTTACTGTTATTACTACTAACTACTGTATATTATTTGTTATTTTATAAGAAGTGTGAAGAAACCTTGGAGCAAATAGGTCTGATACGAATATCGACGGATGAAAAACGGGATCTAAAATAGTTGTGAATGGTTTTTGGAGTATGCTGTTTATAAGATATAGTCACTGCCATGCACTTGGTATATTTTTGATTATATTGGCCTATATTTTTTATCATATCAGCTATATGTCCACTGCTGGGCATCGATTTGGATTAGGTAGTTTGTTCACCTTATAGTTGGGCGTCTCACACTGCTCTTGACAGTACGTGGTCATCATTCGAGAACTTTCCTAAAACTTTCCATTAGGCTAAATTAAAACGGATTAACTAGCTCACTCGGGTCTCTTTGTCATTTATTGCCCTCATTCGCCTTTTTACTTGTAGAAAATTCTAATAGGACTATCCCAGATACACAATATGCGGATGGTGGGAATTAAGCCGAAGTGTGCCAGAGTTATACTACCTAAAAACCCCGATGTAACTACTTTTGCGCATTAGTGGGAATTGAGCGATCTTTTATCAATTCTCCATAGCATCGCCACTGCCCTTGTTAGCCTAGTAAGCTCAGTGAACGAAGCCACATTGTAACAAGATAAATTGGCTAAACGTGTATCCGGTAACACTTGTCTTGTATCAATCAACTATAACAAGTAATCCTCGTGACGCAGTTATAACTACTCACCATGACATGGGCTGTCAGCCTGTATGACTCACGTTTATAAAAAAAATTGCCATTAACAGGTTTGGTTTCGAGTCGTCCAACGTGTAAAGGCGCCATAAGAGTAGGCAAAGCATACATTATACCTAATTTTACATATGAACATTACATTTTATTGTGTTAAATTATAATTATAAAGAAATTCTAATTACAATATACCTTTTTATAGACTGACTACATGCCTCGGATGGAAAGTAAAGCATAATTCAAGAACTGTAACTATTATGAAGGGTGTAAAAATTCGTTGACAATCGCGCTCGCAATACTGTACTGCAGAAGAACAGAACATCTCTATGTATAAGAACAGATGGGCATTTATAAGCTGATTCCGAAACGCGACAGGCCGAAGCGAGTCACTATAACGGTCTTTACTTTACGTGTTGTGGTCCAGATCTAGTTCGGGCAATCGTCCTACCTCAGTACTTAAATAATTCTAAATAAAACTTACGTTCAGTGTGACATATTCTCCAAAGGCCCGAGACGGTTTGCTTGGCAACTAAATTGTGTTTGCCCGTTCCATTGTAATAAGGGTTCAACATGTTCTCTTCAGTGTGAAGCCAGTTGTTAGTAGAGACGGCGACCAGGACAGCCACCACCGCTGTGCCGGCCGACAATGGGGTCAGGAGCCAAAGGCAGGCGACAGAAGAGTCGATCTGAGCCACTAGTGTCGGAGATGGGGGAGTGGGCCTGAAATGTTGATAAAAAGTATTTATAACAATTATAGACATGATAACTTTCGTGAAAATCAAGAGGAAAATGCTCTGCAATACAATTATAATACTTCTCGTGTTGCAGACATTCGTAGGCAGGATAAACCACTTCTAATCAAGCTGTAATCTAATTTGCTAGCCTTTTACACAAAAAATGAAAACATTCAGTAAATATAAAAGGAAAGCCCTTACGATCGATAATTTTGAAGATTGCCTCCTACAGATAAAATTACAATATCTTTTTATAATATTAACTAGCTTTTGCCCGCGGCTTCGCTCGCGTTAAGAAGTATTATAATTAATTAGATATAGTTTTTGTGGCTTTACTTTTGTTTAGCGTGTGTAAAAAATTAGGGCCTAATCAGTCATTAGGCGCTAAAACTATCAAGCTATTATATTATATTATAGTCGAAAATCTGAGAAGATTTATACAAACTTTCATCCCCTTGGGGGTGGAATTCATCAAAATCCTTTCTTAGCGGATGCCTACGTCATAGCATCTACCTGCATGCCAAATTTCAGCCCGATCTGTCCAGTGGTTTGGGCTGTGCGTTAATAGATCACTATGTCAGTCAGTCAGTCAGTCAGTCAGTCAGTCAGTCAGTCAGTCAGTCAGTCAGTCAGTCAGCCAGTCAATCACCTTTGTGTTATATATATTTAGATGTAAATACTTAAATAGTATAGATAAAAAATGATTGCAAGACAGACTAACCCTTAGTTTAATATAATTTTTAAGGGTGACGGTCTATAAAAGCATGTTTTAGTCCTGAAGAGAACTCAAATTCCAGGAGCTATGCTTTGTTTGCATTTAGCAAGCTTTTAGAAAATACCTTTTTTTTTTAATTAAAAAAAACTCCATATTAGTAAGTACTAATATGGAGTTTTTTTAAAAGAACTATAAAGTTATAGTTCTTTTAAAGCACGAAATTCTCTATTATGACAAATTTAGCTAAACATATTTCAAACAAACATATTTCAACACGAAACATATATAAAAATTAACGTGATCCCGCACTGTACTCATAATCTGAAGTAGAAAGTACAAACTGAAGAGACTATTTTTGTGTCAGTGTTTTGGCTTATATCTCCTAAACTACGTGACAAATCTTTAAGCACTTTTCATCATCTTTTAGCAAATATGTTTTGATTAGTGATATTGTGTGTATACCTAGTAAATTTATATAAATTTTAAAAAAACAATTTTCAATTGATGAGCAAGCAACACTTAGTTATGCTTCCCAGCAAATACACATACAAATACATAGGTGTTATGTTGATGTTATTAAATAAATTTGTAATTTGGAATTATTTATAGCTGTAAACTTTTGCACTGGTGTAACTATATAATAATGAAATAACTTTAAATTTTTTATGGCTAAAAATCCCTCTTATGAACCGACATCCTTTTAAAACACTTTTAAATAGTAATCGAATTATAGATAAATCATTAATTGGACACAAATGTATTAGTCATTGGCGTTTAAACTTGTCTTAAAATTTAAGGAGCGTTTTGAAACTACCTTTCTTCCTTTACTGTCTTCCTTTTCTTAAGCTCATTGTAACACTTTAAAATAATTGTGATTTCTTAAACTGAGTACAATTTATATAACATTTAAAACCATTTATATATATTTATATATACTTGTACATTTTTAGAAAAATAATATACAACACTTCCTCTTCCTTCAAAAACCAGAGCTACACCCCGTGATTTATGTGCGATGCTCGTAAAGTATACAACACAAGCCGTTTTTATGGCGTATTTATGTGAACCCATGTTATGGTACAACATGCAAGCCCTTTTCAGGACCCAGCAAAACCTTATTGAACGTCCCAAGCAATTTGTTGCTAAAAAGTTCATTATTTTACATATCGTTCTTTTTCGGGGCGTAAAGAATCTTTCATGTTTAATGTTATTCTCTATAAAATAAGCTAGGGATGATTTTAATGATGGTAAGTCCTGCATATATGCCGCGCGGTACCAGATTGCGCCGTGAGTTATGCCATGCCATGTAAAACGTCGGACCGATATCGCTCCGTCATTGCGCTAGCGGCTCACAGTATCATGTGTCCTAGCACTAACATTCAGTTTCACAAATGGTCCCTAAATTTAATGACGCTTTTAAATATTAATGAATCCTGTGCCGTTCGCGCGTCGCGCGGTGCAGTTTAACGCGAAATTCGGAGCGCGATCGCGGAGCGTGGGAGCGCGCGGCCGTTCATGCGATCATCAAATTAAGACTGGCGCGGTGAGGGGCGAGTGCCGTATGCCTCGCCACTGCCCGTGCGCATTATTATTAACTGTGCGCGCTACACTCTCCTCCTTCAATTCACAATCTAGTCCGACTCGGAGATGAATTGACAAACTTCCGAAAGACGTAAGCGCACTTAAGCAAGATGCACCTTACGAGGCCTGCCTCGTTGACGTCTTGGTCGAACGGGCTGAAGAGCGGCTTGCGCACCTACAAACGCAGAAAGGTCTGATGCGTGAAAGTGACCGAACGCCTGGCCCTGACCATCAGCGATTTCATAGGTGGTAGGGCTGAGAACACGCTTAATAAAATAAGGGCCGTCTCTCAACGGCATGAACTTACGTGTGTGTCCTCTTGGAGCGTTGCTCAAGGCGTGAGTTGTCACCAGAACAGAATCACCAACCTTGTAGACAGGCGACGAACGACGGGAAGCGTCAGCATACCCTTTCCGAAGGTCCTGCTGCTTCTCAACGCGTTCCCGAATCTCCTGCAATGAGGAAACAAACCTGTCGAGGTAAGGCGTTACCTGAGGTATGTAGGCTTCTTTCTTCAAAATGGCCCGAAGATCATGATTGGCATCGAAAGGAGTACGCAACTCGCGTCCGAAAGTCATATAGGATGGCGTCAGACCGGTGGTGGAGCAAGTGGCACTATTGAGAGAAAAACGAATCTGAGGCAGGAATGCCGGCCAGGAGCGATGTTCGTTCTTGACAAGGATGGACAGCTGGGTCTTAAGATCCCTGTTCTTTCTCTCGGCAGGATTCGCTTCTGGATGATAGAGCGGGATTAAATTCTGCTTAATGCCAAACAGGTACATGCATAGCTGCATGGCTGCCGAAATAAATTGCACACCGTTGTCTGAAATTACTCGTCGAGGAAAGCCATAGCGCAGGAAGTATTCTTCTGACAGGATCCTTGCGCACGCTTCAGCAGTAGCGTCCTGAAGCGCATATAAATCCACCCATCGAGTGGCAGTGTCCTCGACGAGAAGGACCCATTTCTCACCAGAGGTCGCCTCTGGCAGCGGTCCAAATAAGTCGACTGCAAGTACCTCACCACGCTGATTCAAGACAGGCGTTTGTATCAGTCCAGCGGGCTTCTGATTGGAGTACTTATATCTCTGGCAGTCGATACAATTCTTGAGATACTCGGAGACGCGTTTTCGCATCTCGAAGAAGAAGTATCGTTGACGAATTCGGTCTAACGTACGGTCGATGCCCTGGTGACCAGCTGTAGGCGCGTCGTGGAATTCCTTCAGGACGGCCCCTACCTTCGAAGCTGGTATCACTAACTGAGGCTCTTCAGCATCAGAATCTGGCCCATGTCGATAAAGAACACCCTGGTCCAGGATGTAACCACGCTCCAGCCAGCGGGTCGATGACAACGGGTCGGTAGTGTTTTCCAGGTCATTAATGATCTTACTTACTTCTGGATCATCAAGTTGACTAGACCGAAGTTCAGTGGGATTTATTTGTGGTACATCTAGTATCACTGAGCAGACACCACATTGGTCCTGGTTACCCTCTTCACAGTTAGGGCGGCTCAGTGTATCCGCAACAACATTCGCTTTCCCAGGTGTGTACTCGTAACGAATATCGAACGCTTGAAGTTTGAGTGCCCATCGCATGAGCCGGCCGCTAGGCGATTTCAAAGACAAAAGCCATTTGAGCGGCTGGTGGTCACTTCGAACAACCACAGGATGACCGTCAATGTATGGGCGAAACTTCTCCACGGCCCATACAACGGCGAGAGCTTCACGCTCTGTGGTGCTGTACCCTCGTTCGGCAGAAGTGAGTAAGCGACTTGAGTACTCGATGGGATGTTCGTTATGGTCTTCACCTTGTAGGAGAACGGCTCCCAAAGCGTAATTACTGGCATCAGTGCGAATGACAAAGTGTCTGCTGTAGTCCGGCTGGACGAGGACGGGAGCTGATGTCAAGCTCTTCTTCAACTCCAGGAAGGCGTGTTGCTGCTCTTCACCCCAAGTCCAGGCTGCAGACTTCCTCATGAGCTTGGTCAAGGGTTGCGCGATGGCGGAGAACCCTGGAACGAATTTTCGAAACCAAGCACTTGTTTGCAAAAATGATTTTAAATGTTTTAAGTTGACAGGCTCTTTCATTTGCAAGATAGCATCAATCTTAGATTGGTCAGGCTTGATACCTTGCGGCGTGATAAGGTGACCAAGGTATTTCACTTGTTCACACGCAAAAGAGCATTTGGCACGGTTGGCATGTAAGCCAAAGACTCGTAGACGGTTGAATACAGCTTCCAGGTCCTTGAGGTGCTGGTCGAAACCATCAGATAAGACGAGTAAATCGTCCAAATAGGCCAACAGAGTAACATTTTTCAGAGATGAACTTGAACGGAAACGGTCGATTAACCGCTGAAACGTTGCCGGAGCGTTCTTCAGTCCAAACGGCATACGTATGAAACGATACGTTCCTGATGGTGACGTGAACGCGGTCTTATCCCTGTCAGCAGGCGCGACAGACACCTGCCAATAGCTCGACCAGAGATCTATAGTGCTGATGAAGCCTACTCTCTTTGTGGCATGCAATAGATCATCGATGACTGGTAAAGGATAAGTGTCACTCTTGGTGATAGCGTTTAACCGTCGATAATCAACACAAAAGCGGTACGTACCATCTTTCTTAGGAACGAGGATAGCGGGAGCGGCCCATGCAGACTCACATTCCTCAATAACTCCACCTTCCAACATCTTGTTAATCTCTGCCTCCATAATAGCCCTCTTGGCAGGAGTGAGGCGATAAGGTGGTACAGCAATAGGTGAGTGGTCTCCCGTATCAATATGATGCTCAGCAAAAGAAGTGGGTTCTCCTCCTGGCTTGAAGATATCTTCACGATTCTGGAGAACCATGGTGAGCTGCTGGCGTTGTTCGCAGGTAAGCATGGGACCTTCGTCGTCTCGTAGCTGCATAGATGACACGGCGACAGGATGGATCCACTGCAAGTCATCCTCATACTCGAGCGGGTAAGTTTCACAGCTTCCTGAAAAATGCCAAGAAGAAGCAGCAAAATCTATAGCCAATCCTGTAGCACGGAGGAAATCAATCCCCAGAAGTGTGTCATTGTTGTCTGCTTCCGGAAAGACAACGAAGTTAACCTGTACAACCTTATTCATCGGGAGCGTGACACTGACAGTGTAAATAAAAATCTCCCGTGATTGGATAATTCCATCAGCAAGCTTCACGTGTACTTCTTTAGAATCAAAAGAAAGCCTTTTCTCTTTGAATATTTTATAAAGTTTGTGCCCCGCTACAGAACACTTAGCGGCAGTGTCAATCAAGGCAGTACCCCATAAGTCCAGCACTTGTATGCGAAGGATAGGCCTAGTGTGTGACTGACTATTAGTTGTAATCATCCCCATGTCAGAGGTTGAAAAAGAAACAACAGGAACTTTCTTACCGGGCTGATCAGTAGTAGTCACCCCCTCAGCAGGAGTAGGTGCAGAAGAAACCACCGATGGTAAGTCCAAATAGTCCAGCACAGGTTGACGACCTGCAGGTGTACGGGCAGCAATAGGTGCATTCACCATATCAGGCGAGGAATGATGCACCGAAGTAGGTTCGTTCAGCCTACAATTTAAGAAATCAGACACATCAGAACTATTCCTATACTGTGTGTTATGAAAGCGCTTTAAATCAGTACGAGGCGCACGGTCACTTCCACGATTCGATTTCTTAAAATATTTATTATAGTTCGAAACAGAATTCTTAGAATATTTGTTAAAGTACGGAACAGAGTTATTTGAATTTTCGCGCGCAGTTTGATTCGAACATAGACTCGAACGACAACCAAAACAATAACATGTCATTCGAGATTGATGTTGTTCACATCTATGACAACACGCGGCACCTGTCAGTTCATTTTGACATTTGTGATAACATGCAAAACCTGTCAATTCATTTTGACGTTTACGATAACATGGATAAGTGTTTATGTCGGTATTATGAAATGAAGGAGAAGAATGTTTACTCACCGACGGATCGTGAAATGTATTAAGAGCTGCAAACGACATACCAGAATTGTTGCACGTTTTGCACTGCGAACGTGCAACTCCCCTCGCTCCACAACCTGTACAAATACATGATTGCGATGTTACACTATCACGATACTTATCACTAAACTTAGAATCCCTTCTAGTAGAAAGTTTTGCACATTCGTTGCGTGTGTGTCCGAATTGTTTACAATAAACACATCGTGCTTTGGGTTTACGAGATGACGGAGTAGAACTCGGAGCCTGGACGAAGGGGAACGTAGGTGGACTCGGTGTGGAGCGCTGCTCGCTGCGGCGGGCGGTCGCTCGGGGGGACACCGGGACAGGAACCTGGACGGCCTCCTTCTCGTAACACGTCTCCTCGATAGAACGTGTCAGGCGTAGCATCTCGTCGAACGTCTTGAACTGGTCTCTTCTGAGACGTTTACGCACGCGTCTGTCAAGTAGGCCATAGACCATGTCAAGTTGAGCCTTGACGGAGATGTCTCCTTCTGGAATCTTCGATAGAAGTGCACGACAGCTAGCAACAAATACGTCGGTATTCTGTTGACCTTGGTGGCGGTCAAACAATTCGATATAAATACGGTGGGGTGGTTTCCGATCGCCGTAGGTATTTTGTAAAAGTGTGATCGCTTCTACCCACGAACTAACTTCCTTCTTGACCCCTTGCCACCAAATTGCTGCGTCATTCGTAAGGAGCATCGACAATCCACGTAATGCGTTCTGATCTGAGACGTTAGCACAATCCTTAAAACTTTGCACTGCATCCAGAAATGCTTCAGCCGATTCGTCGGCGTCACCGCTGAAACGTGCGGTGCATAGGGTAAACGTACCCTGGCCTAGGACGAATGACGTGTCCATGCCTTGTACAGGCGATGGCGATGAAAACGTCGGCGGGCGATCCAGGACCGCCTTGAGCATCTTCTCGAATGCCTCTGTTTGAGCCTTTTGCATAGAGACTAACATGGCGGCGACCCGATCCGTCGTGCAGCGGTCGGTCGTGTCGGACGCATCTCCATCGTCCGAGCCATGGTAATCCGGGGCCTGGGCATCTCCTTGTGCTCTGCGAGCACTCCGGGTTTCTCGTTGGGACGCCAGTGTGCCGTTCGCGCGTCGCGCGGTGCAGTTTAACGCGAAATTCGGAGCGCGATCGCGGAGCGTGGGAGCGCGCGGCCGTTCATGCGATCATCAAATTAAGACTGGCGCGGTGAGGGGCGAGTGCCGTATGCCTCGCCACTGCCCGTGCGCATTATTATTAACTGTGCGCGCTACAATCCTAAATTTACATGCGATTGATGATTCATTAGTGTTTAGAAGCGTTTTCAAATTTAAAGATCGTTTCTGAAACTGGATTTTAAAATAATACAATCCGAACGGATCAGCTGCCGCATCAGGTGCTACTTGTCATAGTATTTTGTTAAACATCCCGATGTAATCTGTTCAGGGCAATAGATTAAAAAAATACCTCAAGATTCATCTGTCATAACTAATTTAAAGCACAATTTAATAAATAAAATAAGATTTTTTTTTTATATCGGCAAAATAAGGCAATATATATATACAACTGAGGAACATTTAGTGTGTCGTGGCATGCCAATCAATAAATAATTTTTGATTAAAAACTATATCGTCTTTTCGGTGAGGGCCGACCTTTAGCGTAAAAAGAACATTTATTGAAGTACCTGGGCGGGCGGCGGCTTGCGATGGCGCCACTGAGCGTCGGCGCAGGCTGCGCGTGGGCGCCGCGCGGCAGCGAGGCATGTACGCACTGCGCACCGCCGCCCCACATCACTCCCTTCCGTTTTACTGAAAGTGACAACATTTTCTCTCATTATTATGTCTTTGTGAAGATTGTGAAGGCTGTGGTTTACATTTGAGCAACTTACATAATTAATATAAAGCCCACTGATACAATCTATAATATAAAACCCTGTATGTACACATTTATGTTTATACGAGTATTTTACTTATCTTAACGGTATCGTAAATACATACTTTTTATGCACGTCTGAATAATATAATTACCATTCACCAGCCTTTATAATAAATGCCTATAAAAAAGACTATACGAGTACCTGCATTTCATCGTACCGTGCCAATTATAAAGATAGAGTAGGACTTTCGAATGAATCAGACATTTTACTATAGAATAACTTCAAACATTAAAAATAATTTACTAGAATTTTCTTTATATTTAAAAATGAGAAATGGAATTGAATAAATGTCATAACTTAAATAGAGCAATTTATTAGACCTCATATGATATTTTAGCCCTGAAACAATAATACTATAATTACCAGGTGTACATGCGTAGCGCTGACCTCTCGTAATATTATTATGTACCATAGAATATCGCATGGAATATCTGGACAAACTTCAACTCAATAAAGGCGGCAATGAACATATAAATTTCACATATGACAAAACTCAATAGATCAATTAAATTAAAGGGACGGCAATGTGTAATGTAATCAAGGTTTTGCGCGCTTTCCCTCGATCCCTACTGACCTCCATAAATTAGTAGTTTGCTTGTTTTTATTAGACCGTTCACATTGCATAATGGTATTAGCTTTAAAATTAAGAATAACATATTTTAATGCTATCCGCGTACTAACAACGTAATACAAGAAACTATTAATTATACTATAAAATCCTTGATGAGATATATTATTGAATAAGTGGTAAATATATGTTAGAATAGTATATAGTATATATGTACACACACAATTAATAAAATATAATTACGCACACGTAAAACAAAAATATATCGTTTTTATTAGTTTAACCCATTAGCGCCTGAACGGACACTTTTCGACACAAAAGTTCAGAGATTCACTGCACGATCAAGTTGGTCTAAAAAACATTTTAAACCACTGTATCCTATGTTTTGAAGGTCACTCTTTCGAATAGTGATGGTATCAAGTCCCTAAAATGAATTTGTTTATGCAAAAATTGCAAATTAAAAAAATACTGTTTTTGTAAAAAAATTTTTTTTCAAAACCCACTTTTTTTCGCTTTCGCATTTTTTTACATGCTTAATACCCATGAATATCGCGTCCATGGACGCTAAACTAAAAATTATCAACTTTGAGTTAATGAAAAAAACTTTTTATTCACAAAAAATGTCGTCCGAAATAATAAATTTTTGTTTTAATCTTTAGCAATTTTTTTTTTCGTTTTCTATGGGCTTTATGAAAAAATTCCTAAGAATAAAAACGTCTTAAAATTAGTCAAAGAATGCCCTCAATTTTTTTAAAAACCGTAAAAAAAGTCTTTCTCGTCTGAATGGAATTCAACAAAGGGCATTGTCATCACAAGACATCTGCTAAACATTGCTAAAGCAGCATGTATGTAACGTATGTTCATCTATCGCTCAGTAATTATACAAGATAGAGCACATTCCACTTTCTACTAATCCCAAGTGCAAATTTTAGTATTAAGAGCAGCTGCAGATGTCTTATTTTGGATACGGGCATCATTTATCAAAAATTCTTCACACAAAGCTTCATTGTTGTCAAAATTATTACAGGTAGGAACATTATTTTAAAACGAAACGTAGGTAAGTGCGGAAATTGGAGTGTCCCATCTCATTTCTACGTGAGGACAAGATAAATTATCTGTCGTATTTGAAAGCAAATCTGCTGTTTTCCTGAGCTATTATTTTTAAGTGATCCAATACTGTGATTGTGAGTTTTCAATTTTTCCTTACGTGCTTAAATCCTATATTAGATATTTCTTAGTACACGTATAGACAATTTTTTGAAAAACATAATATTTATTGGGTTAAACAAAAAATTATTAGTTTGAGAATGAATATTTTGATTATTATTGAGGTTTAACATAGAAGAAACCATTTGTAGCTTAAAAATATGTTTATAATACTTGTGCACATTCACTGTGTATCAGTAAACTCGAACAAATAATAAAACGGAACCTAAAGCTCGGCATTTTCCAACTCTGTACAATTCTTGTTTATTGTGTAATTAAACCAGACAGGCTCTTGTGTAGTCATCGAAAACTGTTGCTCATTTTATGACGCGATTCGCCTTTGCTTTTATTTATTCCGTTTTCGTATTCAAACAGTTGTTTACACATTGATACAGTATCAACTTGGCGTTATATTAAATAAAATTCAAATAAATTCAGTTAAATTTTAATGTCGTTCGCAAAAGTTTTGTTTTGAATGGTTTTTAAGCTTAAATAACATTATTAATTTACTAACATAAAATGGAATATATAAAATAATGATATATCATCGTGCTATGTCCTTGTATCAAATTCGCGCTTATATTTCGTGCCCTAAGTGACCAGTAGCGCAGCTGATCATCGGTCTTAGGGCAGTTACACGTGACATTTTTGTTGGATGCCATGCGAGCTTTCTCACAATTTTTTCCTTCACCGGCGGGCATGTGGTACCCAAATCCGCACTTAATATAGAAAAATCCAGAGGGAAGTGTCGAGATATGAATCTACTCCTATTTGCACTGATGAATAACGGTCGCCGTTTTTAAAAATATTGTATTATTTTTTTTTCTAGTACTTGCACATATTTTCGATAATGTAAATAATTAATTCGAAGTACTTTGTTTACTTTTATTTATTAAAATCTTTATTAAATAATGCCCACAGTTATTTTTAATCAAATAGGATTTAACCCTGTTCTTATTACATAATTATAAAATGCATTACACAAAATATTGATTTCTAACCCAGAGGCCACTATATTATTAGAGTTAAAAAAATAAGAGAAGCATAGATACATATTTGAGGCGTCTAGTTTCAAAACCCGCTAAAACGATATTTCGTACAAAATTACTTAATAGTCCTAATAGTAATCTGAAATATTTTTATCAATGCAAATATTGCTTTTTCACTCTAAAATAATAATTTAAATATCTTATAAGAATGTGATTGTTAAGTCAAAGATTAATTATATGTTTTAATAAATTTATGGGATTTGAAAAAATATGTTATAGTGGGTTTTGAAATTAGACTCCTCATTAACATTAGGTCTACTGCAAAGGTCAGCTGGAGGACAATTCCCCTATATTTTGTCGACAACCTCCAGCAGAATTCCATTCCTATCTTGTCATATGTAAGCATTGATATTCCCCCTTCGTCCCTGCCGTCAAGTAGAGAATTTTTGGACCAATGTTAGCTCAATTTCTTCGTAAACTCACCATTTCTCAACCCGAAACCCGCAATGTAATAACGCTAAGGACATCTATAATAAAATTCAATTATTATCCGTCCCTGTCCGAGCTTTTGTTACAATTCCGAAAGCTTGGATTTTTTTTCTATTGTTACATTTTACTGTTATGGTATTTGATTATTTTTAAAGCTAGACATTACATATTTTACCCTATATGTGTATTATAAAAAAATACTTCAACATTTTAAAATAACAATACAGTTACGAACTGTTTCTAAAGGAAAATGATTATTGCTGCTAATTAATTTCTTTGGCTGTGGGGCTTACCAGCAGAATAGAATAATACCTTTTTCTACATCAAATTGAAATCTCAAAAAAGCCGACTAAGGTTTACAGGATGCAGTATTATACGCACGTTGCCAGCATCTAAGCTGCTGCATGCACCTTTTCTGCACATTGTGTACATTTGTCAACTCACATTGGGAAAGCGTAGTGGATTAATTGTTCAAACTCCTTCACATGGAATCCATAAATATAGAGAAAATACGGAAAAGGAGGCAGTTGTCCTGCATTGAGACGAAACTAGCTAGTAATAATATAATATTATCTTCATTTACATTTAAATATTGATCTAGACTGTAAAATATTTTATTGTCTTATGTGTCATCTATCTTCAAAATGTAATTATTATATAAGTGAGCCTCACATGTATATGACGAGCTTAATGTAAAAATTTCTTTTTGCGTAATAATACGTAAGAGTTAGCTTCTATAATTTGCTTTAAAAACGGTATTTCAAATTTTCTTATGTTTATTAAATATTATAATTAGCATAAAACTATATATTACTAGTACTATGTATTATATCTATGCTTTACAATAACGATAATATGCTTTACAATAATAAAACGAAACATCAAGTTATACTAGACACAGAATAACTAAGCTGCGATAACTATAATATTTTACATAATATCTCAGCCTACATTACATGCACAGCAAATAGCTTGAATATTTCACCCATATATTAAGCTTGCAATCTAGACTACCTATCATTCAAATTAATGATTCTAGGAGTACATAAACACAAATTATCCATTGTAGGAAGCAACTTTGCCTTTAGCCTGTCGCATTTCGGGCTTAGTACATCAAACATGAAAATACAGTTCCGTTTATCTTTTTCAAGATCAGCAGCAAGACGGTAATACTTCGGATGGTGTATTCGTCTCTTGGCAACATTAGTAGCTGTCGGTCTCTTTGCTGTCTTTTGGTGTAATTAGTTAAAATATACTAAAATCGATTAAGGGGATTTTAATAAAATACTAATTAATTAATCTCAAAGAAATTATGTAATTAATTCCAGGTGTACATATATTTTGTCTATACTTTGTGGCATACAATATAAAGGAAGAAAATGTACGATGACCATAAATGCACGATGACATCCTTTACTACAGTTGAGGATTAGTAATTATAATAATATACATACTTATTTCTTTCGAATACATTGATATTAGATCTTTAGTTAATTCATTAATCGTAGATATCAAGACGACAAAACATGTGTCAACGTCGCATTATCTATGATAGATAACAAATTGTTCTAAGAATTATTGATCCATGAATATGTATCTATTAATACTGTCATATCTACGGCCGTTTTTCTACGAACTAAATTAATATATTTCCTACAAAATGCTCTCCATAAATTTATTTACGTAATTAGGGATGATATATTATATCCAAAGAGCATATACTACGGGATTATAGATATGTAGTTACGTAACCACAAGTCAACTATGAGAGCACTTGTGGTTAAAATTCCAATTATACAGGACGTTATTAATTAGAAATTTCGAATCAATAGATTGTGATACGTTCATGAGAATTATAAGCTTCAAGTAAAGCCACAAACACACATACAAACTGGAAAACCAAATTAACTTTGCGTTTGTATGTTATAACGGGATTAGAAGAACTGATTGCCGTTTTATAAAATTATTTATTAAAAAAAAACTACAGAAATTTACTATACTATCTATATACGAGTATACAAACATACAGTTCAATTTTGGGAAAACATTTCCATTAGGTATTTTCTTATTCCATTATTTATATGCACGTATTTGAAAATGTATTTTAAAGTATATATATTTCAAACTTTGCTTGTTTTCAAACTTAAAAAAGCAAATCCTTGTAAACGCTACGAAAATAATTCATTAATTTGAAAAAAAAAATTCTAGAAAGTTTTATTTTGATTTTGATTTGACATTTTGATTTATATCATTAAAATAATGGCCGGTTAAAATTATCAGAGATTTCTTCAAGAAAAATATTATTTATTAAACGTTATTCTAAGAATTTCAAGTTAAGGTATTGTTCTGTCTATATTTCGAAAATGTTTTAAATATATTACTATTTTATTCATAATTATTATTTACCGAAATATTTTCCGTCTAAAAGTTTGGTTATGTTGAGTATATTTTTCTACTAAGCTTCAAAGTTACATAATAAGATTTTTCACAAATGACATAAAAGCAGCAGTTACTCAGTACAGAACTTACTTTTGCAGAACATAGTTTTACGGCCAATTGATAGCAAATAACCTCCTATGTAACCCCATAAAACATCGTGACACGTTGTTGCATGTCACATAGCCTTTTATGTGTATAACTGAACAATATTACTAGGTTTAATAATAAATACGTTATTAAAATAATCTTATATATATACTAAATTAACATGATTAATCGAAATTGCTCCATTCTACTATATTCAACTTTGTGTGATAGTGAAATGACGATTAAATATCGCAATGGCGAGGATAAGCCTAGAACTTCGGCTGGTATTAGATAAAAGCATCAAACACCGCAACTCTATGAATTTAATATACTATGTTACACAACATATGACTTAAAGCTAAATTTACTGCTCATATAAATTCCTACATTCAACCTTATCGTATAATTTCGGCACAATTTTATGCGTCTTTGTATCGTAATTTAGCTTGGGTACAGAGTTAACTAAGATTTAGAATGCGCAAGTTATTCGGCCTTTACATATAAATGGATGAGACGGTTTCATATTCAAAGAGATGTCACAACAAAGTTCTGTCGCTTATAATATTATTAGCACTATCTTAATAATGTCAACTAAGAAAAATATTATCAAAAACAATATCATTACAGCTGTTCTAATTTCGCAACATCGCACACTCTAAACCAGTGACGTGCATAGGGTATTTAGACAGGGTAAGCAGAATTTGCTTAATCAATTTGAATATTATTTATTTATTATTTTTATTACTTACAGGCTTACGCTTGGCCTCAATCTCACCTGCTGGAAAGCAATGATGAGGCCTACGATGGAGCGCGCTCACCCAGCAAATACCGATTCACTCGACGTTTGAAGACTCCCACGCCATAAGATGTTGGAAACGCCATCGCAGGAAGCAATTTCCACTCCTTCGCAGTTCGCAGCAAAAAGGAGGAGGTGAATTGCTTCATGCGAGCAGTTGGAATGTTAACCATATAAGGGTGCAAACCCGCACGGCGTCTTGTCAATTTACGGTAAAAGGGGGAGGGAGGAACTAAATTATACAACTCAGCCGCACACTCTCCAGAGTATAGTCTATAGAAGACCGAAAGGCAAGCCACTCTACGCCGGTGTTCCAAACTGAGTAGTTTACACGACGTAAGAGCCTCATCGGCAATAAGTCGCCGAGCTTGGCGATCAATTGAATCCAAAGCTGTCAGTTGGTGTTATTATATTATGATAGTTTTTTTTTTCATCAGAGAGATAGATGACGTAATATAGAATAGATATGAATATAAGTGGTTCCTTTTTTGTTTAAGTTTAATAATACCTTAATCTAGACTTATTTATCACAAGGGCATGCAATGTGTACGCGTAACGTAATTTTAAATTATTATTTTTTCCACAATGTTCATCGGTTCGCGCGGACTGGCCAATCTCAAGGCTCTATATGAGTATACCGGGACAGTGCGTTACCATCATTGGTTCCAAACCAGTGGTGGGGAATGCTCTGTTGTCATCGTATGGTCAGCCGCGCTGAAATACTCTGTCTAACAACTATTCGAACAACGGCCAAATAACTATCGTGTGTGTGCAAAACGATTATAAAGCTGCCATATCTTGACATTATCAACAAATCGTGCAAGGTATAGTGCTACTTTCGTGTGGTGACGAGACTGGATACAGCAGAAGACCATCAGACGCCCTGGTTTGGACTACCACACTATCCTGAGGTACATACTTGTTGTTGTCCAGATCCTCGCAAACTTGAACTGATCGAATTTATACCGGCGGAGGAATCTCCGACCCAAAGAGTGACATTCTGGGCTACGTCAACACGCTTAGGATGTCACACAATGCTTTTATGCATCTATGCAATGAACGCTACTTCTCTAAACCATCTCTCATACGTCACGCAATCATCCGTCCACTGAAAAGCTTGTGATGTGCCATTTATTTAGATAATTACAACTTTTATTATTTACGTAAATTAACAATAAAACATATAACTAAGCGAACATAACAACACATTACTACATTAACAGTTACAGCTGTTGATGCACTTAACTCTACTTACCATTAGGTGTGTTGTTTTTAGTTAATTTTCCTTCAAAGGTATCTTTATAAGGCTATAACCTCTCAAGTATTGACTTTTTTTTCATCGTCACGCGTATTTCATATGTTCTTGTTAGCTAACTTATTGTAAAACATAGTTTAGTTAAAATTATACATTTAAACAAAATATTTATTTATTTATTTATTTTAAACATACAGCAATATAAAAATGATAACAATATACAAAAAAATGTTACATAAGCCAGCAAAGTTTCCACAAAAATTAGTACAAAAATAAAAATCAAGCTAATAAATAACAATAAAAGAAAATCAATCAAATATACATACATATATATGTTACACATAAATAATACATTTATATTTAAAAAAAAGTACATTATAGAGCAAAATTGAACTTAGGCTAATATTTTCTCTCTCACCATTCGTTTAAAGGGCCCAAAGACACAGGACAGTATATCTATATCGCAAAAACGTTTATTATATAGATCACAGGCACGAAAAACAAAAGTATTATTAACATAGTTTGACCTTAAGAATGGCACCTTAAACAGCGAAAAGTCGCTTGCATTGGAATGCGGACACCTGAAACCTATTTGACTAAGCAAATAGGACGAGTCCACGAGACCGTTAACAATTTTAAATAAAAACAAAAGTATTATTAACATAGTTTGACTTTAAGAATGGCACCTTAAACAGCGAAAATTCTCTTGCATTGGAATGCGGACACCTGAAACCTATTTGACTAAGCAAATAGGACGAGTCCACGAGATCGTTAACAATTTTAAATAAAAAAAAAGTATTATTAACATAGTTTGACCTTAAGAATGGCACCTTAAACAGCGAAAAGTCTCTTGCATTGGAATGCGGACACCTGAAACCTATTTGACTAAGCAAATAGGACGAGTCCACGAGACCGTTAACAATTTTAAATAAAAAAAAAGTATTATTAACATAGTTTGACCTTAAGAATGGCACCTTAAACAGCGAAAAGTCTCTAAAATTCTTTATTTTCAAGGTCACTAGCGAAGGACAACATCGCGAGAAAACCTATATGGCATCTAATAGAAATGTTGTATGTAAGTGCCCTGAGAACGGCGAGCAGCTGCGTTACTGAACACGTTGGGCACGACATATAAACCTAAAGTGAATATAACCGCTAATGTATCTGTGCTCACCCCGAAAGGAATATAGCGTGACGATTTATTATTATTAAAATCCATTAATTAAAAATGTTACGACTATTACAGAATATATAAGGTTATTTTAGCCATAAGGAATTTTTACCATAATTAAAACATATATTAAAGGAAAATTAAAATTTGAACTTACGCTATTTGTTCGAAATGAGAGTCAATCAGCGCAGTTACACCTCTAAACATATTTTGTGTAAACAATTTTGGTATTCCGAGATAAATTTTTTCAAAAAATATCTCAAGTCGTGGTCATTACCCTGATTAATATTCAGCAATATTATAAGCAATTCCACGTTCTCTGATTACAAGTCGTTTTCGCAAAACGTACCCGAAATGTTGGACGAATACAAAGTTTCTAATAGTAATGACGACGATAAACGGTCTCGTTAAACATAATTACAGGCGCTCATACTAAAGACGGGTGAAAGTCAACCCGGCGACAACTTATAAAAGTTATAAAAGTCATTGGGGTCCTTGCAAACGATGTGATCGCTCTCACACGCTCTTTACAAAGGCGAATCTGTGTTTAACGTCAACTGTGTTCAAATCTGCGTGAATGAAAAGCGTCAGCAGTTGTAATGAAATTGGTACTTAAGTCTTCTAGTTCGTTGGCTTTAGTATCTGAGTATATTTCTTTCCTTACTTTTAAAAAAACTATTGTTCCATACTTTGCACTTATATGACATATCCAATGTGACCAGTAGCATCGCTTATCGTCGTCCTTAAGACACTTACACATGATATATCTATAACATGGTAATATATCGTCGGGTGAAAGGCTATTTGGTTTAAGCGACATTTTTTGGTGATATAGTAATATATATATTTTTGGAATCAGTGTTTTTTCCCGATTCCATAAATATATATATTACTATATCACCAAAAAATAACGCTTAAACCAAATATTTTTTCACCCGACGATATGATGATATATTAGGTCCTTACATATGAAATTGGCGTTTTGTATGGGGGGAACAAAAAGTCGAATATTTTTTAATATAATATATTTAATTAATCAAAGTATGAACCATTATTTTCTATGCACTTTTGCCATCTCATAGGTAGTTCATTGATCCCTTTACTAAAAAAACCAGTCGGACGGGAATCAATAAAATCTTTGAAGGCGATTTGGACTGCCCCATCGGAGTTGAATTTTTTCCCTTGCAAGAAGTTATCCAAATTTCGAAAAAAAATGGTAATCTGTTGGAGCAAGGTCCGGGGAGTACGGAGGATGTCTTAGACTTTCCAATTGAAGCTCTTCTAATTTAGTAGCCGTCTGTTGCGCAGTGTGTGGTCTAGCGTTGTCGTGAAGCAGCAGTGGCGTGGAGCGATTGACCAGCCTAGGTTGTTTAGCCGCTAGCTTTTCCATCATGGTTTGCAATTGCTGACAATAGACATCAGCCGTAATAGTCTGGCCAGATTTGAGAAAACTGTAATGAACAATACCGGCACTAGTCCACCAAACGCTTACAAGTAACTTTTTTGGGGTTAAATTTCGCTTGGGGCAGGATTTGGCTGGCTGGCCAGGATCCAACCATTGCGCTGAGTGCTTCCGATTATCGTAAAGAACCCATTTTTCATCACAGGTAATGATTCAGTTTAAAATACCTTCATTATTGTGCCGGTTTAGTAATGTAACGCAGCAGTCGACGCGCGTTTGCCGGTTTGCTTCAGTCAATTCGTGAGGTACCCACCTTTCAAGCTTTTTAATCTTCCCAATTTGCTTCAAGTGAATTAAAACAGTTTTATCACTAACATCGCAGCCTGCAGCTAACTCGGACGTGGTTTGCGATGGATCCGCTTCCACAATAGCCTTCAACTCTTCATTATCAACTTGAGTCTCAGGCCGTCCACGGGGCTTGTTCTGCAGGTCGAAATTTCCAGAACGAAAACGTTGGAACCAAAAACGAACTGTGTTTTCTTTTGCAACACGACCGCCATACACATCATTCACCCTTCGAGTTGTTTCCGCAGCACTAGTGCCACGGCGGAACTCGTACTCGTAAATAATGCGATATTTTAAGTTTTCCATTTTGTAAAATGAGTGACGCAAACAGAAAAAAACAGAAGAAAAAAACAAATGAATGACGATCATCGAAGCACAAATACATGAGTCTATAGCTGTACAAATTTGAATTTGGAATTCCTTACCAAAGAGGAGAAATTTGTGATTAAAGTGGCCAGTACGAAAAACGCCAATTTCATATGTAAGGACCTAATATAATGGTATAAGGTAATTTTTAGGGGCAGGGCGATTGCCCGCACTGGGTCATGATCACAGTACACTAGTGACCGTCTAAGACCGTCATAGTGACTTGCTTTGGCTTGTCGCGTTTCGATATCAACTTGTGTATATCCAGTAACTCATATACTTAGAGACCTTCAGTCGTGGTATATGTGAGCCGAAATGACGACGGAGACTATCAACGGATTTTCATCCTTTGATGTTCACTTTCGTTTTAGGACTAAACTGTACTTACTATCAGGTACTCTGTAATCACTATGTCGAGCCAGTGTAAAAAAAGGAAAAGATGGCATACGGATTTCTTTACGATGTTTTACTTCATCAGTGAGCATGTGGTATTTATATACCACCCGTACTTAATCTGGAAAAACCCAAAAGTTAGTTTTTTTTTTACAGAGTTTTTTACTGGATATTTCAGTGGTGGAATTCGATCATGCGACGATTCGCGTTTTCGGGCCTAGATACCGTTTCCTTATGTGCATAAAGCTACCACAGCCAGTAATATTATGATGAAAATAAAATACACAAAGTAAATATATTAAAGTATTATATATTATCATAAATATCGTAATCATACGTAACAATAAAGCCTTAACATGTTTCATGTCTTTAATAAGAGATCTTGTTTAAAATTCATACGGCAGAACAAGATTTATTCGAAGCTATAAAAAAAATGTTACAGTACAGGAGTTGGTATTAAATTTATTTACGTCATATCTTATAATTATTCATAAAAAAAAACATGTTGAGAGCTAATTCTGGCCCCACTCTAATTTCCTTTAGAAGTTTTGCAACGATGAATAAGCAATAGAGGGCAAGTTTAGTAAATCGGATGTTTATTACAAAATTCCATATAATAAATCATTTTAATGTAGTGAGTTTTTGAAACAAGAAGAGATTAGATTTTGTTTGTGATATTCATCTTCATTTGTATTTTTATTTTGTTTTATAGTATAAATTAAAAAATGCTACTAAAAACAAAAAACAATGTATGTTCATGATTCATTCAAAGAATTCTAAAACTTAATCTTTCGACCATAAACTTGAAAAATTTAACATTTCTCGAAAGTTGGTAATAACATGAAATTTTTTTTTTTCGCTTTTGTTTAATCCAAATAACCCGCTATATCAAGAAAATATGTTTATGATCAAGGTATTTTTTTGTATTTACATTAGTTAATGTATTTAGAGTATACGAGTATCTATGAGTAATGTATAAGAATTATAAATAGCTAAGATCATGAATACATTTATACTATTTTCGTGTACATTAAACTGGCAATAATATTTACAAAAATGAATAAATCTATGTTTTAACTACAGTCTTTACCACGCAGTTAAAGATTATATTCTGTACTACATTGATAGTCAAATTGATTTTGGATATGTCAACCTATGTGTCAAAATGCCATGTATTTTTACATTGAAACGTCCTAACAGAACCTGTTTTTCAAATATATCTATCTTACATAGCAATATAGAAGCATCAAAACTTTATAAAATATTTTATATATGCACACAAAAGGTAAAATGTAAATGATACGATTCCTGTCTCCTGGACTTTCTAAGTTAGCGAGTTGACGCAGATGTCGCGGCAGGCGGTAGACGCCTGCAATTTATTTAATGCGGCCCCGCCTACGTTTTACGACTTTTTTTTTACCCAGAGATGATGATACCGCCTCATCTTATTGAGCCGTTTGCTTCACTTCCCCAAGGAGATCTTTTATTAAGTGACGGTACTTTACAGTTCTTGCGGAACGTTTATTTAACATGAAGACTTTTATTCCAGTTTGTCGCAGTCAATAAACGTATATATTTTTTATGTGGTACTTCTGAGGTAGCGCAACCGTAAATCGCTGAACAGTGAAAAAAGAAATCAAACGAGGCTTATACAACGCATGAAGTACTTAGTTTTAAATTTATTATTTTTTAAAAATGTTATTACTAGCGTATTTCTTAAGATATCTTTGCGCTGCACCAGAATTTACTTTTTTTTTTACACTGGCTCGACATAGTGAGTACAGAGTACCTGATGGTAAGTACAGTGTAGTCCAAAAACGAAAGCGACTATCAAAGGATGAAAATCCATTGTTGTCTACATCGTCATGTCGGCCCACATATACCACGACTGAAGGTCTCTAGGTATATGAGCCACTGGATATGCACAAGCTGATACCGAAAAGCGACAAGCCGAAACTGGTCACTATGACGGGCTTTACACCCATGCACTGTGGTCGCGATCCAGACGGGCACCGACGCCCTACCACCTCGCTGTTGCTCGTTTAGCACCACCCAGAAGTCACGTGTAGGGAAACTAGGGTAAAGCCTACTGACGCGAGCAGCTTCGACTCCCATTCATCTTCCATTCGTTTGCATCACGGATGCGAATATAAACACGGATTCCACACCTACATACGGAACAACTAAATTTATAGGGCTTACAATATTTATTCACTATGGAATAGAATCCAAGACTCGTAGCTCAGAAGTCACACGGATGACCACTGTGCTTTTAGTTTAGTTAACAGTTTAATTGACTTATGTAAATTATAAGCTTATAAATTTAAAAATATAAGTGTACAGTTTATCAAAAAACAAAAAAAAAACTCTTTTGCTATTTCAATCAGTGAATTTATTAAAATTAAAGAAAAAGTTCCGCAGTATTAGAAGATATTCTGCCAGCGGTGGTGAAAACCATGGTCGGCAGCTAAGAGGCATGGCAAGAAGTGGTAACCTTTTGCGAGGTCGTGATGAAGCAGAAGAGGGTCGCCGAAAGGGTCAGAGAGTGAACATCTTCTCTGGCCATTCGGCGGCCAAGGCACCATCGGTGTAGTGACGCGTTCATGCAGAGCGAGAGTGACATCCCCCGGTGACAATAGCCGGGCAGTAGAGTTGAGGGAGTCCGGCGCACGCCTGAGAGGTTTTGGAGGGGTGGGCTCTTTACTTCTTTTTTTTTTTACACTGGCTCGACATAGTGATTACAGAGTACCTGATGGTAAGTACAGTGTAGTCCAAATACGAAAGCGACTATGAAAGGATGAAAATCCATTAATAGTCTACATCGTCATGTCGGCCCACATATACCACGACTGAAGGTCTCTAGGTATATGAGCTACTGGATATACACAAGCTGATCCCGAAACGCGACAAGCCGAAACTGGTCACTTTGACGGGCTTTACACCCGTGCACTGTGGTCGCGATCCAGACGGGCACCGACGCCCTACCACCTCGCTGCTGCTCGTTTAGCACCACCCAGGAGTCACGTTTAGGGAAACTAGGGTTAAGCCTACGGACGCGAGCAGCTTCGACTTCCACCCCTCTCAGAGAGGTAGCCTCAACAAGACTTTTTGCTCCCCAGGCGCCTGGGTAAATTTGATAACCTAGGTCCAGGTGGAGCTATTAGAGGGACATCTCAGGATTTTTAGTTAGCGGGAGTCTGACACACCGGAGTCGCTGCACTCACAACGGTAGTCCTATGCAGGAGTTTTATCCGGGTTACAAAAAAAAAACAATTTAATTTAAGAAATAATAGATATGTCTTTCATACTTATCTATACAGTAATAATTTTTAATAACTTAAATGCCATGCTTGAGAACAACGATCAGCTGCGCTACTGGTCACGCTGGGCGTGACATATAATCGCAAAGTGGATAAGTTATCTCTGCTCATCCCGAAGGGGATATAGCGTAACGATATATTGTCATTATTATTATAAATAATACAATGTAAACAGACCAAAAGTGCAAAAAGCAGAACAAGAAGCCATCCCAGCCGAAAAAGTCGTAGACATTTTGTCCAAAAAGTTATTTTGATTTATCGATAGTCATACGCGTGAGCTTAGGGTTTTGGTCGCGTTTTATGGGATCAATATTTACTAAGGGCGTATAAGAATATTGCCGATTTATATCTTTTATTATATTGCCCTGTTGAATTTCCAGATGGATACATATTTATTATATATAATAAGAGCAAATAAGAAAATATTTTTATATACGGGCCCAATAAGTAGTACCATGTGTATTTATTTCTGTATTTGTTGGGCAATCGCCGTCGTCCTGCCGGTCCGACCTTGAAAGTTTCTGGGAATATAAGCACTGGGGCTGGGGGAACATGGACACTTCTGCGGGCACAAACTAGTATTCTAATAAATACATTGGGTACTGACATTAATGAATGTCTACTCGACGCTAATAATATACTGCCGCATAGTGAGAACTATACAAGCTAGATGATGAGACGATATACCTAAAGTAGCGGGCAAGAACTAGTAAATAAAAGTCCAAAACCGCAAAAAATATGGCAAAATGCAGGACACCTATACCCAATAGTGGGTGGGCATGTGTTGAAGAATAAGAACACTGTACTACAAACTATTTAGAGAAGCATATAACGTAAAAATAACAAATGACAGGATCCATACAATATGTAAATATGTACAAGTGGGTATATTGGACTTAAGTATTTCAAACACAGTTTCCGCTTAAGTACGGTCACGAAATGAATATTACCGGGATGGGTTGACAAATATTAACCTGCTGCGTAGTCAGACTTATCGAAATAAGAATGAATTTAATAAAATTTAATATTAAATATGATAGATTTTCTATTTGAGGTACATACCTAGATTTATCTCTGCTCACCCGTGAATGTTTACAGAAGGACGATGAATTACAATTAAATTTCTATACATTTATAAAACAATTTATGCTATCCAACATAAGGACTGTTCGTTTTTAGATACACTCCGAAATCAGTAATGAAAAACCTGACAAAATACAAATAAGCCATTGTGACAGTAAAAAAATATACTAAAATATGTAGGATAGATAAATTACCGTGAGGAGCTTACATCTTTGCATATAATAGATTCCTGTGAATACTATAAAATAAGAGGCTGATTGCGTAATTATTTTATAAATTATCTTCAACCTGAGATTTATTTGCGTAAATTATATATTTTCTTTTTATAAGTTATAATAAAAACAAGTTGAAATCATCAAAAGTTGAATAACATCTTAAACACTTTTATCTTTTATAAGATTATAGGTTAGATTCATCGAATATAAAAAAAATTACTAGCCGAACTGAATCGGATTTACATGGAAAATATTTTTACATGATTTTTAAATAAAATATATACAAAGTATTCTTCAAACTATAGGGATTAAACTATTTTAATGCGCGTACTTCCGCACACTGCTTATTCTGAGGAAAATAGGGACGGGAGCACTCTCCCTGTCACCTATTACTGAGGAGGCCTAACAAGGCTCACTGTGCGCTGATCGTCGGAGGTTACGAGTCAGCATTCACGGCCGATGTACAAGCGGATAAAGGAGTACCCAAGACTTTTTAGTCGGTGAGAGTCCGATACACCAGGGGGACGGCCCTCAACATCCCCTAAAGTGCATAATGAATTTCCTCCTGGCAAAAAAAGGAATGTATATTGAATTTATATTGATAAATCTAAAATTTAATAGTAGTAATTAATTTCAGAAATAATAGCTGATTTGTTGCTACGTAACAATACATTTAATGCATGGACATTTTGCTCATAACTTTGTATCAAGTAATATTAGCATGAGATAATGAATACTGATCGAAACATGTATTATTTTTAATAAGTTATGTATCTAAATGGTATTTTTAGAGCAAAAAATTGCTAGCCAACATTTTCTGTCTATAAAAACTATGTATATACTGTTTTGTTGGTATAATCGTATAAACAAATCAATATAATATCGTTAATATCGTATTATACGTTCATGATATGTCAATAAACCTTCCTTCCTTCTCTCCAGAATGTGTCGTTTGCAATGTGCGACAGCCCAAATATCTTGGAAATAAATATTCGCTATGATCTCAACCTTACAGATCATTTAAGGTCTGTCATCTCCGCAACATGACGTAGACTTGGCATCCTAAACAAAGTGTGACGGTTTTTCACGCCGGATCAACTGTTTCTTTTGTAAAAGGCCCAGGTCAGGCCCTACATGGAATATTGTTCACATATTTGGTATAGTTCTGGTCTCTACTTACTTAACCCCTTGAATAGGTTGCAGCGGAGGGCTGTCAGCATTGTGAATGATCCGGATGTGACTACTCATCTTGAACCGCTCCAATTGCGCAGAAATATTGCCTCATGAAGCGTTTTCTACCATCTGTATCATGGCGAGTGTTCTGAATAGAGCCACGCGCGCGGGTTTACGGAGTCACAGTCATACGGTATCTCACATCATGGCTAGGGCTAAGAAGTTCTCTAACTCTTAATTTTACCGTGTCGTTGGACTGTGGAATGGTCTTCCGGCAAGCATATTCCCACCATCCTATGATATGAGATTCTTTAGGCGTAGCGTGAAGATATATTTGTGTAGGCTGGCATGATGGCTGCGACTACCGATGGGCTTTTCTTAACTGTCGATAGTGGTCGTTTTTTGGACTACACCATGCTCACCATCAGGTGTGGTGTCACTATCTCGAATCAGGATAAAAAAGGGAAATGACTAAAAATCACGACAAAATCTTTATCTTCAAACCTTCATAACTTCTGCCCACCGTTGCTATACTTCATGAGTATTCTTTTTCTTTAAATAGAAGATCTTTTTTAATTATAAGTATAGATTTCGCCTTCAAAGATTCTAGGGCTCAGTTCCATACAATATCGTTTTTTTTATTTAACATAGTATTATATATGCATTGTATAGAAAAAGTTTGTTATGCGTATAGCTATCGGTTAATGATTTCAAACTCAAATACCAAACCTTCCAACAAAAGGGACTATAAATAGTCGGAATGAGTTGCAAACCTCTGAGATAGTTGATCAGAATTGTTTCGCTACAATACGAGGAGTTTTGTTATTTACAGATGAAAGTAAATAATGTCATTCATTTTCAACCTATATGAGAATGTCTTTCTAAAAGAGATATACAAATAAAATGTAGGGAATTTGCTATTTTCGGTATCGTTTGGGCTGTTTGGAATCTTTAAACGAAATAAGACAGAAATTTATAGCACAACTTTAAGTTTGCTTAAACTTTACTACAGCATACAATTTATATTACTCAACGAATTTCAAAGGATTTGGTAAGTCGCCGATTTTGTCAACATGGACTTGACTCTGTGAATACTATGGCTATACTAATGTTCCTATTATATTATTATATATATTCAGTTTTTTGTTAAAACGGATTTATTTTTCGAGAGCTTTGCTAAGCAAAGTCAAAATAGCGTCTAAAAATCTTAGCTGGAGATAGAACTTGAATGAAAAACAAAAAATTTTAGAATTTTTGTATTATTTTTAGTTGGTATAAAATTAATTGTTGCCAAGTGTACTATTTTGGAACAATATTATTTATATAATTCGTAGTAAAGTTTGGATTCCACAGCAATGTAAAATGGTATGATGTAGTTTATTGTAGATTATATTTCATAAAATAAACCAACTTAAATTGTAATTGATATTTAGCAATTTGCACTCTAATAGTACCTCGTTAATAATTAATTTCGTTGATAATTATCAGTAGTTTTATAAAACATTGTATTTATCAAACTAGATTAATACCCATATATAATACAATCAGTTTAAGTATTATATTATAGATATTATACTAATATCGATTGTAATCGTACATTAGTAAGAGACGATAAAAGCGATTTCAGTCTGGACCCATATAAAAGAGGACGAAAACGAATTTTCGCAATTTCAAAGTAAGAGGAGAGGATTCGGATGCGTAGCACTCAATCATTCTATGCCTATTATCACAAAATCCAACATAAGCCCGGCTTAAATATTAGAAGTAAGAAGGGAAAATCGACGGATCCCGAATCGCATATAGAGAATATTATAGACTTTGATCGATGATACTCCCACTTGAATTTTAGTAGCTACACAAACTAGACAAGCACGAGATTAAAAATGATGAAAAATAACATGTTTGCGAACAAGTAGAACGCTGAATTATGAATTAGGAGGTAATTTGCACTAGATAACACCTTTTTTTAAATCTTATTAAAATAATTTAACCTCACTGAAACAAGTCTATTACACTTAACAAAATAGGTAATAACAACAAAAATAATGACAAAAGGCAATGAATAAAATTAAAAAATAGCTCACGAATTCAGTTTAGGTCTTGAAATTAATTAAAACATTATTAAAACACATACTCGTTAAGCAATATTGAAAAATCCGAACAAACTGTGAGCTTCCTTAGAGCTGAGTAACTTCCTATGCTTTTAATCAATTAATATGAAAGGAAATCATTCGCTTTGGATTCCTTAACATCTAATATATCAGTTTGAAATGTAATATCCTTTTGTTACTCTAATGCGCAGTTTGGAAGTTATACGTGGTTCAAAAGTGCTACGAAGAATACCTTAAGAGTGTATCTAGGATTGTGATGTTGCATTGGACAGAATTGTTTGACATTATCGCAGATATGTTACATGTGAACGGTTGCTGATAAGATCCTGAACTATACACAGTGAAATAATTCTCGGGCAGAAAAATTATTCACATGACAAATACCGCCCATAAAGCCCATATTGACACGTTTATATCGCCCCGTCACAAAGTACTGTTACGATAAAATATTACAAGTCTGTACTATTCTTGGCCCCCACGGAGATTCGAAGACAGAGGGTCCTTCTCCAGGACCAGGCCGTGAGGGATTGGCAGTCCAGGCTGGAGCAACCTAGCGCCGGTCTTCGTACAATTGAGACGGTGCGCCCTGTCTTTCACTCGTGGCTGGATAGACAACACGGCGCGCTCTCCTTTCGGCTCACCCAGATCCTCACGGGTCACGGTAGTTTTAGCCGTCACCGGTGGCGGGTGTCCGGAGGAGAGCTTACGGCGAAATGCCACGAGTTCGGGAGTCCCGAGGACACGGCGCAGCACACGCTTGAGGTGTGCTCAGCCTGAGCTGAAGAAAGGAAGGTCCTTCAGGACCGCATTGGGGACGACCTCTCGCTGCCAGCGGTGGTAAAAGCCATGGTCGGCAGCGAAGAGGCATGGCGAGGAGTCACAGCCTTCTGCGAGGTTGTGATGAAGCAGAAGTAGGCCGCCGAAAGGGTCAGAGAGCGAACATCTTCTCTGGCTATTCGGCGGCCAAGGCACCGTCGCCGGAGGGATGCGTTCGCTGAGAGCGAGCGCGACATCCCTCGGTGACAATAGCCGGGCAGTAGACTTAAGGGAGTCTGCTGTCCGGATGAGAGGGTGGCGGTGTGCAGTGTCCGGCGCACTGCCTGTGAGATAGGTATTGGAAGGGTGGGCTCTTTACTCCTACCCCTCCCAGAGAGTCAGCCTCGACAAGGCATTTCGCTCTCCGGGCGTCTGGATGAATTTGGTTTCCCAGCCTCGGGTGGAGCGATTAGAGGGACACCGCGGGGGTTTTTAGTCAGTAGGAGTCTGACACACCGGGGTTGCTGCCCTCACAGCGGCCCTGATGGTCCAATGCAGGATTTCCCCCGAGAAACCAAAAAAAAAATGTCTGTACTACACTTAAAATGTCGTATTATTTCTAACGACATTGAAAACCTAAAAACAATATGTCTTACTATATCTTATTTCCTTTAAGAAATATTATATTTCAGATATACATATATATGTATATTTCTGTCGTTCGTTTATTCCATCCCTATGGATAATTTTAGTAAAGAATCTGTCATTACTAATTTACTTTTATTAGATTTTATTTGTGATACTTAGCAAAAGGCGAACCTCTATTTTTTATATCTTTGTAAAAATTGGGTTCAATAGTAGGAAAATAATGAAAATTTTCTTTGTTAATGCCCAAGGTTTATTCGTCTCGAATGAAAAAAATTTAAACAATTGTTTTGTCTGTAAGACCTATTTGTGTGTCTATATTTATCTACCGAGTTTATTTTTGTTAGAATCTGATAACATAAAAAAGAAAGGGCTTTGTTATTTTTAAAATATTTCTAATAAGGAATTTTTAGTGTTACTTTCAAGAAAGCTATTTTCCTTCATTTTTATTGCTTATTTAAAGTGGTATAAGTGAGGAATTTATAGGTATCGTATTTTGTACATAATATATATTTTGTGTATAAATAAGCGTAATATAACCATGATTCATAAATAGGTCAACATTATTTGTTCGCCAAAATCATAAATCGCATATTTACGACTTGCACCATATAAACATGTATTAATAAAGAAATAAAAACAATAATAAAGATATAATTAAGATATATACAACATAATAAATGCAATACAAAACGATACACATTCTCGCGGAATATTGTTGCAAAAATAATGGATGGAGAGGCGTTGAAGCGTCTAGTAATCAATCAGAGAAACGTGCTTCCACCCACAGCCCATGTGCTCGAATGTTCTCCTTAGATTGATCATTAACGATCTTTGTAGCTATTATTTCGTTTCGTTGAGTCATTTGTAAGTTAATCGTGTTAGTATCCACATATGTGACTTAGAAGGTTACATTGTGCAATACTTCGTGCCATAGATTTTACTTATTCCAAGAATAAGCAACCAAGTTTTACGTCTATGTAACTTTATTCCTATTCGAATCATAAGTATATATTTCGAATTTCCCGTGTGCACTTATATTTGGAAGAAGATAGACTAGTCCCAGAACTTTGGGTGTATACTATGTTGTTATATCTCGTATTCGTCCTGTGTATTGTGCGCCTTAATAAATAACTAAATAAGTTTTCGAGGTTATATTTCCAAAAATGTCTGAAATATTAATTAATTATGTAATTATCGGATAATAACTTATAGTACCAACTTTTTTTTAATACCCACTGGAAATCCATTATGGATCGTCAGGGGGCCGTGAGGGCTCCCCCCCGGTGTGTCGGACTCTCACCGACTAAAACCACTGGGGTGCATCGTCAAGCATAGGGTGCGCCGGACTACGGGAATGTGACGTTGGTCTCACCGCGGTCCGGCGCGTGATCCGCCCAAAGGGCTTCCTCTCGCTGGTAGAGGGTTGGGAGAAGAGTAACACCAAGTGGCGTATGGATGCACGCGCAACACCAGTAGAGCTTAGTGTCACGTGGTTGACCAGACGCTCCGCGAGTTTGACCCTCAGGCACTTGTATAGCCGGGGACTCCTCTTCCATCATTGGCTCCACTGTTTTATCCTATAGTACCAACTATCAGAATCCCATTCATCGTAGTTTGACTAAACATTTTTTTAGTTAGAAATGGAGATAATAACTTGATCAACAGAAACATATCACATATGTAATATGTATGAACATTTCATTGTAAGTAATATTATTTAAATTATAATCTAATTATATTCAATTTCCTTAAAATTACTATAACATAAGGTTAAGAAATTCTAATACAGTATATGTCATCAAACACAGTTCATACTCATCTGTGTCCATTTTGTAACTGTGTCAAATTTACATGATCTGATTAAAAAGTTCTGTACTAGATCCCTAGAGATGTAAAATAAACCCGAAAGTAGAAACTGGATCGTCAAAATTAAATGAATATAGAATGAGTGAGTTCCTTTCTCGCCAAAACTGTTTTTAATGTAGGGTCATTCTATTTTCTCGTCGTACTTTCATAGATAATATAATAATGAAATGTATACGTGCGATAGAAGAAAACCAGTTTCTCTGATTGTTTTTACATTAGAATGACATGATACAATGTAATTTAACATTACAGATTGAAAACCTACGCTATAATTGATTATTTTTATAATATACTAAAAGTAGCTATGGTTGTTAAGTGGATAGCGTTCTTGGTTATAGATTGGAAATTCGGTGTGTACTTCGGTTTTTTGGTTATGTATTAGTGTCTAAAGACCGACGTTGAGTAGGTTTATTAGTCAAGTTAGGCATGGAATATAAGCGCATAGTGAATACAGTCATAAATGTATCTCTGCTTACTTAAAAAAAGGTATAACGTGACGATAAGTTATTTACAAAAAACGACTTAATCTTTGTTAATAAATAATAATGATAATATCGTAAAAGTGTCTGATGGCCGATTTATGTTAAAGTTATAGGAGAAGTACGGCAACCACCCGCTGCAGTAATAGCCTGAAAGATTAACTTCTTGGTAACTTTTCCGGTAGATAAACTTGGCCTCTTTATATTAAATTATTCTAAAACTTTTGAGGTACGATTCTTGGAGATTTTGAACAGCGCTAATTGATTGATATTTCAAATTTCAAAGTCGGTGTTTTTGTTTCTTAATAAATACCATTTATGAAATTTAACTTCATGGACTTAAAGTGAAAAGTTCCTTCGCCTGTAAATATCCACATAATTTTTATTTGGAAACAAAAATTTATATAATTACTTCTTTTATTAACACTTTGCCGTCCGCAGGATTTGTAAATATTTATTTATTCGTTTGGCGCCGTCAGCGCTAATTCGGATCACTTGACTTGTCGCCGGCCGTACTTGACATTATCGGGAGATTATAAAATGTTATGATTCACTAATCTTAGCGTTAGTTGTCATAAGTTCTTAACCTTGTTCCCCTACTTTCATGTAATTTCGAAGACAGAAAGTTTGCGCACGTCACCACTGTGGTGTCGCCGGATGGCATATTGTACCATGGTATCAAATTATCTCCCATTCATAAAATCAATCCGGTAATCTTACTACATGTCAAAAATACGTAATATTATCCCTACGTATTTGATATTATTACTGTTTTTTTTATTTTTGTTTCCTCAACTATATCTTTGTGCTAATTTTTTCCAAAGCGAATCTACCCATATTCAAATAAGCTCACCATGATAATCTGTAGCTGTTTCTTTAAATACTTTTATACCCTGTGTGTTTTTTTTGCTTGCAAAGACTTTTACACCATAATATAAATCAAACACAAATGCTTTAATTTTTGGGATGAAGGAATCTTGGAATTACTTAAAAAATATGAGCTTGTTACTGATAAGTTGTACTCGTAATAATTATGAAGTTACACTGTTGTCGCTTGTCAATTTATATCTTGGTTAGTTGATTTTTTACTTTGCTTCTCTATAAATAGATCAGAACAGTAGCATGTTTCGGTATTAGTGGACTCTTGGGGTTGACCCTTCCGGGACAGTGTATCGTGCACAAGTTGAGTAATTTGATAACTCGTAGGGATATCAGTAAGACGATTAAATACTAACTTTGATGGATGTTATATCCGTTGTCTCGAGGCAGTGAATCCCTATTTTACATATAACTAAATATTCGTGTAATGTGTAAACTCTCGTATCATATATATTACAATGGAATATTTTCCACGTATTCACATCATCTCGAAAGAATTGTATGTACATTTATAATAAGTTTATTAGATTTAGTAGGTACTTCAAAGTATATTATATATTTTTTTGTATTTTTAACTTTTCGTTTTAAATAATTTTCAAGCAGACGGTTGACGTCAATCATTTCTAGTGGAAGGTGAAGATAAGGTCAACGGTGGATAGCGTTTGCGCTATAAAAGCTTACTCACTGTTCTTATAGAGGCAACCAAATCGTAGAAACGCAGAAAAATAGACGAGAGGAAAGCATATAAGCATAATTCTAAATTAAAAGAAAAGCAATCCAAATAATTATAAGAATCAATATTTTGATAACTGATTATCATAATTGACGACAGCTTGGTAAAACAAAGGAACAATTCTACACAATGGGTCATTAAAACAGACTATAAGCAAAGACTTATTACTTAAATTTACTATCACGTTTCAATTTCCTTAAGTAGTCCCAAATGTCCACAGTTTTGCGAAAGAAATAAAACAAGAACGATAAAAAAAGCCTAAACGCTTAGCTGCCATCTTGGTGAGAGATTAACAGCCATAATCAAGCAATTGGTTGCGGATTACAGCGATTTTTATGTCCATAGACCGTGGCGCCCTCGGGACCGCGAAACGCGTCATCAATCAAGCGCTGAAACTCTGACAATAACAATGACGGGCGCGTTCGTGAAGAAATTTGCAAAATGAAAGCATGTAAGATGTTATAAATGTAGATTTAATGTGTAAGCGTTAAGGTCTAATAATACCCGGTTACAAAAAAATTATTATTCATTTTTCTTACATTACTGTGTAATGAATAATTTTGGACACATTTCAACGTTTTCCTTCTTTTCGCTCGATTCTATCTGTTATATTATTACGCAATTATGATACTGAAACAACAATCATAAAATATGTATCTCTATGCGCATATTGGTATAAACTGTCTTTTCCATCGTTCGAAATAAAATAATTTAGAGGGAGTGTTTAATTGTAACAAAAATTGTAACTTTGAAGATAAAAATCTTCGAATAGTATATTCTAAAGTTAGCGCACTTATTAAATTTTCTTTATTAACTCCATCAGTGATACAGTAAAATAAAAATATTATAGTTAAATAAATATTTTAATGTGAAAATATATGCAGCATAGCAGAGAATGTCTAATATTTTTACTATAATGCAGTAATTTAACGGCATCTACCTTCATAAATTTCGTTTACATTTAAAATTACACCCAAACTTTCATAGACTTTTAGACTACGGTGAAAGTAAAATACGATAATAATTCAAACACTCCGCTATGTCACCACTGTGCTCTAATATAAAGACGACGTCACAATAGACAATGAAAATATGTTTGATAAAATTATTTTACTATCCTTTATTTTTTGTTTATAGATAATTCGGAATAAATCATTCATTCGTAATTTAATTCACGGAAAGGCTACATGGTAAACTTATTTAAAACTCTATCAACTAACACGCATTTTATATTAATCATTTCTTGGTCATCTAGCTTTGTAGGCTAGATCTGACTAGGTTACTATTTTATTCGAATTAATGAAATTTAGTATTAAGATAATCGCTAAGCTACTTATCTAAATTTACATTTTTAAATGAATTTATAGCGTATTTATGCGTATGTGTATTCCTGCTGCTCACACGAAGCCTCCTCGCTTTCTCGCTTGTTTCGCCTCCTCCTTTTTCTACGAATCGCCAAGGAGTGGAATTCATTTCCTGCGTTTGTTTTTCCAACATCTTATGACATGGGAATCTTCAAACGTCGAGTGAATCTATATTTGCTGGACGAGCAAGTTCCATCGTCGGCCTCATCATCACTTTCCAGCAGGTGAGATTGAGGTCAAGCGCCAGCTTGTCAGTAATAAAAAAAATGTATTTGAAGCGTATTTGTAACGTAGCGTAATGTATAGTATTTTATTCAGAGACCTTCAGTCGTGGTATATGTGGGCAGACATGACGAGGGAGACTATCAATAAATTTTCATCCTTTGGTGGTCGCTTTCGTTTTTAGACTACATTGTACTTACCATCAGGTGCACTGTATTCACCTTGCCGAGCCAGTGCAAAATAAAGATTTTTACTGCTAAATGAAATGGCTATTCATCTAAATACTTTACTTAATCGAAAATTTATTAAAATTAAATAATTATTATCCTTGCTATACTTAATCATTTTAATTGACCTATGCATGACTTATCAATTGTGTCCTGAAGTAAAAAAACTGACGGAAGAGCCGCGAGTAGACAATAGAAGAAATAATAGGGTATAAATTACAAGAATAGAAAAAAAAATACCGCAGTAAAACAAATTGGTGCCTGTTATTTATATGAAAGTAGCTGTGTCCGCAACTTCATCCGTGTGGAATAGTGCCTTTGGGTAGCATTTTTAATTATTTAGACTAATTATTTTACAAGTAAGACATATACGTATAAATCAGTATTAACATGCGTGTGGCACAGTCGTCTGCCCGTCGGGTAAGCACACAGGCTTAATTCCTCATGTACACCGCGCCGTAGCACGCCGCGCGGCTGCACAGCGCTCATTGTGCACGGCGCGGTGCTTGGCAAGTTTCTTACTCGCGTTAACTTCAGTTTCACATTTTGTAATGACTCCGTAAATGTTACATCAGAACGGCTCTAATATTTTGTCTCTTGTCGCAAATTTATAAAACATTCACATAAACTTTACATATTTCCATACAAACTGTCATCCCCTACTTCCTATTGTTATTTTACGCCATTAAGAGTAAAAATTTACAAACGAAATGTCATATTTATATATATAGAATCAACAGCCTAAAAAACGTTTCAAGCTTTTAGCTCTAAAAATGATGATACTTCCATACAACTTTTCATACCCCCCCCCCCTTTCGACCCCTTACAGCCATTTCTTTCATAGTTCTTTCTCAGGCTCTATCTGTGTACCAAATTTGAATTAAATCGGTTCTGTAGTTTTGCGTGAAAATGCGACAGACAGACAGAGTTACTTTCGTATTTATAATATTAGTAAGGTTTATAGATTAATACAATCACTAGATCACCTTTGCTATTGCTGTATATTTACAGGGACAAAACTATAATTAGTAACTTGTGTGTTATATTTGAAATTGAATTGGATTCCATAAAACATTAAGCAGCGTCTATTGATGTTTATTGTATCCCTTTAAGAAAGCTCAGATTATATAATAAAGTCTCCACTTGTTTGTGTTTACTTTTGCGACAGTAAGCACTCCCGATGGGAGTGTTAGGATGTGAGCGTGATAAAAAGTTAGATGGAAAACAAAAAGAAAGCCACAAAATCGTTACGCGCATTACTGACAACTTTGTTCTAGTTTTAGACTGAACTTGGTTTTAACATGAAATTTTCATACTATCCGGGAAAAGTTATATTGAGATATGGATGTGGTTTTTGGGAATCCATTCGTATGACTTTTCTAGTGGAAAATAACTTATTTTTGCCAAAAACTAAAAGTTTGTCGCATGTTTTACTCATAAAAGTTTAAGCAAAAATGTACCGAGTTGTAAGTCTTAATATTATAATTATTAATTTACATTTTCAAGATATTTAATTGAATGACCGAAATTATATACGTTTACGGTTATATAGAATAATTGTGTTTACTTATTTTAAATCCATTTGAGACAACATGAGATTTTTAATAAATATTTTCGCTCTTACAATCAACTTCAAATTAAAACTATTAGCATAGATGATATTAACCATGTTTAATTAAAATTTTAAGAATATTTTAACACAGCTACATAATAAGCAAATACATTTTGTTGATTGTTTTTTAATAACCAATTAATTCAGTTATATATTATTAAAAAGCAGTATTGTAGGCGTAAGTCAAAAAATGTAAAAGTTGATTAAGCAATTTCTAGACTATAAAACCATAATTAAAAAAAAAAAAACATAAAATATTTGGATATTTGGCAAGTGCCACAAATTTTACCTTCATTTCACAGAACACTGACTACCTCCCATCTTCCAGTGGCGAGCTTATTAAGTTTTTTTATTACATAGATAGCATAGTAAAATTTTACAACATCGTTATTTTACTACGTGCTCTGTAAGTGCTGAGTAGTAAGTAGTAAGTATACTGAGACACTGGTTATCAAAACTTACTTTTTATGGCAAATACTTACTATTTGGGTTAGCAGTTTTCTTTTCTATCAACATTATTTTTACTACCTTTTTAATTTATTAGCAGACCCGCTCTGCTTCGCCCAGGTACTGATTACACTCCGAACTGACAGATTTTTTCAAATAAACTTTAAATCTTTATTTTATTCTCTTGAAGGGGTATACAAAATATCCTCCCTTACTTATACATCATAAAATTGTTTTTATGATGTATTAGTTCTAACTAGATGAACATAGATAGAATAGAGAATAGAACATAGATGTATATTTTGGTTGTCCAAATGAGAAAATTTCATCTTTCTAGCTTCATGTACGCTACGATGATAATGTCGGTCAGAACAAGTCTATATAATATACTTATTGATTGATAAATAAATAATAAAGTTTTATTTCTGGTCTGCCTGTTATATTGAATTTGATAATAATATTTTTATTTAATAAAAATACTACTTAATATTATTATATAATTTTTTTTTAATAAAAATATTATATAATAATATTAAGTACGAAACAGCAAAAGCTAAGTATGCATATCTGTACTTATTTACATAAACATGGGCCCTAATCTAACTGAGCTTTAAATTATACTACGAAATACGTACCGTAATTAAATTTTCATTACATGAAAAAGGTCTCACACTGTGTACGGATACGTCCAAACTATTCATCTGATAAAGCGATACAAGGGAAAGTTCCTGTTTGCACGATTAACAAAATAAACTGTGGTCTATTTAGTATTCATGATGCAAAACTCATTGTGTATTCGAGTGGCGGATGAAAATGAAATATGGACTATTCCTGGAGAATTTTGAACACAAGGTGACTTGGCAATACCCAAGTCGCTTGTTATTAGTCGTATTATCGTAGCGCCTGACGAAATGCTCAAATTATTTGTAATGAAAAGATAGAAACATAAAATAATCAGAAAGATAAACAATTTCCTTATATATACTCTTCAGTCGACTTTCCGTCAACTTATATTCTAAACACGGACGATATAATGCATTAATTGCATTCAAATTTGTGATTCATCAATTTATAAAAGCGCAGCAAATTTTAAAAGATCCCTCAGAAACAGTGTATGAGAAGTTTATCATGTACTTTAGACGTATAAGTTAACATATGCATAACCGGTACTAATGAATCTTTTAAAAGTCTAATAATAATGTGAATTCTCGTAGTGTATACATGTATGTACCTGTATACTTGTATTAGTTTCTTACCAATACACAAAGAAAAAGAAATATAGCCATCATATTATTATATTAACTTGATGTTGCCACAATATTGTCTTTATGAATTCTGTATTTTTTTTTTAGACCGGTTTTTTATTAATCGTTTTTTTGTTTTAAATTCCAAACAAACATAAATTACGCTTTAGATCGTATAACATTATTTATTTACAAATTCAATTTTTTTTTTGTAGTCATAAAAAATATTTCCGAGCCTTAGACTTTGTTGATGTGTTTATATACACAATGTTTTGACTTGCAACTAAGAGCATTTAACTGCAAAGTTTCAAATAGATCTAATATTTTATCAAAGTGTTTTAAACATAGAAAAAAAAAATTAGTCAAACAGATGTGTTTTCTAGAAACTATATAAAGCCTAAAAGAAATGTTAAAAGATCGTCTTTTTTCCAGAAAATGAGATTTGCCATTCAAGTAAAATAGATTTATTTCTTTTACACGAAAAAATTCAACATTTCCTTCCATTCAAAGACCTCACGCAGAAACAATACGACGCCCCTAACTCGATTCGCGAGTACTACTGTCTGATTCCTCTTAATGCGAGACGCACCAAATAAATGCCATTGTTTTTTTCCACAAAAAGTATCAAATAAGAAATAAGGAAACGAATAAGGAACGAAATAAGGAGAGCACTCAGTAACATACCGGTTCAGAAAACACGATACGTCTCCATAACATTTCCATACATTCTTCAGAGAGAGCAACGGATATCCATTTTGCAGCAAAGTGCAATTTATTCGTACTTTGTACAGTTTCCACATACTATTTCTTTGCATTTTTATACGTCTATTCAATATATTGTTATTTCACTTTGCGCGTTTTTACCGTTTCATATCCCAAACGATAATTATCATACGAAATAGCTTCATAACCGTCTTATGATCTTATTTAGTACGAATTAAGTGTTTTTTATTATATTTTAGGTACTTATATTATCGACTATATTAGTAACATCACATTTTATTCACTTGAACTTTTTTGTCAACCGCAATTTGAAATTAATCTATTTTGTATTGTCTTATTTTCTTTTTGATTGAATTATAAATACTTCAAAACTAGCAGTATATAATTGATTTCAAAATTATCAAAAAACGATACTCTGTATAAATAGTTACTTATATCGCACTCATACTATGAAAATTTATGTTAACGCCCGACGTCACATCCACAAGTAGCAATTTGGACGTCGAAGCCTAAAGAGCCCAACCAGACTTTGCTCGTAGCAGGAAATTAGTAAACAACAGAAACTCCTATGATATGAATATCTACTGCAATTAAATGGAGTAGTTAAACTTATTACTTGATCCTATCGTCTATTATTTTAACATCACTTATAATTATAATAAAGTAATTAACTTCTTAATTTACTCGTCCATTTTATTCATATGTTATATTTTTAATGAATTATAATTTTAATATAATATTTATTTAAGATGTGTAATCATAGTAATGTTCAAAGAACTTATATAAGCGTTAATCTCCTTACAAGATAAAACGGTTATAAGTAATAACTGATTTTTTTTTTAATGTATTTTGTGTTGCGCGCATGCTTCTATTTTCTATACATCTCAGTGTTATAGATTTTAAGACAAGTGTTATATAAAGAACGAAATTGTTGCTTACATAGTAGATTTCAAATTTCAATAAGACAAGTAATTTCTGCAAATTCTACTAATCTCAAACTTTTTAAGAATATTTGTACATAAATATGATTAAGTTTGAATAACATCTAATATTCAATGATTTTATTAAAAGTTTTATTAAAAATCTCATTCCGTGGATAATAAAGTTTTTGTCAGTAACTTTCACCAATGAAACAAGTTTCAAGTTCATATTAGAAGATGTTAAGGAATTGAAGTTAGCTTTAATATCAAACTTAAAATGAACAGTACTTTTAATTAGATTTTATTCGCAAAATAAATTATTTTAATGTCTCTGCCAAGGTCGAAAATTTATTTAAGATATCGTCAGGTGAAAGGCTATTTGGTTTAAGCGGCTTATTTTAGCGGTTTATTTGGTTTTTATATATATATATATATATTACTATATATAGCGGCATTTTTTTTTGGTTAAATATATATTACTATATCACCAAAAAATGTCGCTTAAACCAAATAGCCTTTCACCCGACGATATTATTAATTTTATTTATATTAAATTTTACGGCTTGTTTACACTGTTTATTATCTACTTTACATTTATATGATTTATTATTTTATATTTTAATGTACTCGTGTGTTCTTTTATATTATATATTTTATTACACTAGCAACACACACTCTCAACATTTTATCCCCCTACCTACCGCATCCGCTTCCTTCCTCTGGGTTCGAACGCTTCGAAAACTGAAACGCACTCGCTTTAAAATATCTAAAACGCTACAACGCTGTGTAATACATTCGTAAAAACACGAACACTCTGCTAACCCATCAACGCGTGAAATTGTGGTGTGGACGCCTGAACCAGCGCCGTGGACCGGCACCTATACAATTAAGTTCGTTCCCGGAATTCCTTCTGTTTCCTCGCCAACTCACACGCACGGCTCTTAATATAAGTTCTTTTAGGGTCATCGTCAGTATTTTAATTATTCAGTAGTTTTCGATCGATATCAAAACCAGGGATGTTACGGAGCTGCGACTCCGACTCCGATAAGTCGGAACTTCCGATCGTTATTACACCTTCGGTTCCGAAACTTTTTAATCGGAGGTATTCATCGGAGGTCACCACCACTGATGTAGTCAATTCATTTGATTTTACTTTATATGTTGTTGAAACATAATATCAATTAATCAAACAATCAGTGCTACTTAATTTGTAGAATACATTTTTTAAAATTTAGATAAAAAAAATATGATTAAATTATTAAATTTAAAACTAAATGTACATTTAAATTCATTACTAAAAGGTTTTTTTATTTTGGATTTACATTAAATTAAGTAAAATAGAAATTAACACAAAAACAACCCTGCAGCAAATTTGATTTAATTTGTTCACTAGACAATGTTCACTGGTGGATAACGGTTTCTAATATATCCAACACTTTGTGAACAACAGCTTTTATTTGCCCAAGTTAGGTTGTGTTGTGTTGTGTTGTGTTGGGTTGTGTTATGTTGGGTTGTGTTGTGTTGTGTTGGGTTGTGTTGTGTTGGGTTGTGTTGTGTTGGGTTGTGTTGTGTTGGGTTGTGTTGTGTTGGGTTGGGTTGTGTTGTGTTGGGTTGTGTTGTGTTGGGTTGTGTTGTGTTGTGTTGGGTTGTGTTGTGTTGGGTTGTGTTGTGTTGTGTTGTGTTGTGTTATGTTGTGTTGGGTTGTGTTGTGTTGGGTTGTGTTATGTTGGGTTGTGTTGGGTTGGGTTGGGTTGGGTTGTGTTGGTTTTTCGGCGTCGGGACGTGACGACCCCATCGCCCACCGGTTCGCCGGTGCAGTCAGTCAGCCCTTTCCTCCTCCCACCTTACCTTTTCCTTGTTTTCCCTTCTCGAAACTCTATCCTACCCACAATTATTCCTCCTCTACGCCCTCTATTGTTTTCCCCCCTTCTTCTTCTTTTATCTTTCTTCTTCGTTTCTCCCTTACCCTTTATCCCCTCCCCTACATCTTTTTTCTTCAACTCCAGATATGATAGGATGAAAATTTGACGAATGAAAACAAAAACTATGGCAGTGCAACTTACAACAGGACTACCCCAGGAGGGTACTGGCCGCTCCGCGGCCGGAGAATCCCTCCCCGGGCTGGAGCATCTCTCCAGCCCGGGCTGCCCCGCGTTCTCTGGGGGGGGCAACGTTGCACACGGCGGTAGGGCGGACCCCCCTACCGCACCAACGACAAAGGCTATGCAGATGGATTCCGACTTTGCTTCACCCGCAAGGGTGCCAATGGTGGTGTGTGAGAGGCTCGAGGACTCCGACTCCGGTCGGAGCCTCATGTCAGTAACCTCCACGAACTCTGAACGCAAGAGGCGTTATGTGAGCGCGCTCTCCTCGAGCGGCTCAGAGGGGGATACGTCGCCGCTCAAGATCTCGGCGATCCCCAAGAGGGGACGAGCCCGCCCGCCCACAACAGGCGAACATGTGGGGCTGTGGCAGGCCAGGAAGGAGCTTCTCATGAAGGAGAAGGAGGACAAGGCTCTGCAGGAGCAGAAGGAGCTGGTGTTGTCCTCGCGGAATGTCCGTCCGCACGAAACATCGCGGCTCTCCGTCACTCCATCGGAGGATGAGGACAAACGGGAAGCCTCGGCCGCGGCGTTATTGAAGCGAGCCGAGAGAGACTATGGACTTATTAGGGAGAATATTAAAAAGTCCAAGAATATGAAGGGGACCACGAAGAAGGAGATGAAGGAGGCCGCCGATGACATGAGGGAGGTGGTCGACGAACTCCATCGTCGGACGGCCAACGACGAGAACCGTCGGCTCCTTAGGGAGAACGAGCGCCTTCGTTCTCAGCTCAAGGAGCTGATGGAGGATATGGCCGCCGACCGAGCGGAAGCCAGAGCGCGGACGGCACAGGGACTGGCTCCAAGAGCTCCGCCAGCCCCTGCTGCTCCGACGACACCGGACTTGACACAGCTCAGCAGTTGGTTCGACGAAAGGGATCGATCGCTCGTCCAACAGCTGAGCTTCATGATGGACGCAAAGATCGAGGGGCTGCAGGTGGACGGACGTCTTCTTCCTCCCAAGCGCCATCGCCCCCCGCTAGCGGCAGACAGCGCGCGGGACGCCCCTCAGGTGGAGGAGGTCCCGCAGACCGCGAGCGGGGCGGCGAAAAAGAAGAAAAAGAAGAAGAAGAAGAAACCTGCGGCGAACTCGCGGCCCGATCCGACGTCCGGCAGTACCCAACCTCAGGCGAGGGGGAGGGGGAACAGGGACACGGAAAGGGCCCAACCGGATTTGACGGTGAGGGAGGCGCCTCGTCAGCCTCCCCCACCAACCACCGGACAAGAAAACACTCCCTGGACTGAGGTTGGCAGAAAGGGAACCAAGCGCCAAGCCCAAAGAGCGCAGAGGGCCGCGCAACGGGACCCTACTCCGGCTTCCCGTCAGCCCCAGCCTCAGCGGAGCCAGAGAAGACAGCAGCAGCCCACCACCGTGCGGTTGCGCGCACCCAAGACGGCCGCGGTGATGATTAAGCTGCAGCCGGGGTCGGAGGCGTCGGGTCTGACCTACAAGGAGGTCATGACCAAGGCCAAACAAGACCTGGACCTGACCAGTCTGGGGATAGAGAACGGCCTTAGAGTCAAGATTGCGGCCACAGGAGCCCGGATCTTCCAACTCCCGGGCTCCGCAAGTGGCGACAAAGCGGACTCTTTGGCCGCTAAACTTAAGGAGCTCTTCCCGCAGGATGGCATTTACGTCTCCAGGCCGGAAAAGAAGGCGGACTTCCGAGTGTCAGGGTTCGACGACTCCACGACCCCGGAAGAGATCCAGGCTGCCGTCGCTAGGCTTGGCGACTGCCCACCGGATCAAGTCAAGGTCGGGGTGATCCGCGAGGACAGATCGGGGCTGTGCTCCGTGGTAGTGAACTGTCCCGTGGCAGTCGCCAAGAGGGTGGAGAGCGGTGGCAGACTCATCGTTGGCTTTTTGTCGACGCAGGTGAGGATGCTGCCGGCGCGCACAATGCGCTGCTTCCGATGCCTGCAGCCGGGGCACGTACGGGACAAGTGCAAAGCGGAGGTCGACCGCAGCAGACAATGTTACCGCTGCGGTCAGATAGACCACATCGCGCGACAGTGCACCGCAGCAGTCCCGTACTGCTCCATATGCGCGATGGCCGGAAAGCCGGCACAGCACAGCGTCGGCAGCAGGGCTTGCGCCGTCGCCTCCAAGCCGCTCAAGCCCAAAAGAGGACAGCCTGCAGCCCGCACAGGACAGGAGCAGCAGGCCCAGGCCCCAGTTCCCGAGAGCGCCCAGGGCGCTGATAGGGCAGCGGGCAACCACGAGGAGATCCCAATGACCGTCCCTTAATGGACCACACCCCGCTAAAATTTCTCCAGGGAAACATCAACCACTGTGCCAGGGCTCAGAACCTTCTCTTTCAGAGCCTGACACAGTGGGGGGTGCATTTGGCGGTCGTGTCGGAGCCTTACTATGTTCCCCCAGACGGTGACTGCTGGGTGGGGGACCCCACGAACATGGCAGCCATAGTAAGACGGCCGAGCGCGGGTGCCCCGCCCTTTGGTACCATCTTCAGAGGGACGGGGTACGTTGCAGCAGTGGTGGGGGAGATAGCAGTCATCTCTGTGTACTTCTCCCCCAACAAGTCGCTGGCCGAGTTCGAGGGGTTCCTCGCCCAACTTGGAGCCCTGGTGGAACAACTCCGCCCTCGCCCCGTGCTAGTCGCCGGGGATCTCAATGCCAAATCCATGGCATGGGGATGTCCGGTGACGGATGCGCGGGGTGAGGCGGTAGAGGAATGGTTATTGGGAACTGGGTTGTCCGTGGCCAATGAGGGCCAGGAGCTGACCTGCATCCGGGCACAGGGCGGATCCATAGTGGATGTTACATTCGCATGCCCACCCTGGCAAGGCGGGTTGAAGGATGGAGGGTGCTCGTCGCGGAGGAGACTCTGTCCGACCACCGGTACATCCGATACTGCATCAAGCCGAAACGGGGGGCCCAGACCAACTCGGGCCCCAGGGACACATGGAGGGACCCTCCTAAGTGGAGTTTGAAGTCCCTCGACGTGGAGCTCCTACAGGAGGCGGCGCTCGTCCAGACTTGGCTCTCCGAGTCGAGAGGCGACGCTAGCGTGGACGAACAGGCAGACCGGCTCCGGAGAGCCATGACTATAGTCTGCGACGCCTCCATGTCGCGCTTGAGGGGCTGTCCCAACCATCGCCGGCGCCAGGTGTACTGGTGGTCGGCCGAAATCGCGGAACTCCGCCGCGCCTGCGTTGCGGCCAGACGGGTCTACACCCGAAGCCGCCGCAGGGGACGCAGAGATGTCGCGAGAGAGGAGTCTCTCTACGCGGCGTATAGGGAGAAGTGCGCGGCCCTCAAGGTCGCCATTGCCCGGGCCGTGGATCAGGCCCGAAAGGAGTTGCTGGAGCTCCTAGACCGAGATCCGTGGGGGAGGCCTTATCACATGGTGCGGAACAAGCTCCGCCCATGGTCCCCCCCGCTGACGGAGACGCTCCAGCCAGATCTGTTACGGTCTATAGTTTCCTCCCTGTTCCCTACCAGGGCAGACCATCAGCCCCCACCGATGGTGCCTGCTTGGTTCCACGACAACCAAGATCCACAGGTGCCACCGGTGACCAGGGAGGAACTAGAGTCCGTAATGGATAAGCTGAAGGGCAAGTCCACGGCCCCGGGCCTGGATGGGATCCACGCCAAGGTCTGGACCCTCTCCTTTGATGCCTTCGAAGAGTGGTTAAGGAGGATCTTCAACACCTGCCTGTCCCAAGCTACGATTCCACGGACGTGGAAGACGGGCAGGCTGGTCCTTCTCCAGAAAGGCGGACGTCCGGCCGACTCCCCCTCTGCGTACCGGCCCATCGTTTTAATCGATGAGGTCGCGAAGTTGTTTGAGAGGGTAGTAGCCGACCGGATCACCAAGCATCTCAAGGGAGAGGGTCCAGATCTGGCCGCCAACCAGTTTGGGTTCCGTAGGGAAAGGTCGACGGTGCATGCGATCCGTCAGCTCAAGTCCCTTTCGCAAGAAGCCGTCTCCAGCGGCGGGGTGCTCATGGCGGTGTCCCTTGACATCGCCAACGCATTTAACACCCTGCCCTGGAACTGCATAAAGGAGGCTCTGCGGCGTCACGGCGTTCCGCTGTACCTGCGCCGCATCATAGGGGCGTACCTGACGGATCGCAGCGTCAGGTACCCGACTCGTGAGGGATGGGAGACAAGGGAGATGACTTGTGGGGTTCCACAGGGGTCGGTCCTCGGGCCGCTCCTGTGGAACATAGGCTATGACTGGGTCCTGCGCGGCCAGAACTTACCCGGCGTCAGCGTCATTTGTTACGCTGATGACACGCTGGTGGCCGCGCGGGGCAACACTTATCGTCGAGCTGCAATGCTCGCCACTGCGGGCACGGCGCATGTGGTGCGACGTATTAAGGCGCTGGGCCTTGAGGTGGCGCTCAACAAGTCCGAGGCGTTGTGTTTTCGCGGCCCTCGGACCTCGCTGCCTCCAGACGCCCACATCATTGTCGGGGGTGCTCGCATCGCCGTCGGGGCGACCATGCGTTACCTAGGCCTGGTCCTCGACGGCAGATGGGATTTCGGAGAGCACTTCCGGCAAATGATGCCAAAGGTGCTGGGTGTAACAAAAGCCCTTGGACGTCTGATGCCCAATTTAGGAGGACCAGGGGTGTCTAGCAGACGCCTCTATTGCAACGTGGTCCGCTCCATGATGCTGTATGGAGCCCCGATATGGGTCGACGCTCTGAACAGCCGCAATATTCCATTATTGCGGCGGCCTCAAAGAGCGTTGGCCATCAAGATCATTCGGGGCTACTCTACGGTATCATGCGACGCGGCCTGCATGATAGCGGGGTCAGTTCCCTGGGACTTGGATGCTCGAGCCCTCGCGTCCCTTTTTACATGGCGCGAGGAGCGAAGAGCCCGGGGCCAGAGAACCGCCCCGACCGAGTTACGAGCAAAGAGGCGTCTGCTGGACGCCGACTCAATTATGACATGGAGGTCGAGGCTGGAGGACCCTCGATACGGCCGGCGGACAATCGAGGCTATCCGTCCGGTGTTGGCCGAATGGCTGGAAAGGGGTCATGGCAATATCTCCTACCGGTTGACGCAGGTACTTTCGGGGCATGGCAGCTTCGGGTGGTACCTGTTTCGCATAACCGGTAGCGAGCCGGACCCCAGATGCCATCACTGCGGCGGATGCCTCGAAGAATCCGCCCAGCACGCGCTAGAGGAGTGCCCAGCCTGGGCCTCCGAAAGGACCGACCTGACCAGGGTGGTGGGTGGTGACCTGTCGCTGCCGGCGCTCGTTCGCACGATGGTCGGCAGCGACAGGGCGTGGCAGGCGGTCCTCAAATACTGCGAGGAAATTATGAAGACGAAAGAGGCGGCGGAGAGGGATCGGGAGGCACTTTCCACTCCCGACAACCCCATCCGTCGTCCACGCAGGATTGGACAAAGGAGGAGGGCCTTCGCCAGAGGCCTTCCTACCTGAACCGGATTCGACGCCCGGGCGGCCGCTTCGGGGAGCGCGCCGCCCAACATTCCAAGGCGAGAGCGGTGCTGCGATGTGTTCCCGCACACCGCTCCAAGACATCAACTTTTAAGGTGAGCGAGGGGTGGTTCTTTACATCACCCCTTGCAATTAGGAAAGATAGAGGCCTATCTTAAAGGCCGGACGTCGCTGCGGGTCGGTGAGGCGGACTCTACTGTACCTCCGACCCCAGCTCATGACGGGAAGAGGAACACCCCGGTGGTTTTAGTCGGGGCAGGTCCGACACACCGGCGGAGCGGCCCCCACTGCTCCCCTGACGGTTCGTAGGGATTTCCACCGGGTTAACAAAAAAAAAAAAAAAAAGGGTTGTGTTGGTTTGTGTTGGGTTGGGTTGTGTTGTGTTGTGTTGTGTCGTGTTGTGTCGTGTTGTGTCGTGTCGTGTCGTGTCGTGTCGTGTTGTGTTGTGTTGTGTTGGGTTGGGTTGTGTTGACCCAACTTGATATACGCCGGCAATGCGCTTGAGGGAGCGTGCCGCCCAACTTATCCAGGCGAGAGCGCTGTCTGACCCCGGGGGTTTTAATCGGTGCAAGTCCGACAACCAAAAAGCTCCCTGAGGTTCGTTAACAATATCCCCCGGGCTATCAAAAAAATAAACCCTGATATACGCTTGGAAACAGTCTCGATCCTCAACATCTGTCTACACACGAGGGAGATGTAGAGGGAAATGGATTATGTTGTTGTCAATTCAAAAGTTCTGGCTTATACTTTCAAAGACATGTATCAATCCTGCACCATATTAAAATGGGATCAAATATAAGATATAATAAATAACATATCTTCACGCTATCACGCTATGTGAGCAGACATACAATAGTGGTTTTATCCACTTTGCGCTTAAATGTCGTGGACTACGCGACCAGTAGCTCAGGTAATCGCTTTCTCACAGTACTATGAAAATGTTAATAAGAAACAGCAATTTTTATTTTCTGTGTATTTGTAAATTGATCACTTTCTAATTAAAAAGGTTCACTGAATAATGTTTTTATTTGTCACTTAATAAAACTATTTTATTCTGCCGTCACTTGTGACTGACATTGCCTCCGACTCCGATTCCGACCACGAATCCGAATCCGACTCCGATAAATCAAATTTAAAAACTCCGACTCCGACTTCGGTTCCGATAAAACTGCCTCCGTTACATCCCTAGTCAAAACCAACGAGCTAAACGAGGCATGCTCCACCTTGCGTCTTCAAAAAAATAATCAATTTCCCGCAGTATTTTGTCATCCGGTCATCTTGTCGCTGTCCGGACCCAACACCAACGCAAAAAACAAGAAAAAACATCCAGAAGACCATAATTACGATAAATCAGCATTTCTCCGATGTATGAAATGAGAGCACGACCGCTTGCTTTCAATCTTGGACGTCAATTCTATGATATTATTATAATATTAATTTATTTAGCGTATGTTTTGATTCAATACTTATTGTTTGTATTACGTGTGATGGAAAATGTAATGAGAAAAATCATATTGTTTTATTATTAAACATATGCTATATAAGTTTTTTTCAAGGATAATCGCTTGTAAATTCATTTGAAGTACAAAATGTTGAAATGTACAACTACTAGAATTTCTATCGGGCTCTTTTAAGTAGACTTTCCTCTCCATACAGATATTTTTAATTGCCTTTTTTGATGATTTAAAAATATTAAAAATATACCCACTTAAATATAAGTATATCTCTGTGTTGAAATACGCTTGTTGGAATGTCGGGTGCAATATCTAGCTCAAAAATAAATCAATAATACCTTGAATAACAATATTCATTCTTTATAGGTACAAACCTATAAAGGAATAACTAACTTAATAATATTTTTTATCACTTGATTAATATATATTTTTATTATGACCAACATATGAAACTTTTAGTGTTTTTGGCACAGAAATTGTTCAAAATATACAATTTCAATATGTACTTGCTTTAGTTGTAAAAATCTAAACTTTATTTGACCGAAAAAGATCGAACTTTAAGAGATTAACAAAATTTGTAATCGGAAAAAAGATTTGCAAAACGAATAATTTTCTCATTTATGGATATGAAGCGATGAAATCAAATATGTGAATTACAAAATAACAAATTACTAAGTAGAAGCTAATCGAGTAAAGCCGCTTTGATGGTTTTATTTTTACAATATTATCAGCACATTTAATATTTTAATATAAAATTCAAATGTTTTTCTCTGCTCTTAGATATAATTAAGGGGCACAATTATCAATTTATAACTCGCAACTTGTGACAAACAAACATTTTACCTTCATAATTACGGGATACCTCAATCACATGTCAAATAACCAGCGGAGTATAAATATAAGGATATGCGGGATATAATGTGATTTTAGCCAGTTCTATTTCCCCCTTTGTTTTTATCGACCCGAGAGGAAAAATTATTTTCATAAGTACCTCTTTGTATTTTTGTCGAAGCGGGTCTTTACCACGATTAAATTTAAAAAAGTAGTGGGTTATTATTTTTTCCAGAAAATACTTTAGTCACTTTTTATGTCCGCTTGCAGCATTTCATCTGCTATAGGTAAGCTCAGCGCTGAGGCGCTAAAAGAAATTATTGGAACAAAAGCAGATCAATACTAAAATCATCCTAACGTTAAATCCCCTTCGTCGTAAGCAGAGACACATTAATAGTTCTCTGCTTCGAGCTTGGATGCCAAAGCCATCATGACCATCAGCTCAGGTAATCGTCGTTTGCATCACATTGTGCATACTATATTTGTTAAATGCCGTGCAAGTTTCATCACAATGATTTCTTTCACCAGTGAGCACGCTGTGCCTAATTTCAGACTATATACGAAAATTAAAAGATAATTGCCAGGATCTCAACATACGGAATTCGCATTTTACGCGCATGATTACCGGCTCCTTGCCTCTGTAACCAATATTACGAATAAAAATGACGTAAAAGACTATCATCGTAAGTTTTAAACTATTCAAGCTAGAAATATACAATTTTTACATTGAGTTCTTTTTATGACGTTGGTACCCACTAAGTGTGGCTGTAAGTGTGTGTGTAAGTGTTTACACATTTGATTGATGTGTGACACTGATTATCTATAACCCACTGTCAAATGGGTAAAATAAAGTATATACAAATTTGTTTCAAATTCCGCCAGTTCTGAATGTAAGTTCTAGCTGGGCGAAGCGGGCAGAATCCACTAGTGCTTCATAAAGAAATAGTTAAATGTAATTTACTTCTGTTAACTCCCAAAGAGATAGAGCGTTAAAGTAATTTTATATAATCGGTAACATAATCATCATATCCGCCAAAGGGATCGAAGCTGCTCGCGTTCGTAGGCTTTACCCTAGTTTCCCTACACGTGACTCCTGGGTGGTGCTAAACGAGCAGCAGCGAGGTGGTAGGGCGTCGGTGCCCGTCTGGATCGCGACCACAGTGCACGGGTGTAAAGCCCGTCATAGTGACCAGTTTCGGCTTGTCGCGTTTCGGGTTCAGCTTGTGTATATCCAGTAGCTCATATACCTAGAGACCTTGAGTCGTGGTATGTGTGGGCCGACATGACGATGTAGACTATCAATGGATTTTCATTCTTTGATAGTCGCTTTCGTTTTTGGACTACTCTGTACTTACCATCAGGTACTCTGTAGTAAGTATGTCGAGCCGGTGTAAAAAAAAAATAAGGATGTCCACTGCTAGATACCCCCCCTGCTAGAGACTGGCCTTCCCTAATGTTTTCCAGAGCGACCAGCCGAAAGGTGCTTGTATCCAGCGTTGTCCTGTGATCTGCATTAGGTCTGCTGTCAACTTTGCCGGTGGAGATCCCACACTGCGTTTGCTAGTATGTGACCTCCTTTTGAGAACTTTACAAACTTATCCACTTTTTTTTTCTTCGAAGTGACTGCGTTGGCGGCCGGGACAGGCCTTCACAACTAAATCGGGCTTGGTAAGCGAACGCACAAGGCGCTCATCCAGCGAATTTTACAGGTTGGGCGGCTACACAAGAGCTACACCCCTGACGGCTACACCCCTGTGAGTGCGGACCTCGACTTGGGCGACCGGCTAAAGAATCTCAGCCTAACGGTGATCTACCGGCATTTCGGAAGCGGCTGCCTTGAGAAAAAACGCCGAAAGAAAGTCAAGGCTTCATCGGCGTGAAACTGCGTTATTTAAATGACAGTTGACTGATCTATCCTTATTTGTCATCGTCGGCGCCGTCGGTGAAGCCTTCCATCGGCCGTCAGCTCTACGAGTAGTATCTTGCTCACTACCACTTCAGTTTTCTGATCCGCTGAGCTATTATCAGCTCGGAGAGAATCTGTTACATTAAATACTAAAATCTTATAGTATAATTGTGATATTGTTTATATCCACATCCATTTACATATAAATATTTATTAAATATTTATCCACGACATAATACGCCCACGTTAAGCTACATTCACTAGGTACATTGCATAAACGGTGAAATGAATATTCTCTGAGAAATTAGTACAATGAATTTAATATCGTGTTTAACATTGTGGAATTTTATTACAATCTGTATTCTATTCTCGACTTACGAACTTTCTAGCGGAATTTTCGTATTATAACATTTTATTTGATGATCGGCATTAGACGAGTAAATAAAACAACGAAGACCCTACACAATAAGTCGGTAATCAAAAAAGAAAATGTTACAGTAATTTTTTACTATTTTTATTGGATATATTTTAAAACTTTTTAAATACGAACGCCAATCATACTTCTAACAAAAACTATTTTTTTGTGAAGTTTGATTTTTATATCAGTACTAGCTGTCCCGGCAGACCTTGTTCTGCCCTATTTCTCTAAAACAAAGTCATATTGTTTTTTTTAATGTTAATAGCCTCCCCGTCAGATTTTTTTGAAAATTGTTTGAAAGAACCTGGCCTTAATGCTATATGTATAAAAATTGACAAATATTGACATTAATATTTATCCGTCACTCAATTGTTTTGCCTTCCCGGAACCCGTCCACTGACATTTAAACTTTATGGTATGGTGTTAAAGTTCAAATTGACTTTTAAATATTATTACGAATTTTTTGTATGAGAATATAGAAAAGTGTTGTTTTTAGACTTTTTCAGACAATTTTTTTAATTTTTCTCTCCGTAATAACCTTCCCCAGACTTCAACAAACACAACAAAAAAGAAATCAGTCAAATCGGTTTAGTCGTTCTCGAGTTTCGCGCTTATCAAGACATAGCTGATCCGGCAAACGTAGTTTTGCTATATAAGTTATTGTAATATCTTCTATGATGTTCATTGAAATTAAGTGATGTCAAAAACAATTTTGTTCATAATTAAATACTCTTAATCAACAAAGCATTTATTTGGATAAAGATTAATATTATTACGTTGATACAACTCTTAACAAATAATGCATTAATTTCGACCAAATTTGTTTACCATAAAAACGGTTCTAGTGACTTAATCTTAAAAGATAAACATATACTGACGCGGACATTTTTTTAGATCATCTCAAGAGGAATAATTCTTTCTTACATATATTTTTGGTATCTTGAACCGTTTTTGCAGCGCACGCAATGGAAGCCCTCAAGGATGAAAAATTTTGCCCGTTTTTTTCACATTGTCCATTATTTCTTCGCTTCTAATAATTGCATCGTGATGTTATATAGCCTATAGCCTTCCTCGATAAATGGTCTATTCAACTCAAAAAGAATTTTTCAATTCGAACCAGTAGTTCCAGAGATTAGCGCGTTCAAACAAACAAACAAACAAACAAACAAACAAACAAACAAACAAACAAACTCTTCAGCTTTATAATATTAGTATAGATTAAACAACATGCTTTTAATATTGTGTAACGAGAAAAAAAATATTTTACAGATAATAAGTCAAGTCAATCATTGTGTAACAGCAAATTTACGGGATTATTGTAGTAAGTCTGTTAAGTGTTAATCCGTAATAACGTTTGGGAGTCGAAGCTGCTCGCGTCTGTAGGCTTTACCCTAGTTTCCGTACACGTGACTCCTGGGTAGTGCTAAACGAGCAGCAGCGAGGTGGTAGGGCCTCGGTGCCCGTCTGGATCGCGACCACAGTACATGGGTGTAAAGCCCGTCATAGTGACCAGTTTCGGCTTGTCGCGTTTCGGGATCAGCTTGGGTATATACAGTAGCTCATATACCTAGAGACCTTCAGTCGTGGTATATGTGGGCCGACACGACGATGTAGACTATCAATGGATTTTCATCCTTTGATAGTCTCTTTCGTTTTTGGACTACACTGTACTTACCATCAGGTACCCTGTAGGAACTATATCGAGCCAGTGTAAAAAAAACTATTGCCGGTCGGTTTTATTTAAAAAGTTACAAAAATATATAATATTAGCGTTTACCAGAAATTTGATATAAAATATTTGGGACAATAAACTGGTAAAAGTAGTTTACCAAATACTAAAACATTAATCTCTTTTATATTGATATGTGACAACGATTTTCTCTTTATTATCGAATATATTTATTTCCGTACAATAAAACTGGGGCTCGTAATATCTTCTTTACTATTAATAGAATATTTTAGAAAAAAATTAAAAATATGAATCCTCATTTGTATATTCTGAGTTACATATAGCAATAAAAAATAATAGCACGATAACGACTTATTGCTTTGGGGCATCGATAACATAAAATATTCAAAAAAAATGTTTTAATACAATATATGAGAAAGGAAAGTCGATTATAGATCTTAGTTAATTATTCATGCAATGCATAGTGTTTGTTTCTTTCCACAGTGACCTACAGAATTGTGCAGTGTACGCTTATTAAGGAAACGGTTTAACTGTCTGAGTTTTGTAAAAAACCCACGGAGCGTGACATGATTTCCGTTCTCTTATGATATTGAATCCTTTAAAATATGTATGAAGAGACTTTTGAGCAGGCCGGCATGGTCACGGCAAATATCTGCGAACAGTTTCTTGTTTTTTTGATAGTTGCAATTGGATTTTGGACTCCGCCATGCTTAACCTTGGGTATCACTGTAGTCACTTTGCCGTTCCTTAGGAACGTCCGACTCTAGCGGCGACACTGGGCGGCACACTTGAGGGAGTGTGTCATCCACCAAGAGTGCAAGCGGCGCGCGATGTGTTCCCGCGTGCCGCTCTACAACACAGAGGCATGAGAGGGGCGGCTCTATACACCATCCCTCCCCAAACGAGTAGAGGCCTACTTACGGCCGCACGCATCCCGGTAGGCGGAAGGTAGAACATCCCGGTGGTTTTAGTCGGTGCAAACCCGACACACCGGGGGGCGGCCCTGACCTCTCCCCGAGGTTCGTTAGGGATTTCCCCGGGTTACAAAAAAAAAGTAGTCACTTTGCTGGGTAGTCATAAAAATGCTCGACATTAAGCTTCGAGACAAAGTACAAAATATTAGCATAAGACGGGAATAAAAGTCGAAAAACGTCGTGAAATGAATTACATCACCATTCCGGTTCATACATAATTCTTCTATCACTCCATAAATAATTTGCGGTTAATATAAGGATAATCTGTGTTACTAATTTTACAGTGAAAATGCGATAATGTCACTTTACTTCAACCGCACTTTATGACGTTTCGCAAACGTCATTATTATTCGAATGCAATCGTCGTTGTCATCGAATTGTTACCGCTTTAATGTTTAACACAAATTTTACCGCTGTTTTAATTTTTAAGCCGTATTGCCTCATTATTGAGAGATTTGGTGTAATTGTGCGAGTGGATACGGTTCTGTGCCCGTGGCCGCTGATCAGAATCGCAACTCTGAACCCTTGTCGTTCTGGACAGTATATTTTTGTAAAGAACTGCAGACCTACAGGTTAGTAGACACAGACATTCTAGTATATCGGCTGTGATTTACGGGGTGATCAGTTTCCTTCGTATATCTTTTTGACTAGTAAATTTCTCTTAACCGCCAACCACGTTATGATCCCTACTTCTATGGAGACCTATTCACACGCCACTCCAATAACTACAAGTTTAGGATTTTCGAACTTGTTTTCCTATTTGTAATATAAGACCTTGCTTTTGCCAAATTAAATGATTTTAAGCCAACAGAAAATATTCAATAGGTTAAATTCGTTTGCAAAAACAGTAAGAACAATAAAAAAATACAATATTGTTATTTTCGTAAATGAAATAACCGATATCCGTACACACGCTAGTTTATTGTACAACTGCCCACGCACCGCGCGCCAATGATATCTTTTAACTATAGCTACATCTAACAGATATAAACGGACATATCTTTTGATTGGGTTGCCCTAGAAGTATGATTTTTCCAAGGATATAAGTTTTTTTTTTTTTTTTTTTTTTATTCTGACTCGACACAGTGACTGCACCATACCTGATGGTAAGCATGGTGCAGCCAAAAAAACGCTAACGACTATCGATAGGCAAGAAAAACCCAACGGTAGTCGCAGCGATCATGCCGGCCTGCACAAATATCTCTTCACGTTACGCTTAAAGGATCCCATATCATAGGATGGTGGGAACACGCTCGCTGGAAGACCATTCCACACCCCAACGACACGGCAAAAGAAGGAGTTAGAGAACTTCATAGTCCTAGCTGGGATATGAGAAACCGTAAAGCTGTGACTCCGCAAACCCGCGCGCGTGGTTCTATTCAGGAAAGGAGAGGGTGGAACAAGGTTAAACAACTCTTCAGAACACTCGCCATGATACAGACGGTAGAAAACGCTCAGTGAGGCAATATCTCTGCGCAACTGGAGCGGTTCAAGATGCTTAGTCACGTCAGGATCATTCACAATGCGGACAGCCCTTCGCTGCAACTTATCCAGGGCGTCAAGTAAGTACTGAGCAGAACCGTCCCAAAGATGCGAACAATATTCCATGCAAGGCCTGACCTGAGCCTTATACAAAAGTAACAGTTGATCAGGCGTAAAAAACCGACGCACTCTGTTCAGGACACCAAGCCTTCGCGATGTTGTGGTGATAACAGATCCTAAATGATCCCTAGGATTAAGATCACAGCGAATATTCATACCTAAGATATTTAGGCTGTCGCGCATTGCAAGCGACACATTCTGAAGAGAAGGGAGAGGGGAAAAGGGGGTTTTTTTGCTGGAAAATACACACACCTGTGTTTTCATGGCATTGAACTCAACCAAATTCTTGTCGCCCCAAGAAGAAATGAGGCTCAAGGACTGATTGAGTCCAACAACCAAATCTTCCCGTTTCCTGTTGGAGTCCTCCCGACAACAAGTGGGCTTACTGCAATAACCCCCATGAACCGTGCTATCATCTGCATAACAATGTATACTGCCCAAAGACAGCATATCATTAATATGCAGAAGAAACAGGGTGGGAGAAAGTATAGAGCCTTGAGGAACTCCGGCATTAACTGACACGAACTGCGAACTGTGCCCATCAACGAGGACACGAATTCTACGCTCGTGCAGAAAGCCAGAGATCCATGAACACAGATTGTCGGGAAGACCGTACGCTCGAAGCTTGGAGAGAAGACCACGGCGCCAGACCCTATCAAAAGCCTTGGCTATGTCTAGACTAATAGCCAAAGACTCACCGTGCTTATCCATTGCCTCACCCCAGCGGTGCAATACGAACGCTAAAAGATCACCCGTCGACCGATTCGGTCTAAAACCGTATTGTCGATCACTTAATAGTGAGTGATCTTCTAGGTAGCGGATAAGATGAGAATTTATTATACGCTCCATAACTTTGCACAACACTGAGGTTACAGCAATGGGTCGATAATTGAAAGGGTCTGAGTGATCCCCCTTTTTGGGGATCGGCTGCACATTAGCCTCCCTCCAAGCCCGAGGCACGATTCCACAGGAATAGGACAGGCGGTATAAGCGAGTGAGTGGAGAAGTCAACTCGGCGGCACAATTCCTAAGCACAATCGCTGGGATACCATCGGGACCACTGGCCTTCCGCACATCGAGTGACCGCAACTCACGCAGCACACAACGTTGCCTAAAAGTAATATCTGGCATCGTGACGCCGCTATTAATAATGGTGGGTGGATGAAAATTACGGTCATCGAGATTGGAATTAGCCGCGAAGATGTGAGCAAACAAATTAGCTTTCTCCTGCGGCTCGTAAGCCAGTGATCCGTCCGAACATCTCAGCGGTGGGAAAGAAGGGCGACAGAAATTCGCTTGCACGGCCTTGGCCAGTCCCCAATAGGCCCGACCATTGGTTGGGTGCCCTATTAATTTCCGGCCAATCCGCGCAATGCGCTCTGCATCCGCAGCAACAAAAGCCCTCTTGCAAGCCTTAGTGGCTTTATTGTAGGCTACTTTAAGAGAGTGCACACTAGGATCCAAATTTGCGCGGCCTCTGATCCAAGCACGATATGCAACCTGCCTCTGAGCGACAGCCTCAGAGCATTCGCGATTGAACCAGGAGCGTCCTGAACGATTACCGACGAACTCAGAAGATGGAATATAATACTCCATACCTAATTTGATTTCATCGGCAATCGCCCCGGCTATCGCAGAGGGATCACTCTCATTAAAGCACCGGTGGATCCAGGGAATAGAAGCATAATACTCCCTCAAACCATCCCAATCTGCTGACGAGTAGTGCCAGACCTTGCGCGTAACTCCGACAGGGGGTGGAAAAGCATCACAATGCACTAAAGTGCTAATAACGCAATGGTCAGAGTTACCAAGAGGGGTACGAACGGACACAGAGTATCCGGTAGGATGGCTCGTCAGCAGAAGATCCAGCAAAGAGGGCTCATGACCCGTCACGTCAGGAATCCGGGTGGGATGGATTACCAGTTGGGCGAAGTCATGCTGTAATGCGAATGCGTGAGCAGATCTACCTGCATGATCAGTCCTTGGGGAACCTAGCCACAATTCGTGGTGAGCGTTGAAGTCCCCCAAAACCACCAATTCCGCAGCCGGATACCGCTCTTGAGCATCATCTATCGCCCGACTCAAATATTCAAAGAGCCGAGTTGTCTCCAAATCCCCATTATGGGAACGGTACAGGCATACGTAAATACGACTCACAGAGCCAAGATCGACGTGAACCCATAGGACGGAAAAAGAAGGATCCTCCAAAACGCACAAACGACGACAGCACACGTCCGACCGAACATACACACAAACTCCAGCTTTAGACTGAAAGTTTTCTTCCAGAAGAAAACCGGGATAATGTAAGTACGATGTGTCGGCCGGACGGCGAATCTGTGTTTCCGTCAAAAACAATAAGGCAGGCCGAACCGTCTCCAGATGATGGTGGACGGCGTTAATGTTGGAGTGGATTCCACGGATATTACAGAAATCCATCGAAAAGGAAGAATTGGGATTTAATGCCGCTGTAATACCTGCCATATTAACTTGTACCGACATGAATTGGAGAAAATAAAAGGAAGGAAAAACGCGAAGAGAAAAAAAACGGCCCCTGACAAAGGGAAGGTCAACAAGCTAAGAAAATGTAAAGATTGTGACACCCCTGAGACATATGCTGAACCGCCGGACGGAAGGGCCCCCATACCCCCCCGGAATAGGTCGCCGGGACCCAATATCCGGTCACCAACCGGCACGACGAACCTACCCGAGATTATGCGCGGCATGGTGGGGCAGCCTCTCACGATGGTTAGTCGTAATTGGGCCCCTGTACTATACCGCGGGCGGCCAGCGGATGAACCGTTTCTACAGGTCTCCCTGGCCGACGATTCAACACATCTCCACAGGAAGCGAGGAAAGAGGAACAGAGCCAGTCTCCCCAACCAAGCCAAAGGCCGCTCATTTGTGACTGGACATACATAGGCTAATCCCGAAACGCGACAAGCCAAAGCCAGCCACTATGACGGGACCTGCACCCACATATTGTGGTCGCGATCCAGACGGGCACCGACACCCTACCACCTCGCTGCTGCTCGTTTAGCACCACCCGGGGGTCACGTGTAGGGTAACTAGGGTAAAGCCTACGGACGCGAGCAGCACCAACCCCCAAAAGTAATGGCCGAGACGTGGATACTAACTGTTGGGCTAGTTTAACAGTTTAAGGTCGCTCAGCATGCGATGGAGCGGGCTATGTTGGGCATCTCTTTGAATGATAAAGTCTAAAATGATTGGTCCGAAATGGTTATCCGACAGAGAACCAAAGTTGTGGAGATAGCTCTCCATATTAGCAAGCTGTCGTGGCAGTAGGCAGGCCATATATGCCGAAGAACCGATGGTCGTTGGAACAGGCGGGTTTTTGAGTGGAGACCGTGGATCGGCAGATGTAACGTGGGGCGCCCCCCGGCAAGGTAGAGCAACGACCTGCGAAAGATGCCCGGAAAGGATTGGAGGAGAAAAGCCGAAGACTGGGCTCAATGGAATTTGTTAGGAGAGGCCTATATTCAGCAGTGGACTAGGATAAACTGGTGATGAAGAAACGGCAGAGTATGTATGTAAGTATGTTATAATTTCATCTTCTTCGACGCGATCCTGAAAAAAGGGTATTGATAGACAGACAGACGCTCGATAAAGTGATCCTATAAGAATTCCGTTTTTCCTTTTGAGGTCCGGAACCCCAAAAACCTATTCATTAGAAAGACTTGCTAGTAACATTTCATAAACGTGGTTATTACATTCAATAAATATACATAAAGCGATAAACTTCCTTTTAACATTCCGATGTAACTTTGGAAGCAAATAAAAGACCATCGAAAGTGTTTACAAACTGCGAACTATGTTCAGAATATGAAATCGCAGCTCATGACTACAAATGAGATGTATAAAGCGTGACGTATAACGGAGGCATTAAGTATGTAATAACGAGGTATTGTCATGAAAATTACAATACACAACATTTTGCCAATATTCACGCACTTATGTACTGTTAGTTTATCAAATTCATGAAACTACTACGTTTCGATATACAGCAATGCAAATTTCTAGGGATTATGAAGAAGTTACAATTATTTTGTCTGGGTTTGGGAATTAAACAACCCTAAAAGAAAGCGTTGGATTCTGGCAGTCGCGAGTCGATTTGTAGGCGCTATCATACAAACGCATACAGAGCAGCTGCCGTGTCGGGATCGACAGAATCCAACGCGTGCCTCTAGGTGCCTTGTTGTGAAAAGTACCATCAGGAGATTACTAAAATAAATCTTCATTGATATCAATTGTTAAATCTACGAAGAATACCATATAATTAACCCTAAAAGCGAAATACACACAGAAAGACCTCCAAAAATTTAATAAAAACACAGAAACGTACAATATCCGTAGCGAGCTACGAAGCTTTACGAAATGAAACAGGAGCAAAATTAGGGTCGACGAGAATATGAAAATCACTTCGATACGTCTATATTTTACAGAATTTAATTTATTTCGTTCAGTGTAACATTTAGGAATGTTATCCTGCTATGAAAAGAAGATTTCTGACGTTCTTCCCTTTAGCATGACCTGGTAATTTAATATTCAATATTAATAATAAAACAAAAGTACTGCTATTTACTATATGTATCCACGGTTAAACCTACGGCCAGAAGTCGTTTTAACCCTCAAAAGTGTAATTTTTAATATCATTAATAAAAAAAGGGATAATAAAAAAGTCTGGACAAAAAAATAATTGTAATACTTTGTTAAACTGTAGCCCGGCAAACTTAAGAGTCCCTGGATTTTATTGTCTAAAAGGGTACTTAGATAGCAATTGTGTTTTAGCTGCTTTATATTGTTTTCATTTACGACTTCCAGTTTTCGAGCTCACTTACAATAAATAATACGAGACTTCCAGAAACATAGGACATTGAATAGCTACCTAGGAGTGATTGTCCGAACTGGGTCATGACCACAGTACACAAGTGTAAAGACCGGCATAGTGACTCGCTTTGGCCTGTCACGTTTCGGGATCAGCTTGTATATATCCAGTAACTCATATACCTAGAGCCCTTCAGTCGTGGTATATGTGGGCTGATACGACGACGGAGACTATCTATGGATTTTCATCCGTTGGTTGCCTTAATTGTTGGACTACACTTTATTATATATTTTTACAATCAAGTACACCGTGTCACTTTGTCGAGCCAGTATAAAAAAAAGAAACGATAAATAATATCAAATGTAATTCGATTCAACCTTACCTACCAAGTGTATTTTTATAATAATGGTATATATCAATTAATCATCACAGATATCTAAATACATATTCTATTTTCATTCCATAATCACACTTTGAAACCCAGTTTGATTCTAGTTTTAAGTTTATCCAGATTAAGGATGAACCGATGAACAAATACATCGTGAGGAAACGCATCGCATTGAATAAAATGTCATGCGTAAGTGTTCTGAAAACAGCAATCAGCTGCACTACTAGTCACGTTGGGCACGACATATAAGCACAAAGTAAGCAATTATTGTACCCAGAGAGGTAATTAATTTAGTAGGAAGATATATTATATTATTATAATTCATAAACCTAAATTTACAACTATAAATAAATCTCTTGTTTAATAAATATTTTAATTTTGTATTCAATGCCTGCTTCATAAATATTTCTTTGGGTTTGTGTTGACTATATTCTGACCTCATTATTCTAAAAACAAAGTTTTCGTAGACAAATAAAAAGATCTCTTAACTTACAACTACTTTGTACGTAATAAATTGAAAGTACGTATTAAGCTTGGAAATTTTGCCTATACCTAAGTTTTTTATATATGACTCATGTACAAGTTTTCTTATGCTTTGTAGGACTACCTAAGTACATACTTGTAATGTTAATATAAAAACTGGATTTTTTGCGGCATATGGAACGATATTTAAGAGCCTAGACCTATTTATCTGAGTGTGAAGAAATATATGAAAGCATTCTCTGGCTACGTCGTCATTGTATACATTTCCACTTTATTATAGAGAATATATTGGATTCACTCTTTTATTGCTACATACAACGTATTTCTATTTCAAGGCTTCTATATAACTTATTAGCAAATATTTCCTCACTAAAATCTGATTAGCATTTCTTGAACGATGCACACCTGAATATAGAATTTGTATAAACTACATTTTAATATTTATAAAGAGAAAATAAGAATAATGGTAACTTAGTTTGGATAAAACGATCATTTAACAAAATAATCGTAGTTAATTATTATTTAAAACACTCTACAAAGTTTATTTTATTGTAAAAAAAAAAATGAAAATAATATATATCTGTTAGTATAATTTATGGTAATAATTCCAATTCAATGTCTGAAATGTATTACATTGCTGTTTTTTTATCCTGAGACTACACTGTAACCACACCATATGATACAGTCCAAAAACCACAACAAATACCAACAGCAAAAAATCCATCTAGAGCCGCAGCGATTATGCCAGCCTACACAAATATCTCTTCACGCTTCGCTTAAAAGACCAAATATTATGTATTATTTTCTATACCATTAGTATTTCAAAGTAATATTGATGATAGTAATATACATATGTATATGATAGAGGACAAAGTTTAGTACTAAGACAAACCTGTTTATAATTATGCTAACGATCATAAGTACCTAATCTATTTCATTTGATATTCGAAACGTGAGAAAAGGTAATTTACAAAAATAATAAGCCTTATTTGAACGTCTGAGAGGTTGGAAGAGTTAATTCTGACCTCGTTGCGTTCGAGCGAGGGTTAACCTATATATTTACTACCTCAGATATATTTTATTTTCTTAATTACATGAAACAGTTAATCTTCGTAACATGATTTCAAATTGTAAAAGGCTTTGATCAAAGGTTTTTTAAATTAACTCTTTAACATAAGGTTAAAGCAAATGAATGTGTTATGTCGTTCTAAAATTAGAGAAATGAAGCTATTTTTCATTTAAAAACATATAAAAGACATTAAATTAAGATTTGCCCAATAAGGGTACTATTTAGAAATAATATATAAAAAATCTTTAAAATAATAATTATATAAGAATAAATATTTAAAAATCTTAAATATAATATATATTTATCCGCAGCTATGGAATTAAGAAACACATAAAAGGAAATAAAACGCTGTACTTAAGACAAGTACGACAGAAAAACGCCATAATTTAATAAAATGAGGAGATTATGACGCGTTTTTTTACACTGGTTCGACATAGTGCCTGCAATGCACCTGATGGTAAGTACAGTGTAGTCCAGAAACGAAATCGACCATCAAAGGATGAAATCCACTGATAGTCTCCGTCGTCATGTTGGCCCACATATACCACGACTGAAGGTCTCTAGGTATACGAGTTACTGGATATACACTAGCTGATCTCGAAACACGACAGGCTATAGCGAGTCACGATGATGGTTCTTACACTTATGTACTAGGGGCATGACCTAGTTCGCAGAATCGCTCTACCATCAAAAAACTTGCGTCAAATAGCAATAGATTGTTGAAATTACGTATTGCACTATTTCAGAACATATTTTGATCTTCAATTTTGGTGCATGTATATGATATCTTTATATTCCGTAATTCTATGACCTCGATATTATTATAATTAAAAGTAAATAACACTTTGGAATTGTAATAATTAAGAAAATTTGTGAAGATTTCAATATAGTATCGAAGTTTCAAATAAACAACATAATCAAATTTTCCATGAAATCAAACTTCAACTAACTTAGCCTGTGGTAAATATTTACAGATCACAACTCAATCTAAATAGAATTATGTTGTGACAATACAGACTACTATTTACAAATACGCCAGACATTATTTAGTATAGCAAATATCTTTATAACACTAGACCAATGACATAAGAAATTGTTCTTATAACTGTTAAAATTAATTATACTGTAGTTACATTCTCTAGTTGCGCAGAGATATTGTCTCACAAAGCGTTTTCTACCATATATATCACAATGACTGATCTAAAGAGTTGTGTCACTTAGTTTTATCATATCCTTTCTATAACAAAACCATGTGGGCGGGTTTACAGAATCACAGTCTTACTCCAACTCATACTCCGGCTAGGATAATCTCTAACTCATACTTTTGGAAAGTCGTAGATCTATTGAATGTTTTTCCAGTGAGAGTGCTCGCTTAAGTCTTTTAATGAAAGAGTAAAGTGATTATTGTGAAGGAAGGCATAATATCTGTGCATATCGGGAAGTTATTCTTTGCTGTTGATAGTTGTAGTTGTTTAGGACTTTTTTTTTTTTTACTTGGGGAAAATCCTCATAGGACCGTCTCAGCCGCACAGGAGGGTTGCGCGATCGAGGTGTGTCGGACTTATACCGACTAAAAACCCCAAGGTGACTACTTCTGCGCATTGGCGGGGACTGTGGGTCCTGTAATCAATTCGCCACAACCCCGTCGCGCCGCGCCCGATGGGCATAAACTCGGGGGAAGATGATACGCTCCCCGGTACTGCTCGTTGTATTTAGACAGAGCACGCCACAATGCCCTGCCAACTTCTCGAGGGCCGCTAAACCAGTTGCTCAGGGCCCCCACCCTGAGCAGCCACGACCCCAAAGACATCAGCCAACTGGTCGTGGATCGACCGGTCGGCTGGGACTGATGTGCCAGGGCGGTTGCCGGCACCCTGGTGTCTCCTTCGAACGGCCTTCTGCCGTTCTCGCTCTGCGGCCTCCTTCTGGGACATGACATCTTCACAGAAGGAGACCACGGCCCTCCAGTTGTCATACCCTGCCAGCATTGCCGACACCACTGCTGGAAGTTGTTTTGGACTGCCCCATGCTTACCATCAGATGTGGTATAGTTAATTTGTCGAGCTAGGATGAAATAAGTTACAAACAATATAAATTAAATTGTATACAGATGTATATATCTATAGCAAAGAATGAAGTCGCCGTTAAAATGTAAATACGTTTATATTAGTAAAATTACAGGATACTTAAATAAAGACAATGGCAAGAGAACTATTCTACAAGCGGAGCTTTCAAAGGTATTGAAAGATCCCTATTTAGAATACCTGAGGACTGTAACAAGAAACTAGGAGACAAAAGGTTTCACATCTTGACGTCCTTTGTCAAAGTTTAGTTAAAGTGGACACATTCGTTGTTAAACTTTTCAATTGAGATCACAACTCTGATGTATCTTAATTAAATATCTGAAATATCTACAGAGTTCAAGTAATACCGGGCCGTGTATATTTGAGTGTATAAATAAATATTCTATAAAAAAAATAGCTTACCTAATTTTGAATTAACGTAACACTTGCTCATAAATATCTGTATATAAAGCATACCATAACACATTCATAACATGAAAATGTATACTTGTAGTTTTTTTATTAATTTATAGGTGAACGCTTGACCTCAATCACACCTGGTGGAAGGTGAAGATGAGTCCGATGATGAACCGCGTCCGTCCAACAAATGCCTATTCACTCTTCTCTTCAAGACTTCCAGGTCATAAGACCATAGAAATATGGCCGCTGAAAGCATATTCTACTCCATAGCCGTTCGCATGATGAATGTAGAAGCGAATCTTTTCGTGCGAATATAAGGAACATCCACCACATATGGATGGTATCCGATACGATGTCTAGTGGTTTTGTGATAGAATGGGGCTAGTGGAAACAAAAAATGCATTTAAACTATGGTATTCCTCAAAAGTACAGTAGCAGAGAGTGTACAGAGAACTCGTTTCCTTCTTAGGCTGAGATTTATAGAGGCAACTTTAAGTTTACTTAGACTTTACTAAAACATTACAATTTATATTACTCAATGAATGTCAAAGGTAAGTCACCCATTTTCTCAACATGAACTTGGCTCTACAAATACTATGGCTATACTCAAATACCTATTATATATTCAGACTTTTGTCGAAACGAATTTGTTTTTTGAGAACTTTGCTAAGCAAAGTCGAAATATCGTTTATAAATCTCAGCCTTAGTTGGTGAATGATTACAATGCTACAAACTAGCAATTTATATGTGTATGTTTACTGCGTACTTGTCACCTACACGCTGAAACTGGCTTACATTAGTACAGACAGTGGACAAAATCAGGGCTGTGCAAAGTATGCAGCAATAATTTTCATTCCAAATCAATTTACTTGTATTTGTCGAAACGTGACAGAAATGTGCTCGCATTCGTCTTCCAAAGATAATTCTTAATTTTAAATAGAGTTTAAATATTAAATTTAAGTTTTTTCCATGCCACCGCTGTTCACAATACTTTTTGTAAATTGGTAGATTATTGAAAAAGACCTGTTATAAATGTAATACTCTACAACTTAAGTTCTCATCATTTTCATCCTAATATCGATATTTTTAAGTTAGAGTTAGTTTAGAGTTAGATCAAATTTAGAAAAAATTTTATCATTACAATTTTTTTTTACAAAGCCTATAGCAAAAAATAATAAAGATATTGAAAGCAAACTTAAATTGAAAATGGCAGCTAACTTAGGTCGGTATTGGGTTGCCATTCCAAATTTAGATTACTAATAATAGGCTTCATGTTTTACTAATATATTCAATTATAAAACATTAAAACTTGTAATATAATAAATGAAATATATTTATATAACAAATCATAAATATAAATAAGTTCCCAACTAATAATTATGTAACAAATATAAATGATGTCTACAAAATCACCAAATATTAGGTCCTTACACATGAAATTGGCGTTTTGTATGGGAGGAACAAAAAGTCGAATATTTTTTAATATAATATATTTAATTAATCAAAGTATGAACCATTATTTTCTATGCACTTTTGCCATCTCATAGGTAGTTCATTGATCCCTTTACTAAAAAAAACAGTCGGACGGGAATCAATAAAATCTTTGAAGGCGATTTGGACTGCCCCATCGGAGTTGAATTTTTTCCCTTGCAAGAAGTTATCCAAATTTCGAAAAAAATGGTAATCTGTTGGAGCAAGGTCCGGGGAGTACGGAGGATGTCTTAGACTTTCCAATTGAAGCTCTTCTAATTTCGTAGCCGTCTGTTGCGCAGTGTGTGGTCTAGCGTTGTTGTGAAGCAGCAGTGGCGTGGAGCGATTGACCAGCCTAGGTTGTTTAGCCGCTAGCTTTTCCATCATGGTTTGCAATTGCTGACAATAGACATCAGCCGTAATAGTCTGGCCAGATTTGAGAAAACTGTAATGAACAATACCGGCACTAGTCCACCAAACGCTTACAAGTAACTTTTTTGGGGTTAATTTTCGCTTGGGGCAGGATTTGGCTGGCTGGCCAGGATCCAACCATTGCGCTGAGCGCTTCCGATTATCGTAAAGAACCCATTTTTCATCACAGGTAATGATTCGGTTTAAAATACCTTCATTATTGTGCCGGTTTAGTAATGTAACGCAGCAGTCGACGCGCGTTTGCCGGTTTGCTTCAGTCAATTCGTGAGGTACCCACCTTTCAAGCTTTTTAATCTTCCCAATTTGCTTCAAGTGAATTAAAACAGTTTTATCACTAACATCGCAGCCTGCAGCTAACTCGGACGTGGTTTGCGATGGATCCGCTTCCACAATAGCCTTCAACTCTTCATTATCAACTTGAGTCTCAGGCCGTCCACGGGGCTTGTTCTGCAGGTCGAAATTTCCAGAACGAAAACGTTGGAACCAAAAACGAACTGTGTTTTCTTTTGCAACACGACCGCCATACACATCATTCACCCTTCGAGTTGTTTCCGCAGCACTAGTGCCACGGCGGAACTCGTACTCGTAAATAATGCGATATTTTAAGTTTTCCATTTTGTAAAATGAGTGACGCAAACAGAAAAAAACAGAAGAAAAAAACAAATGAATGACGATCATCGAAGAACAAATACATGAGTCTATAGCTGTACAAATTTGAATTTGGAATTCCTTACCAAAGAGGAGAAATTTGTGATTAAAGTGGCCAGTACGAAAAACGCCAATTTCATATGTAAGGACCTAATATTACAATAATTTAAGTATAACAAAAACTTCTGCAAATTATAATTTAAAGTTATTTCTTGAGATAGACATTAATTGGACTAAAAAGACTTAATTAAATAACTTTTCTCAATAATATACGACGAGAAACTTGATTTACTTATAATTAAATAAAACATGACAGTACTACGCTTATTATGAGGGCAGCTGAAGTAGGGACATTTGTCTATAAACTTTTTAATTGAAACGGCACCTGTCTGGCCATGAAGCCAGACACAGTATATTCTATAATTGTTTTTGAATTATATACTTTAATGAAGTTGCAATAGTAAATACTTATTATTTTTCAAACGTTTCATTTAGCTAATGTAATAATAATCGAGTGCGCGTAATTTATTAGGTAGCTTTTGAGTAAATAACAATGCGATCCTTGATTCATAAATGTTTATTAAACAAAGACTAAAATGATTAAAAAAAATTCTTGAAGGCACTAAAGAAATAACACATTCTAATCCTTGAAATTGATATTGATAAATGATCAATAAACGTTGGGTTATCAATCATTTATCTCCGTTATATATTAATATAATCATTGTTATAATGCTAACAAATAGCCAATTAACAATTGATAAAAATGTATCGTTAAGCTGTAGCTAGCGTGAGAAGAGATACATTAATGGCTTTATTTGCTTACATTTCTTGCCGAATAAGAACAGTAGCGTAATACATCGCTGTGGGCTTTATAAAATATTTACCATCGCCATTCACCTGTATCTGTCCACTGGACATATGCCTGTTCGAATGTTTGCCACTGAGCCCGATTTTCGGCTCTTCATATCAAACAATAGCTTGTACTTTGCGCAAATCATCTGTTAAAGGGGCAGGTAATTCTATTAACAGTCGCCAATAATTAATGATAGAATATTACCTACAATTAAAGGAGCTGGTAACACTAACATCAGACGGCAGTAGTTATTATTATTATTTAAATATCTTGATAAAAATGTTAAATTAATATACTGATTGTTATTGTGATTTTTATAATAAAATATTATATTTAATAGTCATATTCTTACTGTTTCTGGTCGAATTATTTAACGATGGCAGTACTTGTAATTAAGTAAGTAAAAATTACGTTTCTAAGTCTTAGAACCTTATATAATCTGTGTAATTATATACGCAATATATGCTTTTACGGACGAGTTATTAATTAAAATAGAAAACGTATGTTCAGTACCAACATAATGCAAATATGACAACGTGATTAGGGTTATATTATTTAATTGTAAAGTAAATATATAACAATATTTAAGAGTTACTAGATACTATTGTAAATTAAAAAATGTTTAGTCTTATATAACTTTATTTTATACAATGAAATTATTTAAATCCAATGTCATCAGTGCAGCCAATATTATAAAAATAGTGTAAATAAACAATGATATACATATAAACCATGAGTTTCGATGTATCGGAGCATTCTATTCCCAAGAGTTACAAAGCAAGTATCAATAATTGTACAACAAGTGTGAAATAAAGAAAAAGGTGGAAACTCTGCAGGAATTATTATTATCACCTTCTCCGTCTACTAACACATCACTTCACCTAGTCAAAGGGCGTCCTGCACTATAACTACAGAGATGCAGTCTCAATCAAGAACATGTTTATCCTAACGGTAATCGGTTCTTTGGCAAATATGACTAGCACCAATGCACCTTCAATCGGTTAATCTTCTGACCTATGCCAATGACTTTTTTAGTCTATAAAATAGTAATGATGATGATGATCTCCTAGCCGGTTTCGGCCACGGCGACTGTTTCAACACCGATTAAGAAATTCGAGGTCCAGTTTTCGGAAACAGTCAATTGCGCAGGAGATATTTAAGTGCATAACTGGACGCGCATCCAGAAAAGCACTCTCTCGTCCGAGCTCCCTCAGGCCCGATGGAAAGGAGAACCAGTACGATCGGGAGGGAGCGGGATGCAGGTTTGGTCGAGTTTTCCTTCTCTGAACACCTGGTTGAATTGCGGTGTTAAAGAGATACCTTAGTCGCCTCTTACGACACCTCAGCAAGAAGAGGGGGGTGCTATTCTATTCTGCCGGCAGCCACCACAGCTAAAAAAAAATAGTAATAAATATAATATAAACTACAAAAATTTTATTTCTTTAAAGGTTACGACGAATTACAGTGAATTCCAGTAGATAAACTGATTACTCCAACATTTTAACGGCACATAGCGAAGCTGAAAGGCTTTTGTTGCGATCAGAAAATATTTTACACTGGCGCTTTTAGCTTTAATAAAATTTCAGTTGACTTGTGTACTTTATTGAAATACTCGGAAATCCTGTGAAAGTAGAGTATCAAAACTATTACTTTGTTCTATGATAATGAAAATATTTTGTGGATATTTTGTTTCATATAGCCCAGATATTATTCGATTATAAATAATTATCTGATGTCAATGATATTGTATATTACAAAAACACACACATATTGTAATAGAAAAAATGTTAATAATAAATATTTGTATCTTCCATCATTTATCATTTGGTAAAAGCAGAGTCACAATCTAAACATCAAAGTAATTTGATTTTTACAAATTAAAAAAAAACAATTACTTATTGCCACTATCAAAATATGACATAACAAGTTTATACTTAAACTTAAAATTTAAAAGAAGTGGCCAAACCGGTTAATTAAATTACCTACGCGATATAAAAATAGAATGTTAGATTTAATTTTATAGTAGATATAAAGAAATATGAGAAAATGATTGCCATAAAAACCGTCAATCACGAGTTCCAATAAAAAATAAAATGAAATGTTTCTCATTGTGATGTAATATAAAATTCCGGCAAACAGGACGTGGTAACCCTGTTATTCTTGTTCGGCCAAAAACATATTTTACAGACATTACACGCCTGCGGAGCCGCGAAGGGAAAATGTGTACATTAACTTGAATCAAAGGCTTTACTTTTGAATAGTTTCATATGTTTGAGAATTATTTTGTCTGTATTTTACGTACTACTTAGCATAATACAGCGAAAAGGGTTGGTGCCAATATTTACCTAGAGCTAAAGTCAAAGGCATAAAGAGCTTTTGTGAAAGTTAATGCCCGTATAAAAACATACCGACCTAGAAAAAACTTATCCTAGCTTAATACTCTTTATCTTCTTTCACGGAATATATTACAAGTAGTTACATAGAATCTACAACATTGGTAATACATAGACGATCCATTTTGTTATCCTTCTGAAATCTGACAAAGTCCAAAAAGTACTGTAAAAATAAATAAATAAATATTAAACAGTGCTGTCTGTATCATGGCAAGTGTTCTGAAGAGCTATTTCACCTTGTTCCTGCCTCTCCCTTCCATAGCAGAACCACACGCGCGGGTCTACGGAGTCACAGCTTTTCGGTAACCCTCATCTCGGCTGACTAAGAAGTTATCTAAATCTTACTTTTGCCGAGTCATTGAGCTGTGGGATGGTCTACCGGCGAGTGTATCCCCATCGTTCTATGATATTGGGTCTTTTAAGCGAAGCATGAAGAGATATTTGTGCAGTTCGGCATGATAGCTACGACTATCGATGGTTTTGTTTTTGCTAATGGTATTCATTGTCGTTTTTGGACTGCACCGCGCTTACCATCACGCGTGATATGGCCGCTGTTCTGTGTCAGGACAAAAAAAAACACGATCTACTTATTTAAATTACTATTTGACCTTTCGTAGTCAAAGCTTCCACAATATATCAATTAACGCCCAGTTTTAGAAAGCCTCCTTAAATTTTAAAACGATTTTAAGACAAATCAATTATACATTTTCTACGCAAACAATAATTATTTCCTTATTTTATGAAACAGGGCGTAAATATTATTTAATTTGTTTATAATTTATATCGGACTACTAATAAAGAAAGAATCACATTCATTATAATCACGTATTTCGTAGGAGCAAGGTTATTGCAAGTCCGATACACCGGGGGGCGGCCCTCACCACCTCCTGAAAGTCAGTTAGGGATTTTCCTCGGGTTGCCAAAAAAAGGAGCAAGGTTATGTATCCACACAGAGAAAGCTTAGTAACTGAAAAAAGCTGTATTAAACAGAAATAGTAATCTGGATACTACAATCTAGTCATTATTTAATTATTTAATTACATCTATTATAACAAAATAATTGTAATTGCAGCTAAATGAATCTTGCCTTTACCTGTAGCACGAGGGGCTGTATTAGAAAAATGATATTTTTTCTCCTTGTAATCATATAATATTTTTCTTATATAAAACTAAGGTGTTTCGTCGTATATGAGTGTCTATATGAATCAAAGATTTAATTTCAACTATACAATACAAAATAATACGTAAAAAGCAACTTCAATGTAGAAACAGTTTTGAAAATAATAAATGCATTTTTGTTTGTGCTATTATAGTGTTGTATATGTATGTATCTAAAGAATAAATTATTAATGTATAATTTGATAACTACCGCCAACGTTTTATTAAAACAGAAATAGTCCTTTAATAATCGTAACAAACAAGTGTTTTAATTAAAATGAATAACGACTATAAATAATTTATGTTATTGTGTATAAAAAACACTAAAGTAGAACCGTAAGATACTCGTAGAAGTAGAAAATAAGAATCAGATAAAATACAAAGACGAGAAAATAAATGCCCTGTCAAATGTCAACCCCGAACTTAACAAGCGATTCTCACGTCACCAACAAACAAGGAGGTCCCTGAAAAAATATTAGACAAAAGCATAAATACAAATCATAATATTTTAAAAAACTTACCATATAATGATCTTAAAAGCCCCAAAATAGGTTTGCTTATTTTTAACCAAAAAGAACAACCACCAAATCTACGCGAGTCTTTTACACTTCAAGCGTTTTGCACTAAAGTTGCTTTTCACTTCTCGAGTCTAGCTTACGTAGTCGCTGCCTACGCTTCAGTTGCTACGAGAGCCCGCTACAACACGTGCGCTCAGCGTAGCGGAGCCCCTACACTGGAGTACAGTCGCCTGGAACTACGTTTCCGAAGTTCTACGAGTACAGCCGATCGCATCCGAGACGTTGTAAGCAGTGATTGATATCAAATGAAATGTGAGGAATGACTAGTTTCAGGGAGCTCTTTGTTTCAAGGATTATATTTTTTGCCGTCGTCGTCTTTGCTATTGTTTGTCTGACAACGTTGCCTTTATGCGATTGCAACTTGAGTTTCAGAATCTATTGTTTTGATTTTAATTAAATAATGGTAGTTGATATTAATTATGCTATAAAATCCATTTGGCAAATGCTAAATTTTAATATCTATTATTTTTTTATTTAATACCAGGAGTATAGTGTATTTATTACTATTAAAAAAGTTCATATTTGATATTCCTGTTATTTCTTTTATATTCTTAATTTTAAGTTTTTCTGTATTTTTTATATCATCTCGGTAAATTGAGTACACTTTCAGCTGATATTAAACGCCGTGTATTCAAAAATCAATCGCAATTATCGAAAAACTGAATACGGCTAGTCGATAGACATCACAATCATGGCAGCCTGCTCAAAGGTCTACTATAAATATAATCTGTTTGTTCTTCTGATTATGAAAATTCGAATCGAATTAAACGACACAAAAATAATTGTTAAGAGAACAAAGCGTTAATTACAAAAATAATTACGTAATACAATGTACAGTAATGTACAGAATTTATTATATTTATTAAATGAATAACTGTTTTTTTTTTCGATTTAATAGAACATAATAATGGTGAAGGAAAGTCAATCGACAAAGTAAATATTTTCACCAATTTACCACATCATTGATACGCCATTAACTGATATCATTTTCCGTGATGGAGATGAAATTATTAAGGTCTTACTTGGACTCAAACAATATACGTAATAATAATTTTGTATTACGTAACATAATACAATAAACAATGATATGTAAAGACCATGTAAATAGATGTTTATTAAATTTATTATCGCTATATAGCCTCGAGGTAAATCTTTGAACACGTCTAGACGAATACCCAGTTTAGGTAATAAGAGACAAGCTAGGAATATTATCATTAGCCCCATTGGGGCAAACTTGAAACTAAGCGTCGCTTAAGACGGTAATAATTAACTTTCTGACAGTTTTGCTAAATAGTTATTTCATAAAGTGGTTTTACAAATCTATTTCACATTGTAGTTGTTAACTACTTCATATAGTAAATAATATATCATAAAAAAATATCCCTGCGTGGGTGAGCAGAGATATACATTTATTGTTGTATCCACTTTTCGCTTCTACGTGACCAATGCGACTAATCGCTCATCTGGTTGCAATTCACACTCTCATGATACGATTCTGATTCTGGCAGTCGTTCCTTGGCAGCGACATCCCAGCCACTGACTGCCACTGACTGAATGCACGTTTTGTATGCATTCACCGATGTCGATGATTGCACAGCGCTGTGAGGCGGCGTGTTAAGCTCATCATCGTGATATCTGACGGCGTTAGACAACAATTACATCGCAGATTGGTCGGCGCTACAAACAGCAGTCGTCAAAATCCGAATTGTACCTTTATATCATATATGTACCTTTATAAATATATGATATTTTTGTTTTTGTTTGTTAAGTACTTTAAATTTCCATCAAACTGAGACTTTTACTATTTAAAAAAATGCTACAATAATAAACCTATACAGATTTTCAATCTGTCAAATTACGCATCGCGTAGACTTGCGTAATGAAACTATTTATTCGATTACGAATCTATACTAGTATACTTTTATGATCAAAATGTATTTCCAACAAAATTAAATATAATAAAATATATAATAAGTATATTCGATTAGGCATACTTCAAAGTAAATTGAAATGGTCTACAGAAAAGGTAAATGAATCCATTACTGCTTAAGAAAGTAGAATCTGCCGGGAAGAGTCGGCAATATAAATAAAATTTTGAGAGCATATATATAGAAGAAGACTTTATCAGCTGTCGCATTATTTTATCTACTGGTACATTCTGTTATAGTATATCATAATTAAAAACTTAAATTTAAAATACAAATAAATCATAACCACTTATGTTAGAATGTAAATTAATCAAGTATAAATATTAACCTCAGGTCGCGAAAACGCCTACATTTTGCGTGATAAATAAATAATTCGATATAAAGTAAACGTTCAAAGATTCGTGATTCCAAAGTTCCATAATTGTTTAAGAAAGTTCCACTATTAGTAATTTAATTTGGTAATAAATCTGAAACTTTGATTACTTCGGCCTCAATTCTGTTTACGCGAGGTAACGTTGTTAATTGGACTTAAATTATAAAACATAGCAACGCAAAGTAAGCACAATTAGTTTATTTTTTATAACATACACAGGACAATATTGAAACAGTGCGCTCTAAAATCTTAATACACTAACTTAGACTATATTACAATTAGTAGAAAATCAAAAAAACAATCACATTGATCATGTTACAAGATTCTCGTTGGCCTGCGATTTAAATAAATTAGTTGTAGCTTTGATATAAAATGGTTTATTTATTAAAGTAATCCATTAAAAGCGCCCTAATTAAATAATCTAAAGATACCTAAAATCTAAACAAGCTCCTTTATCACACAAGAATATCTCACATAAACACTCAAAATGAAAAGGGCTGATATCTTTTGAACTATTTACCGACTAAGATAAGAATATTTGTTTCAACCGGATTTATAACGAAACAAAAAATTGAATGTCGAAAAATAAAAATAATTCTAGCACAAAAAATAAAATTCCGGAAGTTATTTTCCGCGATATTATTAATTTCCGTGAAACGTGCACCGTCTTATTTTTGCCATATTATTTGGTTTACAGTCCTTATTTTCTCTCAGATGTAAATCTCCTAATATTTTAACAAGACGGGATACTCTTTTCGTGTTAAACCTTTATTGTAAACAACATCTATCTGCTAAATTGCAAGGAAAATACCGTATATATTTACTTCTGTTTGGTTGGCATATTAAATAGTCAGTAGATTTATTTTTATTACGAATTCACAGGTTAGATTTTCATAAAAATACATATTAACAATATACCCATTTATATTGCCTCTGGGCAGTTGCTTCGGATCAGTAAATTTCTGTTTATAAATAACAAAACAAACAAGAAAATTAAAATTGTGGCTAACTTATCGCACATTGATGAACTGAAAATTGATCGAATGTGATATTGCCTCCATAAAGTATTTTTAACATGTACATCGTGCATTGTGTGGGGATGAAAATCGGGTTGGAAGGTTAACCAGAAAACAACTACTTAAAGGGATCTACTATAGTCTCGAAAGCGACTACCTTAAGTAGAAACGCCTAAAGAAATTCAAGGCTATATTGGAGTGAGACTACACCTCTTTGCATAAACGCATCGGTTTAGCAATAGTTGACTAAACTGCCCTTCTTCGACGCCGCCAGCCACGCCAGTGACATTTTTTTTTTTACACTGGCTCGACATACTGGCTACAGTGTACCTGATGGTAAGTACAGTGTAGTCCAAAAACGAAAGCGACTATTAAAGAATGAAAATCCATTGATAGTCTACATCGTCATGTCGACCCACATATACCACGACTGAAGGTCTTTAGGTATATGAGCTACTGGATATACACAAGCTGATCCCGAAACGCGACAAGCCGAAACTGGTCACTATGACGGGCTTTACACCCATGTACTGTGGTCGCGATCCAGGCGGGCACCGGCGCCCTACCACCTCGCTGCGGCTCGTTTAGCACCACCCAGGAGTCACGTGTACGGAAACTAGGGTAAAGCCTACGAACGCGAGCAGCTTCGACTCCCATATAAAACTAGTGCGTGTAATATTCGCCTCACTGTTATTCTGAGCTGCGGTTTCTACGGCCGCGGTAATTGGATTATCAGAACGCTACAGGACGTGAAGCGGGCAGCGTTCAATAAGTGTGATGACGCTATCAGTTATATAATCGCACGAACCTCTAATTCATTTAGGTGATGCTGCTTAACGCGCTCAGAGTGTGGACATAAATAAATTAAACTCTGTTTTAAATAACTATGAAAACCATATTTGTCCTTTCCTATTCTCTATTCTTATAAATATTTAGTAATAATATTCATTTCGAGTTCATGCTGTACCAGTTTGTATAGAAAGTATTCGCGGGTTGCAAATTGGCTTACAACAAATTAATGATTGGTACAGTCCTATTGTAAACGCACCCACAACACAAGAGTAAATCCCATTGATAGGCAACGCTTTTAATGAAAAAATTATTAGTACCTATTATAAAACCTACATTTCTCTATTATCACGTACACGATATTTTAATATCGCTATACTTAAAACAATTCAGAATTAATGTAGGCATATGAGTGACAAATTCTGCTCGTTTGTGATCATTAGTTACGTCCGCTAATGGACACGGTTATACTCAAGTGGAATGGCGTGGAAAATGGTTTTGTACACCATTTAATCTTTCGAATTTCTGAAGTTTTACACAACAGCTGTGGATATTATGTTTAATTGAAACATTTGTATTAAATTTTAGGGCTACGTTTAGAATGGTATTTTATATAGCACTCTTGATAGTTGTAAAAGGATTAAATATGTATGATTACTCGACGAATTTACAGTTAAACTCAATTTGGTTTGTTTCATTCTATGAGTTATATGATAGAAATACAAATTAAATATTCTGCTAGTATATTAAAATATTTGAATTATTGTGTTGTACTTATTCACACCGCGAGGAAGAGAGATAATCTAATAGAAATATCATGTGTAAGTTCCCTTAGAACTGCCATTTGCTACGCTACTGGTCACGTTGCATACGACATATAAGCGCAAAGTAGATACAGCCACTAATAATACATTTCCGCTCAATCCGATTAGGATATAGTGTGATGGTATGTATATGTGTTTTTATATTTACACATTGACTAATAATAATAATTTTTGGGAGTCGAAGCTGCTCGCGTCCGTAGGATTTACCCTAGTTTCCCTACACGTGACTCCTGGGTGGTGCTAAACGAGCAGCAGCGAGGTGGTAGGGCGTCGGTGCCCGTCTGGATCGCGACCACAGTGCACGGGTGTAAAGCCCGTCATAGTGACCAGTTTCGGCTTGTCGCGTTTCGGGTTCAGCTTGTGTATATCCAGTAGCTCATATACCTAGAGACCTTCAGTCGTGGTATATGCGGGCCGACATGACGATGTAGACTATCAATGGATTTTCATCCTTTGATAGTCGCTTTCGTTTTTGGACTACACTGTACTTACCATCAGGTACTCTGTAGTCACTAAGTCGAGCCAGTGTAAAAAAATGTAAAGATAGAGCTTTTTGCGCTATCCAAGGAATAATTATTAATAATAATCAATTACTTGTGAGTTAATATCTACATGGGCAAATTTTCGAAATACCGGAGTAACGCACACATAGTCAGTATCACTAATTTTATTACTAACATACATTTATTTCTTTGAGATTAGAGAGCATGCCCCTGTTTATATTTTTTATATTATTGAATGATTGTACAAAACTAAGCCTATTTTTATATGGTGGTTTATATTAGACTGCTGAGACTTATTGAGAAGTCTGGAGCTCAACGCTATCCCCATTAGTCAGTTATGTTTCGGCGGCGTTGATTCTTTATCTATATGTATAAATAATTAAATCGTTTAAATAAATACTAGAAGTTATAAAACAATCACCAGAATTTATAAGGATTCACGTCAACTAAGTTTTGATCTGTGAATTGTTTTCAACTCTTTGTTCTAGTCATCGGTTGGCTGACGCATACTGTCAACTGTTTTGTTTGTTTGTTACTATACGCCTACTGACCGAGTAAGGCGAGAATAGGGAGAGAAATAGTAGGGGAACTCGAGTGAATAGAACCACTCTCCCGCTTGTTCGCTCAACAAAGTAGATATTTCACACAGTTATGTACACTTTCCATTTACATAGTGGCTTTCTTACTTAATAGAATTTTAAATGTCTTTCTTGCAATAAATTTGTTATTAAAAATATTGATGATTCAAAATAATTATAAATATCCATAATTAAGATATGTGATAGCCGAATTTCACACATTCGTAGACAAATAAAAATACCATTACTTAAAAAAGTATTTTATTGCTAAATAGCCGTAGTCGTTTTTTGGACTGCCCAATGCTTACTATCAGATATGTTGTAGTCACTATTCCGAAACAATAAAAATAATGTTAGCGCCAGTACTTTTACATCTCATATAGCTAGTACCAAATATATGATGAAAATAATACTGCTAGCAGTGGCGGGCATCCCATATGAAGCATAAAAAGCATTAGATATCTTGTTATACTTGAACGTTTAATAAATATATTGACTTAAAATCTGGTGTTTACCAAAATAGTGGTCTGAAAGTCCAAATTGGATAAAATTTTATGCTTTATATGGGATGCACGCTACTGACTGCTAGTATAGTGATATTGGTCATATTGAGAAATCGCTTAGTTTCAGATTAAATCTTTTTACGGCTTAAGCATCATTGCTAGGAATGCGATACGAAGCGAACATATCACCTGGTATTACTCGTTTTATGACATCCAATTTTATTTGATGTCCCCTTCATATATTCGTATTGATTGTCCTGATAGATCTTCCAATGCATAAAAGTCTTGATTTGCTGCCAAACGACATTTTGATGGGTCCAGCAATACGTGAATATTTACGTCAATTTATTTTTAACGTGAGTGACAGAGGTTTCTAGACTGTACCATAAAAATGACTAAATTATATTACGTTGTGATGTGGGTATAGGTACTTTAGCGAACAATGTACTATAATATTTAAATATATATAATTATTATGGATAATATTATTTGATATTATTTTATTGCTTTTTTTTGTCTGTAAAGTCATTTCTTGCAGTCGAGTTTTTTAATAAACATTATTAATAATCCAATATAAAATAAATAAGAGACAAAAATAAAAAAGCCTTTTATTTCTTGCTTACTCGAAGTACAGTTTCGTTAAGTAAATAATTAGATTTGTAATTAGTAAGAACCCTCTCAATGAAAAGTGCCTCATCCAGAGATGACCAATACTCTTTATTCTCTGCCACTTGTGGCCATTGAGTAAATGCTACTTTTATAGTGTCATCTGCCCAGCGGGCGTTCGGTCTTCCTCTTTTTCTCTATCCTTGTGGGCCTGTGCATGTTGTAACCTAATATAAAATCCGTTTATTATTTTTAACAAGTATAGATAATAAAGTTTTTTCTTTTTAAAGGCAATTAAAATTTAAAATCATCTACAGCTGTCAGATTTATGTTTATCAACTGAAATTACTAGTTTTTATTGACTTATCATCGTAGACCCTAAACTACTGAAGTAAGGAACATTAATTTTTACATCAGGTTTCTTGTAAGATGCAGGCATCCATTAAGCACGGATTTTTTTGGTTTGTTTTTTTTTTAACACCGGCGCGACAAATTGCCTATAGTGCACCTGATGGTAAGTACAGTGTAGCCTAAAAACGAAAGCGACCATCAAAGAATGAAAATCCGTTGATAGTCTCCGTCGTCATATCGGCCCACATATACCGCGACTGAAGGTCTCAAGATATATGAGCAACTGGATATACACAAGCAGATCCCAAAACGCGACAAGCGAACGCCAGTCACTATAACGGTCTTTACACTTTTGTACTGTGATCACAACCCAGTTCGGGCAATAACCTACCATCATAAAAGAGGGACCATATAAGAGGGCTTAACACGGGTTTGAAAGTTTCTTTGTAAATCGACCAGTTTTGAATGTTAATTGTATCTGAGTGAAGCCTGTTGGGTCCGCTAATAATACATAACATCATATTATAATACTATATCTTTCATGGACTTAGACCCATACAATATAAGTGCATGAAAGGTTAATAGAATATTAAAGAGATTAAAAAGGTTTGTATGAATAAAAAGATATAACATTTCCTTCTTCCTATCTCGAGGGTAAAATTAACAGGCTTGAGTATTATCAGTCTAACTTGATGAATACATAAAAAGCACTTAATAAAGCATAAAACTTAAAGAGTCAGACTTAAAATAAATTATACAAAACTTTTGTACATTAAATAAGTTTGTATTCACTGGAAATTTCAAATAACCGTCATTAATAACGAATGGAATTCAGAATAACAAAATAATACAAGCAAAGCATTTCAATTATTTCTTGAATGGCGAACGGTATTTCTGAATGCCGTAATATTATTCATAAAATAAGTTTAATTACCCGTGTTGTGAATAGGCCAGTTACAGCGTAATAAGGAAACGGCTGAGTTTGCGCTCACAGAAAAATCTCGGCCTACTTAAAGGTACGAGTAAAGTCGGTATTCAAATTTATACAATAGCCTACATCAATCGTATTTGAAGTTTAATTTTACAATAACTTACACAAAGTAATCAGAAGGATTTTTTTAAATTTAAATAGGAACAGAAAAATGATGAAAGATAGAGAGTGATCCGATAACCGAGTACGGCATCGAGGGACAACTACCTGAAGACAGTTATTGCAATCACGCTAGCCTGCACATATCTGTAAACGAGTAATTCTGAAAAGAGATATTTCTCTTCTCCATCCCAATATCATAGGACGAAGGTAATACGCTTGTCGGAAGACCATTCCACAATCCAATGACCTGACATAGATGACAGTTAGAGAACTTCTTAGTTATAGCTGAAATAGAAATCACCGTAAAACTGTAGTACCACAATCTAGCGCGTTTGGTTGTATTATGAACGGGATAGGATGGAATGAGGGTAATGTTCATTAAGTATGAACAAATATGTTAGTTACCTGTAATTTAAGTATACAAAAGCAGACTTTCATTTATGGATTGATACTTCTCGCCCCTAAATACCCTGAACATGACTCCTGGGTAATGATAAATGCCCGGTAGTGAAGAGATAGAGACGGACCTTGATAACAATCTTCCTTCTCAGGCGTAATCTTGGCAGAATGGTCATGGTTTCGTGATGATGCATTCTCTTTGGACAATGATAGCCATTAGATGCGCCTCTTCTTGCAATTCTCGGCGCTATGGAAATATTGGTCTATGGATATTTGTGTCGGAGCTTTTATCAAGTTAGCCCAACGCATAGGTAATTAACCGCATTACGGCTTTCTTTCTATCTGCTCCTGGACAACGAGTCGTTCCATGAAGTGTTGATTTCGAGCAATGTGTCCGAAATATTTCATAATTCTTGAACACCATATAAGGATGCAAATCCAGTTATGGTAAGTCGCTCCAACTGCTCGCTCAGTATCGCGTTTTGGAATCAGCGACCGTACTACAAACTCTTGTAGCAGTATTATTCCCATCATACATTAATTTATGAAAACAGTTTGACAAAACGTAAACGTGAAATCGTTACATAAAAGTCATACTATATCCCTGTCATTGAAAAAAAAAATCCTCTTAACAATATTTTTTTATTTAGCTTATGACACGGCGGCTAATCATGTACGTACGTTTATCCATATACTTCCCACCATTTAAGGTGTAATCACTAAGTCCAGGCCAAAAAAAGATCACATACTGGTCACACTTGTAAATGAAAACTGTAAAGCATAGAAACACTATATTTATCAATCAATTAAAATATGTAACAAAACAAATTATCTAAAAGCAGAGTAACTTATTTATCACTACGTACCTGGAAAGGGATATAGCGTAATTATATATTATTATTATTTTAAATTATTAAATAGAATAGAAAAGGCCTTTATGATTTGTTTAGGGACTTGGATTAAACATATCCAGTACAATGCGTCTTTTATTTTAAAAATATCTTTAAAATTAGGTATTTTAAATACTTTTTATAAATATATATAGTAAACATATTTTTCAAAATTATTACGCGTATTTCTTAGACAATAGATTAATAACATCAAGGATGTTATTAATTTAAAACGTTATTCTACGTTACTGTTCTAGGTCGTAAAAATATTCACTTGAAATTCTAATAATCTTAAAAGCAAATTTGTAGATATCGGTCGGTCTTCTTAAAAAAATACTTCATATTGCAACCTACGAATATGTATTATACAAAAATAATAAAAAAGAGCTTCTGAATGTTTCCAACATCAGTATAACGTCATTTAAACAATTTAAAGATAAACGGCCTCAGGCAAAACGGAATGTCGTGTGGCTAATGAATATAAAAATAAAATCTGTCAACCGTAGCTTTTATGAATTGGTGTTCCGTATAATAGTTGAATATTTTCTGGCATCGAATACTTTTCTATACATCTTAAAAGGTAGAAAACAGCCGTGTCCCTATTAGCTTTTAATATTAGGCATGAACAAACGCAATATAGATGTCACCACTGTAGACTCGGAATATGATTTAAATAAAACCATTAGTTGCTATGTCGCTACTCGTCATTTATTATTATTCTGCAGAGTGTATATGGCCGTGTGCAACAAAACGATAACATGATTTATTTCGCTGCTAACGCCATCTTTTGAGTTAACAAAAAACTATAACTCAATAGATTCAACAAGGCATATGCCTATTTAAATAATAATTACGCTATATCTGGATGAGCAGAGATACATTAGCGGCTGTGTACTTATTGCGCTTGTCGTGCCCATCGTGACCAATGGCGCAACTGATCGCTGTTCTCAGTGGACTTACACATGATGTTTCTATTAGCTCCATGCGGGTTTCCTCACCACGTTTTCCTTACTGGTAAGCGTGCAGAACTTAAGCTTAATATATAATAATAATAATATGTTTTGCTAACAATTACACATATTGACCTAGTCTCTAATTAAGCTTGCGCTTGTACTATGGGTACTAGACAAAGATATACATATTTAAATACATATATACAACCATGACTTATGACAAACACATCTGCTGATTACAGAAAACTTTACCGGGACTTAAATCTAGGACTTTAGCATCGTAAGTAGGGTCGCTACAAACTGCGCTATCGGGCTATTCAGGATTAAGCTTGTACTTAATCTGGTAAAATCGAGAAGTATGTGGCTTCAAACCTACAACTTTTCGCATTGTCGCGCGTGGATACCGGTACTCTATAATAAGCCATCACAGCTAATGAATTAAAAATGTAAATACTCTTGACTACTCACTCGGTTATCTATTTATAACATATTACCGACCATTCATATGGACTTAATCACGGTACATTTACTGTAATTAAGCTAATGGAGTTTGGAATCATGTTGATTTCAGATGATTTTGCAGCTTCAGATCTGGACTATTATGTTATTATTATCTTTATTTATTGTATTCACAATATTTTCTTATTTTAATATGTATACATATAAAAAGACATATACATTTTAAAATATAAAAATATGTTGACTTACGAAGACGAAGACTAAGGCCCAAGCCACCGGAAGTTACGAGCTCAGAGTGAGGAACTTCCTAATAATGCATGCTGTATCGAGTTATACCGCCTTCTGTATCGGGCCCTTGATCAACAACCAACAGAGAGCCTCATAAGGTGGTAATCGAGGCTCTTTGCGATCAGCCCATTAGTCGATACGACTATCGGGACAATAATCGCAAAATCCACATCCCATACCATGACAATCTCGTGTGCGAGGTATAAATATTTTGAAGATTTTTCTTTTTCCGCTTTCACGAGATTCCCATCTTGTGCTATGATGATTTTATTTAGGTTAGGATACTGTTTTGAATCATGTACACTAGTGAAAGTTAATCACGACCTTTCAACTAGAAAAGAGCTCGTGATCTTCAAACAACTAAATAGATTTTATTTAATTATAGCTTAGAACATTCTCGATCAAATCACCTCTTAAGCTGATAAAGTTTTATATGTATATATATACATATTTTGTGCGTGGGACTTTAAAAATATTGTAAGACCTAATATTATCAGAGAGAAACCCCTACAAAATCCAACTGGAGTTATGACAGAGCTTAAAGTTAAAAATATTACAAACCAGTGAAAAATTTTTGATGGTAAGGTTTTTTGACGGGCAATTGCCCGAACTGGGTCACGACCACAGTACACAAGTATAAAGTAGTGATGCCACGAATAGTGAATTGGCCGAATACGGAATATTCGGCAACGCTGTCGGCTGAAGCGCCGAATATTCGGCCGCCGAATATTCCTGGAAGTAGCGTGTTTAGTAATAATAATAATCTTTATTTCAACACAAAACTTATGCATATACACAGGGTGATAAGTCTCACCAATTAAGTAAATCTTGTCTCTGGTGAGACTCGCACTTCCGTTCGGGTTATTCAAGGGTGTTTTGTGTTTTTATATGGATATTCACGGTATAAGTTTATTAGTATGTGTGTGAGCGAGAGAGAGAGTGTGTGTGTGAGAGGTTATTTTCTAAGGCTGGTAACATTTACGATGAAAAGCGTAATCGTTTGCTACCAAAAAATGCTGAAAAGCTTGTTTTTATCCATCACAACTTACCACTGATCAATTTTAATTACTAAAGTGTTGTAATTTGGAAATAAATACATAACTTTGAGTAATATAACGTGTCTTTTTTACATGATTTGGTATTCGGTATTCGGCCGAATAGTACGTATTATTCGGCTGAATACCGAATAGCAAAAAAAGTGCCCGAATAGGCCGAATACCGAATAGTTGCCGAATATTCGTGGCATCTCTAGTATAAAGACCGTCATGGTGACTCGCTTCGATCTATCGCGTTTTGGGATCAGCTTGTCTATATCTAGTAATTCATATACTTAGAGACCTTCAGTCGTGGTATATGTGGGCCGACATGACGACGATGAATATCAATAAATATTCATTTATTGGTCTGGCCATCAGGTGCACTGTACTCACTATTTCGAGCTAGTGTAAAAAAAACATAAAGAGATTAAATAATATTTGGACCAAGTGTTTTTTTTCTAAAGAGATATGGCGTTATTGTCTTTTTGCTTGGCCAGTAAGTACTAAGTATAATTATAGATTAATATAAAAATATTTATCTTTACTTTTATTCTCCATTATCTTACAAGACACTGTACGTCAAGAAGTTGAACCTTATCTTGTAGCTCAATTTATTTGTCAACTAAGTAAATAGTTAACAAAGAAATGTCTACCATAGCCTTAATTACAGCGCTCCCTGCCCTTTTGTTCCACAAAGAATGCAGATAACACCCGTTCTTGTTAACGCTTAATTTGAAAGTTGTGAAAAAAGTTCACAATCAGAGCAGATAAACCGGGCTTTGAAGAATACTCGCGCCCCTAACTAACGACTGCAGTCCTACCAAACAAATTGTAATAACAAGCACACCTTTAGCATGCTAGCGATAAATCTGCAACCTGCGGTGTAAGCTACAGGACTTATTTTCATACAAAAAATATTTATAAATATTATGTACTAGCTTCCCCGGCAGACCTTGTTCTGCCCTATTTCTCTAAAACAAATTCACATTGTTTTTTTTAATGTTAATAGCTTCCCGTCAGATTTCATTCTGCCAAAACTTATTGGCCTGTCGACTGTTTTTTGAAAATTGTTTGAAGGAACCTGGCCTTAATATTATATGTATTAAAATTGACAAATATTGACATTAATATTAGGTCCTTACATATGAAATTGGCGTTTTTCGTACTGGCCACTTTAATCACAAATTTCTCCTCTTTGGTAAGGAATTCCAAATTCAAATTTGTACAGCTATAGACTCATGTATTTGTGCTTCGACGATCGTCATTCATTTGTTTTTTTTTCTGTTTTTTTCTGTTTGCGTCACTCATTTTACAAAATGGAAAACTTAAAATATCGCATTATTTACGAGTACGAGTTCCGCCGTGGCACTAGTGCTGCGGAAACAACTCGAAGGGTGAATGATGTGTATGGCGGTCGTGTTGTAAAAGAAAACACAGTTCGTTTTTGGTTCCAACGTTTTCGTTCTGGAAATTTCGACCTGCAGAACAAGCCCCGTGGACGGCCTGAGACTCAAGTTGATAATGAAGAGTTGAAGGCTATTGTGGAAGCGGATCCATCGCAAACCACGTCCGAGTTAGCTGCAGGCTGCGATGTTAGTGATAAAACTGTTTTAATTCACTTGAAGCAAATTGGGAAGATTAAAAAGCTTGAAAGGTGGGTACCTCACGAATTGACTGAAGCAAACCGGCAAACGCGCGTCGACTGCTGCGTTACATTACTAAACCGGCACAATAATGAAGGTATTTTAAACCGAATCATTACCTGTGATGAAAAATGGGTTCTTTACGATAATCGGAAGCGCTCAGCGCAATGGTTGGATCCTGGCCAGCCAGCCAAATCCTGCCCCAAGCGAAAATTAACCCCAAAAAATTTACTTGTAAGCGTTTGGTGGACTAGTGCCGGCATTGTTCTTTACAGTTTTCTCAAATCTGGCCAGACTATTACGGCTGATGTCTATTGTCAGCAATTGCAAACCATGATGGAAAAGCTACCGGCTAAACAACCTAGGCTGGTCAATCGCTCCACGCCACTGCTGCTTCACGACAACGCTAGACCACACACTGCGCAACAGACGGCTACTAAATTAGAAGAGCTTCAATTGGAAAGTCTAAGACATCCTCCGTACTCCCCGGACCTTACTCCAACAGATTACCATTTTTTTCGAAATTTGGATAACTTCTTGCAAGGGAAAAAATTCAACTCCGATGGGGCAGTCCAAATCACCTTCAAAGATTTTATTGATTCCCGTCCGTCTGGTTTTTTTAGTAAAGGGATCAATGAACTACCTATGAGATGGCAAAAGTGCATAGAAAATAATGGTTCATACTTTGATTAATTAAATATATTATATTAAAAAATATTCGACTTTTTGTTCCTCCCATACAAAACGCCAATTTCATATGTAAGGACCTAATATTTATACATCACTCAATTGTTTTGCCTTCCCGGAACCCGTCCACTAACATTTAAACTTTATGGCATGGTGTTAAAGTTCAAATTGACTTTTAAAAATTATTACGAATTTTTTGTTTGATAATATAGAAAAGTGTTGTTTTTAGACTTTTTCAGACATTTTTTTTAATTTTTCTCTCCGTAATAACCTTCCCCAGACTTCAACAAACACAACAAAAAAGAAATCAGCCAAATCGCTTCAGCCGTTCTCGAGTTTCGCGCTTATCAACACATTTAGCGATTCATTTTTATATATAAGAAGAAGAAGACTAGATCGCGATCTTAATAAGTGCGTTCAAAGATTGCTTTAGTGACTCGCCCCAGCCCGCGCTCCCCTCCTGACACAGGCCGGGCGATGGAAGTTGAGATCGTCCGCCGTCCGGCAGAGAGGAGATGGCGCCGTGTATCCACACATGACGCCTCATTGTGAGGTAGTGAGGGGGTAACAATTGACCTCCTCCTAGAGAGAAGACCTGGCAAGGTCAGTCACTCGCCAGGTCCATAGGAAGTATGCAGAGACTCAGGCCCGACGAAAGCGAAGAGAGGATGTAGTTGCCACCCTGGTGGGTTTAGTCGGTGCAAGTTCGATACACTGGAGGAGTGGCCCTTACCACTCTCCTGACAGTCCGAAGGGATTTCCACCGGCTTAAAAAAAATGGCTCACCCCCGCCTGTCATTTTACTAAATCAGGGTGTGTTTATCCAACTCTCTTTTTTAAAGTTGGCTGCATGATAGATGGCCTTTTTGATGTTACCATTAGCTATCAGCCTTCGCGATCACTTTAAAAGAGAAGAAAAAGTTACTTTACCATGCGTGTGAACTATAAAATTAATTTCAAATGCGAGGAACAATAATTCGCTTAAAACTTAAGCCAGGTAAGCTCCAGATTTGAAGACAATTGCGATCCTACACAAAGTATTCCGACTCTGTCGCAATAAAAAGCATTGAAGTACGGGTGGGTACGAGATAAGGCTTTCTTCAGCGGATCCGGTAATTTGAAACGTAAACACATAGTCTGCGGCTTCCAGCTGGCTATAATTGAGAGAAATCACTTCTACGTCATGAGAATTATGCAGGTTTCGTTTGAATAATGAGTATTTATTTCGGTAAGGTAATAGATATAATACCAAAATGTCGTTCATTTAGCACGACACTCAATAACGAGAGATCGGCATGTATATATTATATTAAATAGATTATATAGAATATAGATACATTATATGTTTCTAACCCTGATATTTGAAAGTGGGTCACAAAAAGAGCGTAACGTATAAATTAATAGCCCTCTACAAACATTAGAATTTGTTATCATAAGCCTACAGTGAAATATAGAAGAGATATTGATATTTATATCTATATAATTTTTCCACATACATATGTTATATACTATTGTTATAACTAGATCAATTTTACTGTGAAAATATAGCAACTGTAAATAGTATTAAAGAAATAATACTTAGTTAATCGTTAAAAAGTTCTTGGATAAATAAGGTTGATACACAATAATGTAATATTACACCACCCCTTCCGAAGCGAGTAGAGGCCTATCCAGAGGCCGCAGGCCTTGCCGGGTATCGAGGATGAGGCCCTAGTCGTGCCCTCGATCCCGGTAGGTGGAAGTTAGAACACCCTGGGGGTTTTTGTCGGTGCATGTTCGACACACCGGAGGGCGGCTCTCACCGCCTCCTGAGTTCCAAAGGGATTTCCCCGGACTACCAAAAAAAAAACAATAATGCAATATAGAAATTTATTACAAAAATATATTTTGAAATATATTTAAATAATTTATTCAAAAGATGGTCCGTAGCCCACAAACCCTAAGTAACATCGTAGTGACTCCCTTGGACCTATCGCGTTTCGTTATCAGTTTGTGTACTTCCAGTTCTTGATATACCTAGTGACCTTCAATCGTGATATCAGATACGCATCTACTCATTTTATCAGATCCGTATTAAAAAAGGTAGTAAAAATAAATAGAGATTGTATGTAGAACACTGAATACGCTTACTGTTATATTTTTAACTTAAAAACTGTGTTAACTACACAGAGATTATATAAAAAGTTATGTCTTTCACAAGTTGCAGTATATGGTCTAGAAGACAATTTTTCCTTTGTCCAGACTCGCATATCGCCGTCACTTCAACACTCTGAAATGTCCCACAACGTAAAACTATCCACTTAAAGACTTTGAAACGTATAGTCCCTGAGGAAGAATTTTTGCTATTTTGCTATTCAACTGCGCGCAGTCCACGCGTCGCATAACCGAGTGTCGTATGGTAATAATAGAATTTAATATACATGCGAAAGCTTGCTATTTACACGAATATTTTAAACCTTATATGGAGCATATGATATACATTTTAAAATTAAATTACGGAATGAAAAATTGTATTAAACATACTAGTAATAAAATAAAAATAAAAACTTTACAGAAATAAAGAATTTAAAAAATAAGAATAAGTTACAACTTTGCTAGTATTGGTACTGTATGAGTATATAATATTAAACATTTAATTAATGTAAAAAATAATTATTTTCTAAGTTATTTTATAAGTAATCGTTTTAAACTAATATGCAAAAAGAATTACAATAAATAATGCCCGTTATATCCCAAGTATATTTAATTATTGTAGTATTATAATTATGTAATTTATAGAAACTTAGTACTTAATTAGTTACTTATTCCATAATTTAAACAATCATATATAACATAATATGAAAGTAATACTTAATAATAATTTAATAAAATTAACAATAATAGATTTTTTTGGCTCATAATAAGTACTGTAGTGAAATAATACTGATTTGTTAGTACATTTCAGTTTAGAATCCACAATATCCTGCCAGTTTCGTGTAATGGATGCCATGTCTCCCGTTCCGGACAAACAAGCAGTGCAATCTAAATACGTTTTGGTACCCCTGTCTCTCCTGACGTCGAAAATGTTTAGCCATGTACTCTGTACCAACATACGTAAAAATACATTTATAGCTTAAAGTAACCTAACCTAGAATATAAGCATATCATACATTATCAGACATCAGTCTCGAATTGACGTTGTGTATTTATGTTTTCATGTATAATAAAAAAAAAGAAAGAATTACGTTAGCATGTTTTTGATCTATTTAGCTAAAGAATACAGGAAACCCAAGTAGGTTCTTATAATAGCACTACGCGGGCCGGGATAAGTAATGTACTTATGCTGTTGCACAAATGCACCCTCGTAGGCGGGATGATTTTATAAAATAAAGAGTTGCGATATTTGAGACAGTTAAAAAGTACTTACCGGTTGGCAGCGGTAGTCAGGCACTTTACAAATCACTCACTGTATGTATTTGAGTGCATATGATGTGGAGTATGATGTTTGTGAGGATTTTCAATATGTATAGCAAGTTTGAAAATAATTAGATGCGATTATAACGAAAAAGAATGCGATGCGATGTTTGTGTTTTAAAAGCGAGAACTGTTAAGCAGAAGTGAATGATGTACGCCAGATGGCGTTTGAGTTTAGATGTGTTTACATTTTATTGTTTTTTCATGTTCTGGGGTTGTGCCTTTTGGCGTGACTAAGCACGATAAAACCACCATACTTAAACGTAAGCACAATGCCATTCAAGAATGACAGCGGCTGACAAAAGGCGATAGTATATTGACAGTGGCCAGCAAGTGCTTTACCCCAACGCGACATTCACAGGTTGTGCTCACGAACCAGTCTAGCAGAAACGCGTTGACATGACTCATAAAACAAATTTTGATTATTATTTAGAATACCTTATCATTATATCAGCCGTATAAAGTCCACTACTAAACAAAAACCTCTCTTATTTTTTCCAGAAACTCCAGACAAAAGCGGCTTATATCTAGCATAGTCCTGCGATTTAGATTATGCCATTTGTTCTCCTTGTAAGGCATATCTTGGAATAGTGATGTTAGAATTCTTTATGATTTAAATTTACGATATTTTGAGCGAAGAAAAATAATATTATGAATTGTATGATACTTTAATGAAAAGAGGACAGAGCGAGAGAAACATAATTTAATCTAGTTCAAGCCAAAGGCGTAGAAATCCCGGAACACTGGAGATAAATTAATGAGAAGTTTTAATTTAATAAGTTGTGTAACTCCAAATGCATAGGATGAAATTCGAGTTAGTCGCGAGAGGAATCCGTCGACACCTTTAAGACCTCGGCTGGCACAGCCGGGAGACTTAATTTTATGCCGTTCACGGCTACTTTAATTTCTCGCTCGGCTGATAATTTTCTTGCGCCAGCACCCGCTAAGAAAATCTAAGGAAAGTTGAATGCGCAATAATACATAAATGCAGATGGTTTGTACCGTGCTTTCATGTTTATTTGTGGGCACTGTTTGCGCAAGATGATTTTGTATATATATATCAGTTGTCTATATTCAGTTTTTATAACACAAGTAACAGGGTAATAAAATACACGGTTGTTATTTATTGCCGAATCTATGCGTCCGGTGGTCTGCCAAACAAGTTTGCTGAAAATACGACTCAGCCATAAACATACTTCTATCACATAGCATCTCGAAGCTTGTAAAATGTACTCATCCATTTAAATTCTTATATGGTAAATATTTTGTAGGTTTAAAGTGTTTCATCCAGCCAATGTTAAACATACAACGAATTGAATACTTGACAAAAGAGAAGCGAGATGTTATTGTTTTGTACTGTACTGTCCGGTCATATATCCAATCCAATTATAAATATAAAGAATTCACATACATCTGTCAAAGTGGAATCACTATATTGTTCTTAAATAGAACATCAACAAATAGGAAGAATTTGTAACAAAGTGACGCGTTATGTTGTCCCGATTTTATTTATGTCATATCGTGTTGCCTTTATATCAAGAACTGCTAAAATAAATTTAAAAAAAAACTGTAGGATGAAATGAGCAGCAATGACCATACAAAAACACAACGTTGTTTCACTTTTAGCCGCGCTTTGTACTAGATTATCCTTGTATGTATTTTTATAATTACATATATACGGCATCGTATAAAAATTATGAGAAATAATGTAAAAGGTTTTTAATTTTACATGCATTCTTAATTATGTTAAAAGAGACCGTAGTATGGCTTGAAATGAAATATCTGAAAAACATGTTGCGATGAAATATTAGGTCCTTACATATGAAATTGGCGTTTTGTATGGCAGGAACAAAAAGTCGAATATTTTTTAATATAATATATTTAATTAATCAAAGTATGAACCATTATTTTCTATGCACTTTTGCCATCTCATAGGTAGTTCATTGATCCCTTTACTAAAAAAACCAGTCGGACGGGAATCAATAAAATCTTTGAAGGCGATTTGGACTGCCCCATCGGAGTTGAATTTTTTCCCTTGCAAGAAGTTATCCAAATTTCGAAAAAAATGGTAATCTGTTGGAGCAAGGTCCGGGGAGTACGGAGGATGTCTTAGACTTTCCAATTGAAGCTCTTCTAATTTAGTAGCCGTCTGTTGCGCAGTGTGTGGTCTAGCGTTGTCGTGAAGCAGCAGTGGCGTGGAGCGATTGACTAGCCTAGGTTGTTTAGCCGCTAGCTTTTCCATCATGGTTTGCAATTGCTGACAATAGACATCAGCCGTAATAGTCTGGCCAGATTTGAGAAAACTGTAATGAACAATACCGGCACTAATCCACCAAACGCTTACAAGTAACTTTTTTGGGGTTAATTTTCGCTTGGGGCAGGATTTGGCTGGCTGGCCAGGATCCAACCATTGCGCTGAGCGCTTCCGATTATCGTAAAGAACCCATTTTTCATCACAGGTAATGATTCGGTTTAAAATACCTTCATTATTGTGCCGGTTTAGTAATGTAACGCAGCAGTCGACGCGGGTTTGCCGGTTTGCTTCAGTCAATTCGTGAGGTACCCACCTTTCAAGCTTTTTAATCTTCCCAATTTGCTTCAAGTGAATTAAAACAGTTTTATCACTAACATCGCAGCCTGGAGCTAACTCGGACGTGGTTTGCGATGGATCCGCTTCCACAATAGCCTTCAACTCTTCATTATCAACTTGAGTCTCAGGCCGTCCACGGGGCTTGTTCTGCAGGTCGAAATTTCCAGAACGAAATCGTTGGAACCAAAAACGAACTGTGTTTTCTTTTGCAACACGACCCCCATACACATCATTCACCCGTCGAGTTGTTTCCGCAGCACTAGTGCCACGGCGGAACTCGTACTCGTAAATAATGCGATATTTTAAGTTTTCCATTTTGTAAAATGAGTGACGCAGACAGAAAAAAACAGAAGAAAAAAACAAATGAATGACGATCATCGAAGCACAAATACATGAGTCTATAGCTGTACAAATTTGAATTTGGGATTCCTTACCAAAGAGGAGAAATTTGTGATTAAAGTGGCCAGTACGAAAAACGCCAATTTCATATGTAAGGACCTAATATTTTGTTTCTATAATTGCTTTCTATTTGTAGCTCTTAAAAGAATCGTTTATTTTGATATATATTTTGAAAGATTTATCGGTTTAAGCGTACACATTTGCAAAAATAGTTGCATGGTGCAAGATTGGCAGTGTACACCACATAACAACATTTATATCTGTTCTTGAAATAGCTTGTTCACTTTGATGTTGCAATGAAAGAAAGATTAATGTATGTAAGCTTATAAAGATTCACTGTACAAATTTAACTGTTCGTCCTTGATGTACTCAGTACACCATGAAAAGAAAGAAATATTAACAATGAATATACTACTTCTCAGACATCGAGTATTAAAGTTTAATATTACAAAAATTGGTGTTTAAACAAATGTATTCCTAAAACATGGAATGCACACTAATTATTACATTTACCATCATCAACTTCCTACAGTGCAGTAATCGATTAAAAGAAATGTAAAAACCATTTCAATGTCGCCCAAAAGTGGGTTTCCCATTTCTTACACTGGGTCGATATACTGACTACAGTGCACCTGATGGTAAGTACAGTGTAGTCCAAAAACGAAAGCAACAATCAAAGGGTGAAAATCCATTGATAGTCTCAGTCGTCATGTCGGCCCCCATATACTAAGACTGAAGGTCTCTAGGTATATGAGATACTGGATATACCCAAGCTGATCTCGAAACGCGACAGACCAAAGCGAGTCACTATGACGGTCTTTACTGGTGTACTGTGCTCATGACCCAGTTCGGGCATTCGCCGTACCACCAAAATAAGTTGAAGTTGAGTTTCGTTTGTGAAATTAAAAAGATTTTAATGAAATAACCACTTTTATGTAAATACAGGATATAAATAATTTAGTGAACTGGAGAGCAGCATCGATGTTTTTGTTGACAGTCTACCAGTCTTTAAATAGAAAGTCATTGAGTGGTTGAGGGACACGCAGTAGGTGCGGATTTAGTTTTTCTTTTTTGTTTTGTTGTGATTTTTCTTGTTTTACTCATTGTCATTACTTTTTGCTCTTGTTGACTTATTCTCATTATTAATGTGTTCATTTTGTAAGTTGAATAGTTTACGTTTCTGATGCCCGATATAGTGGGGCCTTAAACGGCGCAACACATTCATTTACTTATACCGTTTCAACTGTTTTTTTTATTGTTTTGTAGTTTGTTGGCCACTCACCGCCCTTAATATTATAAAAATAATAAATAAATACTAAAAATATACATATTATATAATACCCTTTATCGATTTATATAGGCTAACATACTATGTTACATTATACTATGACAAATGTTTTTCAATGAAATTCTTCAACACATTGGAGGTGAATAATTAAATTACAGGTATCTGCGATAAATAGAAGATAATAATATCATAATATAATCGTAATACTCGAGTTACATTACTTATATTTCGCTTGTTTGCATTACGGTGTACCAAAAGTTGGATTTAGGCCCCGTGAGAAACACAAACGTATCCCGCTAGGTGACGAACGTGTTATTAATAATAATATACTTTAACCCTTCTTAATTCATAATGCGAACAGCGAAGGAGTGGGATGTACTTCTTGCGTCTATTTTTCCATGTTTTTCCGACTCGGTAGACTTTAAAAGAAGAATGAATTGGCATTTGTTGTGCGAACGCGGTCCATCATTTGCCTCATCTTCTCTGCCTAACAGACGTAATTGAAATCAAGCGTCTGTCTGCATAACATTTAAAAAATACTGAATATAATATTACTTTGAAGAGAAATAGGTTATACTCGATTAAAACACTATTCCGGAAGCACGTTATTCATTACAAAAAATCTAACGCGCAACTACTATATAAGCAAACTGCAATCAGATCGTAAGTCATTGGAAATATTTATGGTCTGTGTTGTTTTAATGGAAATGATGACTTCTCTTGTTTACAATACTCATATTTTCATCTTGTTAATCTTTAAGTACAAACTGTTACTAAAATCAATCAAAATATAACGAAAGAACACATAAAAGTACAAAATAAAATGTAATTTCATGTAATACGAGCTATTTAATTTTATTCCAGACGATTCCATTTAATAATATTGTTGTAACTTTGTATCTGGCGCTCAAAGTATACCTATTTTCACGATGTAAGCAAATATCAAATGAAAACGTGATAAAATCTAAATAGTTTTGTAGTGAAAATATAATATCTATGCACACATGCAAGCTGATTGAAATAATACTAAAATGAGAGATATAAGCAACAGAACTCGATAGTCAAAGTTTGTCTGCTAACAAATTTGAACTAAATTTCCTGCCAAAGATCTAATTGATTAGAATCGTGATAATGAAATGCTGTATGTATGTAATTATGGGTAAATATATTTGACTTTCAAAAACAAAATGTTTGACTAAATGAAGATTTTTTATGTTTTTTTTTTTCAAATATTAGTTATTGACTAGGGGTCTGCGTGTGTGTGCCTACACGCTACCAAATAGAGAGGTAGTGAGGGGGAACCTTCGTACCCCTCCCAGTGGAGGCCTACCAAGGCCAATTGCTCACCGGGCCGTAGGAAATATACGGATACCCAGGCTCGGCGAAGGCAAAAAATACGCTGTGCTGGAACCCCGGTGGTTTTAGTCGGTAAGAGTCCTGCATGCCGAGGCAGTGGCCCTCACCGCTGATCCATGAGGATTTCCACCAGGTGAACGAAAAAAAAATTATTTCAATAACACAGCTATTTCTTACATAATTTATTATAGGACGTCTATCTAGAGTTTATTGGATCAAAGGCACAAAATTAGTAATCCAATTTTAATTAAAATCTCGCTAACTTCTCTGTAATAGAAATGTAGGATCCGAGGGAGGCACGCCACCTCTATATTGTAAAATCTTATTATTATTGTTATAGACCTACTTTGTAGTTACAATGGCTAATAAGAAATCCCATATCTATCATGTTAAATGCTTGTAATGATATAAAATTAACGATTAATGCAAAAATAAATAATATCTACGTTTAAAGTAATTGCTGGTTTTTTAAAATAATGATACCAGACACCCTGCCTATATATCTGACATTAAAAAATGTAAGCCGTAATATCCGGGCAGTAGACTTGAGGGAGTTTGCTGCCCGGATGAGAGGGCGGCGGTGCGCAGTGTCTAGCGCGCCGCCTATGAAAGAGTTCTTTTTTTTTCGAATTTACGCGTTTTGTTGACCGGGAAAGGTCTTCACAAATTAACCGGGCAGGTATGAAAGAGGTATTGGAGGCGTGGGCTCTTTATACTCACCCCTCCCAGAGAGGAAGCCTGAATAAGGCTGTTCGCTCCCCGGGCGACTGGACGAATTTGGTTTCCCAGGCCTGGGTGGAGTGATTAGAGGGACACCCCGGGGGTCTTTAGTCAGTAGGAGTCTAACACGACGGGGTAGCTGCCCTCTCAGTGACCCTGGTGGTCCGATGTAGTATATTCCCCCGGATTATCAAAAACAAAAAGCCGTAATATAAATATGGAAATATTCATTCTCTATGTACCAATGACATGTAGTAGCTATAAAAAGGGAAACTGTAATTAGCACACTGTTAACGGGCACGCCGCGTCCCGCTGTCCCCCCAACCTACCTCCGCAATCGTCGCGCGTCGGCGGCGCATACCACAGTCGTTATACTACACCTTGACACCCGATATAATGATTCTATTATTTTTGGTATTTCACTAGCTCTCAATTATAGGTAAATAATATCAACTTTACGAACGAACAATTAAGGGAATGTATCAGCTTCCTGTTTAAATATTCACCACATGCCACAGTTTTCTACAAATACTTAATATTTTTACGTAAGTATACATTACCATGCAATTGAAGGACTCATTTTAAGCCAATTTATTCGAAAACAACGATTCAATTGTATTATGGTTAATGTGGAAAGTTCACTGATTCGCAAAATTATCTGAACGAGTAATGAAATAAAAAAGATTTCCTTAATTTTCTCTAGATACGATATATTCGTTTTTTTTCCTGATTATAATCTCTGTTATTTATACAACCTTAGCGTAAAACTTTCTTAATTAAAAAATACAAAACATATACATTTACTATACGAGTACTACTTCGAAAGCTTTTTTAAATAAAAGAAAAAATAACAAAAAAATATTGAGACACAGACAACGAATATACTTTATTGTTCCATGAAATTAACGAAATCTGAAAGCATATGCTTAATTATACTTGATTATAATTTTAACTCTCAATGTGTTACAGAATAAAGGTGATTCTTTACATTAGAGATTACTTCCAAATTTAGTAACATTCTTCTATTTATTTTATTCGCCCTCATATACATAGAAAAGCCTTTATTTAAAGTTGAATTCAAATACCATACCATACTATACTGATAAAACACTTTATTTATATATTTACAGGATCCACTGTAGAGTACATTTTATCCTTGTAATATAAAAAAAGTTGTAGTAAATTTGAACTCTGTAAGTTTCTCTTTGTGAATTCATGCGTTAGAGCATCTCTTTTGACAGCTAAATTAATATGAGGAATAACTTTACTAAGAATAATAATATCAAGATTTACTTTTTTCATTAACTTCATTTAACTTTGTACTATCTAAATAATAATAATATTTATTTCTTTTTCTGGTATATTTAATATGATCTGTATGCATTTGACGTCTTAAAGTTTAATTAACGCCATATATTTAGATGATTTAAGTAACCTGTATGAGTTTTATATCTTCAGGAGAGCTAACGTTCTTATATATTATAAATTTATAACATCCGCAAATATTGACACTTTGCGAATTGTTTTGTACATTAACTAACCTTTTGGTGACTTCACCTTAAAACTTCGAGAGTAAGACGTACACCCTCCTTTATACGAACTGCTGGTATGGTTAAACATTGCACACTTCACTAAAAGTACCACTATACAGAAGTTCAAAGCTCTTATAAATTACAAAGGGGTAACCGCCGAAGAGAATCAATATTTTTCAAGCAAACAGTCGGAATATGTCCACGCGTATAACGTAGTATGTGTCGAGGCTGAAATTGGCGGAGCGAACCGCACTCCCGATGCTGCGTTATTTTTGTTTCCACTGCCGAACTGTTTACTCAATTTTAATAAAAATATTTTACCACTACGAACGCTTTGTTACTCCGCAAAATGTATCCATAAAATTTATATTGTGTGTGAGTAGACACAAGTGCTTGTTCAGTAATTCTTGTCATAATAAAAATATATACAATAATTTTATATAAAAAGTCACTTGACTTACAAGCTATCATTTTCTTTGAAATATTTTATTTGTTAATATTAAATTGATAAATTTCAAGGGGATGGGGGGATTGATAATGCCTAAAAACTTTACTGATTCAGTCATTTCAATTATTAAAATATTTGTCTATTATAATATTTGCTATATATCAATTTTGATATTAATAATCAAGTAATTATTCAATGTATGTACTTTTTTAAAAGGGGTAAATATAATATTGTTTTGGATTTTTCCAGAGTTAAATTACACGTGAAATAAAAGACAAATTAAACGACCATATCTTGTAATGTTTCGTTATAGCTAATATACCGTCGAGTAATAACAGAACATTAATTTTATAAAATTAAATGGAAAGCTATGTCAAAATACAATTTAATAACAGTAGAATCGCTAGCTCTAGTAAAATCTACGAACAAAGAGCCATTAATTACTCACCATGATCCTACAACAAGAAACATTTAAATTGAATACACATTTTACATTTATATTTTATTATTTATGCAGAGAAACTCATAAATTATAAAGAAAAATTTAAATCCAACTTTTGATCGATAGTTTGATGTGTTTTTTTTTTGTTATTAGCTCGAAGAACAACATACGAGTATGACAGTTCGTAGAATAGAAGACTAACTGTCAGACGATAAATTCGGTTTTGACAACCGATGCGGTCCTATGATATGGGATCCTTTAAGCGTAGCGTGAAGAGATATTTCTGCAGGCCGGCATGATCGCTGCGAATACCGATGGATTTTTCTTACCTGCCGATAGTCGATGGTGTTTTTTGGACTGCACCATGCTTACCATCACGTGTGCTGCGGCAACTGTCGAGTCAAAATAAAAAAAAATTGTGATTCCCTATAGGGTAAACATATGTAATACGGTTTGACCAGACAGTCTATATGGAGTCTTCATATACATAAGTAATAGTTGTGAAACAATGAATATATTTTCTGAGGCTCTCTAAATATTTTCTCAATTTTTACAGAGTAATTAAGAAATTTAAGTACGCTTGCTCGCCGGTAAATGAGGCGAAACACATTTTTTTTTTACACTGGCTTGGCATAGTGACTACAGAGTACCTGATGATAAGTACAATGCAGTTATAAAACGAAAGCGACCATCAAAGGGTGAAAATCCTTTGATAGTCTCCGTCGTCATGTCGGCCCACGTATACCACGACTGAAGGTCTCTAGGTATATGAGTTACTGGATATACACAAGCTGATCCCGAAACGCGACAGCCCAAAGCTAGTCACTATGGCGGTCTTTACACTTATGTACTGTGGTCATAACCCAGTTCGGGCAATAGCGCTACCACCAAAAAATATTTGGTGGTAGAGCTATTCTCTATCACCAAAAACGTGGCAATAACACCCGCATATTGTCTTCTAATAAATGTGTCATGTGTAAATTGTGTTGTGTCGTGAGGAGGACGGTCAGGCAGTCGAGACAAACTAACATTCAATAAACGAGAATACTAGTACAAAGTGTTAAATGTATTGAATTGACGTAAGCTTTCAAAATATCAAGTTGACACGTTATATTAATTCCATGCATTTGCACTTTAGTACTAGTAGTTTTGATAAATTGATGTTATTCTACTAAGGAGGGCTGTTGCGTTACTGGTCACGTTATAGTGAGTTGTTTGTTTGTTATATTATCAATATTCGACCGTCATAGAAACTCGCTCCTCCCTGTTGTGTTTTGGGATTAGCTTGTATACGTATAGTTGTTGTATTATAGAGATCTTGTGTCGTGGGCAAACATTGCAATGATGACTTTCAAGGTATTTGTACTTTGGCGGTTGGAACCGCCGTGAGTTGGAGGGTCCGTGGTACTTAGAAAGTGGACTGTAATTTTTCTTGGTCTTGGCTCATGCGATATAATTGTTGCCACCCACCTGTTAGGCTGTTCAGCAGTCCTGACGATATGATGTTACTTCCACAACACAGTATATGAATGGAAACCAAAATATAAAAAATATTGAGGTGCACCGTCGACGCGTATGTATGTTGCAAGACGAACGATTTCACAATGGTTTGGCAAACTACCCTCCCCTCGGACTGGGTGGCAATCAAACGCAACAAGAGCCAGACTAAGCAAGGACTTATTATCTGTGGCGTTACCAGCGGTCACTGTCGTTCTTAGGCCACACTTTACTTTCCATCTGCTGCGGGGTAGCCACTATGTGAAGCCAGTATAAAAAAATCCGTACCCCATTCTGAGTCATAATATAGCTCCAGAGTCGTTACGTAAGAAGGCAGTAGTTGGCTCTGGAAAATTCTAACGCTAGTTAATCCAAACACTGCATGTATTTACGAGACCAGTTGTGTATCCCTATATAACTCGGATATGTTCGCCATAAACACTCGAGTCAGCCGCGTCGGGATAGTTTGAGTGGCAATTAAACAGCCGATAAGAGGTACTAAGTGCGAACAACAGGACAGTAAATCGGTTGTGCAGTGCCAAAGGCGAGTTAAGGAGATCTTTTATTCGGAGCTGCGTGTTTTAGAATACCTCTATAGGAGTTTACTTACTGTTTTACTATGTTGTATTAATACTGTGTTCATATATACAATAGATCGTTTATTTTTACATCGTCTCAATATAGTGACTGCAGAGTACCTGATGGTAAGTGCAGTGTAGTCCAAAAAGGAAAGCGACCATCAAATATTAAAAATGGATTGACAGTCTCCGTCGTCATGTCGGCCCACACATACAACGTCTGAAGGTCTCTAGGTATATGAATAAATGAATATACACAAACCGATCCCGAAACGCCTCAAGCCAAAGCGAGTAACTATGACGGTCTATGACGGCGGACACTTGTGTACTGTGGTTACGACCAAGTACGAGCAATCGCCGCACCACCAAAAAAAATAATATACATATTAAATATCTTGTTGTATGACAGGGAGCTTAATTCTACAGTTTGAAGAGAGGGCAGTTTGAAACTAACATTTAGTCATGTGCTACGTTCGTTTTAACAAAGATACGTATGACCCTACTCATACGAGTATGCACGCGTACTTATGAACTTCATTTTGCACTTCGATGAAAGAAATGCATTTTGAAATGGAATTTGTTAAGCATTTCGTCGTAATATTATTGTAGTATAATCCATTTTCTAATAAATCATGTTGTTGGGGCAATTTTATTTCATTCATTAAATTATGAAACAAGCAGTACCATAATTTCTGTGTTTATAGTTAGAATTTGCTAAAAAGCAATCTTTATTACGTTTTAGTACATACAAAAACATTTTTAATTACTAACTTTCTGCATAGCGACCAAATTTTCTCATTTGCTTTTAGAAGCCATGAATGACGTAATTTAATTAGTTTGGTAGAGATATTTTTACTTTCATGTATAAAGGCGTGGTTTTAGTCTTTAAATAAATTCGTTTTAATCTACATACACCAAACCAAGTACGAAAATAATTTATATACACGGAATTTTTTTGCCTTTCTATTTTTGCTAAGTAGAACATTGGACACAAGTATGTTTGTGATTATAAATTTTAATTTAAATTCTGAGAGATTTCTTGTTATACTCTAGTGTATTCTAGTATATCAAAATTATTCTATTGTTTCTATAATCGATAATTTTGTTCACAAAAGGTATATTTTATACAGATATGCACTCAAACACGAGTATAAATACATATAACACAAATACATATAATGATGCAGACATGCAGACACTTTTAAACTCGTACACATTATGCTGCAAAATATAAAATAATATTCTATTTTGTTCTTTTCTTTGCTGTATTTCCTTTTATATATATACTGTTTACATGTATATGTATGTGCGTTATTTGGTTTGTTTTCTTTTATCCTTTTGTGTATTTTAGCTTGATTCTTTTTTTATGAAAACTTTGCGGGCTTATGGTCATTTTTTGTATATTTTTTATCATTTGTATATTGCTTTAGGTTTCCCTTTAATATTGAAAATAAAATAAACACTAAATCAGTCACTTATAAATTTTTACACTATAAACCGCGATTTATCCTGTAAGAAATAAACATCGCCATGCACTACATAGAATATGTTTATAATCTATACAACGACGTTTGGCTTGTATTAAAAATATTACTTTCTTATTTTCAATTACGGCTAAATCCAGACCTCAATCTTAGTGATAAGGCATAGGAATTATACTTGCCCGATTACAAGTTTATTGTTCTTTTTTATGTACGAGTTAGACAAAGTAACATTGCTTCTAATGGAAGGTACAGTCTATTAAAAAAACGTAATAACTACCAAAGCACAGAAATTCCCTGATAGTCACCAACAATATGTCGGCCCGCATATACGAGTACCATGATGGAAGGTCTCTAAAGTATATGAACAACGGGATATACACAAACTGATTTTTTAAAATAATTTACAGGCGGACGCTTAACTGCAATCAGGGCTTTCGACAAACGTAAAGCTGCAGAGTCTCTGATGCTTAGAAGAAATTAACTACAAGTATTGGTAAGAGCGCTGACTGACCACTGCTGTCTCAACAAACATTTGCTCAGCATTGATGGCCGGAACACTAGGGACTGTAGATTCTGCGAAAGTGCGGACGAAACGCCTAAGCACCTCCTGTGTAAATGTGACTTACTAATTCCAAAACGCAACCGTATCCTGGGCTGCCACGTGCTACACCTAGCCAGATATCTCTGCTAATAAAGTACTACAGTTCTTTAGAACTATAGCCCTTGACAGAGAGCTTTGGATGGTAGGTGACGATCAAAATAGATCTTTAATGTCGCAGTGATACAAGTTGAATTAGACTGCATAGCCCCACATTTCATAAAAATAATAATAACTGCAATCACACCTGGTGGAAGATGAAGATGAGTCCATCGATGAATAGCGTTCGCCCAACAATACCTATTTATTCTTCCCTCAGAGACTCCTAAGTCATAATACCGTGGAAATATGCTCGCTGAAACGCGACAGCCCGAAGCAATTAAATAGTTACATATAATCGATCTACGTATAACGTAGAAGTGCGATGTAAAACACAGTTTCCTAGATCGAATACTTTGGTGATTGAATATGAAGCAACATATTGAGCAAATTTGCCCGCAGTTTACGAGCAACGGTAAAGTTTAACTCCCGAAGAAAGCTCGAAATAGAGTGCCCGTTGTTGTGGAATCAGCGAATTATGATCGTAAACTGTAAGCTCAAGTTATTGCTCTCTTTGTTGATGACTATGCGATAAAATAGATAAAAAAATATATGTTGCGAACCCTAAAATATATATCGGTACAAGTACCAAAAATATTAATTTATTAATGTTCCATATTGATTTGGTTTTAAAGTATAAATAAGAGAATTTAGTGACTACTTTTTGTGATATATTAACCCTAAATTCATTAATGGAAATTCGTGTTAAATTGAATTGAACCCAAACATCATAACCCAAACATTGAAAATCATAACAGACAGGCAGCATAACTATGTATAATGAATTTATCTAAATATTTATGTATTTAAAACAAGGCCATTACTATTCCCTTCTTATGATGTAGAAAATTTACTATATTAGTATGAAGATAATTATCTTCGTTCTGAAAGGGTGAATAGTAGAATCAGCAATAAAATTATGAAATTTCACACCTTTTTAGTAAGTTAATTTGTATACTAATAAAGTATCTGGTTAATGAAAATATTAAATAACATAATTATAAAGAGTATTATTAACGTGGGAATACTGTGCTCGTATGGATTATGAAAGATATTAATGAACTTCGAATACGGGCGAAACTAAGTTTATATCTTACCGATAGTTGGAACACACTGATTCGCAATTTAGTGCATTCAAGCATAATCGAATTTTATTATTATTAAAACGAAGCAGTTTTGTAATTATTATGATTTCATTTTCTATACTGATTGGGGTTATCGAATCAACATTTTTTTTTGTATCCCTGAGGAAAATCCTGCATATGTGCATCAGGGATGCTGTGAGAGCAGCAACTTTTGATAAACATTTCTTCATTTTTTTTAATATGTAGAGGAATTTTCCATAGTGCAGCTAAAGAACTAAATCACCATTATTCCTTACCACGTACCATTACCACTGGTTCAAGTCCAATATAAAATGGAGTGCACTTTTTCTATGTAATCTCTTTATTGTATAAGCTAAAAATTTTTTTAAATATTAAAAAAAATTTAGTGATACTTTTCCGAACTCGTGTTAAATTATTATCACGGGGCCGTAAGATTACTAAAGTATATACGGTAGCATTTGTTACACGTACCATTTTTGTGTACTTTTCCGTATTCATATTAAACTAAATATACCTACGCACGTTTTAAAATGAATGAATGAAAATACATGGAAATGACGTAAACATATTGTAAGTTAGTTAAGATTATATCACATAAGGGAAAACTTACTCTGCCAGTGAACCGGAAAAGTTTGTATTTCGCCGATAGTTCGACCATATTAGTTTGAAGAGAAGTGCATTAGTATTGTACGTACTGGTCGGTAATATATAGAGTAAATTAGTTACATTATTTTGTAATATTACTCACAGTATTTTTATCGGGAGATACCAAAACAATGTAATTTTAAGACAAATAAATAACGAAATGAATTTAAACAATTTTTAAAAATATCTTTACAAATAAAAATTATGTAATAACGACTACACATAAAAAATTACACAGAAGCATTTTTTACATTAACCACCAACTTGAACCGTTGCCCGCACATTTACATTTTAAATTCCTTTTGGCACTAAAGCTCCTATAAAATGCGGCTAAAATGTGTAGGTATATCTAAAGATAAGTTCACAATGAGCTTATTTAATGTGAATGAGCAAAGTAAGAGCAAAGGGTGCGAAAGGGGTCAGCACAGTTGGACGACCATAACTTTTCATCTCATTAACCCGATAGCTCCTCACGGATAGCTCCTGGATGCGCATCGGCGCTCATTATCTGTACTATTTTAGATATAACCTTATATTACGTAATGTGCCCTGTGCACATGCTGGGTTTATGTGCAAACGAACGCTTGCTTATATTGTTAATATTAGCGAAGTAATTTTATGAATATTTGAACATACATTGAAATAATATATTAAAATAGATACATACATATTTTCTACTTTATAAAACTTTCAGCATATTTCAAAAATATACTTTAAATTTGTAGATATTTTTAAACGTTAATGAGTTATTACTTTATATGCGATTGAAGGTAATTAGTTTTCGAATCGTTTTTAAAGTTAAGGAGCATTTTTGAAACTGGGCTTTAAAGCAGAGAATACATAGTAATAATAACTTTTAAAAAATCTTGTAATACGAATATCTAAGAAGTTTCTGTAATTAAATATTTTTATATTATAATATCTCTTAAGCGCAATTAATAAGGTTTTCACAAAATATTACGAGGCAATTAATACATTTCCAATATGATCAAATGTGTACCCGAAGCGTTGCATTTTTGAACAATGTGTTACTCTAGTCTTGACTTTTGCGTCAAAATTTATACACTCCCTAAACAGACGATCCACTGCCATTGTGGAGCATTTTCCTTCACGATCGGATAAAAAAACACCGAGATTCGCTTGTGGGCTAAGATGCCTGTCATAGCTGAAGTGATAGCCGTTAAAAAGTGGAGGTTGGCGCGCCACATACGTTGTAGTCTTCATAATAAGAGGAAATACCAGCACGAACTTATAGGAATGTGAGAAAAAAACTGGCGAGATGAACTGATGATCTAGCAAAGATTACTGGGTGAATCTGGTTGTCCAAAGCTCGCGACCGTTATGAGTAGGAAAGCATGAAAGAAATCTCCACTCAGCATTTGAGAGCTGAAAGTTGAAGAAGAAGAAAACATTCCAATAATTAACGATGTATTTCATTGACTTTCTAACAATAAAAAGTTATTAAATTATTAAGCACGTAGAAAAATATCAAAACACTCATTGGAATCTCTAACTTTATAATTGTGATTATTTAATTGACCATGATTGGGTGTTAATAATACATAATATACCGTTTCGAACACACCAATGAGGATCGTGTGCCGTACGGAATACGATGGTCGAAGCGAATTATTCAAGTGAAAACACGTTTTTTGCAGATATCACGTACGTTGTGTAGCTCACGTATTTTACTCTAAGTATATGAGCCTATATTTCCTTTAAATTATAGTATAAAGGTTAACCGAAATCGAAAACTTTGTACATACTGCGTTAGAATACTTTTTCGATTTCAGTGATAATATTATTGGTATCGATTGATCCTGATGTACAATGTTGTTCTTATCATTTCAACTTTGTTGCGATACTGATAATGACAATTTTATTTTCATACATAAACAATTTTCATATAATAAAACTAACTTTGTTAAATTAAGACGCCCTAATTTTAAGAGTTGTTTTAGAACTATTAGAACGTCGAGAATTGAGTCGAATATAATAATATTGACTTTTAAAAATGAATGTGTTCCAACATCCACAGTACACAAGTGTAAAGACCGGCATAGTGACTCGCTTTGGCCTGTCGCATTTCGGGAACAGCTTGTGTATATCCAGTAACTCATGTACTTAGAGACCTTCAGTCGTGGTCTGTGTGGGCTGACATGACGAGGGAGACTATCAACGGATTTTTATTCTTTAATAGTAGCTTTCGTTGTTGGACTATGCTTTACTTACCATTAGGTGCATTGTAGTTACTTAGTCGAGCCAGCGTAAAAAAAACATCCCGATGAGGATGGATCGGTACGTTTACCATTATTTTTAAAGGGTAAACAGAATAATTAAATATTACATGTCTCTTTTAAGCCCACGTTTTGATTCGGCTCTGTAAGAAACAGTGTACACGATGCGTTCCGACGCTGCATAAAAATATATCGGTTAAAACTATGCCGCTCCGTTATTTGGAATTTACTCTCGTGCCGCGCAAGCACTGCTATCTGCTGTTGGAAGTATTTGAACAATATCTTCAATAAAGCTATAGTGAATATATCCAGCTCGAAGGACCATTTGCTTCTGTCATAAATGTTTGGTACAAAAGTCTGTAGTGTTATAATGGCCGTACTAAAACCATAGAAGGCAGGAAGCCTAAAAGTCTATTAAATGTTGCAATAATTATTATTAATATTACACAGAATTAATTAAATGTAGTGTTTGAATTGAACAATGATTTCATACAGGTCGAGACACAGCGTTTGAAATTTTTAGTCATCGATAAGACAGAAGGAGTTTAGCATTTACATTTGCATGCTACCAAGTAGCAAGTGGTTAAAGCAAATAGACTGCAAAATTGAAGATTAATTCATTAACGTATGCACAAAGCTTGGTTTGTCCACGTCGATAACTAACGCATGCTCCGAGGTCTCATGCGAGAACAAGCAATCAGGATACTGGTCGCTTCACAAAGACTATGTTCATTCAAATACTCTAGTTCAAACTCGTGTAATTCCGAAATGGATTACATAAGCGTCTATTTAATTAAGGTATTTGGGTAAGATTGAGTATAGGCTTAAAATTAAAAATCTCTATTGTTAATTTAATAACTGAGATTCAAAGTTTTAATTCAGTAAAAAATAAATCTATCATCACGCCGAATCCCTATTAAAGTGGGCAGAAAGAATGGAACACCGCTTCTCTCTACTCTTACAAACTTCTTTCGCTTCCTTAACATTCATCACTCTCTGCACCCATTCCGTGTTCTTTTGGCATTACCGTCCATCAGAACACTTAATAATAAATAATAATAATCTTGATAATATAATATAAAACAAATTAAAATTTATCAGTAACTATAGCTGGATTTGCCTTGACTGTGCTGACATAGTGGATGTGGGACCAGCAACCATTCGCAGCAACGCAATTCTTTTCCTGGTACGTACTTCTGGGTTTTTTTCAGGTTTTGTACGGTTTTAGGTATAACATGCTCACCGGTGAAGCAAACAGCGTGTGGAAACTTGCTTGGCATCTAAAAGAAATGTCATAGGTAAGTGTCCTGACAACGGCGATCAGTTGCGCTACTAGTCACGTTGGGCACGACATATAAGTGCCAAGTGGATACAGCCACTAATGTATCTCTGCTCACCTTGAAAGGGATATAGCGTGACGATATGTTATTATTATTACTCGAATCTATAATGCCTTTAAGTTCTAATATCGGCACTTGATAAAATCAACTTTCAAAATATGTGTGAATGTTGCGCGTCGGTCGGTATGATTATCGTCTTGTCGGTTGAGTAGTTGCCAAAACTTACAACAGCCTTTAAAGTTTTGAAAACAAGCTGCATCAAAGAACCGATGCATTATTTTTGTTACTTCCCTCTTTGACTAGAAAATATCAATAATTCAAAAGGAAGCAACGTATTCAAGTTATTGCATTTTTATCTAGAGTGTCTAAAGCTAACTGGTTTGTGGCTAAAAACATAGTTGCAAACCACCGTAATAGTGAACCGGCTTGACAGAACCATTTTTGGAACCAAAACGTGTATGTCGAGTTTTTTTTTCTTGCTTATCAAGGTCAATAACACATTGACAAAATTTTTACATTCCTGCTGCTACGCTCGTTTATAAGCGACACCAGATACTTTTCATTGGATAAGCTAGACAGCCGACAAAACAAGTGGAATCCTTTCTTCCTGCTTTTGGTACTAAAAAAGTTATTTTTGCAGCGAAAAGATTTTTCTTTTAAATACTACAATCTGCTATTGTCTTGTAAATACAGATTCGAAACAAGTTAAATAAATTCCTATCTAAAAAACACTAAAATATTTTACTAGAATTAGATAATAAATTGCTTTTAATTTTTGATTCATTCGCGTGAGATTATTGGAAAATGTCATCCCACTATATCACACCGTGTGTGGATATTGATTTTGATTGGTTCGTAGCTTCGTAATATAAATATTGGAACGCTCTCCCAGGAGTAGGAATTGCACGCCCGCATGTTGTAGGGATTTATGCATATGCTTTGATAGTTGTTTGTTGTAGTTGGCATCGAGTAATTAAAGCCGAGGCTAACGACATTCGAAGGTTTATACTCAATTTACTGGCTCATTATACCTGTTAACGAATAAGAAAAATCTACGTAACTAGGGCTTTATAAACATTTATTTTATTTTATACAACTTTATCTAGCTATACTAACTAGTCATCATCATAGATAATAGAGTAACTAAATTAAAATTAAGACTTCATTTTGTGATATTTAATCAGATTACATTTTGTCCATCTCTGTTTACAGCTATGTCGCTACGTCAATTCAAGTCAATTCGACCACTCAGCTAGTTAATGTCAGTGGACTGGACTGCTAGTATTCTACTCTTGTAGCACCGCCCAGCGTCATGCGTAGATTAAAGCAGGCGATTATGAACATATTTCCTAACCTATGATTTATTTACATTAATTCGGTAGTAACAAAAATAAACCGAATAATAAGATATCGATACAGCGTTCATTGAAGTAGGCAATCCATAATACAGCCGAATCGTAAACAAAAATTCCTTGTATATAAAAAGGCAGTGAGTGAAAAGAGTAATTTTCTCCTCCATAAAAACAGTTACTCAGTTATTTATGGTGATACCGCAATCTATACAAGGGATTTCGCCCGGAGCAGAGCATTAACGATTATCCGGGCTTCTTCTACAAAGAAATATTACTTTGACAAGTAAATTCCATGTAGGTATTTCTTTTTATGCTCATCGGTACCCGGCAATCGAGGCGCTGTTTTTCCGATACAAATTATTACTTGAGGTTTTCAGTTCATGTTTTAATACGTTTCGCAAACGTTTATTTATGAAATAAAATCTCTTTATTTTAACGTCTCTTTATTTTGTACGGTATTATTTACAAGTGCATGAAAATATTTTTATTTTCCAATTCTGATGATTATACAATTGTTTTTTTTTTTAGTTTTGTAATATAAACGGAAATATAAGTTTTTTTTTTCAAAATCGTTTTTTTTTTTTCAAATATTTAGTCGAATATATTTTTTTCCTAATAAACTAAATTAATATGTATGAATGGCAAATTACACTAAATCCTAGCAAAATATGTATAGTACAGTACATACTTAAACATCATCGTTCCGTCATTCACACAAACAAATTATTTGCGTTTCTTAGTGGTAGCTCTAATTTTGGACCGCATTCTACGATGAATATAGAATCAGCAGTTATAAAAGAATTTATATAACTTATTCTTGATATTACCGAACATTTGTGCAATATTTTCACGACCAATGTCAGAAATCATCAAAACCACATAAACACTAAAATAAATGTAGCTTTTTAAAATTGTCAAAAGATTCGAGTGCGATGATAATACAGAACATTACTAGATAAACAGTAGACTTTAATCGTTTTTGGCAACTAAAAGAGTGTCGCAGTGCCGAAAAGCCGCGACGTGACGTTATCGTGCGCGTGCGACACTGCCGCGTGATTTGCATACAGATCGTTTACATTAAACGGACCGAATACTAGGGATTTTTTGTATTTTCACACCCTAGCAACAATTATTCGAGGCTTCACATAATATAGAACTTTTAGAGGTCGTTGTTGGTAGTTTTAAGGCACGTTTCGCTTTAAAACTTATATTCGTTTTTCATACTGGCTCGGAAAAATGCCAGCGTGATGGAAATTTCAGAGTAGTGATGGAGAGTAAAGAACAAAAACGATTAACAAAGGATAACAGTTGTCGCCGCATGCCGATCTTCAACTACCACAAGTGAAGTCGCTAAGTGTTTGAAAAACTGGAGGCACATAATCTGATACCATAATTAGACAGGTCAAAGCGAGTTATGAACTTTGTACTGGTGTAATATGATTACAACCCACTTCTGATGGTCCTATGCAGGATTTTCCTCCGGGATACCAAAGAAAAAGTATATAATGATACGTTAAATCAATTATTTAGAGGTTTTTTAATCCACATTCTAGAGCTATGAAATAATAGATCTAATTCACAAAAAATCTCTGTAAATTAAATGTAATTTAAATACAAGCATTAAATACCTCTATATTTGAAGCTACTGTACTGATTCACTCTTCTCTATTATTAAGGAAACGACTGCAATTTAAGATACATTAGTGATCATGTTACAATTTATGGTTGCCAATTCCGAGTTAATTAACCAGAATTGCTAACACAAACTGTTTCTGTAACGTTAGCCGTTCGTGTTTTAATTGCGTTACACATTCCTACTCTAAGGGGCTTATAAAAGATTTGTTCATCTTATTTTATACAATTATTATAAAATAAGCAAGTTAAAGATGGGAAAAAGGGTTGTTAAGTTTATTATTAGTATTTTCCCATTTAAATTCAAATCATGGTTGTGTTAGATAATATTTTATTGAAAATTAAATACCGAGCCGTGAAGGGCTATTTTGTTTTAAGTAAAATTTTTGGCGATACTGTGTTATATATGTTTTTGGAATCAGTGAAAATAGGAAACTAGTTGCAGTAACTCGGAGTTGTCTGGTAGGTATTTCCCATGTTATAATCTCTTTGGGCTTTATTGTTCAAAAACATCAAAGTACGATTTTTTTTTACTTCAAACCGGAAATCGAAATACCGATTTTCCCTTCAAAATTTACACATTTTCAAACAAACTTTTCATCAGCTTACCAACAGGGGTAAAATATAAAAAACAGCCATTATTGAAAGCCTACGCAATGTAAAAAACCCAATGTCCAAATTTCATATTTCCAGCGTTTGTAGGTCAGGATCTATAATATGTCCGTGAAAAAAATATGTATATATGGATATCAACGTAGCCAAAAATGTCACCTAAAACAAAGACTCTTATACCCTTCAATATCTATTTATATTTACTTTATATAAATATTTTATCTTTCTAAACATCAAACTTTTGCAAAAGTATGTACTAAAATGCGTAAAATGTATAAATTTTATGTGTAAAATTGCTTAAATTAAATAGAAGCAAAATTAAATCAACCGGATCAGGTTGACCTGCAGGCGTTATTGTGTAGCACCCGACAGAGTACATTTGTCTCGCCCTGCCTTCGACTTTGTAAAAAGTATTTAAATTATTTCAACATTTTATAGCACATTTCACAGCTGAATCGCTGGCTTAAATAATTTATTGCAATAAATTGAAAAAGAAATTTGTTTTAAAATTAAATACTGATAAATATAATTATTTAGATTGTCAGGTTAATATGAAAAATGTGAAAATACAACTAGAATCCTCGCGCATAATATTACACATTGATTAAATACACATATCATGAGTATATTAAGAAATATAATGTAAACGAATGAAACTAATTCATGGAACAGTACATGCGAGTACCACAATGATTTCTTATGTTTCATTTGATTGGAATAAGATTAATAGTAAAAGTGTGTAACTTAAAAAATGCATTGATAATACTAAAAGCTACAGGTTATTCGAAATACTTATATTTACTCACCTCTTAACGGGTGTAAGGTATATAGGTCAAAGTCGATGTAATTTAATGAATTTCAATGAGCTTTCCACAGGTATGTACAGTTTGGCGAGATGGGCATTGTGGCCTGGTGCGGTTCATTTGGCTCGCCTTACTACACCATCCCACGGGGCGTTAGATTGTTGTGGATAGAATCCTAATTACTTAAAAATTCAGTATTGAATAAAAAATATATTACTGTAAAAATTATAAAAGATCTCCGACAGTTTTTGTAGCATTTTTTTAGAAAGTACCAAAAATTTTTGTTAACGTATATATTGTTTTATGTATTCCGGGAACCCTCCATAGGACCATCAGAGGAAACGCAGCTGAAGACAATGACTCCGCTGTGTCAAATTCCTACTGACTGAAAATCCCCATAGTGTCCATCTAAACGCTTCACCCGGACCTATAAAACCATATTCATCCCGACGCTCGGGTAGCAAAAAGCCTTCTTGAGGCTACCAGATGGAGATAAAGAGCCCACTCCTTCAAAACCTCCCTCTCATCCGAGCAGCAGACTACTGTCTACAGTCTACTGCCCGGATAAATCTATATTTATATATACTTTTCTTAGTTGGAATATCAAGATCTTTAAATATACGAAGAAATTAGTTTATAACAAAAACTAAGATTTGAAAACCTAGTTTTTTTTTGTGATTCTTATTATTCTCGCACACAAAATAACCATTGAAAATATATTTATAATATATTAGTTAGTGTCCGACCGAAAGTTCGGTTTCGGTTTCGGCCGAGTTTCGGCCAAAAATCAAGTTTCGGCGGCAGTTTCGGTTTCGGCCAAAATTGGCCGAAACTTTTGCCGAAACCGAAACTGATTTCGGTAGTTGTCGTACATGCTTGCCTAGCTTCGTTTCTCGCGGCAACGCTTTGACGGACGCTGCCGGCCCTGTTCGGGATTCGTGCGCCGTTCGCATTGCTTTTTTTTTTCGAATTTACGCGTGTTTGTTGACCGGGAAAGGTCTTCACAACTTAACCGGGCGGGTGGGCGAACACTGAGGATGCTCAGCCGGCAATTTATGGGTTGGGTGGCAATGCAAGGGCACCCCTGTGGGTACGAACCTCGACTTGGACCGCCAGCCAGAAATACGAAACCTAACTGTGATCTACTAGCGTTTCGGAAGCGACTACCTTGAGAAGAAACGCCGAAAGAAACTTAAGGCTGCGTCGGAGTGTAACTGCGTCGTTTAGACGACAGTTGACGGATCTAATTCGCATTGCTCTATAGCAACACAACTTAGTCAGTGCATTATCACCCGACGTAAACATTCTTTAGAGGCTATGCTTTGATGGAACTGATTACATGTAAGTTTTTGTTTCATTTTTTTACTTGACCACGTTGACTTTTATACTTGACCACGTGAGTTTCGGTTTCGGTTTCGGTTTCGGCCGAAACTGAAGCCACGGCCGAAATTTCGGTTTCGGTTTCGATTTCGGCCGGAAAACCAGTTTCGGTCGGACTCTAATATTAGTTTAAAACTTTTATTGTTTAAATAAAAAACTCGTAGTTTAACATTTATTTGCAAACAACTACTTCTATTTTAGGGCATCATCATAAAAATCATACAATATTTTTCTTTGAAGTTGTGTATTTCGTATTCATTTTTTTTTTTAATTTATATAAGAAATTTATCGTAACTTTTTAAAAATAAATAAGGAATTTTATCTGTTTCCCTAAAAGCAGTTAACCAAAGCAATTTGTCATAGTTTATCGTCAATTTTTACAATTTTCATATTAATCATTTTATAAAGTCAGTTATAGGTACTAAAAATTATATGTATGTCAACGCCTCTATAAACAATATTGTGTAAATAATATCTTATCAAAATTTCAAAGAGCCACTACAGTAAAACAGAACATTCACTCAACCGCGAACACGGGCTACCGGTGCCAAGACAGTAACTTAAAACTTTAGGAGCACCCATAAAGGGTATTAATAATATTATAAATTCCATATATACGTATAACTTCAATAATTACGACGTAAACTGAAATGTTACATAACAATTTAATTTTCTCGCTAATTTCTGTAGGAACTCGATTCTCTCGAACTCGAAAGTGTTTTAAAATGATGCAGTATAGGGAAATGAAATTCTAAATTATAATAAATAAAATAAAGTACCCTTTAGAAGATTTTTTTTCATAGTTTTTAATTAATTCAATAACTGGCATTGTATATTTTTTTAATTATGAGTGAACTTTAAAAGTATTGTACAGAAGTCGTAAATTAATTACTCAACACAATATTGTATAGTAATATTAACATTATATTTGTTTTGAAATTAAGAAATAAGGATTATATCATCACGCTTTATCCCTTTCAGTGTGAGCAGAATTACAAAAGTTCACCGCATCGCAATATTAATTCTCAAAAAACTATGAATCCATTTCTATGAAATAAACTATTCTGTAAACAAACAAACAAAAACATAAAGAGCTATGGTAGCTACCAAAAACCATAATATTGTATCTCTTGTGGTTTAGGATTTCACCATACTTTTCCTAGTAAAAAAAAGACCTGTATTTCGTATGTCCTTTACTGTTATACAATACAGATAGTATTCAAGTGATTATGATTATTTATTAGTAGTCTTGTGACGTCATTTTCCGTCACGATTTCTCTTTCAGCGTAGACGTGTCTTGCCTGAAGCTACGTATATGTTGTTTGCGACATAATATAAATAATAAATAATAACATAACATAACACAAAATAACACATAATATATATCGCCTAGAGGTAATGACGCTACTCAAGGCCCTCAGCACGCTTGGATCAACCAGAGCACCTTACAATATCTCGTATCTACTTAACGTTATTTGATAATCGGATCGTTAATTAATTCGGTGGTTTTTAGCACTGCTGCTATTGTCCAATTTTCAAAACACTCCTTGAATCACAAAATCCATTTTTAAGATTTACAGGCTTTTTTTTATTGTTAACCCGGTGGAAATCCCTACGGACCGTCAGGGGAAGTAGTGAGGGCCACTTCCCCTGGTGTGTCGGACTTGCCCCGACTAAAACAACCGGGGTGCCAGCACTGCCCTCTCTTCGCCTTCACCGAGTCTGGGAATCCGAATACTTCCGATTGCTCGCCGGGCGTTGGCCTTTGGGCAGGCCTCCTCTCGTGGAGGGGGATTTAAACCCCTCGCCTCCTCTCTGCACTGGACGGGGACGCCCTCAACGTCACCCGCCCAGCCTGTGTCAGGAGGGGAGCTCGTCGCACTGGAAGTCCTGCGCGAACTGCTCCCTTCTCCCGAGCCGCCTTGTTCTGCGGCGGCGCCGAGGGTTGCGGGGATTGGCGATGTGCCTCTCCCTCTCCGCCGCTTCATGATTTACAGGCTGACACTTGACCTCAATTGCACCTGGTGGAAGGTGAAGATAAGTACGGCGAAAGGCTTCTTCAGCCCAACAAATGCCTATTTATTAACTCTTCACTTAAAGGCTCCCTCCAATCATAAGATCGAGGAAATATGCTCTCTGGAAGCATATTCCACTCCTTAGCTGTTCGCATGATTAGTGCAGAAGTGAATCTTTTGGTGCCGATATAAGGAACATCCACCACAAATACACACGACACGGTTTCAAGTGATTTTGTGATGGAATGGGGGTGGCGGAATCAGAGAATGTAACTCTTGAGAACTCTCTTCACTGTGCAACCGGTAAAAGACTACGAGGTAGGCGACTCTACGTCTCTTTTACATGGCGTCTGCAAATAAGTGTAAATAAATAGCTTTTTAAGCTAAGGTTTTTATTTATTCTTAGTTCTTTAAGTCACTTTACAATGTCTATGTAAAGTATTTTTGTGATAAACTGTCTTACAAAACACAAAATAGATAAAGACTTAAAACAAAATAAGGTCTTAGTAAATTGCAGAGGAAGAGCCATACTTCTGAATATTTTTCACAAAACCACAAAGCTTCTCAATTCAGTCACATTTTAGCGATTCAAAGTAAAAAAATTTAGGTTGCTGATAAAGAAATTCCGAGTATTTGTTTTAAAATATTTACCTATATTTTTATTATTATTACCAAAATCATAGACATTATAAAACAGACTGATTACTCTTAAAAGCGTAATGATTGGTTTGAAATATGAACTTAATATATTGAATGTTTGTAGCGGCCTAGTGGATAATAGATCAGTTTCCGATCGTAGGTTCGAGTCCCGGGACGACCTTTAGGTTTTTTCACATAACGTACGTATTTAGGCACCACATGCTCACTGGTGAACGAAAATATCACGAGGAAACCCGTACGGCATCGTATAGAAATGTCATATGTAAGTGCCCTGAGAGCGGCGATCAGCTGCACTGTTGGTCACGTTGGGCGCGACATATAAGGGCAACGTAGATACAGTGACTAATGTATCTCTGCTCACCTTGAAAGGGATATATCGTGACGATGTATTATTAATATATATTATGAATGAAAATAGTAATTAAGAAATTATAGTAACTTACTAAAACGTAAATGCCGAAAATGCGACACAATACATTAATCGAAAATCGATTCCCACGAGCTCCCCAACTGAGACCAAGATGACGATCCCTATAAGATGTGCCCGCTCGGTCAAGTTTCGTTAGTTTTTCTAACGCTTTGGTAACACGAGAATAGAATTGGGGCCGTGGGGCCGAGCGTAGGCGCTAAGTGTGAAATACTCAGGGCTGCCGGATTTATTTTTAATAAAAAAATAATAAATTTCGAACATATCTCATTGGATTATAATAGAAAAAATATATAGTAGTATATTTGTGTTGTCAAATATCAAAAGCGTGTATGTCCATCCTAAGCCAAATGTGGGAAACGAAACAAAAAAAAAATGGATGTATTTTTTTTATATTGGCTTTTTATAAGCTAATGTACGTAATTGGCAGAGAAAATAAATATTACAACTTAATTAATAAAATTTGATATAGCTTCGATGTATGATGTGACTTACTGGAATATGATACTTATTGACACATTCGAGACTCCAAATGTGTATCACTTATTTTAAAACAAGTAGTACATAGATACAAATCAATTGTAAACAATAAAAATATTTTAAAAAATGTACAAAAATTTAAAGTACTAAAATCACCTAAAAGACATCGGTTCATACTTCTTTCGAAGACCCATATAGGTCAATCATAGTAGATAAATATGGAGTCTGCTGGTCGGATGAGAGGGTGGCGGTGTGCAGTGTCCGGCGCGCCGCCTGTGAGATAGGTGTTGGAAGGGTGGGCTCTTTACCCCTCTCCTCCCAGAGAGGCAGCCTCGACAAGGCCTTTCGCTCTCCGGGCGTTTGGATGAATTTGGTTTCCCAGGCTCTGGTGGAGCAATCAGAGGGACACCCCGGGGGTTTTTAGTCAGTAGGAGTCTGACATACCGAGGTTGCTGCCCTCACAGTGGCCCTGATGGTCCTATGCAGGACTTTCCCCCGAAACACCAAAAAAAATAGTAGATAAATATAGATCGAGTCGTTTGAAATTCAAATATTTAATCAAACGATTGGCAACCCTTAATTCAAGTTGCAACGACACGCCATGTAATCTGAAGTTAGCGAGCAATTTGGTGTTTGCTTTCAGCAGTGCAGCTTTGACTATTCGATTGTCTTTCTTTATTCCGAGCAATCCAAGCGGTGTTATTACATTTAAGCAAACGACTTCGCACTCTAAAGAAAATTGGATTGGAAATCGAAATGGCCCCGACAATTTTACATATTCGAATTCATTTAATATATGAGAAACGACATTGGTTCCAAACATAAATAAAATGTAAGAGCTTATTTATATTTAAATTATATTAGCTTTAATCGTATCCTAGGTAAAAGCTCGAAGTAATGTTTTGGTCCATTCCGTGTATAATTTTTCATTACATTACGAGTATAATTATATCTATTTTATGTACAATTGTCACGTATTACAAAAAAGTAAATACTGATTCTATGTAAATTCATATATATGTATATATGAATTTACTAAATAATAGATCTTCATTGCCATTTAGTTTAGGAAAAAATAAATTATGATAGATCAACTGAGGTCATTATTTCTAATTAAATAGCTTATATAATATTTTGTATAACAATAGCTTATATTGTGTAATTGTAGGTTATATATATATCGAGGGGTGAAAGGCTATTTGGTTTAAGTGATATTTTTTGGTGATATAATAATATATATATATATATATATATATATATATATATATATATATATATATATATATATATATATATATATATATATATATATATTTGGAATCGGTAAAAAACGCTGATTCCGAAAAAATATATATTACTATATTACTAATAAATGTCGCTTAAACCAAATAGCCTTTCACCTCTCGATATAAGTTTTATACAATAACTTTACTTCCATACAAAATATAAGCTATTTAATATTTAACTGCGCTATTACATCCATAAGTCCAAAACTCTATCATAATCTAAAGTTAGGACCCTTAACAGAAATACATTTTGTTTTAAATTATAATTTAATTTATAGAAATCGTTATCTACTAAAAAATATAATATACTACAAAGAAAGTCTGCGAATAGTTAAAAAATGTCCACCTAATAAACTATTCAGAAAGTTATCAATGTTACAGTAAAGATATGAAAATGTTTAAAAAAATGTATAAAACTGACAGTAGGTAGAATTTATTTAATTAAGCCTAATCAGTATTATATAAAAAATTATCCAATAACTCTATTTTTAGATAATATATATTATATTTCGCTTAACAGCCGTGTTCTCCAGTGGCGACATAATAACCTTTCATAGTGCGGAGAGAACATTAAATTAGCTAAAATTAGCAATAACGCTAACAAGGTGTTTTAAACTGTTATATCCGAGGCAGTGAGCCGAGATAGCCGGGGGATAATCAACTGTAAAACAGCCGTGAAAAGCTGGTTTCGTTGTGGGGCTACGTGCTTCACACTCGCTTGCCGCTAACATATTATATCTATTTATGTGTTCATATTTGACAGCCTTAAAACTTGGAATGGATAGGTACTTTGTAAGCTAATTCTAATTATAAATTATTTATATCAGTGACGAGTATCCCATAGAAGCATACAAAAGTATGATCTGGTTATAATGGAGTATCTGAAACTTTTATTGGTTTAAACTTTAGACAAATATGACTTCTGAGACTCTTACTTTTCAGGTCTACCGTCAATGTCCGTAATATTTTGAGTTATATTTATACGTAATAAAATAAGAACATAAAAGATTAGCTATCTTTCAAATTTTAATATTAATATCTTCAGTTTTCATTTATTGAAGCCAGTGAGCATTGTAATATAATAGAGGTAACTTTGCTCAACAAGGTATTGAATAGGTATCTGTTAGATATTGGCTAAAACTTTAAGGTTTCCAGTAAAATATATGAATCTTGCTTTCAAATTATATTGAAATAAATATTGGAAGAAACCTAAAATTATTTTTATTCGTTCAAGAAAAAGATATAAGATTAATAAGAATATCATAAAGGTAACTGTTACAAGACTTCCTTTTTCTAGAAAATATACTTCTCACATTAACGTAGTAAGACGTTTATTATAATTTAACGTGCATTTTTCATTTTACTCCCTCTGCTGTTGTTTAGTATAAACTGCTTCTTACGTACTATAATGTAGCTGCTGTATATTGCGTGGGGTTAATAAATAAGCAAGTCTTAACAAAAATGATTTATAACGCAACTCTCTCAAAATTCATATGTAGCGTTTTATATTTCAGCCTCCTTTTTTAGAATAAGCAATGCTTACGTATAATTTCTCCACTTATTCGATGTATTGGCTCAGGGAGACAATTGAAAAATCTCTCACGTCGATGAGTGTTCTAAATTCAACGACAGGCTGAAAGCAAATTTTGTTAAATGACAATGTTTCTCTAAAAAAGTCAATATTGGATGTAAAATTAAAAACTATTAATTACGTATTTTGTTGCAACGCATTTGTAAAGAAGGTAAGGAGTAATAAAATATACATGAGTTTATTTAGAACCGTCAACCAAAAATAATCGAAAATACTGCCATCAGTAAACTGCAGGTGACAGATGATTGTATTTTTATTTCATGGTCTGGCAGTCATGAATCTGGATAGCTCGTTGAGATGAAATTTATGATATAAAATACAGACGTTAATATCTTGAATAAATTCATCCACTGCACCATCTGTTGTTTGCATAACTATATTAATAACTACGTTATATAATGAGTAGTAATAAGTAGTTTATCTTTTTTTTAAATATTTTTTCTGTATTATATCAGTGTGAAAACTATTATAAAAGTAGTAAATAGTATTATACCGTATAAGGAACAATGTACGCCATTTTAGAAATATATGACAACGTTGTATATATCTTAAAAAATAATTTACGTCACCTCTCATTATGCGCTTCTTCGCCGCTCAATGTAATCTGAAGTCAAAGTCAAAATCGTCTTTATTCTCAACAGAGAACAATAGTGTTTCTAAGCTTTTGGAATTAAATTGAAAATAAAAGTAGGCGCTGTGCTTTAAAGAATTAATTAATGCTTTACGACGACAAATTTCTAGATATATATTATAAAGCTGAAGAGTTTGTTTGTTTGTTTGTTTGTTTGTTTGTTTGTTTGTTTGTTTGTTTGTTTGAACGCGCTAATCTCAGGAACTACTGGTTCGAATTGAAAAATTCTTTTTGAGTTGAATAGACCATTTATCGAGGAAGGCTTTAGGCTATATAACATCACGATGCAATTATTAGGAGCGAAGAAATAATGGAAAATGTGAAAAAAACGGGCAAAATTATTCATCCTTGAGGGCTTCCCTTGCGTGCGCTGCAAAAACGGTTCAAGATATCAAAAATATATGTAAGAAAGAATTATTCCTCTTGAAATGATCTAAAAAAATGTCCGCGACAGTATATGTCTACCTTTTAAGATTAAGCCACTAGAACCGTTTTTATGGTAAACAAATTTGGTCGAAATTAATGCATTATTTGTTAAGAGTTGTGTCAACGTAATAATATTAATCTTTATCCAAATAAATGTGTTGTTGATTAAGAGTATTAATTGTGAACAAAACTGTCTTTGACATCACTTAATTTCAATGAACATCTTAGAAGATATTACAAAACCTTATATAGCAAAACAACGTTTGCCGGATCAGCTATGTGTTGATAAGCGCGAAACTCGAGAACGACTGAACCGATTTCGCTGATTTCTTTTTTGTTGTGTTTGTTGAAGTCTAGGGAAGGTTATTACGGAGAGAAAAATTTAAAAAAATGTCTGAAAAAGTCTAAAAACAACACTTTTCTATATTCTCATACAAAAAATTCTTAATAATATTTAAAAGTCAATTTGAACTTTAACACCATAAAGTTTAAATGTTAGTGGACGGGTCCCGGGAAGACAAAACAATTGAGTGACGTATAAATATGAATGTCAATATTTGTCAATTTTTATACATATAGCATTAAGGCCAGGTTCCTTCAAACTATTTTCAAAAAACAACCGACAGGCCAATAAGTTTTGGCAGAATGAAATCTGACGGGGAATCTATTAACGTTAAAAAAACAATGTGACTTTGTTTTAGAGAAATAGGGCAGAACAAGGTCTGCCGGGACAGCTAGTTTCTAGATAAAAAGCAATAGAGACCTATTATTTATGCTTACTGTTGAGATACGAAACATTAATAGAAATATCAAATAATTTAAAACGCGGTAAGTAATTCCAATAACTCTCATCACTTGAATGTTATTCTAATTATAATATATCAAATATGAATTCATATTTTTATTAGGATCAATGCACATTATTTCTTGTATAAATAAATATATAGTCAAAAATAATTTCTGCACAGTTAACTCTCAATAGCGTCCTATTAACATTTAGTTCGGCGTTCGACTGGTTTTGGGATTTTCATTTGAAAAAGGCTTTGATAAAAACTTTTATGTTTCAATTCGTGAAAGTAGGAGAAAATCTTAAATTATGTAAATTGCATGCCAATCTAATTTATAAATCATATAAACAGAAATTAAAATTTAAACGATGTGACATAATTGATGTGGAAAATGGTTTTATGCTTAGTAAATATTGTTTACTTTTGCTCGTTATGTTGATAAAGATGTTGTTTTCTTTTTACTGGATAAAATGCCTGGCTGGGGCCACCCATGACTACCCTTGTGCGGATACAAGGGTAGTACGCCCAGAGTGTGGGCTTAAAACAACAAGGTCACAACATGAGAATATTAACGGAGAGTGTGGCTCCTGTAACTAATTATCCATGGCCCTTACAATCCGCGCTCTTTGGCCGCTATTTCCGGGAGGCAAGCTCGAGAGGGCTCTCTGCTGACACGTCACATTCTTTTAAGGCAGAGCACGTCATTCCGCTCCGCTTACTTCCTGAAGTCACTAATCGGTCACATAGGGCCATGACTTTCAGCGTCCGGGATCTTAAAGGCATCAGTGAACCGACTAGGAATTGACCGATCAGACGGAACTGGTACCACGGTGCGGTTGCAAGCAACCAGACAGCTTTGTCTGCCATAAGAGACGTCTCTCTGCCGAGTTCACCCGGCGGTCAATTTTAGGATATGACGTTCTCACAAAAACAGACCACGGCCCTGTAACTTTCACATCCTGCTATCGTAACTGACGCTATTACTGACAGAGAAAGGTTGTGTCCGACCCTCTGAACTAAGTCCCGCCCATACGTTGGACATTTTGCGAAAGTATGCGGAGTAGGAATAGCACTAGGTTGTATTTTGAATTCCAAATCGACACTGGTACATACTACTCGCCCACGTGTAGTGAGTACCTGTGTAAGTCAGTAAGTAGGTCTTGGGAGAGCAGCAGCCAGGCATCAGGGTTAATATACTATGTAATATTAATATGCATTAATACTCGTCCATATTCACTAGTCGTGGATAAAATAATCAGTAATGTTATCCTCAAATTGGAAACAGACTATATTCGTCTAATTTAATTTCAAATCATATTTACTTATTTATTAGTCAATAATAATTAAAAAAAATATCTAGTTTTATCTAATTTCAGATTACTAATCATTACGTTATTGAGGGTTTCCTTTCGTGAAAATATTATACTTTTATATATTCTCATCTTATGTTTAAAAATAACTATATAATATGTGCATACTTTGCAATACACTAAGTTGTTAACATAATAAAAAAAATAAAGAATATATTTTATAGTCAATACAAAGCACAAAATATTATGAAAAGACTAATAAATAATATATTAACAGTTATAAAGAAAAAACTTAAGTATAAGATATAATTAAATACAAATTTTCCTTTTCTAGATTGATCTAATTTCTGTAACAACCGCGAACAAAGAAAATACATTATAATAAAGCCAAAACTTACTTTTCTCCGTAGCCCGAGCCTAAAGCAGCATGTTCTGTTTTCCATTACGTATGAGTACGGTATTGTATTGGATAAAAACACCATTTACTGCAATGTAATGAAGGAAATAAAAGAACACACAAGAGAATTGGATTATTTCCAGGCAGCGGGCCTCGTTTGCAGTTGCACCGTATTTATTGCCCGCCATAGACGCTGCGAATTGAATTCAAATTACTGAAAAAATTCCTCTAAAGGTATCCACTGCATACCAACTATATTAAATATCCAGCGAACTGTACACGCTTTGCAATAGGTTTAAATTTACATTGTTCAAAATAATGCAAATGTTTTATTGAATGTAATAATATCTTTCACATAGTTGAGTAAAATGTAATCAGATTAATGACAAACGATAACAATTACATTTTGCGTTTTTCGTCATTAATATGATTTATGATATGATGAGATGTATTTTACTCATTTATATTTTAAACACTACGGAATCGTCAACTGCATCCACATTTATGACTCCTTAATGTTTTGAAGGGATTTAATCATGATCACAGAGCAGCAAAATTAAAATTACGGCTACACTTTGTAATCGTTAATTATTACAGAGATTTCATATTGCCCATCTCTGGTATTTTAACAATATCCCAAAAAATGGTTAACGTAATATAGATCTATTTACATCTTACTCTATATACATATATAAAGTATGAAACTGTTTTGTCTATTTAGTTTACGCATAAATCGGAAAATATACTTCTTTCAAGTTAGGACTCCCTAATTATATATTATTTTTATTGAAACATGGATGTATTGCGAATGTTATTTCTTCGTACTCCAGGCTTGAATAGGGTTGATACCCTTTTTTCTATAAAGGTTTATGTCCATTACTACTGAACTCTGGGTATGGGAAAAATGTATATTCACCTCTCGATTATATTGAAAATAATAAATTTGGTATCAGCGTAATGATTTTATAGTATTAATTCCCTTGAAGAGCGTAATAGTGGATAGAATTTTATAGCTCATGCTACAAAGTAAGAAACAGCTATTGATAAGTACGGTTACGGGTACGGTTTTATAAGTTTTAACTGATCATAAACATTTTTTTGTTTGTTTTCACGTTATCTTTTCAAGCAATAAATACTGATAAAACATACTACTTATTTTGTCGATATACATGGAAACCCAGTAAGTCAGACCCCAGCATATAACATGTATGACTACTTTTGTAGTTTAATTAGAAATACTTTTACTATTTTCTTTCCATATTACGTATATTAACTTGAATTTGCCAATATATAACGTACAATACATAATTAATTCACTTAGTTACTTTTTTTCATAATATTAATTGATACTTTTGGTAACCAGTTTTTTAAATAGATTTTTACAGGACAATCCTACCAATCTATGACGAGATAAACAAACCAAATAAAATTGGTATAAGAATTTAAACCCACGATATTTTATGGAACTAAATGAAACAAAATAACCACTAATCTTACGTTAAATCTAACATTACCTCCTTCAAAATAAATATTTTACTTAACGATGCTAATAAAAGCAAGAATCCTAAACAAAAGTAAGGAATATTTCATGAATCAAGTTCCTCTATTTTCACTTTTCCCGTCGCAATAAAAAACATATTGGCTATGTATTTCGTAGCGGCCAGGTGAAATACTGGCGTAGGAAAAGATCGCGAGGCACTATTGAACCTTTTTGACCCATATCAATGCCCTGAGTAGGTACTTCGACAGCAACATTATTAACACGTGGCATAAGGTCCAGCTACAAGCTGCCGCGACATGCTCTACTCTAATAGCCCTTAAAAAACCCCTCACGAAACTTTTTCTAGTTTCACTAAGAAATAAATTCAAAAACAAACCGCGTCCTTTAACCAATTTAAGCGATATCGTCTCTATTAAAAAAAAAAACGGTATTAACAACTGCATTGAATTCATTTATTGAAAAAAAAACCCTTTCCTTCTTATATAGGTGATTTTATAGACGAGGGAGATATTTCAGAATACAATAATTTGTACCTTCTTATAACTAATAAAAATGTAAATAACAATATTCCCTAACAAACCATAAAGAAACAAAAGTTTGGACACCGCAGCGCGTGTGGTGCACGATTGAATGGCATGTAGATAAAATTCCTTTTACATAATTTTAGGTAAACAGGTAATTGACTCGTTACCCTTTCGTACTTTATCCTGGCTTAGGAGAGACAAAATACCTACTTAATAATTAATTGTTATTTATTCTATCATGTGTGTAATTGCCCCTTAATATGACGGGTATAAACTACTTTGTTTTAATAAAAATATTAAGATATCACTATTCCTATGTATTTGGAATTAGAATCGAATGCTGAATATCCTCCTTGAATATCTCCCTCGTTTATAAAATCAGCCTGTATACTACAATGTACCTGATGGCGAATACAGTGTCGTCCAAGAATGGCGACGACCACCAAGAGACAAGAATTCAATGACAGTTGCCGTCGCCATACTGGTACAGCAACGGAAAGCCTCCAAGTACATAATTATATGGGCATACACCAGCAGAATCACTGTGACGAGCTTTGCACCCATATACAGTGGTCCTTGTACATCCGGGTAGACGACAGATAAAAGAACAAATATTTCTTTAATATAGAAACTTTTCGATGTTTACAAATTTATTATTAGGATATAGGACGTGCCTGTGAATTCTATTAAGACGACAAAAAAGAATCAAGCGTATTGAACCGCGGTTGTTAAAACGACCGACTATTTGGCGTCTCGCCAGCAGTTGACGCGCCGATCCTGTAATTTACTCGAGCAAAATGAGATTTACAAGACATCTGGGCTTTAGTGAATACGCACTTGAATTACTGTGTAGCAGTTAGTATACATTATAGATTAAATAAAAATAATTTCATATTTAAAATATTCTGCCATAAAGAAAGACTTCTAACCATTCGCCAAAAAAATATGTAGTTCAGATTTTTAGGTTAAACCATATGAAATTTTATATGACCGTCTGAAATACAGTAGACTATTATGACGCTTTTACGATACTTTTTTTTATCAAATTATCATTGTTATCAGGGAACAGGTGTAGAAACGTACTGCATTCATACCAGAGATGGGCAAAATGTAATCTGATTAATGAGTAACAATTACAAAATGTAGCTGTAATTTCAATTATGTTGCTCTATAATTATGATTAAATCCCTTCAAAACATTAAGATGTCATAAATTTGTATGCAATTGAGGATTACGTAGTGTTTAAAACATAGATAAACAAAATGCAGTCATATCAATGAAGAAAAACGCAAAATGTAATCGTAATCGTTTTTCATTAATCTCGTTACATTTTGCCCGACTACATACATACATACTGATCAAAATTATAATCCTCCTATTTCCTTTGCTGTACTCCAGTAAAAATAAGTTCAAAATTTATATTATACTTTAAAAATGTAATAGGGCAGACCATTTTGAAAAAGATCCCAGAAAAGAAAAGAAATAATAGCCAATTTGCAAGTTTACTAAATTGAGAATCGTTGATATGTAAAATTATAAAAATGGCTCGGCTGACAAAGCAACGACACATGCATTATTCAAATGAAAAAATCGTGCCCTCTGGACCAAAGGCTCTGGTTGAATATACAGGACGATCTTTACTCGTGTCGCATAGGAGACCACTTCATGTTTATTTTTTTACAATTGTATATATTTATTTTTGACTTAGGGTACAAAGTTTTTAAAAATTTTAAATCATTATATTGCTTGGTTAAAAAGTTTTATTACCACTGACATAGAAATGAAATGCCGAAGAACACGACTAGCTAAGAAGCGTCGGTTCATTTTGTTATTATTATGGTAGCTTGATTTTTACATTTCACTGATTAACATTTATTTCATTGATTTCAAAGAACTAGAGGGCCTACAATTACTTTTAAAAATAATCATGTTTCAATATCACTTTCATATTTTGTACAATGATGTCCCAAATAAATGCTTCACCTAAGCCAAAAAAATAATCGTTTATCAATTTAATATCAGTCATACAATGGATTAAAGTAGCAACGCTATGTAAAAATTAATACTACAGCTCTTTTGTTCAAACAAAAACGCTAAAGCAAAATTATAGTAAACTTGTCACTCGTAGGATGTTATATGAAATGAAATAAAATGTATTTATTTCCCCATAATTTACAAAAAGACTAAGAATTCAAAACAGTACAAACAGAGTACAGAAACCAAAGAAAATACAAAATCATACAAACATGGCGAAAATGGGCCCTACATCAGCTTAAAGCCACAGAGGTAGTCTGCAGCGCTGGTTTTCGTGAAGGGCCCCGGTCGTTTATGTTGTATGGATATACATTATTAAAGTATGATTGAAATAATATTATAGAGTGCGGTAAGGCAACAGGGGGCACTTACAATTGTTTTGTTTAATGTATTAAAGCAATTCAATATCAAATGACTGCTGAAGTAACTTAACCTCTAGCAGTAGCTTATCATTTCCGAGCGATTGCCCTCTCTTGGTATAGTATCGTATTAACCGCCAAAGCAGGAATTCATTTTAGTCGGTCGGTAGAAAATAATGTGAGGTATATTCCAGAGATTTGGAAGGGAACATTTAGAATAATATTTATGGATTCTACTCGCTCTTAAAAATATAACGTTTTGGTCTTTTTATGAATGAATAAAGGAGGATTTTCATAATATGACACACAAAGAAAATTAAATTACGTTACTTTCATTACAAAATAATATATAAATACAACAATTTTTTTTTCATATTGTATTGTTTTTTGCTGAGTTAATTTTATATATACCACTTTTGTAATAACCTTAATACGTTAGGTTATTTATTTATATACATACTAACTGACTGAAGATGTTACATAAAATACGTCTGCCTTCTGGTAGCATCAAAGAAATAAAATCAGCTATTGTTTCATTGTGATGTAATTTGAATGAGAGTAATGGACGGAAAATAAAAAAGTAATTTCGGCGATGAACCGAGCATTTGGTAACGCAAAACGTACTTAACGCCAACCTCATCGCACGCAGAAAATGTGTCAAAATAATTTACCTAATGAAGCTTGCCGACACCAGACTGCAATCTGGCCGGGCGGGATTTATTCACACAGAAAAAAGACACGGAAAAACCGCTCGAAACTACGGCCGAAAAAGTATTTAATTGCTCCCAAGGAACGAAGAGAATGGTGAAAATTCGGGTAGCGAATTTATAGGAGCTATTTGGATGCAAATGATGAGCTCGGTGCGGCCGCGCCTGTGACGATATAACCCCAAAAGAATAAGTGAGAAACGCCTTACGAGAAATAAGGCTCGTGAATACTGCCTTCTTTACTATTTATTCGAGGAGGCTTTGCGCTTCGGTGCTTTGGGAAAAGAATGATGCTAAATAGGTTTGATTTAAGTAATTTGATGAAACGTTATCGCTTTTTATATAAACATACCTACATAATATAGTGATTAATACCTGAATTGAGATACCTATAAAATAGGTAATTTGATTTAACTGTAGACTATAAACTGAAATTGCTAATTTATTCACATTTACGAAATGAAGACAGAATACTTGAAGAACTCGACATAACTTATATATTTATTATCCTTGTGTAGTTTTTAGTGCCCATGATTTACTCATAACTAACAAGATCAAAAATATATCACAGCTAGTAATATAGTACCGCGTAAGTTCACATTTCAAAAATCATTCATTTAAAGGAAATTATTGTACCTGATCGTTCATTGATACACACAATCATCTTTCATTCGCTCAATCTTTGAACAAATTATATATCTACTGAGAATATCTAGACCCATTTCAATAATATCAAAACTATTATAATATATAACATACAAATTACATTTTTTATAAATGTTAATGACAAAAGTAACTCATAGTTGAGGTTAGATTTTTGAAGTAAAAACACCCCTAACTGGCGTAACCGTCAAGCATATATAATACTAAGTTAATTAAATTTATTACTAATTTCAAAAAATCCTAAAATAATATTATATAACAATCCTAATACAAGTATGTGCAACTAAGAAGTTTTACTTCCTATGTGCTGTCCTTCGGCAGACAAGTTTTTCCATTTTTAGCGCATAAGATGTTACGGGAAAAGGTTGTTTCTATCTAAAATAAAAAGTATATCTTCGTCATTGTCCGCTTCAGATAAAGCACGCGGTCACCGCATCTCCGCTCCATCACTGGCGGCGCGCCATGGCCTTTCACAACGTATTCTTAGAGTATCCCACAAAGGATTGGCTGTCGAACTTGTTTACTGTTACAATGCCAAACGAAAGAGTTACACTTAAAATGCATTCTCCCGAGAACGGACAAACCTATAGCAAGACAACGTCAAATTCTGAACTTCCAAATAGTATCACAGGGCAGATATTTTTATATTGAACGCATCCTTAACCTCTTTAGAGACATTGGCACAGAAGTGAATGTTTTTTTATTATTATTTCAAGAGAAATTAGGTAAAACTTTATCGGATAATATTTCACTACAAAATCTCTCAACATAAAAAAAAACATATTCGCTAAAAACAACCGCACTGATAATTCTAATAATCTATTTTATTGATGGCGTTGTAAGGACATTATAACGATTACTTTAAAACAATTTCTTCCTGAAGAGGTTAAAGGCGAGGCGTCGGATTCGCCGGGCGACGGTCAATATCCGGGCGTGAGCGGTGTGCGGGAATACACGCACAGTTAGTTTAGTAACTAATCTAAAGTTTGCTAAAAACTCGTTTACTCATAACAAAATTAAAATTAAAAAAAAAAGAAATTGACGGATATCGTCAGGGAGGCCATCATGCTCGTCATGTGAATAACAGGAGGTTCTTGAGTCGATTTCAAAACAGACTGCTCGAGGTGAGCCACTATCACGTTCTATACAGGCATGTATTGTCGTTAAAAAGTCTGGCAATGATGACTACCCATATGCCTAATGAGACGAGTAAAGTTTTAATTGCTAATAAGCAAGCATAGCTACAAGTGTTTTAATTCATAGTTACAAGTAATTTCTTAACTGTACTTTCTTTTGCTAAATAAACGGTAGAGAACAAAGATTAAAAGATGTGTTTTGGAATAGGTTAGAAAAACATTGAGATTGATTAACAGTTCCTCATTTCGGGTTGCTTTTACTTTACTTTTACTTAGTTTTGTTAAAATAATGTGAACAGCGAAGGACTGGAATACACTACCGCGATCTATGTACATTCTTTTCTACGTTTTTATAATGTGGGTGCCTTTCAAAGAAGAATACAAGAGCACTTATTGGATAAATACGGTTCATTGTCAGGTTCATCTTTATCCCCCTCTAGATGTAATGAGGTCAATCTTTTGCCTTTAAATCTATATGTACTTAAAGACTTATCCTGAAGGACATACCACCGTGGAGCCTGAACTAATGAAGCTAGAAACATAAAATTCAATTATTGTGTACTTTTCATGATAAAGGCAACAACTAAGCCAATTTTTTTGATATTTCACCCCTTATAGAGTAAAATAGCGGTTTCAAGTTTCCTTGAAAACCCACTGTTTTAAATGTGAATCCCACCTAAACCAAGTAGGTTAGGTCCCCTCGTAATATATAAAGTGTGTACACAGTATACGAGTACATGTTTTTATTATGAATTACACTCAAATTTCTCGCTTGTTGATCCGTAAACTTCAAACATTAAATTTAATGAAAACGTCTTAATTCTTTGTAATAATCAACTTTATTAAACCATTTTTTTATCTAAGCACAATATAAAGTCGGTGTTTTACTACAAGGGATTAATTGTCGGCCAAAATTACGGTTGGTGGGTAGAAGCCGGCTTGTTAACTTATATTTTGACATTTACGAGCAACCCAGACACGCCGCTAAGACTTTGTGTGTCTGAAACATAACCACCGAAATACATTACGTATAAGGTTTCATCAACAAAATCTATTAAATTGTATGAAACGTGGTTTAATGTTAATTTACAAACCACAGAGTCCATTTATAATATTTTAGTAAGGAACTGTATTTATATATAATTTATTTTTTATATTAAAATCATGGACGAAAGCTTTCTTTACCATTTTAGTACTAAAAAAACACACGTTATTCAAACAAATGTCACAGGACGATTTTTTCGGTATAAGTACATTGATGAACCGAATTATTTGTACATCATTTTATCTCTTAACCCTGAGAGTTCAAGATTCACTACTAGAATTGATAACATGTTTTAAAGATCGCATAAGATTCTTTGAAGTATTTATGGTGTATTAATCGAAGTGGCTCTGCATAGATTTATTTATGTTATTTTTGAGAGTAAGATCTCGAAATTTGCTAGATTGTATTTTGAAATCATTACAGTGTTTTAGCCCAACTCTGCATAAACCTATTAAATATACTTACTCTTACAAAAATTATTAATTATTTATTTATTTCTTAATGTTAAAATGGACTATAATATTTATTATCTATTTTTAATACTTATAAGTATTTTTTCAAAATTTCTTTCAAAAATCAAATGCTAAATTAACGTTTATGTTAAATCACCTAAATTTAACCGGAAATCTATAAAACCTAAAAAAATTCTTTACTCGTAATACATCAACACGTTTGCTAACTAAATATTTTTAAATCTCACAAGCACTCAAGTCGACATTGGTTAAAAAAGACATGAGGCGCTAAAAGGCTGTGCGGCTAGCGCGACCGCACTCTTCCGGCACTATCCCTGGACGCCGGAGATGGCCTATTCATCCCCCATCGACATATATGTATGCCTCGTAGACCGTGCAAACTCATATATTTCACTACTACGAGAATAGAACGGAAATGTTCCAAGAATATGTGTTTTTTATCAAAAAAATTATAGAATTTTTCGTTTGAAATTTTTGTCCCAATTATATGAAGGTTTTCCTCGATTATTATGTTATTTATATTACTTTCAACACCGATGGAATTGGAGTGGTCATGTTTAATTATATCTAAGAAATATTACAATAATACATTTAAACATAACAAAATTGAAGATTTTTTTTTTAATTCTTGAATGTATCTACATGAGGAACCTTCATCTGTTTATTTTTTTGTAGCTTTAAATGTTTAATAAAGTAATTTCAGATTTAATCTCATATACCTATCAGAGTCAATCAATCAGATATTTATTACAAGCTTAAAATACATAGATCGAAGATTGATATATTGTAAGAACCATTATGAATTAGAATTATTAATACTTTCCTAATATGTACATACAATAGTTAAGAAAAAAGGGAAATTTTAATCCAAACGGATATAATCTATTAAGATTCAGTTAAACCGAATCGGTATCTCTCCAATACCTTAAAGTAAGAGCTTAAAATTTTCAAACGGAACTCAATGTAATAAATTTAATATGAAAATAAACGACGTCGTTAACTTATCTGAAATATTGTCGGTTGAATAACTCAACGCATTTAATAGCAGGATTATTTAAAAGCTCAAAAGTACTGTCTCTCTTTCCCACTCGTAGATTTGAAAAAGTATGAATTCATTAATCAATATGGCATGATTTATGATCTGCAACTCTTTCAGTAAATACAAATGAGAGGGAGGTAAGGACGTTGGGTCAGTGCCAAAGTGAAGCCTGATTAATGATTCTAGACACGCGGGAATGTTTCGCGAAAAATAAATTCAAAACTTCACCGTTTCGTGGTAGAAAACCTAAACGTTTGTACATCATGTCAAGACGGTTTAACGGCTTTCAAGTAAAATTTAAACGTATTTTGAAAATTGGTCTTATTTGTAATACGAAACATACTCTGCTTTTAAAACCTTTCAGTAATCTATACAGTCGATCCAGCCTAAGGCCCGAGTGTAAATTACGAGAATTCTTTTCCTAATTATTGGACGAATTTACATTTAAAAGAGATGTTTGCATCACAAACGACTCGATTGGAGCATCCACCAAAACTTCAAACTATTTGTTATTCTAAAACATAAAACAATTCGAGAAATAAATTTGGAATACCTCTCATTCCAGGCTATAGTTCCGATATTAGCCTAATTTTATTATCTTTATTTGACTATTTATTACTAAAAGTGCAACTGAGGTATAGCTCCTCCTCAAACATGGACTTACTTTTAAAATAGCGATCGTAATATTATGATGAAGTATCCGCACTGCAATGCGTCTCCATTTATTGCAATCTTTACTGTTACGTTACTTTTAAGCTATTGAAATTTGTATTTAAGATTTTATTACTGTTTTTGCATTTTGTAGGCGATTCACTGCGTGACAGCTTGACTTCCATATTTTTTCAACAAGAGAAAAATCCTATATAGGTTCGGCATATGAGGGTGAGGTGAGGGCAGCAATCCCAGTGTATCGGACTCCCACCGACTAAAAAACTCCAGGGTAATCCTTCCGCCGCATAACCGTTGATCTTAGGCATAGATTCGCACTCTGCCACAAAGCCTGTACTCCTCTGATTTTAAGGTCTGTTTAGGCTGTCCTTATTAGTTGTTTAATTATTTAATTGAAACTAAGTTACTACGATTTTTTTTAAATATTGAGTATAAAAAGTCTGTATGTTTGCTAAACTATGGAAGTAAAATTTAGTGCTAACATTCCAGTTTCAATTTAACTCTAACAAGTTAAAGTCGAACAAACTGAAGGCTTCGAGCGCTTCGTGTTTTCCCTCTAAGTCTATCTCGAAAGGCGCTTAGATACAGTGACTAGGTATTGGAACTTTCTAAATTGAACACAGCAACTGTATCTATACGTTTGTTTCTGTTTCTATTGATTTAAGTCTCGATGTTCCACATGTGACCTATCTATAGAAATAACAGTAAGAAATGTCAATGTATTAGATTTTTATTACTATTAATATTAACGGTTTAACTGTTTACTAAAATTGTCTTTAAATTATTTCAATTTTATCTAATTATCATGTTTAGCAAGTATAAATTATGGTTTACATAACATTGGTCCTAAACAGAAAAAAATCGGCCAAAAAAAATGTATTTAAGTAACTACGGATATTTAAAGAAAATGTAGTTAAATCATAGGAAAATATTTCTCGTTGAAATAATAAATGCAAAGTAGTATTTGTTAACTGGTAATGAAACGAAGTAAAATATTGGTTAGCTTGGCCATAATCGTAATATTTTCAAAAATCTAACAAAAATATTACCCATTTTGTAATAAAACTTCCTTTTACCTAGCGCTTGGATACACGATTCCTTTGGGAATTTAACAGAGGGACTCGATGCAATCTTTCTTTCAGCGTTCGAATATATTTTCTGCTTTGGTTTTAATAATTATAACTGTAGTAACTTTACTGTGGAAATAATTACACTGCTAGTTACAATTTTAGTGTTCCATTCATATTACTAGCCATTCAAAGTATGATATACACAAGTAAGTTAAAAAATAATATTATTTCATAATAAGAAATGGTGATACGTTTGCTAAACTGTGCTGAGATTTATAACCTTTACTTTGTTTTTACCTAGACTTTATTCATATATTATATTATTTAATTAAAATCCTGGTATAAAGTAGATTATCGATCTTCACAACTTGGAAATGGCTCTATGAATACAGGCTATTCTCAAATTTCTATTATATATCCAAGTTTTCGATAAAGATGAACTTATTTTCCTAGAAAATTCTAAGCAAAGTCAAAGTAGCATTTATAAATCTCAACCTTAGTAGTGTTATATTTAATGACAAAAAATACTTGTAGTTACTAAGTTATTGGTTAATGGCAGTACCTATGTATTGCCATAGTTACTCATGTATATCATAACTTCAAAGTATAATAGGGCTATAGAATTGTGACTTTAGCCACTACTCTGACACAATTGTGTCAACCACAGCCTAATTAATCACATAGTCCGTAATAATTCTACGATAGCTCATACAAAGCCTAGTTACTGTAATTGAGATCGTGTGTATCTAGGGTTGATTCAATAATACTTTAACTATTATAATAATTTTAATGTTACAATGACGTTATCAAAAGCAATGGAATCTAAGCTAAATTAATGTCCATTACTTTTACCACTTGTAACTTTCTGAGGCTCCGAAAAACTTCCCAATCTAAACCTTGACAACGCTAAGAACCAGTGTCACAAAGGGGTTTCCCGGTTAGTCTTATTAAGGATCGAAATGACACACCAGCCAGTGTTACATAAAATATATTACTTTCATGGCTTTATATGCACAACTAAAAATAATTCGTAGAAAATCATGACAAAACTATAGGCTCTATAAAGTTAACAATATTCTTAAAAATTGCAAATCTTATGTTGATTGAGTTAAAAGTCACACACTAAGTCACATACACAAAGTACACAATCACACTACACATTTAATATATAACTTTTATATTATTATTTCATACCAATTATTTTAATCGCATTTATATCTCTCATATAACATTGTTATACAAATCATTTTGGATAATCTGATTTTTTGTTTGTTTTCCTGTATTAATAAAATTATATACTGTAGATTTGTAAATAAATAAATAAAAGAGTACATAAAAACTTGCTTTGGTTATTTTGGCTTAAATTAATTCTATCTATCATAACATTATTTCTATGTTGTGTTATGCAGAGAGAATAAAACGGGACTTCTCTGTATTTTAACAAACTTCTTTTGCTTCCTTAAAATTCATTAATCTATTCATACACTCTCGCTGATTCGAAGTACTTCAGATCTTACCCTTCATAAAACATAATACGTATTTTCTTAAATTTAAGTTCATTCATTTGTTAATTAAATGTACTTGAAAAGGACCAACCCTACATGCATGTAACTCAATATGTTGAAACGAGAAAAGGTCCTCTAATTACGGGTTCGTACTAGAGACTTGGTTGATTGTGTTGAAAGAATTGGTGATCTTGTTTTCTTTTACGTAATGTGTATTACGCAATATGTTTTAAAGCGAAAGGGTAGACGGCTTTTTCTTCGTTTAATCTCATTATTTTCTTGTATAAATTATGTTTAGAGTCTTGTGCTTTTTATTTTATGAGCTTGCTGGCTAACTTTTATTCATATAATATACAACATCTGGTTACAAATACGAAAATGAGTTTAATAGACTCTGTAGAAACATTGTAATAATGGCATTATCAGTTAGCGCTTACATGACATCAAAGTTTGAGACAAAATGATCAGTTAAGTACTAAGCTTTCTTCTTTGTTGTAGCTTTTTTCTTATCGCTTATAATATTAGGTCCTTACATATGAAATTGGCGTTTTTCGTACTGGCCACTTTAATCACAAATTTCTCCTCTTTGGTAAGGAATTCCAAATTCAAATTTGTACAGCTATAGACTCATGTATTTGTGCTTCGATGATCGTCATTCATTTGTTTTTTTCTTCTGTTTTTTTCTGTTTGCGTCACTCATTTTACAAAATGGAAAACTTAAAATATCGCATTATTTACGAGTACGAGTTCCGCCGTGGCACTAGTGCTGCGGAAACAACTCGAAGGGTGAATGATGTGTATGGCGGTCGTGTTGCAAAAGAAAACACAGTTCGTTTTTGGTTCCAACGTTTTCGTTCTGGAAATTTCGACCTGCAGAACAAGCCCCGTGGACGGCCTGAGACTCAAGTTGATAATGAAGAGTTGAAGGCTATTGTGGAAGCGGATCCATCGCAAACCACGTCCGAGTTAGCTGCAAGCTGCGATGTTAGTGATAAAACTGTTTTAATTCACTTGAAGCAAATTGGGAAGATTAAAAAGCTTGAAAGGTGGGTACCTCACGAATTGACTGAAGCAAACCGGCAAACGCGCGTCGACTGCTGCGTTACATTACTAAACCGGCACAATAATGAAGGTATTTTAAACCGAATCATTACCTGTGATGAAAAATGGGTTCTTTACGATAATCGGAAGCGCTCAGCGCAATGGTTGGATCCTGGCCAGCCAGCCAAATCCTGCCCCAAGCGAAAATTAACCCCAAAAAAGTTACTTGTAAGCGTTTGGTGGACTAGTGCCGGTATTGTTCATTACAGTTTTCTCAAATCTGGCCAGACTATTACGGCTGATGTCTATTGTCAGCAATTGCAAACCATGATGGAAAAGCTAGCGGCTAAAGAACCTAGGCTGGTCAATCGCTCCACGCCACTGCTGCTTCACGACAACGCTAGACCACACACTGCGCAACAGACGGCTACTAAATTAGAAGAGCTTCAATTGGAAAGTCTAAGACATCCTCCGTACTCCCCGGACCTTGCTCCAACAGATTACCATTTTTTTCGAAATTTGGATAACTTCTTGCAAGGGTAAAAATTCAACTCCGATGGGGCAGTCCAAATCGCCTTCAAAGATTTTAGTGATTCCCGTCCGACTGGTTTTTTTAGTAAAGGGATCAATGAACTACCTATGAGATGGCAAAAGTGCATAGAAAATAATGGTTCATACTTTGATTAATTAAATATATTATATTAAAAAATATTCGACTTTTTGTTCCTCCCATACAAAACGCCAATTTCATATGTAAGGACCTAATATATTCTCAGAGTAATAAAATCGTCCTGACATTATCTTTTATTATGCCAAACAATCAATAATGCAGGCAGTACAACGCACTCTCGCGATTTGGTGACTTGGACCTAACTGTTTCTATCTCAGAATTTATAACAACGTGTGGATAGTGACTGTATTTCTTTTTATGTGTGTTCCTTAAAATCAGTCACAGAATTTTGTTAAAAGTTGTTATTTAGACAATCAATAGTATATTTTTTTATGTTGTGTCTCTGTGTGTATGTATGTATAATCCTTTTTTCTTTTTTGGAATTTTGCTAATATTCCTTACTGTAAACTAGCATTATATATTGAGTGCATGCTGTGGCGCCCTATAATTGTGGGGGCATTTATATGTTCTATTTTGGTAACATGATCTTTTTGTTTTTTTATTCTATGTCACCCATGTCCATGTTGGGTACCCAATTTTGTAAAATAAAATAAAATAATCGAATCGACACGAATTATCGAGATGTGCGATGCCTCTGATATGGTTGACCGACGACTTGAGAAAGACGGCCGTCAGAGATTGACAGAGAAGAGTCAAAGACTAGGCTCAGAGATGTTAAATGAGAAAAAATGTGTAATAATATGATAATTACCGTTGTCCTGTAACTTTTTACTTTGATCTGGAACAATTATCGCGTACAATTAAAAATAAGCTAAGACAGTTAAGAAGCTTTTATAGAATGTAATTAAACATTTTCTTACTAAAAGAAATGTTGAAAAAGTTATTTAGTAAATGACTACGGAATATTTTCTCGTCCTTTTATTTGTATTCATAATTTTTACATAGGTATTTCATCGGTTATAATGAACGTTCAAATTGAGCTTATTTACGAAAGAAAATTTGCTTTGAATGGTAATTTCTTATTGCCATTAAAATAAATACCTTTAAAAACACGAATTTTGGTGCTCACAGAAATATGGCTCGTAAATATATTTAAATTGCAAATATATTTTTTTTTTACAATTTCATTTAAATGATTATTAACACCGAAAAAAACTAAGTGGGCACAACTTATATCTTGTATAAATACATAGTAATATCCTTTTTTCCATGTTTCTAGCTATACTCGCATGTACATACCTTTTTTTTGTATCCTGGAGGAAAATCCTACATAGGACCAGCACGGCCACTGTGAGGGCAGCGACCCCGGTGTGTCAGACGCCTACAGACTAAAAACCCCCGGGGTGTCCCTCTAATCGCTCCACCCGGGCCTGGGAAACCAAATTCATCCAGACGCCCGGGAAGCGAAATGCCTTGTTGAGGCTGCCTCTCTGGTAGGGATAGGAGTAAAGAACCCACTCCTCAAGAACCTATCTCTCAAACGGCGTGCCGGACACTGCGCCCCGCCTCCCTCTCATCCGGACAGCAGACTCCCTCAAGTCTACTGCCCGGCTATTATCATTGGGGGATATGAGGGATATATATCATATTGTTAAGATATTGAAAACATAAATTTTATTTACATATTTACTATAAACATTTTTTTTTCAAGAAAGTATCGTAGTTATTGGGACAACGTTGTTTGATTTGCTTACCATTAGTATTTTCATATTGTAAAAGCATGCCTTTATGTTTGCGATGTTATCCTATAAAGAAATAAAGGTTATTCCTGTGAAACTTGACCCATGAACTCCACAGATGAAGGCATAGAAATTCATGATATTATTGTGAATTCATCAGACCTTGTGTAATTATTTATAGTATAACGTGAGCGAATTTGCTGTTTGAAAATCTTTTTGAATATAAAAACCCTTTCTATATATTTAATGCATTTTTTTTTACGGACAAAACAATAGTCTAATGTTTAAGTTTTCATTTTTGGGGTTTTTTAAAGTACGATATGCTTAAAAAGTGATCTTTAAAGTAAAGGCAATCAAACACGTATATTTTAGAGCTACTAATGAACTGTAACAATATCCACACGACCTACACGGTTTATCAAACACTGCAACTATTATATCGGAAAAAAAACATATTCTGGCTTACTTGTCTAAAGCAGTCACATAAGCGATCAGTATATAGCTTTTTGCGACAATATCTACAGAAATTGTATCCGCGGTGTACATTGGTTGATTCACAATTTATCGTCTTGAAAACACCTTTTTTGTTAACCCGGTGGAAATCCCTTCGGACTGTCAGGGGAGTGGTAAAGGTCACTTTCCCGGTATGCCAGACTTGCACCGACTTAAACCACCGTGGTGCCAGCACTGCTTACTCTTCGCCATCGCCGGGCCTGGGGATCCATATACTTCCAAGGGCCCGGCGAGCGATTGGCCTTAGGCAGGCCTCCTCTCTGGGAGAGGGTCGTAAATTACCTCCTCATTACCTCTCATTGGGACGGCGTGTGAACACACACACGCCGCACCAGTCTTGATGACACCTGAATAAATAACATTGTTTCCACAGTCCACAAGAAGGCTTGGATCTTCAAGCCAGGGCTCGTACCTCGGGTGCCAAATTCCAGGGTCGGTAGACGAATATATAATATAATGCAGCGTAACCATTGAAATGAAATGAAATGTATTCATTTCGCCACAAACTAAAAAAAACTAGAAATTTAAATGCATTAACGGAAACAACACACAGAAACAAAAGAAAATACAAAAACATATAAACATGGCGAAAATGGGACCTTCAGACGCTTAAACTTTAAAGCCACAGAGGAAGTCTGTAACGCTGATTTTCGTGAAGGGCCCCGGTCGTGTTACGTCTTATTAGAAATATCTATATATAAACAATAAAAACACAATAAATAGAATAACATATAACTTAAATAATCTTAAGTATAAGTACAATAATAAATTTAAGTAATAGCAATACACCTATTTAAAAATAAATAATACTAAAATAAACTATTGCATACAATAAACAAATCGACTACAAAATGTATTATTAGTGATACTATAATAAAAATATATGGCATGTATACCTAAAACAAGAGCAAAAGTTTAAGCGAAAATAAATGAAATAGACTACTTGTACCTGATAGATTATTAAATAAATATAATTTCAATTTTATTTTTGAAAGTTAATTACACTGAATAATATATCTAAAAAAAAGCTTGAATATGATAAGATTTCACACATATTCCTCGGCTTAAATTACAACTTGGATTGCATACTTTAACCTAAACGATAAACGATTACGTGTACTTGATCTTTAAGAATGCACTATTCAGTCAGAAACTAGACAAATAGCTCTAGAGGGCATAGCTACAGGGGACGTTTCATTTGTAAAACATTGATATTAATTAGTTTCCTGTAAACAGAATCTTTGTAACGAACAGTCCCCGGATTTGGCTAAATGTCAAGGGTCGGCTTTGTTAATATCCATTAGGGTATAAGTTGAAAGTTTCGCACCCGTCCTTCATTCTAACGTAGGATTGCTCCACAAACATGTTAATAACAAAGGTTTATTATGTACTAGCGTATTATTAGTTACTAGTACTTATGATGTGGAGAACTATGTATACCTAGTTTTTTTTCTTTTCTTGCAAGGTCGGCAGCATGTTAGCAAAACTTCTAATAGTACATTTGTTTATATGTAACTGAAAATTTTTTCCTTTAGTTGGACTATACAATAGTTATGTCCTATTTTCCACTTTTTGGTAAAAACAAACTCTATAACTATTTTTTTATTTCATCTATAGGTTCTATTTCTTATGAAATAGATACGAAAAATAACATATATATATATAGCTCTTATGCTACTCTCACAATGATTAAGGCAATTTCTAAGGAATACTGCTTATTCAACATGAGCATTGACAGGTTATTCATTACATATACTTAAATCTACTTTAGTTAGTTAAGTTTGTGCCCGGGCTGTTGAAGGAGTCTGCTGCCCGGATCAGAGGAGCTCTGCGCGCTGCCCGTGAGTAAGGATTGGAGGGGTGGGCTCTTCATACCCACACCTCCCAGAGATAAAGCCTAAACAGGATATTCGCTCTCCGTGCATCTGGTATAAACTGGATTCCCAGGCTCGGGTGGAATTATTGGAAGAACACCCCGGTGGTTTTTAGTCAGTAAGAGTCTGATACACCGGGGTCGCTGCCCTCACAGTAGCCCTGATAGCTCTATGTAGGATATTCCCCCGGGATGCTGCGACTATGGATAGATTTCTCTTTACTATTCATAATCGTAGTCGTTTTTACAACTGCACCCTGCACATGAAATGGAATAAAATGTAAATGAAATGAAATGTATGTGTGGATGTATATGTATATGTGTTTTCCGTAGCCTTTACCCTAGTTTCCCTACACGTGACTCCTGTGTGGTGCTAAACGAACTGCAGCGAGGTGGTAGGGTGTCGGTGCCCGTCTGGATCGCGACCACAGTGCATGGGTGTAAAGACCGTCATAGTGACCAGTTTCGGCTTGTCGCGTTTCGGGATCAGCTTGTGTATATCCAGTAGCTCATATACCTAGAGACCTTCAGTCGTGGTATATGTGGGCCGACATAACGATGTAGACTATCAATGGATTTTCATCCTTTGATAGTCGCTTTCGTTTTTGGACTACACTGTACTTACTTACCATCAGGTACTCTGTAGTCACTATGTCGAGCCAGGGTAAAAAAAATGTATTTATTTTTCCACAAACTAACAAAAATCTAGAATTTTAAATGCAGTAACACAAACAACACACAGAAACAAAAGAAAATACAAATACATGGCGAAAATGAGCCCTCCGTCAGCTTAAAGCCAGAGAGGAATTCTACAGCTGATTTTCGTAAAGGGCCCCGTACATGTATCTCACATTCCGGCCAGAACTAAGAAGTTCTCTAATTCCTTCTTTTGCCGTGTCGTTGGGCTGTGGAACGGTCTTCCGGCGATCGTGATCCCACCACCCTATTATATGGGATTTTTTAAACGTAGCGAGTTTTTTAAACGTAGTAGCGTAAACGAGTTTTTAACGTAAGAGATATTTGTGCAGGTCGGCATGATCGCCGTCACTACCGATGGGTTTTTCTTGCCTGTAGGTAGTCGTTTATTGGACTGCACTATCAGGTGTGGTTACTGTATCGAGTCAGTAAAAAAAACATGGGTATATATGGGGCCCTTCATGCTTGATGATGTATGGGGGTCCAACCATCATCAGACGTAGTGTAATTACTATGTCAACTCAGGATCATAAAGTCTTAAATGATGTCAACTTCGAATATAAAGAATTTTATCCACAGCAAGGTAAAGTGTCCAATATTAGAATAGGTAAAAAGAATGGAGCATCATTTTTATCCAATGAATCTTTTCCGCGTCCATGACATTAACGAATCCCTTCATGCATCCGCTCGGATTCCGATTACTTTTAACTTTGCCCACTGTCAGAACTTTTTACTTAATTGCTCTTCGTATCTAAATGTCTGTTGCTGCGGCTTTTGTTGTCCCTCTGATTTTTATTTTACATTGTTTATATCTTTTTCTTGATTTTTAGGACAATCGCTTAGAAAGTCAATACTTTTTATACCTATAGATACTATTGTTCTAAAGTATTGTAAGTTGTGCCCTCGTCTGTAACAAACGTTAGAAACTTTGGCCTTTGTTACAACCCCTAATAGGCATAAAATGAAACTTTCGACTGTTACCCTAGTTTCCATATAACAAACATTAGTATTTTATTAATTAGCATATCATTCTTACTCTCTAGCTTAATTTTATATCTATAAGTATATATATCTAGTACCAGTAGTATAAACGCAAGCTTAGTATTGCGATTATGTAAAAACGGGAATTGTCCGTAAATGTTATGTTATTATTATTTGTTGACCATTTTTTTATAAAGACTATGTTTGTATCTTGTAATGACATACATATAAATATGATTGAATTGTAAATTGTACTCATATAACAACATATATATGTAGGTCAAATAAGTATCAAGATACGTTATACATATCAAAAGAATATAATTATTAATATTCGATGAAAATTAGGAATAATTAAAAATTCTTGAAATATTTCTAACACATATAATATGTACAATGTAGATTCAGTTTTTAAAAACTACTTTTTTCTATTAATGTTGTCGCGGATACCTTTTTTAGCAAATTGTGCGTAAACTGTTGAAATTAATTAACTTGACAATAGCTCATCGAGTGCTAACGTAAATTATCAATCCACTACAACAATGACTAAATCTTGAATAGATATAGTTAATGGAGAGGCCACCTAAACTGTGTCCCTACATTCATTGAGATAAGTTAACATCCCATACTATCGGCCCCGGGGGTTAGCTCAGACAATATAAATCATTTTCCTGGTTCCCTATAACTTTGGTGCTCAGTTATAATTTGAATAACGTGTTTAGTAATATGTTATGAGATTTGGTTGTTCGATATCTATTATAGGGTAGATTCCTAGTTTCCATCGCTTAATTGTGTTTTCATTGTATAATAAATCATTAAGTAATTAAGTCATTCGGAAACGGATGTGATAATAAATTTCGAAAAGATTAAAATACCATAATATACCTTAAATATATGTTTAGATGTACGTAACTGGAGTAGTTACCGTGCCGTACTCAGTGTGAGTATAATGACGAATTCAAAGATCGGATCTTGGGTGCAACGATTTTTGTAACGTTTCAGTATATAATATACAAAAACTTTAATAATACTTAATATTATATCATCACGCTAAATCCCTTTCGAGCTAAACTGAGAACTATTAATGTATCCGTTTTGCGCTTATAAGTCGAACCAAATGTGACCAGTAGCGCAGGCGATCTTTGTTCTGAGGGGAGTTACATATGGCATTTCTATTAGAAGGCATGCGGGTGTCTTAACGATATTTTCTTTCACCAATAAGCGTATGGTGTCTAAGGCCATACTTAATCTGTAAAAATTCATAATTACGTACCGGAGTTTGAACCTAAAACAACGCGAGTTGCCGCGCGTATGTTGTTATGTATAACTCTAATTATTGCAAAATTGAAATAAATGTGATGTCAATTATTTCACATATTTATAGACAAGACCTTTTTTTGTTAAAACAGCCATATTCGAATCTCAAAATTCCTCCAATATTTAGGAATATTTATTTAAGTGAAGAGAATAATAGAAAATTATTACATAAATATTACATTTCATTCAGTTCCTTATTCTAATATTTACCCACATCATGAAACCCTGATTGGCTTTCGCTTCGTTCGCAATAGATTAAGAGAAAACATATAAAATACACCCGACACGTAAGTCAAGGTAAACGTAAATATCTCAAAGCAAACATTCCAACGGTATTTGAACCGTTAGAAAATACGGCTGAAGGAAATTCAGTAGCGTTTTATTGCGCGGAGGCCCAGCGTCTTGCGATTTAATAGCGAATTAAAATTGCCTGTATCGACGTCCAATGTTTCACCGTCACGTCGGCAATCTCTCACGCACGAACTGGAAGAACAACAGCGATATAGTTCTGCTACATCTTCATTGTATTTTACTAGCTTCTATCAACAACGTCACCCAAAATGAAATACGAATAGCGATACCCGTAAATATATCACGGGACATTCGTCAGCGCTAAACAAATGGTTGAGAGTTGATTTTCACATCAAAAGCTGTCTTCTAACATGGAGAACAGTATGAAAGACGGGTGAATGAATTGCGTCCAATTTTGATACCCAACCACTTCGTGTGGAACTATTGTTAACATGCTTACATTTTCATTTACTATTGTTAAAATTACTAAAACATAGGTACATAATAAAACCTATGTTCACTTAAAACAATAAATGTTTAACTGAAATTCTTGTGAATAAAGATTTTTACAAGCTAAACTACTATTTAAAAAAAAAAATACATATTACAACTCGAATATTTATTTTTTAATACAAAATCAGATGCAATTAAAAACTTACACTTTATATGTCCTATTCTCAAATATACGAGTAACAGTTCACAGTGTCCTAATTTATAAGATCTTTTTGTATTTCATTATGTTAAGCAGATATATTTGTAAGCCCGCAGTGCCCAGAAAGTCACAGAGTAAAAAATACGAATAAAAGATTGACAATGGCTCCCTTGCGAACATCTTTTTTTTAATTAATGGCTTTTGTACAACTGTAAACTTCAAAGCAAAGGGTATCGAACCAATCTGGCACATTTCACTGCCGAAATTGAAAAAGTGTAATTCATTACAACATTTTTTGCGAACGGGTTTTAACAATTTACGACTGAATTAAAAAAGAACAGGAATACATGTATGATCATATATTATTTGCATGAATAATAGCCGACTCATTTTTTATTTATCGTGCAAGATTAGGTAACTTGCTTATCTAATATTTTATTCAGATTTCGTATAGTTATTATGGCTATTATGTTTACCCTTTAGTGCTATGAAATTATTTTATTACATTAAATTTAGTTTGATAGATGTTTTAATTCAAAATTTATTTACTGTATTTTATGAATATTTTATATTTTTCGGTATATTTTAATTATGATTTTATTCTTGTCTTTACTTTAATGATAAATGTATTTTTAAACATTGCTCCTGTAGCTCGTTGTTAGAAAAAATATATTAATTATTATTATAACCCATTGAGCAGTATTTTCAAAAGAATGGCTACTAAAATTATTATTTCCTCTGTTGCTTCTATACAGGTAATTTGATTTTTGAGATTTTTTAAAAATAGTTAGTGTCTAATTGTATTCAAAAATTTAGCGGTGTCTGATAGCGTACTATAAATTTGATGATGTGTGTATGTGATGTGATATGTGATGTGTGAATTAGAATATATGTAACTTTTGTAGTACTATGTCTATATTTCTGTATACATATCCAAATCCTCCTGTAAAACTGCCTTATCAATAAAGTTGAAGTTATATACTCCTAATACCATCTAAAACTAAAACATCAGTATAACCACTGTTACAGATATAGGTTTTATACGAAAAACACTAAATTGGTTATAAAGATATTAGATTTAATTATGCTATTGATATCATAAAACTTCATAAAAAAATACGATATCCACGCGAATAAAGACACGGTCAAATACTAATGTGAATGAATTTATTGGTCCAGCGAAGCGAGGCTTCTGAGTTAAGTTGAGGGGTCACTTTGTCCGTCTGTCAGAGGGCTATAACTATTAAATAAAATAAGTTAACGATTTTAAATTAAAATATACTTTATAAATCTTTGACGCAAAGTAAATAATTATATGTAATGTAATAAAAAATCAAATTTGAAGGGGGCATTCATACATCCAAATGGCGGTCAATTTTTGCCTTTTAATATTTTATATGAGGTAAGAGGTATCGTTGCAAATATTTTTTAAACTGACTTTAAACCTGTTTATTTATTTTCTATGTCAATAATTTACAATTTGGTAAACCGAGAAAGTAGTCCTTTTTAGACCTATATTGTCCCGAGCATTAATCATCTTTGATATTCTCTAGACCTAACATAAAGACAGTTTATCGTATTCAGTTAAAACGTATGGTCAATTTTAGGTAATATCCTCTAACTTAACAAAAAATACTTAAGCTTCTCAAAGGAATAAAAAAAGATACAAGCAACGTAAGCGGGCGATTTTTCTCAGTAAGCAGTATTTTGTGATATACATCAAATATGGCTTTAAGTTGAAAGTTGTAACTTATAAATATACAATTTCAGTTTTATTTTATATTTAAAGGATAACAATAATAAAAGTAGAACCTTAGGAACTATATCCATACAAGATAATCAATATCTAGACAGAGGTGCTATCTTTGGAGTTAGAACTTCAACACTTTTACAATGTTTACTTTCATTGCGTAAGCAATAATTATTAGGCAATATTTTTTAAAAAAATCGGTCTATTATGGGATTATAACATTTTTTTATGAAAATTTTTAGGCAATTAGGTATTGTTTTAAATATACTAATATGAAATAAATTTGATTCACTTTCCTTAATATATGACCTAAAATACAGCTCGAAGTGCCATAAGATTCCAGATTGTATTAATAAAACATATTTGATATATAAAACATATTTTACAATTAACATACATACATTATGTACACACACAAAACGTCCGTTTCTTGTTATGTTGTTGTTGTATTGTATTGTGTGATGTTGTATATTATATTGTGTACGTTGTTACATATGGTACATATATTCTATGGTTTTAAGGTTCTATCACTCAAAAGGAAAAAAGGAACTCCGTATATCTGTAGCCTAGACTCTTTTTCTCAGAAACGCTAAGTGTAAGTGTCGAATTGAAATTGATATCAAATACTCGATTTTCTGTAGGTGTTTGTATGGAACAAATTCGCACAGGACCGTCTTTATATGAATCTGACACATACTAGGTAGAATTATTTAAATTTGTTCCTCTCTAAAATTTTGTTATTTTGTTTAGTATCTGTTTTATTTTAAGAGTGTTAAGAATAAGGTTCCGAATAATCTAATTTTCGTGTCGTTGCAATCTAATAATTTTGAGAGATCTGTGCTTGCCATAAACGATTACATTAAGCTAATTTTATATGCAATACAATTAATTTTTAGGAGAAATAATCACCAGTTACTTTGAATAAGTACTGAAGTGTGTACTCATTATCTTAATAGTATTATCAATTATTATAATGCCTTTACAGCTAAACATTCAAATTGACGTATGCTGAATATAAATTTAGATATCTCCGATTGCCAGAAATGATTACTTTTCTCCTTCGGGGGTCCAAAGAGTGGCGAATACGTGACAAGGCAAGATTGTAAAATTGTTATTCCATCCATGTTGAAGAACCCGTCTGGAATGACGAAAATTGTTTCGCGGATAAAAATGTACGGTATTTTGTCTTAACTATACTCGCTAGAAATATTATGTTCAACATGTTTATGTGAGTCGACCAATTCGTTTCAATGATATTGAAATCTTTTTCGGGGAATGTTGTTTTTTGGTAACTTTTTCCTTTTACGGTCGTCTATTTTCCTTTCTCTCGCTACAGTGATTTATTTATTGACCATACAAAACAATGTAAAAGAAAAAGTCATATTATGATTTGCAAGATGGCGCTCGCACGCTAATAATAATAAATATTATCAACTTTGAGGTTTACTTTTATAAATAGTGATAGTTTGAACATAGCATATTTATTGCGCATTTTTGCACTATGAGAAGTTACCTAGCACAGCTTGCTACATTAAAGCAAACTCATTACATTAAATCAATATTTTATCACTTTCCCTGACTTAATTATGTACATATACATTTAGCCTATTCATTGAAACCATTCCAACCAGCTCAAATACGATACTTCTGCTGTAAATAAGTGAAGACTTGAATATGCTGTTGCTTCCAGATGACGCTATAGTAACATGTCCAAATCACATTTGAAATCACAGTATTTTAAAACAGGATCGATTAAATCAGTACAAGTGCTTTACATCCTCATTTTGGTAACCCGGGGAAAACCCTACGGACCTCAGGAGGCGGTGAGGGCCGCTCGCGGTGTATCGGATTTGCATCGACTAAAGCCCCAGGATGTTCCTCCTACCCATCTGCCGGGCCCAAGGGGACAGCAGTTGTCACTTCCTCGGCGCCCGGCCTTAAAGTAGGCCTTTCCCTTTTATGAATGCACGGGATGGGTGGTGTAAGTTCCCACCCACTCCGCACTCGAACATGTCTTGGATCAGTGTGTAGGAACACTCCCTCAAATGCGCCGCGCAAGTGGTATACATCCTTTGAACAGCTAGAAAAGAGTAAATTATCTTCAAAAAGCTGATTATATTTTCTTCAATCATAGCTAAGAACACTCTTGATTAAATCATGTTTGCAACACAAAAAAATCTATATTAAAATCGATTAATCCGTTTAAAAGCTATACCACAGATAGATGTGTAAAGACAAACCCGAAGAAACACGCTTTGTGCTTATAACATCGCTTTTTTAGGTCGGGAGCTAAAATAACGTAAATGTTTAGCCGTATTAATTGATAACAATTCTAAATTGCTAGTGGACACTGATTCAAACAATATCCGGTGTAACAGTTAAAACTTTCCAAACTTTGTAAATACACGTACGACAAGATACTTACCACCTGTGTTATTTAAATTTATACATGCCTTTAATACCAAACAGGGGCTTATTATGAATGTAACATGAGCATTATAGATGTCGAGACGACAAAACGAGCAGGCACGAATGTTGTGGTACATTTACTGAGTTATTACGCAGTGTAAATCTGTAAATTATGGCCGTAAACACAATTTAGATTAAAGCAACTTTAATACTAGATTTTTTATATAGACTACACTATGATTCATTGGGCTATTGTGTGACTAATTTGAATTAATTATATTATTATAATACTAATATAAGTGGCGTGTATCCCATAAAAAGCATAAAAACCATTATCTTGTTTTACTTCGACGTTTAATAAATATTGTATATTGACTTAAAATCTGTTATTTACCAAAATAGCAGTCTGCGAAATATCAAAATTTAAGTATATAATATATGTATTATATGTATATATATGTCCAAGTGTAACGAGATAATGCGTTTTATGCTTTATATGGGATAGACTTCATTGACTAATATATATATATATTTAAAACTATAAATAAAATAATAATATAACTCAATAAAGTATAATTTTTGTAAAGTATATCCATTTAGGAAATTGATATAAACTTAGCAGTTGAATTTGTAATAAGTAATAAATACCATTATATCACAACAAAATACTTCTTACGCAACGTTTAATCTTCTAAGAAAACAAAAACAGTTTTTATATTTGAATAAAATATAGGAAAGGAAAACAAAAGTGAAGTCGCTAAATAATAAAAGTTGCTCCAAATCGAAACTTGTTGCCGCGAAGACAGCGGATCAAAATAAGCAGCTTAAATAAATATAAGCTTGACCGATTTTCAAAAGTTCTTAAACTTCCGCACCTTAATTTTAGAAAAGTGCAGCAATTAAAATATTGGAATAGAAAAATTGTAGAAAATAAACCTTTTTCTTATCTGCTTCATTGTTTTTATAAAGTAAATTTAATAACGAATTCTAAAATCTTAATCTATAATAAACGATTTATTGTAAGATGTTACACAATGGTAGTTGAGAAAACACAAAGAGATAAGTTCCAATACAGACAATCTTTTGAATTCTGAATATTTGGAACCTATTCTCGTTGTGAAAGTATCAAACGCAAGGAAGCTTCACCCTCTATTTTAATTTAGGATTTGACAAACCTTATTCGCTCCCGCTCTAAGGAATGCCTCACGAGGTTGTGGGTAGTCTTGAGTTTTCAAGTTTCAAAGCCAATATGGAAACAATGCCGACTGTGTCGCAAGGCGCTTTATAAACTTTGTCTCCACTTTATCTTAGATATGTACTTCACTATGTTATGCTTGTTCGTATGTAAAATGTATTTTAAAAAAGTAACTTAATTCATTAAAATAATATCAGCCTTAAAATGAACAAAATCGTTATCAATATTTTATAAATATAATAATGGTAGATACGTAAAAGGATTTCTCCAAAACGTTTTAATATAAATTGGAAGAAATAAAAATGCTTTGAAGCTAAGGTGTATAAAAGCGGACGACTATGTAAATAATCGTATGATCAAACCCTGAGAGGTAACTTTGGGTTTTCCAGGTTAACACATCGATATAACATCGACATGTAACAAACACACTACAAATTTTATCTAGTCAAAATTCCAGGTATCTTGTGTTTCGAAACATAATAAGAACCAGAATTTTATAGGCTCCAAAGGACATTTTATGATTTGTACTTAACCCGCAAAAGTCGTTAAACTTATAGTAAGTGTACACAAAGTGGTCCCAATCTCCAAACTTCGATAATGAACACGGTAAATGAGCAAAATTCCAAAGCACTACATCAAACAACGCGAAAGTCCAGTCCTACCTTTATAATAAACTACTTCACAGCGTGTACTGAACAGATGGCGACAATGTTCCAAGTTCTGGTATAAATCAAACCCCTTTTAATGCTCGGGTACTATCGGTCGGCCGGGTCAAGTAGGTAAAAGTGATTTACAGTTTCCATAAAAACAGCTAGGAACGAGCAATATTGGTCTTGTCAGCGCCCTTCAACGTTTGCTTCGACGGCTAATGAAATATCTGGACGTAAAACATGACGTTTGCACGCCCTTCAAATGTATAAGCGCGATATATTATTTGGACTAAGGTACAGTAAGTTTTGAAAATAAAACATTTTCTCCGTTTTACTTTTCTTCAGCTACGTTACACTTATGAGATCAATTGGTGCATTTAAATGCTTATTCTATAGATTTTTTCTTATTATTGACTGGCTTGAGCTTGATCTCAACCTCACATGCTGGAAAGTGATGATGAGGCCGACGATGGAGTATAGCTCACCCAGCAAATACCGATTCACTCGACGTTTGAAGATTCCCATGTCATAAGATGTTGGAAACACAGACGCAGGAAGCCATTTCCACTCCTTGGCAGTTCGCAGCAAAAAGAAGGTAACCGGTTAACCGGTTCGTGCGAGCAGCTGGAATGTCAACCACATAAGGGTGCAAGCTCGCACGGCGTTTTGTCAATTTATGGTAGAAGGGGGAGGGGGGATCTAAATTATACAACTCAGCCGCACTCTCTCCAGAGTATGGTCTATAGAAAACCGAAAGGCGGGTACTTTACACCGGTGTTAAATGCATATATAAAAGATAAGATATCGAAAAATATATTACAAAAATCGAAACATTAAAGAAAAGGCTCTTCAAAAGGTTTATTTCTTATCTGAGCTATAAATTTCCCAATTTATTGTAGTTTTATACACTCTCTGTAATGTGTTTAGATGTTTATTTTTTATATTTAAAAACTAATATAATCATAAACATGAAAATTAAAGAATAAGCGTATTTTATAAGTAGAAATATCCCAAATTCTCAAAAGCCTAGTGTGAAAAATCATTTTTTGTAATTTTTAAGTACATCGTACCACCCATCAATTTATGTTTTGATTGGCAATTCTACATGAACAGGGACATCTAAGAAGGTCATTGTAAATATTCTACCAAAAAGTAATCATAGAGAAGAAAATATTTTAGAATGAAATCGCACATTTTGATAGGTTATAAAATATTTAACTGATTTTGTTTTCTAAATATAGCTCGTTATACTTTCTATAGTGTGTGTCCAAATTTCGTGAAAACCGAATAAGGTGTTTTTATTAAAAAAAAGTTGTTTTTTTAAACTAAAACAATCTGATCTTAAATTTACAGAATCTACGTATCTTAATATGAGCAATATATTCACAAAAGATAATCCAGATATCACTGGGCTCGATCTTGTTGCATTATTCTGTAATGAATTTTAATATGGATTTTAATTCTCACTAGGTCCATTAGAATGTCCAGTTCATCTAATCTAGGAAGGAAATAGAAATTCATATTTTAAGGCATGTAAATAATAACCTATACATTTTCCTAATTTTACCAACTTTGTTTCAATATAAAAGACAGAAAGATTTAATTAAGCACAAAATAAATTATATAAAATAAACGTGCAACTTTGTTACTCCTACCGATATAACAAAAGAGCAACAAAAGGCAAAGTTTTCATAGTGAAAGCAATTCTTAAAGGGTTCATCCAGTTAATTTACATAATGTTACACAAGCTTGTTCATCCCTGACAACACTAGATTAAAAAGGTATGTAAATATTTCAGCTATAATCGAAGTTCAAAAACCTCTCAATACATTTTGCTTGGTACCTAAGCATTTTCAAAAATTCTTAGAATCGTTTCTTAATTTACTTTAGCTTAATGAAAATTACTTCAAAAGAAAATTCTCTTCAATAAAGGTGCTTAGTCTTGCAAAAAGTGGATTGAGATAAAAATAATACTCGAGATATAACATTCATATTTTTATTCATTTACTTAAATCATTCCAGTAGGACTTCAAGGAAAGTAAATAAACGTTAGCTACTTCCAGCTGGTAATTCCCAAAGTTCTAGTAAATGTATTTTTATCCAGACTTGGCTTAGTGATTATATAGTATCGCTGGTATAAATTCAGCATACCGTTGTCCCACAGCCAACATGATGATAATGATGAGAAAATATGGTCAATAAGTAATATTAAAAGTATCCTTAATATTATGGTTTTGACACATGCAAAGATTTGGGTCGTAGGAAATTCGTTTAATTTCCGCTAAATATCCATTATTGTCAAAAGCCAAAATTGCTAAACTTTCTCTCATCAAAGTCGTAATAACTCGAAGTTGAATAGTCCTATTTACGAAGGTTATTATAGAGACGTCAATTTAGCCTTATTTCGTATTGAAATACTTTTGGTGAATGGTTTCGTAATAACATATTGAAAGTACTTCCAAAAGGCTTAATATTTACGGAAGCCTAACAGTTTTAGATTCATAAATATCATCTTCATACTTGTTAATATAATTTCGACGTTCTTTTTATGATCTAATTGTGTATCCTAGGTATTGTCGGAATCTAACTAAGTAAGCAAGCAGTAACTGGAGGATGTCTAGGCAAAGAGTAATAGAAGAGCAAAAGTAGATTGAAATTATAAGATGTCGGTCCTTCCACCTTAGACTCACAACGTAGATGTTAATTTCGCTTCTCATGATTAAGCAAAAGAAAAGCACTACAAATAATTTTTGTAGTAGTGGCAGACGCTTCAAGTAATTACAACAATACATCGACAGTAACTGTTGGTCCTATAATTAATTCATGACAGCCCCATTGTGCTACGCTTGCTGGACAAGGTCTCAACGAAAGCGTGACTGATTCATCCAACACATGATGATGATTTGTAATACAGCTCGTCATCACGCGGCGCCAATTCCTTGAGGATGGCTAACCGCTCGCTCAATAGACGTGCTTCGATGTCTTATAATTTAAATTATATGTCTGACCATTAAGCAATGAAAGCGATACTATCTTCCCAGATCTTTTCGATTGAACATAAAACTCTGTAAAATAGTAAAAGTATCCTTTTTAATTAAAACAACTAACAGCTGCTTCATTTGCAATACCAGTTTTATTAGTTTTTTATTTAATTTAGAGACAGGAGCGTCGCTTATAAGATTCAGAGAACCAGTGCTAACCATGAAAATTAAGTTTGATTAAAACCTTAAAGGATTTAATTAATACGAAATGAGGTTTAACATTTACATATAATAATATTATGGCTGGTTTCTTCTGTGCTTGTGAATAGATTCAAATTAATCCAGGTATAGAGACTTCAAGTCACTGCTATATTGTATTTTATTACATTAAAAAAAAACAAGACGTTGTTTAGAATGAGGTACAAGGATTTTTTTTCAAACGGGATATATGTTGATGGCCGGGATAGACCTTCAAAACTAAACAGGGCGAGAGGACGAACACTGAGGTGCTCAACCGGCAAATTTATGGGTTGGGTGGCAACGCAAGGCCACTTCTGTGGGTACGAACCTCGACTTGGACCGCTAGCCAAAATACGAAACCTAACGGTGATCTTCTAGCGTTTTGGAAGGTTCTACCTTGAGAAGAAACGCCGTAAAACTCAAGGCTGCATCGGAGTAGAGAAGTACAAGTCGTGGTTTTATTCTGTGCTATAATATGAAACTTTAATACTAAAACAAAAATAGCTTTAAATAAATAAATTGTTTATTATTGTGATCATTTATAAATCAGTATAATATGATAGCATCAGTAGGCTGAGGTCTGCAATTAGTGCGCCCTAACTGTTATGACAATGGACCGATACGTGGACCCAGACAGTAAGGTTGGTCCGCAAACTGAAGGTCACTAAGCGAGGTAAACTTAGAGTATCTATAATAGAATTCGTAATACAGTCACCAGGCAGAAAACCTCGCCCGGCTTAGTTGTGAAGGTCTATTCCGGCCATCAACATATTTGCTAATTCTAAAAGAAAAGGCAGAGGAAGAAATTGACTGATGTGTCAAGCCCAGTATGTAAGCTTAAGAGACCTCAGAACGTGCACCCATTGCAAAGTAATAAACCTTCTTTCTTCATTATACCACAAGGATCTTGAGTAAGACATATATCATAAATTATTCATTATACAAATATACTTCGTTGATTTGAATCCTCTCAAATAAGTTGCTAATAAGCGGTAATATCCAATCAGGAAAATTTTCCACAGAGTTGGGTGTAGTCTTGGAGCGCTTTTTAAGATGTAATGCAATCACATGCTCATATTCCAACTCTGTGAGGTAACTTTGATGAGCTCGTATTTAAATTTCAGATCATTCAGAATAAATTTGCAAGCTAACACCCTTTCATGTTTTACTGTTATTTTCTCCTCTACCGCAACTCATGGCCGGTATCCAGTTACTTCATTAACTTGCTAGTGAGACTCGTTATTTATTATTAATTTCTTACAGTACCGACATTAACAACAGGGTTTACAAAATAAAAAATAAAATACAATAAAAAGTCTTTTATTTCCTCTATTTACAATTTTTTTATTCAAATGTAAAATAAATTAACTTAATTCTCATTATAAAGATACATATTTGAATTATATAATAAGTAATATATATATATAGGGCATTTACATAGTAAAAATATTTAGCCCCTATAACACGGTCTTAAATATTTTTCTCTATCAAAAACTTTTACTGTTTCTCCAAAATCTTACATTTAAATTAAACATAGTAACATAGATTCTAAGGTAACAAAATAATAAATTAGTTTTACCAAATCCGACAATAGAGATATAATAACGGTAAATATAAATGTATATTACCGCATTAATTAAAACAAAGCGGCATCCGACACTAATTGAAGCGATCCATCGATAATTATACGCCGCTCATAGTTGAGAGCATACTGTGCATATCTTCATTATTAAGAGGCTGGGAACGAATGGAACGTGAAATTAACATCAATAGATGTACATCTGAGCAGTGCCGAATTAAATAAGAAACCATTAGCGCAGTCTGTCGTCCTCTGAAGCTATTAAAATAATTTTAGAGCCGTCTTCCGAAAATGCTATTAATTTGTGATCGATAATTAAGTGGAAGTAATCGCACAATTTGCGAACTCGAAAGTACTTTTAATTTATAAAACAAGACTTATTTAGAAATTTAAAAAACTGAATGGTAGAAAACTAGTGTTTACAATGAAATGAAAAAGGAAAATAATAATCGATTGAATTTATATATCGAGGGATGAAAGGCTTTTTGATTTAAGCGACAATTTCTGGTGATATAGTATAGTATATTTGGAATCGGTAAAAAACACGGATCCCAAAAAAATATATATTTAAAATATTACCAAAAAATGTCGCTAAATCAAATAGCCTTTCACCCCTTGATATGTATTTGAAAAAATAGTTTTTTATATTTCACTTTAAAAAAAGAAATACATAGGCATCTGCCAATAAGCAAGATTGGAAATAAAATAATTAAGAGTTAAGATGAATAAACATATAATAATATAAGTATCAGATATTAAATTTTACTTTAAATTTTTTACTTTAGGCTAAGGACCCTTAAATAACAGCTATAAAAATTTAGTTAAGTATAAAGAATATTTATACTTTATATGTATATATGTAGCATTGCAAATCACAAATACGTCGTAAAAATATAAAAACCTACATCAAAGAAAAATATTAACTAAAAATATCATATTACAATTAATAAAATTAATTGAATTTCCCGCTAATGGTTTAGATCAAATCAATCAGATCTAAAGGTTAATAAAGCAATTTGTTAAAGTATTTTGTAATGCACTCTTAGTCAAGTAATAGTTCAACGTGATAACTACATAAAAAACCCATATCATAATTTGAAAAATCATATGAGCGCACCTCTTATATAAGGATATTGCTTTCAAGATAGTGCAGGCAAATTCTAAAGACCTCTACAAATACGTGATGTAGACAACAAATAGGTCTTGTAAAACTGGACACACCACATGTGAAGCAAAAGCATCTCATGCGAGCAACAGCCTTTGTACCGTAAATTGAATCATGAGCAAGCTTTAATAAATTACGCGTTAAGTAGACCTGTCTGCCTTTTAGAGCTCGCTTCACTTGCCCTTTGCGAGAATAATTTGATCTTCCTAAATTCATGGGCAATAACTCCAATTATGAAATGTATCGAATTAATCACTCAGACTTACTGAAATAGTATCCAGGTGAGACCAACCCATCAATAAGTCTAGAAAGAAATGAGAAAGAAGGAATTTATTACGTTAATGCATTTACTCTTAGAATTGTTCGAAGAAAAGTTAATTTGTGATTTTATTTTTTTACACTGGCTCTACATAGTGACTACAGAGTACCTGATGGTAAGTGCAAAGTAATCCAAAAACGAAAGCGACTGTCTTTCGAAGTGGATAGTCTACATCGTCATGTCGGCCCACATATACCACGTCTGAAGGTCTCTAGGTATATGAGCTACTGGATATACACAAGCTGATCCCGAAACGCGACAAGCCGAAACTGGTCACTACGACGGGCTTTACACCCGTGTACTGTGGTCGAGATCCAGACGGGCACCGACGCCCTACCACCTCGCTGCTCTATTTAGCCCCACCCAGGAGTCACGTGTACGGAAACTAGGGTAAAACCTACGGACGCGAGCAGCTTTGACTCCCAAATTGAAAGTGGTTCAGTTGATTTATGAAATCTGGTCAGAGAGCAAACATCTTCTCTGGTCATTCGGCGGCCAAGGCACCGTCGCCGGAGGGACGCGTTCGCCCAGAGCGAACGCGACATCCTCCGGTGATAATAGCTGGGCAGTAGGCTTGAGGGAGTCCGCTGCCCGGATGGGAGGGAGGCGGTGCTCAGAGTCCAGCGCGCCGCCTGAAAAGAGGTTTTGGAAGGGTGGATTTTTACTCTCACCCCTTCCCCAGAGAAGTAGCCTTAACAAGATCTTTTGTTCCCTGGGCGTCTGGACGAATTTGGCTTCCCAGGCCCGGGTGGAGCTATCAGAGGGTCACTCCGGGGGCTTTTAGTCAGTAAGAGTCTGATACACCGGGGTCGCTGCCCTCACACCGTCCCTAATGGCCTTATATAGGATTTTCCCCCGGAATATAAAAAAAAAGGTTTATAAAATCTATTTACATCGTTTTACTGTTTTCGTGTACAATTATTTTTAATAAGAAGGTTAATAAGGGGTGTCTCAGAATGTTTTTCGTTTTTGAATTGACCAATACGCGCCGATCGCTGGTAGCAGGGGGAGGGGAGTGGTCTCAAACGCTTGGCCGGCTTGTTAAGTTTAGTAGCCATGAATCGTTTCACGGGACCGCAGCGCGCGTTTTGCGTGCGAGCGTTTTATAAAAACAACGATTCCTACACTATTGTTCGTCGTCTCTACAGAACACATTTTAATTTAACAAGCTTAAAACATGTGCCAAGTGCCAATTTAATTAAACATTGGGTGTGCAAGTTTGAAGAGACTGGGAATACAATGCCGGACAAATCATCGGGGCGCAAAAGGACATCAAGGGCGAGCACGAACGTCGACCGCGTTCGCCAGTCTGTTATGGACGACCCACGACAGTCGTTGAGATTGCGCGCAGCTTCTCTGAATTTGAACAAATCTACGGTTTATCGCATTATTTCGAAAGATTTGCATTTTCACCCATATAAAATTGTTATTGTTCAAGAAATGAAGCCTGATGATCCTGATAAACGAGTCGAATTCTGCAGGACAATGAAAAACCGTTTTAGGAGTTTCAATAACATCTGGTTCTCCGACGAATCGAATTTTCACATCAACGGTCACGTGAATAAACAAAATTGCAGATACTGGGCTACCGAGAATCCGCTAGAACTGCATCAGAAGCCCTTGTACTCACCAAAAGTGGTTGTTTAGGCTGCCATATCAAGTCAAGGAATTATCGGTCCTTATTTTTTTGAGGATAACCGAGGTCGAACTCAGACCGTTAATTCTGATCGATATTGCCATATGATCCGGACTTTTTTGGCTACAGAAATGCAAAACCAGTCTGGCTACAACCGCAACACCTTTTTCCAGCAAGATGGGGCCACTTCTCATGTAACAAATGACTCATTAGCTGCTCTTCACGATTTATTCCCCGGAAGAGTGATAAGCCGCCGAGGAGACATAAACTGGCCACCGAGGAGTCCTGATTTAACGCCTGCTGATTTTTTCTTATGGGGCTACCTAAAAAGTAAAGTTTACAATCCATTGCCACCAAACCTGAACGTTTTGAAGCAAAGAATCACTGAAGAAATCACGCTATTCCAAGAGCAATGCTCCAGCGAGTGATTGAAAATTTTAGCTCCAGGCTAAATGAGTGTGAACAAGTAAATGGTGAACATTTGCAAACGGTTGTTTTTCATAAATAAACTTCAAGATCTGCTCTTTAATTTAACAATAAATAAAACAAGTTTTAATGGATAATGTTGTTTTTTATTTAACATCAAAAAATGAAAAACATTCTGAGACACCCTTTATTTACTAATAATAATATAATGATCGTAGTATTTTAAATTTAAATTATGATCTAGCAATATCTCAAGAATAGTTGTAAAATATCGTAATTATATATCTAGATAAATAACATAGTTAAATGGTATATTGTAAAATCACTGACGAGTGATTGTATAGTTTGATACATATCTTGGAAAATTAAAATAAAATTTAATAAATATATATCATTGTGTTATTTTTTTGCCATTTGTTTAAATACTCTTATTGTTATAGTTAATTGTAAGTTATAACTTATCTATATTTTTATTCTTTTTTGTTGTAATTTCTATTTTTATCGCAATCATTAAAACATTGATTAATAATATAAAAATATGTTGCATGTAATAATTGCTGCAGATATTATATAAAATGTTTAAATATGATGATCATGGGTATTTTTACTTTTTTCTGTAACAAATTGATGCGAAGGAAATGAAATAACTTATCTATTAATACGAGTATAGTCGTATTCGCTTCTTACGTCTCTGATAGTTTAAATAAAATAACAACATAGTCCAGACAGCACAACACTCCCGATCACTCTGGTGTCCACCATAGTAATATTTACTTAACTTGTCATGTCCCAGAACAGTTGAACTGTGAACAGTTTTACATCTCTGTATAAAAGAGTAGATCTCATTAAGACATAGTTGACGTTCGGAAGTGTCTTCTGCCTACATCCGCTGAGGATCCGGATAAAAAGGGTCGAACAAATACACATCTGTTTTTATATCTGTGTAACATATTTATAAAAATATTTTAGTTCCGGGTTTAGAATCAGAAAATGTTGAAACAAAAAATCAAAGCCCATAGTAGCAAAAACAATGCTTGATTAAATGTATCATTGACTGTAAAATATTGATTATTAGCGACTTTATTTACATATATTGTATACAAGTGGAAATAAAGTTATTTACTGTCTAACCCTCACTTCAATAACACAACATATATGCATTTAGTGTAGGCAAATTAGAAAATACATTATTTTTAAAATAATGGTAACTCACAAATGAGTCATTTGAACATTTCTCACAGTGTAACCATTAATAAATAGATTATCAACATTTATTGCCTCAACAAGATTTGCTAATTCCATTAATCTTGTTTACATGTTTATCCATTAACTTTTACTTACAAAAATTTAATAAATAGTATGTTAAAACTAGATCATAGAACATGGTTTATTTTGCTTTGTTATAAATAAAATTAATTCCGTTATAACTATCAATATTAAATATAATACTTCTATATAAGATTTTCTTGTATTAGTAAAAGACATGTTATTTTACAGAATGAAAAAATATTAGAAAAGTGAAGACCAGTCATTTTGTCTGGTTTGGTAAATCTAATTTTAAAGTTACAAATGCGCAAAGTGGATACAGACATTATTGTATAGTGTCTCTGATTACCCCGACAGGGATACAGTTTTGCAATATATTATTATTATAATTTAAAGTTTATAAAAAGTATATATAGGCACAAAATTAGTAAAAACGTAGAATAATAACAATAGAAGTCTTACTAGAAAAATAGAACGAAAAACGCCTCTCTACTATTTCAAAATTATTTTACAATATTGTAGTTAAATAATATTTCGTGTTTTTATTTATTGTTATTTGTAACTGTAAAATGTCACGGCACTATCCAAAATAAAATAATGTACACCTCTCCATAAATTATTCATTATTAATAGTATGATAAAAGATTCAGATCTGTCCTCGTAATCACGGATAATAACGATGCAATATAAAGTAATAATTATTTTTAGTTAGTTATGGACATAATTGAAGTCAAACTTAAAATAATACTTATTATATTCTTAGACTATCATTCCTCTTCATTATTTTACTAAAAGGCTTACAGCACTTTAACGCATAACCATTTTACTAAAACAATCCCGTTATTTACAATTGAAGAAGATTAAATAGATTAACATAGACCCTCATAATTACTTTTTCAACTTGAAATCCGGGACCCTCCATTTATTTCTGTTAAAAAATGTTTTACGGTTTCTAAGTGTATTTTGAAGTTGAATTGTGTTCTTGAAGAGTTGGGATGTAATACATTTTTAAGTTCAGAGTGTTCACTTTTTACTTAATTAAAGTGAAAATTGCAGTAGGCCTTCTATATATAACTTATAGCATGTAGGCGTAACCCGATACGCTCTTGTCGCCCTAAGGGTCGTTAGGGTGTTGCGAGACGTGCGGGGTAAGAGGATGCGTGCGCGCACGGGACGCTTAGAAGTTAGTCGACTACCGAGACCCAAGGCGGGAGTACGTGCGTGTACGTCGCAGTTCGGTGTGCCTTAAAGTGGAAATAAACTGTAAAACGTCAAATTCGTATCTTACTATAACCACACCCACGACCACCGGTCATAAACTAAGAATATTGAACGGTTTTTTAGACTCGTTGCCCCTCATTAGTATGTACTCACTGCGCCAATCGAGTCGTCTAATATAGCATATGCGGATTTAATATATCACATGGGCTTACTAGATATTACTATAATAACGTTGTTGTCTACATTTACTACGTAGGATTTTTTTAAATAATATGAACTTCATAGGCAAGCTTATTAAAGGGACTAGAATACTTGAGATATTTCGAAGACCCTTTTATAGAATGATTTAAGCTTATAAGTTAGGGACAAAGAACTCATGATTTAGTATTATATTTTTATAGGACTTCAGAACGGCTATTGCACTGAGAAATAGCCTATTATTATAATAATGTCATTATTTATATTTCGTTAAAGTAACCAAATTATTTTTCGTACATAATAAAATTAAAGTCACTTTACACTATACATATGCATAAATATGAAAGCAATTAGTGTAGATTTTATTTTTTAATTGAAATCATAATATGAACAATAAATATTCAAGGTATACTGTATAAAAAAGAAGAAACAACATTCGATAATACCCACGATTCGAACTTATTTACGGTCTGAAGACGCCGCTACTTTTGATACAGAATATAAAAAATTCACGTCCAGTGATGGGGTTTCCTGAATTAAAATGGAATGAATTTTTGTGTATACAACGGTCACGGCTCAAATAAAAGTAAAGAAAACAAAGGAGAAGCAAAAATCTGGTTTCTATTTTCGAAACATTTCGGTTTTATTATTTATTCTCTGCTTCTATTCTTACAAAAATATTGTGTTATAATTTAATGCAATAATAAATATTTATATAACTACATTTCACATAAAAGTAATGAAAAAATAATCTTCAATAGCCAGTAAATTTCTGGATAAAACATATGAAATAAAAAATATCGGAATCGAATTCTGAACTGAGACACATATTATTCAATTTATAATACATTATCAATATACGTAACTCGAAAACAAAATAAAAGAAATTTGCAAAAATTTTAGAGCAGGCCGGCACGATCACTTAACCAATCGGTGAACATTATCCAGCTTCTGGATATTTTCCATCAAGCTATGAACTGCACTGCGTACGGACAGACTTGATAAAAGCTACAACAGAAACATTATAATTATGAATACCGATTAAGTTGAATAAATAACATTTTTAAGGTTCTTTGCATACAAAAAGCATTGCTTTTAATTGCGAAGAATTCCGAGAGTTGTGGACGTGGGCAAAACTTCTATTTGTATGGCGCTGGGCTATGTAAAATTAATTTGCTTTCCCTAAGCGGCGCTGTGTTTGCATAATATTTATATTATATCAGCAAATGTTATGTTTGTCTTATCAGAACAAAAGAGAGCGTAAAAAAATTATTTAAGTTTTAATCATTTAACTAAAACTTATTTATTGTAAGGTACGTATTGCTTTTATGCATATATAGTATGAACGCCACTTGTGATAAATTATCAATGGGGCAAAAAACCGAAGTCCGCCTGACCGGTCGGGATTTGGCATCAGTTCATGTATATTCCTTTCTCTTCCTTTTCCTTATGGCTTTCCGTCGAAGTGTCGTTTCTATAAACGACCAGTATCAGATTAAAAGATTAGCTACCAGTTATCATGTACCACCATCAGCTTATTTGCCAGTCCTTGGTATAAAAAACTGTAATTAATTGATTGCCACAATGGCAATGCTAATGCTTTAACAGTTTAGGTATAAACAATATAACACTTTAATATAGGCTAAAGAAATATCATACATGCATTTTTAGCCACCCAATTAAAGCATGTAACTAGTTTTTTCTCACTCGCTCGACATAGCGACTACAGTTCACCTGATGGTAGGTACAGTGTAGTCCAAAAACGAAAGGGACCATCAAAGGATAAAAAACAATTTATAGTCTCCGTCGTCATGTCGGCCTACATATACCGCGACCGAAGGAATCTTGGTATATGAGTTACTGGATATACTCAAGCTGATCCCGAAACACAACCAGTCAGGCGAATTTCGGCTTTTCGTGAAACGTCTTAGTTTTTATATTTTTAATATTATTTAATAATTTATTATATGTAATTATTTTAAAATTTAAAAACATTGTAAATATAATGAATAGAGAGATAATAATAATCATCATCTTTATTTCGCAACAAGTTACAGTATACATCAGAGTAATAAGTCCCATCAAGTAAGTGTTACTTGTCTCTGGTGAGACTCGCACTTCCGATTCTAATAAGCAAACAAATCAAAATAATAGAAGTGAAGACTTATAGAAGACTAGCAAACCCGGCGAACTTCGTTTCGCCACCAGATGGCTTCGTTTTGGTTTTTAGTTAGCGTTTGAAAGAACGTGCGCATAATAAATGTCACATGAAATTAGCTGAGCAGAGTACAATAAGTAGCTGTCAAACAATGTATAATGCATCGGCGCCATCTACTTAAAATACTGGTGCGATATGCTCCACCACCATGCAAAACCATATTGGTTTGTAGTACATGCTATGTATCGGAGATGGCGCTGTATGTGTAAAATGATTTTCCCCGTTTTCCTGCTTTTCTGTTGAAATTTTTGCTGAATTTTGTTTTGCTATAAACCTCACGGAGCCCGAGACCTTTCCAACGAATGCAAAACCGTGGAAATCGGTTCGTGCGTTCTGTAGTTATAGCGTCAGGAAGGAAAACCGGACTTATTTTTATATAATAGAAGATTATATATTTGTGTGTGTATGTGTGTGTGTGTGTGTGTTGTATGGTGTCTCATGTTATCATGGCCCTTTTGTTTTTTTACTACCTTCCTTCTCAGATCGCTCTTTCTTTTGCGGCTTCCTTATACTCTTTTAGCTTTTGTATCTTTTATTATTTTTATCTTAACTTGGGCCTTCTGTTCTGTTCCCGCTTTTATGGTGTAATCTTAAGTTTTTCAGTGGAAAGAAACGACGTGGATGGAGGAGTAATAACATTTACAGGTTAAACTTTTGCAACTATGAAAATTGTTGCGAAAATCGAGTTTGATTCTCATCGCTTATATAAAACTGGTGTTACGGACTGGAGCAAGTTTCTATTTTATGTTTGTTTCAGGGTTTTTCAATGTATGTCAAAATTTGTGATTTTATTTTGAGATAACCTTATACCTGATATAATATTATAACGAACAATAAAACCAGAGTGATATCAAAGCTACCGTTAAAGTGACAATAATACTTATGAGTGAGCAGAGCTATTTACGCTGTTTTTAAAATGCTCTTTAAGTTTTAAAACACTCTTAAACTCTAATGAATTCACAAGTATTAAAAATGTATTTGAAATCTAAACAGCGGTTTTGAAACTGAGCAAAAATCTGACAATTATGCATAATAATGATATTACTAAATATAATAATATAGAATGTAAAAAGATATCTTTTATTATATTATAATTTTTTTTTTAATCAGTTACGTGTAATATATTTCGTAACTGGGCAATGCCTTCATAAATGACTAATTCTGATTGGTATATTTAGAATTATTATATACTTTTTGAAGTCCGTTAAATTTTGCATAAAAAGCATGCACCACATGATCATCGGTGTATAAAAACATCATGAAGAAACCCGCATGGCATTTCATAGAAATGTCATGTATAAGTAGGGAGAAAGGCGATCAGCTACGCTACTGGTTACGTTGGTCACAGTACATAAGCGTAAAGTATAACGCTATTATATATATTGTCTTGATGCACCATCCAATTCAATTCATTTATCGTGTTTGAGATAAAATACTGATTGCAAAGAGCCTAAGCACCTACATATATCTGCTATATTTATTTATTGTTATCTATTGTGTATTAATTTACTGCTTTAATACAAATAATAAGTTTTTTCTTGTATTATAAAATTTAACAAGTATAAATTACATGGTGCATGAATCCGACTCGTATGAAGTCATTTTCTTTTTAAATAAAATTTATAATATTGCATCAAGAAGCAAAAAGTGACCTTACATATATTACAAGAGTTCTAACGATCTTTGACCAAAGGTATATGGTACAAGACGCTAGTATGTGAGCCTCCTCATGTGCCATGGTTTGCTAATGAAGTCATTAGCAGACAACTTATAGTGGTAGCACACAGGCTGAGGTCAGGTCACATTCCATCAGGCAAATTTAAACATCTGATGAAGCTTGTGGAGTCACCGAACTGCAGCACGTGTAAGAAAGTAGATGACGTACAACATTTGCTGATGAAGTCTGTCCGATCTCAGTCTGCAAGAGATTCTCTGATGGGAGCTTTTAGCCTGAACAAATTTGATGTAGGCATGTTCTGCGGAATTTTAGCGAGACCTTACTCAGCCGAAGCAAAGGAGTTGTTCAGGCTGATGGCTCCCCATCAGAAATAAATGTTAGTAGTGCATGTTTAGGATACGATGGGGCTGGCATGTGCCGAGGCACAAGTGTCCCTTAAATAAATAGAAAAAAAAAAGAGTTCTAACAAAAAACTTAATGCAAACTGAAAGTATGAAAATGTAAAGGCGTTATGAAGTTTCCCCACTGTGGTACCAAACTACTAAAAGTAAACTGTTCTCGAAAGAATATCGGTTTTTCCGTTCAAAACAAGTAAAGTTGGCGATACAAGCTCCCTACTTATGTATTATAATACATACCAGGTATAGTATACATGTAAACAAAATCTATCCATCTTATCGTCCATAGGGGAAAGACAGCTTAGAATAGAGAAAATCTTTCATAAAAATATATTAGCCTCTTCAAATAGGTTCTTACATCTCTCGTATTTTAATATTTAAGAAATCGTTGCTGTTCATTCGGACTATCTCTAATGTCATAGATATTTTTATAATATAATCCAAATCCCGAAACAAGTACTCGTAGATCGTATAAATATTTTTATTCTATGCGGGAATCAAACATACTACTTTGTATCACAGAATCACATTGCTTAACCACTAAACCAACGTAATCGTCTAACTATGAACTCCATACATGCAAGATATAAAATCTATGTATAGTTTTTGAAAAATAAAAATTAATCCTAGTGAAAATAATTACTTATTGCAACATTAACTACATGCTGTAATTATAACTCACTCTTTATTATACCTGATTCACTATAACCTTAGCTTATTAAATAATTATTGCTTGATTTTAAAATCCCTTCTAACGTTATACAAAAAGTCTACAAATTATAATACATGGGAAAATCTATACGTATATAGGTAAAAACTGAGACATACAAATCTATTTCGAACGGCGACAAATCTAAATATTCAATAAAACTGTTCTTTAACTCATAAACTGTCTTACCGCTTAAATCCTAATGCTTGTAAGGTCAGGCTATAACTGTAAACACAGGAATAAACAAAAAAAAATCGACATATAAACTTGGATGAACCTAATTGTAGTAGTAAATAACGCATTTTATACATAATTCAATAATTATAGTGTAAATTTATTCGCACTTACGAGTATACCCAGTTACTAGATTTGAATAATTTTTGGAGAATTGTAAAAAACCAACAACGGAAACTGGCAACGTTTAATCTAATAACAAAACGTTGTAATGAATTATTCATTAAAGAGTTAAAGGTAAATTATAACGCTTAGCCTGAAATGCTCGGAGTTGCTGATTCAACGTAAAATATATCTTCGGTGTGAATATTTATTTTAAGCGTGGAAAATATTCTCTTAATTTAGTACTATTAGTTGGAAATAAATCTTCATAAGCGAAAATAGAATAAAAAATTGTTAATTAATAAGTAGACAGTATGGGATAATATTACTAGAAATTATACATATCAATAAATATAATAAACAACTTATTTTTATGCGAAAAATATAATTTCTATTTAAAGTCATGATGTCTTAGTTTTAAGAACAGCAGATTTTAAGCAAATATTTCGTAGAATATATCCAATAATCCTTGTTTTTATATTTTTACAACAAAAACGATAGCGAAATTCAGAATGGCAACTACAAACTATTACGTTATAAGAAATCTGCAAAGAGAGGGAGGCGATGGTTTGGCGTGTTGATACGGCCTTAAATTTCGTATCCGATTGGGGTGATGCGAACCTGGTCAGGTTTAACGCGCTGAAGACGCAGGCCTGTCTCTTCTCCGCCAAACGGAGCCCTTTCGTCTTGGCTCCTACTTTCCAGGGTGTTAGCGTACCATTGGCTGATAGCCTCGAGCTTCTAGGCATGGAGCTAACTGCGGACCTTAACTTTGGGCGTTCGATTGAAGCTAAGGCTAAAACAGCTGCTCGGAAACTGGGGGTTCTTTTCAAGGTTAGGCGGCATTTTACGCCGACCCAACTTCTTAACCTGTATCAGGCGCAAGTTCGGTCGTGTGTGGAGTATTGCTGCCATCTTTGGGATGGTTCCGCCAAACACCATCTGGCTGCTTTGGACTCAATTGATCGCCGAGCTCGGCGACTCATTGCCGATGAGGCTCTTACGTCGCGTAAACTACTCAGTTTGGAACACCGGCGTAAAATGGCTTGCCTTTCGGTTTTCTATAGACTATACTCTGGAGAGTGTGCGGCTGAGTTGTATGATTTAGTTCCGCCCTCCCCCTTCTACCATAAATTGACGAGACGCCGTGCTGGTTTGCACCCTTTTGTGGTTGACATTCCTGCTGCTCGCACTAAGCGATTTGCCTCCTCCTTTTTGCTGCGTACCGCGAAGGAGTGGAACTCGCTTCCTGCGTCGGTGTTTCCGGCATCTTATGACATGGGAATCTTCAAACGTCGAGTGAATCGGTATTTGCTGGGTGAGCGCGCTCCATCGTCGGCCTCATCATCACTTTCCAGCAGGTGAGATTGAGGTGAGATGTAATAAAAAAAAAAAAGAAATCTTTACTAAACCTTATAATACGACTGGGAGTTCACTTTGGAACATAATACATATCGAGGGCTGGAAGGTTATTTGGTTTAAGCGACATTTTTTGGTGAAATAGTAATATCTATATATTTGTAATCGGTAAAAAACGCTGATTCTGAAAATATATATACTACATATCACCAAAAAATGTCGCTTAAACCAAATAGCATTCATCCCTCAATATAAAGACAATGATGTAACAGTTCACTTCATACGCATAAAGATATAATTATAGTAAAATTTATTGTCAACTCAAAATAATATGTACTTTGCAGCAAACAGGGTGCCTAGACAATCAAAAAAAGCGTTGACCGTCCGTCTGTAATAAACATAAAGCATACAGATACAAAGGACTGACTTTCCTACATTTACATTTCAACAACCGAGATTCACAACAAAAATTACCATAGTTACATGTTTTACTTTACAAAAAAAGGTTGTCTTTTCTGCCCCTACAATTATTTGAAGAGTACACACAAATATACATATATGTTTAAATTACATAGACCCTTTCTGTATAACATAAGAGCTGACTTTTATTTTGTCGTACCCTCTATTGGTAAAGTTGTTACTCAATTAACTGTCTTTGGTTACAACATTAATTACAACTGCAATTTCATTGTCACAAGTTATCGAGGAATATTTATTGTGTCCTAATTTATTAATTATGATCTATTTAAAGTTTTATGTGAAACGTGGCGTTCTTTCCACCTACTCCAATAAGAAATCAGCTTGATACAGATCAATTCAAAATTACAAATTAAACTGTTTTGTTTAATTATTAATAGCTCCGATACTTTCGATGGAGCACAAAGAATATTTTATTTCTGAAAAAGACACTCAAGTTTTCACAGGACATTATATCCATGTAACAAACTTTTGTTATCCATTCGTATTAGCTGTAAATCATATCTTCAGAATTTTGGCACTATTTTTTGTTGACATAAATCTTAGTCGAGAGAATGGAGAATATGCCGGATATATGTTGCAGAAGGATTTCGTGTGCCGTGAATTATGTGCGGCCTGTATTTGTGCTCGATTGATGGCAAATTGGAATTATGCTTCTGATTTAGATTATGTTGTTTCTTAGAAATCCTTTGATAGCAGTTTAATGGTCATAAGTATTTATATATTAATACGTGAAGCAAAAATTTCTAAATTCATTTTACAAAAATTGCGCAGACGGAGGAGTATGAAATTTGACACACTTATTGTTTACTAGCTGATCCGGCAAACGTTGTTTTCCTATATAAGTTATTGTAATATCTTCTAAGATGTTCATTGAAATTAAGTGATGTCAAAGACAATTTTGTTCACAATTAAATACTCTTAATCAACAACACATTTATTTGGATAAAGATTAATATTATTACGTTGATACAACTCTTAACAAATAATGCATTAATTTCGACCAAATTTAATTACCATAAAAACGGTTCTAGAGAGTTAATCTTAAAAAATAGACATATACTGTACAGAGGAATAATTCCTTCATACATATACATATATATTTTTGGTATCTGGAACCGTTTTCGCAGCGCACGCAATGGAAGCCCTCAAGGATGAATAATTTTCCCCGTTTTTTTCACATTTTCCATTATTTCTACGCTCCTAATATTTGCATCGTGATATTATATAGCCTAAAGCCTTCCTCGATAAATGGTCTATTCAACACAAAAATATTTTTTCAATTCGAACTAGTAGTTCCTGAGATTAGCGCGTTCAAACAAACAAACAAACTCTTCAGCTTTATAATATTAGTATAGATATAGAAAAGGTGTACCGAATCCTATTTTTTTTAAATAGTCCATTAAAAATACATCAAATCAATAAAATCACTTTATGATCAAAGTCCATGGTCAAATTGAAAATAGATTAATATCGTTTGTCTTTAATATTATTTGTCTATAGTCTTACTGAATGTCAAACATAAGCATAATTATTATATAATACATATTTCTGCTATATATTATTTGTTTGACAAAAAAAATAGCAAATTAACAATTTAGCCTTGGCGAAATCTGTGATCATAGAAGTATAGTATTTGACAATAGAATCTTAGTGATGTTCGAACTCATAATTTAAATTAGTTATGGTCGAACTTCCACCAATGGGCGATCACTAGCATTTATTAAGACCCATGTGTGCATAACTTTTGGAAGAAATGAGTTTTTTTTTTTTAATTAGGTAATATTTTGTAACTACGCCCGTAGTTCTGATTCTATATAATATTATAGCGTATTATTTTATTTTCCAGTTAATTCATTATAACATGAGTTTCACATTCCAATACATATTTTCTGTCTAAAATCCATCAATATGCCTAGACATAATTAGTATAAGCAACATAAAAAAAACTTGACTATTATGCGAACTCATTAAATATTCTTGCTCTTGGGAGGTCATAGCTAACGTAAAATAAAATACATTTAAAAGGCAGTATTCATATAAAATATGTTTTGAATTTATTTTGTATTTAATTATGATGATATATCTTTATAGATATAGTAATATTGTTTGCTAGACGCATTCAAACAAAAAATAAATAAAAAACATAATTCTTTTAATAAAAATAGAGTAATAAATTAACCGACCCGTCTGCGATATTTCCGCCAAAAATAAAGTAATAATTTTTATACCAGTTTTATGAAAGAAAGGGAAATAACATCCCTTGAGGTTCAAGTCACAGGGCACGGAGAATATATCACCCGAGGGACAACACATCTCATGGCTCTGCACGATAAGTAGCTCATACAGATATACTGGTCTATACGGACTGAAAAATTGTACTCCGACCCAGGTATAAATCAACGGGTGCAATTTTTGATAAGCTCAGTGTATTATGGGATTGAAAAAGTATTTTATTGCAAGAATTTTTAACTCAGCCGATACTTTAGTAATGACATATGTAAGTATTTTCTGTAACATAACTTGTAATTTAAAATGTTTGTTTTTGTTAAGGATCATAACTTTACGTTGTATTATGGTTTTTAGATTTTTTACGACTGTTTTCGCTTAATTGAACTATCAACTATTCAAATATGTTCAAGTAAAGCCAATTAAAACTATTAAATATCGAAAACTATTGGATTCACCTCTAAATTGATATCGCACAAATTGTTGTGTTTTAGTTCCTTTAATTTGTACTGCCAAAACTACAACGAATTACAAATAGTTCTCTGATAACCCAAAAATAAATAAAAAAATCTGTAAACAATCGAAAATAAGGTATTATTACAATATTTACTTTTTGAACACTAATAATCCCACTATTACAGTGGTATTATTATTATACAAACATCATATCGTCGGGTAAAAGGCAATTTGGATTAAGCGACATTTTTTGGTGATATAGTTAATATATATTTTTGGAATCAGTAAAAACGCTGATTCTAAAAATATATATATTACTATATAACCAAAAAATGTCGCTTAAACCAAATAGCCTTTCACCCGACGATATGTTATTGTGTATTTAATTTTAAACGTGATAACGGTAAAACAAAACAGAACAAGAACGTTCTGGTAAGTACTTTACTACTGGTAAAAGCTGTATTTATTGTGCAATGATATATAGAATTTATTTAAGCTTTGTTAAGATTAGATATTTATTTAATCTATCTCAACTATTATAAAATTGTATTTTGGTACAAAATGGCAAAAATATTATGTATTTCAAGTCTGATATACAATCATGGAGAAAATTTTCAAATGCACTATGCTGCAATTTTTAAATTATACTTATCATATTCCTCAACTTGTTAAGATTTAATTGTACAATTATTATTATAAATTAATTATAAATAATTATTACAATCTTTTCTTATTGTTTTATGTCCCTTATCTTGATTTTTGTTTTGTAATTTTATGTGGAAAGTTTGCTGGCTTATATACATTTTTTTTGTATTTTTTATTGTTTATATATTGCTGTATGTTTCCCTGAAAATATAAAAAATAAATAAAATAAAAATTAGTAAGTACAACGCACCTATAATAGTTATTGTAGTAGAACTATTAGTACTAGCTACTAATAATAATTACCATTTTTATTAATAACATTTTGCCACGTACATAATAGTAGTATTACACTAAATAATATATACAAAAAGAAAAGTAGACAAGAGTGAATAGACCTTTGTTAAGCGGACGCGTTCCATCGTCGAACTCGTCTTCACCTTTTTTATTTTTGTAACCCAGGTGAAAATCCTGCATAGGACCATCAGCAGCGACCACGGTGTGTCAGACTTCTACTGACTAAAAACCTCCGGGGTGTCCTTCTAATTGATGGGAAACCAAATTCGTCCAGACACCCGGCGAGCGGCTCGTGTTCTCCTTCTGCCGTGTGTGTTTAAAATCAAGCGGCCGCTTGTATATTATAAAAAAAAACTGAACTCAGATGAATGAAAACTATTATTATCTAATCTTATATGCATTGCTTTCCTTGTTTATAATAAAACCAAAGCTTACTATATCACACGTTATAATCTTTGTAGGATCTTGCGTAATACATTATTAGTTCCCCTAACACCAGCGACTCGCTTAATCACTGTAACTGCGGCTAATGTGGTAACATTAGTTAGAACGAAGAAACCCCAAATACAAGTCGGACGTGTTGTAATACAAAATATTACACTATTAGTTTTCTCATGGGCACTGGTGGAATAAACTGAGTATGTGACATGTGCTTATAAAATCACATGTACACAAGACTGCGAATGTAACCACGACTATCGTAGCTTTTATTGTAGTAATTATAATTATGCTTCCTAATTAAATATTATTATTTATTTAATTTAAATCATAATAAGTATTTATATAAATATATGTATTAGTTGTTGAAATGAATGAGAAAATTACTTGCAAAACCATGAAAAATATAAAGACAAGCAAATATTTTGTAAAACACGAAACTTTTGCTGCGGACGCACGTAATTGTATTTTACCTTTATCGTAGTTTGTATTTCTAAAGTATCTGATAATTTCTCATACAAAAGTATATTAGTTATTGATTTTCGGAAATCGAAACTTGAAGTTTCGATTCTAGTTTCGATTTCGTCTGGAAGCCTGCGGAAAACAAGCAACCTGGGAATGATCTAAAATACTAAAACTCTATAGCGATGCGATTAGACCTTTACTGCGTTAGATTGTAGGCGAATACCTATTATCCTTGCACTGAGTAACATTTTTTCGAGCATTTGCCCTCATTTTGCCGATCATTATAAAAGTTTTGGATACTTTATGAACGTTCCGCGGTAAGGAAATTACTAATATAAAATTAAATTAAATTATGTGAGCAAAAATTTGATATCTTTATTTGTTTATTTATCAAAAGGAGTTTTACAGCAAATACGCGATAACCATCATTTCGTAATACAAGGCAACAAACACAATATCAAACTACGAACATACTATACATTAAAACTGAAAATGAACTTACAAAACAATATTATTAAAGGGCACAAAGATAAATCACCATATCCGAACCGGAACAACTGAACGTCCGAATCAAATATTTCAATAATAATCATCTGATAGCTTTGTTGATGAACAGTGCTTTGTTGAGCAAGGCCTGTGACGTTAAAGATCCGGGTTTCGAATCTCGAACTTTTCTCTGATAAATACGATTTATTTATAGCGTCTTGGATTTGTTTGTGCATAGTATAAAGTTGCCATTATTTCTTTTTGTTCGTTTATATTTCCAAACTATGTAACGGACCATAGTACAGTTTTCACTATCATTTAGTAAATGTATTCAAAATTGTTCACACAATAGTATAACATATTTTTATGGTGGCAGGGCGATTGCCTGGGTCATGACCACAGTACACAAGTATAAAGACCGTTATGGTGACTCGCTTTGGCCTGTCGTGTTTCGGTATCAGCTTGTGTGTTATGTGGATATCCAGTTTTTCATATACCTAGTGACCTTCAGTCGTGGTATTAGTGGGCGACAAACGACGGATACTATCAACGAATTTTCATCCTTTGATGGTCGGTTTCGTTTTCGGACTATACTGTACTTACCATCTGGTGCAGTGTAGTCACATTGACGAGTCAGCGTAAAAAAAAATTGGTCTACTAATTGTGGACCTATAACTTTCTCTAGTACAAGTGTCAATTACAACACATTTGATGATAACTACCTACCGATAGTTGGCGCGATAATAATAACCTATACCTATTGGTGTAGGTTATTTTGGTGGTCTCTTCACGCTTCGTCAAATCGATGAATATAAAGATATTATTATGAAAATGATAGAGATTTGATCTGTATAATAGCTATTCCAATCTCACACGCGTGCTTCGAGTGGACATTAATTAAGTCGCACGGTGTTGCCACGTGAAATATGAGCCTGCAACGATATGCCGCCGTTGCATTGTGATGCCTTTGAATTATTTATGAGATCGAAAACATATACCAAACTGATTTAGGCATATCGTTTCGATATTTTGCTTAAAATTGTTATTTACTTCGAATAGCTTGACGGTGGGACGTTTATTGGAATTTATAAGGTTTCATAATATTTTTGCCGGTTACGCGAGAGCTTGTCGCATGTATTATGTTGACTGTGATAACTCCGTCACTTAACGCAAATAGAATATATTACACGCAATCTCAGCGAAGTGATGTTTGTTGCAAAATGTTTAATAATAAATCATGGGTTTATCCCTTAAATACATAAGACGTACCTTTTTTTAAATATCATTTAGATACTTACAAAAACTCACAAAGCTATTGTTAAGGTTTAAATTTACGACTTTTAATATAGCGTATCACACAATTTTTACAGTTAAAAGTTGGGTCAAACTCTAGATACATTTTATATATTCATTGTACCTTAATCAGGTTAAATCTACTGTCGTTGTTATTTTTTTTCATAATTTACACAAAAAATATACAATCATTAATTAAGCAATGCGAAGCCATACGCCATACACTATCAATAGCCGTTGAATTAGGAAAATATTAAACAAAACAATTTTATAAGCGAAGACGGTAGCATATATTAATAGCATTGATAATTAATTAATTAACATTCAGGACGAGACAATTGCAATAAATATTCTTTACTTTCGGATAAGGTTATGATTTCGTTATCGTATAGTATTACTAAAAAGTTGTAAGAACACTTATATTTTATTCAATCATATTGTTTGTGTTATAATAATCTTCAAAATATCTAATTATCATCTAATGATAACAGTAAGTAGTGTAAAGATAATATGTTCACAAATTTTTCAAGTGGATGAAGGTAAGTTTAAACGAGAAGAGAGATCAATTTCTAACAAGGGAAGACTCTTAGTTAATCCTTCGCAACTGTATACCGGTAATCTACACTCGAGGCACAACTTACCCGCAGAATTGCTAAGCCGATGTCTTCCGCACGAACACTAATCCTCATAAAATGTACACTTAAAGTTTTAATTAATCTCTATTTAGTTACAAAATAGATGAGTTCTGGTAGTCGTGTTGCAAAGGTTCTACTTTTATATACAATGTTTTTGCAGGGTCTTCTAGTATTTAGATCTGAATATGCCAAACTTTGATACTAATTTTACACGACTGTGAAGTAAAATATTGCGAAAAACCCACATTAAATGTACAAGGAAATCATATTACTGATTAGTAGGCAAAAAACACAAAGGAAAAAGTATGGTGGATAAGACATACCTATGTTTTATTATCACGAAACTTAATCACTGAGACCGCATACACTATCACGTATATTTTATTAATTTACTATCGACAGTAATTGTTACTATTTTAGTTTGATAGTGAATTACAGTTTTTACCAATGTCATTAGTTTAACACAAAAAAATCACACGAAATTGCGTTTTTTTTACACTGGCTCGACAAAGTGAATATAGTGCACCTAATGGTAAATACAGTGTAGTCCAAAAATGAAAGCGACCATCAAAGGATGAAAATCTGTTGATAGTCTCCGTCGTCATGTCGGCCCACACATACTACGACTGAAAGTCTAGGTATATGAGTAAGAGGATATACACAAGCTTATCCCGAAACGCGACAGGCCAAAGCAAGCCACTATTATGGTCTTTACACCTATAAACTGTGGTCACAACTCACACCCCAGTTCGGGCAATCGCCTTATCGTCATAAAAACAAAATACATAAAAACAACAAAACGTATGCAAAAATATATTTTTATTCTTTTGGTAACAATTCTATTACTTTAAGTTTAAGTTTTAAATTGATTGCATGCCTGTTGAATTCATCGACATTTGCAATTACAAAAAAATACTTCATGACAAAATATAACCTATGTATTTCAAAATTACCGGATTTAATCTTGTTCGGTAAGGTTGTAAAAAGTTTATAAGTTGTAACGATTTCATCTAAAAGATGATTTTAGGTCGGTGCCCTGCCCTCGTTACTGGCTTTAAAACTTGACAAAGTTAGCGGGTGACGAATTACCCCAGCTATAAGCATTAAGTGAATTTGTGATCATTTTTAAGCCACATCTTTCGCGACATATTTTTTTGACGTCATTAACTATCCATTGAAGTAAACGTATTATTTTATCTTAGTATTTATGTTGATGACATAAATAATGTTCAAAAATACAGCTTGTATATTCTTTTGATATATTATTTTTAAACGAAACTTAATAGCTTGCAATTTCGATTGTGTACCCAAACCTTCAGTATTATTTAGATGTCTGTTCTGTGAATTGACTCAGGCAAAAAAGATGCAAATACAAACAATAACTTGCTCTGCACGCGTCTTCAAGGCATAAATAAGTGGCGTCTACATAGGTACTTCATAATTTGTAATTATAATTGAATGAATATTACAGCTATAATCTAAGATTACAGCAAGCTGCAGTTAAATTAGGCTCTGTGACATATACCAGCTGTAGTCAAATTTGTGCCTGCTAACGTCATTTTGACGTGCGTGAAGCCAAATCTCACTTTTTTTCAACAATTACCATTTAAATGCCTCGAAATTTCCATCACTATGACTAACAAATTGTGAATAGGTATGATGTAATACTTATTTTACTTTAATCAAAACAAATTACAAATATCAACCAATAAAAATCCTTTTTTTTGTTTGATAATTAAGATATAGTTTTCTTTAACTTAATAATAGTCGTAAATATCATTAGTTTGTCGATGTGAAAGAACTATATTTGCAAATAACTCGTCCATATAATTTTACCTGCGTTGATAAATACTACCTAGACCTACATCAATCAATGTAGACAATCATAGGCATTCAAGTCCTCGAAACTTTTGTTAATATAAAAAGGTTTTACGTTTCACCGTTAAAAGCCTCTATTCGACGTAAAGTCCTACAATCAACCTACCTATAAGAAACAGCCATAAGATGTTACGTCATACTTTTTATTATAAAAGGAAACAATAAAATATTACTTACCGTAGCAACTAAGATCTTGGCATAAAAAGCGAATCACTGCCCCACTTAACTTTAGAGAAGCTATATAACATTTCTCTGTGGTCAAGTGAAACTTCTGCTTACAAAAACAATAAATTTTCATTTTCACGAAAGGACAAGTGGAAAGGAAAGACAAATAGAGCACCATTTACGTCATGAAAGCATGAACTAAGTTACTCGCAATATTACATCTCTTCTTCGTGGAAACTTATATAACGGACATATTGCTAAAGATTAATTAATTTAACAATTTATTAAAATACTTTTGTCAAATCTTACTACTAGACTCACTACTAACTATTGAGACGAAAAAAAAAAGAACTCATCACATGGGAGCGACCATAACAACATGAAAAATATAGGATATAATTAAAGTATAATATTTTTATAATATCATATATTATTTTTATTAATATTTTATAAGTATAATATTTTGTAAATATTAGTTACTAAGGCATATCGTAAAAAATAATAATTTCACACATTCTTGCTTACAGTTTTATACTACTCAATACTTTTATATATCATTTATTATTCACTTTATTGTGAATCTTCCAACTACAGCGAAAAAATCTTAATTCTTATTTTCCACTCTTCTCTGTTTTTAACTTTTGGGGCCAATTCTTTAGATATATATTCAGCTTGGCCCGCCGTCGTCATCTGAGCTGAACACGATGACATTTTCTGTAAAGTCAGACTCACTAGGTGAATACTTTGGCCCACAACTCATCCTATATACCTACCCATATTTATAATAATTATTTATAACAGACACGTCTATAAAATACTCAGTTTACCTTTTATCAAACTCTCTTGGAGACACTTGTTATGATTTTTATTTCACTTTGTTTACAAGACAACGATAATACCAATCATGAGTCAAAAGTACAATATTCGTGATAACATTACTAACCTCTTCAACGGCATTCCTTACATATAACGGTGAAATGTAGGCAATTGCTTCAGTAGTTGTTGAGTAAGCCAGCTGTTTGCGGTAAGTGTTCACGTAGTCTACATTAATTCTTAGCTGTATAATTATATGTGAATTAATATATCTACTTTTAAAGTTGTATATTAGTGGAGCAATAAATAATATTTGCTCACGCTATATCCCTAACGGCTGGAGCAGCAATTCATTAATAGCTGTATGCACTTTGCTTATATGTCTTGCCCAATGTAACCACTAGCGCAACTGATCACCGTTCTCTGTCCAACAAATACTTATTTTATTCTTATATTAAAGGCTTTCAAATCGTAGAAAAATAAGTATGGTGGTAGGGTGATTGCCCGAACTGGCTAATGACCACAGTACAAAAGTGTAACGACCGTCATAGTATAAAAAAAACATATATGTATATTTCTTTTTAAATTCAATATAGTGTCATGTATGGTACTATTTAATAAATAAATGTTATTGCACTAAAGCCCCACTATTATATTATATTTAATTTAAAAAATGTTGTACTTGTCCAGTTATTTGTGTACATTTAATGTATAACATGGTTTTCACATTTATCTGTTCACCATGGTACAGCAAGCCTATTTTAATAAAACGTAGGACACGTCTCGTTATCTTTACACATTAATGAACCATCTTCCTCTTGTTTAAAATTAATTAATCCTGTCATGCACTCTTAGCTATTTCGAGTATTGTATACGGTTCTATCTTCGGATCAGTTTAATCTAGGCTGCTGTGCTTATATATATTTTATCAGTTGTCTTCTTATTTATTGTACTTTTATACCAAAAGGTGACACACTAGCTTTTTTTATAACCCGGGAGAAATCCCTTACGGACCTCAGGGGACGGTGAGGGCTGCCCCCCGGTGTGTCGGACTTGCACCGACTAAAACCCCCGGGGTTTTCCTTCTTCCCGTCCAACCGGGGCCGGAGGTACAGTGTTATCCTCTTCTCCGACCCTCAGGGACGTCTGGCCTTTTGTTAGGTGACACACAAGCTCACTTAACGCTTTCAATATGATTTTTTTATTTTAATATTTCATGTAATATTTGTAACACAAAATATTTATTACTAATTTAGTTTGATGGGAAAAACAAAAAAAGGAAACAACAAAAAAAACAGACAGTTTTGGACTTGTTTACGAGGCTATGACCGTACAGTACTAAAATCCCAGATCTCAATGCATTTGTAAGCATTTAAATTATTTTAGTAATTATTAGAAATTCTCAACGACAATATGTCCCTACTGTATTGACAGGGTTAATATGAATGGTATGTAATTTACTTCAAAGCTGAAAAATTTGCCTATTTTAAGACATTAATTTTGTTTTTTTTTTTTTTTAGATGAAGTACCTTCTCATCTTTTGTTTGTTTGCCCTCACGGAAGGCGGTGGACAGCAGAATTGCAATGTCGTCGTAGTGCGTAATAATAACTACGAAAAACAAGTTCTTAAAAATGATGTGCATAATGCTTATCAGCTAGCAATCGACTACCAAACCAACACATTATTCTTCAGCTTCTCTTCTGAAGTTAACAGCAAAACCGTTTTAAAAACGGCTTACATAGATTTAAATACAAACGATTATGGAGTAGTCTCTGGGATTAAAAACGGCATAGCCAACGCAGTCGACAGCATCACCCATACGGTATACTTTGGGGGCAAGAAAGGAATATACACCTACGATTATGCTACCAAAAAAGCCACTAACCTCGGCATCACAGACTCGAGTGTTTGGCAAATGTTTTTCTGCCATGTACACGGGCTTTATTTCACGACCTACAAACCAGATGAAAAGTCATTCGTGTACAAAGACGGACAAGTGAAGGCAGTGACGGAACTATCAGAAACCAGAACAAGACTGATAGCAGTTGGTGAGCATCACGACATCTACTTTGCCAATTCGTCTGGACTATTCCTATATGAAAGACCTAAAAATGCTTTTATTAATTTGGGAGATTATAATATAAATGGATTCGCAAGTGACCCGAGCGGTAAACTATACTTTTCAACACCCAATGGCATATACTTTGTGAACGAAAGCCAAAGGAAAATTGAATCCCTGGTGACAGTATCTGATGACTCCATCTATGGCGTCGCTGTGGGTAGTGACAACAATCTCATTTATGCATTGGAAGATAGCATTGTAAAGCTTGTTCCTACGACGAAGACTTGTTAAAGTTATATAAAATTAAAGAAAATAAACTTTTAAGAAAACCAAAGTAATAAGCGTAAAGAGGATACAGCCACTAATGCATCTTTACTCATCCTATAAGGGATATAGCGCGATGATATATTGTTTTATTATTAATATAAAATAAAAGTTGTAATTTATGTTGTTACAATTGCTTTTTTTCTATTTTAGATTTATAAGACATTCGAAAATATTTTATATTTCCACATTAAATATAGCTTTATGTTTTGAAAAAAGGAAAACTTCAATCCATTAAATTCAATAAAATACAGTTATTCGGTATAAACTCATTATTGGGTTAATAATAGGAAGCTCGGATTGTATTCAATAATAATTACATACAGTTTTATAACTGTTGCCTATACATTATTGTTGAATGAAAATAATATTTTGACAATTTTTACGAAGGGTTTTTTTATAAACTGACTTAAAACTATGATGTAGGGATATTTTTTATATTTTACAATTCAATTATTATACTGAAGTTAAAGTACATTTCATCATTACTTTAATATAATGCTCCTACACATGTAGCTACACTATTATACCATATCCTTTGAATGAAAAGTTAGCGTGGACCAAGTTTTATGACGTTTTGCGAAGCAGCCGCGGCTTTTATAGGGTTGTCAATGACTGATTATATATTATTTTATAATAGGAGCATTTATAATTTGAACATTACTTTGTTATATTTCGCTCAAGAGTACTAGACAGTATTATTATTATAGTTATGCAGTATTTATAATAATCTCATTATTATTTATTCTCCAGCTCTTAATTGTATACTAATAATTGTAGAGTTATAAATTAAAGTATTTTATCAATTGTTTTCTTTTTCATGTATTTGTAATCATTTTTCTCTTTCTCACACGCCATAGATAAGTGTTTTGGTTATGTATACAAAACTATGCTAGAAAGAGAAACATAATCGTAAATACACGAGAAATAAATGGTAAGCAGATAGTTTACAAAGCACGACATATTTGCTGCGGACGCTCTCTTATATATATACTTAACGAAGATTAGCGATGTTTGACAATATTAGTTTCCTTTTTGGACGGGCATTCCGTGCCAATACTTGTTACAGCATGATTTTGGTAGTTCGTTTTCCATATATATATTTTTCAAAAAGGCTGACTCAATATATACGCACTAGCGAAACCGGTTTTCTTCGCACGGGAGCGATTAGTTACTATTTTCAAACTTAATACAAATGTATCACGTAAACCATACATAATAATTTGCAAAACGTTGCTGAAACGCTAGATCTGTTGCGTAATTTAGTAGATACTAAGAGATAAAAATATCTGATTTAATTTATACTATGTTAAGACGATAACCCTATTCGCGGGATACCAAGACGAAAGATGGAGAAGGGAAGTTACCAGCCAGCCGTCGAGATTACCCCGTCTAATTCCCACGCTGTTGTACTTTATTCTTTGAAGCTATAAATTTGTTAGTTTACCGTGAAATTTGTATCGATTTCTATTAACAACTTCAGAAATTAGATACACGCGTGTTCTAATTTATTATACTGTTGATCAAGTATTACTAAAATATGACAATAATTGAAGAAATGTGCGTATATTTAATGCTATCAATTAAATCAAAGTAATAAATATAATACGCACCTATACAAAATATCATAATATAACCTTGTGGAACTTTTATAGTAACAAAAATCCACATAAATACTTGTCCCACGTTTGACTAAACTCATGACTTTTTTTTTCGACGGGACGGTTTATAGTTGGTCGGTATAGCGGCCGATACGGGCTTTAGAGTGCGAGCACTTGAGGTGCTCAGACAGCGATTTATGGGTTGGGTGGCAACGCAAGGGCACTCCTGAGGGCATGGAACTTGACTTGGGCGGCCAGCCAGTAAAAATGAAACTAACGGTTATCTACTGGCATTTCGGAAGCGACTATCTTGAGAAGAAACGCCGAAAGAAACTCAAGGCTGCGTCGGAGAGGCACCCATACCAATCTATGCACAGAAACTACTCTCTCAGTCACTGTGTGAAGCGAGTCATCAGTCGGCATAATTCAGGGAAAACACAACTATGAAGTAATATCACTGACTAATGTTAACTAAAGAATTATGATATCACTACAAGGAAACATTAAATTATTATACATTAAAAGGTAAAGAACTAATTCTAACTTAATGATTCTAAGAATCTAAGTCATGCATAAAACGTTGCATTATATTCCAATTGGATTCCTTCGTAAAAGTAACGTAAACATTGTAAATAAAGCGCCTTTCATGGCGTCCTATGTGATCCGACAGGGAATACTATGAAATTGTTGGTGGATATGGTAGCACTGACTCATCAGCGACTCTCTCAGAACTGAGGTGTAGTTCACCGTATTGGGTACAATAGGGCTGATATGCCAAAATGGCAAAAGCCCTTAAAACAATAAATAAAAAAAAAAAAAAAAAAAATGTAAATAAATTATTTTAAAGTATTTGTTGACGATTGATGATTGAATTGAAGATGACGATTTTATAAAGAGTGACAATAATTTATTATAAAATGGATGTAAAGGATAGGTGATTGCTCGAACTGGCCACAATACACAAGTGCAAAGACCGTCATAGTGAATCGCTTCGGTCTGACATGTTTCGAGAATAGTTTTGTGTATACTCAGTTCTCCATATACATTCCGTCATGGTAAATGAAGGCCAATATGGCGATGGCGTCTGTGAATAGATTTTCACTGAACTTTCCATCACGTGCAATGTAGTCACTTTCTCGAGCCAGTAAAAAAACTATTTTTTTAATTCAAGAATAAGTAAGGATTATGACCGGTGGTCGTGGGTGTGGTGGCAGAAAGTCACGGATTTTAGCGTTTTACTGTTTATTTGCACTTTAAGGCACACCGAACTGCAACGCACACGCACGTACTCTAGCCTTGGGTCTCGGTAGTCGACTAACTTAACATGCATCCCGTGCGCGCGCGCATTCTCTTACCCCGTGCGTCTCGTAACAACCCTAACGACCTTTAGGGCGTTTTAACACAAAAACGTATCGGGCGGCGTCTACATGCTATAGGATGTATTTTACGAGTGAAAAGTGTATGAAATAAAATAATGTCATCACGCTATATATTTCAGAATGGGAAGAAATAGATTGTCATTGTAACTACGTCTTGCCCGATATAACCAGTAGCGAAGCTAATTTTATTACATACAGGCTAGTCTTCATGCGGATTTTCTTCACTGGTGAGCGTGCGGTAAAAATAAAGTCGTACAAAACCTAAGATAACCCAAAAGATGTTAATAATAATATATCGTAAAGTTTCACTTTGCGTTTAAATGTCGTGCCCATTGTGACCAGTAGTGCAGTTGATCGCTGTTCTTAAAGTAATTACACATAACATTTCTATTAACCGCCATGTGGGTTTCCTTATGATGATACTCTTCACCGGTGTGCATGTGGTGTTTAAATCCGTATGTAATTTGGCAATACCCGAACTTAAGACTTAACATTATCAGCTAAGACACCAAAGCTACCTTGCTCCCACACCCACTAAAATATAAATCTAATCAGAAAAAATAAAATAGATATAAATAAATATATGAGAAGATGTATGACTGACACCAAAAAAAAAGGAGCAAAGGAGCATTTCATGTCAAACGGATACCAAAAACAGAGTGAGGTTCTGTTCACATTTGACATGTTTAGTTCTCTAGTTATGAATCTTGACAGAAATTATGTAATCAAATTCTCAATTTTTTGTAATCGATTTATTTAATTTAAAATCTCATACAAAATCTCAACATATTGATTTAGACAGCAAATTAGCTATTATTTTTTAACTTGAAAGTATAAAAGATAGAACAAAAATCAGATTTTTTTCAGTATTTGGCATCAGAATGCAAAATATTATTTACTAAAACAACAAATAATAATTGAAATATTAGAATGAATATAGGTATAATTTACTTTTTATTTTTGAAAATTCAAAAAGATCTCAAAATTATCTATAAAATAAATTGAAATGTAACAGCTTTGCCTATTATAAAGAATTATTGCTAAAGCCTCTCTGAATATATTATATTATTATTTTATTTTATATTTCTCAAACAACATACAAGTCGACATTATTCAATTCAAGGACGTTGCTTAATGCGAACCGCTGACATTTTAGAAAAGGGTCACTAATTTATTTAAACTGTGTTCGTATACAACTGCTCCTTAATTATAGTTTAACTTATTTGCAGCACAGCTGCTTGGCGTAGTTTCAACCTACTTAGCGCTCATCCACTCAAGAGTAATTAGTTTACCATACAAACAATAGCACGCTTCCTACAATAGACGTTGAAGAAAATCCATCACCAAAGCGAGGGCAATTAAGGAAAATGTTCTATACTTACTTGCTATTACCGACTATATATCACCTTGCTATGTAAATTTTACAAAACATTTTTTTTTTTGTTTTTAATACGGATCCGAAACTTTCGCATAATAATTTAGAAAATGTAATCAAAACTTACATTTTTTGAAATACTGTTTAAAGTGTTTTTTAAATAGAACAGTATGGGGAAATCCTAAATTACAAGAGATACGATAATACGAACTTCGGTAGCCTTAACTCTTTTTTTTTTAAATAAATGTGGCCGTATCTGATTTTTGTGAAGCGTGAACTTTTGACAAATAGTTTTAAAGATAATCTAAACATCTTTTTCTTTTTTCAGAAATATTTCTTTACTTAGCATATGCTAAGTTTCATTCTCAATATACACAAAAACTCTGTATATTTATTTAAAAAGAATATATTTTATCTTCCATTGTATAAATGTACAACTTATGTAAAGATTAATAATAGAGCTTTAGTGACGAGCACGTAATATAAAAAAATATTCTTACGGAATTAGTATTTTCATAAAATATATGAATTTTACACACTCTGTTTCAAAAATGTATTTATTTTATAATACAAATATAGTATAAAATCCAGCCTGTTCAAATTTGAGACAAATTCAAAAGAAATAATATTTCTCGAAAAGTATACCAAAGGAACTTATTTTCGTAGTTATGGGAGAATGGTATTAGGGACGAACCACCCTGACACCGATCAGCTTAGCCCACGCCTGCCTGCGTGCGATAGCGAAAAAACTTGGAATTCAAAAACAAAAACCTCTATTCAGTATTCTCTACAGAAAGATTGATAAATGAACCGTGGCATTTTCTAGCAGATCTTTTATTGCGGGTAAAAGGTAGTTCGATACATCGCTTCTAAGTAGTGAGAGCAAATTTACACTGCATGTGTTTTCTTCGCAATTCTGTAACACAAATGATAAACACACGCATCAAAAAAGTATATGACTCAACTCGTAAATCAAAATTATTTCTTATAAAATTATCCGAATTAATCTACTGGCCACTTATAAATTTAAATAAGTACGTGATAAAAATAATGTTCTAAATTTAAATTTTGTAATCATGTTTCACTTTTTTGTGTAAATTGACAGTAAAACGTTGCTACGAGTATGCAGACAGTTGTAAAGTTTTCTTTTCTTCAAAATAATTTGCGTAGATTTTCGAAAAAAAAAAAAAGAATTTTAAGATGAAGATTTGCTTTTTATTATAATGTCAGGGGACCTTATGACTCGAGAAAAAATGTTACATACTGTGGGTATGCTGTAAGTTGGATGCTCACGGCATAAAGTTGCTCCAGCCATTAATTCTAACCAATCAGTTCTCCAACGGCTGTAGAGACGTTACCGGGTCACTGAAGGCATGTCTATACACCATTTTTAAAGATACCGTGGAGTAACTAAGTGACAAGACCGTCTTTTACAAAACATAGTCAAACGAGAGCCCAAGACTACGACTCAGCAACTAGTAGACAGGCTGGAGTCTGAGCGCCAGGTGATTGTGAGCACCTAAACTTCGAGGAGAAAGTTGCTCCAGATCAATCGCAGGTCACGTAGGCCGCTGCGGGTCCAAGATCTACGGTGTATCAATCGAACACGAAGGTTTCAGTAGCCAGGGATTCACCAACCATGGTCTGATGATCAGTAAGCATGTTCTGTTTTTAAAAACAGGCCTACTAAGAATTTTTTAACTTTTGTATTCGATATTAAAAGTGTTCCTTAGTATTAGACTTTGTTGATCTGTTTATATCACTGACGGAAAAAATCTGTTACCTTGTTTTAACATATACTTTTATTTAAGTGACTGTGTTACATACTAAGAAAACATTAAGTAAATGTGAACAGGTGCGAAATATTTTAGAAAACTGTATTTGTAATTACAAAAATGAATGTATAAATAATATTAATATTTCTATGGCCTACAGGTAATAATTGACCATGTAGATTTTGTTTTTGTAAACGCATCGACGACACGGGATTAACCATATTGTGGGACACCATTAAAAAAGCAAATAAACAAAATTTTATAATAGAAAAATTATACATTAGAATTTATAGTCTAGAGTTATAATAATTATTATTACTTTTTGTCAGAAACACACAGCCATAAATACAAATACAAAAAAAAATTAGCAAAGGGGCAAGCTCATCTTATAGTGTGAAATGAGGTAGCTTAGAACTGGTTTTCAGCCTGCCCTTCACAAGTATCCTTCATCTATATGTACACACACACAAAATATAAGAACAAATAATTAATTATTTATTAAGCACAATCTAAAACCTACTTTTGTCAAAAGACTAGCTGGACTGCTTCAAATCAGCTTAAAATTTTATAGCTATAATTAATAACTACTCCAAACTTTTAGAAATGTTGGTTAGAGTGTAGCGAAAATACAATAAATCTAGAAAATGGTTTCATTAAGGAAAGTATATCAGAAAATTCGTTTAGCAAGACCCCAGTTACGATAAAAGGGTTCAAAGTAGCGAAGCTGGACAATCGCCCTCTAGGGGTGAATGTAGGGTGGATAAGGTAGTCGAGACATTATACGAAGTTGTACACAAAACATTATAGTATAAATAATAACAATATAAAATAAGACAACCCTTTACCAATGTCATACTCTGTAACACACGCTACAGGCAAGCAAAAAACGTTGAAATTTAATTTGTATTTTGATTGGACCCTTACTACGTAGAGTATTCTGAAGTTAAAAAAAATACGGAGCTATTTATAATACGATAGTCTTTTGCCGACTTGCCAACAAACTTGCTTCTACACATAAACTCAACATTAACTATTAAAAAGTAAAAACGGAGCTTATCCTGCTTAGCAAAGTGCAAAGCAGAAGCCTATAACATGACAGCCGCTTGTTAGTTATCAGCTCATATATGCATATACATAAATAAAAAAATGTGTATATTTTAAAATATAACAACGCCACGCCGGTGTGACACCTAGGTACAGATATTACGCACATTACGCACATTTTGTATTCTTTTATTTCTTTGATATTGTTGATAACGGCTCTTCGTATTTTTTTTTATAACTCATTGTAACTCAGAATCTGTTTTAAATGATTTGATATATTACTTTATATCTGTAAATAATACATACGACTAGAAAAATACAATAGTCTGCAGCGATTCAATAGAATTGTCCCGATTTGGCTACGATTTTACCTGTATCGAATGCAGTTTTGAATGTGACATATCTATTACGTTGAGTCCCTATTTGTAAATGAAAAACGCTCTCAAACTCTTTTTAATCAGCATCAGTTATTCATATCCCCAAAAGCCTTCTATCGTGTTATACGGGGGTGGGCATGACAACGACAATTATTAATGCTTCTAGTCCCTTGTTGGTGACTGCTAAGAATTACACAGTGCTATAATTTGCATTAGCTGCAGTGTACTCACATTGTCAAGTCAGTATAAAAACTTGTTTACGTAGGTACTGGTGCTGGTGATTATATGCATAGGTTTGTATAGGCAGGTATAGGCAGGTAACCTAAATCCTATAATCTCCTAATCAACCCTATCCCTATAATCAATCTTCGACCAACAAAACTTAGTCTAATATAACGCACCCTTCTGTCGCGGTCGTTCTTCTTGGTTGCAAATTACTTATTCTCTCTGGAACACTAAAGAAACTTTCGTCGAATCGAAATTAAATTGCTAATTTCAGTCCTAACCCCCGAGTTTGATTTCAAGAGATTCTTGCAGCTTCAGACGCTGTTTTCACTAGAATTTATTTAACCTTTAGGTATCTGTGTATTGAGGCTTACAGTATCATAAGAGTTTCATTCACATTACCGTCTTATCGTATTTTTATTCACCTTGAGATAATAATATATGTATCGTATAAATTATATATATATATATTATTAGTACCTATAAATGTAAAAAAAAAACAATGTATAGCAAAAATATTATTCTTAAGTGAGAGTTCGATAAATAAACTATTGAGTATTTTATTTATAAACTTTTTTTTATAATAAGTCATAATATATTTAAAAAAAATGATATATCAATCATGTTATGATATCGCCATGTGGATATATCTCCACACACATCACAAGAAGTATAGCATGACGATTTAATGTTATGACTTTAATAATTTACATAGTAATGGAAAACCAAAAAATGCCCAACTGGCATAATAATATAATACCTATCGTAAAGTTTATCGGTTAAATTTGTAATCCAATATAAACTAAGTCAGAAACTCAAAGCCGACAACTTGGGTAACTACTTATCTGAAAACTTTCGGGAAACCACTTTAGCTTTGGATTATTTATTATCATATCATGGGTAGTCCGGAGAGTGAGTAGCTAAATTGTGTGATGACGTGTGAGTTAAGATGAAAAGACGATGAACCGGGCAGCCCTTTGAGCCTGGGGCAGTTGACCCGCCTCAAAAGCGTGTCCTGCCTAATGGCTTGTGCTGACGTGTTACCAACCGTTCACTTCACTAAACTGAAAAGAGAGACAAGCTTATACTGCCTGTAAATATCTACCTATTTAGAGCTTTTTAAAACGATTTTCTTTTAATGAAACAAAACTAAAGTCTAGGAGAATAATTTACAAGATATATTTTTCAAATCAATTCATGTTTTCCAAGCAATCCGGTTGATTCGCTGACTAAAAATCCTAAACTATAATAGTTTATAAACGTTGTAGCCTGAAAATCGTCTTACGTTAAAAACGATATCCTTTAACCGAAGTAAAAACATATCTTTTTTACTACAATAACTGGACAAGGCTCGACAAAATAACTAATTTTTTCATTGTTCTGCAGTCCATCAAATCAAATCATCAGCCAGTGTAGATAAAATTTTTAATTAACATTTTTTTTATTTATATCAATATCAAATTGCCAGTTTCATAGATAAGAAATACCGTTTGTTTATGTATTGCCGTAAGTATATTTTGTAATAACTAATTATTAATCAATGCATAGATAATATTTATTCATTTTATTTATTCTTTATTGGGTTACCCGTGGCTTGATACAATAATTCATTTACACAACGCAATTACAATTCACAATGTACATATCCTATTAAGGCATCCACAACATGCTTTAGAGTGGCCTGTTTATTTATACAAATTATATAACAATGTTAACTTAACTGAATTTCAGAGAAGATTTAATGTCAGAGCTTAAAGCGACGTGATAAATGTCATAAATATTAAAATTCTTGTTATATAAATAATATCATCAATCATATTAAAGAATAGATCAAGCCTTCCTGCAGGTATATATGTAAAGGAGGATTATTCAAAGGATGTACTAGAAACGAGAAAGAAGTTAAAACTGGTAGTAGAAGAAGAAAAAAAAAAGGGAAATATTGCATATATTAAACACGATAAACTGGTGGTCAAGGTACCAAACGAAGTCAATCGCGAAAAAAGGAAAAGGGAACATGGATCACCAAATGCGCAGACACAAAAGAAGATTAATATAACTACAAACACTGATAATTCGACCAAAGAATCGTTGACAACAACTTCAAAGGAAATAGTAAAAACCAACTTACTAAGCTATGTAGCACGAGGAAGAGCATCTTCACTCTCAGAGTTACAAAAAAACATGTAAATGCCTCCAACAACTGTTACCAAAGCAGCTCGAACAAACAAAAATACCTGAACAACCAAAACAACCTAACTAGCCAAAACAACACGCATTACAGAGAACTACGTAAACATACTCGCACCCCAACCCGGCTGGTCACCGTGGGGCAAGTTGACTACAACCCTCCAAAAAAGAAAACACAAGTAATCAAGCAAAAAGAAATGAGACGCAACGACTTACACATTTGCACACTGAACACACGCACCCTTCGAACTCAAGAAAGCCTACAAGAGTTAGAGCTGGCTCTAAAAAATATTAAATGGGACATCCTAGGTATAAGCGAGATGCGAAGAGTAGGAGAGGAGATTGAAGAGAAAAATGAATATATTATGTACCACAAAGGAGAAGTAGCAGGACAAAGAGGAGTGGGTTTTCTGATTAAATCTAAGCACAAGAAAAATATTATAAGATTTGTTGGTATATCTGACAGGATTGCAGCAGTCCAGATGAATTTTCCCGAGCATAGAAAAACTTGGATATTTATACAAGTTTATGCACCTACAGAACAAGCCAATCAAATCGATATTGATAAATTTTACGACCAGCTATCCGAAACTGCAGGAGAATACTCTGACCAGAATTTAATAATCATGGGCGATTTTAATGCTCAAGTAGGAACCAGAAAGAATGGTGAAGAACACGTAATGGGTAAATTTGGTAGCGGAAAGAGAAGTAAGAACGGGACAAAATTAATTGAGTTTTTGCTAGAACAAAACCTAACGCTGCTGAATTCGGTATTTTGCAAAAAAGCTAAGACCAAATGGACCTGGATATCCCCGGACGGCAAAGTTAGAAATGAAATAGACTACATACTTTCAAACAAAACGAAAGCTATCAGAAACACAGGTGTAATACAGAATCTAAACTTCAACACCAACCACAGAATGGTACGTAGCTGCATAGGTAATGGTCCCATTACAAGATCAAGGACAGATTTGGGTCAAAGTAAATATCTCAACACGCAATGCAATAACAGTGTAATAGAAAATTGCAAGGTTGCAGATCTAATGCATATAGTTAATACAGTCAATGGAACAATGAATAAGTACAATAAAATAGAATGCCAACTGAAAAGAATGATAAGAGACACAACCATAAATCAATTACAGAACGCATGTACGTCCTATATCAGCGAAAAAACATCAAAACTTATTGAAGAAAGAAGAAAATTAATTTCAAAAAGACAAAAAAAAGGAAAAGAAATTTCTAACATAAGCAAACAGATTAGAGAAAGTTTAAGAAAGGATAGGAAAAATAGAAGACTACAAAAACTAGAAACCTACATTAGGAAAACAGGAGGTACAAGGAAAGCTCTTAGAGAACTCAAGGAAAAAGGAAAAGAATGGATACCAAAAATAAAAAGTAAAGAACTTATAATTACTAAACGTAGCGAAATCCAGGAGGTGGCCACAAACTACTACCGTGTACTATATTCTGATCAGCAGAGTGCAGAATCACAAGTAATGATAAAGTACAAAATGGAGAATGTACCTGAAAAAATACCAGAAGTACTAGTATCGGAAATAAAAAAAGCTATAAACAGTCAGAAATTGGAGAAAGCCCCTGGACCAGACAAAATCCCCAACGAAATCATTAGAGGTACAGTGGAAGAACTGAGTCCAATATTAGCCAAAGTATTTAATGAGATACTACAGTCGGGTAAAATACCAAAACAATGGACAGAATCTTACATTATCCTGTTACATAAGAAAGGCCCAAGAGACGATATGGGTAATTATAGACCCATTTCACTCATATCGAATATATATAAAGTCTTCGCAAAAGTCATATTGGAAAGAATATCTACGAAACTCGAAGAAAACCAGCCAATAGAACAAGCTGGGTTCCGGAAAAACTTCAGTACTATAGACCACATACACACAATAAAACAACTAATGCAAAAGTATAACGAGTACAACAAACCTATATACCTAGCCTTCATTGATTACTCCAAAGCATTTGATAGCCTAAAACACGAACAAATATGGGAAAGTTTACTAGAGCAAGGAGTTGAGATTGCCTACGTTAATGCCATTAGAAACATCTATAAGAAATGTAAAGCAAGCATCAGACTGGAATCAACAGGCGAGTCATTTCCAATTAAGAGAGGAGTTAGGCAAGGTGATCCACTTTCCCCAAGACTGTTTTCAGCGGTATTGGAACAAATATTTAGAAAGCTGGACTGGTATAATGTTGGTCTCAATATAAATGGATCTCGCTTAAATCACCTCAGATTTGCCGACGACCTGGTCATTTTAGAAGAAGATCCAAAACAGTTGGAATCCATGATACAGAACTTGGCAGAAGAAAGCAGTAGAGTCGGTTTAGAGATGAATCCAATTAAAACTAAAATGATGACAAATTCGGAAGAGGTAGACATAACCATTGACGGGCGGACTTTAGATTACGTGAGTGAGTATGTTTATCTGGGTCAAATAATATCACCTAAGGATCAGATGACAAAAGAAGTTGAAAAAAGAATTGCAATGGGATGGAAAAAATATTGGGCTTTAAAGGAAATTATGAAAAATAAAGAAATCAGCAATAACATTAAACAAAAGACTTTTGACACCTGCATACTTCCGTGTATCACGTATGGCTGTGAGACCTGGGCACTGACAAGGATCCATAGGGACAAGCTTGCTAAATGCCAAAGAGCTATGGAGAGAAACATGTTGGGAGTAAAATTAAGGGATAAAATAGGAAACACCGAAATCAGGAACAAGACTAAACTTACTGACATTTTACAAAAAATCGACCAACTAAAATGGAAATGGACTGGCCACATGCTTCGCTGTAGCAAGGAAAAGTGGTGTAAGCAAGTAACGCTATGGTACCCAAGAGACGGCATTCGGCACAGAGGACGTCAAACAACAAGATGGGAAGATGAGTTAAAACTGACCCTCGGACCTTGTTGGACAAGAGTTGCGGATGACAGAAGCCAGTGGAAGCAGTTGGAGGAGGCCTATGCCGTTAGGCACACCGCACTTAGAGACATAATCTAGGGAAATAACTATATTATAAAAAAAAAAAAAAATGTAAAAACTAAGTCGGAATAAAGGCTATTTATTTATTTATTTATTTATATATAAATAAAGTAATAATACCTAATTAATCCTCGTTTAGGGAACAAAGTATCGGAGAGACGGGCTACATAATCTCCGACGCTTCGCGCTGAATAAATTAATTGATAATCGCGGAGTCACAATGTGACTACTTTATAACTCACACAAACGTTCGAATTTCATTAAATTCATTAAGAGCTTCTGTTCAGGTGAATGCTTTCCATCAGCTCGATCAATTTTAAATAATCTATGCAGACATTTCCTCATGGTACTTTATACTTACATTTATAGATGGGCAAAATGTAATGAGATTAATAAAACCCATTACGTTTACATATATAGGCATTACTGGGCATTATTAGGTATACATAGGCATATATACGATTATATAGACATTTGCTAGGCGATCGCGTTTCATCATCGAACTCATCTTCACCTTCCACCAGGTGTGATTGAGGTCAAGCGTTCGTCTATAAATTATAAAAAAAAACATTTGGCTTTTTTCATCATTCACATGATTACATTTTGTGCATCCATGATTTAAACACTAAGGAATCCTCAATTGTATTCAAATGTATAACTTCTTAATTTTTAGATGGGATTAAATCGTGATTACAAAGTAACAAAATTAAAGCTACGGCTATATTTTGTAATCGTTACTCATTAATCAGATTACATTTTGCCGATCTCTGCTTACATAATTATAAGTACTCGTATATTATATTTGTATAGTTACTAGAAGGTGCCCGCAACTTCGCTTGTATTTATTACGTATTTTAAAAGAAGTGGTTTCATCTGTACTAGTTAAACTCTTATCCTGTGAATAAATGACTAATCTTTAAAAATCATCTACTTTTTTCGTGTCTCACCTCCCAGAAGATAAATTTTAAAAATTTGTTGATGTACGTTAAATTTATTTAAAAGTACCCAAACATCATTGTTTCTTATTGTAACATCATTGATATTGAATTTCCCTACTTTAAACTCTCCGTATCTCTCCTTTAAAGGTAAATTAAAAAAAGAAATACATATGTATTATATTACACTATATGTCATTCTGATTCTACATTTAACATCAATAATAACCATTAAATCATAGTCTTATGATTTTTAGAATTAAAATATGATATTAATATAATATAATATTTGAATATCAATTTTTAGAATTTAAATATGATCTCCAATTTTTTTTTACTCAAAGAATCATTAAAGAAAATAATAAGGACTGTGTTTTCCTTTCACTTTTGTACGTCTATATTTTTATTTTCACTACTCTGGCGTAAAAAAATAATAAAACCACTAAAATATATATACATCCCTATTTTACCACTTCGAAGGCGAGGTTTCATTAAAATAATGAACGTATAATATACTTCTAATGTGATATTCAAATACAAAGACATTCCTAACTTTATCTTATCATATAAACTTAGCATTATTTTTACAAGAGCTTAGATGATATAGGCAATTATAGCATTGACCACCACTTGATAGGTCAATAATTAAAAATCTATTATATAAATTAGGTTCATTCCAGAAAAATACTTAGGGCAAATAAGTGAATATTATTCAATTTATATTTCAAATAATATTAAGTTCATGTATAAAAGATTGAATGACAGGCAAGTCTTCTGAAAGTAAACAATGATTCGTTGTAATATGACAAGTTCTCACCGCGGGAGATTGGGTGCGAAAGATCAACAGCCCCCGCCAAAATATCCACGCGCTTCTCATGAAGCTCTCCCTGTAATGTGTGTACCCGAATATTACAGCGCATTATATAGCGACAAACAGTATGAAAACATTCACTTTTAAAATTATAGATTGGAAAAGTCACGGTACCCTAAATTTCATTACCGTTATAAAGTAAAGAGTTGGATGGATCATATAGCGTACATTATGTAACGAATACGTTTAGTTGACGTTTTTTGTAGTGGAGGCTGATTTGAAATACTTAGATTTAATATTTCACGCTACAAACTGATTATTATAGTAATCAATTCAGTCAGCCGAGCCCTACTTCACTGTTTCTATGTGTCCAAATAACACCTAAATATTAATTTAACTCCACTTTTATCTCGAACTCAGTCTGGTCAAGCGACGAAAACTAGAAATAATATTTAGTTCCAAAAATAAACGATTAAACATTTAATAGAGATATAAAATAAAACCAATACCTGTACTTGCGTGTAAATAATACCTAAAATTCAATTTTTCAATTAATTACATATCGGCACGGACCAATCAAATAAAAAGCTGTGACAAACGTGTCGATTAAAGAAAATACTCGCTAAACAGGGCTAATCCCCGGGATAAACGGAGAACTGTTGTGCATCGCGCCTCCAAATGTTACTCTTGACTTAGACTGCTCTCTCAAGAACATACGATTAAGAAGAGAGACGTATCGACCAAAATTTAAAAACTACGGTAGCAAACATCTTTTCTTATTTACTGAATTGGGATGTATGCAAATTAAAATATTTTGACGAATTTCCAACGTATATACGTACTTCAATATTTATTTAACTCAAAAATCACAAAATACATAAGATGCCTGTAAACTATTTTATTAACAATGTTTATAGACACAATATAGACGTGATTTAAATTCGTTCACAGGATTTCAAAATCTACGTAAATGCAATCTGCGCTAAATAATGATAACCAAGCAATGTAATATAAAGTTAGAGCAAAACTACGAGTTCTGGCTCCTAGTGGAGTCTACAATTTAGGTCCTTACTCAAACTGTTCATCTTAATCCGGTCCTTGAGAGAAACTTCGTCCGTAATTATTTTCATACAACATTAAGCGACTTTAACTTTATTCACCGATGCTTCCTCCGTACTTTGCTTTTAAAAGCTGTAATTATGCTGCACCTCGCTAAATAACAGAATGTGTGAATTTAAATTCCTACTTATTCGACAAAAATAATAGGGTATAAAAATATATTAAAGATTATTATAATTTAGAATTATAATAGATCTATTTTTAATTCCTCTTAGCCGTATTTTTGATCTCGACAAATATGTTTTTTTTTTAAATAAAATTATTTACGTTTTTGGAAAGCTTTGATTGAAAATAATATTTTAAAAAACACTAAAATATCATTACTCTAAGTTAAAGTACTAAGCACGTTCCTACAATGATTCCTGACTTAATATTCCCAAACATTGCCTATCATTTCACGATCCCGACCCTTCTTCAGACAGTGCGCGCCAACAGTGGAGAATTAATTAAATAATTGTGATTTTCTTACAAAGTTAAGGATCGTTTCATAAATGAATATTTAATAACATTACCGTTGAGCAAGCTATAGTGAATATCTAATCCTTATCACAACAATCCAATGTTACATTGAAACGAGTAGGTACCTTTACTCGAAGAAATTAAATAACTTTTTATACGTTTGTGAAATATATTTGCTTGATTTTATTTAAAAAGTAGTGTAATGATTCGATTTTACAAAATGTATGTACCGCTACGCACGTTAGTAACAAAAAAGAAATAGTTAATAAAGTATAGATTGAATCCAAGGGCGGCATTCAAAGCATACGAAAGAAGATATCATAGTGGCAATTAATTTTTACTTATTCCTCATATCCTTGTTATAAACGGTATTATTACTAAAAGTATATTGCTATATTTACATCATGTGTTTAGTTAATGTTATAAATGTCATTTCAAAATAAACGCTTATTAAATTTAAAACTCTCATACATAAGACACCCTAAATAAAGGCCGTCTGAAATAAATTGAATCAAGGGTGTCAATAAAAGGAAGTCCCTCATTTCCTTGCATTTGTTGTCACCTCGCTCTGTAGGCATTAAATTTTCCTTTACGTCTTTCGTTTCCGGGTACCTATCATGTCCGGTCACCAATTTAGGACAAAATGACTTAAGATTTGGCCTTTTCCACTGACCTTTGCGATTCTCAGGGATCAAATAGAAACGTTCGACAAAACAAAACTGGTTTATAATTTGGAAGAATATCCAATGTAATTTTTTGAATTTTTTATCGCTTTTTAACTGCTTAGTGCCAAATTCATAATTCTAGCATTGAATAATACATTTCATATCAAGGTATATAAGATACAATTTGACTAGAATAACCTTTAAAAATATGAAATCACTATATTAATAGTAGTTTAGGCTTCAAGTTCTTACCTATGTTTGAAAATAAAACATTGAAAATCAACAAAGAAGTCGACTAAAACTACAATTACTATGCTTTTACTGTATTATAAATTATTAAAGCTTCTAAATATTCCATGCTAATACTTTTTCAATTAAAGAAAAATTAATATCTTCCAAAAAAACAATATCTAATTATCAACATTATAAAAATAATATAATATAAATGCTGCAAATTGTCCCTGCCATAGAATGTACCTTTTTTAATCTATTTATTTAGGGGACTTCTAAGTGTATACGTATGTCAGCTCCATCGCACCCTGATACAAAAATACCTAACATATTACATATGATGTCGTTGATCTGAACAAACCAGACGCTTCATTAGACAATAGTTCTGTTAAGACTGTAAAACATCCCGACGTCTAGTCTGTTCAAACCAAAGTGTACACTACGGCAGGGTTTATTATTTACTGTAAACTAGATTTGATTAATTGAAAGTCACTGTACGTAAACTAAACATATATTTATGATAAAATTACAACGGAACTGAGTTTAATTAGTCGCTTAAATCTATAACGCGGTAACACGGTGCGCAGGCAGCGGCAGACTGCTCACTCCCGCCACGGGATGCGAGCGGGCGCGTTCCCGAACTACCATTCTATCTACTAGGGATGTTCTGCCGTCAACACAAAGGTGCTCAAAACGCCAATCTCACAGATTCAGAACGCACACATTGCATCAACAAATGGTGAATATCCCCTGTGACTGAAATACTAAGTCTAGCCTTGCAAAGCTTTGTACAACATATGTACATACTAGTTATGTCCCAAGTCCCTAGTAATCGAAGGACATACCGAACTAGACTCAAGGGATCCTGATAACGCTGAAAACGTTTTATAACAGTCTTAAATAAAGTTAATAGCTCCGGGGAAGTTTTTCGTTATGCCCCCCAGGACCATTACGCAGTGTTACTATACGATTTATTCAACGTTTACCGACTTTCGGCCCGGACTGGCGACTTATAGTATTTAGGTGTCAAATAGAGTTGTACGGGGTCGATTTACCGCTGCGATAAAGTTACCCTCAGCAAAGGATAGTCAAAGGATTTTATTGATTTTTATTGATCTTAGGTATAATATAATATTGGGACTGCAATTTTTTTATTATCTATACAGGTTTTAATTAATTAATTTTCTATGTTATACTATTGTGTTATGTGAAGTTCATAGTTGTCTCAAAAATGATAAAATCTATTTTAGTATTTAACTATTTATGTATTGTAAACGTCGCGATGTTTATTACATTGTACTGAATTCTTTGGGTATTTTTCGATAAGTATGAAACTGTAGATCTTAAAACATCAAATTTTAAATGTAATCGAACCATTATATTAGCCATCCCTATTGACTGAACTAACTAATCGATCCCCATATCGTTATAATCAATCGGGCCTACCTTAATTTTCCGCCCAATAACAGAGGCCCGGTGAAATCCATTCATAGCACCTAATTAATTGAACAACATATTTTTCCCGCACACGAATCACGTAGGTACACCAGGTGAGGTTGTAAAATATGTTCAACAGTAAATATGTGAAAATCCTGGGCACCGATGTTAGCAAAAAATTTTTTAAAAGTCTTGTCGAGATAGGTATTAATTTTAAATAAAATATATATATATAATATTTGTAAAAATACAAGTCAGCCATTTATCTCAAAAGTAAAAGTAAGTATAGTCATAAATGTGCAATTTATGCGAAATGTTATTAAAAATGAAACGCGGCTTTAGAAGTTTAAATAAAAGCTTGTTCTTTGATTAATATTTATTCCTCATGGTAAAGTTAACATCAATCTACGTCAAAAAACATGAGCTAAGTTGTCAAAAGTTTTAAGCGTATTTTGCAAGATCGTGAAATATAAAATCGAGGAAAGACGTTGGCGCTTGCCGATTTTTATTTTCCGAAGTTGCAACTCGGCACTCTCGTTCATAAAGGTCCTTTGTCAGCTCATTTCTCACATTCTGATTGAGAGAGATCGTTTCAAATAAATTTTACCGTTAACTGCCTATGCAAATTGTTAAAGTCCGTATCTTAAAATGAATTCAAAATTTTAATTTCAATAAAAATTGACATATTGTTTTCAAATCAAACGATTCAATTTATATTATATATATTTATTCGGCAAGACGAAATAACAATTTCGTATCAAAATAGTAATATATACTATAACTGGTATCTTTAAAGTATTATTCAATTTTTATAGTAATACTAGCTGTCCCGGCAGACCTTGTTCTGCCCTATTTCTCTAAAACAAAGTCACATTGTTTTTTTTAATGTTAATAGCTACCCCGTCAGATTTTTTTGAAAATTGTTTGAAGGAACCTGGCCTTAATGCTATATGTATAAAAATTGACAATTGACATTGACTGACATTAATATTTATATGTCACTCAATAATTGTTTTGCCTTCCCGTAACGCGTCCACTAACATTTAAACTTTATGGTATGGTGTTAAAGTTCAAATTGACTTTTAAATATTATTACGAATTTTTTGTATGAGAATATAGAAAAGTGGTGTTTTTAGACTTTTTCAGACATTTTTTTAATTTTTCTCTCCGTAATAACCTTCCCCAGACTTCAACAAACACAACAAAAAAGAAATCAACCAAATCGGTTCAGCCATTCTTGAGTTTCGTGCTTATACACATTTATTGATTCATTTTTATATTATAGAAGATAAAAATAGAATATCATCACGCTATATCCCTTACGGGGTGAGCAGAGAAATTTTGGTGACTGTATCCGCTTTGCATTTATATATCATGCCCAAAGTTACCAGCAGCACATCTGATCGCCGTTCAAAGGCACTTACACATGACATTTCTACTAAATACCATGCGGGTCTTCTCACGATGTATTCCTTTACTGGTGAGCACGACGTGCATGTGATATACTTTATCTGGAAAAACCCAAAAGTACGTCCCAAGATTCGAACCTCCACTCGCGTTTCTGCGCATGGACATTGATCCTGCATCCACTACGACACAACGGCCACAAAATAAGAAACATGATTTCGTAACTATACAGTGATTTTATTTTAAAATGAGTTAAGAAAACAATTAAAAATGTTACTATACTTTTATTTATAAAACAATACTTCTTTGGCAAACTTGAAGATGAAATTTCAGCCTGCAACGAAATGAAACAACAATAAAAATTGCTAAATAGAAAGGTCAGGCGAAGTCAATCGAAATTAAGGCTAACATTCTACGCTACTGGAATGAAACTTAACTACAGCTAACATCTAAATTAATAAATATCATTGTTAGTACGTATACTCTGATCTAAATTATCGTGGGATTAATATCAACTAAATAAATCTGTTACACAGGCAACTCAATTTAAACAAGCTAGATGTTAAACAATTTAATAGGGAATATACATACTAAACCAAGTATAATTTCACGTACGCGATACAGGTCATTATAAATTTCTAAAAATAATTATGGTTTTAAGTATACAATTACAAATATTGATTATAATCATCGTTAATAACAAAGTTTTTAAAAATTAAACGTAATATGATTTCCTTATTCAATTAAAATAGAAATATACATGACAATACCATTGCGTTGATATTTATTTAAACAATTGTAAAAATCTTTCATCAACATACACATTATATATATATACGTGTTTATGGCCACTAATCACAAAAAAGCGTAAACGATTTGGATGCTGATTTTAAAAATATTATTGTTGAAGGCTCCATTCAACATTTAATGTTACTTTTATTTTAATCGGATCACAAATATAAAAGCTATGACAGTTTATAATTAAACGTAGATCAATTATTGAAAAAATGATATAAAGCAATTGTTCAGGTGATTTGTCTGAAATACATATAATATTATACTGTTAATAAAATTGTAATGGATCGCTAGTTGTACATAGAAAATATATCACGTCTGCATGAATTTCGTTTCCCAGGCCCGGGTGAAGCAATCAGAGAGACACCCCGTGGGTTTTTAGTCAGTAGGAGTCTGATACACCGGGTTCGCTGCCCTCACAGCATCCCTGATGATCCTATGCAAGATTTTCCCCCGGGATACAAAAAAAAAATGAAAAATATATCAGTACAACTATTATTAGATGCCTTCCTTAATGCCATAAATTCAAAATAATAATTAATAAAAATGTTTTTGTATGTAATTTGCACGTTAATATCAGAAATCATTTAAACTTATAACGCTGCTTTTTATCCCAAAAAGTATACTCTACTTTTAATATACAAAATTATAAGAAAGCATTAACGACATCTATTGTTGAGTATTGTAAGTCATTATTGCTAAATGACCTCTACATTTAGTTGTCCTAATTAATTATATAAGAAACAATCGATGGCATTTATATATTTATACAAAGATTACTGCGTGAAATAATTATTGTCATAGCAAAAGAACTACTTCAAAGCGAACAAAGTCAGAGGAATAAGTAGTTATAAATATATTCCTATTTACCATAAATTATTACGCAATTCTGTGGAAGCTCACAGCAATCCATATATTACCTGAAAACAAAATAAGCTGACGGCGCTGTGAACAGCCATAAATTTATTGCCTACTGCAGCAATCGTTCGCATACACTAATTATTTAATTGAATTATTATCTATTGAGGACAGTGCTTCTGAAAAGGAAGCATTATACATTTATTGCCGCGTTACTTATCTATTAAAATATAAATTATACGACCACCGCTTTGCATTCGGTTTTTACGTAAAAATTAGGCCTATTTAGTATATCTCAAACTAGCTGTCCCGGCAGACCTTGTTCTGCCCTATTTCTCTAAAACAAAGTCACATTGTTTTTTTAATGTAAATAGATTCCCCGTCAGATTTCATTCTGCCAAAACTTATTGGCCTGTCGGTTGTTTTTTGAAAATAGTTTGAAGGAACCTGGCCTTAATGCTATATGTATAAAAATTGACAAATATTGACATTCATATTTATACGTCACTCAATTGTTTTGCCTTCCCGGGACCCGTTCACTAACATTTAAACTTTATGGTGTTAAAGTTCAAATTGACTTTTAAATATTATTAAGAATTTTTTGTATGAGAATATAGAAAAGTGTTGTTTTTAGACTTTTTCAGACATTTTTTTTAATTTTTCTCTCCGTAATAACCTTCCCTAGACTTCAACAAACACAACAAAAAAGAAATCAGCCAAATCGGTTCAGCCGTTCTCGAGTTTCGCGCTTATCAACACATAGCTGATCCGGCAAACGTTGTTTTGCTATATAAGGTTTTGTAATATCTTCTAAGATGTTCATTGAAATTAAGTGATGTCAAAGACAGTTTTGTTCACAATTAATACTCTTAATCAACAACACATTTATTTGGATAAAGATTAATATTATTACGTTGATACAACTCTTAACAAATAATGCATTAATTTCGACCAAATTTGTTTACCATAAAAACGGTTCTAGTGACTTAATCTTAAAAGATAGACATATACTATCGTGGACATTTTTTTAGATCATTTCAAGATGAATAATTCTTTCTTACATATATTTTTGATATCTTGAACCGTTTTTGCAGCGCACGCAAGGGAAGCCCTCAAGGATGAATAATTTTGCCCGTTTTTTTCACATTTTCCATTATTTCTTCGCTCCTAATAATTGCATCGTGATGTTATATATTTTTATTTATTTTTTATTTATTATTATTATCAGGCAAGCAGTTAAAATAAAATACATAGACACAAACAGAACATAACCCCAAAACTGCTAGGTGTTTTGTGTATGAGAGAGGTTCACTAGGCTACTGCCCATTTCGAACCTGAACTTTACCGAATCATATCGAAATCAGAGGTAAAAATAAAAAGTTGTGTTTATAATAAGATTAAAAAGAAAAGAATACAAATAAATATAACAAAAAAAAACAATAATAATAAATAGATATAATAAGTAAATACACATATACATACACATATATACAAGTAAGTACACATATAAAAGAATATATAATTATACTGTAATTTGGTAGAATACTTGGTAATCATTTAGATACTATTTATTAGCGTGTGTGTTTCTTAGCCATCCATAATATTTTATCCTATCCAAGTATATAAAAAAGCTCCCTCTCTGATTCTACAGTTCCCAACCGGATGAGCCAATCAATAGCCACTTTCCTAAGTTTAATTTTACTATTTATATGCTTCCAGTTGGGAACCTTAGAATATACTTTGGGTGCCAAAAATTGGAAAAATTTTTGCCCAAAAGCGGTTTTCATGTACGGTTTGGCTATAATTTGATCATTTCTACTTACCTTCATTTATTTAAGATTTAGAGCATTTCTACAATTCTCATGATAATAGGTGATTAGTGCAATCATAAAAGTTTGTCTTAGATCTAAGAGTTTGGTCTCCTTAAACAGATCAGCTGAGGGATATCTTGCCTTGTAGTAGAAAACTATTTTAATTAGTGTTTTTTGGACTTTAACTAGAGGGTCTAAGGCATTAGCAGAAGCTCCACCCCAAACTGTTATTCCATATCTCAGTATACTGTCAACAAGAGCCATATAGACAGATCGCATCAGTTTCTCTGTTAGACAGCTCCTGATGTCAATGAAATAATGTATCAGCTTTCTTAGTCTAAGGGAAGTTTGTTGAATATGTAATTTCCAATTTAAATGTTTATCCATATGCACTCCCAAGTATTTGACAGAATCTACTGAAGATATAGTGGGGCAGGAGCATCCTAAATGTTGACCAGGATCAATACAGGCATGCATTTTTAATTTTTGATTAATTGGTTGCGATTGTTCAGAAATTGAAAAAAATATGCAATTTGTTTTTGATATGTTTAGGTTTAATAAGTTTTTATCAAACCAAGTTTTGATCAACGCAATTCCTACTTCTGCCGAATGCATAGTTTCCTCCCAGGATTTTCCGTAGAACAATAGCGCTGTATCATCAGCGAAGGCGATTAATTTACCATTAGACAAATCTTTTTCACACAGGTCGTTTACAAAAATAAGGAAGAGAAGTGGACCTAAAACACTGCCTTGTGGGACACCAAAGCTTACGGAGCACATGTCGCTTCTTTCCATTCCTTCTTTAGTCATTTGAGACCTATCCCGAAGATAGTTAACAAACCAATCATAGCTTGTACCTCTCACGCCAAGATACTCTAGTTTTTTAAGAAGAATTTTATGAGACACTGAATCAAAGGCTTTCTGAACGTCCAGAAACACTCCGATACATTTTTGACCATGATCGAGTGATTCAGTGATCGATTGTGTAAGATCTAGCAAAGCGTGTTCAGTACTTAATTTCTCTTGAAAGCCGAATTGTCTCTTCGATATAATGTTGTGTTTTGTAAAAAATTTAACGAGACGTTTTTTGATGAGCTTCTCTAGAATCTTGGAGAAAACACTAAGTAGCGCTATTGGTCTATAATTTCCACATTCCTTAGGAGATCCATTTTTATATATGGGTGTGATAAGTGCCTGTTTTAGACATTTTGGAAAAACACCTTGTTCGAAACAAAGATTATAGATATGTGCCAAAACAGGAGCAAGCACAGAACTGCAAGACTTGACAAGCGTTGATGGTATTCCATCGATTCCACAAGCCAAACTCAATTTTAATTTATTTATGACATCTGTAACTTCATTATGATCTGTCGGGTAGATAAAGAATGAATCCCTAATCGACTTAGGTAAACTCACCTGCTTTGCAAGGTCTATTTCAGAACAATCAATCTTACGCAATAGTTTACCCGCTAACTCGGAACCAATATTAGCGAAGTATTTATTAATTGTATTTAATTTGCCTTTGATAGTATTAACATTGTCAAATGAGGTCAGTTCAGCCACAGCACTATTCGGGGTCCTGGATACACCTGCGATGTCATTGATGCACTTCCATACTCTTCTTGTGTCACGTCCAGCTTTATTTAATTGGTCCCTATAGTATTTAGTCCTAGTACTTCTAATTAGTAACCGGGTGTGATTGCGGTATTTAGTATATTGTTGTTGTAATTGGAAGTCATCTGGAGCCAAACGCAATTCCATATGCAATTTGTCCCGAGTAGTTAAAGCTTGCAGTATATTGGGCTGTAACCATGGCTTGGTATTTTTAGATCTTTTATATTTCCCTTTCTTAGCAGTTTTATATTTGCATAATGTAGCTTTTAATGTATCGATAAGGTTTTCCATAGCTAAGTTTGAATCATTACATTCCATAATGTTTGAAAAATCCGCAGATGAAATATCTCTAACAACTAAAGACCAGTCGTATTTAATAAAATCATCAGTCAATCCAAGATCAACACATTTCTTTCGTGTTGTGTGAAAGATAATAATGGTTGCTGAATGATCAGTGATGTCCGTATGCAACACTATAGGTACTGCATCACTGGCATTTTTAACCATCACATGATCAAGGCAATTGTTTAACCTAGTGGGGATGTTAATCATAGACTTCATATTATGTTCGGCCAATAAATTTAAGTAGTCATTTGTTTTTTTATTAGACATATCTAGAATGTTAATGTTAATATCACCGGTCATAACAATCGTGCCACGTGGAGTAAATTCTGAAAGAATCGTGTCGAGATATTCAAGGAAAGGGGAAATATTATCTACCAAAGGAGTTCTGTAGATAGCAATCAAAATAATTTCATTCATTTTTATAGCCTAAAGCCTTCCTCGATAAATGGTCTATTCAACTCAAAAAGAATTTTTCAATTCGAACCAGTAGTTCCTGAGATTAGCGCGTTCAAACAAACAAACAAACAAACAAACTCTTCAGCTTTATAATATTAGTATAGATATATAGATATATATATATATATATATATATATATATATATATATATATATATATATATATATATATATGTCTTTTTACGAAAAAAACATTTGTTCTCGACACTTTTTGCGTGAATACTAACAATATAGAAAATTACAGCTATTGGTGTATCTCAGCCCTTCCCAAAAGACTTTTAAAACATATGAGATATGACCAAAAATCTAGAAAAAACGGCTTATCTTAACCCAATAAAACAACTGTACACGATTACACAGTTCACTACACTATACAACAATAAACATTATAAATATATAAAAAACTAAGATTTATAAATAATATAATAAAACATCATAGCACTATATCGCTTTCGGTGTGAACAGAAATATATTAGCGGCTGTAAATACTAAACCCTTATGTATATGTCGCGCCCAATGTAACCAGTATCGCATCTGATCGCCGTTCTCAAGGCACTTACATATGACATTTCTATCATAAACCATGCGAGCTTCCTCACAATGTTTCCCTTTACCGGCGAGCTTAATTGGGAAAACCCAGACGAGCCGGAATTCGAACCTACTACCATTTATGCTTCCGTGTATATCCCTACCAGCTCCTTATCCACTAAGACACAATAGCCATTTTAGGATTCATAAACACCTTATTATATAGATATTATAGTAATAGATAAATCATCAGAGAATATATACCTCTATATACATCAGTATATACACATTTGATATTACCTCCATTAGAATTCTCTTTAATTTTCTTTGTAGGTAAATTTTGGACAGACTCAGCTCTTCCTACCCCTTATATTTATATAATATTTGGTATCTTTTTGTCATCTATTCAGCATTTATTCTCTCCACGTGCCTGGACCATGGAAGCACGCTTTTATACATGGTATCGGTGATACTATCTTTCAAACCAAACATTCTTCGTATCTGTTCTTTCCTAACGCGATTATCAAGGCTTACTCCGCAATTAAACGAAAAGATCGCATTTCCACTGTATTATTTTTCTATTTTCGTGCTTCTTTTGACATACGCAAGTCTCACTGTCGTACAACAAAAAACTAAAACAAGATACCTTTATTTTGTTAAATTTAATTACACACTGTAAGCTGAATCATAAAATATAAAATCGTTAGAAACTTAATCACCATAAACTTAGCTGCCTCAACTTTTTTGACAAAGTAATTCAAATTTTAGCGTGGAAGGTACGGTACTTACTTTCCTATACTTTCCCTTATAACAACTTAGCGAAAAGACTCATTTTATTAAATTTGTTTAACAAATTAAAATAACAGGTCGAAGTTTTAAGCGACATTCGCTCGTAAACGACTGCTTAAAGTAGGGGGCTGAAAAATAAAAGGGCCCCGAAGATCGGGGTCGTACCGAACAGTGTTAGCCACAGTCGCGATAAAGGAGGCAATTTCCTAAATAGGGCTTGTGAGGATTTCCCTAATGTTGGACAAAAAATGGATTGCTACGCTCAAGAGATACAAGTTTCGGTGACTTCAGCTTTGTTTAGGAATGGACGAAATAAAATTTATCAGTTTTGTAAATTACGTGTCCGGGATATTTTATAAACGCACAGTCTTCAAATATTTTAATTCAACGTTTTTAAGGGCGGCTTGCACTAACGAATTAATCTAGTTTAAGCTTGTATAAAACGCTTATTAATTGAATTGGTTTGATTCCATCTTAAAGATGATTTCAGTTTAAGAGTTGTTATAACTAGATTTTGATTTAGTGCAAGACAATAAGTACAGATCAGAACTAAACAGCATTTTATATAACTCTAAACTAGATTTAATTTGTTAGTGCAAGCCGTCCTAAGTGCTCGAGTTTTCTATTTTCCTTTTACATATTAATGCAATAAAATTATCGTGAAGCCCACTATTACAGTGAATCCTAACTGCAGGTAATAATATGTTTTATTAGTAAAATACTTATGAAACTGCACATTATTAATACTATGCATATGTATTTTATAATATTAAAAGCAATTTCGTTTTTTATGTAATGAGAAACACTTAGTCGAATTTTATCATTTTACACTAATTCTAATTTTTAATACAATAAAAAGAAAAATTGTGTCAATTTTGTAACAGTATTTAATGCGTGATAATATTAAAAATTATTTTTTTTATTTTATATTAATTCGTAAATATTTTTATTATAAACCAAATTATATACGATACAAGACTATCTATAGCGTACAGAAACAGGTGTACTTAGGTAAGCTGTCAAAAGATGCGATTCTATGCGTGACATTAGTGTAACGTTACATAATCGCATTTCAGGGTTCAATCGTATTTCTTCAGTGCCCTAAAACAAATGTATCTTTTGTAAGGCCTTCATCTCAAAGCGGGTTGTATCGCGGGCAAGGCACGTTCAATTGGATTGAAACGTCGGCTACGCGAAGTGATGTTCGCCAAAGGGACGGATAATAGCATTTTTGTAGTGAAGGCCTGAAGGGTGAGCTACAGAAAAATTGTTTCGTTGATAGAACTCGAGTTATTTATCTTTCATTACCGAGTATTGATTAAATTTAGTTTGTATCTCAGGGCTGTCGTGTTGTTTATTTATCCGTTTATAATAACACTAGTCCGTGCAAGCGAATTCGTCTATAATTCAAATCTATACTAATATTATAAAGCTGAAGAGTTTGTTTGTTTGTTTGTTTGTTTGTTTGTTTGTTTGTTTGTTTGTTTGAACGCGCTAATCTCAGGAACTACTGGTTCGAATTGAAAAATTGTGTTGTATCCACTGTGTTCTAACCATAGATGTGCAAAATGTAATCAGATTAATAAAAATGATTATGATTACATTTTATGTTTTTTACTATTAATAGGGCTGATTTTGCTCATCTATATTTTAAACACTGCAGAATCCCAGATTGCATACATATTTATGATTTTTTAATCTATACTAATATTATAAAGCTGAAGAGTTTGTTTGTTTGTTTGTTTGTTTGAACGCGCTAATCTCAGGAACTACTGGTTCGAATTGAAAAATTCTTTTTGAGTGGAATAGACCATTTATCGAGGAAGGCTTTAGGCTATATAACATCACGATGCAATTATTAGGAGCGAAGAAATAATGGAATATGTGAAAAAAACGGGCAAAATTATTCATCCTTGAGGGTTTCCATTGCGTGCGCTGCAAAAACGGTTCAAGATACCAAAGATATATGTATGAAAGAATTATTCCTCTTGAAATGATCTAAAAAAATGTCCGCGACAGTATATGTCTATCTTTTAAGATTAAGTCACTAGAACCGTTTTTATGGTAAACAAATTTGGTCGAAATTAATGCATTATTTGTTAAGAGTTGTATCAACGTAATAATATTAATCTTTATCCAAATAAATGTGTTGTTGATTAAGAGTATTTAATTGTGAACAAAATTGTCTTTGACATCACTTAATTTCAATGAACATCTTAGAAAATATTACAAAACCTTACATAGCAAAACAACGTTTGCCGGATTAGCTATAGTGTCTTGATAACCGCGAAACTCGAGAACGGCTGAACCGATTTGACTGATTTTTTTTTTTGTTGTGTTTGTTGAAGTCTGGGGAAGGTTATAACAGAGAGAAGATTTTAAAAAATTATCTGAAAAAGTCTAAAAACAACACTTTTCTATATTCTCATACAAAAGATTTGTTATAAGTCAATTTGAACTTTAACACCATAGCATAAAGTTTAAATGTTAGTGGACGGGTTCCGGGAAGGCAAAACAATTATTGAGTGACGTATAAATATTAATGTCAATATTTGTCAATTTTTATACATATAGCATTAAGGCCAGGTTCCTTCAAACAATTTTCAAAAAACAGCCGACAGGCCAATAGCTATTAACATTAAAAAAACAATGTGACTTTGTTTTAGAGAAATAGGGCAGAACAAGGTCTGCCGGGACAGCTAGTAACTAAATACAAGTTCAATTCAAGTCTGTTTAAAAATGTGTCTTTGATTCAGATTGGTGTTGGTGTGGTCAGAGTGGTCCGTGGCTTTTAATTAATAAAACAATATCATATTTCAGTTTTTAAACTAATTTATTTATTTGACTTCCCTCCAACCCTTTTCTTGCTTAAACAAATATTTAAATTACGATTTTATAATGCAGATTTAGAAACTTTATTTAAGCAGTAAATAAATAGTATTCAGTTCTAAGTACATCTTTAGTCTGAACTATTACTAAATCGTAAAAATTGTGTCGAAAAACTCCAAATTATATCACATTGTTAGATTTGTCCATTGCTAGGCGAATTCGACCAGGTCCATTATTGGTTCTCGTAACATCGCATGATATTAAAAAGAGGTGCGAGAGTAACGGTCAACCGTTTTCCGTTAGCCGCGCCAGGTAGCCTGGACTAGCCGAGGGAAGCATACACATTTGCTACAACATTAAATTTCTACAGGTATATACAAACCATATATCATAAAAGAAACATTAGTTAATGTATCAATCGCCCTTTTGTGTCGCGTATAACAGCGCAGCTGATCTTAGGGATTAGGACACGGTACATAACATTTTTATTAAATAATTTCTAGTTTTCTCGTGATATTTACCTTAACCACCCAATACGTATTAAATTATATGCAGGTGTGTTTTCAAAGATGTACATATCTTCATATAATCAATATAATCAATCTTCATCTAATAGGTACAAATGCTGACATAATATTATACTAAACAAAATGTAATTAATGTATGGAATGGGAGTCAAATTCTGTTATCTCATAGTTTCACTGTACACCGGAGTGTAGTAGGTAGAATGCGGCGCGACCGTTCCCTACTCGGGAAAGTATTTATATTACGCTCATTTGATCGGACAAGAGAGCTGGAGAACAAGGATCGGAGCGGCAAGTATGCGGTGTGAAATGGTAAGCAATGTACTGTACAAAATTTCAGTTAAAAAGTTTACTTGCATTAAATTCATCGTAATATGAGGATAATTGTCTCAAAAACTAACTCGAACAGTAAATGTATTTAGAGTATTCGTCATAAACAAATATTTGTTGAAATTTTTCTTTAATATATTATAATTTGGTATTTGCCAAGTGAGCTAAGGATTCTTATGTAGGAGGATAAGATAATTATTATAAAAAATATACATGTACTGTAATATTTTTGTATTTATTGTTTAGAATTCTTAAAAAATCGTCTTAGTTTTACGTTTACCCTTTCTGCACTCATGCTTTTTTCTGCACAGCGCTAAACATCATATTATAATGCCTATGTAGGATACACAAGACTCAAGTATACGTTGCCATCTAAGTACATTTTGAGCTACAGCTAGGTACAGAAGTAAACCTAATACACTCGACAAAGCTTGTAGTGGGTGCATTCAGTGGGATCATTTATTCAGGGATCCACAGCGGAATTGCCTCGATATCTCGACTCTGTCCCGGAAACAATCGTCAGACTAATGCGCTGACTGTGAAGTTAGCCTGGCTACAGAAAATACAGAGGGAACCTATAAATGTGGCTATGTGATTCAAATTTCGGTACTGTGGAGAAAACTTGGCTTTGGGCTGTTTCCTTTATTGCTATCGATTAGTGAGCTTCAAATATCCTACTTATGTCTTTGAGGATTTCAAATCCCGGCTTGCATTAAACTAGAGCTACATTGTTGTACATAATCTTTTATTTCATTTTTTTTTAAATATCGGTATAGTGATTTTGAAAAATATCTGAGCTAGGATCGTATTTATAAAATTATAAATATGATAACAAAATGCCTCCAGAACCAGATTGGAGAAATGGGCTATTCTAGTCAAATTCTAGTCAATTATAAAGTACTGTAGTAACTATAGTACTAGAAGTGTAGTACTGTGTAAGTAAAGTAGTGGTGCTTAAAGTAGTAATAGCAGCTCTATAATAGTATGAAATGTAAAGTTTATTGCATTGGTAGGAAAAATGATGCTAAGGCAACTATTTTTAAGAGCATTTTTCTGCATAATATTTTCACTTAGCTGACTGTTGCTGTGATAGCCTCAATGAATTGTATTCTTTATTTTTCCTATATACCTATCAATTGAAATCACTTGATTAAGTGAAATCAGTTTTCTCGTCTCTTTCAGTCATATTAGAGGTTCAGTCCTTGTAGTCAAGGTTCTTTATTTCTTCTTTTTTCAAGGTCTACAGCACAATGACGATACTTCTAATGTTGTACATGGTTATTGGTGAAGGCAATTTCTGTCAAATAAATTGTGTGAACAGAAGATCGCCACCTTTTAGTATAAACTAAACTGTGGTTAAAAAAACAGATAAATATATTAAACGTAAACTTAGATGTATGATAATGAAAACTAAATTTATTTTTCAGTTCAAAGAGTTTATTCTTATAAAGATACAAAATATAAATTTACTTACATGAGAACTTATTATATTAAAATCTATCTGGAACCGTAAAGTAGCTTCCTACTTTATGAGCTCACTTGGCATAAACATAACTATATTTTCTATCATACCATTTTAATCTTTTTACATTACCATACCATAAGAATATGTTACCATTCAATTAATATAGGCCTTATAATTACGTCAACAACAAAATCTTGATAACAATAAGAATCTAAAATAAAGATAACATAAAACTTTCAAAGTCCCAGAAGAAAAGTTTTACGATTTGAAATGTCATTTCTAATTGACAAGAATATTCGTAATCAATTTTATATAACTTAGATGTCTGCAAAGTTCCTCGAAGTTTACAGAGTGATTAAGACTGTTTGATCACAGAAAAAGTTTAGGGTACCATAAACAAGGCAGTAATTGGGGTGGGTCACACAAGCGTAGTATACAGACAGAAGTTATCTATAAAATTCAGATATGAAAGCGTCGAATCGTGAATGAAACACGTATAATTATGAAAAACTTTTACAAAGCCACCACACTTCAAATAAATTCATAAATATATCAGGAATAAATCCCGTAGACATCAAAGAATAATTTTGATTTATAAAAAAAAAACTATAATTTTTATTTATACTTAAAACTGTATTTTATACCTGAAATAATGCTATGGGTTGTACTAAATTTTTTTACATATATTGGAGAATGCTATTAGACTTGAATTTCATGTATTACAACATATTGTGTAGTGAAAAATATCCATGCATATAAAGCGTTTTTTTTTTTATTACCCAGTGGAAATCCATTATGGACCGTCAGTACGTTGTGAGGGCTGCCCCCCGGTGTGGCGGACTCTCACCGACTAAAACCACTGGTGTGCATCGCCAAGCACAGGGTGCCGGACTACAGGAATGTGACATTGGTCTCACCGCGGTCCGGCGCGTGATCCGCCCAGAGGGCTTCTTCTCGCGGGTAGGGGGGGTGGGAGAAGAGTGACACCACCCCCTATCGCCAAGTGGCGTACAGATGCACGCGCAATCCCACTAGAGCTTAGTGTCAGGTGGTTGCCCGCTCAGACACACCGTCAGACGCTCCGCGAGTTTGTTCCTCAGGCAGTTGTGCAGCCGAGGACTCCTCCTCCATCATTGGCTCCACTGTTTATGCATATAAAGCTAACTTAAACTTCTTAAGAAAATAATATATTTAATGAGAACACTCATATATTTTACAAAATATTAACTTTTGTTGCAACATATACAGTAAAAGAGTATTAATGCTAATCGTAAATTATATTCTCGAAAAACTTATCAACTCTTCCGTAAAGATAAGAACAACATTGTTTCGTTACTCATGATTTAACATTTTATCATGCAAAGTGTATTGTAGTGAAACTCAAATTGTCAAATTTGATGCGAAAACGAGCGTTCAGGGAACCGATCGTTAGCAGTGTTTAATTGGATCTTTAGACAGCGCGCAGCGTTACAATTACGAGGACATTGTGTAAAATTAACTTCAGGACAATAAAGTCCAAAGTACAGGAAAACAATTAATTTAGCTAATGTGTCACAAGTGCCTAAATTTTTTATTGTACGAGTATGTATTAAAAATGTCCATAAATGAGATATGTAACACAAATACTTCTTATTTCGTAAATGTCTTTCTTTTAAATGTTTTATTCTTTGAACGAATAATATTGTCTTAAACGAACGGAGAACTAAAAAACGGAGTATTAAAATGTAACTAAGCCACTGATATACCCGAGATGTCGTTTAGAATTCTTTCTGCTATGAATAATTCATAGCACTGCATACCGATATCATAGAGCAGATACTTGTACCACTTTCATTATGCAAGTGGGTTGCGTGAGAGTTAAATATTACAACTAGCATAATGAAACCAGACGGTGTCTCTTAGAAAATGGTTCACAAATGGTTCTATCTTTCAACTACGTATCATAAAAAGTACTGAGAAAAATTATTAAGCATATGTATATTTTCTTTACTTTCCTACCACACGGTTTGTATTTATAAATCTTATAGAAGCGAAGACAGAACATAAAATTAACTTTAGCCACAAATTAATTGGAATTGCTACATAAGTATACCTATTGTATTATTATGTTCAATAAATCTTATATTTACAAAAACTCAGATTTTGATTACTTCCCTTTAAAATGAAGCTACAATCCGAATTATATATCATGACCAAGAGAATATTATAAACATATATTGAAATTGTTATAATTTAAACAATTACAATAATGTTAATAATACATTAACAATGAACCATTCGTTGTAAATACATACACATTTGGAAAATTTAAATTGACGAAAATCTCAAACATTACCTACAATATTTTTGTATTGAGACTTCAGAGTGTTTATCTAATATAAATATAAATAAAATACACCTATCCACAAATATTTCCACTAAATAGAGAGTCTAGAATGTCTAGAAGAGTTATGAGATAAAAGTGTATCACGTTTTTATTCCTGCTTGTAGCTCTAACTTCGGGATACAATAAAAACGAATTGGCAATCAATTCATGTAATGTTTGTATTTTTAGTTTGTACTTACGAAATTATACATGAATATAATATTTAATAATAATATATATAATACTATTGTTTTTTATAAACTATGTGACCACTGCCTTACTTTGTTTATGATTGTTAAGATTTCAGAAGGACTGCCATATTATGAAAACTTCAATATGTACTAATTACGTAGGTAATCTTACGCTTAGAGCTTAGCGGCAATCAACACATGGGAATCCATGAATATACTATATGTTTCTGGGATCCAAGTGGACTTTATGGAGATTTCCTCTAATTAGGTATTTTATATTAAGTTTTTTGTAGTTTATTTTACAAGTTATTTCGAATTTCTGTGTATAATTATTTCTAAAACTATAATATCCATATTGTTAAGGAATACATACGTAAATTGCATATTTATCATATTTAAAATAAAATTATTATAATAATACCCACAAATAAAAAAAAAATCAGAGAAAAATACGCACATTCATGTGTGCGATTTAACCTATATAACCATTGGATCTTTTAATCAAACTAATTAAATGATATAAAAGAAACATGGGAATATAATTTGTGTAATAATCATGTATAAAAATTTTGACGAACAAACAACACGTGAATATATTTAAAGAAAATAACCGTTCAGTTCACAAAGTTCTAGTAAGTACTAAAGTAGGTTGTTAAGGTTCAGTAACGATTTCTGTTGAAAGCCTGAGTGGCTCTCAGACGGCTTTGTCTCATACATTTCAGCGAAAACTACGTAGTACCTTTACTGTCAACAAATACGATAGCGACAAGTTTTACATAAACCATTTATATGTATATCCACTGTTCATATGGATGCAATTACATAAGAGTATTTTTAAAACATCGTATTTCGTTATCACAAATACCATAACGTATTAATTCGTTATTTTGTATTATAAAAACCATAAGGAGTAAAGTATTTATTATAATTGATAAATATTTTCATATCGAATGCTCAGTTGGGTAACGTAAAGTGCTCCAATTTTCAAAAATCACGCTTCTAAAGAAAATTGCCTCAGCTTTAATTGAGGTACATATCGGCGATAACTTTACAAGTTAAGATTTTATTTTTTATTGGTATGAATCGCTGTTTGTGTGTTTTCTATTTAATTTTTATTTTAATATAATTTATTTATTTACAGTTAACATCAGCCATAATCATGGTTTACTTTGTTTACCTTTAAGTCCTAAATATATAATTCTATATGGAATTTATAGTAACATTAGAGAAGATATTTCTCACCTAATTGGGATGTAAGCTGATATATATACAACAATGTATTGTACCACTCACGAAATTCCTTTAATTTGCTTTTAACGTGATAAAGAGAGTAAACAAATAAAGATTATCCACGTTAAACCTCATAACGAGTCAGCTTCTGCGAACTGGATTACTCTGATGAAAATGTATTGCTCTTTGATCCGAATAAGGACTCCCTTAGAAAGTTTTGACTGAATAATTCTGTCACTAAACAAAGAATGACGAATTATCTCGCTTGATCTGCTTAAATATATTAAACCACCCTGAAAAGGTTTTCAAAGTCTTGCAAAACTTTCGATCTCTTGAATGTCATCCTAGACCACATATTTATCACACAATGCAATTTATTGTTTAAATACAATTAATGTAACAATTTAATGAATCTAATTATTTATCGTAGTATGACAGACAGTATCTATTAGTATATGTAGGTAGTATTGTGGTATGTAAATTTTAGTATGACAACCTCTACAGTATCCTAAGTGTCACTTGAGGTCTCAATGCTACATTGTCTCTAGTGGCAGAGATACATATGCTTGGTGCGCAGGTTGACGGGTTAACTGCATTCCTATACGGTATTCAACTAGTGGAAAATTGGCGCCCGCCGAGCCGTCGGAAGTATTCGGATTCCCAGGCTCGGCGAAGGCGAAGAGAGGGCAGTGCTGGCACCCCGGTGGTTTTAGTCGGGGCAGGTCCGACACACCGGGGGAAGTGGCCCTCACCACTTCCCCTGACGGTCCGTAGGGATTTCCACCGGGATAACAAAAAAAAAAGTGGAAAATTGGCGTGCCTTATTGTCAAGACACTATATACTATTATTATACCATAAATAAATTACTTAGCTCTTTTTTAATTTACATTGTTTAAATAAATATCAATAATGTAAGTTAAGGCAGCGCTAAGAAAGTAAATTATACCTACAAGCTCAAAGTAAACATAGCGATTAATGTGTCTGTGCTAACCCTGAAAGAGATATAATACGAGCTTTGAATATCATTTACAAATAATACTATGAAAAAGATCACACCCATATCTAAATAAATATTTACTTACAGTATTATGTACTATATACTTTGTAAAAATTATCGAGCTTTCCGAGTTGAAAACCAATAATACATAACATATATTGTCATCGAACTTGTTTCTAGATTATAGTAATAGCATCATGATTCAAATAGCTCTATTTAAAATCCATTCCAACCTCACCTATAAAATTGATTCAGTCTATTGCGTATTCATGAATCAATACTATTTGAAATAGCTATTTAATTATCGTATGAATTGAACAAACATTTTAACTGAAGATTCATGCAATAATACACTGATAAGCTCGAAGATAAATATAAATAGATAGAGTACGTGTATATTTCATCGTAATATGAGCAATATATGAAGGTACCTCGAAGTACAATATTGCCACGAGATTGAAAGATTGTCACATGATGTAGGGTGACATAAAATGATCGATGATGCAAATCCTTGCTCGATATGCTTTGAGATATATTACTTTCGGATACTGGAACACATTGCATAGCGATGTTCGTAAATTACCCTTTCATGTGATATACATTTTATTCATTGACATCGTAATCGGATTTGTACCTGGATGACTGTATGCAGGTTATAAAGGATTAAGCGTTTCTCTATACATTATACTGAGTGATTAAGTAATCTGTTATATTTGCCATATTAATTTCAACAATGATGATGATGTCCTAGCCGGATTCGGCCACGGCGACTGTTTCAACGCCGATTAAGAAAATCGAGGTCCAGTTTTCGGAAATAGTCAATTGCGCAGGAGATATTTAAGTACATAACTGGACGCGCAGCCAGAAAAGCATTCTCTCGTCCGAGCTCCCTCAGCCCCGATGGAAAGGAGAACCAGTACGATCGGGAGGGAGCGGGATGCAGGTTTGGTAGAGTTTTCCTTCTCTGAACACCTGGTTGAATTGCGGTGTTAAAGAGATACCTTAGTCGCCTTTTACGACACCTCAGCAAGAAGAGGGGGGTGCTATTCTATTCTGCCGGCAACCACCACGGCTTAATTATTTATTCAACAATAATAGATAGACAACAATATTAAAAGGATAATATAATTACTTCAAAAAAGTAACTTCGGTATTACAAAACTGTTTCATAAAAGGATTTCTGCGCACTAACGTAATTGGAAAAAATCAATGTGTGGACGAACGAGACATCGTATCGCCTCGAGCGAATTAGCTGAATAAATGTTATGTTTTGATTAAAAAAAAAGCTATCTTATAAATAAGCCGAATCTTTATAAATAATATTTGAATAGAAAAATATGATTTCTTCTATTTTCGAAAGCTAAGTAGTGGCGAGCGATGATTATTCAAAAATATATCTGGTACAGTTACAAACAGAAATGTAATCTGATTAACGATGAACGATTACAATAGTAGTATTACGTAGTCGTAATTTAAATTTTTTTGCTCTGCAATCATGATTAAATCCATTTAAAACATTAAGAAATCATAAATATGTAAACAAAAGGGCATTTAAAAAAAAAAAATTTTCCTCGGAACCACGCTCAAAAGTTTCGTTTTAATGCCAAAATAGGCCTCTGAAAATATGAGCCCTTAATATTAATATTTATGTTGTCCGCATCGCACTTTTCGATTTCCCATACAAATAACACAGGACAAAAGTTTTTTTTTCTTTTGACTTTTATAACTAATGAACGATATATCGTATTGCAATACCCGTTCATTATTTTTGTAGAGAATTTAACGCTAAAATGCAGTCATATTAATGGTAAAAAACATAAAATGTAATCGTTAATCATTTTCATTAATCTGATTACATTTTGCCCATCTATGTTTACAAACATGTCCGCGACGTCGTTGTTTTTGGTCAATAATTTTTAAGGGGCCGTTTTGCATTTCACCGCAATCAAATAAATAAAACTTATTTATAAAAAGAAAAACATCAACAGCTGTTTTCATCCAGCTTCCTATTTACATGGTCACTACACGCCATTAGCTAAAAGTATAACTATTTCAATATAATAACTTCATTTAGGCTTCATCACGCTCTATAAATGAAGATTTGTAAAATAAACAGATACGCAAGTAAAATTGTAGACTTACTGACAGTTCGAAAACATTGTAGAGGACGGTGAAAAACATAATTATACAAATTGGTGTTTACTCTAAACATAAATCCATAAATGAATTCGTCCTGCCACAAAAAGAAACAAACTTCCATGTATTTTTAAAAACCAACTTGAAATGAGCATTTCACCTAAATAAACATTTGGCAACAACATCGGCACGGTGAAACCACATTTTCGCGGATATAGAATAAAATTCACAGGCTGTTTATATTCCAGGCTAATTAAATTTGCGGTGCAGCAAAAAGGTGAGGTTCCTACAACATGCAATTGTTTGTTTAAAAAATTCTAGACTCTTATACGTCTCACACACAATTTGTGCCTGGAAATTCTTTAAATATATTTGGACTTGTCTCTACGAATAACACGGCATACCGGTTCCTATTATATTTTCAGTTTTTTGTGAAAACGAATTTATTCTTTGAGGACTTTGCTAAGCAAAGTCGAAGTAGCGTCTAAAAATATCAACCTAAGAATTAGAATTCGTTTGTGTAATGATACAGCTGAAGCTCATTATAAACATAAGTAAAAATACAAATGATTATAAAAAAAAGTACAATTCTGTTGAACTTAGTTAACTTAAAAACCTATATCTTTTATTAAATCAGGAGGGAAAATACTCTGACAAGGTTAGCCGAATAAGAACGATGATATCGTATTTTGCATACGACAGTTACAGAAATACGATTGTGGCATATGAATTAGTATTCAATTTTCCCAACGTTGAACATTTTTAATTTGATATCGCAATACATATTACAAATAAAACTGATTTGATTTAAAATACTACTTGTAATCCAGTGGTATTTATGATACAATATATTTATTTTGATGAATTGATTTAACATTTATTCTTGGTTTAGGTTTATTGATCGAAAACGATTAAAAATTAGTTTTTTAATGGTTTTATTTAAAGGTAAATAGTGTTCTACTTTATATTCGTAAACGTTGATCAGAGATTTAGTTGATCAACGAGATTCCAACTCTTAATCAACTGTAGATGTTGTTGGTCTCGACCTGATTTGAATCCATAGCAGCTTTAATAATGGCTAGAGATTCTGACCGCTATTCCGTATCGAACGCCCGTATGGCCCGCATACTTAACCCTAATGGTAACGATATAGGCTTAGGAGTAATGCGGTGCTCTTGTATTTCGATAAATGGCATTCGTTCAATTATAGTGAAGGGTCAGCGGATGCCGCTCGAATCAGCTTAGCTTATAGACTATTCGGCTGAAACGTCGCACGACAATAGAGCCGGGTCGGCGCTACGATTATCGACTCAGCCAGACGACAATACCCGGCTGTAATTACTCAATTTGTTGCCCTTTTAACAGTAGGGTGCCAGCTTAAATGTCACTAATTAAACTTTCATAATTCCTTTGTTTCTTAACATGCTGCTGGTTATTGCTATCATCAGTTTAATGTATCGTTGATATAAAATCCTACATAGAGTTTTTGTTTCTCCTCGCGAAATGTGTACTATATACATGCTTTGTCCCTATCTGGCTAAACAGAGATACATCATTGTAACCTCTTTGTGTATTTACTGTCGTTTTCAACTCAAGAAAATTGTCTAATTTAATTAAAAATGGAATCAAGATTTCCTTCATACTTTGTTTTTAAATTTGTCATCGAGCATGTAGATAATCCGTTTAAGTCTTAAGAAACAAATTAAACATACATACATGAAGACATATATAGTACAACATACAACCGAAACTTTTTGGAATATTTTTTTCATTACTGATACAGGTATTGTAGTTGTTTACACTTGATGTAAATTAGGTAGAGGAATATTGTGACATAATTTGTCCAATTTCAACGAAAATGGTAGGTATGCAACAATAAAATACCTTTGTCTGTGCCGAGACAAGCCCCTCTTCAAGAATGGGTACCCTCCCACACTAATGAAACAATATTTTATACTCAGTGAGAACTTTCTCCAACAACTTTTAAAGGTAAATAATGTTGATTTACAACTTCTATTTTTTTATTATCATGAATAAATAGTACTTATATAATGCAACGGGGCATAAAAATTCAAACATTTTTTTTAACCTATTGGAAATCCTCCTGGACCATCTGGGCAGCGGCACTCACCGCTGGCCCGGTGTGCACCGGAATTTTACCGACTAAAACCACCGGGCTGCCGGCACTGGCTACTCTTCGCCTTCGCCGGGCCTGTGTATCCATCCATATACTTCCTACGGTCCGGCGAGCGATTGGCCTTGGCAGGCCTCCACTCTGGGACGGGGTATGAAGGTTACCCCCTCACCACCTCTCTACTGGGTAGCGTGTCACACACGCAGCCACCTACTCTGCCGGACGACAGACGCCCTAACGTCCTTCGCCCGGTCTATGTCAAGGAGAGAGACGATCGCGCAGTTGATTTTGCGGGAATACGTCTCTCCCCCTGCGCCATCTTACATCCCGGCGATATCAAGAGTCACGGAGAGAGGCAGCTTGTCTCTCTCGCTCCGCCGCTCCTTTAGCGCACATTACCACCTCGCAAACAAACTGAATAAAAAGATTTCACAAAATTACATTTAACTAGAATAGAACAGACAGATGTTTGTATATGTGTATATATATATATATATATATATATATATATATATATATCATTTAAATAAAATACTCACAAGTAATATTATAATAAATTAAAAAAATTACACACACTAGGCATGCCATTTTGTGATCAAAAACGTACATAAATGCGCACCTCAGGCGGAAGTAATTGTCAGTTTATCATGGTATATATGGACTGATTTTAAACTGAGACGATAATAACAATTTTGTATATAAATATTTATATATATTCTTAGCATTTTCCTGCATATTTTGAAAAAAATAATTACTAAACATATAATTATTAAATTTAATATAAAACAAACAATATAACAAAATAAAAAACAACTAGTCACATAACAGCAACAGAACAATAAAAGAGACCGTGAAAAATGAGTGGACAAATTGTGGAAGCCGTTGAAAAAGTGAAACCACCAAAGATTAATGAAAGGAAATAAGGAAACTCGGTACGTTTGCATTTCATTACGAGCCACTGAGGTACATCGATCTAGTTAGTACGAAGCAAACATGTCGTCTAAAACCACTAATCACATTATAAAATACATGCAATTTAGCTTATTTCATAATTACAATGATATTGGAAATTTAATAATTTCGGTTTGAACACAGATACATAAGAATACCTTACTGGACTGTATCTATATAGGTGCTTAGTAAATATTTAAAATAGAAAATCTTTTAAAACATGTTAATAATATATCGTCACGCTATATCTCTTTTATGATGAGCAGAAGTATAATAGAGGCTATACCCACTTTACGCCTGTAATTCGTCTTCAACTTGACCACTCTAATACATAATATTTTTCTCACAATATTTTTTTTCACCAATGACCATATGGTGTCTTTTTTCTTTTATGAAAATGCATTAAATTGTTTAATATTAACGTCTTTTTTTAAGTATACACAAAAGTAAAGGTTTCATTTAAAAATAGTAAATTTATAAAAATGTAATACTCGTGATACAAAAATAAACAAAATTAATCTCACATAAAAAAGTAAAATTAATAAATCTACTTCAAATTGAACATTGAAGTTAAATGTAAATACAAAAGAAAAATTTAGAATTATCAGACTTATATCTTAAAATGTATTGTGTATAACACTTATCCAAGCCGTCCGCTGTTTATTTTGTGGCCATTATCGAATTAACGCGAAGTTTACGAGAAATTATATTAAAGGCAAAAAGGACGGCGAAGACAAGCGTTTTAACTTAATGGCTGACCCTATACACGACCTCTGCTGTCACTTACTCTTATACCGCCGCTAAGTGATGGAAATCGTATATATTTTACCCAACTTCCGATACTACATAACATGCTTTAAATATTTTAACAAATTCCGCATGCTGATTTTGTTTGATACTTATAAAATACATAAACATACAGATCAATTCCTTTATATACACATTATACGAGTAGAAATGTAATTTAAGTGTAAACATCTTGAAATTTATCTATAATATAAAAATGAATCGTTAAATGTATATAAGCGCGAAACTCGAGAACGGCTGAACCGATTTGGCTGATTTCTTTTTTGTTGTGTTTGTTGAAGTCCGGGGAAGGTTATTACGGAGAGAAAAATTAAAAAAATTGTCTGAAAAAGTCTAAAAACAACACTTTTCTATATTATCATACAAAAAATTCGTAATAATATTTAAAAGTCAATTTGAACTTTAACACCATACAATAAAGTTTAAATGTTAGTGGACGCGTTACGGGAAGGCAAAACAATTGAGTGACGTATAAATATTAATGTCAATATTTGTCAACTTTTATATATATAGCATTAACGCCAGGTTCCTTCAAACAATTTTCAAGAAACAGCCGACAGGCCAATAGCTATTAACATTAAAAAAACAATGTGACTTTGTTTTAGAGAAATAGGGCAGAACAAGGTCTGCCGGGACAGCTAGTTTTCCAATATTTTTTCTTTGAATGTGGTATCGTAAAATCTTAATGTACCTTATTTAAAAAGGATATCTAGGATACGATATATGAAATTATAGTATTGCCACTGAATAAATATAATCAAACACAGAGATAAACATTGAATTAAGACTTTATATAAACACCAAGATTATTTAATGATACAATATTATATTACAACGTTTTATTCTTTGTAATCCAATTCATTAGTAAAAAATGAGCCCTACGACTATAATTCAAAATGGCGACCATATACTGTCAATGATTGCCATTTTGAATTTAAGATTAACTATATCTCCTCTGTTTTTTACTTTAGACTCTAAACAAAGGTTGTGGAGATAAAAATGATCAAATATAATCAACTACTATTTCTTCTCAGGCTAATTATTTCCCTAAATATACATACTACACTTCCAACACTTTCTACTACAGTAATATCCGTGATTTAGGTCCAGTTTTAAAAATCCTCCTTAAATATAAAGACGCTTTTAAATGTTTTTAGTGTCATTAGTGAATGAATTGTCATTTCCATACAAAATTAATGTTCTTTTAGTGTTTAAAAACATTTTAAAATATAATGAACAATCTTGAAACTGAGCGTTAGCCAATTTTCCAGATAAGTGTCGTCATCAGCTTTAGTAAAGTGGTAACCAAGGATATATTAAATGAAAAAAAAATAGAATGGAATTCTTTTTTTTCTTCGAAAAGATTCTTTTTTTTTTATACATAATTATGTTATTCTAATTCGGTAATATATGGTAATACATAAATAATAAAAAGATGGACAGCTTTGGAATAAGGATACAATTTGTAAATGGTACTGTGAATATGTTCGACTCAAATGTTTAATACAAACAACCATTAGATTTACTGCCACGTTAAAAGTCAAATTCATAAGGACAATAAGAAATATAAAGGGCTTTATCAAACAACCTAATCTTCTCAAACAAATAACATTCAACGAATCAAAATAAGATAATCAGGAGCCAACATTACACGGGCTTCCGGAATAATAGCCGAACGATCAGTGCTGTTGCAAACAATAACAAAAGGATTGTTCAATACAGGGTGTTTAGCAAAACAATCTGGAACACGATTATTGAGTCGGCTGGATACATGAATATTCATTATACAGATGTTTGAATAGGCATGTCGGAGATGTCCAAAGCTCAACGTATCGAATTGAAATCCTCGCCAAAACTGAATCTTTGATGACGGAATGATAAGTTACATTGTTACAACTTACACATAGAAAGATAAACTTAATGTTCGCCTTGCTGTATAAGCAGTGGCAGTAGTCGTTATCACTGTAAAATAATTAAATAATACTAATAATATGGATTACTTAGTAACTAAGATTATTAATATGTCTGAATGGAGTTCGCTCATATCTCGACCATAATATTTCCGCGTCAGAAATTGTGTCATGACATATGTTAATACACGCATGCACACTGCCTACTACCAAAAAATAGAGTTGTCTCTGTCATATATCATCAAAATTAACTATATATTGAAATACAGAATAGTTCTAACTTTCTGTCAAACATACTATTTTTGCACTCAATTTGTCTTGAAGAGAATCTAAAATTATTAATACAAATTTAAAATATATGAAAGAATTGTAATATTCTCGAAAGTGTTTAATGGTTCTAATCTTTTAAAGACCAGTAAATTTTTTTGTGTAAAAAATCTAGGAGTATATTTCATTGGATGAGTCCATTGGATAATCCTTTACGGGATTCATTAGTAATCTAAAATCAATATGGCGACCAAATTCTACTGATGTGTTAAACGCCATTTTGAATTTGTTTAATTTGATAGCTTCTCTATTTCTTTATTTTTTTAATAGTAGAGAGTAAAGGTGTCAATAATCACTCGAAGAACGGCGAAGAAAAAAGTAGAGTAATTTAATTCTTTACAACTTTACATCTTATAATCGTTATTATTTTATTTAGAAGCATAAAATCGTTGAAAATAATTAAAACAGAAATATTAAATTACGGATATGTGTTAATGTTTGCTAATATTCTTATTAATGTCAAGTTATGTCGCAAGTATATTATTTGTGTAATCATTATTTAATTTAAAATTCTGTTTTTTTAAATTTAATATTTTATTTAAAAAAAAACTTTGAGAAATGAACATAATATAAGCATGGAAATTTTATATTCTGTATATCGAACAATTTACAGTTAATAGAAAAATTCGTTTTAAAGCAAATGGAATAAAAGTAAAGAGAGAGAAATTTTACATTTTTTGTATAAACATGATACTTTCACTACATTATAAAAAAAGATTGATCTTTCCTATCTGGTTTTTATAAAATGTGATAGCATTACACGCCAAAATAAAATTTATTTTATGAGCACAATATTTGCTACACTTCTAAGTGACAATTGTCGTATGACGTATGAGAAGTGCTGTGTGTGTTGATATATCAATCCCATTCATTGAACATCTCCTACATGGTTTAAGCTCTATCTAGGCATATTTATAATCTAAGCTTAGTAATTACAAAATTATGATTCAATTTCGTATTGAGAAAAATAATTTTATATACTTTAACGGGTCTTATTAGACATGAGAGCCGACTAAAGGGGTGTCTCAGAATGTTTTTCGTTTTTGAATTGACCAATACGCGCCGATCGCTGGTAGCAGGGGGAGGGGAGTGGTCTCAAACGCTTGGCCGGCTTGTTAAGTTTAGTAGCCATGAATCGTTTCACGGGACCGCAGCGCGCGTTTTGCGTGCGAGCGTTTTATAAAAACAACGATTCCTACACTATTGTTCGTCGTCTCTACAGGACACATTTTAATTTAACAAGCTTAAAACATGTGCCAAGTGCCAATTTAATTAAACATTGGGTGTGCAAGTTTGAAGAGACTGGGAATACAATGCCGGACAAATCATCTGGGCGCAAAAGGACATCAAGGGCGAGCACGAACGTCGACCGCGTTCGCCAGTCTGTTATGGACGACCCACGACAGTCGTTGAGATTGCGCGCAGCTTCATTCAGAGAAGCTTCTCTGAATTTGAACAAATCTACGGTTTATCGCATTATTTCGAAAGATTTGCATTTTCACCCATATAAAATTGTTATTGTTCAAGAAATGAAGCCTGATGATTCTGATAAACGAGTCGAATTCTGCAGGACAATGAAAAACCGTTTTAGGAGTTTCAATAACATCTGGTTCTCCGACGAATCGAATTTTCACATCAACGGTCACGTGAATAAACAAAATTGCAGATACTGGGCTACCGAGAATCCGCTAGAACTGCATCAGAAGCCCTTGTACTCACCAAAAGTGGTTGTTTGGGCTGCCATATCAAGTCAAGGAATTATCGGTCCTTATTTTTTTGAGGATAACCGAGGTCGAACTCAGACCGTTAATTCTGATCGATATTGCCATATGATCCGGACTTTTTTGGCTACAGAAATGCAAAACCAGTCTGGCTACAACCGCAACACCTTTTTCCAGCAAGATGGGGCCACTTCTCATGTAACAAATGACTCATTAGCTGCTCTTCACGATTTATTCCCCGGAAGAGTGATAAGCCGCCGAGGAGACAAACTGGCCACCGAGGAGTCCTGATTTAACGCCTGCTGATTTTTTCTTATGGGGCTACCTAAAAAGTAAAGTTTACAATCCATTGCCACCAAACCTGAACGTTTTGAAGCAAAGAATCACTGAAGAAATCAACGCTATTCCAAGAGCAATGCTCCAGCGAGTGATTGAAAATTTTAGCTCCAGGCTAAATGAGTGTGAACAAGTAAATGGTGAACATTTGCAAACGGTTGTTTTTCATAAATAAACTTCAAGATCTGCTCTTTAATTTAACAATAAATAAAACAAGTTTTAATGGATAATGTTGTTTTTTATTTAACATCAAAAAATGAAAAACATTCTGAGACACCCTTTATTTATAAAGAATACAAAATGCGAAAGATCGGAATGTGTTGACGATGTTTTTATATTTCTTTCAAACTAACTTTTCCTCAAATATATAATTTTAAGCAAACACTATGTACATGATTTTACTAAAATTGATACATCTCGAACCTAAGATATAAAATTACAAATGTATTCTGTTAGCTCTCATAGGAATAGCAAAGTTAACCACACATCGAAATAAGTAACTAAGATTTTAGTACTTGCACAAATGTAATTGTAATCTTATATATTCAGTAACTACAGCAGATAGTTGAGGTACCCAATAAATATAATTTAACATAAAAACAGCATGTGCAGGTTAAATCCGCAATCTGAAATTAACTGAATTATTGGGTCAGAGTTCAGCACAGAGCTTTATTCTCACGAGAAATTAACCGTTCCATTAGTTTTAATTCGCTCTTCTCCCAAGCGTTGACTCAGGTACGTTATATTCGCTATATCCGTTATAAAAACGTGTTTAAACAATATTATTTCATTAACCGCTAAAATAAAGGAGATATTCAGATTATAAGATGTAATATTATTCTTTATGAACAAGTATCACAACGACATAACCTAAATAAGTTAAATCTTGTTTATATTTTCATAAATTTTGTATTTATTTATTATCAGTATCCAGCAACAGCTGTCCCTAACCACCTAAAGCTTCCATTTGAAATACGATATTTCAAAAGGCATTAATTTTAAATAAAGATATTATAGTGTTTATAGACAATCCCTCCAACACTGTTAAGAGTAGGCGCTAAGGATGTAATATAGGAAATAACAACGAACTATTACTCTGTATTAATAAAGAATGAAGCAAAACCTTAAACAACGTTTTGAGGTAAAGTAAACAAAAATGTCGTCGAAACGAAATCGTTTTATAAAATAAAGTAACTCCAATAATTCAACACTTCGTCGCTCCTCAGAGGGTGAGAGATATAAAATGGAGAAAAACGTTCCTAATTCAGTTTGCTCGGCGAACGATGTGCTCGCTTCCACCGGGTCCTTATATCGAGTGGAACGGATAATAATATCCATAGATAGCTGACAAAATTCTTGCTTACTCTCCTCAATGACCAAGTAACTCATGGCTTTGTAAATGAAAAATCATCACTTATTTTTCTAGCGTTCTTTGTTGCCATTTTTCAGTCGAAAATCTCATCCCCTATTTCTTTGCCGATTGCTAAACTTGATGTGAGGATACTCAAATCATGACACTTTTGCTCTTCTACCACAGAAATATCGTTACCTGCTCTCATTAGTATTTGATCATGGCTTTTAATACGCTAATAGAGGCGGCTTTCTATCGGTCAATGTAAGCCAAATAAAAAAAAGAAAAGCCTAATGTCAGGGAAATCGGTTAATAATTAAAAGGTTAACACAAATGCTTTTTTAATGGTTTAATCGTCTCCCATCCGCTAAAAGTGACTGAGCAATGGGCATACTATATTTATGATTTACTTTTTACATCATCCATGTACGTCTGTTACGATTTAATCGGTCACATAAGCCTTGTACAGATCTGATTGATGTGATTGTGCTGTTCCTTTAACAGGACTAGGGGGGGAAGGTTATTGGTTATTGGTTAAGGGTTATTGAAGTATGTAAAACGATTGAAGAGAAACACAAAGTGTGTGTATAGTGTATGTGGTACGCTTTTATAGTATATATTTATCTATATTTTTCTCGTGTACAATTTGCAAAAAATATCGAATAATAATATTTTAAAACATGTTTTTTATAATTATTGTTTATGTTGGCAGAGTTTTATGTTATTAATTTAATAACAATGCGAATTATTGAACGTAAAACATTAAAAGTGTAAAGAAATTTAGAATATCTGACGGAGTAAAATAGCAAGTTTGCCTTACTTATTTTTATGTGCGTAAATAATATTTGTTTTCTGACCTAATGTAATAAAAAGTTTGTTCGTGGAAAGTTTCGAAACTAAGTAAATATAATGGTAAAAGTTCTGTTGTCAATTTTATACCATACTACAGTGGGTTGAAATAAAGGAAATATAACTAGTATATATACCTTCTAGTGTGGCTATTTCGATTATGGTCTTTTCAATTTTACTAATAAACGATCTAGCAAAATTCTAAAAAAATAATACAGGTTAAATAAGCCTCTTAAAGCTAATTTAACTTAAACAAAACGATCTTATTGCCTGATTTCTTAACAATTAAGAAAATAGGACTAATAAATCAGTTAGTAACTTTAGCATTGAAACAAATATTATATTTAATTAGTGATATTAACTATATAGTGTCTAATGATTCATCATTCATATCAAATGTGTGAATTAATCAACTATTTTGGAGGAATTTTAAATTAAACAGTGTAAGTGACTTTTACACTATTTCACAAAGCAAATAAGGAAGATGTCCTGACTTGAAAAATATTATATTTTACTAACAACGTATTTATTTAGAAAAACACTTTCATTTAGTACTATACTTTTTACTGTAGTTTTATATCAAAACTGTAATGGTTCAAGTTATTTTATGGCGTTAATAACTGCAAGAGTCGAGTTAGTTTCAGTTTCCATTAAAGTTGCACCGGTAGTATCCTAATATCCTATACAAAGTCACATTTCTCTTAATTTCTGCTCGTATACGGGCGAAACTGTTGTACGACTCTAAAACACAAATGACTGTTATAGCATTTGTTTTGAAAATAGGTGCTTACATTTTATTAAACGTTAGTTTCACATGACATTTTATTCCAGAGCAATAAATATTTATGCAAAGTAATATATATCACTTTATATTCTTTATAAGCTACATATCAAGAAAACAAATGAAATTAATTATATTAAGGAGAAGTTGGTTGTGGAATCTGGATATAAAGATATATATATTGATACTCAAGATAGAGAATCTGTTCTAAATAATACAAAGACAATATAATATTTTTAATCCCATATCTAAAGAAAAACTTTACAATATACTATATTCAAAAAACCTGCGTACCTAATAGTATAATATTACATATATACGTGTAATTACTTAAATAAAATTTTGTTTTTAAGCCGATGCGATTATATTTTACTGATCTAAGCATAAAATAGTTTAACCTAAAAAAATAAATCAGGAAGTAGAGTTTGTGTAATAAAAATTTATAGCTATAAATGTGTCTAGCAAAACTGGTGAGTAACACTGACTTCAACGTACGAATAAAATATATGTGACCAAGTAGATATACAGATCATAATTTTAATTTAGAAAACGAGATTATTCGTTTGAGCTATTATAGCGATAAAATTTAAAATGAAAATAAAAACTAAAAAACGTCATGTTTATCCGTATAGGAAAATATTTCATCGTTCAACTTTTTTCCGAGGAGAACAGGTAAAAACAACATGAAACTACTGTGTCAACGTAAACCTTTCTACCTCGACTAAAGCTATCATTTACATGTTCTACAAAACTAAACAACATCATATTGTTTATATGCATGTGGAATACCTATATTAGACGTACTTATATGTACTGGGTGGCCCAAATAAGACCCGCTGATGTGAAACACAAATAACTTTTTTATTTTTTAACATAATTTATTTTTTCTTTTTGCAGATTATAACTGAACTCTTGGAAATTTAAAATGAATACGTACAGTCCACAACAACGCATTAAAATTATCGATTTTTATTATTCTTCTCAACGATCAATTGTTCTGACGCAGCGAAATTATCGCCGTTTTTTTAACGTAAGATCAGCGCCCACATCTTCCATGATTACAGGTTTAGTTCGCCGTTTTGAGGAACTGGGTTCAGTTGCCGACCGTCCAGGAAGAGGTGCTCATCGAAATATTCGTACTGTAGACAACGTGGAAGCTATACAGCAGAGTGTTGCAAATGATCCATATGTCTCAACTCGTCGCCGTTCCGGCCAATTGGGTATACCCAGAACAACATTACAGAGAATTTTAAAGTTGGATCTTAAGATGTATCCATACAAAGTTCAAATTGTGCAACAGCTTCTACCGCAAGACCCCCAACAACGACTACAATACGCTATTCGCTTTACACAATTAGCCACACAAAATGATTTTTTAAATAATCTTTTGATGACGGATGAAGCGCATTTCCATTTAAGTGGTTATGTGAATAAACAAAACTGTAGGTTGTGGGGCTCCGAAAATCCAAGGGCAATGCATCAGCATCAGTCACACCCAATCAGATGCACTGTTTGGTGCGGTGTTATGGCCACAAAAATCATCGGCCCATATTTCTTTGAGAATGAGGATGAAACGCCAGAAACAGTCTCCGGGGCTTCTTACAGAACAATGATCGACAACTTTTTGCGGACAATGGTTGAGCAACATCCTAATTTGTGGTTTCAACAAGATGGAGCCACTGCGCATACTGCTAGGCAAACTATGGACATGCTGCGTGAAATTTTTGGTGAACGCATAATTTCAAGAAATTCAGATTTCTCTTGGCCTCCTCGTTCACCAGATTTAACTGCGCCCGATTTTTTTTTATGGGGATATTTAAAAGACAAAGTGTATGTTAACAAACCACAGACAATTGGACAGCTCAAGCAGAATATTCGAGACGAAATACGGCGCCTGCAACCAGAAACATTACGCCGTGTAATGCAAAATGCGCTAAAAAGAGCCAATGCCTGTATCGAGCAAAATGGTGGTCATTTGTCTGATGTCATATTTCACACATAGTCACGTTAAATTTCCATAAAATGTATTTAACATATAAAAATAAATCATTTAAAAAAAACCGTTATTACAAGAGTTACACGTGTTTAACATCACTAGGTCTCATTTGGGCCACCCTGTATTTCCAAATATCTAAAGTTTTAAAAAAGTAATTTTTAGAATTTCAATTACTTTGCCGTATATTTTTTCAGACAAGTACAGTTACCAGTACCTATAGCAAGTAAAGTCACTATTTAAATACCAAGGTTACGAAATTATGATCATTATATCAACCGAGATCACTTAAGCTCTAAGTGATAAAGACAACTTGTAGCTCTAATTAAGAAAACAACTATTTTGACATTCTTATATATTTAGCGTGGTAGGTATGGTGGAAGAAAGTAAACCTACCGTAGGCTAACGCGTAGGATAGCGTTTAAAGATGAGATTATAGAATGAAATAAAGAACGTAGATTCCAGACGGCAAGTAGGTAGACGTTTAATGAAGCATAGTACAAAGTCCAGTAGAAATAATGAAGCACAAGTATGATAGTCCAAGTAGAAATAAAGTACAGAGCACAACAATACGAATAAGAAAACGAAAATAATAACAATGTAAACACTATAAAATAAAAAGACTAGTTTGCCGGGTGCGCAGGCGGTTAAGCGCTCGAGTCGCGTGCGCCTGTGCAATCCCCCCGCGCGCGCCGGTATATCACGGGTCTTAGAGCCCAATGCGAGTTTCCATCGCACGACACTATATTAAAAATTAATATCAAGTGTGTTAGTATGAAATGTGTTAATAAAATTACTTAGATAACTAAGTGAAGATATAATAATGTTATTTAAAATAGTTATAGTAGTTAGTTATAGGTTAGTATAAAGAATTAGAAAATAAATTATGTTAGGGACAGAAATAAATAAATAGATAGTGAGTATGCCACATATATACTAAAAAAAGTCAGTGGATTAACTAGAAATAATATAAACAAATGGTGTAGGTTAGGTTTTAATCCAAAATTAATAAAACAAAATCGTAGATACAAACCAACAATATAGCGGAATTCGAAGCTGCCTTTATTGTTCGCTCTACAATCCCTTGTAGTCTGCAATCTCAGTTCAGGTGTCTTATTACGAAGACCGACTTGCATTCTTTAGATATTTACTGTTATACCCACATCTGGTTCTCTTTTTTATAACATATTACAAACTATAAAAATATTTTGCTATAAATTATTTGTGTGTTTTTCATTTAATTTCGTTGTGTAAGTTGTAACATTCTGTTACAAATGTATAAGTGACTAAGTGTTATAACTAGTACTAATAGTATTATTAACGGACAATTGTACACATCGCTCTGATCCCAATCTAAGCTTGCTCTGTATCATGGGTACTAGACAACGATATACATACTTAAATACATATCATATGTATATATACACATCCACGACTCGCGACAAACTAATCTACTTATTATAGTAAAGTTTTCCGTTACCGGGACTCTAACCCAGGTCCTAGCATCCTAAGTACTACCAACCGCGCTATCAGGCCGTGTAATAATAAATGTCAGGTCACGACTAGTTGAGTAGACATTACTTTGACGCTTCGGAATGATTCGATGTGTCGTGCTGACTTCACCTTGCTGTCATTTTATTGTACGAAGTATACCAGATGTCACCAAAACAATGTGCGTGGTGACCCTGCCAAATAAAAAAGATATAAGACAAAATATAGAAACTATTATCCATCTAAATATGTGCATAATTGCACATTTCGTCATAAAATGTTAAATATTTGACATTATGCTTGAAAAATCTATTAATGGCCGAAATTAATAACTTATCCTATCCCTTTAGATTTGTTACTATAGCAACTATCATTAACTCATTTCGCATACACGGGATTGAAATGGAGAGGTATAACTATCGATCTGCGAATTAAAGATAGATAGGTTATTAATTTCGATCGTAAATGTATTAAACTAATAGGGATCTAATTACTAAAAAGCTCTTGGTTACGATGCCAGTACTATAGGAAAACAAAGAATATATCAAATGCACTAGAGCGTGCGTTAACCAGGATGTTGGAAACACGTTCCCTATATTCCCGCAATGGCCGTCGCGTCGGTCCGACTGTTGGTTAAAAGCCGCTAATCCATTTGCCTTTTCTCCCGCCGTATGGAAAATATACTGAAATGTTTGATATGGGCAAAGAAGAAAAATATTTGTTTAAATATAGATACGTCATCTTATGATAAATTTTAGTGTTTATTCCTAATGTTTTGTATGTATAAAGATACTGTAGCCATACAAAATATAGAAAAACAACATGTATTATTTGTTCAGAATCGCTAAAATTATGTAAAAATTTAATCGCAATATTACTGTTTAGATTTATTAAGATTCTCAATTCATATTAACTTAAATGTAATTTCAATCTCAGGTCTCCCTAATTTAACGCCTATTCTTGCTTTGTGCTCCTATGTTTTTTAATATTAACATATCGTCACACTATATCCCTTTCGGGGTGAGCAAGAGATACATAAGTCTACGCAACGTGACCATTAGCGCAGCTGATCGCCGGTTTCGGGCATTTCTGTTAGATTCTATGCTGGTTTTCTCACGATGGTTTCATTCACCGGTGAGCATTGTGTGCCTAAATCCGTACTTTCTGGATAAACCAAGTCTCTTACCTACTACTTAGCGACCACAGCCACAGCCTAGGTTTTCTTCTACTTATATTCATAACTTTTCATACTATATGCCTAAAAAGTACTTGGACAACAGCTCTGTAAGCTTTCATTTTGACTAGGTTGAGGAAATTTTCGTAAATGGAGAGAATTATATAAGAAACTATTTGTAAATTCATGCAGTTAACAACAATTACGTTGTTACGAAGTATATGCTATAACTATTTCGTTCTATGTATATCTTGTGATTTTTTTAATGCCATAGGTGGCAAGCAAGCTATCTGTCCACCTGTGGAGAACTGTTACTCTCCTCTATAGATACTGTAACACGAGAAAGGCTAGACAAAGTAACATTCGATAAAGATAACGTTAGTAGAAAGTGTAAAATGTATGAAATTGACATACACAAAAGCTTTTGAAATATCACGTCGTCAAAGTCAATTGCATATATTCAGCATTTTTCTGCTGGCGTAATCATTTTTTTAATGTTTCTTTGAGTAGGCGCTCAGAAGTGGCATAGTTATTTTTATTATTAACAACTAAAATTTTAATACAAAACTTAAGTTCAATTTGCAAGCTCATTAGTTCTACATGTAACAAACAACGTCTATAATTCTTTAATAGATCAACAAGAAAAAGATTAAAAAAAAAAAAAAAAAATAAAATAAATAGATAAAAAGATTCTAAAATCCATTATCAGGCAGTTCGCCCTTTGTATTCCTCCACTGCGATCCACTTACAGCGCAACCAAGATGACGACAGTTTACAGGATCCAATATAGGACGTATTTATTATTCACTGTGCTTCTCCATATTTCATGATGTTGGCGTTCTTCACGGTTAACTTAAAATAAGTGAACGATACGGGAAAACGTGAACATTACTTATGCGTACGCGGATGTGAAAACAATAGGCTTTTATTTTACACAATATTGTTCATAGCTAATCATTTCGACGCCCCGAAACAGTAAGTCTGTATTGTGCTGTTATGAGTTTTTTTTATTTCAAATTCGGAATCAGCGTAATAGAATTCATGTTGCTAATTTTTTTAATTAAATACTCTAGTGAAATTAAAGAAGATATTTAGAATGGCATATAAATTCGATAATAACGAGAAAAACGTTGTTACATGTCAATATAAATGTGTTTAATATTTTTGTAATTGATTTATTCGCTATTACCAGTTATTTGTCAGAAATAGAAACATATTCGTATAGTAAAGCACCTTATTCTAAGTGATTTTGAAATCTGTGGTGTTTATAAATACAAAATTTATATGTAATTTAAAAAAAAAAATCGGTACTTCATTTAACCTAATAGGTATTGCAATTAAATAAATTGTAAAATACATTTGATTACCGTTTTTCTGATAACATCGAATTTCAAAACCCCTCAGAACAAGATAGTTTACCAGACGTATACGTTATCTTAAATATTTAGGCTAGGGCTTCTGCTCCATCCAGAGACGAGGCCTGCCTAAGGCCAATCGCTCGCCGGGCCCTCGGAATTATATGGATCCCCGGGCCCGGCGAAGGAGAAGAGTAGGCAGTGCTGGCAACCCGGTGGTTTTAGTCGGTGCAAGTCCGACACACCGGGGGAGTGGCCTTAACCATTTCCCTGACGGTCCGAAAGGATTTCCACCGGGTTAACAAAGAAAAAAGGGCTTCTGCTCCATCAAGAGCAAGAGAATAAAATGAACAGAGGAGAAGATCTATGCTAGAAACAAATCCTTGTTAAATATTACTTACGTTTTGTATTATTATCGAATCAAATTACATCATCTCTAATACCAATTATATTTAATAACAGTCACAAATATTATAAAACAGCTAGAAGCATGCTTTTTAGAGCAACACGATAAAACAAGACATTGTAAGATTGTGTGGTTTTTTTTAACCACGATGATCCTAACTAAGAGCCCAAGTATTTCATATTATATATGAATAAATATTACGTATACAATTAAATAATTCAGGTCATAAACTCCCGTGAGGAACAACACTGATTAAAATTAATCTCTTAACTATAGCACGCCGACAGATCAACGGATAAGGCTCTGGCGTCAGATATTTAACGCCTCCAGTTCGCTCGGGATTACTCTGGTTCACAACGTTGAAGTACCACAAGGAACTTTCCCTTTAGTTTATCCGGTATGACCTATAGTCACTGGGGAAAAGTAAAATATTCTTACTTTTATAAACAAGGATTTTCTTTGTCAACAACTACGTTAAATTTTCAACAAATGTAATACATTTCTGCTTTGTTTATTATCTTTTGTTGATGTAGTAAAATATACTCTTAAGCAATAATACTCAGTAATGATGATAAAGTTTTATTGACCTTTAAAACTGACATTTAAAATAGCTCTTACTGTACGTAAATAAGTTATCTAATTACACCCGTAATTAGATCAAGCTCATTGTTTTTCATTTGAATTTCCGTACCAATTATCTATAACATTTGAAATTTATTTTCTGAAGATTTTTTTAAAGAAAATATACTACCTTGTAATGTAGTATATATTTAATTTTATGGTCCGTGGACATGCGAAAAGCATTTGAAAGTTTTTCTATGCGAACAGCCCAGGAGTAGTGATGAAAATGCCCGGGAATTTTCCCAAAGTGTCCAGCACTTCCGCGAACATTTCGTAAATTCCCGGGAATATTCCCAAGCAAGTTATGGGCACTTTGGAAAAATTCCCGGGCATTTTCATCACTACCCAGGAGGGACAAAGGTAAGTGGCGAGCCCTTGGAGAGGCCTACGCACAACATTGTACCTATGCGGTCTTAAATGATGATGATAATGTACTATTGACACTCCCTGATCATTGATTCGTTAGTTACGTCTATATAACATCTGCTTATGACTATAATTTGGTTGATCCTCAAAGGGCAGATTCCGGGAAAACGAAGACAAATTGATTAGATACGGAATAAACTGAACAACGTTAATAAGTAGACAAAACTGTGCTTTACTGTTTATAAGAAGGCAGCATGTGATTGCAGGAAGATTTGCATATTGACCTCCAAACTTCACAACGGAAATGGCAACTGATTCTCGCTTCTACAGTTGTTGAAACATATTTTTACTTATGTGACTTGATGTACGTTTTTATGGAATGTACAAATTGTGTAAAAATGTACACATAGAAAAACACAAACATTTAAAGACAATTTTAGTAATCCTTAAAATTGTTAAAGAAATGCATAATTAAAAGATTAAGTTTTTTTTTTCTATTTATTTAAGGGACTTTTGTGCCTCGGCACATGCCAGTCCCATCGTATCCTAAACATGCACTACTAGCATTTATTTCTGGTGGGGAGCCATCAGCCTGAACAACTCCTTTGCTTCGGTTGAGTAAGGTCTTGCTAAAATTCCGCAGAACATGCCTACATCAAATTGGTTCAGGCTAAAGGCTCCCATCAGAGAATCTCTTGCAGACTGAGATCGGACACACTCCATTAGCAAATGTTGTACGTCATCTACTTTCTTACACGTGCTGCAGTTCGGTGACTCCACAAGCTTCATCAGATGTTTAAATTTGCCTGATGGAATGTGACCTGACCTCAGCCTGTGTGCTACCACTATAAGTTGTCTGCTAATGACTTCATTAGCAAACCATGGCACATGAGGAGGCTCACATACTAGCGTCTTGTACCATAGACCTTTGGTCTAAGATCGTTCATTAAAAAAGTTTTTTCATGCATTAAAACAAATTTCTTTATATTTGGGTAAAAATTCCGTATAATCTGGTCTAAAATAATAATACTCTCCTTCAAGACTTCCCTCCTTGGCCAGCCTGTCAACCTCCTCATTACCATGTAGCCCGATATGTGCTGGGACCCACTGCAATCTCAATTGTACTCCATTCAACTGTAAGCTGTCTATAATAGATAGAATTACATATCCTATAGATGTGCCTCTGATTCCAGAGGTACACTTAGCTATGTGCTGTAAAGCGCTTCTGCTGTCGGTCAAAATTCAGTTAGTATTTCTCAAAATATAAATGTTAATCGCCATATTTGCACTGGGTAACGAGATTATTGACGTTTGTAATAATATCTCTGTAAAGTAAATATTGCGCTTTTAGCGGTTCATCACAGTAAAAATATATTTGCACTAAAATTCATTGAATATATTGCTTATTGATAAATAAAATAGTGTTTTTGGCAACCAACACTATTACTGTGTTTGTTGGTAACATTTACAAAGCTCTTCTAGCTTGTTATTATGTGATTTCCATCGAATAGAAAAATAAAACATCCAGTTCTCATGTTTTGAATATGTGAAATGCATAATGGTCTACTTACAGATATGTTCAGTATATACATTTTTAAAGCTATTAAACATAAAACTGGCATCTGTTTCAAGTGAAATTAATTCATAGCAAACGTGAATGGCCACAGAAATGATAAATTTGTACACGCGACACGTCCGTTCGTCGCTGCTCGGCTCGCCTGAACAAAACGCCGCAATGGTCCTAATTGCAGTAATTATGAAACTCTTCGCTCGTTGATGAAAGTAATTTTTCTGTAGCGACTACCAATTAGGAGTTACCAATTAACGCGGAGAAGAGCTATTTGTAATATGAACTCAACTCATAGAGAAAACAGCATTTCTTAACAATCCTATCGCCTTTCTAGTAATAATAAAGAACACAAACATCTCAAATGTCTAACAAAATTTAATTTTCATTAAAATGTAATTCATGATACTACATTTTATAATAAAATAACATAATAACAAATATAATTATATTAACAATAATACTACGTTTAATGATAAAGTTTAGTTTTATTTCCAAAACTATTATCATCTATTCATCAATCAGGCCTATTGATCCCGGCCTTCATGCTCTTCTCATCTAATCTTTGTCAGGCCCTTCCACAAGTTTTCATTTCGCCTTACCAGGGGTGTTTCAGTCCATATTTGTTGACTATACCATTTAATTTATGTTTCATAATAAAATGGACGTTATTTTATAATGTAATAATGACTATTTCTAGAATGTGTTTAGCTTCATTTTACAGACAATGTTAAAATAGCTCACAATGTAACCTTTATGAAAATACGTAGCCTTTATTTTATTCAGTTCAAAGAGTTTGTTCTCATAAAGATACAAATCACTTACATGAGAACATTTTGCTTAAAATCTATCTGGAACAATAAAGCAGTAAGAGCTCATTTGGCATCAACAGAACTATATTTACTAATATTTTTTATCTTTAATATTTTGTAGTAACTTAGTTCTGCATATGTCAAGCAAGGCCGCGTTTCTTATGCAGGAAGGTAACGTGTTATAAAGTTGTGCTCCTTCAAAAGTGATATTCCGTTTTTAATAATTAGTCCGTGCTGTAGAATGCACAAGCAAACTTGGTCGTCAAGTACTTTACGATATGTATGTAATAACTTGTTTATTATTACTGTCTTAAGAATGGATAATTATTATATTCCTACAAATTGTTCCAGTATATAATGATCTTTTGAATGAATAGCATAAATTATATTATCAGTTCTATTTCTAATAGCCAGACGACATTAATTTAACATATGCCCGAGGACTGCTAGAATTAACGCCGCTTGGGTGCGATAAATCTTTTTGAGTCACGTATTCTATATCATGAAATGCACTACCATGCAATTCCGTATGGCCGACGGAGAATACTGAAGTAGATACTGGATTAGTCGATTTTCTAACTCAAACCGTTTCTGTTTATTCTGGCCAACAAGTCAAAGTATTTGATATGTCGTTTTACACCCACCGTTTTGCGACGTTCACCTAGATACAACTTCAGATTTCCAAAAAGTAATGAATCCAATGAAACTGGTGATATGTTATTTAACACCTTACTTTTACAATAAGATATACCACATATTCATCATACTTTTATAACTTCAGAAGTTTTATCTGCCCATAAATAAAATCTAAACCAATATTCCTATACAAATAAAACGACCCTCGATTTCTCTTTCCCTATATTGATTATTGAGCCGTTTTAATATATGATATCTTAAAATCTGCGCTTATTGTGAAAACAATATAAAATTATAATAAACTAAAACCAATGCATAGGTGTTACTACCTACTAGTACCTACTAGCCAGCGCTTACCAAAATTTTACCTCAACACATTTGTTGTATCATCGAATCTTAATCATTAGGAAATCAAAGCAAGATTTAGTTGAGGAAGCTTTCTGATTGATATGATGAACAATGAATTTCGGTTATCGTCGATACATTCAAACATCTGGACCATGAATATTCACAAACACCACTGATGATATAATCAATACCTTACCCGTATATTGGATAATTTTAATGAACAGGCTCAGTTATTGGTTTCTAAATTACATTGATTATTGTTAACGGTTATGATTCCCAGAGCTCGTGTAGCGTCGGCCTCTGTAATCTTAATTCTATTCAATGGCTTTCATTTGTTTGCGACGTTTACCCTAATTATTTTAACTTATGTAAATACAGATTCTCTGTTTATTACCATGATTCTAAGTAAAATACAACTGAATATAATTTTACAATCAAGAGTTATAAAACTACTTAAATTACATAATATATTAGATACAATAATTACTCAAGTATAAATCAACAATGAATGTAATATATATTAAATAAAATTTATATTAACAATTATAGTTATTACTTATGCATTCTACAGTATTATCTTTTTATATTGTGTCTATGTATGTATAAACCTTTTTTTTCCTTTTAATTTTACTAATATTCTTTACCGTAAACTAGCATTATATATTAATTATTGTGCATGCTGTAGTGCGCTATAAATGCGGCGGTATTTATATGTTCTATTTTGTGTACCATGGTCCTTTTGGTGTTCTTATTCAATGTCACCCACGTTGGGCACCGACTTTTATTTTCTCTTACACTCCTATGCATATTAATCTGCTATGAGCTAGAGTTACACCTTAATACATTCTCCGCCAACAAGTTTTTTCCAGTATCCAGTGCCAGTCGCCCGTGACTGACAAGGCGGTCAATCTATACTAATATTATAAAGCTGAAGAGTTTGTTTGTTTGTTTGTTTGTTTGAACGCGCTAATCTCAGGAACTACTGGTTCGAATTGAAAAATTCTTGTTGTGTTAAATAGACTATTTATCGAGGAAGGCTTTAGGCTATATAACATCACGATGCAACTATTAGGAGCGAAGTAATAATGGAAAATGTGAAAAAAACCGGAAAAATTATTCATCCTTGAGTGCTTCCATTGCGTGCGCTGCGAAAACGGTTCAAGATACGAAAAATATATGTAATAAAGAATGATTCATCTTGAAATGATCTAAAAAAATGTCCGCGACAGTATATGTCTATCTTTTAAGATTAACTCACTAGAACCGTTTTTTATGGTAATCAAATTTGGTCGAAATTAATGCATTATTTGTTAAGAGTTGTATCAACGTAATAATATTAATCTTTATCCAAATAAATGTGTTGTTGATTAAGAGTATTTAATTGTGAACAAAATTGTCTTTGACATCACTTAATTTCAATGAACATCATAGAAGATATATCAATAACTTATATAGCAAAACTACGTTTGCCGGATCAGCTATGTCTTGATAAGCGCGAAACTCGAGAACGACTAAACCGATTTGACTGATTTCTTTTTTGTTGTGTTTGTTGAAGTATGGGGAAGGTTATTACGGAGAGAAAAATTAAAAAAATTGTCTGAAAAAGTCTAAAAACAACACTTTTCTATATTCTCATAAAAAAAATTCGTAATAATATTTTAAAGTCAATTTGAACTTTAACACTTTTTTGTGTTGTGTTGTGTTCGGTTGTGTTGTGTTCGGATTAGTTCGGTTGTATTTTGTTCGGTTGTGTTCGGTTATGTTCGGTTGTATTCGGTTATGTTCGGTTGTGTTCGGTTGTGTTCGGTTGTGTTCGGTTGTGTTCGGTTGTGTTCGGTTGTGTTCGGTTGTGTTGTATTCGGTTGTATTCGGTTGTGTTCGGTTATGTTCGGTTGTGTTCGGTTGTGTTGTGTTGTGTTGTGTTCGGTTGTGTTCGGTTGTGTTCGGTTGTGTTGTGTTGTGTTGTGTTCGGTTGTGTTCGGTTGTGTTCGGTTGTATTCGGTTGTGTTCGGTTGTGTTCGGTTGTGTTCGGTTGTGTTCGGTTGTGTTCGGTTGTGTTCGGTTGTGTTCGGTTGTGTTCGGATTAGTTCGGTTGTGTTCGGTTGTGTTCGGATTAGTTCGGTTGTGTTCGGTTATGTTCGGTTGTGTTCGGTTGTGTTCGGTTGTGTTCGGTTGTGTTCGGTTATGTTCGGTTGTGTTCGGTTGTGTTCGGTTGTGTTCGGTTGTGTTCGGTTGTGTTCGGTTGTTTTCGGTTGTGTTCGGTTGTGTTCGGTTGTGTTCGGTTGTGTTCGGTTGTTTTCGGTTGTGTTCGGTTGTGTTGTGTTCGGTTGTATTTTGTTCGGTTGTGTTCGGTTATGTTCGGTTGTATTGGGTTATGTTCGGTTGTCTTCGGTTGTGTTCGGTTGTGTTCGGTTGTGTTCGGTTGTGTTCGGTTGTGTCCGGATGTGTTCGGTTGTGTTCGGTTATGTTCGGATTAGTTCGGTTGTGTTCGGTTGTGTTCGGATTAGTTCGGTTGTGTTCGGTTATGTTCGGTTGTGTTCGGTTGTGTTCGGTTGTGTTCGGTTATGTTCGGATGTGTTCGGTTGTGTTCGGATTAGTTCGGTTGTATTTTGTTCGGTTGTGTTCGGTTATGTTCGGTTGTATTCGGTTGTATTCGGTTATGTTCGGTTGTGTTCGGTTATGTTCGGTTATGTTCGGTTGTATTTTGTTCGGTTGTGTTCGGTTATGTTCGGTTGTGTTCGGTTGTATTCGGTTATGTTCGGTTGTGTTGTGTTGTGTTCGGTTGTGTTTGGTTATGTTCGGTTGTGTTCGGTTGTGTTCGGTTGTATTTTGTTCGGTTCTGTTCGGTTATGTTCGGTTGTGTTCGGATTAGTTCGGTTGTGTTCGGTTGTGTTGTGTTGTGTTCGGTTATGTTCGGTTGTGTTCGGTTGTGTTCGGTTGTGTCCGGTTATGTTCGGATTAGTTCGGTTGTGTTCGGTTGTGTTCGGATTAGTTCGGTTGTGTTCGGTTGTGTTCGGTTGTGTTCGGTTGTATTCGGTTGTGTTCGGTTGTGTTCGGTTGTGTTCGGTTGTGTTCGGTTGTGTTCGGTTGTGTTCGGATTAGTTCGGTTGTGTTCGGTTGTGTTCGGATTAGTTCGGTTGTGTTCGGTTATGTTCGGTTGTGTTCGGTTGTGTTCGGTTGTGTTCGGTTGTGTTCGGTTGTGTTCGGTTGTGTTCGGTTGTGTTCGGTTGTGTTCGGTTGTGTTCGGTTGTGTTCGGTTGTGTTCGGTTGTGTTCGGTTGTGTTGTGTTCGGTTGTATTTTGTTCGGTTGTGTTCGGTTATGTTCGGTTGTATTGGGTTATGTTCGGTTGTCTTCGGTTGTGTTCGGTTGTGTTCGGTTGTGTTCGGTTGTGTTCGGTTGTGTTCGGTTGTGTTCGGTTGTGTTGTGTTGTGTTCGGTTGTGTTCGGTTGTGTTCGGTTGTGTCCGGATGTGTTCGGTTGTGTTCGGTTATGTTCGGATTAGTTCGGTTGTGTTCGGTTGTGTTCGGATTAGTTCGGTTGTGTTCGGTTATGTTCGGTTGTGTTCGGTTGTGTTCGGTTGTGTTCGGTTGTGTTCGGTTGTGTTGTGTTGTGTTGTGTTGTGTTCGGTTGTGTTGTGTTGTGTTCGGTTGTGTTCGGTTGTGTTCGGTTGTGTTCGGTTGTGTTCGGTTGTGTTCGGTTGTGTTCGGTTATGTTCGGATGTGTTCGGTTGTGTTCGGATTAGTTCGGTTGTATTTTGTTCGGTTGTGTTCGGTTATGTTCGGTTGTATTCGGTTATGTTCGGTTGTGTTCGGTTATGTTCGGTTATGTTCGGTTGTATTTTGTTCGGTTGTGTTCGGTTATGTTCGGTTGTGTTCGGTTGTATTCGGTTATGTTCGGTTGTGTTGTGTTGTGTTCGGTTGTGTTTGGTTATGTTCGGTTGTGTTCGGTTGTATTTTGTTCGGTTCTGTTCGGTTATGTTCGGTTGTGTTCGGATTAGTTCGGTTGTGTTCGGTTGTGTTGTGTTGTGTTCGGTTATGTTCGGTTGTGTTCGGTTGTGTTCGGTTGTGTTCGGTTATGTTCGGTTGTGTTCGGTTGTGTTCGGTTGTGTTCGGTTGTGTTCGGTTGTGTTCGGATTAGTTCGGTTGTGTTCGGTTATGTTCGGTTGTGTTCGGTTGTATTCGGTTATGTTCGGTTGTGTTGTGTTGTGTTCGGTTGTGTTTGGTTATGTTCGGTTGTGTTCGGTTGTGTTCGGTTGTATTTTGTTCGGTTCTGTTCGGTTATGTTCGGTTGTGTTCGGATTAGTTCGGTTGTGTTCGGTTGTGTTGTGTTGTGTTCGGTTATGTTCGGTTGTGTTCGGTTGTGTTCGGTTGTGTTCGGTTGTGTTCGGATTAGTTCGGTTGTGTTCGGTTATGTTCGGTTGTGTTCGGTTGTGTTCGGTTGTGTTCGGTTGTGTTCGGTTGTGTTCGGATTAGTTCGGTTGTGTTCGGTTATGTTCGGTTGTGTTCGGTTGTGTTCGGTTGTGTTCGGTTGTGTTCGGTTGTGTTCGGTTGTGTTGTGTTGTGTTGTGTTGTGTTCGGTTGTGTTGTGTTGTGTTCGGTTGTGTTCGGTTGTGTTCGGTTGTGTTCGGTTGTGTTCGGTTGTGTTCGGTTGTGTTCGGTTGTGTTCGGTTGTGTTCGGTTGTGTTCGGTTATGTTCGGATGTGTTCGGTTGTGTTCGGATTAGTTCGGTTGTATTTTGTTCGGTTGTGTTCGGTTATGTTCGGTTGTATTCGGTTATGTTCGGTTGTGTTCGGTTATGTTCGGTTATGTTCGGTTGTATTTTGTTCGGTTGTGTTCGGTTATGTTCGGTTGTGTTCGGTTGTATTCGGTTATGTTCGGTTGTGTTGTGTTGTGTTCGGTTGTGTTCGGTTGTGTTCGGTTGTGTTCGGATTAGTTCGGTTGTGTTCGGTTGTGTTCGGATTAGTTCGGTTGTGTTCGGTTATGTTCGGTTGTGTTCGGTTGTGTTCGGTTGTGTTCGGTTGTGTTCGGTTGTGTTCGGTTGTGTTCGGTTGTGTTCGGTTGTGTTCGGTTGTGTTCGGTTGTGTTCGGTTGTGTTCGGTTGTGTTGTGTTCGGTTGTATTTTGTTCGGTTGTGTTCGGTTATGTTCGGTTGTATTGGGTTATGTTCGGTTGTCTTCGGTTGTGTTCGGTTGTGTTCGGTTGTGTTCGGTTGTGTTCGGTTGTGTTCGGTTGTGTTGTGTTGTGTTCGGTTGTGTTCGGTTGTGTTCGGTTGTGTCCGGATGTGTTCGGTTGTGTTCGGTTATGTTCGGATTAGTTCGGTTGTGTTCGGTTGTGTTCGGTTGTGTTCGGTTGTGTTCGGATTAGTTCGGTTGTGTTCGGTTGTGTTCGGATTAATTCGGTTGTGTTCGGTTGTGTTGTGTTGTGTTCTGTTATGTTCGGTTGTGTTCGGTTGTGTTCGGTTGTGTCCGGATGTGTTCGGTTGTGTTCGGTTATTTTCGGATTAGTTCGGTTGTGTTCGGTTGTGTTCGGATTAGTTCGGTTGTGTTCGGTTATGTTCGGTTGTGTTCGGTTGTGTTCGGTTGTATTCGGTTGTGTTCGGTTGTGTTGTATTGTGTTGTGTTGTGTTCGGTTGTGTTGTGTTGTGTTCGGTTGTGTTCGGTTGTGTTCGGTTGTGTTCGGTTGTGTTCGGTTGTGTTCGGTTGTGTTCGGTTGTGTTCGGATGTGTTCGGTTGTGTTCGGATTCGTTCGGTTGTATTTTGTTCGGTTGTGTTTGGTTATGTTCGGTTGTGTTCGGTTGTGTTCGGTTGTGTTCGGTTGTGTTGTGTTGTGTTGTGTTGTGTTCGGTTGTGTCCGGATGTGTTCGGTTGTGTTCGGATTAGTTCGGTTGTGTTCGGTTGTGTTCGGTTATGTTCGGTTGTGTTCGGTTATGTTCGGTTGTGTTCGGTTGTGTTCGGTTATGTTCGGTTGTGTTCGGTTGTGTTCGGTTGTGTTCGGTTGTATTCGGTTGTGTTCGGTTGTGTTCGGTTGTGTTCGGTTGTGTTCGGTTGTGTTCGGTTGTGTTCGGTTATGTTCGGTTGTGTTCGGTTATGTTGTGTTGTGTTCGGTTATGTTCGGTTGTGTTCGGTTATGTTGTGTTGTGTTCGGTTATGTTCGGTTGTGTTCGGTTATGTTGTGTTGTGTTCGGTTGTCTTCGATTGTGTTGTGTTGTGTTCGGTTAGGTTGTGTTGTGTTCGGTTGTGTTCGATTGTGTTGTGTTGTGTTCGGTTGTGTTCGGTTGTGTTCGGTTGTGTTGTGTTGTGTTCTGTTGTGTTGTGTTGTGTTTAATTAAAATTATCCAGGCGAGAGCGCTGTGTAACCCCGGGGGTTTTAGTCGGTGCAAGTCCGACAACCAAAAAGCTCCCTGAGGTCCGTCAACAATATCCCCCGGGCTATCAAAAAAAAAACCTTATATACGCTTGGAAACAGTCTCGATTCTCAACATCTGTCTACACACGAGGGAGATGTAGAGGGAAATGGATTATGCTGTTGTCAATTCAAAAGTTCTGGCTTATACTTTCGAAGACATGTATCAATCCTGCACCATATTAAAATGGGATCAAATTTAAGATATAATAAACTAGCTGATCCGGCAAACGTTGTTTTGCTATATAAGATTTGGAATATCTTCTAAGATGTTCATTGAAATTAAGTGATGTCAAAGACAATTTTGTTCACAATTAAATACTCTTAATCAACAACACATATCTATACTAATATTATAAAGCTGAAGAGTTTGTTTGTTTGTTTGAACGCGCTAATCTCAGGAGCTACTGGTTCGAATTGAAAAATTCTTTTTGAGTTGAATAGAACATTTATCGAGGAAGGCTATAGGCTATATAACATCACGATGCAATTTTTTGGGTGGGACGTGTACTGTTTCACAGTGTGCGCTCAATATATCGTTTAAAAAATGAAGTCTATTGTGAAATGTAATAATTGTAATATAGTGATTGATGAAATGTTGGCTTATATACAGAATAAAATGTCAGTAATTGATGAAGATAGTTTAACTCGTATATGTGTTACGGCGTTTACGTCAGAGGAAATTAAAAAGTCAAAGTCTTTGCTGTTTGAGTCTATTACTGATCAGAAAAAGATCACGCGTAAACAAAAGGGCAAAGAAGATCGTGATATTGGGGATATTGTGAGTTTGTTGAAAATTACCGAACCAGATAAAATACCAGTGTTTGTGGCCCGAGATTTGGAGAAACTACCCCCAATTACATTTGATCACCTTGATGTCACAAAATTACTTAAGGATTTAGTGTTGCTTCAGGAAGAAGTTAAGAACATAAAGTCAAGTTATGTAACCAAGAATGATGTTGAGTTGCTTAAGAATGATTTTTTAACGCGATCAGTTTCTACGGATTCTGTAAAAAATAAGAAGCAGTATGAGATAGTTCAATCATCTCTTTCATGTGTTGATGATCAGGTTATCAGTAGGCTAGAGTCTGAGTCAAGTCATGAGTTACCGTTAGTCACGACACCTGCGCCTCCTACAGCAGTGCAGCCTGTTCAGATTGAACTTTCGATTGATAGAACGGAGGTGCAGAATGAAACTATCGCTGAGATATTAAAAGCTAGTCGACGTGAAGGTAATATTGATGTGGCGGATAATGAGACTGACTCACAGTGGATAAATGTAGAAAATCGGAAATCTAAAATGAGGAAGCGATATTTTGGGGTTATGGGAGCATGTAGTGATATGAGCGGAAAATTTAAAGCTGCTGACTTGAAAGTACCCTTGTTTATAACAAACGTCCACAAGGATACGATTGAGTCTGATATAATTGAATATATTCAGGAAAAGACATCAGAAATTGTAACATTACAAAAAATTAATATAAGAAGACACACAGAATACGATGCCTATAAGTTGTTTGTTCCTAAGCATAAAGTTAAATTATTTCTTGATGATAAGATATGGCCTCAAGGTATTCTATTTAGACGTTATGTCTCGGCGAAGCCACGGGTCTTTAATATTGATGACTCGGTTGAAATTCGAATGAATAAAAACACACAGTGATGGATAAGAAAATATATAAGATAGCAAGTTTTAATTGTAAAAATGTTAAACGGTCTTTGGATAGTATTAGACAACTCTGTAAATTTTGTGACATTATAGCACTACAGGAGACGTGGTTACTGCCAGAGGATATCTCTTATCTTGCTAGTATTGATAGTGATTTCAATTGTACTGGGACGTCTGCTGTAGATACGTCAGCAGGTATTCTTCGTGGCAGACCGTATGGTGGTGTTGCTCTACTTTGGAGAAAGAATTTGAGTAGTGATATAGCGGTGTTACATAATGATAATCCTCGAGTATGTGGTATTAAAGTTGTAACAAATGATAGACCGTTTTTGGTTTTGAGTGTGTATATGCCAACGGATAAACCTGAAAATTTAGCAGAATTCACGGACTGCTTGGGGGCAGTGAGTGCTGTTATAGACTGCAATAACACAGAATCTGCTTTTGTTCTCGGAGATTTTAATGCACATCCTTGTGAACAGTTTTATAATGAACTTGTCGATTTTTGTAGTGAACGTTTGATGATTTGTGTGGATTTAGTTAAACTGGGTATTGATTCTGGTACCTATACTTATATAAGTGATGCACATGGTTCTACTAGGTGGTTAGATCATTGTTTAACTACTGAGTCAGCTATAAAATCTGTTAGTGAAGTTTATGTAAAGTATGATTCATATTGGTCAGACCATTTTCCTTTGATATTAGAATGTAGATTTGATTTGTTAAATGCAAAAAAGGTAAACTATGATTTGTTAAATGATAATAATTGTAAAGTTAAGTGGGGAGAAAGAGGGGGAGCTCAAATTCGTCTATATAATACTGAGTGTCATGTGAAACTTAGATTAATTGATTTCCCTAGTGAGATGAGGGAATGTGCTGATAAGATTTGTAATAATTTAAATCATAGAATTATACTGGATAACATGTATTCAGATATAGTAACTGCTTTACGTGAATCAGCCATTGCGAGTTACCAGGGTGGCACCTTGGACAGGAGAAAATGTGTTGTCGGGTGGAACAGGTATGTGGCTGATGCTCACAGGAAGGCCAGACAGGATTTTAAACAATGGATGTGGCATGGGAAGCCATCTGTTGGGATTGAGTATAATAACATGAAAGAGAGTAGAAAAGTTTTTAAATCACGTTTAAAGTGGACACAGAATCATCGAGAGCAAATTAGAATGAATATTCTTGCATCTCATCACATGAATAAAGATTTTTGTAAATTTTGGAAGAACACAAATAAATTCAATAGTAAACCTTGTGTTCCTGTGAGCGTGGGCGGGGTTATTGATGCTGGTGGTATAGCAGAGTTATTCAGGAGTCACTTTTTTGTTGAGTCTCCTCTTGGCTTGTCGTATTCGGAACTTGACATTGGGATACAGGGCACGGTAGTGAATACCCGATGTACAGCCAAAGAGGTAGCTCAAGTTATTAGGCAAATGACTAGGGGTAAATCACCGGGTCACGATGGTCTCAGTATCGAGCATCTTCAATGTGCTGGGCCTCATATTTATCGTGTTTTGGCGTTGTTTTATTCACTCTGCTTGAGTCACTCATACTTGCCGTTGGAATTAATGAGAACTATTGTAGTACCTATAGTTAAAAATAAAACGGGTGATATTTCAGATAAAGCAAATTATAGGCCAATATCACTAGCTACTATAGTTGCGAAAGTACTTGATGGTGTGCTCAATAAACATCTTGATGACTATGTCGAATTGCATGACAATCAGTTTGGTTTTAGACCACAGTTATCAACTGAAAGCGCAATATTGTGTTTGAAGCGGAGTGTCAGATATTATACCGCTAGGGGGACTCCTGTTTATGCTTGTTTCTTAGACTTATCTAAAGCATTTGATCTCGTAAATTATGATATCTTGTGGGGTAAATTACGTGAGATCAATTTACCAGTTGAACTTTGTAATATATTTAAGTTTTGGTATAAAAATCAAATCAATAATGTTCGGTGGGCAGGAGCGATGTCTCAACCTTATAGATTACAATGTGGGGTTAGGCAAGGCGGTTTGAGCTCTCCGATATTGTTTAATTTATATATTAATGCGCTGATCGTCGCGCTTAGTAGTCGCCATGTCGGCTGTTATATTGATGATGTTTGCTTGAATAATTTTAGTTACGCAGACGACATGGTGCTGCTGAGCGCGTCGGTTTGTGGGATAAGGCAGCTTTTAAGCATTTGTGAACGCTATGCTTCCGGTCATGGATTGGTGTATAATGTTAATAAAAGCGAGTATATGGTGTTTAAAGCTGGTACCAAGTGTCCTTTGATTGTACCTCCTATTACTTTATATGGAGCTGAACTAAACAGAGTTAAGCAGTTTAAATACTTAGGTCACTTGGTTACCGAAAGCCTTAAAGATGATGTTGATATTGAACGTGAGCGCAGGGCGCTGTCTGTCAGAGCAAACATGTTGGCCCATAGGTTTACACGTTGCTCCAAGGTAGTAAAACTAACGCTTTTTAAGGCGTACTGTACATCTTTTTACACGTGTAGCTTGTGGGAGAACTATACTCAAAGGGCGTACAGTGCCCTGCGTGTTCAATACAATAATGCATTCCGGACGTTGTTGCGGCTGCCTCGCTTCTGCAGTGCGTCGGCCATGTTCGCGGAGGCGCGCACCGATTGCTTCTTCGCAACTCTGCGCAAGCGGTGCGCGTCATTGCTGAGCAGAGTGCGGGCTAGCCGCAACACCGTACTGGCCATGATAGCTGGCAGGCTAGACTGTCCTTATATGATTAATTGTGTTTACCGCCACACAACCATGTAATTAGGTATAATAATACGTAGTTTTAAGATATTTGTTTTACTAACAAAATGGGTCATTGTTACCTAATAAAGATTATTATTATTATTATTATTATTAGGAGCGAAGAAATAATGGAAAATGTGAAAAAAACGGGGAAAATTATTCATCCTTGAGGGCTTCCATTGCGTGCGCTGCAAAAACGGTTCAAGATACCAAAAATATATGTAAAAATGAATTATTCCTCTTAAAATGATCTAAAAAAATGTCCGCGACAGTATATGTCTATCTTTTAAGATTAAGTCACTAGAACCGTTTTTATGGTAAACAAATTAATGCATTATTTGTTAAGAGTTGTATCAACGTAATAATATTAATCTTTATCCAAATAAATGGTTTGTTGATTAAGAGTATTTAATTATGAACAAAATTGTCTTTGACATCACTTAATTTCAATGAACATCATAGAAGATATTACAATAACTTATATAGCAAAACTAAGTTTGCCGGATCAGCTATGTCTTGATAAGCGCGAAACTCGAGAACGACTAAACCGATTTGACTGATTTCTTTTTTGTTGTGTTTGTTGAAGTATGGGGAAGGTTATTACGGAGAGAAAAATTAAAAAAATTGTTTGAAAAAGTCTAAAAACAACACTTTTCTATATTCTCATACAAAAAATTCGTAATAATATTTTAAAGTCAATTTGAACTTTAACACCATACCATAAAGTTTAAATGTCAGTGGACGGGTTCCGGGAAGGCAAAACAATTGAGTGACGTATAAATATTGATGTCAATATTTGTCAATTTTTATACATATAGCATTAAGACCAGGTTCTTTCAAACAATTTTCAAAAAAATCTGTCGGGGAAGCTATTAACATTAAAAAAAACAATATGACTTTGTTTTAGAGAAATAGGGCAGAACAAGGTCTGCCGAGACAGCTAGTGTATTAATAAAGATCAGGCCTGTATTTTTTTTGTTAACTAGGGTATAATTCTACATAGAACCACCAGAGCCGCTGTGAGGGTAGCAACCCGGGTATGTCAGACTCCATCCAGGCCTGAGAAACCAAATCCGTCCAGTCATCCGGGCAGCGAATAGCCTTAATCATGCTTCCTCTATGGGAGGGATGGGTATAAAGGGACCTCCAAACCTTTCACACGAGCTACAGACTCCCGCGCAGAAGGTTGTAATATAAAAGTTAAAAACAAAAAAATTACTACATGAAAGAAAAGTAAAAAAAAAACATTTCAATCCAAGACTTAAGGTTTTAACAAATAGGTTCATTACCAAAAATATTAACTGAGATGTAACTTATAAAATCGTTATGTTTTAGTCATGAGTAAAACCTACATTAAAATGAAAAATAATAAGAGACTTATTTTTAAGAAAAAATGATTTTTCAATCAAGTTCTTTACTTATTGAACGTAACTCGCGGTTAAGTAAATAAAGACGGTGGTTTTCCGACAAGCCATTAAATCAAAACGATTCCATTCCTTCCTCTTTGTTTTTTGTGTGTAATCTCTTGTTAACTTCACCGTAATTCAATAATTAATCAAAATAAGTGAATAACTTCAGTCTATTTCAAATACTTTACATTTTTTTTTGAGCATAAAAGCTCATTCAACTTTCGCTGAAGTCGCTTAAATAGCATACATAGGTACTTATTAGTTTTAGATAATTATATGTCAGAATGTTTATACTGCGCCTACGTTGAATACTAATACAAACTTAAGTTGTAACAAATAAATGACACAACATTTCCCTTGGAATTGCTCTAAGCACAATTTCCTGCTAAGCGTCATGACCCAGGCAAATGTAACTTGAAAGAGGCCCCTTTGAATCAAATCATGCTCATTTGACTTATGTACAACTGAGGTACATCTGACCCTATTTCCATTTACCTATAGTAATTGATTTATAAAGATACTTTAATTTAAAATGTTTTGTAATATGGTAAAACTGTTATTGATAAATTCCTGGGCTTATTACAATTATTTATATTATTATACGAGTATTTAAATAATTTATAAGTATTAAAATTGTAATAATAAAGAGTTTAATAAAAGACTGCAATATACTTTCGCCATAATAATGACAAGTAAACGTTATGTTAGTATTTATAATTGGCTTATTTTGATTGTTTTCCATAGAGAAGAAATAAAACTATCTTCCACGCATTTGGCGCCAAAGCTGAAAGCCAGAGTGGTTGCTTCTCTTCTGCACTCTCACCGAATAATTGTTGTTTCCTTGTTAGACGGTCGACCGGGTGTTCAATTGCTGCCCGAGCTTGTGTTGTGGGCTTGGGCAACAGTAGAATGCAAGGTTTTGGTCGCTGAGTATTCACGCCAATCTACATAGTCTTCGTCGCCGTTTATATTGTGTGCAAACGTGTAGGAATGGTGTAACAAACAGAAAATGAATATGAATATGTAACTGAAACTACGACAGAGATATTGGAGCGTGACGGGAAGACATAACAGAAAATTAATAAAACTTGGAAAGAAAAAATCTCAGACATGGCTGTATGGCGTGAAAGCCTTTGCTTTTCCCACATAGGGAAAAATAAAAAAATACCTTCCACGACTACCATCTGTTAATAAATACATCTGCCAATGCTACTCATGACTTTTAGTAATGATCTTCTTATTATAAATAAACATATTAAAGAGTCTAAGAATGTAGATATTCCAAGAGGAAAATCAAAGTACACGCGCTATTCAAGTGACACTATGCTACGTCAGCTAACTTGTTTACTCTTTCAAAGGAAGAGCCGAACTAAATTTGAGTTTCTTTAAACTCAAAATGTTTCTTATTTAAATTGTATTTCGAATTCCTACTTCAGTTTTATTTCAACAAGAGCCATGTGTAACAATAAATAGCTTTTAAATCAAACTTTTAAAGACGTTTCTGTTGTTCGTATAACTTATATTGTTCTGTGAGTTATTTTATGCTACAAAAAGTATCCTGTTAAGGAAGATTTTTTAAAATAATAGCCCTTAACACAAACTCAATGTTATTTGTTTCAGTAAATGTATTTTTATGTTACGAAGTCTTTACACTCTTTTTCGACATCCATCAGTGACTTCAAAATTACTTTTTGCAAAGATGTTCAATTATTGTAAAAGTACTAGAAATGCAAATTCTCCGTCCAAATTTATGACCTTTGGCAGTTAATAAAATAAACATAGATACTCGCAAGGACTCCTAAAACAGGGAGCAATGGCATACCAGACATACACAATATATACAGCGGCACGTATCTTAATAGGATTCACTACTGTCAGCATTGAGGAATACGACGCAAGGAGGAAGGGATTAAATAAAAGCTACACCTCATAGCGTTAGCTCATTAGCGTCATCTTGTTACGAGAGCCAATTATACCTATCATTGTCACAATCAGTTTGGAAGTATATTATCTAACTACATTTTACTTGGAACAGTGTAAAATCCATTTCTCTACATTGTTGCTATTCTGAAGACTATTTTATATACTCTTTGCTGAAGACGAACGACATAGATAAGTTGCTACAACGAACAAGGAGCTAACTACCCGGGAATGCGTCTGGGGATAATGTAGTCAATCCGTCTTGTATTCAAACGCTGGAGTATGAACGAGGCTTTGGTTAGATTTAATGCTTCAAACATACATGAACTATTATTTAGCGTTTATATGTAGAGAAATTCATTATATATCCTAGTGATTTAAAATTTATTTATTAAGCAACCACTGATAAATGTGTTAATTAAAAAAAGATGTAAATACATGTAAATGCGTATTAAGTACGCGTTTATTAAGTTTATAGTTTTATTATTTATAAATTGTATATTAAAAATAAAAATACAGAAAAATATTGATACGAACACAAAATATATTGGATTATACTGGAGCCCCTTTCCGATAGTCTCCGCATGCCACTGTATTTGTATTTACATTAAGTAGGTACCCATAGCTGGGCAAATTGTAATCAGATTAACGAAAAACGATTACGTTTACATTTTGCGTTTTTCATCATTAATAAGACTGCATTTTGCACATATGTGTTTAAACCACTACGAAATCCTCAATTGCGTACACATTTATGACTCCTTAATGTTTTGAAGGGATTTAATCATGACTACAGAGCAACAAAGTTAAAAATGCGGCTACATTTTGTAATCTTTAATCAGATTACATTGTGCCCATCTCTGGGTACACCCTATTTTACGGGTAACTGCAATCTGTGAAGAACCATGTGAGCGGAAATAAAGAAAAAAATATTGCAAAAATTAAAGAAGAAAAACCTATGAAATGCTATTTATGTAGGTAAGTAACCGATATCTTATTTATTTTTTAATATTATGGAACCACATAGTACTATGTTAATGCACTATTTATATAGCATTCGTTTCTACCTAACTTTATTTTACTAATCATATATGTCTAGGCCCAGCGTTTAACTCTATTACTTACTATACTTATTCCTGATTTGTTTCGCCTCCGTATTATGTTATTGTACTGTAGGGCCTTTCCATTTTGTAGATTTTTCCCTCGCGTGTGTAATACCGAGGGCGTTTCCTTTTCATTAAGCTTCCGCGCTCAATATTGCAGACTGGTCGTAAACTCGGACCGAGGTGGCAGTTTACACCAAGACGTCGTACTTACACTACTTACTAGTTCTTATGCCGCCATCCGAAGTAATGAGGCTCGGGGAAAATATTTAATGAAAATAAGTGAAACTCTTTCTTGCAGCCCTTATTGATGTATAATATGATGATATCCTAGCCGGTTTCGGCCACGGCGACTGTTTCAATGCCGATTAGGAAAATCGAGGGTCACTTTTCGGAAACAGTCAATTGCGCAGGAGATATTTGAGTGCATAACTGGACGCGCTGCCAGAAAAGCACTCTCTCGTCCGTACTTCCTCAGGCCCGATGGAATGGAGAACCAGTACGATCGGGAGGGAGCAGGATGCAGGTTTGGTCGAGTTTTCCTTCTCTGAACACATGGTTGAATTGCGATGTTAAAGGGATACCTTAGTCGCCTTTTACGACACCTCAGCAAGAAGAGGGGGGTGCTATTCTATTCTGCCGGCAGCCACCACGGCTAAATGTATAATATGTAAGAGATATAAAGACCTTGCCATTAAAAAAAAAGAAAACGAGTTTAAAATCGGATGACTCTACTTTCCGTCATATTATTAGTCCGCCGGCGCCACACGTTCCGATCCCATCCTACAAATCTGACTTCCGATTTTTAATACATTTTCTTTTTATCGTAAATCGGATGTTTAAGATACCGTTTTAGTTTTAAAAACGTATCTATAGGCACTGTTACTACTCTCTGGTACACTAGTGGAGCGCTATTAGTCGTGACCATAGTGTACACTAGGGCGAAGACCGTCATAGTGACTCACTTCAGTCACTCGCGTTTGGAGGTCACCTTGTGTATGTCCAATTGTTCAAATTCCTAGATAGACGGCCTTCTGTTTAAAAATTATGTCCTGGCATAACAATAAAATTGTAGATATGTTAAGTGATTTGTGTACTTTGTGTCAGAATCTTTATTGGGCTAAAAAAAGAAAACCACTTCTTGTTGAGGTATTTAATGATGTAAGAACAGAATGTATTACAAGTTCATCTCCATTAGAGATGTTTAAACTAAGCACATGGGTTACAAATATCAATACTTTAGATGTAATTAATACTAACTTAGAAGCTATAAAGAAAGGAAAAAAAACATATGAAATAAATAATTTAAAATGTAATGTCGTAAGAGAGCTGCAAGAAAAATATTCTGGTTGGAATGTGATCTACACTGATGCATCCAAGAGTACATCTGGATGTGGAGCTGCCATTTATATCCCAGAGCATTTGGGAAATGCAAGCTCATATGATTGTTTTAAGATAAATAATAATTGCCTTAGTATTATGACCCTGGAGCTCATTGCAATCTCACAATCACTTATATTTGCTCAAAGTGCTAATAGGAGGAAGACCGTTATTTTTAGTGACAGCAAAAGTGCACTACAACACATAGCACGATGCGCCTCTGGCAACAGAGGTGTATCGACTGCTTATGTGGTTCTAAATCTAATACACCAACTTTCTACCAGTGGAATGATTGTGAGATTGCAGTGGGTTCCTGGGCATATTGGTATCCAGGGTAACGAGGAGGCTGACAGGCTTGCAAAGATAGGTAGCTTAACCGGAAAAATTATTAATACATTACCAGATTTCTCAGAATTGTTACCAAAACATAAAAATAGATGTTATGAAATATGGAAAGCTTACTTTAATGAAATATCGAGAGAGAAAGGGATCTGGTATAAAACTTTGCAAAGCGAACCTCCTCGTATACCCTGGTTTTCTGGAACAACTTTGTGCAGGAAGTTGGTGTCAGTGGCACACAGACTAAGATCCGGACACATTCCATCTAACAAATTTAAAAATCTTATGAAACTCAATAATTCTCCACTGTGTGTAAATTGTGGAATCATAGATGATATCCACCATTTGTTGATGGAATGTGTCCGATCTGAACCTGTGAGGGAGGCGTTTGTGAGTGCCTTTGCTCTGAACAGACTTGACATCGGGATGTTTAACAAAATCTTAACAGAACTATTATCTGATGAGGCGTCTGGCTTTTTCAGATCAATGGCACCATATGTAATATGTTAGGTATTTCTGTATTAGGGTACGATGGGGCTGACATACGTACACACGTAAAAGTCCCTAAATAAATAGAATAAAAAAAAAAAAAAAAGATAGACGGCCAATATCAATGATTTGTCGTTTTTTAGCGTTCGCCAAAATGCTTTTAATTACACTTTAATGCACTTTAGTCATTTTACCGAGCCAGTAGAAAAATAAACAAATTTTAGGTAATACCAAAAGACGGCTTTCAACCTTAGAAAAACAAAAATACCAGCTGATTGAAAAGGGCGAGCAGTGCCTATAGCCGGACCCAATGACAGAAGTATTGCCATCATACGATATGCAGCAAATTTTGGAGAAACATGAGAGAATAAAGATTTTGTCGCCATATCACGTGCTAGAAATAAGTAATATAACATCGTGTACATAAATGGGGAGTTATTTACCTCTATACGTATGTATGAAGGTAGCGGAGCAAGAAAAATCTACAAACGGCGTCTGAAACGTGACATGAAGCGGTGACTTGGCAATAAATAACCGCAGTCATGATTAATGGAAAAGTTCTGCAGAATAATAAAATGTGTGGAGTCCATTTGCCGTCATACGATTTTATCGAGTCGATCGAGCCGGCGGCAAATGGACACGCACAACGTAATTAGTTACGCATGACTGAGCCGGTGCAACATTGTTGCTAAGGCGCGCGTGCGAGCTCACTCTGCCTCGGCTACCCGCGCAGCTCGCACTATCCGCTTGCTTTAGACTCATAGTTTATATAAAGTAATTTGCACGTATTCAATATTGTATTCCATTGTCATTAAATTCATCATAGTCATAGTCTCATCTGTCATTTACCATCCAGCACCTTCGACATTATATCCTAGCAGTGCACGTGTGTAGTCACACCACCCACGCACACCACATCGCTATACTGGTGATCCCGGAAGAACACAGAATTTTGAGCAAGTACAGGATGGCAACGTCAGATAATACGAATAAGGAGCCTTTCCAAGAGGATCGTAACGTGAGCTCGGGCGAAGTTTACCGTGTTGGACCGAAGATTCCACCATTCTGGACGGAGGAACCTAGCCTATGGTTTTCTCAATTGGAAGGTCAGTTTCGTATTGCAAATATTACTAAAGATGCGACTATGTACTACCATACGATATCGTATTTAAATGTCGAAACAGCAATTATCGTCAGAGATATTATACAAAACCCACCAACTACCGACATGTATAATAAATTAAAATCAGAATTGATCGGTAGGCTTTCTTTATCGAAATAATGCAGGATTATGCAACTAATTGAAAAAGAAGAATTGGGTAGTCGCAAACCATCACAATTTTTACGACATTTACAGTCTTTAGCCGGCGCGAGTGTACAAGAAGATTTTATTAAGACTATTTGGAGTCGCAGACTCCCTCCTAACATCCAAAATGCAGTTATTTCACAGGCCGATATGCCGCTGGAGGGATTAATGGTCATCGCTGATAGGGTATACGAGTGTGGACCGAGTTTGTTTCCACAACACATTTCGGGAGTTCGTCCGTCAACGACATTTTATGTTCCGAATCAGCAAGCAACTACATCGGATCATGACCGTGATAAGTGGATGCACGAACTGACCCACCAGGTATCAATGCTGTCAGCTGAGGTTCGTAGATCAAATAATTTCCGTTCTCGCCCACAGCAAAGCCAACAGAGGAATTGCAGTCGTGAACGCTCACGATCTAAATCACGCCAATGGAGAAATGATCATTGCTGGTACCATAACAAATTTGGGACTCAAGCAAAGAAGTGTACTACGCCTTGTTCTTTTAATTTGGGAAACTACAACGGCAGTCATTAATGGCCGTCAATGCCTGCCCTATTTCTGCTACAGGCCGACTTTTTGTTACTGATCGTCGTACTAAGCTGCAATATCTGGTGGATACAGGATCAGACTTGTGTGTTTTTCCCAAATCCCAAATAAGAGGCCCTCGCCCAAAAACGGAATATGAGCTATTCGCGGCCAATGGTTCTGTTATAAACACATACGGGTATGTAAACCTTGACCTAGACCTAGGACTAAGACGTGCTTTCACCTGGAGATTCGTTGTAGCAGACGTAGACAAACCAATTATAGGAGTCGATTTCCTAGCCTTTTATGGATTGTTGGTCGATTGCAAAAATCAAAGACTCTTCGATAACATTACAAAGTTATCAGTACATGTCCTATCGAACGCTAATACTGATTTCATTACTTCAGTTAAGGCTGTCGTTGGAAGCAGTGATTTTCATGACATTTTAAAAAAATATCCAGAACTAACAAGGCCATCAGGCCAAGTTCTTGACCCGAAACATAAGGTTTATCATTACATAAAAACTTCACCAGGACCACCTGTTTTTTGTAGACCACGACGCTTAGCACCAGATCGTCTTGAGATAGCAAAGAGAGAGTTCGAGGCTATGCTACACAACGGGACAGCAAGACGTTCAGAAAGTCCATGGTCTTCGCCATTGCATTTAGTGCCAAAAAAAGAAGACGGTTGGAGGCCATGCGGAGACTACAGAGCTCTCAACGCAAGAACTGTTCCGGACTGCTACCCAATAAGGCACATTCAAGATTTTGCTAACAAACTAGCAGGTACAAGTATTTACTCAAAAATAGATTTAATTAAAGCGTATAATCAGTTACCGGTTTTTCCTGATGATGTTCCAAAAACTGCGATAACTACGCCATTTGGGTTATTCGAATTCCCATTCATGACCTTTGGCTTAAGAAATGCAGCACAAACCTTCCAGAGGTTCATAGACGAAGTACTAAAAGGTCTGGAATTTTGTTACGGATTTTTGGATGACATATTAATATTTTCAAAAACTACTGAAGAGCACTTGCATCATCTTGATTTATTATTTAAAAGGCTAACCGAGTATGACATTTTGGTCAATACTTCGAAGTGTATTTTTGGTCAGACAGAAGTTAAATTTTTGGGCCATCATGTTTCAGCAGCCGGAATTCGACCAGTACCAGAAAAGATAAATGCTGTCGACGAATATCCAGTCCCCAAAACTGTGAAGGAATTGCGTCGCTTTTTGGGTATGATAAATTTTTATCGCCGGTTTATTAAAGATTCAGCCCAAATTCAATCACCTCTACACGAACTGCTAGCAGGACCCTCGACCAAAGGTTCACAGCCAATTAGCCTTAACAAGCAACAGTTAGAAGCTTTCCAGGAGTGTAAAACATCCCTTGCACAAGCTACTCTACTTGCACATCCAGACATGACAGCAAAACTAGCTATTTTTACTGATGCTTCTGACACAGGAATTGGAGCTGTTCTGCAACAATATACCAACAACATATGGCAACCATTAGGATTTTTCTCAAAAAAATTAACAACATCACAACGTAAATACAGCCCATATGATAGAGAATTGTTAGCAATTTATGAAGGAATCAAATATTTTCGACACATGGTAGAGGCACGACATTTTACAATATTTACGGATCATAAACCGCTTTCCTTTGCCTACAACCATCAGCGTGAGAATGCTTCACCAAGGCAATTTAGATATTTGGACTTCATTGCACAATTCAGTACTGACATCAAATACATACCAGGCAAAAATAACATTGTAGCTGATTCGATGTCTAGAATTGAGGAAATTACAGCATCTATTAATTTCGAATCTCTAGCACATTCCCAAGCTACTGATCAGGAACTTCTAGAATTACTACAGACAGGTACGAGGCTAAAATTAAAGAGGATTAGGTTACCTAGAAGTGATACCGAGATTTACTGCGACACATCTACACAGCAAGTTAGACCTTTTGTAACGAAGCCATTTCGCAAGCAGATTTTCGAATCACTTCACGGTCTTAGCCATCCAGGAGGAAAAGCTTCAGTCCGTCTAGTCTCGCAGCGTTACGTATGGCCAGGATTGAGCCGAGATTGTAAGCTGTGGGCTAGAGAGTGCTTAAGATGTCAATCTTGTAAAGTCGGTCGGCACACTCAAGCGCCATTTGGTAATTTTACGCTTCCAGCAGGCAGATTTCAATATGTGCATATAGATATAGTCGGACCTTTACCTTATTCACATGGTTTCAGATATATCCTCACGGCAATCGATAGATTTACGCGATGGTGTGAGGCGTATCCCTTAGCCGATATTACTGCAGAAAATTGCGCTCGAGAATTTGTTTGCGGATGGATTTCAAGATTTGGTTGTCCAGTTCATATAACAACCGACAGAGGACGTCAATTTACCTCGCAACTTTTTGAAAGCTTGGCAAATATAACTGGTTTTAAGCACCATATGACGACAGCTTACCATCCAACCTCAAATGGCATTATAGAAAGACTTCATCGGCAATTGAAGGCAGCAGTAATGTGCCATAATAATTCTAACTGGTCTGAAATATTACCAATGGTACTATTAGGAATGCGTACTTCTTGGAAGGAGGATATACAGTCTTCAGCAGCTGAGATGGTATACGGACAACCACTCAGGCTACCTGGTGAATTTTTCAACCCAAGTGATACTATGGGAGAAGATATAACTGATTTTGCTACCAGATTAAAAAGTCACATAAGCAAATTGTCACCATTGCCAACCACTTGGCACGCTAATAAAACCTTTTATGTCCCCAGGCAACTATCTTCCGCTTCCCATGTTTTTCTTCGTGAAGGGCAATTTCTAAAGGCTCTTCAACCGCCATACACAGGCCCGTATAAAGTTATCTGTCGCGGGGATAAGACCTACGAAATTGATGTCCACGGAAAGATGACAACAGTTTCCATCGACCGTCTGAAGCCAGCTTTCGTCGCTACTGATGATGACAAAAGTGCAGATCATCAGGAAGACGTAGCCACACCAACTCCAACCGGCACACCCGTCACGACTACTCGTAGTGGTAGGCGAGTGAGGTTCCCTGATTTCTACCGACCGTAGAACCGGTCTCAGCAAGGGAGTGGTGTGGAGTCCATTTGCCGTCATACGATTTTATCGAGTCGATCGAGCCGGCGGCAAATGGACACGCACAACGTAATTAGTTACGCATGACTGAGCCGGTGCAACATTGTTGCTAAGGCGCGCGTGCGAGCTCACTCTGCCTCGGCTACCCGCGCAGCTCGCACTATCCGCTTGCTTTAGACTCATAGTTTATATAAAGTAATTTGCACGTATTCAATATTGTATTCCATTGTCATTAAATTCATCATAGTCATAGTCTCATCTGTCATTTACCATCCAGCACCTTCGACATTATATCCTAGCAGTGCACGTGTGTAGTCACACCACCCACGCACACCACATCGCTATAAATGTAATTATACCTACGTTGCTCTTAGCGCCAAAATAAATAAACATATTGTAGACATAGTACCTGTACACTTATTTCGTAATATTGTTCATCTTAAATAATCTTAATTGTAGATGCACTCCGCAATGCGAGCAAGAGCCGGTGCACACGTTGCGTTGCGACACCGCACAAAAATGTATCGGAAAATACTATACCGCTCGGGTATCACAACGCGCTCACTCCACTCCGCCTCATCTCGCGAAACGAATGTCCGGTACTCATTCGGTGGGGCGCTGCAACGCACCATTGTGCATGTATTATGTCTATGAAAATCAAAGGATAAACAAATAACGAATGCAATACATTCCAGAGGCCTGTGTACTGTCTACTGAACCTAGCATGAAAGCTTGTCAACAGTATTCGTAAGCTAAACCACCTTTTTCCAGATGGTTCTGAAAACAGTACTACAGCAGCATCAATTTAAAACTACTACTACATGAAATTGTCTCATTTTTTAGCATAAAATCTACTATTACCACTTTTTAGAAATTATACACACAGCTGTGCTATTTTGCATCTAACAAAAATGTCAAGTGTGAGACGGCGAGAGACTCTGAGAACGGCAATCAGTTGCGCTACTGTTCACGTTAAACATTACATATAAGCGCAAAGTGGATTAATGTATCTCTGCTCACCCCGAAAGTAATATACCGTGAGGGTATATTCTCTTTTGTAAAATGTTATTACTGCAATTTTCATATTATAAAAGGATTAACGACGGGCTCAAAAAAACTTATATCCAGAGCCGTAAAACTTAATTTTAACAGATATTAAGGTGCATTTCCAACACATGTTTTTGTAGTCGCAAGTACAGAAAAAACATGTACAAAACATTTTGCTAATCGAAATCATCAATGTATTCTATCAATTGTATCTAGCATTTTCAATTCAAATTTTGAAATATAATTATATCGATGTTCAACAAACATACACAACATCTTAAATAATAATTAAGCTACATATGCTATAACCTGATGATAATTTAAATCACATCTAAAAAAATGGGTTTATGACGTATCTACTATAAAGTGTGTTTATGCTCTAGGTACCTATCCAACTAAATTAAAAACACGAATAAAACAAAATAAAACGTAAACACAGACAAATGCTTCATGTAAACATTTTTCAAGAGCTATAACTACAGTATAAAGCAGAAGACGCGTATAGATATAGACAAGTGTTTTGTAAAAATATTGAGTAGTCGTATTTCTTGTACTCGTTAGTACATTAAACGTGTGCAGAAGACGTCTCAAGATGTATTCATGTTTCAAAGTAACAGCATCCTTCTGTCAGTACTGTCATAATACGATTTTATTCAATATTGCTTACTTTTAACATGATAGTATCTTTGTCTCTTTCAACTCTGCATCTTACATATTAAACTATCCTGCTGTCAAATAAAAAATGACTGGAGGTTGAACGCGATCATAACATTTCAACTCTATTTCCTCGATAATCGACATTCACGGAACAAAATTGACCTTGCGCATAACTATGTTGAATAAATGTTATAAAAATTACTCTACTTAGTTATTAGGATTCTTGTTTCTTTCTACATTATTTTGTGTATAATCAGGGTAAGTGTTTATTCTAATATTAATTGAATACGCTCTCACTGAATAACAGTAAATAATCAGTTTTCGATTGAAACTAATTATTTATATTCTTGTATGAGTAGCTACTAACAGTAATTATGATTGTAATAAACAATGACGCACATTATAAGTTCAGTTTCCTAAACATGTTCTTTGTAATTTGACTCATCCACCTATAATGAAAGCTTCGTCCAAATAAACCTTAAGAACTTGTTTATCACTAATATAGATCAACTAAAAGCCATCGAGATAAGTTTATAAACGTTCTTAGTTGTATATTACATTGAATTTTAAATAGGAATACCATTTGGAATGGTTTCCCGATAGTTTATTTTTTTTTTAAATTATAATCAGTATATATAAATACTATTATTGTATGGTTAAAATGTCCTACCACAATGTATTTTTAAATTAATATCAGTATAGAAAAAAAACTCAAAATATGTTTATAATGTAATATTTTTATTTATCTCAGAAAAAGTATTTTTCCATAAATCATGATCATAAATAATAATATAGGAGGAATAACTGAAGTCTTATTTTCTTTTCACTCTTTTAACACAGTTCTACTATATATCTTCATCTTATTAAATAATTAAATTGCTTTGAAATAAACCAAATTTAATCCAATTTAAAATTAAGATATACACTTACTAAATTCATGATTTTTGTTTTATTCTAATGCAATATAAGTACTTCACTTCCATTTTATTTGAAGGGATGTATAATTCAGTCCAAAAACGAAATATGTCTATCAAGAGGCATACTTGATACCTATAGTTAGCATGCTCAATCTGACCATCACAAATATTCATACTGCATTCTTGTTCATTTAAATAAGATATTATTATGTGATGAGAACATGTTTGTAAAATATTGTTCTACATTTTAATGACTCCTTAGTTGTAACTGAAAGTACAAGTATTTATTTGAGCTTGACTGTAGTGCAACTGATGGCATGGATAGCAACAACTAACAAGGATCCTTGGAATATGGCCACAATTTCGAAGATTAATGGGAGCAAAATAAAACACAGCATATGGCATTATTTTAATTTTGAGACTAATTGTAAAAATAAAAATGCCATATTTAAATTATTTTCTACTTACATCTGAGACATGAATATAATATGAAGGACACAAGTAATTCTGGAGCCTAATCATGGTTGGCAGCGACAGAGCATGGCAGGCGGTCATCACATATTGGGAGAGTGTTATGGAGGTGAAAGAGGCGGCGGAGAGGGTCAGGGAGGCAATAGCCGGCCCCGACAACCTGACCCGTCGCTCACACAGAACAGGACGAAGGAGGAGGGCCTTTGCCGCAGGCCTTCCTCCGTAACTGGAAAGATGCCTGGGCAGCACGCTTGAGGGAGCGCGTCGCCCAACTTATCCAGGCGAGAGCGGTGTGTGACGTGTTCCCGCACACCGCTCCAAGACTACTTATGAGGAGAGCGAAACACAGTCAAACAAACTCGTAAACACAGAGGTGGGGCCTACCGAAAAGGCCAGACGTCGTCGCGGGACGGAGAGGTGGACGCTGCTGTGCCTCTGGTCCCGGCTAGACGGAGAGAAGGAAAACCCCGGGGGTTTTAGTCGGTGCAAGTCCGACACATCGGGGAGCGACCCTCATCGCCCTCTGAGATCCGTCAGGGATATTTCCGGGTAACAAAAAAAAAACCCTAATCAACTATGTTTCTTAGACTCACACATATTTTTAACCTTGTTGCTGTGCAAGTTCAAGAATATTATCTATGATATCTTGGTCTCGGGCAAGTTACTGACTCCTGCAATAAGTTTTTACTAAGGCAGCAGACAAGATTCATTTTCAACATCTAAATAGTCTATCCCACTCAGTTGTTTTCTTTTAATCTGGAAATAATAAAATTTGACCCCAAACAACTATAATATTATTAGATACATATGTGATACACTTCATACTAGTACCAGTTAAAGAATTTCATGTGTCACAATTACATTAAGAGGATGTACTCCTATCTGCAATCAGAGTCAAGTGTTGTATTTAAATTGATGTATCCTGTTATTATACTTTGCAACTGTAGAGAACAACTTTTAAATCCACAGTTAAATATGCCAATGTTTTTACCTTTTCTCCTATTATTTGGAATATGTAACTGATAATGCAACTACTCCCACAAAATTATTATACATTAAGTGCCAAGGTACACAATGCGCTCCGGCAGCGTCCTGACTAGTGATGAAAATGCCCGGGAATTTTCCCAAAGTGCCCAGCACTTCCGCGAACATTTCGTAAATTCCCGGGAATATTCCCCATACAAGTTTTGGGCACTTTGGGAAAATTCCCGGGCATTTTCATCACTAGTCCTGACGTTTTACATACTAATTTTAATGATGCGCATGTGGTGTCTTCTGCTGCGACGACGTACATGAACACCATCCCTAGACATTCGCTTCGAAAGGAATACTATTTAATTTCGTTATCATTCTAGTGATATGAAGTTCAATTGGTAGACAAAGAAACATACCATACCGATCTCGTACTCCATTCAATTTTTATAATATTACTGACTATATAAATCATTTATATATCATAATATATATAACTTACGTTTCACGTTGTTTGTTCGCAATGGACTCCTAAACTACTTAACTTTTTATTTTGAAATATGTAAATACCCCAATTTCTTGTTTTGATTGTAGATCTTGTTTTTTAATAATATAATATTTTCAATTTTATATTTGAATACACAATAAAATTCATTAAATTAAGGGCGATATGATATATTATAACAATTATTATCGAATGCGGTACACGCACGGATATTGGGGGTCATAAAAAAGTCCGCTTTATGAGGAAATGCTTCCTTTCGAAGCTATAGAGGCCCAATTCTCGGCGGTACCATTATGGCTTTACGCCAACATGATCTTCCTAATATCAGAATATACTAGGTTGTAAATTACGTTTTAACTAAAATCCAGTGAGATATTCTAAAACGGTGCCGGTTATGGTATCTGCGGGACAATTCTCCGATATTTTATAGCAAAGACGTTGCAGAAAAGACAATCTAATGGACTGTAATTGCACACTTTTTACATGCTCCATCCTAATGTGATCGGGATGACATTGCAGTGACGTATTGTAGAATTACGTTAAACCATTATTTAGTAGCTTGTTTATCGGCGCTCTATTATTTTAGAAATGTTGATTATAATCTATGATAATCATAGATTTTAAGGCATAGTGTGAGTGTAAGACATAGACGCTACATTGGCTTTGCTTAGCCTTTACTCAAACATTACAAATTATATTGTTGTATTAATGTCAATGTATACAATAACTCTCAAATTTCGTCAACGACTTGGTTCTGCGAATGCTTAGGCTATACTCAAGTTCCTATTATATAAATCTCAGCCTTACAGTCACCATAATGTTTACTATAAGGATGAACCCCTGTTTTTCGGTTGTCAAAATCAGTTAGGACCATTTTCACACTAAAACATAGCAACATGGTTTTCGATCGCGTCGAAACAGGTTACTATATTGATGCATTTTTTTTTTATAAATATGCCTTGAATGAGTGACGGACAAAAAATCCACGAACTCGTTTCGTTCTGTCAGTGGTTTCTAGTAGCTTTAAGTTGTGCGTAGTAAATTTCATGTTTAAGATCTTCTCTCACATAAATAATTAAATTAGAATTATCTTGACATCAGATGAATTACTTTAATAGTTACATATGCCAAGAGTTTGAATATTTACCAAGATTAATTAGGGATGTCAATAAAAAAACGTATGCCTATTTTATCGCATAGGATTCGCATATTTTATTGCCTAAATTATTGGTTCACCTTTTAATATGGTCGATTTTTACTGATTTGTGTATCTTCCTAACGTATAATTGTATTGTTTTATGTTGCTGTATATTTTCCCTGTTAAATAAAAATAAAATAAATAATAGAGTAGGTATAAACCAAATTATTACATTAATAAAATCTCGAAACTTAATTCTAATAAAATATACTCTTAAGGAAAATGGAAATAAGAGGTCAAATGAAACTCACTTATTTTCTTTGTGTAACGTATAATCCTACTAAAATGCGTAAAACTATGTAAAAGGGTTCAGTTTATGGAAAACAGTGTGAATTATGTTTGTCGTTCGAAATTCACCATTCCACTTGGATCTAATCCAACGGGTAAAATATGCTGATAGCTCTACTTTATCGGAGGAATTCTTGCATATTCAGCTTTCCTGAATGCGTTTTGTATACATTTTTTATATATTTAATCTTACATTTAATGCTCATCTATTTTTAAAATTTAATTTGTTTCAAATGTAAAATATCAAAATACATTTAAATATGTATAATGTTCCCTATTCTTGAAACCAACTAATGGTGAACTGTGTGAGTTCGAGTGACGCGGATATAGTTTTCCTTATAGTGTTTCACTTAAAGAACTTTATAACATTTTTATATTGAACTAGCTGATCCGGCAAACGTTGTTTTGCTATATAAGCTTTTGTAATATCTTCTAAGATGTTCATTGAAATTAAGTGATGTCAAAGACAATTTTGTTCACAATTAAATACTCTTAATCAACAACACATTAATTTGGATAAAGATTAATATTATTAGGTTGATACAACTCTTAACAAATAATGCATTTATTTCAACCAAATTTGTTTACCATAAAAACGGTTCTAGTGACTTAATCTTAAAAGATAGACGTATACTGTCCCGGACATTTTTTTTAGATCATTTCAAGAGGAATAATTCTTTCTTACATATATTTTTGGTTTCTTGAACCGTTTTTGCAGCGCACGCAATGGAAGCCCTCAAGGATGAATAATTTTCCCCGTTTTTTTTTCACATTTTCCATTATTTCTTCGCTCCTAATAATTGCATCGTGATGTTATATAGCCTAAAGCCTTCCTAGATAAATGCTCTATTCAACTATTTTTTTCAATTCGAACCAGTAGTTCCTGAGATTAGCGCGTTCAAACAAACAAACAAACAAACTCTTCAGCTTTATAATATTAGTATAGATTAATATTACTGTCTTTACTTATTTATATTCTTTAATATTAAATTCTTTTTTTAATTAATCATACTGTGAAAGGTAGTGTAATTATTTTCTCCTACTGTTATTTTTTTAATATATTTTTTTAATATAAGTCTATTGTAATCGTAATTGAAATGATACTAGAATATATCGTTAATAATCATGTACTACTGTAAATAAATACTGCGTAGTATTACAAGAATATCCGTTGAACTGTTTTTACGGGTCAGAAAATAAATAGCAAATTGATAAGAAAATTTTAATTGCATTTTGTGTCGTGTACTTACTTATATTCGTCACTAGAGTTATTTGTAAGTGTTTTGGATGACATCATTACTAGTCATTATCCGTCGTTATCATCTTGCTAACTGGGCAAATAACCGAGATTCATTTTTTACTAAGTTGCGTATTGTGTTGTAGTCTACACATTTACAGTGTTATTTAATTGTGTCTAGATTGTTCTGCAATATTGTATTGAGAAAAGCATTTAAGTATGTATATGATTTTTTGGTGGAAGGTTGCTCGCTCTGGTCATGGCCACAGTACACAAGTGTAAAAACTGCCATAGTAACTTGCTTTGTCGTTTCGTGATTAGCTTGTCAGTCCAATAACTCATATCCATAGAGACCTTCAGTCGTGGTATATGTGAGCCGACATGATGACGGAGACAATCAATGGATTTTCATTCGTTGATAGTCGTTTTCGCTTTTGGACTACAATGTACTTACCATCAGGAGCACTGTAGTTACTATGTCGAGCAAGTTTAAAAAAAAAAAGTATTCTAACTAGTATTAATTTTATCGCTTAATCATAATTAATCAGTTTTAACCATTCATTGAATTTCCTACGTTTTTGGTTTTTACAAATCGGTTTCATATTAGTACTTAAGTACTGTTCAGTACGATATATTCTACCTAGTATTATAGCTTAACCATAATTAATCGGTTTTCACTATAAATAGGTTTTATATAATACCTGTGAATTGACTTCAGCGTAAAAGTAAATCTGCAGAATCCTAACGCGATTCTACATCGAGCGTATTTTTATCATCCGCCGTCCCGCGAGCATTAAGTGTGAACACACCGGATATTTCCGCCGATATAAATCCTCGCATGCGACACTATCACACACTCGCAGTTGCTCTGAGCGAGACGTGAATTTGTAGATGTCCTTCTATGCATCGCTTTTAGAATTTCAACATGTCCCATCGTATCAACAACACGTGGAATCGTAACCTTTTTCTCATACGTTATAGTTAGGAATGTTTTTATGTTTAATTGGACATTTTACTTATGCCATTTTCTAAATAAATATATCTATTTAGATTTTCTTAATTTTGTTATAAGTTTTAGCTATTCGTGAAGTAAATTCGCAACCGTGCTCGAATTATTAACAAGCGTTTAGTTGCTTAGGATTATAAAGCTATAAAATAGACAATAGGCACCGAGAGAGATGGTAGTGGACGTTTGAAACACGGATGTGACAGGCGAGCCGTTAACGCGGCCGTTACACGCTGAAGTGATATATGAGCTGCGAAGTGGCTTGGTGCCGCTGTCACTTCACGTTCCGACGCCGCATCACACCCGCAAAAAGATAAAAAGGATTCCGAAATACGATTCACAAGTGGGCTGCCGGAAATGGGCAGAAAGTTACTGAGCACGGCTTTATGTGGGGTAATATATCTCTGGTATCGCTATCCAATTTCTGCTTCATGGCATGTAATATCCCCGGCGGGAGTCTTTTAGTTTCTAATCCTTTTTAATCATGAACATTAATTCTCACTTTATCATTGACGCGTATCAAAAAGAGAAACGACGTGATTACTTAACTATTTCCAAGAATGGAAATAAATGAAGTGTGTATAAATTAACTTGTCCTTTGCAAAGACAAGCTATTTCCTGTGTTATTTAGTTACTTGCATCAAATTTTAGACTTTTTTTTTAATCAATGTGTTTAAAGGGCTTTTGACTGCCGCATGCAGTCATGCCAGCCCTATCATGCTACACCATACATATAGATATAAAAAATAAAAATATAAACAGTACACTAAGTGTTATAGACAAAAAATTTTAGACTTCATTTATATTATAGCAAATATAATTATTTATATTTATTTATTAATATCACACTCTCAAGTTTAATATACCTAAAGATATAGGGGTAAATTTTGTTTGCGTCCATAAGTTTTCTCTGAAAACCGTAAGCAATAAATATGAAAGAACAGTAGTGAAATGGAATTTCATACTTTGGCCGTCGTGTTTACGTTAGCAGTACATGGCTGGAAAGCCCGATACAGTGCGTCACTAGGCGTGTCGTATTTCTAGATCAGCTCGTATATTTATACCGAGATTACAAAAATATACCTTATAATGTTTATATCAAATTACGTAGTATCCTTCCGTCTTGTTGGTATATTCCAATTGAGAGGACGTCACCAACTGTCAATAGATTCTAACCTTTTAAGGATCGCGGTCAATTTTGATTTTCGAAATTGTTATCAAATACACTGCAGTCGTTATACAGATTTAGTTTTAAAAAAGTTTAGTAATGATTGAAGTCACCATCAGCGTACCTTGGGCCATTGCTGGAGATAGATCTCTCACAATAAACGTCAATCCTTTTCGGACACTTCGCAAGCAGTCGCTTTACCTAACCAGGGGCGCCCCGCGCTTCGTTGGCCGATTCGCGGTCGTTATTCAAGAACCCGCTTGCTCTAACGTTCACCGGCTCTTCAGTATTTGTGATGAGCTAATTTAAATTCAGCCTGCTAATACGGAGATCCATGTTGATAACTTTGATTCTTTGTCGGATAACCCCATTTTTTGTTTTATCCTTCAGAGATATACCCAACATAGCCCGTCGTATCCTACGCTGAACTACTTCAAAACTGATGAACTAGCCCAACCGTTAGTGTTCACGTCTTAGCTCCGTACGTTATACGTTACTAATTTAAATAAACACCTACAATATTTCGAGAATCGATAGCACTTTCCCTGTTGACGTGAACTTTGCGTGTCCGGCCTATCCCTTAACCTCGACGACCTTTGGATTACGACATCAATTCACGACTTTACAGGGAATCAAAGTATCACTTTATTCTCTGGTTTAACTTCATTTGAACTAGTTGTGTATACGAATATGTAAGGAAAAAATATTTTCGCCATCTTCTGTTTTATTATTTGTTCTATTTGCTTATTAGTGTGTACAATTTCATGTTTACTATTTTTGAAAAGTGATTAAAAAATAAGATAAAAATCAGTTGTAATAAGGTTTTTAGTGTTATTACTGATATTCCTAGGAATTCAGATACATCGTAAATATTTCAGTTCTTATATTTAAATGGCTAGACCAAGGAGCTAACCCATTTAATAGTTTGGATGATACAGCGGCCATTGTGTGATGTTGTTGGTTGAATTTGATTGTCGGCTGTGAAAATTGATTGGCCATTGTGTGGGATTATTTTTTGCGTTCTGTTCTCGCTTTATTTATTTCTTTACACTGGCTTGACGAAATGATTACAGTACACCTGATGTGAAGCACAGTGTAGTAAAAAAGAACAACGACTACTAAAGAATGATAATCTATTTATAGTCTTCGTTGTCTTGTCCGCACATATATACCACGACTGAAGATCTGTAGGTATATGAGTTATTGCACTGACAACTGGTCCCGAAACGCAACAGACCAAAGCGAATTACCTAAACGGTCTATACACTAGTGTACTATGGTCACGACTAGTGATGAAAATGCCCGGGAATTTTACCAAAGTGCCCAAAACTTGCTTGAGAATATTCCCAGGAATTTAGGAAATGTTCGCGGAAGTGCTGGGCACTTTGGGAAAATTCCCGGGCATTTTCATCACTAGTCACGACCCAGTTCGAGCAAACGCCCTACCACCTCAAAAATGATGGTATGTATGTAATAATTGTACCTTTATTATATTTTTGTACTTTGCTAGTTTTTTGCGTTTAAAGTATAAAATATAATTATTTTAGGTTCACATGAAAATTGGTTATTCCAAAATAAATTAAATTCAAGCCCTAACATTCATTTTTGTTATAAAATATAAAAACGTGTAATTGGAAAAAATCTTATACTTTATATATTAATTCGGTCTACGTTTACAAATAATTAGCACAGTGTATTCTAAGGTCGACGGTGATTACTAAGCTATGAGTATACATTGTCAGGATTATTAGTCGATCTAGCCTGATTACAGTAATACCATAATCATAAACAAAATAGATTTAGGAATACACGAGCTGATCCGAATACGACTCAGACCGAAGAAAATCAACTTTTCTGTAATATATTGTGGTCACATTACAGTCAAGCAGATTTATAACTGCTTATTTTAAAGCTAACTCAGTAGTCACATGCAAGGCTTTGTTGAACGAACGAAGCGAGGTCTCTGAGTCAAATTGGGGCGTTCGGCATTTTGTCTGTCTGTCTGTCCGTCTATCAGTCGCTTAATTCTTTTAAACCAAATAAAATAACGATTTCAAATTAGAATATATATATGTAAACATTTGACACAAATTTGATAATGATATTTTATATAATAAAAAATCAAATTTGAAGGGGCCTACCATACTTGCAAATAAGGGTAATTTTTATATTATGTGGGATGTCGTTGCAAATAACCGACTTAGAACTTTTTTTTTAATTCTATGTCAATAATTCTTAATTTCGTAAGCCGACAGCGGTCGTTTTTAGACCTGTATTGCCCCTAGACCTATCACAAAAACTGTTTATCTTATTCAGTGGATGAGTATGTTGAATTTTAAGTTATATCCCGTAATTTAACAACATATACTTAAGAATGTAAAAAGTATATAAGAAAAAATAAAATAATAAGCAATACAAGCGGGCGATTTTTTTCAGTATGCTGTATTTTTTGATATACTTCTTTACTGCATCACTGCTTTAAGTTGAAATTTTTTTCATTTGTATATTATTATTATTGTTTCATGGTATTGTATATACAATACCAGTTCTGTTAAAGAATAACAATAATAAACATAGAACCATATAAATTATATGTACACAAGATAATTAATGTACATGTGTTATCGCTGGAGTTAGAAATTCAAAATATTTACATTACTTATATTCATCGCGTAGGCGATGTTTTTTATATCAAATATTTTTTTAAAAGATTGTCTCTTATGTCATTTTAACATTTAACAAGTCTCATCTTATAATCGTTTTTTAATTAACATTTTTAGGAAATCATATATTGTTTTTAATCTTAAAAATACTAATACAAAATGAATTGATTCACTTTCCTTAAAATATTTCTTAAAATACAGCTTGAAGTATTCAGATTGTATTTAAAAATGGTATGTTTTTAAGGTTCCGTCACTCAAAAGGAAAAAAAGAACCTTTATGGAACTACTTTTTTGTCCGTTTGTCAAAACTCTTTTTCTCAGAAACTCGTGGAAATGTCAAGTTGAAATTAATATTAAATATTCAGTCTCTAGTAAATCTGTTTGTTCGGTACCCTCTGTATGCGAATCCGATTCTTACTAGACCGATTTTTTTAAATTATTTATTTTATAATATCTGGTTATCTTTGTTAAGGAACGGTTTAACTTTAAAGGTGCTAAATGCGGAGTGATAACGACAAGACTCTAAAAAATCCTTTTTCCGTGTCGTTTCAATAATGCCGCGAAATGTCCGGTTTCCTCAAACTATTAGTTATCGAGTTATAAAACTAGTAACAACATATCTACGTTCTGCATAATGTATAGGCTGATCGTCTCAAACAGCAATCTATTATATATCAATTAACATAGAAGGAAATAGTTGAAATAAATGGCTTAGGAGCAAGATGTTCTTATAAACGAGGTTATAACTTTAAGCAGGCAGGTACCTACAAAAGTTTGGAGTGTATTCCGAGAAAACAAAAACTAAGGAACAATAACGAAAAATGTTATAATAAGCTCGCTGCAAGCATTCGCGACATCAACTAACTGGAGTAGAAATGTGTTTCTTTCAATAAAGAAAACAATCCGCGTCATTTCCGTAGAACGTTTACTTACACAGTGGCAGCACAGTAGTTGGTAACGAGGTTATACGAAACAGTTTCCGACGAAATTGCTCAGGGAATGTAGCTGGGTATCATAAAGTTTGAGCAAAGCTGTTGGACAGACGTGTACTGCGTTGAAATACACGTGTCGGCGAGCTGTTTCATCTCCACGAAAACTTTGTTACACAAGTGCCGATTAGGAGTTCATTACGCGGATGGATTAGTGCCAGAGAGGCACGGTTCATCATGCACGAAATATGGAATTTGCTTAAATAATTTGTTAACAATATTTTAATAACTCATGATAAAAACTTTAAATATATAGAATCATACAAAAAGTTAAACTCTTGCTGTCCTATATAAGATTCCTTATCAATCTACTTCAGTCCACGATAAGACATAGGCTTCTCGTCAATAAATAAACTTTGTTTTTTTTTATTTTGTTTATAATTGTGCTGTATATAATTAGGTATACCTGTAAAGATATAACACGCGGTCTTAGGACTTGTATATATGTTTTTTTTAATGTTTTCCTGTATATATCGATGGTAAATTAAATAAATACTCGTGTAATATTGACAAACGAATATCAAAATGTAACATTGGCCTTAAAATTGTTATATTCACAAAAAAATAGTTTTATAAATACATTGGAACGACCGGAATAAAAGTGCAAGAGAGTCGCTGATGATCCAATGTAGGGTCAGTTTACTTGATGTAGACGCCTTTCACGCCATTCTAAGTGATCCGACAGAGAAGCGAATATCATGTAATTGTTGGTGGATATGGGAGCACTGACTCATCAGCAACTCTCTCGGAATTAAGATTTGTGTAAGCGTATTGGGCACCATGGAGATGATATGATTAATGGCAAAAACCCCTAAAAAAAATTAAAAGTGTAGATATATATTTTAAGGGTGTATGTTATTTGGCCGAGAAAGACTTTTACATCTCAACCGGGCTTAGGGGGCGAGCACGGAAAGTGCTCAGCCAGCGAATTTATGGGTTAGGTGGCAACGCAAGGGCACCCCTGTGGGTACGACCTCGTCTTGGGTGGCCAGCCAGGGAAAGAACCTACGGTGATCAACTAGCCTTTCGGAAGCGACTACCTTGAGAAGAAACGTCGAAAGAAACTCAAGGCTGCGCCGGAGTGTTACTTTAGATCTACTACTGTCTACTGCTTAACCAATATTCATAAATATAAAAAAAGTAATTCTAGAAAATTCGATGTGTACATATTGACGAATAATTGATATAAAATAATATTTTTTCAGATCTACCATGGATTGGAAGATAGCTATCATAACTTTCTCATTGATCTATTATGCTGATGGATTTTCAAGTGAGTAAACGTTGTTTGATGTGATATTTTTGTCGATACATTGAAATATTGAATTATACTCTATTAAAGTTTAGCAGTTCAGATCTAACCACTAAATCGAATCGACCTTACCTCGAAGCCCTCCGTGAGTTTTCGCGGCCGTAAATATAGCAATAACAGCACTTGTAATAAGACATCCAAGTGAAATTTAGGAACTACTTTCGTAACCAGTTTACGCTTTTAAATATCAAATATTATAACATATAATGTTTAAGCAGTATCTTTACCGGATCATCTGAGAAACATAAACTCCGTACCATTTGACATAAAAATAATTGACTTCAGATCCTCAACGATTTATACATGTAAGTGCATATAAAGAAGGTTACAAAAAGAATTTATAGGCTCAACCGTAAACCAATTTCAAAGATTAACAATAATGGTGTTTTTAACTTAACCTATCGTAAGCCCCATTGGAGTACTATTGCCCCGAAACCTTTGAGTCAGTGTCGTTATGGAGGTCATGAAAAGCAATAGTAATACCTCAGAGGGTACTTAACTTCAAGCGGAGAAGATAGGATTAAATAATAAAGCAAGAGATGCTTCTGCTATGAAACTGTATCTAGCGTATATATTTTTTAAAGCACAATAATAATAATACGATATATTTCTTTACGAGGTGAGCAGAGATACGTTATTGGTTGTATCCACTAGGAGCTTATAAAAACACAACAAGAACAACAAAAAGAATAGTTTTAATATGGGCTGAACTGATTAACTATGATAAATATTGCTGTTTATTTTTTATCCGCTATTTAATATTTATTTCCAAATGTTTAGATGTCCGTAATATTCTTGCTTTACCAGCCACCTAGTATAACAGAAATTTTGGTTTATAAGAATCGCAATATGTAGAAAACGAAAATACTTCATATAAAAACAAGGAAAATATATTTTTAGAAGTGCATGATGTAGGTATTGTTATTGGTGTAAATATGAAAGTGGTAGACAAATCAATTAACTCTTGTAGACTAAAATACTCATTTGATAAATAGAAGAGACATTCTCACAAATCCAAGTGAGCAAACAGGTCGGGACAAATAGAGATCCGACGTCAATTGTCTTGAATTTAATTAAAAGCATATTTACCCAAACGCCTCGGGGTGGCATATAGACTTTGTTCTAAAAGCCTATATAACCCAGCCCATTTTCAGAACTAGTAAATTTATATGTGAGACGACATCTAAATTATTACAGATATGTAGATATTACCTAATATAAAATGTAATTTTATTAGTCTTAACCCTTACAGGACCATAAGATGTCCAAGACTGAATGTACCAATACAACACAATATTTTAGCTAATAAACATAGCAGGGTGTATAGGTTTCCTATAATTTCATGGCAAATATTTTTCCCTACGGACCATAAAAATAAATAAACGAAGAGTTAGGTTTATTATATCGGTATTTTATTTATTGCTATACAATAACTATTTATATAATAAAAATTATATAAATAGTTATTGTATTCTACGAAACAATTTCGTTTACTTGTGAAGCACAAGTGGACATTGCACATAACACATATGTGTCCTATTTGTGTGTAAGTTGGACAGTTCTTTTTTTATTCCTTCAGAAACACATTTGCCGACTTGGACATACGTTTTATTTTGACATTCAGTAAAAAATATCGACTCAGTAATAATTGAACAATCAATAACGATATATTTTGTAGAAGTGAAAAATATTTCCCTTGGGCGTGAAAGGGTTAAAGATTAATTTTTTTTTGTCATATAACACAAATGTAGCATACAGTAACATCTTTGTATATAAACATAGTAAACCAAAACGCGTAAATAACATACTTTTCAGTGTATTATTTCAGTCATATATAAGCGGTTACGATATATAATAAGATTTGCATAAATATGTTATCATCGTCTATATTTGATATATGTTTGTACTATATTTAGTTACATATAAAATAAACATTTCAATATAGTGTAATGCTAAGCTACTTCCTGTTATTTTCATGTATGCTAGCAAATTAGACAAGGTATGTAGCGTTCAATAACTTGACGTGCCCATTTGGAACCATCCGTCTTCAGCGCTCCACTTACCGTCAAGTACCACAGGCTCGAGGCACGTTCGCCCTACCTACACAGATTGACGGAAAATATGGCTTGAATCCATTAACTAATGTTCACATAAACCAACCCTCTACAAAAGTAGAAAAACAATGAGTTATGATCCATCGTTGCGGTGTTCTTTTTTATTTGTTTTTATTACCTCTAAAGTCGCGCTTGCGGTCTCGAAGACTCTGTGTCGTATACGCTAAAAATGTTTTTATTGCTCTACTCTTTGCGGCGTTGATTTTTGCTTATTTTATGTGATACAGAATTTATTACTCACATATTTTAGATCTCGATGATTTACACTTTATTGTTAAAATCATGCTTGAGATGAAAGAAGCGTTTTATTTCATGAAAACTTTTTGGCTTTGGACTCGATTGATCGTAGAGCTCGTAGACTTATTGGCGACGACTCTTTGTCAAAAATTAAGATGCAGAGTATCGAGCATCGACGTAGAGTTGCCTGCCTCGCGGTCTTTTACCGGTTGCACGGTGGAGAGTGTTCTCAGGAACTACATTCTTTGATTCCACCAGCCCCATCCCACCACAAAACCACAAGACATCGTGTCGGATACCATCCGTATGTGGTGGATGTTCCTTATATCCGCACGAGAAGATTCGCTTCTACATTCATCATGCGAACAGCTAAGGAGTGGAATATGCTACCAGCGGCCATATTTCCGCGACCTTATGACCTGGGAGTCTTTAAAAGAAGAGTGAATAGGCATTTGTTGGGCGGAAGCGGTTCATCATCGGTCTCATCTTCACCTTCCACCAGGTGTGATTGAGGTCAAGCGTTCGCCTATAAGTTATAAAAAAAAAAGCATATATTAGCAGAAATATAAATTATTAAAATGAGTTTGCTAATATCCCTCTGAACAGCTCAGCGAATATCAATTAAAATATCATATTAAGACGTGACGTAAGTATGATCGTAACTTATTCTTGGAAAAAAAACGATAACATAGGAACATGACCTCTACTATATCAAGGGAAAGCAAAAGATGCAAATGAATATAAAGCTTAATTTTGTGTGAGTATATATTATCAATCATTAAAAGAAACTAATTATTATACTATTTAGGTTTATATTCATATAAGCGCCTGTGTTATCGTTACCAAGAGTTAATATGAAATTGGCAGCATAGTTGCCTTCAATCCTTTTCGAGACATGAACTTTATGCTAAATAATTTTAGAGGCTCTCGGGCACAGCATTATCCGTGAATGTAGCAATAACAGTACTCAGAAATATGAAGACATAAAGTAAGAAACAGTGGCTTTACAACGATCGTTAAAATCCATCATTACTCCGATGCCAGACGAAGATGGCTTTATTGCTCTCCCTCAGGCCGCAATTTTGCAAATAAGTCGATGACGATACGGAGATGTCTTTGAATTAATTTAAATGTTCATATATTTAACATTTTTCCTTGTATCTACAAAGTTTCATAGTGTTAGCGACGATATTTAGAGTCATAATAATAATTAGGTGTATAGGAACGATGTCGATTCATATCTATTCAACGTCGCATCTTTGGTTGTTTATGAATAAACGTAAAATACATGAAAAAAATGTAGTACATACTTGTGACAATTTATCATATCTTTATATATTTGATAACTTTTTGTACAAAGGAAGTGCGGAAATGAATAGCCGACCTCTGAGATTAGGTGAACAAATTGTATGAAATATTTCTTCATAAATTATCCATATTTATATTTGGCGGAAAACCAACATTGCCTTATAATTTGTTAATACTCTCGTTGGACCTTAAACGTATTCTAAAAATATAGTTATTATTTGTTGAAATATTGTATTTTATATGTAAAGGTGCTAAAGATTTATAGGAAAAGTAATATAACATCGTGTTCTATTACAAGTGTAAACAGAGACAACTTTAAAGCAACTATTGAGATTATTAAAATTGTATACTCGTCAATACTAAATTTTCACAGGCACTTACTTTAGTTCTAAAGGAAAATATAGCAATAATCAGGTACTGTAATATTTGCTGATATCTTCTTATATATAAAAATGAATCGCTAAATGTGTGTTCATAAGCGCGAAACTCGAGAACGGCTGAACCGATTTGGCTGATTTCTTTTTTGTTGCGTTTGTTGAAGTCTGGGGAAGGTTATTACGGAGAGAAAAATTAAAAAAATTGTCTGAAAAAGTGTAAAAACAACACTTTTCTATATTCTCATACAAAAAATTCGTAATAAAATTTAAAAGTCAATTTGAACTTAAACACCATACCATAAAGTTTAAATGTAAGTGGACGGGTTCCGGGAAGGCAAAACAATTGAGTGACGTATAAATATTAATGTCAATATTTGTCAATTTTTATACATATAGCATTAAGGCCAGGTTCCTTCAAACAATTTTCAAAAAACAGCCGACAGGCCAATAGGTTTTGGCAGAATAAAATCTGACGGGGCAGCTATTAACATTAAAAAAAAACAATGTGACTTTATTTTAGGGAAATAGGGCAGAACAAGGTCTGCCGGGACAGCTAGTTATTTAATAATAATATTTACAATAGCTCAATGTGTGTAATTAATAAATTACACACATTGCGCAAGTCCCAAATTAAGCTTGCGCTTGTACTATGGGTACTAGACAAAGATACCTATATACACATGACTTGAACCCAGAACCTTAGCATCATAGGTAGGATCGCTACAAACTGCGTTATCAGACCGTCATTATTATAGATAAACTATAACTTTAAGATTAACAATACAACTATGTGAATTTTAAACCATTGTTGTCACACAAGTAAGCTGTTTTTTTTGTATTGGACGTAACATCTTAAAATATATAATTTTGAATACGAAATTTATAAATTTAATAGATATGATTATACATTATTTATTTTTTATTATACAATGACAGATAAGAACAACTCTATGTAGTGGAAAACAATTGAACGTCGAGAAGTTTTTCGGCTCAGTAGGCTTTTATTACGTGTGATATTGACTCTCGAAGACGACGGAGCCTCCAATCTAAGTATATAATCTTGTATATGCAAATGATCCCTATTCTCTTACAGCGAATTCCTGCCCTGTCGTGCCTTTTGTGTTATAAAAAGGGCAAAATTTCAGTAGACACAGCGGAATAAAATTCATAGGATATTATAGTTTTCCCATTTTCTAGCACGTTTTATGTACGTAAATCCATTTTACGATTACCGTTAGCTAGATTCGACCTGATTACAGCATTCTGAGGCCCATAAATTTTTTACAAGATATCCAGAATATGTTTAGATTTTTTTCACTTTAAATGTCTATGTGTATCGAGTTTTTCCCCTAGCAGTAATACACACAAATTAATTCGTTAAATAATTTCGCGAAAGAAATCTTCTAATAACTCATAGTTGGACCTCTGGTCATGCTTAATGAATACTTCTTCATATGCGGATATCATTGGTGCCGGGCTGTTTAAGCTAAAGTGTAATAATAATCAGTATTGGACATTCTACTCATTTGTATGTACCGACTAGCTGGGAATTCCATAGGTTGGCAATACAGCGGAAGGCCATTGTTGTTCCTGGTATGCTTCAATTAATATGAAATATAATAAAATATTATTTTTTTGCTAACACAGGACAGGTCAATATGGGGTTGCAATGTGGACGTTATTTGCCCCAGTATAGGGTCATATGGCATTATCATTAATTGTATTTACTTACGTAGGTAGATGTAGCCTACTAGCCTAAATGTCTGTGTATGTTGCACATGCTCGAAGATGTGTGTATTAATAAATCAAGTCACATCAAATAAATATTGCTATGGCAGTAACCAGAGTGATCGTACGTGTTGTGTTGACTGCACCATACTGTTATTTTATTTATATTATAATAACTATCCGCGACATCAGGAGAGAACACGATAGTATCTATATTTAAAATTATATAAATTCAAATCTTCACCTGCACGTATAGACCCTCCTCATCTTAGTTACGAATCTAACAATCGAAATTTCGTGAAGGATTCACGCATAATTTACAAAAAAAAATAGCTTCTATAGAAGACTGAGTGCCACAATTACTTGCGCTACAGATCCAATGTGGACACAACCGCTATTGTATCCTGTACCTGACACCTGATAAATAGGCATGTGACGTATGATAACTGAGGTAAAAATATATTTGCAGAATACGGACGCACTTGTAAGGATATAGGATGCCTTAATAGTGAGGTTTGCGTACTCGCCGAAGATCCCTGTTCCTTTGGGCATACCTCAAACTGTGGCACCTATCCGACATGTAAAAAGAAGTCTCAAGTAGAAGGTAAGATTAATATTGCGCAAAATTTCAAGTACAAATTTATTTTGTTTATAAGTAGTCTAACTATAATAATCAATGCTAGGGACAAGAATTTCATAACTGTCGTAGTCGCCATGCCAGCGTTCATTCCAAGTCACTTTAATTGAAGCTAACATAATTACAAAATAATGCGAAATGGAAATACGAAAAAGTATATTGTGGTTCAAACTTTATTTTTGAAAGTGGCGCACTTTTTCGCTGGTGCCAACTGTCTGAAGCAAATACCATTATTTTATTTTTACACATAAAAATAAAATAACGGTATTTGCTTTTGTGTTTATTATTTACAATTAAAAACTACCTAGTCATCGTTATGTCCATTATCTATGTACGGATTTTCCTTACGAGGCAAGAATTTTACAAGATACATTTTGGTTTAATTCCAATCCCCAGGAGTTAGAATAAGTTTAAGTGTTTATACAAGATATCTATATGTTAGACGCCTAGGTTGAAATCGGTTTTTACTTTTACGGTTCAAAAAAGAATTGCGTTCAGAATAATCGGCCTTTTGAAATGTTTACATTTGTTTTATTGCCAGGTATTTTCTTTTCTTTTCTTTTTGTATTCTTTTTTAAGCAATGTTAACTGTTTATTTTTCCAGGATCCCACTCGCAGCCATCGGAACCAGCAGCACCAAGGCCCACTCCTCACAGACCACAATCACCCACCCAAGATTTCGACTCTGCCCCCAACTATAAACCGCCAGAACCACCATCCTATGGCGTTTCTTTCGGTGGCAATTCGCCTTCCGGAAATAATTCCCCTTACGGTGGACATTCGTCTGGTGGAAACTCTCCCTATGGTGGAAGCTCACCATATGGTGGTGGAAGCAATAATCCAGGGGGCTCCCCATATGGAGGAAGCTCGCCTTATGGTGGTGGAAGCCATAATCCTGGTGGCTCTCCATATGGAGGAAGACCCCCATATGGGGGGAGCTCGCCTTATGGTGGTGGAAGCCATAACCCAGGCGGCTCTCCATATGGAGGAGGCTCGCCTTATGGTGGTCATTCCCCTTATGATAGCAATAACAGAGGTGGCAATAGCCCATATGGAGGCGGCTCTAATCCATACAATCCTGGTTCCAATGGGGGTAATAAAAGCCCTTTAGATGGCATATTAAGCAGTTTGAGCAACTTCGCAGGAGGCGGAGGTACCTCGGGCGGCAGTGGTTCTAGTAGCCTGGGAAACGTTTTTGGCAATCTTCTCGGAAATTTGTCGAAAAATGGCCTCAGCAATCTTTTTACGCAAACCAGACCTATAATGGAAAATCCGAATTATTCATCGTATAGTTCGAATTCGAGGAGCTCCAACCCTCAAAACTACCCCTCAGGATATCAACAAACTTATAACCAACCCCCAACAAATCAGAAAAGGGATTATGGGCAACATAACAGGGCTACTACACGTAGACCCGTCAGCTATGGCTGGAATGTTAGGTAAATTGTTCAAGAACTTATCATGCTAGATGGTGCTAAGACGCTAGCAATTAATCCAAAGCTTACATACGCACTTTTTCTTTTTAATCACAAACTAGGTGACTGAATGACTTACGCTTTTATATTTTCTGTATAATACTCACACGACTGTTAAATTAATATTAGTTTGTACCAGCGGCGAAGCATGTCAGTTTTATAGCGGGTATGCAAATTTTCAATAACGACCCTGTTAATACATATTTTTAGGTACATTATATTATTACAATCACAAAATTGATAATTTCTGTGAGCAATCAAATGAAAAATGAAATATATTAGAACGATATGAATGTTTCCTTTTTTTATTTAACTTTAGTAATTTACACAAGGCTTATTTATTTTAAGGTATGTATTGATTTTATGCATACGTAGGATGAACGCCACTGGTTTGTACATAGTAATAAAACTATAACGAGATCTTTTTAATTATAAATGGTAAAATGTCTTCTCAGTCTTTCTCAGTAAACAAAATTAACACTCATTAAAATATCTTTAACCTTATAATAAAAAATAACTCCTAAATAAGCACTTCCATAGAGTAAATAAAAAAATAACAATATTAAAAAATGTTTGGTTTATTAGTTGCAAAAACTATTGACACTTCGAAATAATTTTCATGAATTGGTTTGAGCAATTTTCTTTTAATATACCCGTATATATGTAGTCTTATTTTTTCTCACTTCGCTGTTACTATTTCTTATTATCATAATCATGTAACATCGCACCACTGTATGCATTAGCAAATAAAATAGCATTAAGGATATCAGTGGCGGTTTTGATAGTAATTTTGTAGTGAAGCAAAAAAAAATCTAAAAGGTCGCAACTGACAAAATTATTTCTTTATCATAGCAATTTTTTTTTAATTCAAACTTCTGTTGCCTTTTGGGGCTAAACAACGATAACAGTTTTTGCATGGTAAATGTAAACTATAAATTATTTTATACCTTTGTAATTTTCGAAATATTAATAACCATAGAGAATCATAATGAAACAAAAAATTTTAATAATGTTTAACAGTTTCGCCAAGTGTCAGTGATATCTTAGTTTTCTGCCGTCTTCAGTTTTTATCGTAAATGTGTTATTGTATATAAGAGCAAATTTTTTGTAATATATGAAAGTTAAACAACTTTATAGATGAATATGAGCATTATTGATTTGAATTTATGTTAAAAACAGAAATTTAAAACTGATTAATTCCTCACCGTCGAAGCCGCCACTCAAGAATACTCAATTGTATATACTTTATAAGAGGTTTATTTAATACTGTTAAATATATTTTTCATTTCAGTGTTACATTGGTTTTCACGTACCTGATACATCAATATATCCAGAGTGTAATAAGTACCAATTAGATATGTATTTATATGTAATAAAACAAAAGTCATATAACTATAAACAGCATAATTTGTCATAGTTACCTTAATCTGTAAATGTTTATATTATTTAAAATATACCTATAGAAAGAAATTGTTATATACTTTAAATTAGGTTTGCATATTTTGTTTTCGTCTATTTAACACATGCTTTTTTGAAACTACAAAATTTTTCTTAAAATATTTGTACCTTAATACTCCTAACAACGTTCAATGTATTTTTATTTTATAATGCATTTTGAATTTATTCAATAAATGCATGTAATAATACCTGCCTACGTTTTCGTTGCATGCAGTGTCCTCCGAATGCACTTACTAGCGTTTTTGTAGTTTATAAACATACATGCGTTTCACGCAAGATTAACATTGAATGATTAATTGTGAAGGTTTTGTTAAATAAAAATAGAATTTAATAACCATTATTTCATTTATTCCTCAAAAGACGTAATCATATAACAGACTAGATTTGGATAGAATACACATCGTTACTGCGCTTGCAAAAACCGATAAACTTAAATAAGATTTTTACTAAAAACATTATTTTTAAACGTAATAACAGAAAATGCATTTTTTTTATGTATTAACTTAGTTCTACTAGTATTTTTTTAAGCTAAAACTTGTACAGCATTTTTTGGTTTAGCACAATGACGATATGTAAATAAAAGGTACAATCTTATTGTCATAGTAATTAATTTAGACTGAAACACATGTTAAATAATCTCAACGAACATATTCGCTACACTTGTATATTATTTTAAATTAACCATTAATACGGAGTTTACATAATACGAGGTCTGTTAAAAAAATACGCCGGCTTTGAATTGGGCCGGATTCGAAACGATTTTGGAGATTGAGGCAAATGCCACGAACGAGCTGAAAGCCATCGCGAAAGAAGCGTACCAGGACTAAGTGGAAACACCGTTAGGAAAAGTATGTGCGTCGGAGAAGAAAGTATTTTTAAGGGGAACCAGATATGCAACTTCTAAATGAGGTACATTTTCTTTTATGACCTCAGTCCGCTTATTTTTTGAACAGACTTCATATATCTGAAGTTGCATATTATTTATACTGGTAAACATCATAATATCTTTGACATACTCACCATTCCCTTTATATAGTGTCGTGCATCGTATAAAAGCATGACATTATTAACTTCTTATATTTGGGTTTTAATACATATAACTTGAAACCTGACTTGATAATCTGGTAATTACCAGAATAGTAGTTTCGAAATCTAAATTAGATCAACTTTTAAATCAATGTATGCATTAAATGCCCCAGTATAACAAGATAATGCTTTTATGAGATTCATTCCACTGATCTCTATAATATTACTAAGCCCTTCCTACAAAACCTCAGAATTATATAATATAAATTTGGTGCCTATTTAAAAGGTAATAAAATCTACATAAACCTACTAAAAACTACATTACAACCTTTCCATATAATTTCAATAGCATTTCAACGCTCCAATACACCACTAGATTACAATTGTAAAGGATTAATTGCCTTTAAAGTTCAATAAACTGCATTAAATCTAAAAAAAAATAATTTAAATTCCCTCTAGAGGACGAAATCATCTACTAATAGACCCTCTTAATTGAAAAACGAGATATGGCTTTAAGGCTGAATGGAATGTAAATGGAAAGTATTATTACGGTACTTTGCATTAGAGAAAATATAATAATTTAATTAACATTAAAAAATTTAGTTCCATTTTTACGTCCTCCAGCATCCTGCTAAGCATGATGCGATAAAAAAAGGTAAGGATATAAGAAAAGGGCGCTCCATTATTTCTGCATGCATATCTTAGCAAAATATTGGATTATAATTTACATTAAATGGACTTCTCCAGTTTTATATACACCTGAATTATATAAGGAATAGTAGTTATAATTTACTGGAATTGACATCTTAATTTCATATTATATCATGGCATTAAATTCTCACTTAAAAGTAAAGCATAATCTCTAATAAATATCTCCCAGTTAAAGAATACTCGTTTCACAAGTACGTACTACTACTACGATAATAAATTATAATTCACAGATCATTTTTAATTTCACTAATTTCCTTCTGGTCCTTTTGTTCCCAAGTTCTTTTAGGTTTTGTTGAGGTGTGTATTTGTTTTAAAATAAGACCTAAAACAAGAAATGTAAACCAAACGCCATACCAATAGTGGTACATTGAGGAATAGTAGATCCAAATGCGATCGAATGTTAGAAGCAGGAAGGCTGCCGCTTGGTATGATTCAGAATGGGACCTTAAAAACCACATAATAAATCCCAGAATTTTCTTTTTCTGAAAATAATTAAAACGTGTTAACTATTTGTATAATAGCTGCAAATTTTTTAAGCAAATCAACAGGAATTCCTGATGCATCATTTAAAAATATGAAACTTGTTTTTATTATAATAATTATTGGAGATAGACTGATCTAAAAATTAAACTGGATTATTAATTCGTTATAGTGATATATTCATAGAAACAAAAAGTGTTTAGGTAACTTACCATGCCTGTAGCATCTTTGTAATATAGTTTAAAGTAAATATCTTCCGCCATTAAATAAAACGGACAGAAATAAATGCAAAAGAAATATCCAGCATGGATTCCGTGCCATATTACAGATACAAAGAGAGCTGCGTGAATTCTGTAACAAAATAATTAGACGGTTTTTTTTATCAATAGCATTTTGGAAAACCTCACCTAGTTGCAAACGCGCTTGTTGCACGTAATTAATTATTCATTACTGTTCAATTTTTTTTCTTTAAAATAAGCAAAACCAGGAATAACTAGGCATATTCTGTTTATTACATCTTGAAAAAAAGACGATTTCCACCGATTTAAAAAGCAGAATATTACATGCACTTGTAATTATTGTTCTACAAATCAATATTCATAGAAATTAATGATCACCAAGAAAATTATATATAAACTACAATCAAAATAATACGCAAAAATTTAACAAATCTAGATAATGCAGTATTGAAATTAAATAAAAACCAGATGAACGAATAAGAAAACTTACTTCAAAGATTTCACCGGGAACCTCTTGTATACAACCATAGCAACCCAATATTGTACAGCTTTATTCCACACTTTCATGGAATCCCGAAGTGTGACAACAGTTTCGCATCCCCAAACGTCCATTGACTCCACAGTCTTGAAGTTATATCTTACATTTTTCGCTTCCTCTTCTGACCTAAGGCGTTATTTGAAACGTATTTTTAATGAATATCTATACTAATATTATAAAGCTGAAGAGTTTGTTTGTTTGTTTGAACGCGCTAATCTCAGGAACTACTGGTTCGAATCGAAAAATTCTTTTTGTGTTGAATAGACCATTTATCGAGGAAGGCTTTAGACTATATAACATCACGATGACACTATTAGGAGCGAAGAAATAATGGAAAATGTGAAAAAACGGGGAAAATTATTCATCCTTGAGGGCTTCCGTTGCGTGCACTGCGAAAACGGTTCAAGATACCAAAAATATATGTATGAAAGAATTATTCCTCTTGAAATGATCTAAAAAAATGTCGATCAGTCACGAAGATCTTGTCATCTTTTAAGATTATGTACGACAGTATATGTCTATCTTTTAAGATTAACTCACTAGAACCGTTTTTATGGTAAACAAATTTGGTCGAAATTGATGCATTATTTGTTAAGAGTTGTATCAACGTAATAATATTAACCTTTATCCAAATAAATGTGTTGTTATTAAGAGTATTTAATTGTGAACAAAACTGTCTTTGACATCACTTAATTTCAATGAACATCTTAGAAGATATTACAATTTTAAAATAAATAACTAACTAAAATGCCCAAAATAACTATTCCACGCGGACGAAGTCGCGGACACAGCTAGTCCAAATATAAACTGTATTGGGGTGAGATATATCATTCATTGTTTTGTATATCTATATTCCAAAATTCTACATCCCTTTAGACTGTAAAATGTAGAAAGTCAGACAATAAACTTAAGGGAGTCTGCTATCCGTGCCTGCATGCAGCCTGATAGAGGTCCTGGGTTCTACGACCCCCTGAAATGAAGCCTGAGAGAGGCAATTCACTCACTGAGTCGTTAGAAGACTATTGAACTCCAGGCCTTGCTAGCAGCGAGTTGGAGGACACTCCGAGTATTTTTAGTCAGTAGGAGTGTAGTATACCAGAGTCGTTCTTCTCTTGACTGCCCTGATGGTGCCCTGTGTAGGATATTCCCTAGATTCCAAAACAGATATGGATTTTTTTTTTCTGTGAGACAGTTCGTGATATCAAGCTACACACGAAGCAAATACTTATAAAATCCACAGGCAGATGTACCTGCGGTATAGCGATAAATAACAATTTACATGTGATTGGCATTTTTCTAAATACCTCGGAAATATGGTGCCAATTTCAAAATCCAGAGGGATTTTGATTTGAATAAGATGGATAACATGAGAAATACGTCATCGTAAGTGTTCGTGCTAAGGCCTCTAAAGCTTACTAACAAAATGATACCAATAAAAAAATGCTTGTGATTGACATTAAATATGTGTTACAATAATAGAGGAGCACAACGGCAAATGTCACTGATGAGCTAGGCTGGATTTATATCCAGCAAAAATAAAATATAATAAATATAAATAATATATAAAAAATAAATATAAATAATAGTTATTAAATGCTAAATATTAATGTGAACACCATTAACAATTAACGTATACTTTACAATAAAAATATTTTATGTTGGCAAGCATAAAGTTTTAATGGCGGCGGTTTGAGTAGTTGAGTGGCGAAAAGGAAGGCGTGTGATATTGTGCTGGAGTTCTGTAAATGAATAACAAATAATTATGTGGTCGGAGTTTGATGCAATAGACCTCACAGGTGTCAATCGATCCAGTACGAAGTCTAGAACACAAATAAAGAGGGGTCGAATGGCGAGTTTAGCAACTAGCAGATAAGATTTAGAGTTTATAATATTTTATCCTTTTAAAACTTCAGAAGTGGGATCAACCCCACGCGAATTATATTCAAGTAGGTAAAATGCTGATTTAAGTTACTGCTACGTATTATTACATGATTTTAATTCAGAGAATATTGCAAATGGATGATAATCATGTCTTGTTCATAGCAGACATCAAGCAGCTTTCTATTATAACATCGCCATGATATATTAATGAAGTTTAAGATATACCTACTCAGGCTACCCCTATATCACCTATAAATTATAAATAATTCGCTTACTCATGTCCTAAAAGATATACTTTCTGATTATGATCAAGTTAATACCTGTTTATAAAAACAATTTATAACTAAGTGCCAGCCAGACGTTTATAACCGAAGTGGTGAGCATGGTTTATCGAATTAGTTAGTTAATATGGCAGTAGGTGGGCCGCAGGCGCCATAATCTGACGACCTTGGTAGCCGAAGTAAACCGACCAGACCAGGTAACCAGTGGAGATAGAATGAAATAAGATTTATCTTGGTGATATCTAGCACAGTGATATTACTAATTGCATTAATGACTACTACTTATCTACACTTAGTGTACTACAATTCATTTAATTAGTCTTATACATATTACAAATTTGTTTTATAAAAATATATCTAAGACTGTGTGATTAAGAAATGCAGACAGTGTGCATACAGTACTAATCTGAGCAGGCTTAATCAAAAATGTATTCTTACTATATCACTGTACCAAGTTCTGGATAAAACAATCTATCTCAGTGTGGAATTTTAAATCTTATTGTGAATTATAGTAAGGAAGTTTTATTTACTTTATCAGTCTTGCAAACAACAACAGACAACAGTTATGAAACATAGTAAATTGTATATTACATTAAGGAAGTAAACTAAATTGCTATTCTATTGTTGTATTCACACATAAGAGTGAAAGAGCAAAAATTTAAAAAAAATAATAGAGGATATATGGTAATACAAATAAGAGGTAAATTAGTTCTGGCTTTAAAGGGGACTACCATCTGAGAATTTCTTTGTCTCTCTTTTTTTAAATATAACTAATTTCATCATAGTAATAATTAAATAATGAAACACTACAGTTAAAAAAAAAAACATTTTACTACATAATATATTACATCATGATTATTATAATTTTTAGCTTCATTATAGAATTTACACATGTCAATGATGGGATGAAAGAAAAATGTATTGGCTTTGTAAGTTTTAAGAATAAATACTTTGAGAAATTGAGTTTTATACTGTACTTTAAAGTGGGTTATGACATAACTGGTCAATCAAATTATATATGGAAAAATAAGTACCTGAGATAGGAAGTGCCTTATGGCACATCAGATTCTATATGAACAGGTACAAATATTACACCTTAAAGCACTTCAGCACAAGCAGCTTTTAGTTTTACCATTTATGCAGTCTGGTCCAGGACTTTTATTGGGACCCAAATAATTAAAATTCTGCTTCACACCACTTACATGCAGAATTATTCCTGATATTAAGTTATATGATTATGATAGAATATCTAAATTTACACTTGTTTAAGAGAAGCTGTCATATTCTGCATTTAACAAACTACAAAATAGGTCACATATACTTTTACCATCTGACATGGACAAATTATCATAATACCATATTTGTGGTAGCTATGTCCTTACAAGATTTTATATAGCCCGGAAAAGATTATTTAATTAACATATACCTATAGTCTGGTAAAATTAATCCTATATATTTTGTGCAAAGTCCTTTAAACATTTATTCCCTAGAATTACTATATTAGAGAAGAGAGGAGTAAGAATTTTTATTTTTAAGGTTTGTTTGTTGATATATGCACATATACTATAACATTCATTTTACTATTGAATATATTTATAGTTTCAACATGGATATTATGTATAAAGCTGTTAATTATCAAATGAATTATTTCAAGTAATTTCTAATAACGCAGTTAAAGTTAAAAGATAAAAGAATAGATGCATAGAGGAAGGAGTTGATTGACGGCTCGATAGCGCAGGTTGTAGAGCCCCTACTTATGATGCTAAGGTCCTGGGTTCGAGCCCCAGTTGTGGTAAACTTTTTTGTGGTGTGCAAATGAGGTTGTCACGAGTCATGGTTGTATATATGTATTTAAGTATGTATATCGGTGTCCAGTACCCATAGTACAAGCGCAAGCTTAATTTGGGACTAGGTCAATGTGTGTAATTGTTAGGAAATATTATTATTATTATAGAAAGCCTAAAATTTTGAAAACTATTACACTGTGACCCAAGAGTCTGAGTGAACGCGGCAGATTATAGAATCTGCTGTGAACACTACTGATTCTAAACTCTGTGTGATTTGTTGGAAAAATGTATAAGCTGGGTATTATAAAAAAAAAATGTCAATAAGCTTTGTGCACTATAAAAAATAGGTATATAAGTTTTGTGTACTAAAAAAATATGCAAATAAGCCTTGTGCGTTAAAAAAAAAAAAAAGTATCAATAAGCTTTGTGCACTATAAAAAGATATGTCAATAAACTATGTGCGCAAAATAAAAATGTCAATAAGCTTTGTGCACTATAATAATAAAAAAAAAAGTGTCAATAAGCTTTGTGCGTTTAAAAAAAATTATGTCAATAAGCTTAGTGCGCAAAAAAAAAATTATAATATATTTTTTTGTCAATAAGCTTTGTGCACTGTTAATAAGCTTTGTGCGTTTTAAAAAAAAAAGTCAATAAGCTTTGTGCAATGTTAATATGCTTTGTGCAATGTTAATAAGCTTTGTGCGATGTCAATAAGCTTTGTGCACTGTTAATAAGCTTTGTGCGTTAAAAAAAAAGTCAATAAGCTTTGTGCAATGTCAATAAGCTTTGTGCGTTTTAAAAAAAAAGTCAATAAGCTTTGTGCAATGTCAATAAGCTTTGTGCGTTTAAAAAAAAAAAAAAAGTCAATAAGCTTTGTGCAATGTTAATATGCTTTGTGCAATGTTAATAAGCTTTGTGCGATGTCAATAAGCTTTGTGCACTGTTAATAAGCTTTGTGCGTTTAACAAAAAAAAATAAAGTCAATAAGCTTTGTGCAATGTCAATAAGCTTTGTGCGTTTAAAAAAAAAAAAAAGTCAATAAGCTTTGTGCAATGTCAATAAGCTTTGTGCGTTTAAAAAAAAAATGTCAATAAGCTTTGTGCAATGTTAATAGGCTTTGTGCAATGTTAATAAGCTTTGTGCAATGTCAATAAGCTTTGTGCGTTTAAAAAAAAAAGTCAATAAGCTTTGTGCAATGTTAATATGCTTTGTGCAATGTTAATAAGCTTTGTGCGATGTCAATAAGCTTTGGCACTGTTAATAAGCTTTGTGCGTTTAAAAAAAAAAGTCAATAAGTTTTGTGCAATGTCAATAAGCTTTGTGCGTTTAAAAAAAAAAGTCAATAAGCTTTGTGCAATGTCAATAAGCTTTGTGCGTTTAAAAAAAAAATGTCAATAAGCTTTGTGCAATGTTAATAGGCTTTGTGCAATGTTAATAAGCTTTGTGCAATGTTAATAGGCTTTGTGCAATGTTAATAAGCTTTGTGCAATGTTAATAAGCTTTGTGCAATGTTAATAAGCTTTGTGCAATGTTAATAAGCTTTGTGCGTTTTAAAAAAAGGAAAAAAAAAACTAAGTAAGAGTTAAACGCATAGACAATACAGATATTACTGGGATTACATCATGATCAGTTAAGTATAAGCCTGGTCAGGTTTCTTTTCCTTTTAAGAGTATTATTACTGCTTAAAGTATAAACTGTTTCAGGCACAAGTTATTATGTCAGTTCCTACCCCCGTAGTAGACGTTGTAGGGAACGCTAACCGCCGTGGGACACGGCAAAAGCAGGATGGCCGAGAGTGTTACTACCAGCTACAAATGCACAGGATTGATTCCACAATTATTGGTACCCCTTCAATATTGTCATTATAAATGACATACAGGCATGTAGTTACTAGCATAAGCATTACTATTGGTTTTGATTCTAATTAAAGGTAATTATCTAAATACGTCAGGATGACACATTCGGCTTGATCTTTTGGCTTGGTTTCCGGTTTATAGATTACTATAGTGAAAGCGTAGAATAAGAACTTTTGGGGTAAACAAAAATTTTTCAGCAGGGTGTTTTGCGAAACGTCGGTGAGATATACGTAAAAGTGATTTAGGATTAATTAGTGCATATTTATCTTTTTTTTATATACTGGCGATATTAAGGCATCTTGGTGATAAAGTACGTACCTTATATTATTAAATTGCTGTTGTTATTTAGAGTGGGTGTAATGCTTTATAGAGTGTATCATTATATGAAAAACAATCTAAACCAACCAGGGCCGAGTGATATCGACGCTTTAGGAGTTTGTCGTTAAATCGAGTAACGTAATAACCTTAAATCTGTGTGACCAAGAAAGCTATTAGTCCAGGAAATCTGTGCGGCCAATAAACCTATGTGACCAGAGAGTCTATGGAACTAATAGAGCTGGATGACGAATAAAGTTTTAAACCAGGAATTCTGTGACGTTACTTAAACCTGTTTCATTAGTAGTATACCTGACTACAGGGCAGTGACATTAATTAGACTACCGTGAGGACACGATTGTTGCAGGATGGCCGAGTGTTACAATAATAGAGGAGCACAACGGCAAATGTCACTGATGAGCTAGGCTGGATTTATATCCAGCAAAAATAAAATATAATAAATATAAATAATATATAAAAAATAAATATAAATAATAGTTATTAAATGCTAAATATTAATGTGAACACCATTAACAATTAACGTATACTTTACAATAAAAATATTTTATGTTGGCAAGCATAAAGTTTTAATGGCGGCGGTTTGAGTAGTTGAGTGGCGAAAAGGAAGGCGTGTGATATTGTGCTGGAGTTCTGTAAATGAATAACAAATAATTATGTGGTCGGAGTTTGATGCAATAGACCTCACAGGTGTCAATCGATCCAGTACGAAGTCTAGAACACAAATAAAGAGGGGTCGAATGGCGAGTTTAGCAACTAGCAGATAAGATTTAGAGTTTATAATATTTTATCCTTTTAAAATATGAAAAAATATTTACATTTGCTTCAGTTTCAAGTATCCCACAGTGGGACCATGACCCGACTTATTTTTCCCTTCTGATGGATAAGCGCCAAGTCCTGCCGATGTACAAACACTCTCAGCTAAAGTCATTCCAGCATAGATGCGCTGTCGGAATGCTGCAAATAGCGCCCATGGGTACAACATTCGATACAAAAAACTTCTGCTGTTATGCTCTTCAGTCAGGATGTACTGAAAACCAAAGAACCTCAGTTATAATTAAGGCTTAGTCTAGGGAAAAATCAAGAATTTCACGCAATCCTAACAGGAAATGTTCCTAAAGTACCATATTTGCGCACACTGTTTGTCGAAATAATGATAGCGAAATTGCGCTGAATTACTCCACTTTGAATTCTCTCTAGCCTTACAAAATATCAATTAAGCTAATTTTCTATTTGACTTCTAAAATCTAGAGCAATATTTGAGCGCATAAAATTATTAGGTACATTGATCATTATTTTCCACTGAGTTTATCCAAGTAACCATGATCAAACAAAATAGCAGATTTTATATTAGATTAAAGAATATGTTTGAATTCAGAAATGCTAAATTTCAACCATAATTAATTCAACAGTTTCAGCATAATTGATTAAACATACATGGAAATACACAAAAACCTCAGAATATTTGATCCCCTTTTTTTTAAATATCTTCAATATGAATTGGCAGCCTGCTACTCATATGCTTAATTGTAAATTGAGATTAATAACAACAGTAGCTTATTAACAACATAACGATGATAAATCAATTCAGCCCCCTTTAGTTTACTACTGAACAAAGACCTCTCCCAAGGCTCCCATTAATATTTATACAGTACTTATGATAGCCAATATTTATGATTAATATGAACTATATTTGTTAAGTACTTACTTCTAAAGGCCAAATATTAGAAAATCCTAGGTAAAGTGAAATGTACAGGGGCACAGTCTTTAAAGTATTAATTGTAGCCATAAAACAGTCCGCATTCTTGCTAAATGGTAGATGGAAATAGTCATCAAATGTCCTATACCTGTAATATGGACCTAAAAATTTAGAGTTTCTTTATTATTATAATCAGTAAATTAACAACTTTTTGCGTATACGCCTATATACAAGCTTGTGTGTTCTTTTATTAAATATTGTTTATTACTGAGGACAATATACACTGATTGAGATGAGTCATCTATCCAATCAGTCTAATTTTGAAATTACTAGTAGACAGTGCAGGATTAATGTCAGTAGGCGGGCAGTAGACTTGAGGGATTCTGCTGCCCGGATGAGAGGGAGGCGGTACACGGTGTTCGGCGCGCCACCTGAGAGAGAGGTTTTGGAGGGGTAAGCTTATTTCTACCCAAGAGAGGTAGCCTCAACAAGGCTTTTTGTTCCCCGGGCGTCTGGACAAATTTGGCTTCCCAGGCCCGGGTGGAGCAATCGGAGGGACACCCCGGGGGTTTTTAGTCAGTAAGAGTCTGACACACTGGGGTCGCTGCCCTCACAGCGTCCCTGATGGTCCTATGCAGGATTTTCCCCCCAGGATACAAAAAAAAAGTATTAATGTCAAAGGCAATTTATTTCAAATATGCAATATTCTGTTATTTAGCGAATAGTGCTCAAGCTTCAATGAATCAGTTGCACACCATTCACACAGTAAGCACAGGAAAATATGTTGACTTAAAAACTATTGTAAATTATTAAAATATTGCTTAATAAATATTGCTATCAATAAAAATAAAATATTGCATAATAAATATCAAACTATTAGCAGTTTAGCAACCAAAACTGTTTATTAATAAAATTAAAATTATTAGGCTAGAACCATTTCCAGATGATCAGAGATACATTTATGGGTGTTTTCACTTTGTGTTTATTATAACTTGCAGCCAACAAGATCAAAAGCACAGCTAATTGAAATTTTCAAGTCCTTACAAAACGTTTTTGTTAGATGACATATGTAATGGGTTTCCTCACAATATTTTTCTCTACTGGTGAACATATGGTTCCAAAGTTAAACTTGGAGTCTGACCTGTTCAAACCAATGGCACCATATGTAATATGTTAGGTGTTTCTGTATTAGGGTATGATGGGGCTGACATAGGTACAGATGTAAAAGTCCCTTAAATAAATAGAATAAAAAAAAAGTTAAACTTCACCTGAAAAAAACCAGGAGTATATACTAGGAATTGAAGCTATAACCATTAGTAAAATAATATTAAGCATAAAAAAAATATTACTGCTTTCTTTAATACCATTTATACCTTTTTTATAAAGATACACTAATTATTACCTGTTAATAAACCAGTATAACTAAAAGAATAGTGAAAAAGATCTAAGATATTTGGATCAATAATCTCAAGGAAGTCATCATCTCTCTCTGAATCATTCTTCCCTACATGTTCATTCTCTACTTTCTTTGTTTTAGCTACTGCCAACCAGGAACCATTTATTTCAAAAGCTACTCCAACCACACGAAGTACTATTATCATTTCAATCAGGTTGGTCTGTCCTGAGGATAGTGATAAGCCAAACTTATCAGCCAAGCGAAAGAAAAACAGGTATCCAAACATAAGGAAAAATGCCACCACATGGCAATACCTGGAACAAAAAGCTTTACAAAAGCAAGCACAAAAGTTGATGTATTTTATTTTACAATATTACATTATAGCAACTACACTGTACTTCCACACAGTTCAACCAAGTACAGTTCAGTTCAAGAATAGGAATGACTGGAAATGGCATGGAGCACAAATCTAATGACACTCACCATCATGAAACCTACACATACCACAAATGGAGGTCTCTAGGTATATGAAAAACTGAATGTGTTTTTACACAGATCATGACACATAGCAGCCAGAGTTATGACTAAAGAGTATGACCATCCATAACTATGTTGAATTTATTCAACTCTTCTTGTTTTTCTTTAATGGTGACACACGAACACGATTCTTTTAGTTTTATTCTACTCTTATGAAACTTTATTGAAAAACTAATTTAATAAAAAAAGGTTTTATAACACTAGCTTGGCAAATTATCTTCACTGCACCTTTAACCTTATGCATAGAACAATCCAAAAACTGATTAAGTCTATTAAGAAACTAACTAATAAAAGTTGCCACTATTGTATCAATGTGTTAAACTTCTTCACACTGTGTGTGTGGATTTGTAAACCAGTCAGCATGACCAGTAAATAAATTACAATGATAACAATCTCACGAAAACATAACAAAAAACGATTTTTTAACATAGCTTACTTTACAGTAGCTGCTTTTATAGCAACTATGCCCAATACTGCAGACAAAATAGGATGAACAGCGCTATATCCTGAGACAGTAATTATTAAAATAAGACCAAGAATAGAACCGGCCCATTTCTTAGTTTTTATTGTCGCTATTCGTCTGTAGTACGGTCCCACTGCTACACTAAATAGTAAAAGGGATAAATAAACGATGTCATTTTTATTTTTTGTAATAAAATTTATCATTTCTGTTATAATATAGAAGTAAAACAAAATACTCCTACTAATTATATCAATATTATATAAATAAATATACTCAAATCACATTTGTCATTTAAGCCACAGACTAATAAATAATATAAATTTAAGTATGAAGCTATGGTACTTATGGTGTATTAATTTTAAAAAAGTACCCAGTGCTACTATCGTTAGAAATCAAAATTGTCCCTAGATTCATTTAAATACTCTAAAAGTTCCTAAAAATATTTTACAAATAACGAAACATTTTATTTCCAAAACAGCAAGGCATATGGTTGAATGGTCCATTTGATTATTATTTAATTTTAAACATTTCAATGATTGGTTAATTTTGTTTTCCTAATTATATTTTTACAAATATCCCTAAAACATCCCTTTCAAGACTCCGATCTGAACCTGTGAGGGAGGCGTTTGTGAGTGCCTTTGCTCTGAACAGACGTGACATCGGGATGTTTAACAAAATCTTAACAGAACTATTATCTGATGAGGCGTCTGGCTTTTTCAGATCAATGGCACCATATGTAATATGTTAGGTATTTCTGTATTAGGGTACGATGGGGCTGACATACGTACACACGTAAAAGTCCCTTAAATAAATAGAATAAAAAAAAAATCCCTTTCAAGACTAGAAAACCCGTTTAAAGTTTACGGTTAGAGATGGATGTAATCACGATTACTTTCAATCAGAATACTAGTAATAACGATTAATTCATCATACATTACCATCATCTTTATTATAGTAATCAATAATTTAATCCTATTTTTTTTAATGATTATTACCTTTTTTAATTTATTTTAATTTTCTTTATACAAGCTAGCTTTTAGAACCGGTGAAAATCTTATCACGTAACTGGTAAATAACGTCATTTGAACTTTAGTTGAATCTACTCTTCCTCTCCTACTTTTCCTTCAAGTTTTATATAAGTATTTCCCCACAAAGAGAAGGGAAGGAGGAAAAAAATACCATAGTACATAAGTGTAAAGTGCATCATAGTGACTCACCGTGACACATCATAGTGTGTCTTGGATTAAAACAGCTTACATATCTTTATGAACCAAGTATTCCTTTATTATTGACAAGGATAACATTTGAAACTCTCTTTATATGCCTTTGCAGTATTTATAATGACAATTCGACTATTCAACACTTAAATTACTTAAAATCAAAAATCGGAAAATTTGTAAGCACAAAAATCAGATTTTTTTTTTTGTAAAATAAAACAAGGTTGCTTAATTCAATACTTTCTAGTGAATAAGCTTGGATTAATATTTAAACAATGGAAAAAATATTTTTATATTATATCAAACTAAAAATAACTTTATTTAGTTGTATGTTTTTGTTTTACTCTGTGGCAGTTGCGACGCTTTGTTTGTTACATTTTGATATAAGCTTTTACTGTAATTAAAAAAAAAGAAAATCGGAAGTTCTACTCTTGGAATCGGGTAGTCGAAAAACAATAACAAAAACAGCAAATCTCCTGATAAGTCGAAATTTTTAATAGTCTAATATTCAATAAATGTTGATGTTTCTCTTTTACGTTAAGCGTCATCTTCCATGCGAGAAATAAATTGACCTAAATTAATAAGTAATTTTTGCTTACAACGAAACATTCGCTGTAAGCAATCAATCCAATCCAATCCAATATTTTTATGAAATCTGTTCAATGAACCTAGTCCTATATTTATGCTATAACTCTGAATAAATTGTGGAAGTTATACAAATTTTTCTTAGAACGTTAAACTGAATGTGAAACCGTGATTACATAATTATATTTAAAAAGTTTTAATTAATATTGTAAATGGCAAGATGTAACTGAAATCGTGTATTAACAGGAGGAATACATTTAGAAAAAGATGTCTTAAGTAAATTAAAGTCCCCCGAAGAACCCCGGACCAATTTTTAGGAGTAAAAATCACTTTGGTCGTATAAAAAAAATCACTAGATTTAGAGATGAAACCCTTAGGCTGGTATCACTGGTTGATATTAACAAAATTGTCACGGCGCAGTCTCGCGCTACTTCAGACAACTGTAAAATTATAAGCCGACAATATTAAATATAAAGACAGAAATAAGTTCGAACTCTTATTGACAAACATATTTGTAATGGTCGACTTGTAGTTAGTCTCATTTCTTCTAAGTTTTAACACTGGAGTGCATATAAAATACTAGCTGATCCGGCAAACGTTTTGCTATGTAAGGTTTTGTAATATCTTCTAAGATGTTCATTGAAATTAAGTGATGTCAAAGACAATTTTGTTCACAATTAAATATTCTTAATCAACAACACATTTATTTGGATAAAGATTAATATTATTACGTTGATACAACTCTTAACAAATAATGCATTAATTTCGACCAAATTTGTTTACCATAAAAACCGTTCTAGTGACTTAATCTTAAAAGATAGACATATACTGTCCGGGATATTTTTTTAGATCATTTTAAGAGGAATAATTCTTTCTTACATATATTTTTGGTATCTTGAACCGTTTTTGCAGCGCACGCAATGGAAGCCTTCAAGGATGAATAATTTTGCCCGTTTTTTTTACATTTTCCATTATTTCTTCGCTTCTAATAATTGCATCGTGATGTTATATAGCCTAAAGCCTTCCTCGATAAATGGTCTATTCAACTCAAAAAGAATTTTTCAATTCGAACCAGTAGTTCCTGAGATTAGCGCGTTCAAACAAACAAACAAACAAACTCTTCAGCTTTATAATATTAGTATAGATTGTTGAATAGAGTTATGTTGGTTTATGATTATATTGTATTGATTAAAATTTGTATTTTATTACAAAAAATTAAGTTAATTTTATAAATCATTTTTTTAAATTTTGCTAACAGTGATAAATATGAACGAGGAAGATAAAGAGAAGATTATAAATAATCTTAATTTAAAGATTGGGGTAGACATTGAATGTCTAACTGGAGCATATGCTGAAGAAAATACATTGACACATAGAAAAAAAGAAATTTTGCGATTTGTAAGTGTAGCTATATTTAAAAATTAAAACCTAGCTTTACAATTTCAACGTTTATTTTTTTTAGATAGCAGTGCACTTCACATTAAAATAGAAAATAAATAATTGGAAAAAGTTGTATTCTGTATGCCCTCACCCTCACTAATGCGAGCCTTCTCTTGCTCAACTTAAATATAACCAAAAATAAAAAGTTGTGTGTAGGTTGCTCATCTTATTCTTTAAAATTTAAGTTGTTTTCAACTTTCTTAAAATTATCATTAGAAATAGTTTTTTTAAAGAACTTGGTATTTTAAAGGAATTTCTCATCAAAATGTTTACCTAGGTTTATTTTACAAATATTATGTACTTTGGACATTACAAAAATTTGCTGTATTGATGCAAAACATATTATTATATGTAAACATCCAAATTCGAGCTGTTGCTATAAACTGTACATAACATATTATTTGATATGAATAACACTGACACTCAAGTAGTCCTAATTTGGGTGTCATTTTACTATAATGTACTGCTTTCAAGCTGTTTTTTATTTTTCTGAATAAATCAATTATTATTATTTATTTTAGTTAAACACAGCAAACGAGATTCCTACAGAACTATCTTCAACAATAAAAAAAGCTGAACTTGATTCAAAACGAATAGATGATCTCAAAATTAAGTCCAATGAACTTAGAGAAAAGGTGGAAGAGCTTTTACAAAGAACTGAACCATTGCGATTAGGACTTGAACAAAGATTTTATGCTATAAATAAACTGGAAAAAGTTCTTACATATGTAAAATCTTTTGATAAAATTGATGACTTAAGGTATGTTGTTTTTTCTTAAAATTTAATATAAAAATATAGCATCAAAATTGGCTGCTAATTAACTACTGTTGTTAGTTAAAAATAAAAGAATATTGAGGCTGTAGAGAACTATAAATTATTGTAAATAGTATTCTAAAACACTTTGAAAAAATATGAACATAACATTGTAGTTATTTTCATATTTTTTATAGTTATACCCCAACACTTGTGTAAGCAATTATTATAAAAATATATAATATTATTATATTATAATTATCAATAATATTTGTAAATCTTTTGACATTTTCCACTCTTCCTTACCCTCACCCAAACATCAGATATTTCAATGCCTACTAATGTAACACATATTTCACTTTTTTACTTTCCTTTACCTTTATTTCTATATATCTATCTTATATTTATCTTAATGTTATTTATTTTGCGAGCTGTGTTCACTATTTAGGGGCACACCTTTTGTATAGCTTTAAGTTTTTTTTTTGTATTTAGTTATCTGACATATTATGATTTGTGAAGCAAATAAAAAAAAATAGTCAAAATTAAGTGTTTAATAAAATTTACAATGTCTAAACCTTTCAAACCCACAAGTGTCTTGTGGGCACATTTCAAAACCTTTACTATAAACTTTCTTAGTTATAACTTTTTACTTATGTTACACCCAATTAAAATCTTAAAAAAAATATATTAATATTTTTGTTTAAACAATCACATCTTAATATGAATACAAAATAAATTTTACATATGTATAATTGAATATGTTTGATGAAGTAATAATGTTTTTTTAAACATTTTAGCCGCCAAATGAAACAATCCAATGATGATGAGCAATTAGTCCTTCTCTATGGGGAATTGAAAGAAATGTGTGTTAAACATGAGAAAGGACATAGAGCCCACTATCTAAAAGAGTGTACTCATTATTGGCATAATGTGCTTAAAGATAAGATTTCAAAGTAAGTTACAAGCAAAAATGTATTCCAAATTTTATTCCAAAAATTTTTGAAATTGTTAACAAACATAAAAATTACATACAAAACAAAAATGTACCTGGGCTTAGTAACAGTAATTTTATGAAAATGTATATTTATTCTTATTTATTATAATCACTTAACTTTTCTCAATATTGTTTTTGTAGGAATTATGAAGATGTCTTAAAGGCTCTAAAGTGGCCTTTTGCTGGAGGAGTACAGAATTCTCCTCCACCTAAAGAAATTATGGCCAAATTCACTAATTTAACTCGCTACTTGTTCCTTATCCAAGAACCAGAAGCTTTGGCATCTATTTCAATTACTGAAGAGTATGGACCTGGTAATATTATCTGTCTAGTTAAAAAACATTGCAAATTTGAAACAAATTTCATCATAATTCGAATTTCTTCTTCTTTTAATATTGTTGATTTTAAAGCTTATTTTATAAGATACCAAAACAATAACAATTGTTTTTTATTTTATTTTTAATGTTTCGATAATTTAACCTTTCACATGCGTATAAATCAAGAACAATAAGGCCTTTGACTGGGGATGGATTTAAAACAATCCCACATCCCTCACACCTTATTGAATAAACGGTTATTTTAAGTTATATGTTGCTTATTTATGCTAATTGTATATATTGATTTGTTACTAACAAAATGTATTGCAAACATTTATTGATCACTCTTTGTGACTGTATTCACGTAACAAAAACATTTGGAAGTAGTTTGTTCCTTATGACATATTGTGATGGGCAGATTATGTTACAATATTGTTTTTTCTTTCTATATTATAACGTGACTATAATTTTTTTTTACACTGGCTCGACATAGTGACTGCAGAGTACCTGATTGTAAGTACAGTGTAGTCCGAAAACGAAAGCGACTATCAAAGGATGAAAATCCATTGATAGTCAACATCGTCATGTCGGTCCACACATACCACGACTGAAGGTCTCTAGGTATATGAGCTACTGGATATACACAAGCTGATCCCGAAACGCGACAAGCCGAAACTGGTCACTATGACGGGCTTTACACCTATGTACTGTGGTCGCGATCCAGACGGCCACTGACGCCCTACCTCCTCGCTGCTGCTCGTTTAGCACCACCCAGGAGTCACGTGTAGTGAAACTAGGGTAAAGCCTACGGACGCGAGCAGCTTCGACTCCCGAAAATTATTCCTTAGTAAGAACATTCTTCTTTCTAAATAACATTAAATTACATTTAGTAAATCATAACCCTGACTCAGACGTATATATTTGCGTTTGAATATCTTTTACAACAACAAATAATGCTTACAATAAAACCTTTCATCATAAGCCTAATTCTATCTTCCAAAAAAATAAATTGTAAACCAAAGATTATATTATGTATATAATTGTAATAAAGGCATGAAAAGAAAGTGCTTGTTCCACTAACTATCTTCGAAAACGTTACCCAAACAACGCTCTTTTTTGTTTACTTATACTTTGTTTTGTTTACTGCACCCATTCCAGTAGTTTAATTAAAAACTTTTGTCCCTTTTTTTTGTATTGAAAAATTTATTTCGCAGAGCAAAATCCGTGTCTGCCTGTTAGACTACTATTGCGACCTTTGAAAAAGAGGTTTACATTCCATTTCACGGGATCACGCCAAACAGCGCGCATTGATCGCCCCGAGTGGTTTTTGACACAAACGTTAACGTGGATAAAAGATCATCAGACTTTTGTAAGATGCCAGGTACAGCCAGTGGCTGACAAATTAGAACTAAGGAAAGTTAAAGCAGTGGTTAGTATTTTTACAATAATAATAATTACGTTTTAAGCTTTCTTATGATATTATATTAAAGGAATTCTTTGGTAATAAAAAGATCATGATTAATATATCATATTATTTAAATTTCTAATTATAAATTTAATTTTAAAAAGGTTTTGCTGTGTTGTACTTTATTAAATATTCTTATTTTTTTACACTGGCTCGACATAGTGAGTACAGAATACCTGCTGGAAAGTACAGTGTAGTTCAAAACGAAAGCGACCATCAAAGGATGAAAGTCTGTTGATGGTCTATGTCGTCATGTCGGCCTACATATACCACTGAAGATCTGAATTGATATACACAAGCTGATCCCGAAACGCGAAAGGCCAAAGCGAGTCACTATGACGGTCTTTACACTTGTGTACTGTGGTCATGACCCAGTCCGGGCAATCACACTACCACCAAAAAATTCATAATAGTACGCCCTATTATGGGCTGAGTGTGTAATCTTTTATAGCCTAGTACAAGGACCACAATGCTCCTGATTTTAAGTACAGGACAGTCCTAAAACCGTTAACATTGATAGTCGCATGATAGTCGATTATGAATGACACCCAAGATATAGAATGTTCTAATTTGGGCGTCAGCTGATTATAACGTTCCGCTTTCATACTATTTGTCTGAATAAATGATTTATTATTCAAAAGTCTCTTCATGTTTGCTTTAAATTATAAATATAACAACTTTAAAAATGATAACTACTTTTATTCAAAATTATATCCATTTACGCGTGTTTTAATATACCTAAACGCCATCTGTTAGATTGGACCGACTTCAGTAACGTCAACCCGTGGCTGAATATAAAAGCCAGTAGCAGATAAAATAAGATGGAATATGATTCTAGGATGAGTTTGTTGCTGGGCTTGTGGCGTTGGCGGCAGAAAGACTTCACACAGTATTAGCTATCTATCACACACAAGGGGCAAAAGGAGTGATCGTTGATATGGATGCGGCATTTGCACACGCAGTCGATGAAACTTTAGGTTTTAATAGGGAACTGATTTCCATAACTGGCCGAGATGTAAACAATGTGCTCTCAGTTCTCACAAAAGCAGAAACATTTGTACAATGGTTGGCTGTGGAAAAGAAATGTAAGTATGATTTTACTATTAACATAAATTTTTTTTTTGTTTCTCGGGGGAAAATCTTGCATAGGACCATCAGGGCCGCTGTGAGGGCAGCAACCCCGGTGTGTCAGACTCCTACTGACTAAAAACCCCCGGTGGGTCTCTCTAATCGCTCCACCCGAGCCTGGGAAACCAAATTCATCCAGACGCCCGGAGAGCGAAATGCCTTGTCGAGGCTGCCTCTCTGGGAGGGGTAGGGGTAAAGAGCCCACCCTTCCAATACCTATCTCACAGGCGGCGCGCCGGACACTGCACACCGCCACCCTCTCATCCGGACAGCAGACTCCCTCAAGTCTACTGCCAACATAAAATAATATCGCAACTTACAATATTTATTGTTTTGACATTTTATGGATTTTTTAAAATACGTTTACTCAATTCATTTTTGATAAAAATTTAAATTTCATTTTTTTGCATAGTTTTAAATCATAGTTTAGATTTTAGTTACATTATTGAGGTGGTAGGACGATTGCCCAGTTGACGATTGACGATTGGGTCGTGACCAGAGTACACAAGTGAAAAGATCATCAAAGTGACTCGCATTAACCCATCGTAGCTTGTGGACGTTCAGTAACTCAACACCTAGAGGTTACCAGTCGTGGTATATGTGGGTCGACATGACGACAGAGCCCAATAATGAATTTTTGTCCTTTGGACTTTTTTGACTATTAATGGTTTTGGATTACACTATATTTACCATCAGGTTCACTGTAGTCATATTGTCGAGCCACTGTAAAAAGGTCCTAATTTCTTTTCACAGTTCTTGTTTATAAGTAATATGTAAGTTATGCAATTTATCACGCTGTAATATCTATTTAAACCTAGTTTATTTAAAATAACCAGTTTTCTATACGCATTAATTCTTATGCATAAGACAATTCAGTAATCTTTTTTTTTTCACTTTCACGAGAATACGGAACTTTAGATTGCTTAGAAGTTTATAAGTTGTGTAGTTAATATTTCAAAGCTACATATTATATATTCCTATATATTCACAGGCCTTGCCGAAGAATTAAGTCCAAGTTACAATGATATTTTGTCCACTTTTTCAAGAAATAAGTCCAAATTACAATGGTATTCAGTTGACTTTACCAGAAATTTTTTGTGATGATATGCAGATGCACTTTCCAAGATGGATGAGATGCTGAGCAGTGAACAATGGTGTGAAGCGGTTGCCTCTGGAGTGGAAGCCGCTACTGGTGCGATGGTATGGGTACCAAGGGCAGCTGATTGGTTCATATCACTTTTGAAAACCATCGAGGATCGTTATGCAGTATTACCGCAACCTGGGCATAGGTTAGATCCGTTTTTATGAAGTTAGTTTATATTAAAATAAAAACTGGTTTCAGAACAATATTTTGCGTGTTTTGTTTGCTATTAATGTTTTTGCCTTTTCAATGTAAGGTATGGACTCTATAGCAACCTATAATTTTATTTAGGAAAGGATTAACTATATATTTCTTATTTTATTTAATCTCTTAGGCTGAGATTTACAAACGTAAATTTAGTTTGCTTAGACTTTACTAAAACATTACAAGTTATATTACTCAATGAATGTCAAAGGATCTTTCGGGAACTTGCTAAGCAAAGTCTAAATAGTATCTGTAAATCCCAGCCTTAGATACTAATATAAAATAATAGTCATATATCGACACTGCTATATCCCCTTTATTCCGTATCTTTAGTTTATAGTTTTAAGATATAAATAAATTTGTGATATTTAAGAAATAAATAAATAATTTTATTATTAGGGCCTGTACCCATTTTGCGGTTGTATGTTATGTCCAACGGGACCCTTGGCGCAGGTCATCGCTGTTCTCAGGGCACTAACACATTTCTATTAGATTATAATATTTGTTACCTTATTTTTCTAAATTATTAAATATTAACATTTCTTAGTTTTCTACCAAATGAGATTAGTGAAACGGACTGATTTCGAGCTTGTGTTATGTCTAATTAAGTTAATATTTATTGAAACCAGAGATGGGCAAACTACAGTTACAACGATTACAAAATGTAGTCGTAATTTTAATTTTGTTGCTCTGTAATCATGACTAAATCCCTTCAAAACATTAAGGAGTCATAAATGTGTAAGCAATTGAGGATTCCGTAGTTTCCGTAGTAGTCATATTAATGATGAAAAACTCAAAATGTAATCGTAATTCATTAATCTGATTACATTTTGACCATCTATCATTGAAACACTTGACAAAATTGTTTTGGGATACAAGTAGATATGAATATGGCATTTTAATACCTTTTTAAAAAAAATTATGCAAGCATTCAAACGACCTGGCTCCTTGACATTTCAGACAACTGCAATACAAAGAGGGTTATTACTGTGTTGCCAACCTAGACAACGCCTTGCGTCTTTCTAAAGACGCTATTAAAATTAAGACTAATGAGTCATTTTATTATTACCAATATTTTATCGCAGGCTGCAATTCCTCGAGCTTCAACTGGAACTCGTGGAGGAGTGGCGCGTCCGTTTGACGCAACTCCTTGGCGCTGCTTTAGACTCTGTGACGGTGGAGACGTTCCTCTCGCCGGGGCCGCTTTCACATCCAATGACTGCCGTCATCAACGGCGCTCATTACACACACACTGTTTTGCTGCAATGGGCACATTCGCTGGTAAGTTACCTGTTTAGCAACGAAAACACCGCGGAATAACCCTGCCTACTTGTGTCCATTGACAATGAAACGTACGTGCAAAATTATGTCGAAAAATATTAAATTACAATAAGTCATTAATATAATTAAAAGTTTAAACGATTTGGTAGTGTAATAAGCAATATTTACACTATTTTTTCGTCTTATTACGCAAATTATTTTAAATAGTGTCAAAATATAACGTAAATATGCACGTCTTTTGTTGGATTTTTCGCACTTCATTAAAACCCTTTACAGTATTTGAAATCAGATAATTTCTATATTTTTTTAATAAAAGCTTAAATTTATAACTGTAGCAAGCATATCTTGCACAAATTATTTATTTTATCTTGCACCACACCCAGTTGTGGACCAGTCCTTACTGGGTGTTGCGATTTTTTTTAGTGTGGGTGATATTATATTTTGTCGCTTTTTTATAGGAAAATATTTATTATTTATTTATTTGGGTTAAGGTAATACTACCAAGTGAACAAAAACTACGTTAGATGTCACCAATGTCGATTCGGGATGTAATTCAATAAAACAAACAGTTGCTTTGTCGCTACTCATAATTTACTAATATTTTGGCAGAGTATAGAATCGTGTTATACAACGATACCGTGATTCAATTCTCTGCCAGCGCCATCTCTCGAATAAACAAAATTACATCTTATTATCAATTCAACACCAAGAAAAACGACTTGCGGCTTAAATACTTAATTAGTCAAAATCTGTTATAACGACATCGAAGAGACTACTCATACTTAGCCATAAAAACTGATAGTCGTAACAACCGGTGTTGTTTTTGAGATACGAAACCCTTTTTTGCCGGAATTTTTGTTCTGGGTCAATATAACCGGTGTGTTGTTCTTAACGATGTGGCCATAAACGGTTTTGGCTGAACAATTTAAAATACAATATTTGTATTTGTTTTATCTCCGTATATTGTAAATTTTTCTCCAGCACTACCTTCAATTGCATTACTATCGACGTCAGTTCAACCATTTCACACAACAACAACATCGTGAGGACATATCTGACAGCCCGCCAAAGTCTAATAATGGTGAAGTGGAAGACGAGAACAAGAAAACTGCAAAGGAAAACCCCAAGACTGGTAAATAACAAAAACTTTACCATCACGTTTATCGACGAGGAATTAGTCTAAGCCGATTGCGTATCACTAAACTTGTCTCATCGAGTCGACCGCAATCGGACACGTTAAAATGTCATCGTATACCAGTGGCGTGCATCTCAAAGAAACACACGAATGCATTATCTTGTAAAATACAGTCATTTAATTAGTCACGCCAAAAGGCGCAACCCCAGAACAATAAAATTAATCAAATCTATACGCATCCAAACGCAAACGCCATCTGGCGTACATCTTCACTTTCTTTACTGAACAGTTCTCGCTTTAAACCAAAACGTCGCATCGCATCCTTTTTCCGTCACAATCGCATCTAATAATTTCAAATTCGCTACACACATCACATATCCTCACCTACACCATACTCCACATCATACACACCAAATACATACACAGTCAGTGATTTGTGAAGTGCCTGACTACCGCTGCCTGCTGATAAGTACTTTCTAATTGACTCAAATTGTCGCAATCTTTATAAATTATCCCGCCTACGAGGATGCCTGTGTGCCACGGCGTAAGTACATAGACTTATCCCGGTCCGAGTATTTAATAAACAAATTGACTTGTTCAGACTTTGAATGTGGTAATTAAAAATAGTTAAGTCAATATGCTTATTAAATGCCCAAGAACAAAAAGTTAATGCTTTTATGGAGTGCACGCCACTGTCGTATATTACGTACGGATTTATTCACCACATGCTCACCGATGAAGAAAAACATCGTGACGTCTAATAGAAATGTCCTGTGTAAGTACCCTGAGAACGGCGATCTGATGCGCCACTGGTCACGTTGGGTACAACATATAAGCACAAAGTGGATACAGCCACTATTGTACCTCTGCTCACCCCGAAAAAAAAATAGCGTAACGATATATTTATTTATTTATTTTAAAGGGAAACATACAGCAATATAAAAATGATAACAATATACACAAAAAATGTTACATAAGCCAGCAAAGTTTCCACAAAAATTAGCACAAAAATAAAAATCAAGCTAATAAATAACAATAAAAGAAAATCAATCAAATATACATACATATATATGTTACATATAAATAGTACATTTATATAAAAAAAAACATTATAGAACAAAATTGAACTTTGGCTAACATTTTCTCTTTCACTGTTCGTTTAAAGGGCCCAAAGGCACAGGACAGTATATCTATATCGCAAAAACGTTTATTATATAGATCACAGGCACGAAAAACAAAAGTATTATTAACATAGTTTGATCTTAGGAATGGCACCGTAAACAGCGAAAAGTCTCTTGCATTGTAATGCGGACAACTGAAACCTATTTGACTAAGCAAATAGGACGAGTCCACGAGACCGTTAACAATTTTAAATAAAAAAAGTTGATCCCTCTCAATTCTACGATGACATAACGCAGGAATTGAGCGACAAGAAAGGTTGTGTAAATCAGGTTTATATTTTAAATGCTTTAGGAACTTGTTTTGTATGCTCTCGAGAAGATTGATGTATATTATTATTATATAAATTGCTTGCCAGTAGATTTAGCGTTAACAATGATATATTTATTTCATTATACCATAAAATTTCGAAAGTGAATTCTCTCTATGTTATGTTGTCAAGTCTAGTCATTCGATCTGAAATGAGACAAATTATTATTTTTTGTTTTGGATATAGAACCTTTTTACAATCGTTTGAAGATGATTTCGGGGTCGTTGAGTGGTCGTTCCTTTAAAAAAATAGGGCAAAGTAAAAATCTATTTGTACCGAATAAATTTAATCATTGTATTCATAACCTCAGATGGTGAACCGGATACAGCAATATCCTTAAAAGAAGTAGAAGATATAGCGAAGAAACTGGCGCTTAAGGAAGTTACCCGAAGAGACTCTTTAGTTACTGAGCAGCTGCAGGTGGATAAAGTAAGTTCTAAATTAACATAAGAAAAGAAGATGTATAATAGAAGTTTATTTATTGTTTATTTACATAATAGGACGCCAAAAAGTCTGACAGTTTATGACATGGTGAGCAGTTACTGTTAATTATGAGCAATTGCAAATGCAATTGGAACTCAGCGCTATGTGGACCCAGCACACGTGATGCTTTATTCTTTGCAATTTTTTTTTGTGTATCTATTTGTCATCACGCCGCATCCTTATTGGGGTAGACAGAGAGAATGATATATACCATTTCCTCTTCTAGCAAATCTCGCTTCTTTAACATTCATTCATTACTGTTGCTAGTAGTAGTCGTTTTTCGGACAGTGCCATGCTTAACATCACGTGTGGTGTAGTCACTAAACTGAATCAGAAGTGTACTAGCTCCTACGGTGTAATGAAGCAATGTAAAGTAGTATATTTTATGCAACAAAATACTCCAACGGTAATTAAAATTCAATAGTGCTCTGTTTTGCTTTTATCAGTATGTCTCTATGAACCGAAGAATTGATGATCGCAGAATCAAGTTGCTTTTATAGTGTAGACTAAATTGGGAAATATATCGAGGGGTGAAAGGCTATTTGGTTTAAACGACATTTTTTGGTGATATAGTAATATATATATATATATATATATATATATATATATATATATATATATATATATTTGGAATCGGTAAAAAACGCTGATTCCGAAAAAATATATATTACTATATCACCAAAAAATGTCGCTTAAACCAAATAGCCTTTCACCTGACGATATATTGTATGAGAAGTGACTGGCAGAGTTCATTGGCGCTTATTAAAAGCTGCTATGTTCAACTGTGGACTAAAGTCCACAATGATGATAATGATATTTATTTGACAGACGGTGCCAGAAGCGAAGGCAGAATCATCTGAGCCTTTATACGGAGTTGACGAATTGGAAGAAGGTGGCGTATTCGCCGAGGCACCAGCCCTTCTCGGCCGCTTGCGAGATGCCGGCCTCACAGAACTCACTAAACACATCCTGCTAGAGTTCAAGGCCGGTCTACGGGATTACAAGCGGCAGAAGTAAGTTATACAATGTGTTAGCTGTTGGCTAGCTTAGTTAGTTAGTTGGTTAGGTAGTTGTTGGTTAACAACAAACTTGTTTAAAATGTGACGGAACTGTGGGGTCCTCTATAAAACAACTGATATCAAATGCCCTAAGCTTTTGCAGAATTTAATCGCAATTACAAAGCGTTAATCTATACAGAGGCTAATCTAAAATAGGCCTTAATAAACGCTTTGACGAGTACACGGACCTTCTGTACAATACACATTTTCTCTCAATCAACATCTGGTATTAATCCAACAACTTAAAAGCAGTTATCTCAATGTGTGCTGTGTGTGTGTGTGTGTCCTTGATTCCTTGTAGCATTGCATACTATGCAAGATAGTTTAGATATATTAGGTAAACACATTGATGGTGCGATTTACTTTTACTTGTGACGTCATCTAGTGAAGTTAGGTCGAACTTGTTTTACACGCAGGTTTATATGAATGATTGTTATAATTTATATTATTATACTAGCTAAATATATGTAAAGATATTATCTATACTATCTCTAGACACGATGGTCGGTATCGGCGCTGTTCATTGGCCTAGAATTGACAGCTGTCACTAGCTTCATTTGAACGAACCAAAACTAACCAAAGATATCGCACAGAATAATAATTAACTTTCCCATAAATATCATTAGAAAGACGAAACAATAGCTTTTATGGTTGTTTCTTTGATTTCAGAGAAACTCATTTGTTATTGTTCCTAAAACTTATATAAGCACATTATATATATTTCGTTTTTGTAAATCTGACCCTCATTATTTATGTCCTTATGCAGATGGCACAGTATGCCAGTTACGGAAGCTCGGGCGTTGAACGTTTCGACTGCGCTGTGCGCGCCGCTGGCGAAACTGTGCGCGCGACTGTGCACGACAGTTGCGCTACTGGCGCCCCCACTGTCAGCCAGGCTACGTGCGCAGCTCGCCGATGTCATTGATAAATATATATTTGAGGTAATCGTATTGTTAAAACATTCCATGTAACCGGGTTCCATGTTAATCTAGTTTAAATATATATAAAATGCTATTTAGCGTTCAATTGTAAATGTTTTCAAATTAAACGTTTCAATTAAATAGCGTTTTATACAAGTTTAAACTACGCTTAACCCTTTGCGGATGTATTAAATTTGGACATGGGTATCATACTGGTCGGAATTAATTTCCGTCAAAAGGTCAGGGATACATAACACGTAAGATTACGAGGGATAAACAAGATTTGGTAATTCTTTTGTGAACTTTCGATATCTATTTATCTAATACAGTCATCCATTCATCCATGTTGTTTCGAAAAAGTGTAAACTGATCCATTGGTGCATACAGTATAGGATTTGTATGGTAGCTTGCTGTGGTGGCTGAGAGCAGACATACGACCGCAAAGGGTTAATGTCATCATGCAATCCGCCCTAAGATAATTAAGATAAATTGGTTGCGAAGTAATCGTTTTGATATTACAGGAAGTGGTTTTACAAAGCTGGTTTAACACCGGAGGCACGATGCAGTTCACGCACGATGTCAAAAGATGTTTAGTACCCGCCTTTGCACCGGCAAACAAAGTCGCCTCTGAAATTAATCAGCTGCCTAAGTGAGTGTAATATTCAAGCTTACAGGTCCAGAGCGGCGCAATTGTTTCCAACGAACTTGTAGCAACCGAAATTGGTAGTCAAATAGTAATTCTTTTACAATATAAATAGAAAAAACTTGCTATACCAGTTGGAACACGTATTGTAGATCAATTAGGCTTAACGATATTTATATATATATATATATATTTTACACTTGCTCGACATATTGACAGCAGAGTACCTGATGGTAAGTACAGTGTAGTCCAAAAACGAAAGCGACTATCAAAGGATGAAAATCCATTGATAGTCTACATCGTCATGTCGGCCCACATATACCGCGACTGAAGGTCTCTAGGTATATGAGTTACTAGATATACACAAGCTGATCCCGGAACGCGACAAGCCGAAACTGGTCACTGTGACGGGCTTTACACCCATGTACTGTGGTCGCGATCCAGACGGGCACCGGCGCCCTACCACCTCGCTGCTGCTCGTTTAGCACCACCCAGGAGTCACGTGTAGGGAAACTAGGGTAAAGCCTACGGACGCGAGCAGCTTCGACTCCCAATATATATATATATAAGCCGTGGTGGCTGCCGGCAGAATAGAATAGCACCCCCCTCTTCTTGCTGAGGTGTCGTAAAAGGCGACTAAGGTATCTCTTGAACACCGCAATTCAACCAGGTGTTTAGAGAAGGGAAAACTCGACCAAACCTGTTTCCCGCTCCCTCCCGATCGTACTGGTTCTCCTTTCCATCGGGCCTGAGGGAGCTTGGACGAGAGATTGCTTTTCTGGCTGCGCGTCCAGTTATGCACTTAAATATCTCCTGCGCAATTGACTGTTTCTGAAAACTGGATCTCGAATTTCTTAACCGGTGTTGAAACAGTCGCCGTGGCCGAAACCGGCTAGGACATCATCATATATATATATTGCATATATTCATAATATTTCATTTGAGTTACCTTAGCTTTGGTTGTCTTGTATTTCATCGTATACATGGTTTTAAAAAATTAATGCAAAGGAATCTTTTTTACCTACAATTAAACTAAGGTTTGGTAAGGTAAGGTTTTGATGTGGTAAGGCTATTGCCCGAACTGGGTCGTGACCACAGTACGCAAATGTAAGAGTAGTACAGTATTGTGACACGGGGGAAAATCATATATAGGTACATCAGGGTCGCTGTGAGGGCAGCGACTCCGGTGTGTCAGACTCCTACTGCCTAGAAACACTTGGGTGTCCTTCCATTTACTCCACTCAGGCCTAGGAATCCAGATTCTTCAAAGCGCCCGGGGAGCGAGCAGCCTCTTTTTAATCTCTGGGATATGTGAGTGTAAAAAGCCCACCACTCGAAAACTTTCTCACGGGCGGCGCGCCATACACTGCGCGCCGCCTCCCTCTCGTCCGGACAGCACTCTCTCAAGTTTACTACCCGGCTGCAAACGACGGCCTTATTGTCCTTGAGCTAAACACACGCGAGCGATTAACATAATTAGTAAAAATATATTTGTTTTTTTTTTTTTGTGAAACTTATTTGTAGTGAAAACTTCTTTAGGCGTCTTGAAGCACTTTTTGTGGGCAATGATTGAGGTTGAGCTTTCACTCTTGGCTATGTAAGGCTCGTTCGGGTAAACTCGGCTCAAGTTCTGGTCTCTGCTATACTCGTTCGGCAAACGTTTTACCCATAGCTTTGTTACGAAAAAAAAAACTTCTATTTCGTATTATTGATATTGCCTTCATGAAGTTTCCACTTCTGCTGTGTGCTCTTAAGCAGGTACATTTTTTAAACAATTTGTTTTTAGTTTAATTTAGTGGCGAACGCTTGACCTCAATCACACCTGGTGGAAGGTGAAGATGTGTCCGATGATGAACCGCGTCCGCCCAATAAATGCCTATTCACTCTTGTCTTGAAGACTCCCTGGTCATAAAACCGCGGAAATATGACCGTTGGAAGCGTATTCCACTCCTTAACTGTTCGCATGATGAATGTAGAAGCGAATGTTCTCGTACGTATATAAGGAACATCCACCACATACGGATGGTATCCGACACGATGCCTAGTGGTTTTGTGATGGAATGGGGCTGGTGGAATCAAAGAATGCAGTTTCTGAGAATACTCTCCACTGTGCAAACAGTAAAAGATTAATTGAATATTTTCCGCCTCAATATGTTATCCATGCTTCCCAGACTGGTCGAGGCGTGTAAGATCCTCGATATGGACTACGATGATGCGCGTCGACTTCGCGGCGCCCTCAACAATATGCAAAAGGATAATTATAAACGCGGTGAGAGTCCTCTCACCGCTTTAGGCATATGTCACGTAACACCCAAGGAAGCGTTGCTGATACTCAAACAAAGGACTGATCTCAGTGAGACAGGTGCTCCCACTTCGGTAATGGACCTGTTTTGAGTATTCATGCGGCATTCCCGTCTAAAGCCAAAATAGATTTTAAACTTAATTATGTATGCTTTAAAAATATTTTAAAAGGTTAAAAAGTAGAGTCCGACCGAAACTGGTTTTCCGGCCGAAACCGAAACCGAAACTCACGTGGTCAAGTATAAAAGTCAACGTGGTCAAGTAAAAAAATGAAACAAATACTTACATGTAATCAGTACCATCAAAGCATAACCTCTAAAGAATGTTTACGTCGGGTGATAACGCACTGACTAAGTTGTGTTGCTATAGAGCAATGCGAATTAGATCCGTCAACTGTCGTCTAAACGACGCAGTTACACTCCGACGCAGCCTTGAGTTTCTTTCGGCGTTTTTTCTGAAGGTAGTCGCTTCCAAAACGCTATTAGGTCACCGTTAGGTTACGTATTTCTGGCTGGCGGTCCATGTCGAGGTTCGTACCCACAGGGGTGCCCTTGCATTGCCACCCAACCAATAAATTGCCGGCTGAGCACCCTCAGTGTTCGCCCACCCGCCCAGTTAAGTTGTGAAGACCTTTCCCGGTCAACAAACACGAGTAAATTCGAAAAAAAAGCAATGCGAACGGCGCACGAATCCTGAACAGGGCCGCCAGCGTCCGTCAAAGCGTTGCCGCGAGAAACGAAGCTAGGCAAGCATGTACGACAACTACCGAAATCAGTCTCGGTTTCGGCAAAAGTTTCGGCCAATCTTGGCCGAAACCGAAACTGCCGCCGAAACTTGATTTTTGGCCGAAACTCGGCCGAAACCGAAACCGAAACCGAACTTTCGGTCGGACACTATTAAAAAGCCTAGATAATGTAACTTTCGATAAACGATAATGCTAGTAAAAAATTGCATAATTCATCCAATTATAAAGTGATGACTTGAAATGTCTTAGTCTTGTGTTAATTCCATATATTTTCCTCTTTCTACTATAGTTATCGTTTATCGAATGCTACTTTATCTAGGCCCGTTAAGACTTCGTTTTGTGTCGCCTTGTAAAAATGCTGATACTATGAATGTTATGTGTCGTGATTATTTAAATTTAATTTATTATTTATTTAATCATTTTTGGACAAAAGATCTAAAAGATACAAATGACAGACACCTAGTTGCTAAACGGTTTTTAAATTTTAACGGTGATTTAAAGAACTAATTAATCTATCTGGCAAACAAAATAGGGATTCGTTAGAGTTAAAATTATCTTTAAATTTGTTAATTAAAATGTAAATATTGTTTTTGCAACTGGCATTTAATTTAGATCGATTGAAGCTAATTTATATGTTGTCACAATTAAATCTACGGATGACCGACTAGAGAATTATATAACTAGAGAAATAAAAACATCGTAGTGGTATGAAATGTAGAAAAATAAATAAAAAATGCAGTAATTGGAAGTTAACGTCAACAGGTAAGAAATCTGGTCAATGTTTGAATGGAATGTAATTCCGTCAGAGAATAATTTATATTTTGATTAATTATTAAGATTTAATTGTAAAGCATTTTTACGTTGCGTAATTTTAGATTTTTTTCTTTATTTTGTATATTATTTGTTTTTATTTGTTTATTATTTTTGTTGTTATTATTATTTCTTTGTTTATTCAATATTTGTAATATATGACACAGCTTAAGACTTATTCTTTTGTATTATAAATGAATGTTTTTACATTAGGTAAAAAATATCAATAATAGTAAAAAAACAATTATAATATTTCTCAAATATCTTTACTAATTATATCAAATATCTCGCGTTGTATAAATGCGATCCAGTTAAACTATATAACGTTAGAAGATAAGATCCCTACTAAAAACTTCTTAGACAGATTTGTAATTGTTTGTATCAATATTATTCGAATACAGGTCCAAAAAGGACACCAGCAAAGAGAAAATACGTCATATTTTACAATTTTTCTTTAATAAAAGCGAAAATACAAATCAAATGTGTGAATAATGTAAGATCCTGATACTTTAACAGATATCAAGCACAGTTTTGGTTTCATTGATTCAATTACGATAATTTTGATGCCGAAAGATGCACCACACTCTCAAATGTCAATAGTAAAAAATGTCTATAAAATAATTGCAATTGTTGAGTTCAACCATCATTTAACTACAGTTTCTTTTATCCATGACCTACACATTGACTAAGAAACCGTTTAGAGCCACTTAATTAAGGATGCAAAAAGAACCTCAATATGGGGATCCTACCAAGTTCACGTTAAGAATCTCTCGGTGCTAATTTCCGTAAGAGAAAAAAAAACCATTACAGAAGCAGATGGTGGATGATTGGCTAGTAACGACAAGTGGAACGGAAAATAACGTTAAATAAAAATTGTCGTAATTGAATCACAGTGAGCTTACACAATAGATGACAAAGCCAGCTTTGATGGTGAGAAAGTTCTTCTGCAGAGAGATTGGTAGCTTATCGTCTACTTCTCTTCTACGATCAAACTCTTTATTCAGACCTGTACCGTCAAAAATTGATTTATCTGAAGATAGCAAACCGCCAGCCTTTTCTAATAGGCGAGGGATTGTATTCCATCAGGATAATGGCAAGCTATACACATCGGCAATGATACGCCTGGAGCTTCGTCGAGAGATCTTTATGCATCCTGCTAATAAATTGGGCAAGACACCAATTCATTACGGCCTTTTCCTGTATTCAAAGTATAACTTATCTAGTGAAATAATCACCTCAAGAAAAGATTCAACATCGCCTGTTCCAGTTTTTTATCTATAGGGACGAGGTTTTTTATGATAGAAGTATAATCATAGCGTCAAAATGCAAGAAATAGTCAAACAAAACTATTTAATAAAGCGTTCAGTGTAATGCAAAATAATGGATTCCTTTCTACTACATCTAATGTTTACCTTTTAGGTCGAGCCATAGACCTCTACGAAGTCAGTGGTTGTATTATAGCTAATATATTTATCTATTTATTTTCCGAATGGGTAGGTGCGTGATTCTTGTACTTTATTCTCATAAGTAATATCAAAATAAAGGGATATTATTATTTAAATGTTTTATTTAACAAAATACAATATTATTTTATAATATTAATTTACTATTATCTCAGATTTTTGCCTTTTTGTTGTTTCATAATAAATGTGAAAAATACTATCAATTAAATAATACATCAATTAATTAGGAAGTATTCATTCGAGCAGTCATTTAATAAATAATATTTATTTAAAACCATAGCTTTAAAACTTCTACGAGATAATTCATAAATATATGTGATTTTTAGATACAGTGACTAATAAAATATAGACAGAGCCATGATCTACAATCTCTGAAAATTAAATGAAGGCAAAATAAAATACAGTTCAATGTTTATCTATGTGTTCTGACGTTTGATTAAAATATTGCGCATGTGACCTATTTACCTATAAGTTGATGGTAAGTTTACAACAATATAATAATTGTTTTGTTCACTGTAAAGCGCCAAAAACTCTGTCTTTATTTTTTATTTGTCAATATTTAGATGTCAAAAAATAATATTAAAAATTGTCTTGCATACTATGAATAGTAGTAATAAACAAATAATGAACAGTCTATTAATATGTACCTAATTACTATAGCATAATATAGCAATCGATTAATGACCCATTAATCGATATACATATATGCAGGTGATTTTTTAACACAACATTTTTCATTACAATTCTTTGTTTTTTATAATGAATAATAGTATTAAAAAAAACTAATAAATTATAAAGAAAATATTACGAATAATGAACGTATGCATCTCTGAAAATGTAGAAAGAATAATGGAATAAATAAATAGACGAATTATAAGGAATTTTCACAGATGTTACGTAAGATTTCTAAATTGATTGTCCTGCTACATTCGACTCGCTGCAAGATTTCGGATATTGAATAAACTAAGATCTCTGATAAGTAAAAAAAAGGGTTTTACTACAAGTGACATGGCACCAGAGATTATTGAAATCAAATGTTTATCTATGTTCACAGCCTTTCTTTATTTATTTATCAATTTAAATAGCGTGAACACGATATTTAAAAACCAATTTTATACAATTGTATTGGAGAATTTACATAATCATACAACAATATCTATAACTTATCTTAGGGTATAATAGGTACTACTTAAGGCAGTTATAAGACAGAAAACGATCTCACTAATTATAATACTTACATTAAATTTCTATAGCAACTAATGATTACCGTTTGTACTTAACATGTTTTAATCTCGCGTATTTTCATACGAATATTTCAATCGAATTTAATTATTTTAATATTTCATTTACTCTTCAAAATTAAATATATAGTTACCAATTTGTTTTAAAGTTGTTAAATTGCTAATAATAGCTTTCTGAGCTATGTTAATAAATTTATAATTTATCGACATTATGGAATGTAATGGCAAGTCAGAAGATAACCGAACTTTATTAATATACGTGTTTATGTGCCATTTAAGTAGGTAATTATAAAATACCCATAAATTTCAACACCACGGATGTCTATCATGATTTAGTTGCTATAGTTTTCTTAAAACTAACTATGCCGCCACTCTAAAAGGATTACCCAATGAGTCTCTTCTTTCATATAAAATACACTTAGAGCTTGACCAAATTAACGACACTCCGAGATGCTCTACGGAATTCGGAACGAAAATGTCGACTATCAGCTGTCTTCAGTAGTGATAAATGAGCTTTTTCGCGAATTAGGCTAACTGAAGGGTTACGTATATTTTGATCTAGTTTAAAAAGTAAATCATTGGGAGCCAAACTAAATGGCCTAGCAAAAAAGATATTCGAATTGCAGACTTCATAAAAATGCTTTATAACATTATTCACTCTTTATCTCGTGACTTTTTGATCGAGCTACAGTGATTTATAACAACAATTAATTACTTAATTATAATATTGTTACTATCACATAACACTGGCTGTGGATTCAGAGAATCGCCATATTAAAATATAAATAATCTTATAAATAGTTTTATATTTTTGTACTCTGTGTACATAACAAACATTAACTAATAACTTGAGTCTTAATATGTACAAATTCAACTTTCGACATCAGACCACATTTACGACAGGAAAAATGCTATTAGCCTCTGTCCTAATCGAGTATTTCTCCGAAAAAATTCGTTAATTTCAATTTAATGTTCTTTCACAATTTAACTTCTGCGTTGACTGAATGCTGAGTTCCTGCCGCCTCGACTTCCTGTTGTTTCCTTGGATCTTGAGAGCTGTTGTTCCACCATTGCTCGTCCCCTGAAGCCCACGCTACGAACACTAGATTTGTTACGACGAACACTGCCAATGCTATCCAGAACACTAACCGCCATTGTACCAGTGTACTCTGCAAAAGAATATACAATATTTGAAAAATTAGGGATACAAAATATATATACCAATCAAATAATTTATTAAATTATTGCCTAAAGTATAATTTAATAAAACAATCGATTAAAAATATAACCATAAGCGCAGGTTTATGAACTTTAACCTTGGCAAGAATTAAAAAGATTTCTAATATTTTTCATTTACCATATCGATGTTTTTTTCTATAAGCGACAAAGACTCGTCGCCTCGAAGGCCCTCTGTCTTTTTCATATATAAGGTATAACATTGCCCATAATGAGCTTAAAATACATGCGTTTACATTTTTATGATTGTTGCTTAAATTCAAATTAAAAACTGACTACCAAATCACTTGCTAATTTCATTGCGTAACAAACAAAACATTCACTAAGCCCTAACCTTGATTATCAAACAATGCGCAATATACTTACATCAGGAGTCAGCAATCCCACTAAGTATGGCGCGATGATCCCTGTTATAGCTCCAATGCCGTTCACGATCGCCATAATTGTCCCGGCGTAGTTGCCGCTCAGGTCGAGAGCGTTCACTTTCATACCAGGATAGAAGGCGCCCATGAGACCCATCGAGGCGGTGAAGAGAATCACTACAGTGTCTGTGTTACACCCGGAGTAGGACGCGAGGATCATGCATATGCCGGGACCGATGGAAGCTGTAATTTATTAAACACGCTTATTCTCTCAATTATACCTGATGAAAATAAATAAGGAAGACGAAGAATACCTAAGTCTCAATATAATACAATATTTTTTAAATTATAAAACATAAGCCACTATCAGGTGAAAACATAGAAAGGATAGAGTGAAATGATAAAAAATTATAATATATGGAGCTATAAACCTAACAAAAACAGCTACGGTCGATTACGCTCAGTTTAACATAATTTTAATATATCCGCTTTGTATCCTTGTGAAATGAATATTAAAAAATAGTCAGAAAGTACTTCTGCATGCCAGTTTCTTTTTTAATTTTAATCCTAAAATTATTATCTACATTGTTTTGACCTACATTTCAATACATATCTGTTATCTTTTACTAATATCTTTTACTGATATCTTTTACTTAGGGTCGAATTAATAACCTATCCTATCCTCTATCTTAGATTTGTTACTATAGTACATCTCTTTTTGTATACGCAGGTTTGAAAGGGAGAGCTATAGCTATCGATCTACGAATTAAAGGTAGATAGGTTATTATTTCTGGCAGTAACTTGAGAATTATCGTGTTATTCCGATCAAATTTTATATTCGCCTATAATTACAAGATATATTATAATTTCGTTGCTTAATTTTGTAATTTGTTTTTGAATTGGGAGTCAAGTTTACGAAAGTTGGGACTTTGTATAGTAAAACATAATTAACCTTTAAGGGTTAAAAATAGCGCCTATTAAATGTTTACACATATTAGTCCTTCAACCCGAAGGAATCGAATGTTAATAAATATTTAAAAACTAGCTCCTGATCATAGTAGGATAAATTTTGTTATTTTTCCAACCCCTCTTTCTTGAAGGTAGAAACTTAACACTTGATATTTATATAGACATGTAGTTACCATCAAAATATTTTTACATATTTCGGCTTTTTTAAATGTAATCCCACAAGGCTATTAAGTAAACGATGAAAGATAAAATATTGGGTATTTCATATTAATTAGTTTAAAAAAGGTCATGTTTAAATTAAATATTGGATTTTTTGTAAACTGTTTTGTAATATTATACAACTCACGTCGGGAAAACTGTCGCATTTCGCAAACTATTGTATCCATGTACAGTGGAGAGGCAAATTTAAGGTCTATTTATATTAAGCAGGCTATTATTTTGAAAAAAAAAAGTTTTTTATATATAGAAGAGTTTTTACCAATGGTAGTGAAAGTTTTCCTAGCGTTGGTCACAGTCATCCAGTTTCTCTTCACTATCTTGTCACACATCCATCCGAAAGTGATGGAGCTAAACCACATGACGGCATAAGGAAGCGCTGCCAGTGTGCCTGTGCGATGAATATCGAACTTCAAGACGCCAGTCATGTACTTTGGAAGGTCAGTTACCATTGTAAAGTACCCGTAATCGTGACCGATCTGTGAACAAATATTTACTACATTAGTACATTACCTAGTTGAAACTTCTGAGTAAACTACTAAACTGTTTGTTAAACTTATAAATCGTTGTTGGATTTACAGAAAAATTTATTATAAAATTCATAGAATACTCTTTAGATTTGTCAAAAATATTAAAATGTAGTTAAAGTGAACGCAAATAATACATTTTTCATTAATAATTAAAACGTAAGTAATTTCTTACTTTAACTCACGAACAAGCTCGTGGGTTATCGAAATAATTAGTCTTATCTTATAAATTACAATAACAAAGGTTGGTCTTTATATTTTGGTTGTTTTAATTTAATTTGCTCTGTCGCTAATAAGAAATATTACGTACGTTTATTATAGAATTAGAGAGTATTTGTAGTTAAAATATATTGTATTTGAATTTGAAATATTTCACATGTAGCTCAACTAACGAATTAATGAAAATATACGCTAAAGAAATAAAAAAAAATATGTACAGCAAACCGGATGGTAGCAACTTCACTTAAAACATGTAAATTGGAATTATGATCTTTGCAAATATTTTTAAGTTTGATGCCCACTACAATCAGTCAAGTGGCCGCATAAATTACATACATATAAGTATTTATATGCCAGTCCAATTATCGATATTTTGTGAAAATTAACAGCTGCCAATTTTTGGCACTTTATGAATGAATTTAGTGCTAAATGTAAGTATGCAAAAGAATTATGTATATTTAACTGAACACGCGATAGGAAGTTTTTTTTATTTGGTTTGTATATAAATTAGGTTAGCTCCATATATTCATAAAAACTACTTTTAGAATGTTATTTTTTTTTTAATTTACGGATTTTTTTATTTTCTAACAAGGACAGTAAGTAGCCAGTATGAGGAAATCCGTAATTACAACAGATACGACAAAACGGTCTTCGAAAGCCTTTGTTCTTTGTGCTTAAAAATAAAATTGGTGTAATCAAATTTATGATCTAGCATAAGCTTTGATAACAGTTAAAACTTGCAATTTCTTTTACATAATTAAGTTTTATGCGAAGATTACTAATCTTGTATGGCATAGTATAAAACAACTGAACAGCGGAAATTAGTAAAAACATGATTACTAATTTATTCGTAACAATTTTCACGTAGTGCCTAGTGGGTACTATAAATTTCACTCATTACTATAATCGTCGATATTTTAATAATTATGATATGGATTCTGAACGAACTTTTTCTTTACATAACAAGCTGTCATTGATTAAAATTATTCAATAAAATAATTTGGATTGTTTGAGTTTATAATATTTCGGATTCTACTCCATAATAGATGGGCAAAATGTAATCAGATTAATGAAAAATAATTAAGATTATATTTAGCGTTTTTGATCACTAATATTATTACATTTTGCTCATCCATGTTTTACACACTAAGGAATCCTCAATTACGTACAGAATTATGACTTCATGATGCTTAGAAGAGTTTTAACCCTGATTACAGACTAATAAAATTTAAAATGCATTTTGTAAGCATTAATTATTTATTTGAATACATTTTCCCATCTCTGTTACCTAGATATGTTGTATCTACGTGCGCTATTTCGTTTGTGGTGAGCCCCGTTCCTTTCTAACATCGCAGGAGAGGACGGAGTTATATAGTTTACCTATAGATCTTCGTTCTTTCTAGTACCAATTTGCATAAAATAAAACATTCTCGTTTATAAATAATCGAAAGAAAATACTTTCTATTATATATTGAAATCCCTTTAGCTAGAAATTGTATACGAAAATGAAATGATTTTATTTGAATATCCGTATCTCATATTCCTTTCAACTTTACTAAGGAAAATAAAATCCACTGAAATATAAAAAATAAGTTTAAAAGTAATACCTGAGCACAGACGAGGGCCCACAAAGGAACAGACATAAAGATTGCTTTCCAGGGTATCGCTGATGGCTGACTTGTTCGATGTCTACCAAGTGCTTCCTCTAGATATTTCTTCTCTTTGTCTGATATGAATGGGTGAGATTCTGGATCATTGTAACACAGCAATGCCTGAAATAACAAATCAATAAACTTGTTTTCTACGACACTCATGACTCAGTCGGCATTCCGACTGTCAGTTGACAACTGCGTTGTCAGTTGGACAGTTGACTAGTTGGTGGGCTCAATCTCCACACTACCCTAGAGCGAGCGCGAAATCCCCCGGTGACATTAGCCGAGCAGTAGACTTGAGGGAGAGAGAAAGATTGCCGTCGTAGGTTCTTTATACCCACCCTCTTAGAGAGGAAACCTGAATAAGGCTGTTCGCTCCCCGGACGAATAGACGAATTTGGTTTCCTTGGCCTGGGTGGAGTGATTAGAGACATCCCGGGACTCGCGCGGTTCTGTTGTGAAGGTCTTTTCCGGCCACCAATGTATCGCCCGTCCGAAAACAAAACCCCAGGGATTTTTAGTCAGTAGGTATCTGACACACCGGGGTCACTGCTCTCAAAGCGGCCCTGATGCTCCTATGCAGGAGTTTCCCCCGGATCACCGAAAAATAGGAATTCCCTAATCTGTTGCTTTAAAGAATTGGCTCGTGTATGCCTGGTTATCTCTTTAGTAGCATTGCATCATGATATAAAATATGGCATACATAACATGACGACGGCGACTGTAAATAAACTTGTCATCTCTTAGCGATCGTTACCATTCGTAAACATAATAGATTTTATCAAACACGGAGTGATTACTTTGCTGTTATTTTAAAAAAATGTAACTTACCCAAAGTATGAACCAAAATATTCCAATAGCACCAAAGAGATAGAATACTGATTGCCAATCTCCTGATTCTTTCATTACTAAACCAGATAAGTAAGTGCCAGCAATGTTGCCTATCTGAGCACCGCCGAAGACTAGTGATCCCATACGGCCTCTCTCCGACACGGGAGCCCATCGTGCAAGCATTGCGTTTAGCGCTGGAAACGTTGTACCCTAAAATAATATGTATTATATTATTTACACTTAGGCATATTTACCTACTCTTTAATTAGATTTTTCACATTTACCAGGGTTAATAACCGAAGATAAAAAATATTTAAATAGAAATATCATGCATCCATGATTAAGTACAAAAAAAAATATTTGTCAGAAAACAAAATTCCCGCTGTATTCCGCTATCGAGGTTCAACGGGTCATTAAAAAATCAGTTATATATAAAGTTTAAGAAATATTAGGTATATTTTAAATATTAATAATAATAAATGTGTTCATGCAAGGTACTAAGTAATGAACTCAATTATTATTGCGATAATTACACAATCCGCGTTAACAATTTGTTAAAATAAATTAATTCTATGAGTATTCCTTTTAAAAAGAACGTAATAAAACATCTGTTTTTTGTCTTGTCATAATCTCATGTTTTGTCTTGTAAAATCATAAAGATGAATTTATGAAAATAATACAAAACTTACTTCACCGAGTCCTTCCAAAACCCTCAATACGATGAGACCAGTAGCACCTCCCATGCTGACAGTCCAAGGCGTTAAAAGCGTAAACACAGCGGTACTTAAAACCCCAAATCCTAGTGAGTATTTTCCACCGAAACGTTCCGCTAACATTCCGCCAGGAAGGTGTGTCACTATGTACCCATAGTAGAATGCGCTGAGGATTATTCCCTGGGTCTCCTCATCCCAGTCGTAGCCGCTGAGTTCCTGAAAACAGTGATATGATAAAATTGGAACCGACTTGTAAATACTATATAATATATATATATATATATATATATATATATATATATATATATATATATATATATATATATATATATATGCCTTTGCATGATAGTTGCCTAGATGAAATCTTTGAGGTCATCTATCGCCCTTTAAATGTAATGTAGGTATATACCTATAGTTTTTTTGGTTATATTAAAGAGATTTGAAACAACAATAAAAATCAAAGCTTTTAAACATTATTGGGTAAATAAACACGTGATGAGAAACTACTAGAAACTCTTACGATATAATCAGAGTCCTTTTTATACTGGCTTGACAAAGTGACTTTGCCGCATTTAATGAACAGTGAGGAGCTATTGAGCGCACCTCATATGATAATTAAATGTAAATTGATCAAGATTGTGTAAAAATCATAAGAGAATACAAACAAAAATGTCTAAATATGGTTAAATTATTAGATAGAAAAGTAATATTAGAAAATATTAGTTCCCTAACTAAATAATAATAGCGATAATATTATAATATTACAGTTAAAAAACTTTTAAAGTGATAGGTACTAAATACATGTTATTTGCCAAAATTGAAATATAAACTGAAAGTGAATTTGTGATTTTAATTTTAAATAACTTAATTAAATTTCATTACACTTATAAGATACTATCTTGTTGGTAGAAATTTATAATTAGCTTTAAAATTAACATCATATGCAGTTGATGCAATTAAAATTATCAACCCAGGAAGTAGACTTGAGGGATTTTGCTGCCCGGATGAGAGGGAGGCGGTGCACGGTGTCTGGCGCACCGCCTGGGAGAGAGGTTTTGGAGGGGTGGACTTTACTTCTACCCCTCCCAGAGAGATAGTCTCAACAACGCATCTTGTTCCCTAGGCGTCTGGATGAATTTGGCTTCCCAGGCCCGGGTGGAGCAACCAGAGGAACACCCTGAGGGTTTATAGTTAGTAGGAGTCTGACACACCGGGGTCGCTGCCCTCATAGCGTCGCTAATGATTCTATGCAGGATTTTACCTCGAAATACAAAAAAATAAGTAAAATTAACAATAAAATAACTTCAAGACAAAAATTATAGATTCACAGATATCTGGTAAATAAATATACAATAGATTACATTCTAATTAATAAAATCATTATCATAAATCAAGTCAATTGTGACAGAGTCAATAGGTTTAATGCACACGTTCAGCGCGAAGAAAAATATTTTAAGTTTATAATTTTTTGCGAAGTATAGTAAGGCGATTTCCCAAACTAGGTTGTAACTCATGACAATACACTCTTGCAAGGCTTTTATACAGTCTAGCTTTGGGTTGTCTCATTTCGGGATCAGCTTATATACGTCCAGTTGTTTATATACCTAGAGACCTTCAGTTGTGGCATACGTAGGCCCACATGATGACGGTGATTACGAAGGAATTTGTTCACTGACAGTCGATGCCTTCCTTGGATCACACTATACTTTCCGTTAGGGACAGTATAGTCACATTGTTTAGCCAGTTTAAATAGTAAGACGAGTGTTTTTTTATGATTTACAAATGGACGCCAGACTTTAACCACACCTGGAGGGAAGGTGAGGATGAGGCCGACTAAAATCTTTATCGATTGATCAATTATTATTGAATCGATATTTTTTTACTGAATCTTAAAATAAAACGTATGTCTAAGGCGGCAAATGTGTTTCTAAACGAATAAAAAAAAAAGAACTGTCCAACTTACACACACATAGGACACATAATAAATGTGTTATGTGCAATGTCCACTTGTGCTTCACAAGTAAACAAAATTATTTCGTAGAATACCATAACTATTTATTTTACTTTTTTGATAATTTTTATTGTTTTTCGTATAAAAACCAATAAATAAAATACCGATTATAATAAACTTAACTCTTTGTTTGATTACTTTTATGGTCCATAGGGAAAAAAAATTCCCATGAAATTATAGGGAACCTATGCACCCTGCTATGTTTTTCTGCTGATATTCTCTTGCTTTACACCCACACTAGCTAAAATATTGTGTTGTATTAGCATATTTAGTCTTGGACATCTCATGGTCCTGTAAGGGTTAAAGTAACACAAATCATAAGAACGTGAAAACACGCTCACTGAAACCATATTCCACTCCTTTGCTATTCACATGATGAATGTAAAAGTGAATTTTGTTATGTGTGTTTGGTCTTTTATCGTATTGTAATTGGTATAAAAACGTATTGTTCATAGCATTTAAATTTCGACGTAACTTACTGTAGCATCTGAAATGACTTCTTCAGCATCGCCTGGACAAGAACCGTCTTCGTATTCTGAAGAGGGTGCGTGTCGCCGCACCATTTGAGTGATTGCTATATTGAGGCACACTCTCATTGTGTACGCGTTTGCGACGGCTAAGAAACCCATTATCGCCATCACCCATCGTTGCGGGATTAAAAATACTGAAAATAAAAATTTAAACGTTAATAAAACCAGAGAGACGTGATACAATTTATATCAAAAAAAGCTAAGTTGCTAAGTTATACTCTTTTAATGGTTGGATATTTAGGGACGTTATTTTAATATAGGTAATTATAATCAATTCATTCATCTGGCATTTGGAGGTGGTAGGACGATTGCTCGAACAAGGGTGGTGACGTGACCTTAGTACACAAGTGTAAACACCGACATAGTGACTCGCTTTGGAAACCCATAGTAACTCATATAACTAGAGACTTTCAGTCGTGGAATATCTAATCGCACGTAACGACGAAGACTAAATGGATTTTCGTCCTTTTGATAGTCGCAGACTACACTGTACTTACCATCAGGTGCGATGTAGTTATTACGTCGAGCCAGTGTAAAAAAACATTTCTAAATGTTTTTCGTATCTATAATATTAAATCATTGCATTAGATTACATAAATACAAAACATATACAGGTTGATTTTATAAACGAAAGAGATATTCAAGGAGGATATACAGCATTCGATTTTAATCCCAAATGTATAGAAATAGTAATATCTTAATATTTCCATTAAAACAAAGTAATTATTAAGTAGGTATTTTGGCTCTCCTAAGCCAGGATAAAGTACGAAAGGTTAACGATTCAATTACCTGTTTACCTAAAATTACGTAAAAAAGATTTTTATCTACATGCCATTCAATCGTGCACCTTACGCGTGTCCAAACTTTTTACGGATAATTCTCATTTATTCATCAATGTTTCTTTACGATTTGTTAGTGAATATTGTTATTTACATTTTTATTAGTTATAAGAAGGTACAAATTATTGTATTCTGAAATATCTCCCTCGTCTATAAAATCACCCTGTATATATGTATAATCGTGTCTTGAGCAATTTGCTTTAGCAATTATAGCCCGGTATCTATTACTCTTAATTCTGTTAAAAACAGAAATAAATTTTGCACCTAATATCACGTAGTATTTCTTCCGCATAACCGATTTCAGTTTCCAGTGATATCGATTCTCAGTTGTTACAATTTAAACAAAAATGAAATATAAACCATATTTAAACTATACAAAATGATTTAATATAAATTAAAAAATAAATGCAGAAGCGCTTTCATTTTTAAAATGATGCAATAGCGGTTAAATTGTTTTTAAAATTTAAAGATCGGTTTTACAACTACAGTGTACACTCTATATAACGACCCTCAAGGGACTGTGCATATTTTGGCGTTATAGAGAGTGGTCGTTAAAAGGAGAGAAGAAAAATCTGTATTAGAAAAAAAGTTTATTTCAGACTAGTGTTAGTAATTACATAAAAAACAATTCTCATTTGATCGCTATTGAGTATAGTCTGTTATTTTTGTCTGACGTCTTTTGCTGCACCAGTAATTTTGTTGTATTTTTTCCATTCCATTATCATATCTTGCCATATTGAGTCATCTTGGTGATAAAGAAAGTACTTTTCCAATAATTTTGCAGCTTCCAGGGCTTCTTTAATGCTCGGCGGTGACTCAGGCTCATACGTCTCATCTTCTTCATCTCCTTGGTCTTGATACTCGGTTTTTCTCACCGAATCCAAAATTTCTTTGTCTGTGAATGATGCCATTGTAAGCAGGCAGTCGTCTACTTCGATGTAGGTTTGAAGATTTTCTGTAAATTTTCCTGCCATGTTGAACTGTTGAATCCGCTCAGTTAATGGCGGGGCGTCGTTGTTATTAAACTCCAGTTCCGTTTCCACCTCATCACTCATAGAATATGTACAAAGTCCAGCATGTCGAAAAGAGTGCTGTATAGTTGTGGGTGTGACTTCTTCCCAGGCTTTAGATAAAAAATTTACTGCATGCAGCATATTAATAGAAGTTTTACCCTCAGATTCGACTAGCTCCATCAATAATTTCTTTCTGTAGTGACCCTTGAGGCTTTTAATCACGCTTTGATCCATTGGCTGTAAGACACTAGTCGTATTTGATGGAAGAAATACCAACTCTATGTTTTGAAGGTTTGTTGTAAGAGGGTGGGCAGGGCAGTTGTCAACAAGAAGTAAAATTATTTGTCCCTTTAATTCTGCATCCCACTTTCGCACTTCTTCTTCAAAAAGTTGACTGGTCATCCAAGCTGATTTATTAGCTTTATACCTCACTGGCAATTTTTTAATGTTCTTAAAACACCGCGGGTATTTTTGATTTGCCTATTACCATTAGCTTTTTTTTTTGTGCCATCCATATTAGCAGCCACAAGCACTGTAATACGCTCCTTGGAGAGCTTTCCTCCCACACACTTTTCCCCTTTATATTTCAGAGTTTTATCTGGGGCCAACTTGTAGAAAATTCCTGCTTCATCAGCATTCAAAATGTCACTTGGGGTGTATTTTTCGGTCAATTTTGACCACACTCTATTAATCCAGTCATGAGTAACATTCGTATCAACACTTCGTGCTTCTCCACTAATTTTACCGTAGTTGATATGATGACGTTACTTGAATTTTCCGAGCCATCCTTCTGATGATTTGAAAGAAAGTAAACCAAGTTCTTCAGCAAACTTCTCCGCCTTAGCTTTCAAGATCGGCCCCGAGATAGGCATATTATTCAGGCGCTGTCGTTGGAACCATGATAGTATAGCTCGATCCAAATCTTCGTATTTAGGTTTATTCAATTTTTTAGAAAATTTTCCATCCTCCTCTGCTTGTAGAATTTTTTCTTTATTTTTCCATATTGTGGACACTGTAGAGCGACTAAATCCAAAGCGTCTGACAACATGACTTATCTTCTCTCCCGCCTCTATTGCGCGTATCAGTAAAACTTTTTCGTCAATACACAGAGATTTTCTCTTACTTGCCATGTTTAGAGTTTGAAAGTTTGTGAGCAACTAAGAATATGATAACGTATAGGTAATTCATAACTCCTACTAACAATAATCAACACGTGCAAGCAATCCCAATTTGTAAACAAAAGAATGGATTTCTTATAAATTTCGGTATGTGTAATGCCGACAGTCGAGCTTATTACGGGCTAGGATAATAAAGCGACAAAAGAACACAGCTGCGCAGTTTTTACTAATTTTAGCAACTTCAAAAGTACTTTATATTATTGAATTTCTGTCGTTATATAGAGTTGGTGTAACGCTATATAGAGTGTATCATTGTATGGGAAACAAGCTAAACCAACCAAAACTGAGTGATATCGACGCTTTAGGGAGTTTGACGTTAAATTGAGTGACGTTATATGGAGTTTACACTGTATATGTAAAAGTAATGAACATATAAAGTTAGGTATTTTAGAGTGAAATCACATTCGTTACGTGCTAAAAACTCTGTATTCTTCGTCTGTACACTAAATAATATATTATCATTTTACGACTTATATAAATTTTACAAAAAAGGAAAAGCATGAGCTCAGTACTTATCTAAATTACCATCGAAATATTTTGTAGGTTACGCGTGCTTAATTTGTCTTGTACCGTCTCTGATGCGGGTATTGAATTGTCTATAATATCAAAATCACTCTTTGTTAATGTTTTTTTTTTACATTTTCCTTAGAAAAAACTTACTTACTTTTGTTACTTATAACACATAAATATAAAATTAATGTTTGCTGTGTTGCGTCTACAAATTTTCCTATTTGCCTGCCTTCTTTTATCTTTGAGGCCTATCCACTCAACATAGATCAATCACGACTGGAAGCTTTAGATTTTTTTTTAGCTTTTTGGTAGATAAATGTAATAGATAAATCTCGTATTATTAACCTATTTCAGTAATAAAATCTAAAATTTGAAAGTCATTTTTTGCGAGTTCTTTTTAACTCTGCTAACATACTTGTTATTTATCACAATACGGCATCGCTAGTTCAAATTCACGCAAAATGAAATTAACGATAATCTTGTTACGGAACCCTGTCCTTCAACATTTCCTCATTTCCGTACAGTAGGTACTATACTGTGTTCGCTATATTATGTTGCAATTTAATAAATTTGCATATCGAGACAATGTTGATTTCGTCAATAATTCTCTTGACTTTCACTAAAATTGTATATACTTATGAAAGTCTTTACACAGGTGAAAACTAATTTGACTCCTTTAGACGAATAATGGGAAAATAAATTTTAGTTTAAATTTTATTTTTCTTGGTTGTATGTTTATATATATATAAACATAATTAGTTAGTTTTTTTAATTGTTTTATGACCCTGTTTGCTTGATTTTTTTTGTATTTTTTTTTTGTGGAAGCTTTTCTAGCTTATAAATCTTTTTGTGTATTTTGTATTGATTATATATTGCTCTGTTTCCTTGAAAATGTGAATATTACTTATTTATAAGTGTTATTAAAATATGTAATAACATAATCATTTCATATCATCATCGTCATGTTATACCTTTATTAAAATATTTTTGGATGAGTATCTAATGAAATATCTAAATTTAAAAAAGGGCTCGACCTGTTGCTTTATGTAGAATTCATCTTTCAATCGATTTATAATTAATTTATTAGAATATTTTTGTAATATCATGAAATATATAATCAGGAGGATAATGGAGGAGTAAAATAGTTTGTAACCCCTTCTTATATCTTCCAGAGAATGCTAAAAATATACACAATTTTATATATTGTTATTGCGACATATAGACGTATAGTTAGAAATTAGCTAATAGCAGTGACGTGCATCCCATATAAAGGACAAAAAGCATTTTATTGTATTAGAACTTTTAATAAATATAAATATATTGACTTAAAATCTGTTAATTACCAGAATAAGGTTCACAGAATCCAAGTAGGGTTGAATTAAAAATAATATATGTATGAATTAAATGCTCATGTATTGCGAGAAAATGCTTTTTTATGTATCTATGGAAAGCACGCCATTCGGTAATAGGTATGTTAAACATACTATCTCTTACATCATTATTGCTCTTATTTGCTCTGACATGCATCTGTGTCTTCCTTTTAATTGTGTAATGACAAGTGCGCGCTGCGTATTCATGTGGCTATTCGCTCTTGAATAATCATTAAACAGTGCTAGACCCTTTGCCATACCGTGATGAAATACGGTCTAGATTCTTAGTTCCTAATATACATAACATTTACTAATGGACTATAGATAACTAAATCAATTCACAGGAGATTATAAAGTATAAACATATGCGGCCTTATTAGAAAATAGCTTTTAATTTGAATACTGGTTATTAACGATATTTTATTATTATATGAAAAATAAGGTAGCATTTGATACAATACCAAAATATTACTACAGCAAGACATATAAGCGCAAAGTGGACACAGCCACTTTATATCTGTCCTTACCCCAAAAGGCGTAATCATATATGTATTATTATTATATTCTTACACTATATTTAACATAATAAATAAATAGGCACATTGTTTATGTTATCAAATATATAATCGTACAAAACAAACATTGTAAAATATAAAAATATGTTGACCTACAATAGGGCGGCCTATGGCGCATGAGTCAGAGTGAGGAACCTCCTAACAATGCGTGCTGTATCGAGTAATACTGCCTTCTGTATCCGGCCCTTGATCCAACAACCAAGCGAGAGTCTCTTCAGACGGAAATCGAGGCTCTTTGTGATCAGACCATTAGTCGATACGCCTGTTGGTATAACAAACGTTGAATCCACATCGCACATCCTGGTAATCTCATTTGCGAGGTCTAAATATTATATAATTATAATAAATAGTTATTCATGCGATATTACAGCAAACGTCATTTCGAAATATACGTAAATCATTTCGATCTGGGAGTCTTTATGAGAAGAGTGAGTAGATATTTGTTGGATGGACGAGGTCCATCGTTGAACTCATCTTTACCTTTCACCAGGTGTGACTGAAATCAAGCGCTTCCTATAAATTATATTTAAAAAATGACTGCTGTTGAAGAATTATGTATAGCAAGTACATGGCAGCAAACGTGCTCTATAATATCTATGCATTTTTACGATAACAATTTAATTACGCAAGTTTATGAATGCCTCGTGCATCAATCAGAACATAAGCAGCCCGTCACTGGACCTCGGGCTTACCAACCGTAAAGGCTGAACTAAGAGTTAAATAAAATACTCGTGTTTGATTAGCAATTTTCTGGATACTAAACCAGCTTAGATATTATGACGTTGTGACTTGATGGAGTAAAGCAGGCGCACTGTAAAATCATCGACGATAAGATTGGGGCAATCGGTAATCAATCTTCATCCTCGCTACTGCTCGTGGGGTTCCATCTTCAAATCGAACAATATCTATTTACTACCACTTCAATAGATACCTATAGGCCACCTTTTTTATGTATACTTTTATATTTAAAACTTTTTTATATTTAAGTTATATTTTGAAATAATCTGTCAATATCTTAAAAAAGGGAATTAGAATGAGAATTGAATTTGTGACGTTGAATGGTGCGCTATAGTTACTAAGAAAAACTTTTGTAATTTTAATATTATTAATATATTTATATTAACGTCTCAAGTTTTTCTAATTACAATTCCTCCACCTCTACAGATATACTTGGCTTACAGGCTACTATTTTGGGTCTAAGTAGGTTAATCATTGAGAATCATACTCCATATTTACTTTACATAGCTTTACGCGAAATTTTTTAATCATAGACGAAGCACTTAAAATTCTACATATGTGTAAGGGTCTGGCATATAGCTTGATAGCTAGTAAGATAAATGTAACAGGAAAATTGTCAAATAAATGAACGCGTGTATGTCGCACAATGATCCCGTAAATCCTTTTGTCTAACATTTGCTTGTTCCAAGCGCATTGCACCATTCACCTGTTGATTTATAAGCATAGGTGTATAGCGGCTTTAAAGACGAGATTAATAAAAACTGAAGTGATCCTTAGAAATGACAAAACTGTTTTTAGAAGTTAAAATATAAAAGAGAATTTACTTAATGTATTTATAAATTATTTGAAATAATGTCGCAAATGAAATTGACTATTCAGACAATAAAACCAGACTTAATATTGTCCATATAGGGGAGAGTCCCCCAGTACCGGCCGGCTCCCAGTACCGGCCAGTTGCTAAATCCAGTATTCTATAATGAGTCGCGCTGTGACTTTCGTCTACAACACTACATTAAATGACAGAGTTAGTGCTATCAAACATGATAAAGAGATGTTCATTGAGCTTATGGGTCATTTTCACAATACCTTTTCGCCTGAACACGAAAATTTTTTGGCAGAACACGTCAAAGACTTGGCAAATAGGCTAACATCTTTAAACAGAAAAGAAAGATTGAAATTCGCCAATTTAATAAAGAAAAAGAATCTGCGGGAATGAACTACTACTTTTCTTTTATAGTGATTTATCATTGCGGACTCTCAAATCGACGAGTTTGATGAGACCTTTAACTTTTTCTCAAAATAAAGTTGTCATTGACCAACCCGCTGACAATTTCAATGTGACTGCTTTGAGCCTTGATTCTCATGAAGAGGATTGAAGGAACCGCAAAGCTTGGGTCCACGAAGCTTGTGTGAATATATCAGAGTTATCCAATCTATATATTTTCGATTATTGCATGGTATGAATGGTCATATCTTTGCTGGCCGGTACTGGGTGCCAATTTTTTTGAGGCTGATTTTTCCTAGTTTTCAAATTGCAGTAATAAAGTTGATTATATCTAAATATATAGATAGTTTATTATTTTTATTCATAGCCTAAGAGTTCCTTCACATATAACAGAAGGTATTAAGCACGTAACCTAAGGTACTTCGATTTTCTTGTTGATAAACCTTAAGGTGACGATACTGGGGGACTCTCCCCTATAGGCTTATCCAGAAAATGTCTAATAAAAAAATATAAGTATAAACCAAATTAAAGAAGCTGTGCCTGTGGTGGCTTAGTAGATAAAAGATCTGTTTCCATGCTAGCAACGCGAATTGTCGCAGGTGCGAATCCGGTACGTACCTCTGGGTTTTCCAGATTACGTATCGATTTAGGCACCATATGCTCATCGGTGAAAGAAAACATCGTAAAGATACCCGCATGGCATCTGATTGAAATGGGATGTGTAAGTGTCCTGAGAACGGCGATCAGCTGCGCTACTGGTCACGTTGAGCACGGCATATAGGTAAGCACAAAATGTATCTCTGCTCGCTCGTAAAGAATATAGCTTGGCGATATATTATTATTATAAAAATAGCTTCATACATTTAATGGTGATGTTACAAAAAAATATTATTCTAAATAAATGAGAGATCTGTATCGTTCTGTGATATTAAAACTAATAATTCGTTTATATCCTAGATAAATCGCGAACAATCTCTGGCCTTTGTCTAGAACTTCCTGAACTATGAAACAAGGACGAAGCAATTTCAATAATATGTACACATAAAATGTGCCTATCATATCCACATTAAATTTTGACCGCGTATTTTTTACTTTAGTGTTTATGCATATAAAGTACTATATCCGGTAAAGTTGGAGGATATTTGATGTTGAGACTTTAAGAACAAAAAAAAATAGTTTAACCATATTGTTATCATATATTCCGTACATAATATTATCTATATAATCTATAGAAAGGTTTTACAACGAAATATGAATTTTCACATTCTGTAGTCGCCAGTATCTTACATATATAATATTGATAATAGTGTCTTTTTTTATTATTTATATAAATAAATCTGCATTAGTGTTTATATAAATTCGCCTGCGGTACTCCAAGCACAGTATTAAATTGGTTGTCCCACCGTATGTATGGACAACCCTGGGCTACAATTCGCCAATTTGTAGGTTGTCCCACGGTAGCAATGAACTGGAAGGCACGATTCACAAAGAAAGTAATCAGGTGGTTGAGAGACACGCAATAAGTTTGAGTGTGATTTTTCCTTTTTTGTTCTAATTGCCTGTCGTTTCATATTTTCATTTTGTTTTTCTATTCTTTACATTTCTGGTGCACGATGTTGTGGCCTTAAACGGCCCAGCACATTAGTGCAAGTTACATACTTGTATGACTGTTATTATTTTGTAATGTGTTGGGCACTGGCTGACCTCTATTGTAGAAAAATAAACATAAATAAATATGTTTCTAAGTTCATCTAAGCTACATAAGCGATCTTGATGTTATTTGCTCATTTTTTTTAATGATCTAAGCGAAGTCGGCTGGGTCGATAGTCTAATATAATACCCGCTCATGTAAGTATGGCTATTTGTAGATGTCGACATAATTACATGATCCGGATTAGCCAAATGGACAATAGATGTAGGCATAGCATATCAAATCAAGGATTTGTATTGCAAGTAATTTGTAGTCATTCTTTTTGTGGTTCGAATAACTGTGCACCGGCCCGTGACAACTGCTGGGCGTGCAGGAAACATTGTTAACTAAATTCAAATTAAATATCTCTTTTATATGTTTCCTTTTGATGTTGAATGAACACGGACTATTCTGTGGGTCATCGATCTCATTTAGGATGGCTGGAATATAATTGTGAACTAAGCTCGACGAGCACGGATAATTTGTCGGGCTGGTAACTAATTTGTTTGAAACCCTGCTTATAATGTTGAAGTAAAAGCCAAGATGTTCATCAAATAAGCATAATTTTAATCTCTGATGATCAGATTTTTCATTACAAACCATGGACGTATTTATATATGTAGAGACATCTTTGAGTACCATATTACGGGCGTACAATCTATTTTTGAGTATATCAATGTTAATCTTGTTAATAACAATTATTAACATTTGTTATTATAATAATAATAACAATTGTTAGTAATAATTAATATTAAATTTAAAATATAACTTTAAATATGTTTGTATGTGATTCAATATTTTTTTACACTGGCTCGACATAATGACTACAGTGCACCTGATGGTAAGTACAGTGTAATCCAAAAACTAAAGCGACCATCAAAGGATGAAAATCCGTTGATAGTTTCCGTCGTCATGTCGGCCCACATACACCACAACCGAAGGTCTCTAGGTAGATGAGTTACTGGATATAAACAAGCTGATCTCGAAACGCGACAGGCCGAAGCGAGTCAGTATGACGGTCTATTATTACATATGGTTGGTTACATTTGTGTACTGCGGTCATGACCCAGAGTGGGAAAACGCCCCACCACATAAAAAAAACTGGTTAATTAATTGGCCTTGTAGTTTTTAAAGCACTGGTAATAATATCAAAAGTTTTTTATTTTTAACATTTCCGCCATGTAACACGCTTTCTGCAATTAAATGAATACTTAAATCCTAGTAATTAAGCACTTCTCTTGAATGTAATGTTGCTATTGACACACTGATTGTTAATTTGAAGATAAACAACGCACACGAGCACGCCTGCATTGAATATATTTGCGGTGGGCTTTCTAATCAAGTGCATATTGCATGTGAACACATTCAATGGACAAACAATAGGACATTTTGAGGATAATATGACGCACAACGATGAGACCAGCTTTATTATTTCCGCTTCTTAACCACTGTTAGCATACAGATCAAAGCGACAGCGGGTCCCGTTAAAATTCCCGTTGACGGTCATCAAACGCCGAACCGCAATCGTTGAGTTATCGTTGAGTTAGTTGAGTGATTGAACGGAGTTTCATTTTCGGCAGATTATTGTCGCGTATCATAGAAATGCACTATGTATATCTTTGCCTTGTATAGTATAATTGCAAGGTAAATTGAGAGCCGAATTATTTATTGTCTCTTAGTATCATTGTTAATAGTTTTAGCAAAAAAAATAGTTTGAGCCGAATTTTCAACCTTCCTAAAACTGATTAATTAGCAGAAATTCGCATACATATTTACATAACATTGTTTCGTTATGTTTAAAGAAACAGCAGAAAGATATAGTGCTTAACTAATATGATAAAGACCTATTAATGTGAACAATACTATATGTTTTGGTTTTGCCCGAATGTAACATATAATAAAATATAATCTAAAGACTATTCAATTTCCTTTTTCAGATAAAAGGATAATTTCGTCGGCCACGAATTAATACATTATTCAAACGCTTGTGCATCATTAAAAATTTATTCCGATACGGGCAAAGCGGCTGCCCACGCTCCCGTCGAGTCGGTTGCCTAATTTGGCGCTGGAATTGAGAAACTCTTTAGAAGTGGCAGTTTTTACAGCGGTCTGCGAGGAAATTTCTATTGAAGGGGACGAATGGTATTGCATTCCGCTGTCGTACGATCCTCACCGGCCAATGGCTGTGCTGAACCAGTTCTCAGCACTGGCAGACAGGCTGGCGTTTATTCGCACCGACGTAGGTCTTGTAATTTTAAAACGTATAATAAACTCTCCGTTCCGAGAAAACTCGTAATATAGTGTCGGCGACTTGATAGACGGGTATGCATTTCCTTCACATTTGAGTTACCTGCAATCTTCACTTGTAAAATATAATTACTTTTGCATGGAGAAAAACTTCCCACAATATATTACAATACTTTGACTAATCTCTTAATATTATATCAGAATAAGTAATTATTGTATTGCTTTATAATATTAACAATCATTTTACTAGTCTGATAATGTCATAAATATTGCAGAAAATAAACTAAATTGTTATTATATAATAATACATTTTTTTGATTTGATTTGAAGGTAATGTTATATATACCAACCAAAAATAGTCAATTTTCTTAGCATCATGCAGTCTTTACAATAGGTATTAGAACGATCCAAATTTTCGAAATATTGCTAAAATCTTTTTGAAATCCAATTTACGTTCCAATGCAATTTTATTCGATGAGTGCTGTCTGATAACCTACATAATATAAATAAATAAAAAACTTGAACATTCAGCATTGTATGTTCGAAATTGCTTTTAAACGATAATAAGTACTTAAAGATCAATGTGGCGAACAAAATAAGCATAATTTCTCGCTATTGACGTCAGAGACACTAGAAAGAGGTTGATTATTAATATTTTAGTTGTTCCTTAACATAGAATAGATAAATGAAGATTTTATTAAGTTACTTAAATTAATTCTATTATATTTCATTTAATTGTTTAAATGAAACTGAATGATACGTGGCCCTTCTTCTTGGGTAATATGTACTTAGTCATGTGTTGTGTGTTTACATACAAATTCCATATACAAACTTCCAAACCCAAAACAAAACCTGTAGGCCATATAAATATTTGTTTCGTGTGGGGATCAACCTCATAACATGTACCTCAGTATTCGCACATTCAACCATTATGCCAACTCGGCAAACTAAAGCTGATATTACCGTAAATGATGCGAGTAAAAACATCCAGGCGTAATTTAAACCATTTACGTATTAGCATAGTTTACACAATACACAAGTGAAGAGACCGCCATAGTGAGTCTTCGGTCTGTCATGTTGTCGTAGTATTAGGGCTGACATGACCACGGTGACTGTTAGCGGATTGTTGTCTCTTGGTAGTTGCCGGTCTTGGACTACTCTTTACTTACCATCAGGTGTACTGTACTTACTTATCCGAGCCAGTATATAAAAAAAAATGTTGTGCTCAACGAAATCTATGATAAAAATTTAAATTGGAATCCGTTTCAATTTTAATTCAGCTGGTTTTTCATTTGCCGATACCGGTACATACCCGTACAAATATTACCTTATAATTTTTAACTGAAATTTTATCATCACAACATTTAGATACATTTGGAATTTTCACTCTCAAACAAATACGTTTGAAAAGGGAAAGATGTGTAACATTTTTGCTATAATAACAAACATCATATAAGGTATAAATGTTATTAATTTCGGCTCCTATTCGTGTTGTAGAACTGCAAAATTGTGTAATTAATTCGTGTTCAAAAGGCTTTAATTAGTCGAACCCCCAAAGTGTTTGAACGGAACTCAATTGTTAGAGATAGAAAAAAATGTATATTGTAGAGTTTAACATATCTAAGCGCTTGCATTTCTATAAGCAAAAGATTGAAGTGTTGCAGTGAGTACTGGTGTAAAGGTTTGCCTTATAATTGCAAGTCGCGGGATGCAGGAGAGTCGTCAGGCAGGCTTCCTTTCACCGTAATGCAGTAAATCAGCCCACCCGCTTCATTACACACTTATTACTATGTAGGTGATAGATAGATTTTTCAAAGTTGTCTAATGATTGACTCTATGGAGGACATTTATAAAAGCAACTTTGATTTTCCTGACTTTTCTCTGAAAATAAATTCATATTTAACAAAAAACTGAATACATAACAGTGACTTGAGTATAGCATATGTGCAAAGCCAAGTCTAAGTTGACGAAATCGGTGAGTATTTTGACATTTATTGAATAATATATAATAATTTGAAATGTTTAGGTGAATTCTAAGAAAAGTTAAAGAACCGTTTATAAATCTCATCCTAAGGCTACGTTATTCATAAATAAAAAAGCCGCTAACAGTTACACATTTCAGTAAAAATAACAAATTAAATAATCCATTGTATCAAGTTGCGTAATTAAGTATATTTTTTAGTGAAATTATCCGAAACGACGCAGCGAGAACAAGGCTGGACAAAATTGGTCAGTGATCAATTTCGTGGTTCAGTTCATTTGTCGTATATTGCAGTCATATATATTATACAACAAAAACAATTTTATGTAATTCTATAAAAAACAAGTGACGCTTCTTTCCTAGTCTTCAATGAAATAATTAGGGGCAATGCCCAATAAATATGTTTTAAACGCTAGATTAATTTACTCAGATATATAATAGTAACAATACAAATGGAGTCAACGATATAACGTCGTCATTCGTAGAGTTATCTGGTTTCTAGATTTAAATGAAATTAAAGCAATATCAAGAAATCATTAAAAGACGATATTGTAAGTTTTTTAGTGCAAAATAAATATTAACGAACAGATATCTAGGTTTCTGATTATTCAAAACTACGCACTGTTCGAAACTTTATATTTGTTAGCAATCATAGAATATTCTTTGTTCTGGTCAAATTAGACAGGTATTACTTTAATATTACGAACCGTAAACCTACGCTTAACCTCTCACACATGATGGAAAGCGATGATGAGGTTGACCATAGAACGCTTTCGCTTAGCGAAAATCGATTCACTCATTACTTCAAAACTCTCATAAGGGAAGGTGTGAGATAGATAATAATAATAGATAACAGATGATTAGGGACTAAGATACTCAAATAAAATTGGATATATTTCTCTTTATAAGAATGGAAATTTCGCAACTTTTTGTTCAAAGTTTACGCTGGATTATTAATTGAAATAGGTATGTGAATTTTATATAAAAAAGGAGAGCCAGAGCTTTCTAACGCCGCATTCTACTATCCTATCCCTTTTATCCGAATTAAATAAACGCTATGTACCTATATATTATTTTATTGAGACCTATGCAACAAAGTAATTTCATGGCTCATAAATAGTTTATGCCTAATTATTAGACGGGTGCTGGGTACGTAAATAAGTTAGTTCACTATTTTTTGTTTATGGTTTCATTATTCATTTTATTCAGTATTTTAAGCTGTAACAAATTCTTCAATGGAGTCATTTCACAGCATAATTAAGCAATATGTCATCATGAGTACCTACCTGATTTTTAACTATGTATATACGTAAATGTTATAAATTAGCTTATAAATATGTCCAAATAGAGCGTAAGTCGTGGACAAATAACTCAATGAATTGGATTGATATATCACACCTGTTTCCCATAAACGACATTTGTCACCTTAGGGCGCTGTAATTATGTGTTCGCGAAATAAATTTTATTATGAGATGTTATGCTATCAGATTGTGCAAAACCGATATAGGAAACACTCAGGGTTATGTAAAAATCATGTCAAAAATATATAACGAATGGATTATGTTTTTGACCATGTGTTGACCGTAAACAAAAAAATAATTTAAAAAGTATTGCCATTTTTTTTAATTTACGAAGTGGCAAATTTAGAGAATCTTTCTATGTACTATTAATTATTCAACATATAAAAATATAATATTTGTATGCCTATATTATGTTAATGTCCCAAGTAGTTTTTTTTTCAAATAAAATATTAAATCAAAACGCATAGGATGTTAAATCAAATAACTATTATGGAAATAATACAAGTAGATATTAATAAAAATATTAGGAAAAAATTACCGATATTCATAATCTAATATTGTTACAAAAAAAATAGACCTAATAATACTTAAAAAGTTTATAACTGTAAAAATAATTGTATGAATGCAATATTTAAGGTTACTCTATACATATTGCGTATCGGAATGTAAAAATAATCAAAGTATAAAAAGTATAATGTGAAGCGTTACATTAAATTAATTTGTCACGTGTATTGTAACTGCCACCAACGGAACGTGACAGTAATTATCTCTTGGTACAGTAATATTAACTTCCGATTTGCAATTTATAACCTCTCATATCATACATTGCAAGCATTGTATACACATGTAATTGTATAAATTGCATATTGTCGATTATCTGTTATAAAGTAATAAATCATGTGACTACTGATATAGTTATTTTATAAAATAATATTCTATATTATTTTTATTCTGTTTTATGGTTATATAAATCAAATTATGACTATATAAATTTACATATATTATGAGATGAACTATGTAACTCCTACTTATTCCCGCTTAAAAAATACTATTAATTGTAGAAGAATAGAGCCTCCCATAATTCATTCATTGCTATTACAATTGCAGGTGTTCTTTTTCACACGCATTTGTCTACAAGAAAAATAAAGAATAGTTATCTAAAAGTAGTGTTTATAGCCTAAGCAAGCAAATTTTACCGGAGAGAGTAAAAGAGCCTTACGGTATGACATTCATTAAACATGAATTAAGAATTACTATGACATACATAACTTCAATACAGCAAAACGAAAACAAAAATAAAAAGGAAAATCTTATTTTATCGTGGAGACAGAACAGTTGTACAAATATAATTGTGTTATTGTAAATGTAGCGCTTATTATACATATAGTGTCACTTTTTATATATTTTACTTTGATCTGTTCGAGGCCCATCTGGGCAAATAAAGTAGCACTCATTTCCGGAGCGGTTTGTAAAAGGTTAAGGTCCGAACTTACTACGGGTGGGTAGCTACAGGCTGTTGCTAAAATCAATTATAACATGAGTAATTAGAAAGTATTGACACATACTCTGCAAAATAACCGTGAAAGGGTTTGCTTAAATTTAAAGTTTTAGTTTAATTAAATATGGCTAGTTTGGGTATCCTCTGAAATTATATTGATCGCATTATAAAAAAACGAGGCTGCTGCTAAATGAACGTAATAGCAAAATAGACTTTGAAAGAGAAAAAAGACTTAGATAGAGAGCATTTTAACAATAACGGGGAAAAAATAAATAAACCTGTACAATAACAGGCAACACGTGTTAGTAGATCGCTGTTAGACTTTCCGATGTTAATTGTTTTGACGTCTGTAATATTATCCTTTAATAATTGACGTCATACAAAATATTGTTGAATGCTGTCAATCAATAGCATCCTATTGAAATGTTTGTTGTTATTTATATTTTTTCAAGAAAAGTTTTTTTATAATTAATAATATTATAGAAATATATTGCTATTAAAAAAAATCGAATATACAATCTTCGAAATGAAATTTGCAACTTTTGTAAATATTACTTATATATATATATACACCTCCACAATTATTACTTAGCATAGTTGTACTTATTTGATAGACAATAATCCAAGATCGCTATCAAAATAATCAAAAATACCAATACTTTTCATTTCGATACAACCTGCAAACACTCTTACTATTTAATTCCTCGGGTTTATATCCGAAACATAATTAAATCCAATTTACTGCATTTCTGGTTTCAGAATAATTAATCTTTTATAATTGACTTTAAAATAATCACTTTTATGACGTCGTTTTTTACTCGTGTGCATGTATTTTGTTACGGTATGTTACTTCAGGATCGAAAATATCCGGGCAGTAGACTTGAGGGAGTCTGCTGTCCGGATGAGAGGGTGGCGGTGTGCAGTGTCCGGCGCGCCGCCTGTAAGATAGGTATTGGAAGGGGCCCACCCTTCCCTTTACCCCTACCCCTCCCAGAGAGGCAGCCTCGACAAGGCATTTCGCTCTTGGGCGTCTGGATGAATTTGGTTTCCCAGGCTCGGGTGGAGCGATTAGAGGGACACCCCGGGGGTTTTTAGTCAGTAGGAGTCTGACACACCAGGGTTGCTGCCCTCACAGCGGCCCTGATGGTCCTATGCAGGATTTTCCCCCGAGACACCAAAAAAAAAAGGATGGAAAATATAAGAAGAAATTGAAAGTCCGGTGCTTATTGACTCTGATTTAGACTTCCAAGAATATCCAATCCTTAGCACTTGTTAAACATAAAGTGAAGAACCCTTAGTTGGATGTAAAGTCAACAATATAAATAATAACAGATTCTTTTACAGTTTTCATTGTTCACAGTATAAAAGAAATATATATATAGGTGATTATGCAAATTTTATTCATACAAGTATACTTCAAAGGTTTTATTCTTACCCAAGATATACCAGATTCGCTATGGCATTGATAATGACCGTTCCGTATCAATGTAGAAATTAAGTTCACAAGCGATAAAGCAGTATACGCACATAACACTCATGTATTGGAATTAGTGTGTATTGAAATATTTATTATACCGTTTTCGTAAATAATCTTCTCAATAGGAAAACAAATTAAAGAATGGTTGCATATAAATCTGTTTTCCCTACTTTTACGCTGAAATTCATGTGGGATTATAAATTTAAATAAACAATAGTGATCCTCTATGCCGAATATTTGAAGGCATTTTTGCAATTTTACGATATAGACCTGTTGCTTTTTTGTTTTTTTTTTTTTACAAAAAATTGTTTATATCATTATGTTTATGGTGTTAGATATGTATTCTGCGATATCGTTTCTGTGTTGTGTCTATGTATATTGTTCCTTTTGTTTTAGATATTAATTATGATATTCTTTTTGACTTTATTGTAAATTAGCATTAAATATTAATTAATGTGCATGCTGTGGTGCCCTATAATGTTGGGGGATACGTATGTTCTGTTTTTTGTACTTCGGTTCTGGTTCTATTTCAATATCATTTGGGTACCAGTATATAAAATAAAACAATATTTTTAGATTACTTCAATATTACTAACACGAGGTATGCAATTTGTGAAAGTATACATTTCACGAATAAAATATTCGAATGATGTTGTTTATACAGATTTTGCTTAAAAACAACAACTGTTATCAAACTGCTCATCGGTAAACAATACTTATTATTACGGCGCTATAAAACGATGCCAATGATGTTTAAACTTATCTGTATGTAACCAAAAATACGAAAAATACTTTATAAATTAATCATTTCTTTTATCAATTTCATTTCAGTGTTGTTTTGTTAATGCAAGCTACATCAAAGAGCTCCTATCCGACATCATCCTCATGTATCATAAAATGGAAAATCGTTTTTCACAGTTTAACTTTTAACAAATTTAAAGATACCAACAGACAAATAAATACTGAATTAGATGTTTTTAAACGCCAACTTCTCAAATACAGGAAGATACTATGTTCTAAGTATCGCATAAACATTCGTGTATTTATGTCATCATATCCGTAATAAAATGTTAAATATTTTAAATGAAGGTGATCTCCTTTTACAATTATATCCAGATTTTATAATGTCTAAGAATATTTCTAGTACTTAGAATGATTAATTTAGTAGATCTAGCATTTCTTAAGCAACTTTATCGATTTAAGAACAGATAATGTAATAATATGCGTAGATAAGTGATTCTGGCTAGCGATAAGATATCGTTCGTATCTTTGGTTCTCATGGTATCGTTGCTAGGCAACGCACTTTGTAAAACAGTGTAGAACACTTAAAATTAGCCGGTGTTATCATTATCTATCATAGACACGTATGTATTTACATCATGCAGTCATTATCAATTTTCGTTTACGCTTTAACTATCACGTTCGATAGTCTAATATATAGGAAAAGGTACATTTAATTGCATCAATTGCGGATATTAATCTCTAATTTATTTAGTGTATTTTAATACACAGTTTATTTGTATATCCATATATAACTGAATCAATAACGCTCGATATCAAATTTAGCAGTTACTTAAATAGCCTAAATATAATTGTACCCATAAATTATAATATAGCACCAAACAACAAATACAAAAATGCAAATTGATATATAGTTTTGAGTAGTGATTTCGTAGAGGTACATTTAATTGTTTAATTGATAATAAAAATATTATATTACATTTGTTTTATTTTAATATTACAATTCCTTTATAATCACGATATCCATATGGTTAAGATTGTGTAGCAAAATTGTCACAAAGTGCAGAGAAATGATTCCTTGATAATATTATTATAAATAACCGGCACGAACTTCTTAGCAATGTTCATAAAAGTAATTAATATAATTGATTTAATATCTAGATCCAAGCTGAAGGTTAAAAAAGAGAGCGTTTGTAGAATAACCATTACCGGCCTGTTTTATGTAAAGTGTTTACGATGAACGTTCTTGTTCTTTAGCATTCAATTATTCAATAACCATTTATTCTTTGTAAAACTGTAATTATATTAGAATTAATAGGGTCAATAACAGTTGGACGAAATTGTATTATCACGTTTATATAATGATTACATTACTTTAACAATTATAAAATGCTTTTATATTATTTGATCTCTCTCGTGATTACACCCCATGTAATAGAAAATTTTAAATTATTTAGTTAAAGTATTTTAATGCCTACCTGTTTAATAATTGCTTATGATCAGAGATGGGCAAAATGTATACTGATTAATGATTACAAAATGTAGTCGTAATTTTAATTTTCTTGCTCTGTAATCAGGATTAAATCAATTAAAAACATTAAGAAATCGTAAATGTGTATGCAATCTGGGATTTTGTAGTGTTTAAAACATAGATGAGCAAAATGCAGTCATATTAATGGTAAAAACGTAATTTTTTTTTTTTTATCTGATTACATTTTGCCCATCTATGCTTATGATCTATATACTAATACATGTTTGTTTCCACTGTAGGCTCCTTAAAAATATTTCAACCTATAAAGCTTAAATTAATACATTCACATCAAATAATTATTAGATTCAGAGCAAGATTTACTTATAACTATATAGCTAAATCATCGATGTATCAAGGTGTACATTTCCTCCTCGTACGCATACTATGGAAATAGATAATTAAATACAACGAACCTTGATAAAGTTTGCGTGAAGTAGAGCTTCTTGTTTACGTTGCGATATATTTATATTTCGAACTTGAAAGAATAATTTTATACAGTGCTGTTACGTTTATGAAATAGACAGGTAATTCGAAAGAACTCGTTTTATAACTGAATGTTAGTAGTACAACGAAACGTTGGTATTTAAAATAATTACTCCTGTAATAAGTAAGGTACAACTTTATTCGAAATTATCCGATAGTTAATCGAAAATGAATAAAATAGGTAATATATATATTCAATCCGCTCTGAAGCTAATATTTATTATGCTTATTTTAAATGTAGTAATTTTTAATTGTCATTATACAAACTCGCAGTAACAAACAACATAAAAATACCCAAATAAAGCATTCAATTCGCACTGTCTTGTATCAGTTATAAATTCATTTACATCATTTATTATAATTGACATGACGATTATAAGTTGCGGTATAATATATATTGAATATAACTTTTAAAATATATAACGAAATAGTATTGATTGTAATTGGTTTGAAATATCGTTTTAATAATATTTTTTGTAGTTCATGCACGCGTAAAATTGATACAACCAATAATGTAACTCTGTTCACTGCAAAAGGGATATAGCGTAATAATTTATTTGACAAGGCATTGTGAAATTGTCGGATTCTAATAAAATGAAATATATTATAATACTATTGACAAAATACAACCGAACTGATAAGGAAATATTCTATTCATGGTGTTGTAAGAAAATTATAACGATTACTTTAAAAAAAGCGTCCCTTGTTAATTTCTTTTATATATCACCCATATTATCACTTCGATGCTCGTGTGCAAGTTTTTATCGATATTAAAACCTCGAAATAATATTCAATATTAAAATCAAAATAATATTAATGTCGAACTGTGTAGACTTTTTGTTTCTCAAACGGTCTGGTACAAGTTCTTATTAAAAATTTTGAATTTAAAATGTTAAATTAATTCGAGAAGTAAATCTCTAAAAAAATAATATAATATTTATACAGCACCAGAAGGCCATTGCTAAAAATTGAGAAAAGCTTAGCTAAGTATCTCATTAATAATGATTTTCAAATATCTAATTCATTAAATCTTATCGTGTAATCATTAAACGTTTTGTACATGGAAAAATATAATTAGTTAATTGTATGAATTACTCTGAGTAGGCATTTTTTTATCTTAGGTAAAAGGGTACTGACTATAGTTGTTAGGAACAACGCCAAAAAAGAAACCACAAGAAGAATGCGGTTAGATTGGGCAGCATTTGGAAAATTTCATTGGGTCTTTTATTACGCAATGACTGAAAAGTAAAGATTTCAACTAGGTAAGCCATACACGCCTAAAGAACCGATAATCGTTGGACTTCGAATGGAAGCCGCGAATCTGCAGACGCAGCATAGGGCGCTTCCCATGCAAAGTGGAGCGAAGATCTGCGGGACGTGGCCAGAAAGAATTGTATGAGAAGAGCCCGAAGAAAGGGCTCACTGACGCTCGTTAGGAGAGGACCTATGTCCAGCAGTTAACTAGGATGGACTGATGATGATGACTGCGAAAGGTAATGGTGACAAGAGTCGGACTAGTACAACTCAAAATCACATGATAATATGATCAACACGAAGCTTCTAATTTATGAACGATATTTTGACTGTGCTTACACTTTTCTCAAATATTACAATTTATTTTATTTTATTTATATCATAGTAAGCTGTAAGTCAGCGATTTCGTTATTGGATGTTGCTTTGTGAATAATTGTCACAGTATACCGCTCTGGCGTCTAATACTATAATCAATTTCTTACCAGTGTAGTGATTTATAGGTACTAGTGGAAAATAATCATTTATTAAATGATGCATGGCAATTTTGTTAGTAACAAGTAAGCTCATTGTATCTTGTAACTTAGAATGGAAGTGAACTGGTGTTGTAAACATAAATTATAGATTGATTAGTTCATCGCTCAAAGTCTGCAACTTTCGTAATACGACCTTCCTGCTGTTCATTTGATTACATATAATATTTTCTTCCTGCACTTATATAAAATTTATTGAAATAATTTGCAAATATTAATAACAATTTGCATCGGCAAATCTACTTCCCCGATTAAATGTTAAAGTGTTCTGACCCTTAGTACGGATTTTTAAATTGTATCAACGCACGTATCACTGAACACCTGAGTGGATGAAGGTGATATGTCAGTAATTACAGGAACTAGGTACTGTTTCCTTGTTTTTTACATTTTCTTTTTAACTGACTTTTTCTATTAAAAATACTAAGTATAGACATTAATTACGACATTAAGTATAATAAAACATGATAATATTATGTTTTATTTTATGATTTACTGGCGCATGCTTGACCTCAATTACACCTGGTGGAAGGTGAAGCTGAATGCAACTATGGACCGCATCCTTCCAAAAAATCTCTACTCATTCTTCTCTTAAAGGCTCCCAAGTCGTAAGATCATGCAAGTATGCTCGCTGTAAGCATCTCCCACTCCTTAGCTGTTCGTATAATGAATGTAGAAGCGAATCTTTTCGTGCGGATATAAGGTACGTCCACCACATACGGATGGTATTCGACACGGCGTCTAGTGGTTTTATTATGAAATAGGGCTGGTGAGATAAGAGAATGTAGCTCCTGAAAACACTCTCTCTTGTGCAACCGGAAAAAGATAGAGAGGTGGGCGACTTTCCGTTGATACTCGATGTTCTGCATTTCAATCGCTGTGAAAGAGCTATCGGCAAGTCTACAAGCCCTACGATTAATTAGTCTAGAGCGGCCAACTGACATTTAGCGAATCCGATCCAAAGGTGACAACGGAATCCCACTCCTGACCGCACCTGTGCGCACTACAGATTAAGAAGTTGCAATTGTGTAAAGTACCGCCTGACCTTAAAAAGAACACCTAGTTTTTTAGCAACAGTTATCGCTTTAAACTCAATCGACTGCTCAATTCAGATCAAAAATTCAGATCAGCTGTTCAGCAGCTCTATACCTCTATACCGAGGAGCTCGAGACCAACAGTCACCAACAAGGATAACCTGGAATAACCTGGAAGGCAGGACTCAGGTGCAAGGGACTCAGTTTAACGGAAAAAAGATACGCCTGTGTTTTGGTAGCATTGAAACTAACAGATTCGTATCGCTCCACCAAATCCTCGGTCTGCCGACAGATGCCGACGGCATCTGTCCAGCACTATTTAATTTAAATATTACTGCAATTATATAGAAGTAATAACCTACAAATTAAAGTATTTTCTGAAATAGATAATAAAATATAATTTTAACTAGGAAAATTCATTCTCTTTTATCACCTCTACCTTTTTTCTTATCTAGTATTGCTATTTTTTACCATAGTATTTGTTGTTAAATTAAAAGATATTAAACAGTTTTTTTATATAGCTAAGAACAACATAGATCTAAAATAGAATAGTTTATCGGCTTACTAAATTGAGAATTGCTGGCGTGGAAAATAATAAAAAACGCATTTCAGCTAGGCTTAAATAGTTCATTGAAACAATTTCTCAAATGAAATGCTAAAATTGGAATGAAATCCGTCATTTTTATTTTTATGTTTTAATATTATTTTATTTTAGTGAAGGGTTTAGGGACGGGAGTAATACGTCCTGCATGTCGCGAGGCAAACTTTTCATTAATTTAGGTTACTAACATGTGTTTATTTACTCTCGTGCCATATATATTGTTCTATTTCGTTAGCAGAAATAATGTTTTCCACTCCAGTTAGATTAAGGATATTAAAATATAATAATAAAAATATTAAAAATATTACGTTTTGTTCTATTTGGGTAGATATAGATAGAAAGGTAGCAACTATTTTTATACCGAGCTTGTCTCCTTTGCAGATATTTAACATTATAATAAGCTTTTTAGACGTGACATTTTTTAGCCGTAAACAGGTTTTTTTATTACAAAGAAAAAACAATGTATTTATAGTCAAGCTGAAATAAAAAGTGATATAGGTATTTGGAAGCTCAGGTAGAGATATTTAAATTAATTTCGTGCTTACTTATCATTTCGCTAAAATAGTGTATTTATCCAAAACTCGTCTATAGTTTATTAATATATTTAATTAAAAATATAAAGTTTATTATATCTATGCATGTAAAACAAACATACAAATAAGTGTACTTTTTTATATCAATCTTGATGTTCGCTCACAGGTATCGAATGAATGTGTTACACATTAATATATATATAAGTGTAACGAATTCTTTATTTTGCATTTCCATTACATTCACGTCACGGTTTTCACTTTTCATATGTATCCAACACTTTGTTTAATATTATGTTATTAACCCAAATGATTCAATAATAAATTTTGTGAATTTTTCAGAACGAAATAGCAACACTTTTACTATTACTCGTATAATTTCAAATGGAACATAATTATCAATTTTTGACATAACGGTATCGACATTTCATTTATGTATTTAGAAAATAACAGATCATTTGTAATCGGTAAATTGATTAGATTTTTGGGCCTAATGTTGAATACGAAAGAAAATTCTTACAAATTTTTGAACTTTGATTTAACATAATTTTAGAAAAAAAAAAACTTACATTTAGATAAAATTAGCTGCCAGCCGGTCAACATTTTCAATAGATTTAATAGTCACACCAATTAACAGTCACTTTGTTCAAAAACTTTCCTTTTTTCAGATTCTATGAGATACTATCCATAGGAACTATTTGTCACAAAGATCAGCGGACTCTGTGGTACGCGACAGATGCGCCACTATCGCGTATATAGCGCAGAGGCGTCGCACGCGCTACCAACACAGCCTTCTATTAAACGCCCGCGCACGATACTCATGGCTATATACCATTCTCGATCCGCGAAACGCGTATAGTTATTACCTTTATGTACATAGACGTATATACTATATATGTTGTAGTGACATATTTATATTAGGGACATATTAAACCCTACCGAGAATTAATCATATTCCGCAAGATGTATTAAATAGTTTCGTAAGCTTTCAATCTATTTACGGTTGTTGCGATTTAGACCAACACAGCTAACCTTCCGCCTGACAATATTAATTATTATTTCACCACTTGGTAATACAAATATTATGGGTAATTAATTAGCTATATATATAGCCTATTATGACTATTTTCTATTATTTATGGAATAATTGATGTATTGAAAAGGGTGATTAACAGTATTAAGAAATATCTCACCGAAACTTCGCAATAGGTTAATAGGTAATAATTCGTAATTTTTCTCTTTTTTTATATGAATTACACCTATTTGAATGAGGTTTTATATTATTCATTAACTTTGTTATATTCGTATGTATAAAAATTGCTATGAAATAAATCACATACAACAAAGAATAATATTGTAATGTGTTAATTTATTTTAATCATTTTTGTTGGAATGTTACGATTAATTTAGAATAAATAGCAATATTACAAAATACATATCCATTACTTATATTAGATTTTTACGTCTTTTATAACACAACATGGGGTTTTCAGATACTCAAACACCTTCAGTTAATATAGGTATAATAGACGTTACTAGATATATATTGCAAAATAAAATCTAATAAAAATGGCAACTGACTTCCGAGTTTATAATGTGCAAGTAGCTAATATTAAAATGTAACTTATAAATCATAGTGAGCAGGAATTACGTTCAATGCGGATAGGTTTATTAAGCGACATGTCGATAAATAAACAAAATGAATTTCTTGTTACTTCTATAATTATTCTTTATTAATAACTGCTCCACTGCATCCAAGTTCACATAATAATAAGCAAACAATGAATTTAATTATTGTCTTGTTTAATGATGGCTTAAGGAAGTTCTACCCGTATAAGTTTTGACAGTAAATTATGTGTAAAAGAAACTTCCTAAGCCGAATTTGGCGGTAGGGCAATTGCCCGAACTAAGTCATGACCACAGTACACAAGTGTAAAGACCGTCATAGTGACTTGTTTTGACCAGTGGCGTTTCGGGATCCGCTTGTGATTATCCAGTAACTCATATACCTAGAAACCTTCAGTCGTGGTATATGGGGGTCGAAATGACGACGGAGACAATCAATAGATTTTCATTCTTTGATGGTCGCTTTCGTTTTTGGACTACACTGTACTTACCATCAGATGCACTGTAGTAACTATGTCGAGCCAGAGTAGAAAAAGAACTTCTTATTTCAGATTAATTGGTCGGTTGTTAGTCAATCAAGTAGATTTTATTCATTTCTATTAGGTATCACAGATAATTTCAAATCATTAATAGCAATTACTCCAAAGCCTCGGTGTTCTATGAAATCGTGTCGATACGTCACCAGATGGGAATGAACTGCTGTCTTTTGAAATCGAGAACAATACCAGATATATTACTGCCATACTATTAACCTTGAAAAAAAAGAAAAGAACCTGATCATTGGATATACGTAGGCTGATCCCGAAGCGTGACTAACCGGGGCGAGACGCTATAAAGGTCCTTGTGATCGCGATCCAGTGAAACTTCCTGCCACTTCTTTGCTAAGGGCTTAGCTACACCTGGGGTCATGTAAAGTCTGCATACGCACGCAGTATCACATTCCAAATGAATATCTCTAAAGCATTAACATCTAGGTGGAGAGACACTCGTAGAGATTACAAATTTAAAAATGCACATGTACTACATTTTACATACTACATAAAAAAAGAAACTAAGGATTCACTAGTATTTAAAAAAAAATCCTTTTAAGACCATGGTTTGCATCCCATTCACAAATGGGACACAAATCTACTATATAATAAAATAAATAAATTCAATCATTCATTCGATCAATAAAATCACATTACAATACATCAAATATACTGTATTTTTTTCCATACTAATTTTAGCTCAAGTCAACACCAAATCAATACGAGTAGAAAAGTAATTCAAGGCCTCAAAGGATTTTTTTTTAAAAAGACGGTTAAAATCATATTTTATGTGCCCTGAGAACAGCATGAAATATAACCACAAAGCGGATACTGTCACCAATGCATATATACTTCCTCAAGAGAGATATCGCATGATGTTGTAATATAACATGTTAACCTATGTAATATTCATTATATTAAAATTAAGAGAGCATATCTGCGACAATGTGTATTGCCTAATATACAATTCCACAGTCAATCCCCAAATTTTAATAAACAGTTTTACTTTTTGATTTACACTGTAATCATCATTTCGGCAAACTACAATTCGGAATAATCCGGACACCTCGATATTAAAGAACCGGTCTCAATTTATGTAATCGGTCAAGTTCAGCCAACAAAGACAATTATGCCGAATGCCCAATTGTAATCACCTCGCTTTAATCGACATAATTATGCAATTTGACGACGTATTTATCAATGTAGCTCATTATCAGTAATAACGATAATAGAAACTAGAAATGAGGATAATAAACTTAGAAGTCAACATAAGTGGTAATTCAATAGATGTATAAACGGATTTTTAATGGAACATAAGGAATACAAGTAATCGATGTAGCTGACGAAATAGGAGATATTTAACCCAGAACAAATAACCGTTGCGGTAAACTAATAATGGAGTAGAAACCGTGTTTTGGCAAGCGCAATGTAGTAAAGCTCAGAGCATAGATGAACCAACGACTTGCGAAATACAGCTGGATATATCTGGAAGCGTACAGCCCAGGATAGATATCAGTGGTATGCCTTGGGCGAAGCCTGTATTTAGCAGTGATCCCAAGCGGGCTGAAACGGTTGGCTAGATAGATATTTGGCATATTTATACTGAATTCTTTGAATTATTTGAGGCTTTCGAAGTTTTAATACTATATGTACTTTTCAGCTTAAAATATAAATTATGCTTATTCACAATTAGTCGAATAGAAACAGAGGTATAGCGACTAACAAAAATGTCATATATAAATCGCTAAGAACAGCGATCAGCTGCATTGTTGGTCATATTGGCTCGACAAAGTGATTACAGTGCACCTGATAGTAAGTATAATGTAGTCAAAAATGAAAGCGACCATCAAAGGACGAAACTCCATTGATAGTCTACGTTGTCATGTCGATCCACACTTACCACGACGGAAAGTCTTTAGATATATGAGTTTTACACTCGTGTACTTTGGTCATGATCCAGTTCAGGTAATCGCCCTTTCTCCACAAAAACACCATGGGCAAGATATACGGTATATTTTTAAAACCCTGTCCGACACAAGGGATCAAGGGAAGCATATTGGTGTCAAGATAACATTATAAACAAAACATCAGAAAATTATTATATATTAGCATCAAGAATGTATTGTTATATAAAATTGAATTATCCAAATGCGATGTAAGCTCGGCTTACTTACAAAAATCAATGGAAAGACTAATTAAACGATTTAATTAATAAGCGGTGGTTGGAATCTACGAGGATCATTACCATTTATGACGTCATGACCTACTAGCATAACGCTTTGCTTTCATTTTCCTTTATTCACGAGTTATGCTCGCTCCTAGTATTACTATATAAGTGTCCCCAATTAATTATGTTTATTTTATTCGGTTGTTTTTTGCTCTTTAAACTAAAAATAATAACGTAAATTATCTATATCGAGTAACATTTCCACCGGTCGGACAGGGTTTTTAATACATACTGTATAAGCATAAAGTGGATACCCGCAAGTGATTTAGCGTAATGCTATATTATTATTTATTAGATACCCTGTTGACTTCAGATCGCATCTAATTTAATTATACCGATATAATTAGTTATCAGTATAAATGATTCATCAGATGATAATTGGAGCTATTATTAAATACTATTAATTAAGTACCAATTGACAATGTGCTTCACAGACCTACAAACATGTACTGACTTAATGCTCCTTTTTTTGGTAACCCGGGGAAATTCCTAACGGACCTTCGGGGGCACTGAGGGCCGCCCCCCGGTGTGTCGCACTTGCACCGACTAAAACCTCCGGGGTGTTCCTTCTCCCGCCTGCCGAGTGCCAAGGGCAAGGCTGAGCTATCTTCCTCAGCACCCGGCGATGACTTAATGCTCCTAATGTTCTTTTAAATATTAGAGTTCGTCACTTTAGTATTAACACGAAAATATTCATTAACTAGTTAATAAGAAACCATTTTTGATAGAGTGTATCCGGACTAAACTTATTAGAAACGTACTCGTGTTTGTTCGTGCTTTGACCTGAAAAGAGTAGATATGTTTAACAAAATATTAGGGGGTATAGCATCCGATGAGGCGTCTGGCCTGTTTAGATCAATGGCATCTTAATGTATTATACTGTAAGGCTACAATAGAGTTGACATATGTGGGGTTAAACATGCAGGGGTGGGGAAAATGCGTGCAGGATGTACAGGCCTACCAGTGTTTTCTCCCGGAGAGGGACCCTAGCCTGCCACTTTAAGACCGTCGGTGCGTGGTGAAGAGCCATAACCTACGCCAAGTGACTCTATTTTCGCAGAACACCACGGATCTAAGCGGGAGAGCCGATAAACATTCCCGAGTGTGGTGTTTGTGCAGCACTATCTTTTTTTATTGGACGGAAAAATCTTGATTGGCCAGGGCAGGACCTTGTAACTCAACTGGTCTTAGGGGGCGAGAACAGAGGTGCTCAGCCAGCGATTTAAGGGTTGGGTGGCAACGCAAGAGCAACCCTGTGGGCACGAACCTTGACTTAGGCGGCCAGCCATGGAAAGAACCTACGGAGATCTAATAGCGTTTCGAAAGCAATTACCTTGAGAAGAAACGCCGAAAGAAAGTCAAGGTTGCGTTGGAGTGGAACGATTTGGAGAAAAATACCCAGCCTTCTATACAGCCTGCAGTGCCGTCGATGTCGCGAAAAGGACCACTTGGCAGGCTTTATCCCTTTCTGGATGAGCAGAGATACATTAGTGGCTGTATCCACTTTGCGCTGCTAAGTCGTGCCCAAATTGACCAATAGCGCAGCTGATAGCCGTTCTCAAAGCACTAAGACATCACATTATAATTAGATGTGTATACGGATCTCCTTACAATAATTCCCTTCACCGATGAGCATGTGGTGTCCTTTTTTTTGGTAACCCGGGGAAAACCCATTATGGCCCATCAGGGGAGTAAGCATATGGTGCCTAAATCAAGTACTTAATCTGGAAAATTCAGAAGTAACGCCAAAAATAAAATAAATGAAAAATTAAAATATAATCTAACAATTTACGAAACTGTTTGTTGTAATGCTAAATAACTATAATATATATACATATATAAAATATAGCAATGGTTTATTAGGTATAACAATACAATTTTAAAAATAAAGTCAAGGGTTAGGCTTCATTTATATTTTGTATACTTATACAACAGTTATCATTTACCTTTGTCTCATATTTTTATTAATTTCTTTACCTTTTATTTTACGGAAAAGCGATATTAAACTCCAATTAACTTTACTGCGTGCTAAATAAAAAACATTTATTCTACAAAAGATATAGGTAACCTACATTGAGTGTGGAATGACAATCAATCTGCTTCCACTTAATCCACTTAAGGTCGGCGGATTGTCAGATTTTAAAACGTTGCAGTAATAAAATTTAATCCTCGTATTGGTAGGTAAGTAGTTACGTTTTCATACATAGATATGAAGTACAAAAGGCACATATTATATGACCACTTTCGTACAAACAACATAAAAATAAATGTGTATTCTTTGCGGTAAAAGTTATGTTCTTAAAGCATAAAATTTATCGTAATGGAATAAATATATACAATAAATACCTCATGAGAAAATGTATTTTCTTCAACTTAGTTGAAAATGTAACAATATAGAGTTTATTTTTAAATGTAAACCTTAACGTCTATTAATTTACTTCGGTGTAAAAGCGGAAGAAAAAGCTTAGAATATTAGAATAAAACTAGCACTAAACAGGTTTGCCAACTCTTTCATAACAGCAATAATGCTTCCATTAAGTATAGCGATCATTTCATTCTTGTGCAATATGCTTATAATGGATCACAATGCACATCATTGAATGCGGAAAATCAAACAAACTATGGGATAAATATTACATTCGTCGCCTAATGTTTTTTCATTAGTTCACTACATTCTCATAGTAAAAACAAATAATTCAAACTCAAAATAACTTTAGGTATTTAAAAAGGTTTATTACATGCACTTTAAATCGACATTAAAATGCATGTACCATCATTGCGGAAAGCAGAATTACTATGAAAATCGTCACTCTTATATCTTCAGTATATTGTTTAATAGTAACTAATAACCTGTAAGAAATCTCCATATTTTAACCACGTGTTCTTATGCGCCGAATAATCTTGAGTGAATTGTTAGCTATCGCTTTTAATAACATTGTTAAGCCGTGTCAAGAACGGCCTCAAAAACTATTAAAAACTTAACTTTTGATGCATTAAATCCATCAAATGTTCTGTTAAATACAATAGCGATGAATAATTTAAGGCCAAACAGGTGTTTTTCACCGACACCGTGTACATTGTAATACGTATGGGCAGACCTTACTAGAAAACAATAACCATAATTTAAAACAATAATTTCTAATTACAGTTTATTAATGTGACATATTTATTTTATGAAATCATGTTATTTTTGCTATTACTAATAAATAGCAGTGCTTTAGAACATTGCACCGTATTGCTCGTAAGTTCGCATGTGACGTCAAGTTAGCGATAATAACACGTGCCTTCTCTGTGTGACGAATTATTTTTTAAAGTAAGGGTTAATTTATAAATTGCTTATGAAACCTATGTAATTTGTATTTAGTTAAATGAGTAAATTAAGTGATACTACCAGAGAACACTGTCGTATGATTAAAAATTTGAATACGGTATTAATATTGTAAGAAAGATTATTAAAATTCACATTTAATCATCCTTATGTTATACTAGGTGTTTTTTTTTATAACCCGGGGTAAGTCCCTGACGAATCTCAGGGGGTCGTGAGGGCTGTCCCCCGGTGTGTCGGACGTGCACCAACTAAAACCGCCAGGGTATTCCTTCTTCCCTTCTGACCGGGGCCGGAGGTACAGTGTTATCCTCTTCTTCGACCCTCGCCAACGTCTGGCCTTTTGTAAGAGCTCATCTCTGCACTGCGAGGAGTAGTGTAAGAAGCCACCCCTCGCACACCTCATTATCTTGGAGCGATTTGCGGAAACACGTCACACATCGTTCTCGCCGGAATAAATTGAGCGGCACGCTCCCTCAAGCACACCGCCCAAATACTAGCTGTTCCCGCAACTTGAAACAAGTTGATAATTTTGTATAAATGATTATAAATGCCATTGATTGTTTTTATTATACAAAATTACAACAACAATTGACAAACACTATTGACTTACAACACTCGACAATAGATATCGTTAGTGCTTGCTTACAGTTTTTAAGAATAAAAGTAGAAAATACTTTTATCGGGATGGAGACCACCCCTATAAGTTAATAAGCTTCAACGGCTTCTGATATTAAAAAACACACAAAGACAAACATTCTAATAATTATTGTCTATGACATTCAGAAAGTCTCCTAATAATAGTTTTGCTGATTTATTTTCCATGTACACACAGTGATCTTTTATTATAAGTAATAATAATAATATCTGTATTTCAAACAAATCACCTGAAAAGTTATTTTATACCATTCTCCCAATAAAAGATACTCATGTTTTTTAAATTGATATAACTCTTTTATTTATGAGCCGATTGAAATAAAATTTACAATAAATATAAGTGAATCTTTCCACAATTTAAAAATGAAAACCACATCTAAAACAGTTATGCCGTTTCTGAGATTAACGGGTACAGCCGTGTACAGATGATTGATAGATGGGCTATCATAATTTTCATATTACAAGTACGCTTTATTTTTGTAATCTTTGTCGTTAGAGATGATTATAATAAGTATATTTTTGTTTATAAAACACATTTTTTTTTTAAAGTAACCTAAATCGCGCAAGTGAATTTTTTCTGACTGGTAAGATATATATACGGGGTGATTTTATAAACGAGAGAGATATTCAGGATAGATATTTAGTATTCGTTTCTATATCTTCATATTTCTAGTAAAACAAACTAAATTATAGTCAACATATTATATTTAAGGGCAATCACACACATGAATGAATAAAAATTAATTACTAAATAGGTATTGGTAGTAGGTTGCCTGTATTAAGTGAGGATAAAGTTGAAAGGGAATACAAGTCAACCATACCTGTTTACCTAACAAGAACTTTACTTACTTACTAATCAACAATGCGTCACATGCGCTACGATGTCCACACGTTTTACGGATCAATTCTCATTTGTGCATTATTTTAATCTTTATAACTTGTTAGGGAATATGATTATTTACATTTTTATTCCTTACAAGAAGGTAAAACCTATTGCATCTGGAAATATGTCCTTCGTCTATAGAATCAACCTGTATATACTTTTGCTGTTTTTTTCTTTTTTAGCTTTTGCGGATCACTGTATCTACGGAATGTTGAAGAAATTGCTCAGGAACAGATTTCTTATAATAATTATATTAATGATGATGATGATTATATCAATAAGTAAATCATATAGTTTTTAAAATATAAAAATATGAAGTTATAATATTAAAGATATACGTGGGACACGTTTTGTTGATGATATTTCAGTCTCAGCAATAAAAAATATTCTATAGAGTTTTTCTTATGGCAGTGCCGGAGCGATTGACTCTGCCATTAATAGTGAGTTTAATCTCCGAAAGGAATAAATTTTCATATGGTTTATGTGTAAGTGATCGGGCTATTTGTGCATATAAACGCACCCTTTATACAAAATCTAATCCTACTATGCGGTAATATTTCAAAATAATAAGTAAATACCATAATATCTTTATATCAATCACCATGATCCTAATCTAGATATAAGCAAAAGTTAGATAAAAAAGTGAGAGCCTTGACTCACCACCATCATTACTTAAACACTACCTTACATATCTACTTCCCACTACACTATTCCTAATTCCACTAATTTCAGCACTATACCCAAAAACGCTATGCGAAGTATCATCCTTATGAGGTAAATATCTCAAAATTTTGTTGGTCTTAAAAACATAATAATAACTACAAGACAGTAGAAGGCGGTTTCGATTCGCTTCTTTATTTATAATAACGACCTAAAATTCGTTCTACACGGCTATATTTCAACTATTCTATAGTTAATTTGTACTAAAAGGATAATGAATAAAATATGTTAATAGAGTAATTATCTTCTACCTTTTATACCTTCCATCACGGTCAAGCGTATGCATGCTAATCATAAAATAGACATTTTAAAACTCTGTTCCAAAAGATACCATCTATGTTAAGGTATTTAGATATTACATTATTATGGAAAATTCATAGGTAATAGTATATTCGTATAGTGGATACAACATTTTCCAGAAATAAAGACCTGTTAAAAGTATAAAACTATAAAATAACTACAAGACAATTCTAAGAACATATTGGAACCTTCGTAACTACATAACCATAAGTAGACTGAGGATATATCGCCTAAACAAATTAAGAAATAGTTTACGACAATTTATTTCAATCGAGTGGTATACATATTTTTAAATCAAATACATTAAATAAATGACAGTTGCTATTTTCCAGCGTACTTATTTATTATAACCTTGAAAATGTAAAAAGATATTTCAATCATTTTCCTTAACAACTTTTACCGCTGATTTCATTCGAGAAATAAACGAAACTGTAATAAAATAATACGAACTATAAATTAAACTGTGATTTTTACAAAGATTCCTTAGATGTGTACAAATTTTACAGATATAAAATTAGTTAGGTATATAGGTAAATAGGTACTAAAAATGTAATGTTCTGTTTGGTAGGTCGGAACCCACCAAAAAATATATATTTGAATCAATTTCGAATAGTAGTCATTGTATAACATGTTCTCTAAACCAGTTATTTTTAATTTTAAAAATTTGCAGCAAAATTTAGTGTTATGGAAATGTATTTATTATGTTACACAAACACTGAGCTCACTTTATTTACCCATTGGTGTTAGGCAAACATATTCTGCCGATGGCATATTTAGTTAGACAAATATTCTAAGAAAGCATACCATGTTCATGACATGTTGTTTGCTGCTTCTTTAATAATGATTAATTAGTAAATAGAATAATGTTTATGTAAATTTTAGATTTGTATGCGGATAAATTCAAACATCGTTTACTCTTAGTTGGATCGTCAACGCGACCCACTGTCCTTTGTCTATATTATATATAGTAAAACATTAATTTATAGATTTTCAAATATATATGCGAACTTATTTTACTGTATTCGAATCTTGCACTAGTAGACATAAATTGAGATTGATAAGCTATAGACGCACAGCGTCATCAGTTGAAATACAAAATAAATTTTTACAGACCATTTTTTTAATAACAATAACGTCATTTTAGAACTTCTATTTAAAAATACTAAATTGAACCATTCGTGACGCTGAGATTAATGACTAAAATAAGATAATCTTGCTTAAACTGAGAATTTTGTCAAGGTTTGATAACTGAACATACGTAAAGGATGAAAATTCGCTGGAAAAACACTAGAATACGCAAGTGAAATGTTTATCTATAGATCATAAAGCAATAACGGATCTAAGCGACTAATACACTCATCGCTACTAATAAATGACAGATCAAAGAACTAGAATGCAAATTGACCGAGAAAATTGGATATTGTGTATTGAGGCTTAAACCTCACAATATGATAATAAATATCTTATTCTTTATAGATTCTTATGCTTTAATATAAACTTTTTCAATATATTTCTTACACATAGAGAAGTTTGTTGTCTGATATTGAGACAGTCATCTACATCTGGGTTACAATAAGCTATAAACCGATTAGTTCTGCCAATTATGGACATTCACACTAAGCCTTTGTAAAATTAAATAATTAAGTACTTATAATAAGCCAATTTCAGTTTCTTTATACGACTTTGAGGTGTTAGTATCCGAATAATACAATTAGTTATGGATTTACTCTACAAAATACGTTACGTTATATATAGTGGTATTAACGAATACAAAACCAGAGTCATCGATATATTTACGTTTACAAACATTATCAGGTACTTCTTTTCTTATAAAAATTCCAAATTCACATATACTAATAAACCTTCACCAAATCAACCTTCCGAATTTTGATAGCCTGAAATAGATCAACAAGATTATAATACATTTTTTCATTAGAGCATTATTGAGGTAAAACATCTATGCTACTCAAGGTCGCGGCAACCTTGTATCGTTGTGTTACTGAAAGGAAATCGAGTGACAATCGGTTATTCCACTAACCGATTTGTTGTGACATTCGACAATTGCAAAATTTTTATAATCGCCGCCGAATCAATTGAGCTAGAAAAACTGGTGATTTTGGTCAAATAACAATTATTTGACCAATTTGCGGGACACCGGCTGCAGTACAACGTGAATTAATTTGTTCAATAACTTCAAGATTACAAAATTAGAAATACTATTGGCGATGCTTGATTAAGCATATAATTAAATTTCAAAGCAAGCTTGTAATCAAAATTTTATATCTCAATCATATACCTGTGAAACAATATAATAACGATTGTATATATATGAATGTATATGTTATTGTCAAATGTCAAACCACCAGCGCTTAAAGGTTTACCTAGCCAAAATTCAGTTCTAACGAAAAGCGTTAAAGTCTTAATCTATAGCTGACTTCGGCTTTTGACTAACGAATTTATGGCTGATCCTTGGAGTAATCATTTTGTTCAATCAATCCTCAAAATCCAAGTCGAGATTTGACTATTTTCACTTAAATTATGTACCGAAGTGTATTACTATATTAGATTTAGGTACGAATTTGCAGTACAAATCGGCGTTTGATGAAATTGGTTCAGCCAAGAAAGTAAACTAAGTAAAATCTAAAACAAACTCTTTTGCTTTCAACGTTTGACTACCCATCTAATTATAAGTTTGCTTAATAATAGTATATCAGTCAACGGTTGAAATTAGAATCTATTTTGGTATTTGCAGAATTACGTTGGTCAAACCTAAAATAAACCAGTTATTTCATGATGAGGGTGCGTATTTATCTTTGAATATAGCATTAATACTTTATGTGCATATAATATTACTAAATGAACTTATTACAAAAGGAACCCTTACAAATTTAACACTAGATTTACCAAACCAGTCAAAATGATTAGTCTTTATATTTGTCTTCGATTTTTTTTTCCAATATTTTTAATTCATAACATGTCCTTTACTGAAACAAGTTGTTAATTAATAGTATGGATTTAATTTGATTTATAACTAAACAAAATGTTATACCTATCTCTAAAATAGAAATAAAATGTTTACCGGTATATCTAATGTTAAAATTTCAAAGACAACCACGCACTTCTGTACCAATGATAGCAGATATAGTTTTAATCAATACAAAATAAGGCATAACGACGTGCTAGTAAAAGTACCGGGCATTTCAAGGTGATTTTTATCACTTGGTATTGCCTGTACTCCCATCGTGACTATTTATCCTTAATGATAAGGAATTACAAGTCGTTTGCATGTATACTAGTTAACCCTACTTAAGTTAATTGCGCTGTAATTTTAACAGGGGATTTTTTCATGGCACAAATAGCTTTGAAATGTTAAGCATGAACGATATCCATCCGTTCATCACGCTATACACCTGTAAAGGTAATCAGAGGTACAGTAGTGGCTGTTCAGGCGCAGGGCATGAGTATAAAAAAGGTACTTGACATCCTTTCCTCTCCCTACATCCCATTCCACGCTCGGTCCTTAACAGTGATACATGTATACGCACGGCGCTATCGCTACACTTATCATCGGTGGCGAACTCGATCACACTACGAAATAGTCAGTTGCTTTGGACATACGGCGGAACATCTAATTAATTGTATACGGTGAACGGTGCGGTGCTGCAGTAGCCTGTCCTTATCATCCAGTTTCCAGGTGACTGCCTTTTGAATATTTCATTGTCACTGTGCCTGAACGAACTCTTTGTTCCCAAATTCTCTACGCGGAAATCCAGACCAGCGGCGCTCTCCGGCGGCTACATAAATTTTTGGTTGCTTCGAGACCAGCGTACTCCTGCGCTAACAGTGGCTGTACCTACTTTGGTCTTATACGTCGTGACAGTCAATCATTGTTCTCGAGGCACATTTAACTACTTTATTAGAAATTATTCGGGTTTCCTCGCGATATTCCCTTCACCAATGAACATGTGATACCTAAGTTCACGCTGTATCTGAAATTACTCAGAGATACGAGCCAGGATTCCAACCTACATGCTATCAAGTTTTAGCGCATGAATGCCTGCTCCTTTTGCAATGACCCACCCAGCACAGCGCTATAATTATAAAGAATACTTTGTTTTAAATGATATATACGTATATATTACGTATTTTATGGTTACTTGGTTATCAAGTTTATGGGAAGACATAAACCGACACAACACGTGAAAATGTCTTATTTGGACTTGCAGTGAAGTGTGACAAAGAGGTCCATAGGCTTTTTTTGTATACTATTATAACAAAGTAACTACACTGTGCCTGATGTTCAACACATCGCAGTCCAAAAAACTATCGCAACTGATAAAAATTAAAATATAGGAGACTGTTCGTCGTACATCACCGTTAATATACCAGCCATCGTGTTTTTCTGAAAATTGACGACTTAAATGGCCGATCATTTGTAAGTGTAAGTAAGTGCTCCTAAAATCAATATCTAAAAAAATATTATAAAAATAATATATCTTCACGCTATATCCCTTTTTGGGTTAGCAGAAATAAAATAGAAGCTGTATCCGCTCTGCACTGCCCAGCGTAACCAGTAGTGCAGCTGATCTTCATTCTCAAGGCAGTTACATGTGATATTTCTATTAGATGCCATGCGGGTGGGTCTCTTCACGATGTTTTCCTTCCCTGGTGAACATGTGGTGCTTAAACTCGTACTTAATGTGGAAAAATCCAGAGGTACTTGCCAGGATTCGAATCTATGACCATTCGCGTTGCCTCCACCACAGCGATAAAGTAAAAAAAATTAACTACACATTTTAAAGTATGTCGCGTAGATATTTAGATTAGTAGATTATTTTAATCAAACAACCGTTATATGACTTCTGAATTCCAATGAAGCATTCTTGCCACTGTAAAATCTAAACACAAGTACTTTATACATATATTTATATACATATATATTATATACAGAAACCATTAACGTAATGTTATTTTTACGGAAAATATTTTCATGTTATTCAAACGTAGTTTTTTCAGTAACTATTGACATTTCTCAGAATACGCATGGCTATCAACATAATTGTTAGATCATTCCAATTCAGGAGTGGTTAAAGATTTTAGTAGGCGGGTCAAATTTTAAATTTCATATTTTCGGATGGCTGTTTCGCTTTTTTTTTAAATATAGTAGTAGTTTAGTAGTAGAAATATAGAAATTTTCAATATTTCATGCAAATTCTCGATTTCGTCATAGGTTATTGATAACGGAAACGAAGTCGTGGGCTGAATTGGTTGCATATTATAGAAATACCTGATTTTTTACACTCTCTAAGTATGACTCAAATATTTTAACAGAGTAGGTACTTAAGCGTTAAAAATATTTTTCTGTTATTAGCAATAAGCAAGTCAATTATCATGTACCACAAGTCACAACATACGTAAAACCACTAACCTCAGTCACGCTGTGCTTACATCCTATTTATTTTACAAGCAAACTTGGCAAATAATTGCCCAATAAATTCTTTTATTAACGTACTGTCATTAACAACATATTTAGGTTATTTTTCCTAATTTTACTATTAGAAGCTTCACTAGATTAATGTATTTCGGAAATATATATATTTTTTTAAGAAATTAATGACGTTGTTAAACGGGATTCAAATATTATTCTGAATAAATAAGGAAGCAATAATTTCAGAGGTACTTACTCCATATATTACAAAAAGTAATAAATAAAATCGACTCAAATTAACTCTTAGGGTGGCTTGCACTATCAAATTAAATCTAGTTTACAGTTATATAAAATGATATTTAGCGCTGATCTGTACTTATTGTCTTGCACTAAATCAAAATCTAGTTGTAACAACTCTTAAACTGAAATCATCATTATGATGGAATCAAACCAATTCAATTAATAAGCGTTTTATACAAGCTTAAACTAGATTAATTCGTTAGTGCAAGCCGCCCTTAGTGTTTATTATAAAGATTAATAATATAAAGATCAATACGTGATTGTAACTACACTAATAAAGGTTATAGTGCTACAATCTTAAGCACTTTAAGGCATTAAAATATAGAAAAGAGCTTTTGTTTTTGACTGTATGTATACAAAACGACATCCGTACACTGTTCTAAGAGTTAGCACCGTTTGATCGTAGTCATTTAAAATTCGTTAGCAGGTCTTGTTTTGCAGCTTGCAAATAATATAAAATAATTCTTGAATTTTCTTGAGTTGCTTAACCATTGACAACAAAATCCACAGCTTTAAGGAGTTGCATGTTAATGTGAATATAATCATAACACCTAGTAAGGGAAGATTTTTAATATAATAACGCGTACGTATATATTTTCTAAAACCAATGCTAATTCTTCATTTTTATAAAGTTACTAGCGGACCCGGTTTACTTCGCCCAGGTGCAATTTACACTCAAAACTGTCGGACTTTCATACGCAATTTCACCTCCTTAGCGGTGGAATATCAAGAAATTTGCACTTATTGGGTGCCTATATTAGAAAAAGAATGCAATAAACAAGGTTTTTATTTAACTTCAGTAATTTAGGATCACGATATATATCACTCAGAAGAAGTGTTTTTATTAACATTGATTTAGAATTATAGATAGTTTGTGATTATTTAATGCTGATTTTCCTTTAAAAATATCTCATTTTCATCTACTTGTATTAAAATTATTATAAATCTGTTTAATTGCTCTAGCAAAAATTATAATCGACAATTTATTTTTCCATTTATTAATTCGTGATGACAAAAATTACCGTTTATTTTTGGGCATATTAATACAAAGAAAGGAGTACAAAATATCATTGGAAAGACAAGCTGCACAAATAGGGCACAAAATAAAGATCATCAACATGTTGTCATACAAAATCATTAGTTTAATTTCGACCGCAGGTAACATCTGCAAAAGCAGACCGCACGTAAGTTCGTGCATGTAATAGTCAATATTTTGTTTTCTTTTGAGCAAATTTGTGCAACATCCTCAAATTACATCAAATTACTCTCAAATTAGAGTGAACACTGCGAGCCAAGGTCGATTTGTAATAGAAACGCTATAAGAAAAACGACATAATACAGTTGTTCGATTTTTACCGGTAGCGTAAACATAGTAGAAACGCGAAAGCGATAGATATTTCAAAACAGTTAACCGATTTAATTCAACCGTATCCGAGTTCTGCGGACAATAGTTTAGATCTTTGAACGTTAGCAAAACGGTTTTTTTTTTTTCGGACTTCAAATCGAAATAAATACATCACCCTGGTATATCACCTTCGGGGAGAAAAGTAATTATACAATAGTGAACATGTTTTAATATATAAAATAATAATTGTGTAATAATTATGTAAAAATTATTTTGGTTATTTCAATTGTTATTATGATGGCACTAGCATTGACTTGCCTTAAATAAATATCATAAGCAATAATCAATGAGATTTAGTATAATACAACGAAGGTTGTGACGTTGGTAAGTTCCTACCTGCAAAGAAATAAGTACAATTTTTTTACAGCATTCTAAAGTTTAAAGTTGTTAAAATAATAGCAAAAATGTAATTTACTGGGTTATCGGGTCAACGTTAGTGTACGTTCATTTATCACTGAAAAGGGTACAAAAACTACACAATTATTTTAGATCTTTTTTCACTTACGGTGTTTTACTTTCCAACCCTTGACAATGTTTATTGAAATCAAGTTTATGCACTGTTTAGTAATTAATACTCAAATAGAAGCTAATTATTTTCATTTAGTACTAGCAAACCCGGCGAACTTCGTTTCGTTTTGGTTTTTAGTTAGCGTTTGAAAGAACGCGCGCATAATAAATGTCACATGAAATTAACTGAGCAGAGTACAATGAGTAGCTGTCAAACAATGTATAACGCATCGGCGCCATCTACTTAAAATACTGGTGCGATCTGCTCCAACACCATGCAAAACAATATTGGTTTGTAGTACATGCTATGTACCAGAGATGAAGCGGTATGTGAAAAATGGCTTTCCCCGTTTTCCTGCTTTTCTGTTGAAATTTTTCCTGAATTTGGTTGCTATAAACCTCACGGAGCCCGAGACATTTCCAACGAATGCAAAACCGTGGAAATCGGTTCGTGCGTTCTGGAGTTATAGCGTCAGGAAGGAAAACCCGACTTATTTTTATATAATAGATTATGATAATTTATTATCTCATCTTATTCGATAACTATAATGTAATAATAATATTTGTGGGCAATTACACACATTGTACTAATCCCAAATTACGCTTGCGGTTGTATTATGGGTATTAAAAACTAGGTTATATACATTAGTTAAACATGTAACACATTCATGGCTCACGATAAACTATTTTTTTTTCATTATGGAACATTCACTGGTACCGCAATTGGAACTCAAAAGGCCCAAAACTCTTAAACAGAGATTTGTAGATACTAATTTGACTTTGTTTAACTTTTAGCCATACATTACAAATTATATAAAAATCCGATGCACCGGGGCAAGGCCCCTCGCTGCTGCGTTGACGGTCCATTAGAATTTCCACGGGATCAAAAAAAGAATGGAAATGCAGTGTAGTGCAATATATGTACTTATCAGTCGAACCTATTTTATGAATCAAATCAAAGTAGCAGACACAAATCTCTGCCTTAGCGTCGCAGGGAACATAGCTACCAACAGAGCTATGAGCTCGTTAAAAAGGTTAAAACAAACTAATTTTAAGAATTCTAAAGCAATAAAATATAATAAATAAATAAATATGTTGATGTTTAAGAACGCCTACAACGTATTTACGTAATTGGTTCTGTGGTAATTGAAGGGTTCAAGTCTACCGGTGCAGTAATGGTGATAGGCGCGGCAGACAGCCTGGCTACTGATCATTTATGTATGCTCCTCTAACTGCATCGCGCGGACCGCATTGAAACCTACATTGCACACTGGATTTCTACAAATATGTACATACCAGTGGCAGCTTTAATAGCAATCTAGTGAGACTTCCAATCAATTTTATTTAATGTAATGTACATATTAAATATATGTATACTGTTATTAATTTGAATAGCTTCTTTTGTTCCTTATATCCGCACGAAAAGATTCGCTTCTACAATTATCATGCGAACAGCTAAGGAGTGTAACATGCTTCCAGCAAGTATATTTGTTCGATTTTATGACCTGGGATTTAAACCTTTAAAAGAAGAATGAATAGTTATTGTATGTGATAGTTATTGTTGTAGTGAATAGTTATACAAAGAAATTAAGTATAAAATGAACTGATCTTTGCAACTGGTACAGACCAAATTCTTTCATGGGCACCTTTTGTAGGGTAATATATCTTATAACTAAATATATATATATATAGGTATATATATATATCTTTGAAATAACAAAATAACTTTGATGAAAGGTGTGTATTTAAAAAAAGAAGAATTTCTTAAATTCTAAGAGCAACTGCACTAATAAATTAAATCTAGTTTAAACTTGCAATAAAACGTTATTTAGCGTTTAACTGTACTTATTGTATTACTCGGAAACTTTATCCCGTTTTATAACTGTTAAATTTAATGTTGAGTTTACCGTTGAAGTCAAATGAAATTGCTTCTATTAAAAAGTACTTGCAAGGTATGTAATACTATGTTGGTATTCGTTTTTTTTTTGGGAAGTAAAAGTTGGCAGGTCAAATTATTAGGAAATTCACAATATATAATTACATTAGTTGAGTAGGTATTATAGGTACATATTTTATAATAGTCTCGAACTTTTGACAGTGCCTATACAAAAACTATTTCCTGATCTATAATTAAATTATGACATCGATGTCCCTCGCCACGCCGTGGTAGATAAAATAATTGTAAATATTGTTTTTATTGACTTCTTCAAGGGGATTATGAAATTATTTAGATATAATTTTATAAACATTTTATAAAATCCGTACTTTTAGGAAAAAATATTTTATTATACTTTCTGTTATCAAGGACGTTGCCAACCGTTGACAACCAACTGGTGAGAATTCATTGACATATATATTCACCATGTCAACCTAAGAATATATCAATGACAGCCCATTGGTTATACACAAATCACAGAGCATGCAAGAGCTGATTTCTAAATGCATCAGGTCAAAGAATCACTATGACAGACTTTGCAACCCTGTACTGGGCTAGGGGTTAAGTCGCGCACAGATGCTTTACCACGTGTAGGTTATCAAAGGTTCCAAGGAAGGATATATAAAACTATTTTGGATACCCAGATAATTTAATAACTATTTCCCGCAAGCCAGGAACACGGAAATTTTGTCTTTGTAAATAGTGCATATTTTTTGTTGATTTTCTTATTATCCTCTTTTTTCCCCTGTTCGTATTATAATAGCAATCAGTAAATTATAAAGCCAAACAAAGTCAGTCAACAATGAAATTAATGAGAGTATATTAAGAGTTTATTATACCAGAAATACACACAAATAACAAAAGTCGTACTTAGTTTTTGAACTTATGCTATTTTATACTTATAGTTTACAAAAAAAGTAATATATTTCATGTGAATTTGTAATGTGATTTGCGCAGTGGTGAGACGTGCGATTTCTACGCGACGAGTAGTGGGTGCGATCTCCACACGTAACAAATATATAGGTTAGGTTAGGTTAGATCACCCTGCCAGCAGTGGTGTCGGCAATGCTGGCAGGGTATGACAACTGGAGAGCCGTGGTCTCCTTCTGTGAAGATGTCATGTCCCAGAAGGAGGCCGTAGAGCGAGAACGGCAGAAGGCCGCTCGAAGGAGACACCAGGGTGCCGGCAACCGCCCTGGCACATCAGTCCCAGCCGACCAGTCGATCCACGACCAGTTGGCTGATTTCTTTGGGGTCGTGGCTGCTCAGGGTGGGGGCCCTAAGCAACTGGTTTAGCGGCCCTTGAGAAGTTGGCAGGGCATTGTGGCGTGCTCTGCCTAAATACAACGAGCAGTATCGGGGAGGGTATCATCTCCCCCGAGTTTGTGCCCATCGGGCGCGGCACGACGGGGCTGTGGCGAATTGATTACTGGACCCACAGTCCCCGCCAATGCGCAGAAGTAGTCACCTTGGGGTTTTTAGTCGGTATAAGTCCGACACACCTCGGTCGCGCAACCCCCCTGTGCGGCTAAGACGGTCCTATGAGGATTTTCCCCAAGTAAAAAAAAAAAAGAAAAAAAAAAGGTTAGGTTAGATGTCAGGGTGATGGTGGTGCCCTGTCGCTGCCGGCGCTCGTTCGCACGATGCTCGGCAGCGAAGGTGCGTGGCAGGCGGTCCTCAAATTCTGCGAGGGCATTATGGAGAAGAAAGAGGCGGCGGAGAGGGTACGGGAGGCTACTTCTACCCCCGACAACCCTACCCGCCGCCCACGCAGAATTGGACAGAGGAGGAGGGCCTTCGCCAGAGGCATTCCTCCTAAAGCCGGATTGACGCCTAGGCGGCCGCTTGGGGGAGCGCGCCGTCCATCATTCCAAGGCTAGAGCGGTGTGTGATATGTTCCCGCACACCGCTCCAAGACACAACTTTGAGGTGAGCGAGGGGCGGCTCTTTACACCACCCCTTGCAAGTATGAGAGATAGAGGCCTATCATAAAAGGCCGGACGTCGCTGCGGGTCGGTGAGGCGGACGTTACTGTACCTCCGACCCCAGCTCATGACGGAAAGAGGAACACCCCGGTGGTTTTAGTCGGGGCAGGTCCGACACACCGGGGGAGCGGCCCCCACTGCTCCCCTGACGGTCCGTAGGGATTTCCCCCGGGTTAACAAAAAAAAAAGGTTAGGTTAGATGTATTTGTATAGCCTACAGATAATTGTTGCGGATCTGGCTGCTTGTAAACACGAAGTACATGTACTTACACGATACAGAAGTAAAGTCTTCTATGGTATAATGTTGACTTTGAAGTATAAAAATGACTGATATCCAATTTAATTACAATACAAAAATATTTTAAAATAAAAGAATTTTGTACAACTGAATCTGTTTTAAAAATTTAGTTCTTACTTTATTATTATATACGTAGAGAAACACACACATGAACATATATTTAATAAAAATATTAAAATAAGGTTCTTTTCACACTTTCAACTTGACTATTATCTATATTTAATTACTGGACCTTATCTACTGATTTAAAGTTATTAAAAAAACTGAATGGTGTATATAGACTATTTAAATCTATTTTTATTTGTATGTATATGTCATGTACTGTGTTTCAAGAATGACCAAATCAAATTAAGCCAAACTATTGAATAAATTTAAGATATATACTAATTTAAGTAAAATCATCGCATGCGCGATGTAAGTTATTTTATATTTCTTAGGGAATTTATGGATTATCTAAAAAAACGTATATTATACTATGGTAAGCATATATACCCATACATAATTATAAATATATTGATTATAATCACTGTTAATACCTGAGTTTTTAAAAATAAAACATAATATAAACTTTTCTATTTGGTTAAAAAAGAAATTTATATAATAGCGCCATCTATTAATATTTATTAAAACTATTATAAAAATGTATCGGAATTGATAATCAATATATACATATTTGTACGCAGTTGTATCCGCTAATATCAGAATCGGTTTAACCGATTTGAATGCGGTTTTCATAAATGTATTATGAACAATTTCACTTCGCACTTATATGTGGTGCCCAACCTGTCCAGTAGAGTAGCTGTCCATACTTTAACTAAACAGTGTTAACATTTATCAATATACTGCAATAAAATCGCAGCAGAGGCGTTTCAGTACATTTTTTTGTAAAACTACTAATAACACCTACGATATCTATTGTCGAGTATTGTATGTAATCAGCAATAATTGAATTCTATATTTCATTGTTATAATTTATATAAAAAATAATCAATGGCACTTGTATCATTTATACAAAACCTTCAGCTTGAAATAATTATTATGATAACGAAAGTACTATAATACTTCCACGTGAACGAAGTCGCGGGCACAGCTAGTATATAAAATATTTAAAGATGCGATATATTTAATCTTACATAACATTCTGATTAAAAATAGTGTAATTGATTCTTTATGGTTAAAGAGTATTTATATTTAGAATGATTTATGAATAAATGTTAACAAAAATCTTTTTTTAGTAACCTGATGGCTTAGTTGCTATTGATTTGTCAAATAGATATAAAAACCCTGGATCAAACCCTGGCCAGTAACGCTCATTCCGTAGATGCATGAAAGCATTGCATGCCCTTACGATAAATAAATCTGAAATAAATTGCTTTAATTTGAACAATAATAGGAAGGAACCCTTTATATTGGTATCTATTCTATTTTAAAGCTATCTATGTTCTCTATGAAAGTAATATAATATTTATTATCAATATATAATATTCACATTCATTATGTGAATCTGCCTACCCTGGGCAAATACCCTATGCGCGTCACTGATCCTGGCCAGGTATTTTTTTTCATGATGACTTGTTTTGTTGAGTATTTCATGTACATCTATGTAGTATGTGTGCTTATTTTAAAATATCTTTGGTACTCAATATGCAATTTAAAAACCCTTATTTGGGAAGAGGTTAATGTGCGTAAGTGTCCATAAGTATTACATAAAAGCTCGACATCTAAATATATAAATGCAGTGGAATTTTTCGCGCGTCCCACTTACACACTGGAAATTTTATCTTCTCGCTACGTACGTACCTTTACATATACTGTACGCATGTTTGCTACATATTGACTAATTGTTTAAATTTAGTAGGATAAAACATTTTTTTTTTTTAATTTGTTATTTAATTAGACATTTTTAACAAAGTTACATCAAGCTAATCATCAAGAAGTAATAAAACCTATAATACTTTTCTTATATATTTCATAATTTTGTTTTTCATGTTGTTTCCATAGCATTCAGCCAGATGCTTTGGTATGATAGGACAATGCGACTAAAATAAACATGTATTAAAACTATGAAAGTCTTGTTAAAATCAGTTCAGAAGATAATGCGTGAAAAATATATAAGTGTGGTTTTATAATTAATTTTAATATATTCGATATATTATATTTTATTTTTTTTTTTTTTTTATTATTCATTATTTATATACAATATAGTTACATTTTAAAATAAATACATATAAAAAACATATAAATTTTAAAATATAAAAATATGTAGACCTACTGGGGCGAGGCCTAAGGCCCAAGCCACCGGTAGTTAGGAGCTTAAAGTGAGGAACCTCCTAACAATGCGTGCCGTATCGAGTAGCACTGCCTTCTGTATCCGGCCCTTGATCCAACAACCAAGCGAGAGCCTCTTAAGGTGGTAATCAAGGCTCTTTGCGATCAGCCCATTAGTCGATACGACTATCGGGACAATAATCGTAGAATCTACATCCCACATGCTGGTAATCTCGTGTGCGAGGTCTAAATATTTTGATAGTTTTTCTTTCTCAGCTTTTACGAGATTTTCATCATGTGGTATGGTGATATCAACGAGTATTGCCCGGCGCGCCGACCGATCTACTACCACAATGTCAGGTCTATTAGCAAAAATAGTCCTATCAGTGATAATAGATCGATCCCAGTACAGCATTGCACGACCATTTTCAAGAACTGGCTGAGGTACATACTGATAGTACGGTACCTCATAGTCCACAAGACCATATGAAAGAGCAAGTTGCTGGTGTATGATCTTGGCCACATTATATTTTATTATTATTATGAGTATTCAATTTGTTTTTATTTTTAACATTCAAATATTTATAAAGCTTACAATAGTAATTGTTATATGCCTGAGTACAGTGCAGATGTAATTTAAGTCTGTAAATATGTTCACGATGCTAAATAAATGCTAGTGTAGGACAAGGGTTCAAAAGAATAAAAATAAAATTGTGTCTTACAACAAGATTTCTAAAATTTTACGATGCTATTAGACATTTATGTTTTTTTTACACTTGCTTGACATAGTGACTACAGTACACCTGATAGTAAGTACAGTGTAATCCAAAAACAAAAGCGACCATCAAAGGATGAAAATCCATTGATAGTCTCCGTCATCATGTCGACCCACATATACCACGACTGAAGGTCTCTAGGTATAAGAATTACTGGATATGCACAGGATGATCCCGAAACGATAAAATTTATGCTTTAATAACTGTAACGAATTCATATTACAAGATCAATCACAAAATACAGTTAAAATAAAAAATAAAATGTATATATTACGCTTACCGTTATAAGGTGACGGTTGAGCTGAACTCAGTAAAGGTGTCCCCTCTGTTGAACATTCTTCCCTCTTGTATACATTTAAGTTATTCCCGGTGATTAATTTTGTTAGTATATTAAAATTCAACATATTAGCATCACTTTACTAAATGAGTCATATCAAAGCAAATAATTTATTAAAATAAAAAATAATAATATTTATTGTAACTATTTGAAATCGGTTTACATTACACTATGGTTCAAGTCACACTGGTCGTATCCTGACTAATTATGCTAGTTATTAATTAATATCACTGGCAATCCAAAAAGTATTGTGTATCAATGTGTGCTATATTTATAGCTATTCCCACTTTCGCTTGTTTCATTGTTTTAATGATAAAATACAGACCATAATCATAAAATACTAATAAAGGTCATTACTAAATACATATACCTACACAGGATATGCATGTTACTATGGAGAGGCCAAAAAAACACAAACGAATATTATTTTAAACTAGGTTATTTGGAATATATTTTATTTTGTATTGTTTAACCATTATAACTTCTAAAACAAGTTTTGAAGTTTTATTTTCGCAATTTAATAGTTTTAATTTAGTAGATATAAATCCTCCTTAATATGATTATTTAATAAATACAAAAGGTATAAAACAAGCTATAGTTTACTAAAAATTTAAAATTAACAACTTATTAATACAACACTTGCACATTATCTAAGAATTATTAATTAATGAATAAAAACAAACTTTCTGCTTCCAAAATAGTAATGATAATGATTGGTGTGGAAAAATTCTTATCGTCTATCGCTAGTAAATAAACAGTAATTTTAGCCTAAACTTAACCTAGATAATGTAGATAAATACTAGCCAACAAACTGTCAATATACGATCGTAATATTGTTTAATTACTGTTTGTAACCTTTACTATGCAATGGAATTTTAGGTTCACAGTCCTGGTATCGGCTTATCAAATGACCCACACGAATGCGAGCTGGAAATTTTTTAAAGTCAATTTCTTTGACCCTGTTGAATACCTAATATTTATTATTTATATCGAAACTTGTTCCATTCGATAAAAGTGGTTCATTTGTGTACTTTTATAATGTTGAATGGCAAAATTTTATTGAACAAGCATTTTTGCAATTGTATTCAATGAATATATAAACACAGACAATTTGAGTTTGTTCGAACTCAACTAAGTAATTCATCTTTGAAACATGCAATTTCTTAAATTAATATAAAAGCCAAAAGAGCCCTATATTATACTTCTTTAAACTCTGCATTGGTATCGTTGACACTTAGAGCTCAAAGTACACTATGAAAGTTTACTATTTTGTTATATTGCTTTACTTTTCTGATACCGTACACTCACATTTTTTAACAACCGTAATTTATGACGTCTTGACTAATTGGAATAAGCCACTCTTTATCATCTCCACACTTTGCTGGTCTAAAAGTAAGATTTTTTTATACTGGTTCGACAATATGACTATAGTGCACCTGTCAGTACAGTGTCGTCCAAACACCGACCATCAAAGGATGATAATCCATTGATAGTCTCCGTCATCATGTCGACCCACATATACCACGACTGAAGGTCTCTAGGTATACAAGTTACTGGATATCCACAAGCTGGTCTCGAAACACGGCAGGCCAAAGCGTGTCATTATGACGATCTTTACACTTGTGTACTGTGGTCATAACCCAGTTCGGGTAATCGCCCTACCACCAAAAATTATTCATTAACATTCAGTCATACATCAATAAATTACATAATAAAGCTTTTTAAGAATTATGTTCTCTTTTCAGCCGATGAAGTTAAACTGTTTTCTATGCTGAGTAAAAAACATCCTTTACAAAATATAGTAATCACTGATTTTATGTTAAATGATACACTGAGATTTAACTATGATGATCAAAATACGATATTTTTAATCGATCTGCAATGTACTGATGTTGGTATATACTTGGAATCAGTGAGTAAAGTGTCTTTAATCCTACTAATAGAAATTATTATAACAAATAGCCGCAATGGAAACAGTGAATTTTTCACACTTGATTTAATAGTCGTAAATGTTTAACAAATACATAAAATCTATAAGTTCGGGGCTTACTTCGCACTCGTTACAACAGATGTAAGCATGCCAAAAATTGACTTCCATCCAAATACGTCATAGTGCTGAACTTACCTGCAAGTCGTTAAGAATGCATAAAATTTCCATAGAAGGGCAAAATGTAATCAGATTAATGAAAAACGATTACGATTACATTTTGCGTTTTTCATCATTAATAAGACTTATAGCATGTAGACGCCGCCCGAAAGTTTGTGGTAAACGCCCTAAAGGACGTTAGGGTGTTATAGGACGCGCGGGGTAAGGGATGCGCGCGCGCAGGGAATGCTCTAGCAAATTGAATGGACTACCGAGACGCAAGGCGAGAGTACGTGCGTGGGCATCGCAGTTCGGTGTGCCGTACAGTGCAAATAAACAGTAAAACGCCAAAATTCATGTCTTTCTACAACCACACCCACGACCACCGGTCATAGACTGTATTTTGCTCAGCTATGTTTTAAACACTACGGAATCCTCAACTGCGTACACATTTATGACTCCTTAATGTTTACAAGGAATTTTATCATGATTATAGAGCAATAAAATTAAAATAACGAATACATTTTGTAATCGTTAATCATGCATTTGAAACATTTTGCCCATCTCTGAAAATTTCCATCTATTAGTATTATTCTAATGAGATGATAATTCTTTTAGCGTCAAAAACAAAATTACTTTCGTTCTCCATTCCGTTGGGTATTAATCGATAATTCTACAAATATAAGCAAAAACATACCTGAAGTTATATCCCATATTGAAATGTTACCTGATTCGGAAGTAGCTGTAATTCGTTGTGTTGATGTTGGATTTTACGATGTTAATATATGTAAGTGATATAGCATATATCATTATTATTACTATATTAGATTTGCCCGCGACATATCATAGAAGTAACACTTTTATTATGATAAATATTATTTCAAGCCGAAATCTTTGTATATAAATGCCATCGATTGTTTTTTATATAAATGTTTACAACAACATCTAAATAAGGGAACACAATTACTACTAATAACTTACAATACATGACGTTAGATGTAGCTTACAGTGCTTTCATGCAGCGCCTTCGCTATGATTTTATTACAGAATATCAATTGTCAATTCAACTGTGGTTGAATTTAACTTTTAGTCAAAATGAATGTCTCTTTTTTATTTGAAGAAAAACCATATATTACATTTTATTTAAAAAAAACCGCAAGAATGACGATTAGTTGCGCTACTGGTCACTTTGGACAGGACTTATAAGCGCAAAGTGGATACTGCTCTTAATGTATGTCTGTTCAAAAGGGATATAGTGTAATGGAATATTATTATTTTAAAAACGTTATTGTTAAAATTTTCATAATATAGTAGGAGTTCATTTGCATTCAAATCCCACATACTTAAAAAATCTAGTAAACGACGTGGTAGCCGAATAGAAAACCACATCCATATTCGTTAAGCCGTTTCTCATATTTGTGCGCACCAAAATCTAAAAAACGTTTTAACAATCATTACTTTGGGTTCTTTAGCATTATTGAATTGTTCTATTATTCCTCACCATCTGGTGGGCCGTCAATCAGTTTGCCAACGAAAACAAAAATAAAAACTGTTCATTGATAAATTACTAATATTAGTAAGTTTTGATCTCTTTAGCTTTCAACTATGAATTACGAGACATCGGCATATATGTAAACATTTTAAATAATTTCCTGCGTCTGGACTGCTATATTTTACAAATATTTAATTATTCTTTTACACAATTGTATTTATAGATTACAGAGCTGGGCATGGCAGCCCTTGGCTATCAGAAATTTACGGGTATTGGAGCGTGACAAACAAATTCCAGAAATCTATGAACATGATACAAACAACTGCTCTGAGAAGACTTGATTTAAATGGATTCGAAATCATTATTTGCTATGTCCTGACGGATTATGATAGCATTAATCACTTGAATGATGGATTGTAAGATGAAATTGTATTTTTTTATTTTTATAACAATTTTAGCTGAGAGTGCTTCACGTTTTTATAAACTTGTATTATATTTTATCAAATGTATAATTTTTCAAATAAATTACTAAATTAACTTCCTATTAAGACTTACAGCAGCAAGAATAATAATACATTTTATTTGTTAATGTATTTTAGTAATTAAAATAACATTTTATTATTACACTCTTACAATAACAATAAGTGTAAATAATAATGTGTTTAAAAATGACTTGATACTTCTAGGGACGATTACATTGATACCATTACAAAAGTAAATTTTCCTACAACAAATCATTTACTGGATTTTCTTAATGCTACTAGGAAATTTGTATATGCTAGCACGTGGGGCTACAACATAAATGGAACTTGGAATGGTATGACAGGGTTTTTGGTACGTGATGAAGTTGAGATTGGAGGTAAAATTTATTAATTTTTTTAGGAAAGAATTTCCTCTCTAATAATTCTCAAATATGTCGAATTACCTGGTGAATCTTTAGATTAATTAGTGAGAGCCAGCTAATTACTATATTCTCATTTTTACTATTTAGTATCCAAAACAGGTTGGATATTAGCGACTATAGATGGTTCATATGAAATTTGACTTTTATTGTAAGTTTTACCATAAATCATAGTAGGCACATTTGTGTAGAAACATAATTGTTCTTATTTTGGTAATGTGAGTGAAATCTTTCAACATCAAACATTAGGCGAGAGCGAGTAATATGAAAGTAAATATTTATTAATTATGCAATTAAAGTAATAAATTTCAGGGTCACCAATGTTTTTTACTTCAGAACGCATACCTGTTGTGAGCTACATAGCCAGTCCGACGCCAACGCGATCCAAATTTGTGTTTCAACAACCAAAGTTATCATATGGAAACAACCTGTTCTTGCTGTCGTTTGCTACAAATGTGTGGTATTGCTCTTTAGCTTTAATTTTCTTTATATTTCTGGTACTCCTCGCAGTCACCGTGTGGGAATGGAAGAAGACTATAAAAATGCATTTGGTTGGTATAATAAGTAAATTACTATTCAATTAGTACTAAGCTTTTTTGAATCATTTCATTTTTAATTTTATATGTACCTTGGTTACATTATTGTATAGTTACTGAGGAACAATCTTACAAAACACACTGAAATATGAAAAAATTAATTAATTTTCATCCAAAATCTTTATTATTCCTTAACGCAATTCTGTTTGTGTTCTCTTATTAATACTGTTTTTGATTTCAACTTTTAATATAGTATATATTTTACAAATTTATAAAAACTGACTAAACCTATCGTCCAGATGACAGCAGATGCTGGAGTATTAAGACCCAGTGTTGCAGATGTTGTAGTTTTAATATTTGGAGCTACTTGTCAACAAGGGAGTCCAGTAGAGCTTAAAGGTATTTAATTATTCAACTTTGTTATTAAAAACATCTGACATTTTAATTTGTTCCTGCTCTGACATCTAAGGGAGTGTTGTGATTAATTTCGAATATCCGCACAAATTATACGTTTAGAATCATGCTTCGGAAATAAATATTCACGAGGAAGTAATATTATCTTAGCAATATTATTTAATTATTTGATATTTATGCATAATCATAACTTGTGTGTATATTGCGAGTATCGTGTGTATTCGTTAAATAAATATGTAATAATGCTTTGGTAAATTAATTATTTTAGGTATGTTGGGACGCATTGTAATGTTTATACTATTCCTTACATTAATGTTCTTTTACACTGCATACTCAGCAAATATTGTCGCTCTTTTGCAATCAAGCTCATCGCAAATAAAAACACTTGACGACATGCTTCACTCTAGATTAAAGTTTGGAGTGCATGATACTGTCTTCAATAGATATTATTTCTCTGTGAGTATTCAAATCCTTACAAATATTTTTAGCAAGTTTTTACAAAGTTCACATTTGAAAAAGGCCAAGCTATTGCTATAATTAAATCCGTCGATAGTAACGGGTATCAAATTTTGTCCCACAAGAAATATATAATGGAAATAAAAGTAAGATAAGAAAACATTTGTAGACAATATAAGTGGAAGAATTTTCTCAAGAAAAATTTACAGTATTCATGTGATTTTTCTAAACTTAGCAAAAAATTTAAACTTTTAACTTCTTTATAGATTTAAGTAATACATTAAATAAATAAAAAAAATAACAAGAGTCCGCAAAAATCCTTATTCCATTCTATTACAATATTAAAATAATACCACCAGGTCTTAGTTTGTCACGAATTAAATATTTATAATAGATTTACTAAATAAAAGAAAATGGTATTTTTTTATCTCGTTGTGTGTTTGTGCATGATATAGTGAAACAATTTCCTAGATAAAATTATATTGTATGTGTGTGTAAATATTTGTTGATTAAAATCATAAACAAAAACGGGTTTAATTTACAGACTACAACAGAGCCCATTAGGAAAGCAATTTACGAGAAGAAAGTAGCACCCCCGGGTGTAGAGCCCCGGTTTATGACGATTGATGAAGGTGTGAAGAAAATGCAAAAGGTACATACGTGATTGTATTCTGTTTGATACCTTAATCATGTTACTTCGCGTATTGTAATTTGTATGTTAGAACTTTAACCAAACTTAGAAAATATATTTAATAGTGAGCAGCTTATAACAATTTATAAGTTTATATTAAAGAAATTGATTAATACGGTATTTATATTAACATTTTTTTCAGGGATTATTCGCGTTTCACATGGAAACTGGCGTAGGATATAAATTTGTAGGTAAATACTTTCAAGAAGGAGAAAAATGCGGTCTCAAGGAAATACAATATCTTCAAGTTATAGACCCTTGGTTGGCAGTTAGAAAACAATCTCCTTATAAAGAAATGTATAAAATTGGGTATGGTATTAAGCATCTAGCTTGGTCAACATGATATGGATAAACATTTTGTACAAAGGGTAATTATAAAAATCTTTAGTTAAATCTTATTAAAATAATAACTATATTTTTTTTAGGTTGAAACGTATACAAGAACATGGATTGCAAAATAGAGAGAATAGTCGGTTTTACGAAAAACGACCTAAATGCTCAGGACGAGAATCGAATTTCGTCTCAGTCAGCATGGTGGACTGTTATCCTGCTCTGTTGGTGCTATCTTATGGAACCGTTATAGCTATTTTAATACTAGCATTTGAAAATTTGTGGTATCGCAGAAGTACTTTAATAAATAAGAATAATAGTTTTTAAATAATACCAAAATCAGTGAAGTTTCTCTTATGTTTCCTATAGCAAACCTACAAGTATATACTGTTTTTGTTTCTATCTGCTAATTCATCTACAATGCAATGATACTACCCGTATTTAAATATGTGTGTGTGCATTTATTACATATAACTATTTTAATGTTGTCAAGAATATCTGTAAAACTTCAAGCTATATCAATGTTCTTATCCCCTCAATTTTCATTAAACTTATCAGAGTATAAATATTTCATTATAATTTACCTGTAACAAAAATGATAATTAGGAATCAAGCCAAACCTCCTAGCTTTGTACAATAACAGAAACATCTGCTCACCCCGAAAGGGATATATCGTGAAGATCAGTTCAAGAGTAACTTTGTAACATCTATATGAGATAACTCAATTTTAAAAATAATTGTATCATATTCAGAATTGCCTCTAAATTATTGTCCATTCCACTAAGTTATTAAATATCATGAAAAAACAAAACTTTATCTCGTTACTTTATATTAATAGAAAATCTATTTAGTATCAAAATCATAAAGCCTACAAAAACCTAAACAGATATACTACTGCAGAGATTTTTTTCCACTTGAACACTTAAGTCTAACTTCAATAATAAATTTAAATCAACGAACATACAGGTTAGTAATTACTTGCCTGGATCATTAAATATAATATAATTGCATGACACACCCCATCATTCCATTCCCCTTCACTTGGCAATTACTTTTACATAGCTAATTTCCAAGTTAAATACCTATCTACTAGCTATTTAATACTTGAGACCAACGCTACATCAAACTTCGATTTCTTCACAATGCTGCTCTACGTATTTCTTTTAAGCTTTGGTGCAGTTTATTCATTTTCCATTTTTGATAATGACATCCAAATGATTTCTGATATAATCCAATCGTATGAGAAACCAACTTCAATTGTCGCCAAAATTTGTTGGAATCCAGGTCAGTTACTTTTTTATATAAATTAATAAATAAATAACTTATGATTACGATATTTTTAGCTACGAAAATAAAATTTATAAACAAGATAGCAAGCAACAGAATACCAAAAGTTGTAAAATTTATTAAACAGGATATAGTATTAACCTCGTTACCCGTTATGTACGATATTTATATTGTTGATATGAATTGTGGAAACACTAAAAGCTTTCTTGCACAGGTACGGAACAAGTAAATTATGTAATTCACCTAATTTTAATAGTATCTAGCAATTTATTTCAAACACATTTTTAAGGCAAATATAAACCAAATGTTCAGAAAACCATACAGATGGTTAATATTAGATACAGATAAAAACAGGAATCATAATATTTCATCTGAATTGGCTGATTTGGAAATCACAATTGAATCTGAAGTTCTCATAGCTAGGAGAAAATTGTACACCGAATATGCGATATTGTCAAGTAAGTACGTTGCAGGAACATTAGAATGGACATTTATGTTTTACATTTTGAAAAACATTTGTTGCAGTTTATAGAACAGATCCAAAATTGACATGGTATGTAGAAGATTTTGGTTCTTGGACTAGTATTCAGGGTTTAAATAAGTCACGTGCTTATCATGAAACATCTTTAGCTATGAGACGTAAGAATTTAAATGGTTTGAAAATTGTTATGTCTGCTGTTGTTAATGATAACAAGACCATAAACGAAATTGAAGATTTATCGTAAGTAATCAATATTTTTACAAATATTACGGTTAAAATTCTTTCTAAATAGATTCTCACTGTTGATAGTAATAGTAGATACCTTGTAATATTATTCTTGTTCTATTTAATGCAACAAATTCAATTCAAACTTATTTACAGTCCTTTCACTATCGACATTGAAGTAAAATGCACCACCCGTATTATAAGTCCTCTGTTTCTCTTTATAAATGCTACAAAACATATTATCTTTACGAATAAATGGGGTTCTAAAACCAACGGAACGTGGGATGGCATGATTGGGGATTTAGACAGAGGTGCAGCTGAACTAGCAGGTACTTTAAATTTTAATAATGGATTTGTCGACTAGACTACTATTACGAGCTTAGACAGCCGTAAAGATGATTAAGCGATTTAGTCCTGATGGAACCTATTTTTGTGTTCAAATAAGCTGTTGAATGAGTGGAATCAATTGCCGAAACGTGTATTTCTGGCTAAGTGTCTAAGGATCAGCTACTCGCTAATGTCATTGCATCACAATTAAAAATCAATGATGATCGATCATGTACATCAGCGATCTTCTTCCTCCACCGATCCCATATCTCTGTCAGACCCTTGTAAATAGTTACAGCCAACATCAATATGAAAGGAGCTCATATCATGTAAAGGCATCAGCCTTTATTCCTTAAATAAAAACTGCCAACGAACCTCTTTGCGTTGGAAATTTCACTAAAGCAAGCATGACACGGGGTAACGGTATGGTTTAATAGGATGCACATGTTTTAGTCACCGATGCCCTCTTTGATCAACCCTTTGTGTTACGGTGGCACTCTCAGAGTGCCACCTGTTTTAAAACCATTTTCTGAGCAATTTCGACCGAATTTTCGACCTTTTTTTGGTGTTTCAGCATCAGTCATATATTCAAGAATAATAATTGATATGGAATAATTAAAAATCATGGATGATTTTGCTTATACACATAAACAAACCTTAACAAATCGCAATTGTTCTGGAGAAAATTCATTATCTCCAGAAGTTTTCCAAGTACACGTTTTTCCTTGCGTGGGATTAGCTCAAAATTTTTTACACAGAAGTTTTTGGGGTCGCTGATTACGATTCTACCCTAAAAATGTCAAAATTTAGTGTCAAATATTATGCGCTTAGAATGAATTTTTGCATTTTTGGTCCGCAATATTGGATCCGCCATTTTGAATTTTTAAACTTTGAGGGTGGAATCGTAATAAACGACCCCGAAAACCCCCGAGTACTAAATTTCAAGTCAATTGGACTAAACAAAAAATTCGTGACACAAAGGGTTAACCAAAGTAACTATAGTTGTAGCTTGACAACTCCTATTTTTTGTTGTAAAAACTAACATTTTTTTTTTGTTTATGCAGGCATACCAACATTTATAACAAATGAACGACTAGAAACTCTTGACTATTTAATGCATCCAACACCTTTAAAATTGGCTTTCGTATTTCGGAGCCCGCCGCTATCGTATCAAAACAATTTATATTTATTACCTTTTAAAACACTAGTTTGGTATTGTACCATTTCTCTTGCTATTATATTGATATTTATTTTATATGTGAATGCTAAATGGTATATGAAAAAAATAAATGGACTTTCTATGGTATGTTTAATTTAATACTAATTAAACTAGCAATTATTTTATATTTGTCTAAAGAATAATCTGAAGACTAGTCTATATAAGACAAATACAAAATAACCTTATCAAGAGAAAGAAATCAAAACTTAAAAACAAGAGAATATGTTTGCTAGGATTGTTATCATCGAACCTTGCAATAAAATTGTTTTTTTTTACACTGGCTCGACATAGTGACTACAGAGTACCTGATGGTAAGTACAGTGTGGTCCAAAAACGAAAGCGACTATCAAAGGATGAAAATCCATTGCCCACATATACCACGACTGAAAGTCTCAGGTATATGAGCTACTTGATATACTGATCACTGATATACAAGCTGATCCCGAAACGCGAAAAGCCAAAACTGGTCCATATGACGGTCTTTACACCCATGTACTGTGGTCGCGATCCAGATGGGTACCGCCCTACCACCTCGCTGCTGCTCGTTTAGCACCACCCAGGAGTCACGTGTAGGGAAACTAGGGTAAAGCCTACGGACGCGAGCAGTTTCGACTCCCTAATAATATAGAAGATAAATGATTTTAATAAATTTGGGTAATGGTATAATTTAAATGTTTTCAGGAACTGGATGATCCTAATAGATTGGAACCCGATATAAGTGATATATCCATTTTAATTGTTAGTGCTATTTCTCAGCAAGGATCCAGTAAAGAAATAAAGAGTGCGTTTTAAAAAAATTCATATTAAAATATAAACTGTTTTATTATAAATTTAATTAAATATTTCATATTTTGCTTTAGGTGCCCTAGGCCGCTTCGTGATATTCATACTATATCTCGTATTTTTATTTCTGTACACATCATATTCGGCAAATATTGTGGCATTATTACAATCGACTTCAAATCAAATTAAAACTTTAAAGGACCTGCTATATTCCAAAATGGAAGTCGGAGTGGAAGATGTTGTTTACAATCAATTTTATTTCACAGTAAGAGACCTTTGTATTATTCTTTGTTCTTTTAATTCTTTCAGCCACAGTCTTACATAAATAATTTTATTAACAAAGCAACTGCATTTTTAGTTTGATTAAGGTTTATTTATTATAAAAAAAAACGAAAAAAATAAATTATGTGGAAAAACAAATTATTTAGAATGTCCTAAAGTAGTTTATTATAGTATTAGTAATGCAACCCCCATATTACTTACGTTATATTTTTGTATGTATGCTCTTTTTACATATATTTGTTATTACAAAACAAAAAAAGTACTAAAAACTAAATACCACTGATTTCGTTTAATAATAAATACTCTATGCTTCTTTATTTCAATCAAAACGAACCTGTTAAAAAAACAAGGAGATGGACCCGAGTTAAAATAAAGATGATGATGATGTCCTAGCCGGATTCGGCCACGGCGACTGTTTCAACGCCGATTAAGAAAATCGAGGTCCTGTTTTCGGAAACTGTCAATTGCGCAGGAGATATTTAAGTCCATAGCTGGACGCACTGCCAGAAAAGCACTCTCTCGTCCGAGCTCCCTCAGGCCCGATGAAATGGAGAACCAGTACGATCGGGAGGGAGCGGGATGCAGGTTTGGTCGAGTTGTCCTTCTCTGAACACTTGGTTGAATTGCGGTGTTAAAGAAATACCTTAGTCGCCTTTTACGACACCTCAGCAAGAAGAGGGGAGTGCTGTTCTATTCTGCCGGCAACTACCACGTCTGAAAAAAAGATATAAATATAACCAGTGCACCCTAGCGACAAAGTCTCGCAACAAATGATCAATGATGTCTTTAAAAATGTATTTATTTAATAATTTGTCAATAAGTGGCCCGAAAACACATTGTTTAAACAAGCAACAATAAGTGGTTAGATTACTAACCACCAAACCTGAAAGAGTTAATTAAACCGTAGATCCCTTTATTAACTATACTATTCTTATCTTATCATTATTAACTTATCTTTTAATTGGATATTCTTGGAGTCTATTAAACAAATATTTTATTTTAAAGGATATTATTAGGCATGCTTTACGTGTAAGTTATTGTAGATTTATGTGTATCTGGTTTATTACAATAAACATGGTATACATAACATGTTGCATCAAAATGAGTTGATATATTCAAAGTTTCATAACATTAAAAAAAACCTTTCATGTAATTTCGCTGTTTGTCTGTTTGAAGTAGGTATTTTACTTATATTAGGTCCTTACATATGAAATTGGCGTTTTGTATGGGAGGAACAAAAAGTCGAATATTTTTTAATATAATATTAGGTCCTTACATATGAAATTGGCGTTTTTCGTACTGGCCACTTTAATCACAAATTTCTCCTCTTTGGTAAGGAATTCCAAATTCAAATTTGTACAGCTATAGACTCATGTATTTGTGCTTCGATGATCGTCATTCATTTGTTTTTTTCTTCTGTTTTTTTTCTGTTTGCGTCACTCATTTTACAAAATGGAAAACTTAAAATATCGCATTATTTACGAGTACGAGTTCCGCCGTGGCACTAGTGCTGCGGAAACAACTCGAAGGGTGAATGATGTGTATGGCGGTCGTGTTGCAAAAGAAAACACAGTTCGTTTTTGGTTCCAACGTTTTCGTTCTGGAAATTTCGACCTGCAGAACAAGCCCCGTGGACGGCCTGAGACTCAAGTTGATAATGAAGAGTTGAAGGCTATTGTGGAAGCGGATCCATCGCAAACCACGTCCGAGTTAGCTGCAGGCTGCGATGTTAGTGATAAAACTGTTTTAATTCACTGGAAGCAAATTGGGAAGATTAAAAAGCTTGAAAGGTGGGTACCTCACGAATTGACTGAAGCAAACCGGCAAACGCGCGTCGACTGCTGCGTTACATTACTAAACCGGGACAATAATGAAGGTATTTTAAACCGAATCATTACCTGTGATGAAAAATGGGTTCTTTACGATAATCGGAAGCGCTCAGCGCAATGGTTGGATCCTGGCCAGCCAGCCAAATCCTGCCCCAAGCGAAAATTAACCCCAAAAAAGTTACTTGTAAGCGTTTGGTGGACTAGTGCCGGTATTGTTCATTACAGTTTTCTCAAATCTGGCCAGACTATTACGGCTGATGTCTATTGTCACCAATTGCAAACCATGATGGAAAAGCTAGCGGCTAAACAACCTAGGCTGGTCAATCGCTCCACGCCACTGCTGCTTCACGACAACGCTAGACCACACACTGCGCAACAGACGGCTACTAAATTAGAAGAGCTTCAATTGGAAAGTCTAAGACATCCTCCGTACTCCCCGGACCTTGCTCCAACAGATTACCATTTTTTTCGAAATTTGGATAACTTCTTGCAAGGGAAAAAAATCAACTCCGATGGGGCAGTCCAAATCGCCTTCAAAGATTTTATTTATTCCCGTCCGACTGGTTTTTTTAGTAAAGGGATCAATGAACTACCTATGAGATGGCAAAAGTGCATAGAAAATAATGGTTCATACTTTGATTAATTAAATATATTATATTAAAAAATATTCGACTTTTTGTTCTTCCCATACAAAACGCCAATTTCATATGTAAGGACCTAATATATTTAATTAATCAAAGTATGAACCATTATTTTCTATGCACTTTTGCCATCTCATAGGTAGTTCATTGATCCCTTTACTAAAAAAACCAGTCGGACGGGAATCAATAAAATCTTTGAAGGCGATTTGGACTGCCCCATCGGAGTTGAATTTTTTCCCTTGCAAGAAGTTATCCAAATTTCGAAAAAAATGGTAATCTGTTGGAGCAAGGTCCGGGGAGTACGGAGGATGTCTTAGACTTTCCAATTGAAGCTCTTCTAATTTAGTAGCCGTCTGTTGCGCAGTGTGTGGTCTAGCGTTGTCGTGAAGCAGCAGTGGCGTGGAGCGATTGACCAGCCTAGGTTGTTTAGCCGCTAGCTTTTCCATCATGGTTTGCAATTGCTGACAATAGACATTAGCCGTAATAGTCTGGCCAGATTTGAGAAAACTGTAATGAACAATACCGGCACTAGTCCACCAAACGCTTACAAGTAACTTTTTTGGGGTTAATTTTCGCTTGGGGCAGGATTTGGCTGGCTGGCTTGGATCCAACCATTGCGCTGAGCGCTTCCGATTATCGTAAAGAACCCATTTTTCATCACAGGTAATGATTCGGTTTAAAATACCTTCATTATTGTGCCGGTTTAGTAATGTAACGCAGCAGTCGACGCGCGTTTGCCGGTTTGCTTCAGTCAATTCGTGAGGTACCCACCTTTCAAGCTTTTTAATCTTCCCAATTTGCTTCAAGTGAATTAAAACAGTTTTATCACTAACATCGCAGCCTGCAGCTAACTCGGACGTGGTTTGCGATGGATCCGCTTCCACAATAGCCTTCAACTCTTCATTATAAACTTGAGTCTCAGGCCGTCCACGGGGCTTGTTCTGCAGGTCGAAATTTCCAGAACGAAAACGTTGGAACCAAAAACGAACTGTGTTTTCTTTTGCAACACGACCGCCATACACATCATTCACCCTTCGAGTTGTTTCCGCAGCACTAGTGCCACGGCGGAACTCGTACTCGTAAATAATGCGATATTTTAAGTTTTCCATTTTGTAAAATGAGTGACGCAAACAGAAAAAAACAGAAGAAAAAAACAAATGAATGACGATCATCGAAGCACAAACACATGAGTCTATAGCTGTACAAATTTGAATTTGGAATTCCTTACCAAAGAGGAGAAATTTGTGATTAAAGTGGCCAGTACGAAAAACTCCAATTTCATATGTAAGGACCTAATACAACGTGTCTCAAAAGTAAGTTCGCATTTGCTTATCTTATTACGCGAAAGCAACTATTCTGAGGGGCGCGGGGTGTATGTCAGTCGGTAGTCTGGCTCTTGGGAATTTAGTCGCTATGGAGCGTTTCTCTGGTGTGGACTGTGCGTTGTGCGTACGTGAGTTTTACAAAAACGGTAATTCGGCGACTGTAGCGCGTAGAAAATTGTGCAGTATTCGACATATTCGTCACTTAAATGATGCGCCTAGCACTCGACTCATTGCAAAATGGGTTGAGAAGTTTGAAGAGACTGGGTCAACTCTGGAGAAACCAAAATCTGGGCGGCGGCCAAGAACATCAAGAACAGCCGAAAACGTGGACAGTGTTACTCAGTCTATTCGAGATGATCCAAACCTCTCGATTCGGAAGCGTGTTGTTGCTTTAAATGTGCACAGATCTTCATTATGCCGCATTTTACACAAAGATTTAAAGCTGCACCCGTACAAAATTCAGTTAGTGAAAGAACTGAAGCCTCAAGATGCTGGTCAGAGGCTTGCCTTTGTAAATCAGATGATTGAATCAGCGCTTTCCAACGTTCACCAACATCTTGTTTTCCGATGAAGCCCATTTTCACCTGAATGGGCATGTAAACAAGCAAAATTGTCGTTACTGGAGTGCAACCAACCCAAAACAAAAACATCAGAAACCGCTACATTCACCCAAAGTCACCGTATGGGCAGCGATGTCGGCGCGAGGAATTATCGGCCCTTACTTTTTTGAAGATGGAAGGGGACGCACACTCACAGTGAATTCAGAGCGTTATGTGGAGATGTTAGACGAGTTTTTCGTACCCCAACTGCAAAACTTTCCTGGTTACAACCAAAGAACATGGTTCCAGCAGGATGGAGCAACTTCACACACGTCCAACAGATCTCTGCCTCGAGTTCGAAAAATTTTTCCGAACAAATTAATCTCCAGGCGAGGTGACATAAATTGGCCTCCACGGAGTCACGATTTAACGCCTATGGATTTTTTCTTGTGGGGTTATGTCAAATCAAAAGTTTACGCTAATAAACCGACTTCCCTGGCACAATTAAAAGAAAATATCCGTCAAGAAATGGCAGCCATCACGGAGACTACCTGCCGAGCTGTCATAGGCAATTTTAGTGCCCGACTAAATGAATGCCGAGAGCGCAACGGTTTACATTTGGACGATGTTATTTTTAAAAAAATAAATTCCCAAACAGTGTACTTCAATATAAAATAAACATTTTTTCAATAAAGCTAAGACTTTTCTTTTAAAAAAAGATTTAAATGTGAACTTTCTTTTGAGACACCTTGTATATTATCAGATCGAAAGCTTAAATTTCGCATAATTATAAATCCACCTATAATAAAGGAACTCAAACATCTCATTAAATTATTATTATAATAATATCCATTATTTAAGACAGCAACTGACCCTGTCAGAAAAGCCATCTATGAGACCAAAATGAAGACAAAAGGACCAAAACAGAATTTTATGAGCTTAGAAGATGGTGTAAAGAAATTGCAAACTGTAAGAATATTGTAATACAAGTAGTATGTAGATTAATTTTTGCACAACAGAGTAGCCAAATTCTAAATAACCACTTAAGGGCTAAGTGACCAATATCTGAATAAATTTATTTTTGGAGAAGATTTTCATATCTATACTAATATTATAAAGCTGAAGAGTTTGTTTGTTTGTTTGTTTGTTTGTTTGTTTGAACGCGCTAATCTCAGGAACTACTGGTTCGAATTGTAAAATTCTTTTTGAGTTGAATAGACCATTTATCGAGGAAGGCTTTAGGCTATATAACATCACGATGCAATTATTAGGAGCGAAGAAATAATGGAAAATGTGAAAAAAACGGGTAAAATTATTCATCCTTGAGGGCTTCCATTGCGTGCGCTGCAAAAACGGTTCAAGATACCAAAAATATATGTAAGAAAGAATTATTCCTCTTGAAATGATCTAAAAAAATGTCCGCGACAGTATATGTCTATCTTTTAAGGTTAAGTCACTAGAACCGTTTTTATGGTAAACAAATTTGGTCGAAATTAATGCATTATTTGTTAAGAGTTGTATCAACGTAATAATATGAATCTTTATCCAAATAAATGTGTTGTTGATTAAGAGTATTTAATTGTGAACAAAATTGTCTTTGACATCCCTTAATTTCAATGAACATCTTAGAAGATATTACAAAAACTTATATAGCAAAACAACGTTTGCCGGATCAGCTAGTGTGTGATAAAAACTAATGAATGATAAGGAGTTATCAGAGTTGTATCAAAACTCCAATAAGCTACAAAGTGTTCCAAGACGCAAGCGGTATAATAGGTTTAAATTCTTGTATGTATTGCTGTTTTTTTTTCTAAATAGATATAATATACTGAGGTACTAAAAAGCAAAGGAAAACATCGCTGATCCACTCAAAAATACCCCGAGACTGGTGATTAGTTGTGCACAGTATGATTTTCAAGCTTATAGTGAATATACCTTTAACAACTGATATTATTATTAAATTATTATATTTTATTATTATATTTATTTTTAAAGGGCTATAACAATTATATGTATTTTTTGAAAAATTCTAACAGAAATATGTTAGATGCAATTGAGAATTATAAGCACGTATAAAAATATGTAGTTTACTCAGTACGGATAAAATAATGCACACTTGAAGGTGATTTCAAACCTTTATTAATCTATCGCACTTTACAGGAACCGTTTGCTTTCCACATGAGCACTGCCGTAGGATATAAATTAGTTGAAAAATATTTTCACGAGCATGAAAAATGTGGCCTTCAAGAAATTGAATTTCTTCAAATGGGCCAACCGTGGTTATGTTGCCGAAAAAATACTCCATATAGAGAAATATTTAAAATTGGGTATATATATTTTTTCCTTGTAATAAACAATTTGCCACAATGTTTATAAGGACAGGTCTGATATTCTAGATTATAAAATAAGGATCATCAAAGGCTGATTGCACAGTTAAAATGATTGCCAATGCGGGTGACTAACTTGGCTTAATAGCATGTTATTAAGCAGTGCCAAACTGAATAACGAGTTTATTAATGCTTGAATTGTCACCACAGATAAAAAAGGTCGAAGAGCGTCGCCCAACCGCGCTTGAATAGCTAGAATTGATGTAGGTTCTAAGTCTTACCAGATTGTTCGTTGGATATATAGGAATACGGTTCTCTAGGCCCGGCTACCTACGAGTTGATGGATGTCCAGGAGTTTTAATCAGTAGGAATCTGGAACACTGAAGCCACTACCCTCACGGTAGACCTGTAACTGCGGGTACTTTTCACTATGCAACGATACAAAAAGCAGCATATAATTTCGACGCCACGCCGGCGCAGGTGCAATTATGCAATCACATCCTTCTATGCAATCAGATCCTTATTTAGCAGCACAACTTACACCATAAATGTTATCTATCTCAACAATTACATTTTAAAAATTAATCAAGAAATGTAATATTGGATGCGTATAAAGAGATGCGGAGAAGTATGCAGATGTTAATAATGTTTCGCGACATTCCCTAGATAGTTAAAATGTACTAGTTGATTGGAGTATCGACTTCGCGCTTTCAGTTGTGGATTCCAAGTCTATATATATTAGGTCCTTACATATGAAATTGGCGTTTTTCGTACTGGCCACTTTAATCACAAATTTCTCCTCTTTGGTAAGGAATTCCAAATTCAAATTTGTACAGCTATAGACTCATGTATTTGTGCTTCGATGATCGTCATTCATTTGTTTTTTTCTTCTGTTTTTTTCTGTTTGCGTCACTCATTTTACAAAATGGAAAACTTAAAATATCGCATTATTTACGAGTACGAGTTCCGCCGTGGCACTAGTGCTGCGGAAACAACTCGAAGGGTGAATGATGTGTATGGCGGTCGTGTTGCAAAAGAAAACACAGTTCGTTTTTGGTTCCAACGTTTTCGTTCTGGAAATTTCGACCTGCAGAACAAGCCCCGTGGACGGCCTGAGACTCAAGTTTATAATGAAGAGTTGAAGGCTATTGTGGAAGCGGATCCATCGCAAACCACGTCCGAGTTAGCTGCAGGCTGCGATGTTGGTGATAAAACTGTTTTAATTCACTTGAAGCAAATTGGGAAGATTAAAAAGCTTGAAAGGTGGGTACCTCACGAATTGACTGAAGCAAACCGGCAAACGCGCGTCGACTGCTGCGTTACATTACTAAACCGGCACAATAATGAAGGTATTTTAAACCGAATCATTACCTGTGATGAAAAATGGGTTCTTTACGATAATCGGAAGCGCTCAGCGCAATGGTTGGATCCTGGCCAGCCAGCCAAATCCTGCCCCAAGCGAAAATTAACCCCAAAAAAGTTACTTGTAAGCGTTTGGTGGACTAGTGCCGGTATTGTTCATTACAGTTTTCTCAAATCTGGCCAGACTATTACGGCTGATGTCTATTGTCAGCAATTGCAAACCATGATGGAAAAGCTAGCGGCTAAACAACCTAGGCTGGTCAATCGCTCCACGCCACTGCTGCTTCACGACAACGCTAGACCACACACTGCGCAACAGACGGCTACTAAATTAGAAGAGCTTCAATTGAAAAGTCTAAGACATCCTCCATACTCCCCGGACCTTGCTCCAACAGATTACCATTTTTTTCGAAATTTGGATAACTTCTTGCAAGGGAAAAAATTCAACTCCGATGGGGCAGTCCAAATCGCCTTCAAAGATTTTATAGATTCCCGTCCGACTGGTTTTTTTAGTAAAGGGATCAATGAACTACCTATGAGATGGCAAAAGTGCATAGAAAATAATGGTTCATACTTTGATTAATTAAATATATTATATTAAAAAATATTCGACTTTTTGTTCCTCCCATACAAAACGCCAATTTCATATGTAAGGACCTAATATATATATATATATTTCTACGGCCGCAACGAGACATACAGGTAGTTGTTCCGTAGGGATATCTATGCCTGTGGAATTCGTATTTTGATTTAGAAATAAATCATATTTTAAGGTAAAATTTTATTATAACAAGAAACCTTACGTTACATAAATTATTTATCCACTTACAGGTTTTACAGAATACAAGAACACGGTTTAAGCAATCGAGAAAATAATCTTATGTATTCCAAAAAACCGGATTGCACTGCGAGAGGTGGTAGCTTCGGCTCTGTGAATATGGTAGACTTTTATCCTGTACTCTTGTTGCTAACATATGGTGTGACTGCGGCTGTAGTTATATTAATTACCGAGTTGCTGGTAAATCGAAACCGATCACTTAGTAAATAGTTTTTTGTCACGTTTATTAATCCTAAGGTTATCGAATTACTTGCATATGTTTAATCACTTTTCTATCTATAAATAAAATGAATTGAAATGAAATGTATTTATTTCGCCATAAACTAACAAAAAATGAATACTTTAAATGCAGTAACACAAACAACATAAAAAAACAAAAGAAAATACAAAAACATATAAATATGGGGAAAATGTGCTCTCCATCACCTTAAAGCCACAGAGGAAGTCTGCACGGCTGGTTTTCGTGAAGGACCCCGGTCGTGTTACATCTTAAGTAAATCTAATCTAATCTTATTTAAATAAAAGTTTAATGATTAAAAGTAAACATTAAAAATGGAAATATCGCATTTTAAATACATCTGTGTGACTCCTGAGTTTAAATTTGGTAATAGAATTTTACTAACCGAAGTTCCTGTGTCATTTTAGTTTAAACCTTTCGATAACTATGACATTAAATATTCGATTTAAATAGGCTCTTCTTGAAATTGTAGTCCTTACAATATTATACACGAGGTTATCTGATGTTGTACTTATGTCAACTTTAAAGATATAGGAAAATACCTGTACATTAGATGTTAATAAACAACCAAGCAAAGGTTTCACGTAACCAGTTTTGACTAACTAGTAACAAGTATACCTACATTATATGTTACGACTTAGCCCGGCAGCCAGACAGTCTGCAACTCCCGCCTTTCCTTAACCAGTCTAGAAACCAGTAATTACATGGGAATCGATTACTAGCCAACTGGATATCTCGTACAGTGATGTACGACCAGTGAAATTGCAATTAAGATAACTAGCTGACGGTGGCCCCAGTTGTGTGAAACTAGACTGCTAGGTAGTCCCTTCTCACATTTTACATTTTCAAAGGTTTTCAACATATTTTTCTATTTTCTGATCACAATTTTTTCTGGGATGAACACATTAGCTTGTGGTGACATGATCATGAACTTATAGCTGAGTCACCATCGTTATCATGCCATTGTCGTCATCATGGATGAAATAAAAAAAACTATTCAATAAATGTAGTATGTCTATTTATTGAAGTAGGAATATTTTTTCTATTACCTACCCATGGTATAGGCAAATGCTTAGTTTGGGACTAGGACCATGATAAAATCATCCTTATATAACGTAGTCTACGTTTATAAAAATGTAACCTTCAATAATATTATTTATATACTTTAACGGTTGTGTTTGTGATGCGTTTCAAACTTAGAAGGAAGTTGCAAGATATTGATCGCTTATTTAAATACTTGTTATTTTTAATATCAGTTTACAGATAAGATTAAATTAAAAAATACTTCGCTTGTGATAATGATACGGAGAAATTACATTAGACAAAACAAATTTGGTTATTTTTAAACTACACTGTGTACGTAGTGTTTGTGAAAATGTATTTCAAAATTATAATATTAGTGTTTTCAACTTTACTGGGAGTAACAATTGGTAAGTCTAAGGGTTTATTATTAGTACTTTAAATGACATTTTGATAAAACACTGTGCAGGTACTCATACGATCCTTGTATATTCGTGTTTTAGTTGATTATATTTTTTGATGAATCATATAAATAAAATCCTTTTTTTTTCACCTGTTAACGTCCAAGACTTTTAAGTGTGGAAATATTAAAGTCAAAGTGATTTTATAGTGTTTATAAATTAACTAATAATTAAGCGTCTCCAGGAAATCTTTCATGTTTCACAAAACAACTATGAGTTCTTTTCTTTCTCAATTATTTGCAATTATTTTTCCCTGAACTCCATATTTTACCATGAAAAATATGATTAGATAAAGCAGGATTCGGTTTCGAATTAGTAGTTTGAACGATGGTACTTTACGGGTAAGTACTGGTAACTTTAAGGATCATTCGCAATTGAGGTTGGTTGATTTTACTCTAAGCCTACGTACTAGGTATAATATTTGAAATTATTAATGTTTACATAAAATAGATCATACTGAGCCACTTCTTAAGCAAATTTTCCATATCAGGTTGCATTTTCTTGATATACTCGTAAAATGAATCTGAGGAAGAATATATAATAATATGATTTTAATAAACGTTTATAGTTTGCATTTACATAGAAAAATAAATACTATATGGTAATTATGGCATAGTAACGGTGGTGGTGGTGGTATATGGTAACGCGATGCCGAAAATCGATATCAGTATTAACTTGAATGTAAATACTAATTAAAGGTCAACTACGATGCTATGCATGCAGTTTCTCATCAGTGGACTCTGATCAATCTTGCATGACAATCAGCAACAGCACAAACATTGTGGACTGCCCTCATACATATTGTACGATCATGAGGCAAGAATTTATTGTAAGTACTTGCAATATATTGTAAACTATTGATATTCCTCGCGTCGTATTCTCCATTATAACGGTGATTGAACACCCTCGGATTTCTCCCGCCGTAAGATAGTTCATCAGTCCTTCATATCGTTAATATCACAGAGTAGGTACACGATATTATGTTCTCTCCAGAGTAAAGCGGATCTGGTCTGTCCGTCTTATGGAAAATTTTAATATTTTAGCTATCTTTATTTCGTTGTTCCATGGTTATATCTTTCTTGGTCAGATATGTGCGAATGAAAAGAGATATATTATGGTTACTATCTCTAGCGTACGGGGTGGGGTAAGCGCTGAGGCAGTCCGCTCGAGAATCCGGACAAAAGAAACTCCGCAAAGTAATAAAATATTTAAAAAATATATTTGATGGCACTCTGTTTAATAAATCATAATAATTAATTTACTTCTCGTTCGCGAAATCATCTGCGTTAGCAATGAGTAACAGTGTACTCGTAGTGTGGGGCTCTAATATTGTAGGATAGCTACTGCTACGGAAAGATCTAGTCGTATCTCTGTTTCTATTCAACCAGTTTTTGTAAGAGTTGCCATAATTCAGATGCTATAAAATATGGCGAAAATAATAAAGACACTTGGTTTGCCATTTAGTATGACAACAGATCGCCGTTCCCAAAGGGCTTACATATGACATTTCTATCAGATGTCATGCTGGTTCCATTACGATATTTTGCTTCACCAGAGAGCATGTGATGCCTAAATCCGTACGTACTCTGTAAAAACCCAGAGATTCATACCGGGATTCAAATCTATGACCATTCACTTTGCCGCACATGAAAACCGATCCCTTATGTACTAGACCACTGCCACCATACACCTCTCTATACCGGCTTTCTTAGTTTTATACTGCCAAATTGAAGGTGAAGTACATGTGCATAGGTATTTTTGCATATGGGATTCAAACTATAACACACTCACGACATGTTACTAAATTTTAGTGATATTGGTGAAAGGATGATAAAAAATAATTTTAAAATGATTTGCATTAATATATATTGCATTTAGCTATACTTAATAAATGGTTGTAAGTATTTCTAAACAATACGGTATGTTTTTTCTAGGACCCTATTGGAATTGTTTCTAGCTTTGTTCGAGGTTGTGAAGAAGAACCCGATTTCCTTAATCATGATGTAGTTGATCCTACGTTCAGAACTTTTTATCGAGCTTGCACAAGCGATTTATGCAACATCGGTGAGTTTTTCTTGTAAATAATATGATCACGATATAATTTATCTCAAAACCAGTCATTATCTACAATACAGATTATTTTTTGATGTTGATAATATGGTGTCAAATGAGACATTGCGACCAAAGAAAGAAAAGTAATCTTCCCCGTCAATGAGATGGGATTTATGGCCTAGATTTTTACTTTATTTACCGTTATTTTATAATTTATTAACGTCTTGCACTTATAAATTTTTTGTATTGTCGTTTTTAGGTAATGGAATTCAATCAGTTGTTGGAGGCAATTTATCACCGACCCCAGAATACAACGGTCAAAACCTCCTTGTACCTGGAACCGGCAATGGAGCTTATCTTGTTAGATTAAATTTATTCCTTTTGTTATTCATTACAGTTTTTGTCATAGTTTATGGAAATTAAATAACATAATTATTATTGAGTAGATTTAAAACAAAATTTCCAATTAAGTCCATGTATTTTATTTTGTGAATGAATAAAACTATGTTATTTTTGGCTGTATGTGCTGTTTATTCTCGTACACAAAGTTCTACTATATGTACGTACTATATGTAAAAGTGATAATGTCATTGTCAGTTAAAAATGTGTAAGGTTATGTAGCTTAAAATTGAAACCAGTAAAAATGTAATTTAGATCATAAATTATTAACTTATCTTCTATAAGTTAAATATGACAACATCACCCACGAGAACAAAACAGAAACTTTCGCTAAGAAAACGTTTATTTGTCAAGAAATCCCCAAAAGTTGGTTGCTATGTAGATACAGATTCTAATGATGAATTTTCTCAATCCACATCTCGTCCTATATCTCCTGTTGATCCTTTCCTAGCTCATAGTACCTTAAACTCTGCTGTTAACTTAGAAAATTCACAAAACCAGCGGAATTATAACGCTGATACAGTATTTCACATCACAAATCAGAATACCGAACGCCATCAAAACGATGAAGATAATAATCCTAAATGTTGTCGAACATTCTTTAGAAAGTCACGTCCTAAAAGTTTAGTCGACGGTCACCAATCTAAAGATGAAAATTCTGGCCCTTGCAGTCCAGTAACAAATTCCATTAATAGTTTAAATGATCAAACAATTTTATATACACATAGAAAAGGTGATGAAGTAATTAAAGCTACTATAAATTTTCCGAAAAGTGATGACGAAAAACGGTGTTTTGAACATTCTGGATCATTTGAAGGAATTAAAACGAAAAATAAACGTTTTGTCAAAAGACTATCAGCTGACCATTTGATTTCAACAGAAACAAAATCGTTCTTCCGGTCTTCATCTCCTGAAAGTGATAGGAGTAGTTCTTTAGACCGTAAACAAAGGCAAGTAATCTATTGTTACATATATTATCCTTCATGAACTGTTTGTAAAAGTATGATCAATTCACTTAGGTCAAAGTCAACAATCACTCGGTCACGAGCTGGCAGCACAGATAGCTTGGCCCGTAACTCATTACTTGCTGCACAAGTTCTGCGTCTCATACCTACACAGGAGGCAAGAGAAAGGTTATATACCATTATATATTGACATATATTAAAATTCACTTCATGAAATTGAATATTTATATATTAAGGTTCATTATGTAGTCAATAACATATTTTTGGCTGGTAATTTTACATAAAAGTTATTCTATGTCGCTGGTCAACAATGTTTGGTCACACATAAAAAATGAGTTAAATTGTAACTGGTTCAAAATGTGTTAAGAACTACTAAAACTCACCATTATAACAAATGTAGAAAATGCACTATTATTTAAATCAACATATTTTATTTTTGAGCTTATAATTTTGTTTGGCTTTAGTATTAATAACTAATACTTTTGTCAGTTATATGTCTCATTATAAGATACAGTAAAAAGTCTTTATCTTAGTGGATAACTGGTATTATTTCTCATAGAACTGTTGCAATGCAATTCAAAGTCAAGTGTAGTGTAAGAAATTACATAAAGAAATATATTTTATTGATAAAACTAATTGGAGCTATACAAAATTCCAATTAGATTTAGAGAAAATCAGGTTTAGATTCAGGATCTTGTGATGGGTTTCCAAAGACGAAGGTTACATAATTATTAAACAATTATGATGTTGTCCTGTTTTTTATGCTGTTGTGTGTATTATCTTTGACTTATTTGCTGGATTTAAATTTTTAATTTACTTAAGCTTTTTGCCTTGATTGCTTGTATAATAAGATATAAAATAAATACTATTCTATGCAAATAATAAAATCAGGACTAGATGTTCTACTACTTTAATATTCACCAAGGAGACCTATATTTAAACAATAACCTATTTGTTTTATTACAGAAACTATCTATATGGTAGACTTGCATCTCATTCTCTGCTAGGAGCAGCAGAATTGGAGCATGTGTTTCCTGACAGAGAGGTTAAAATATTTGTTGGAACATGGAATATGAATGGTCAAGCACCACCCAAGTAAATATACTTTTATCTAACAACTATTAAGATAGTTGATGGGTTCTGATAGTCTCAACACTGCAACCGTGACCTGGCAGTGGCTGCCAGGTCATGATGTATCTCTTTTTATGTATTTATATATAAAAGTGTATGATGTAGGTGTCTGTGCAGTGCCATCCGGTGGTGTGTAAACCTTGCTACAGTGCAGCTTATATTGCAACCTTGCAACTGCTGCTTGGTCAGGACTGCTGATATCCAACATGTACCTATATAAATATGAAAATGTGCAGAAAATTATCATTCTGTACAGGTCTTAAAGGTTGTTAATGTACACAAAATCTTCAATTGTTGTTTTAATTGGATAAACATGTCTTAATGATATATTTTTGATAACAAATTAATCTCAAAAATTGATAAAAAAAAATATGATGTTAGCCAGGTTATTTAGTGGTCCCTGAACAATTTGCTTATTTGCTAGAGGTCACAAATGATTTTCCCACATGGAACAAATACTTATAAGCCTATAGGCTATTATTCCGTATTTTCTGAAACAAACAGTCACTACAAATATTTCATATGATTCAAACTACACAAGATTCAAAGATCTTTGTTTGTAAATCAGAACAAATGCTGTTTCTATAAATTAGAATGCTCCTGCTAGATGGTTCAGTAATAAAGAAATAATATAAATTATTGTAAAGCCTACAGGCTATATTAGTATTTTAAAATAGTCTGATCAGTGGTTATTATTAATATTATGCAGATTTTATTTTTGTTTTTTAACAGTGAACTAGCTGATTTCATATTTCCTGATCAAGTGAAACATGTACCTGATATATTTGCAATAGGCACACAAGAATCGTATTCAGAAAGAACAGAATGGGAAATTACTATACAAGAGGTTTTGGGACCATCACATTTATTGTTACACTCTTACTATTTAGGTAAGTATTCTTAAGATAATCTTCTAAATAGACTCATAAACAAAAAATATCTTTCTCATTTAAAAATATATGCTCTTTAATACTCTTTCTTCCACCTTATTTTAAAGTATGACTCTTATCATACAAAGAAGAGTGTATCCATTAATGTACTATGTCATGTATACCTGCGGTGTATTAACTTAATCATGGTGATAATATACACTGCAGTTGATGGCGGGTGGTTACAAAAACACTTATATATATATATGCAATACAGCACCATATCATTGTCTTATAAATTATTGAGTATGCAAATGATTAATTTAACAATATTGTTGTGAACTCTGTTCTTCATATTTATAATATTACGTTTATTATAACAAACTTATAAATTAAACAAAAAAAAAATGCTCAAAATCAACCCAAACATAATTTTGCATTAAGCTTAGGATAAAAAGTTGTTATACTCATAAACTAAAAAGCTGATTTTTGCATCTGTTTGTATTATGTGTAGTCATAGGCTACCTATTGTATTAGTAGTCTATTGATAATATTATAAAAAAGTGCATATTATATTACGTTATTACGTCATATTTGCAGGAACTATACATCTTACAATATTTATAAGGAGGGATCTTATTTGGTTTTGCTCCTTGCCCGAGGATGCGAGCTTATCCGTCCGGCCAGGCACAGCGTTCCGTACGAAAGGTGCTGTGGCAATATCTTTTGCCCTTTTTGGCTCCACGTTCCTTTTCGTAACGGCTCATTTAACGGCGCACCAGGAGAAAGTCAAAGAAAGAGTGTCTGATATTAAAAGAATAATAAGAGCCATTGACCTACCTAAGAATTTACCTTGCAGGCATAAAAATAAAGGTATATTTTTATTATTTCTGCTGTATTTTCAACACAATTCTGTTTGTAATGTAAACTGTGCTTACCGAATATAATATATGTTAGTGTTTGTGCAGAACAATCATTTATATCAAAAATGTTTGACGATTTCAGATGTTACAAATAATTTTGATTACGTATTTTGGTGCGGTGACCTTAACTTTAGACTGGGTGAACCTAGAGCTGCTGTGTTGCGTTGGATTGAGCAAACAAAAGTAAGTTATATCAAGGATTAAAACTAGTGCCATACAACTGTAGTTGAAGTTTAAAAAACCTTTATTGCAACTCATTTATTATAGGAATTTTATTATTATAGAAAAATCATATCGAGGGGTGAAAGGCTATGTGGTTTAAGCGACATTTTTTGGTGATATAGTAATATATTTTCGGAAACTGCGTTGTTTACCGATTCCAAATATATATATATATATTAGGTCCTTACCTATGAAATTGGCGTTTTTCGTACTGGCCACTTTAATCACAAATTTCTCCTCTTTGGTAAGGAATTCCAAATTCAAATTTGTACAGCTATAGACTCATGTATTTGTGCTTCGATGATCGTCATTCATTTGTTTTTTTCTTCTGTTTTTTTCTGTTTGCGTCACTCATTTTACAAAATGGAAAACTTAAAATATCGCATTATTTACGAGTACGAGTTCTGCCGTGGCACTAGTGGTGCGGAAACAACTCGAAGGGTGAATGATGTGTATGGCGGTCGTGTTGCAAAAGAAAACACAGTTCGTTTTTGGTTCCAACGTTTTCGTTCTGGAAATTTCGACCTGGAAGCGCTCAGCGCAATGGTTGAATCCTGGCCAGCCAGCCAAATCCTGCCCCAAGCGAAAATTAACCCCAAAAAAGTTACTTGTAAGCGTTTGGTGGACTAGTGCCGGTATTGTTCATTACAGTTTTCTCAAATCTGGCCAGACTATTACGGCTGATGTCTATTGCAAACCATGATGGAAAAGCTAGCGGCTAAACAACCTAGGCTGGTCAATCGCTCCACGCCACTGCTGCTTCACGACAACGCTAGACCACACACTGCGCAACAGACGGCTACTAAATTAGAAGAGCTTCAATTGGAAAGTCTAAGACATCCTCCGTACTCCCCGGACCTTGCTCCAACAGATTACCATTTTTTTCGAAATTTGGATAACTTCTTGCAAGGGAAAAATTTCAACTCCGATGGGGCAGTCCAAATCGCCTTCAAAGATTTTATTGATTCCCGTCCGACTGGTTTTTTTAGTAAAGGGATCAATGAACTACCTATGAGATGGCAAAAGTGCATAGAAAATAATGGTTCATACTTTGATTAATTAAATATATTATATTAAAAAATATTCGACTTTTTGTTCCTCCCATACAAAACGCCAATTTCATATGTAAGGACCTAATATATATATATATATATATACATATATATATTCCTATATCACCAAAAAATGTCGCTTAAACCAAATAGCCTTTCACCTCTCGATATAGTTGTTGTAGATATAGCCACTACTGCACCTTTACTTACTCTGGAAGGGTGATATTTTTATTTTATTTTTTTATAGTTGTAGCGTGCACTCTGCCGGCCCACTCTCGCGGCCGCCGTAATAGTTGGACGGACGGCTTGCGCGCCGGCCGCGGTGGCCGGTGGAAGGGAGATCGTGTGACGTCTCTCGATCGGCCGCGCGCTTTAGATACAGACGCTCGCACTATTATTGCTTGTTTTTTTTTGCAAGTTTTGATTGTTTATTTTAAGTACGTGCATTAAAGGTATTTGTGATGGACTTTGGTGTTTTTACTGCCTGTGAACATTATATTGGCGCTCCAACGTTGTAGGCCGTGAACTTTCTACAGTGCGTACGTGATAAAAACTAATAGTTTTGTGCACCGACCGGACAAAAAAAAATGCCACCGAGGAAAGTTCGCGATAAGGACAGTGATTCGGGTTCAGGTGATGATTATGAAGATCCATCACCAGTGCTTATGTCCGGGGATCAATTATCGTCGCTGTTGAACGCCTTTATAAAAACACAGGCGGAAGCAAATCGCCAGCTGATTGATTCACTTTTGGCATCGCACCAGGGTATGGGATCTTCGAACCAAAATACCAGCACGTCGGCAGTACAACCGCATCCATCATGCACGTTGAGCAATTTTGTAAACTGTACTGCTCGTTTCGACGGAACGTCGCGAGACCCTGAAGTTGTAGAAGCCTTCATAGACGCGGTCGAGATATATAAACAGTGCGTCTCGGCTAGCGATGACCTTACTGTACGAAGCCTGCCCATGCTGCTGCATGGTGAAGCTGCCGTATGGTGGCGAGGGATCAAGGCGGAGGTATCGTCGTGGACTGAAGTGTGTACACGTCTACGCGCTATGTACGGGGTACCGCGCCCGGCGTATAAACTTTTCCGCGATATTTTTGCCAGCGTACAGGGTATGGAGCATGCTGACAGCTTTGTTATTAGACTGCGAGCCATTTTTTCTAAGTTACCATACCAATTACCAGAGGAAGCAAAACTGGATATGATCTATGGTTTACTCGATAGGAGAATCAGGAAGCGTTTGCCAAGAGAGCTTGTATGTACCATGGAATCTCTTATCGAACGAAGTCGAGATATAGAAGAGTCTTTGCTAGAAAACTCTGCTGCGAGAGATGGTATACTGTCGCCGGGCGGCGAGTGCTCCGCGCTGCGCTCTCACATTGCACCACCGCCGGCATCGCACGGACGTCACTCATCACCCACGAGTTCAGTGGTTAGCGACCGCGCGCGCGCTCACAACTCGTCGAGTTCGATCCGGAGTAGTATAGCCGCTACGCAGGTTTCAAACTCGGGATCTCCGCTTCAATCTTTGCGTAATGTTAGCCATGGTGATAATGTTGTCAATGTTAATGGTAGTTCTAAGAAGTTATTTTGTAATTACTGTAAAAAGAGAGGTCACGTCCGCGATTCTTGTACTAAACTCCTTAGGAAATCTCCAAATACAACGTCAAGTGTTTATTGTTATAGTTGCGGGGAGAAAGGATTTATTAGAAGTAATTGTCCTAAATGTAAAAATAGTATAAGTAACTCTAACGAATCTATTGTTGAAACTAATAATGTTATGTTTTCTTCTTGTTATGTAGACGACGAGCGTACAATCACGAATTCGGCTCGTACGACCAGTCGAGGTAGACCTACCTTAAACATCGGTGTAAGCGGGTACTTAGAGACCGCGTTGATAGACACCGCCGCGCGACGTAGTATAGCGGGTCATAGATTGTACGTATTATTACAGCGTTTAGGTTTTACCTTTCGTCCGGAAACAATGTCAATTAAACTAGCTGATGGTACTGTTTCAAGTTTACCTGTTTTATTGACAACAGTTAATGTTCAACTGTGTTCGTTTCTTATACCTACCGAGTTTGTTGTTTTCCCGAATTCTTATAATAATGAGACGTTGTTGGGTATAGATTTTATTACTAAGTCAAAGTTAGTGCTTGATTTTTATAATATGTCTTGGTATTTAGCAGATCGGCCTAAAATATTATTTCCTTTACAATTCGAAACCACACGCAAGCTGGTAGGGTGTGCCACCACGAACACGCTTCGAGGTATCAAGGATATATCTCCAGATGAAGATCCAGTACGTGCTGGGTTATGAGAACGCCTAGGTGTATCCAGCATCTTCGTATCTTTCTTCAGAAGTGTTCTAGGCTGCGTAGGTTTATTTCAGATTTTACAAGGGTCGCTGAACCATTGACTCGTTTATTGAAGAAAAGTTATACTTGGAAGTGAGAGTCTGGGTAAGTTAATGCTTTTGCCGGTCGAAAAGTGCTCTAGACAACAGCCCCTGTTTTTGTTCAAGTGTGTATATACAAAGCTATGTCATTCGAATATTTTCAAGCAATTCTACATTGGAAGCAGCTTTAATCCAGGGGGAGCCACCCTACTATGAGCGTCCGCTCGGATTCGCTAGCCGTCTTCTCTCTACAGCTAAACGTAAATACTCCGCTAAGGAGCGGAAGGTTTTACTGGTAGTAGGAGCTGTTGAGATGTTCCCTAGCTATATTGATGCTCATCGGGTATTGTTTAGGATTGGTCAGCTGCCCTTGAAGTGACTGTTTTCACAAAATAACCCAATGATGTTGCTCGATTCGATGGGCTTCGAGATTAAGATCGTTTCATCACCAAATGTAATATATGTATAATGGTAATGGTCGTGAGCGTATAGTTCATTTTAAATACCGCTACGTTGGTTTGATCAGGCGGAGAGGCCCTCTTGACCAAAAGGGGGAGTGTGTAGCGTGCACTCTGCCGGCCCACTCTCGCGGCCGCCGTAATGGTTGGACGGACGGCTTGCGCGCCGGCCGCGGTGGCCGGTGGAAGGGAGATCGTGTGACGTCTCTCGATCGGCCGCGCGCTTTAGATACAGACGCTCGCACTATTATTGCTTGTTTTTTTTTGCAAGTTTTGATTGTTTATTTTAAGTACGTGCATTAAAGGTATTTGTGATGGACTTTGGTGTTTTTACTGCCTGTGAACATTATATAGTTATATTGCCACACACTCTTCAGAGTGCAGTCAATCAAGGAGTTTCACTTAAATTGGAATTGAAATGCATGTGCAGATTAATATTCTTGAATTCCAGTTTCCTCTACCTGCACATTTACCTCATGGATTGCTTCATGCGGACCAGTTAACAGCTGTTCTAGAAGATGGCGCAGCCTTTCGGGATTTTCGAGAAGCCCCTATTACATTTCCCCCTACTTATAAGGTAATTACCACACGTTTATGTCGATCAAGTTATTGGATAAAAATGTTTATTATTTCCTACTTTTTTCAACAGTATGATCCTGGCAGCCAACAATTCGACACGTCCAGTAAACAAAGAGCTCCTGCCTATACAGATAGAATTCTTTTTAAAGCAAAATCTATTCCTGCTAATTCTTCGTCAGCATTCTCAGGTATTATTACATTTTGTATATATAAGTCTGTGGCCATTTTGTATGATATTATGTTTATAAACTTTGTATTTTTCAACTTAATTATTATATTTTTTTAATTATGTTTAAAAGTTTAGCTTATAAAATCCAACTGTATTTGATAATCATATACTGCCAAGGTAAAACCAATCTTGACAAGAATATTTTGTAAACAAACTTTTAAGAGATATGTAATCTTTTTAGGAAAGCAAACATTAATACAAAGTATCAGTCCGTTAAATGTTAAAACTTGTAAAGATTGTTTGAAAATCATATTTATCACCAATCAGTGTAGGAGAATTCAAATAAAAAAAAACAGTATTAACGGTAAAGAGTTTATTCTTCTACATTATTTTTTTTTTAGTATTGTGCTGCTTTGTATGTTTAGAAACACATAACTTTGTGAAAGGGTAATGTACCATAATACTGTTTTTTTTTTTTTCATGAATATGTTACAGTTTATGCGTATACAGACAATTTGGATTGAATATTTGAATGATAATGTTTCGTCACACTGAAGTAAATAATATTGTTGTCCAACTTTTTACCGATAGGCCTCCGTCGTATAAGTGCAATCCCAGTGACGTCAGGGCTTAAATGCCTGGCGTACAATTCTGTCCAGTCTGTTTGCACCAGCGATCATAAACCTGTATGGGCGTTATTCTCCACCACTCTACGGCCGGGCACAGATGTGTAAGCAATTTAATTATCTTATATATAAAAATGAATCGCTAAATGTCTTGATAAGCGCGAAACTCGAGAACGGCTGAACCGATTTGGCTGATTTCTTTTTTGTTGTGTTTGTTGAAGTCTGGGGAAGGTTATTACGGAGAGAAAAATTAAAAAAAATTGTCTGAAAAAGTCTAAAAGCCCCACTTTTCTATATTTTCATACAAAAAATTCGTAATAATATTTAAAAGTCAATTTGAACTTTAACACCATACCATAAAGTTTAAATGTTAGTGGACGGGTTCTGGGAAGGCAAAACAATTATTGAGTGACGTATAAATATTAATGTCAATATTTGTCAATTTTTATACATATAGCATTAAGGCCAGGTTCCTTCAAACAATTTTCAAAAAAATCTGACGGGGAAGCTATTAACATTAAAAAAAACAATGTGACTTTGTTTTAGAAAAATAGGGCAGAACAAGGTCTGCCGGGACAGCTAGTTATAAATATTACCAGCTGAGGCATACTAAACTAATTAACTATTAAGTTTAATAATATACCGTCGCGCTATCTCTCCTTTAAAAGAAAGGATATTTATTTTTTATATTATTGGTATAGACCTAGTATCAATTTTTCTTTTTATGTAGACAGATTTTAGTTTTTTAAACGTTTATTCATCAATATTAATCACTTAGGTACAGCTTTTAATTTTAGTAAAAACTTCACCACGACACTCTCAACTTATTGTCTCTATCATTCAAATCTGTCTTCTCTCCCGTACTTTCTATCTCTTTCATACTCTTACACCGTTCTTTACCATTCTCATATCATTAGCATCATATGTTCTATTCTAATCACTTTCCTACATTTATACAAGGTTGCCCATAAGTCCTTTGAAAAGTAAAATTTGAATAAAACGAACACGATGCGCGTGAGCGGTGCAAAGGAAGCGGGGACAGTAACTTCGGTTTCTGGGAATTTAGTCACGATGGAGCGTTTCACCGGAGCAGACCGTGCGTTTTGTGTGCGCGAGTTTTACCAAAACAACAATTCGGCAACCGTTGCGCGGCGTAAATGTCGAGAACACAAAGGCTTACACAACTTTGACGATACTCCAACTCTTCAAACGATTAAGAACTGGGTTCTTAAGTTCGAGAAGACCGGTTTGACGCTAGATAAACCGCGATCGGGTCGCCCAAGGACATAACGTACGGAACAAAACATCGACTCAATGGCACAGTCTATTCGTGAAAATCCTACACTGTCAACTCGTAAGCGTTCCAGTGCATTAAACGTACCCAGAACATCGTTACAACAGATTTTGAAGAAAGATTTACTTATGCACCCTTACAAAATCCAGTTGGTGCAAGAATTAAAAGATACTGACGCCATTCAGAGAGGAAATTATGCCAATGAAATGTTAAATCGGTTTACTTCGTTCAAAAACATAATGTTCTCTGATGAGGCTCACTTCCATCTTAACGGGCATGTTAGTAAACAAAATTGCCGCTATTGGAGCTCCATCAATCCAAAACTTAGGCATCAGAAGCCCTTACATAGTCCTAAAGTGACAGTTTGGGCCGCTATGTCAGCCCATAGCATCGTAGGGCCTTACTTCTTAGAGGACGCGCGGTTACTGTTACTTCGGAGCGATATGTAGCTATGATAGAGGAGTTATTCACACCAAAATTGCAAAATTTTCCAGGCTTTAATGTTCAGACGTGGTTTCAACAGGATGGAGCAACTTCCCACACTTCTAACACTGCTATGCCCGTTATCCGTCAACTTTTCCCTAGCAAAGTAATTTCTAAGAGAGGAGACATTTCCTGGCCACCACGTAGTCCAGATCTGACTCCAATGGTTTTTTTTTTGTGGGACTACCTTAAGGCTAAAGTGTACGTCACTAACCCGCGGTCAATTGATGCGCTAAAAGAAAACATCCGCAGAGAAATGGCAAGCATTTCAGTAGACACGTGCAGCGCAGTTATCGACAATTTTAGACATCGTTTGCAAGAGTGCCGTGATCGTAACGGATTACATTTAGAAGACGTTACTTTAAAAAAATAATTCCCGTTTTTCAAGCTTTATTTGTAAATAAAAATATAATTCATATTATAATTAGTTTTATTTTAATGATTTTTTTTCATTTCAAAGGACTTATGGGCCACCCTGTACTAGCTTGTGCAAAATAGTTTTTTATATTTAATCGTTTAACTTCTTTCCCATACATAGGGTACCTTTAGCAGCCGGTCTGTTCAACAGAGAAGTGTACCTTGAAGGTATAAAGCGTCGCCGAGCCCTCCTCGACCACGCACCGGGCACGTCTGCTGTTTGTAATGTCCAGTAAATACAACAATTGTTTGTATAGAAGTAAGAATTTAAATCTCTTAGAATGTGAATCCATCGCTCAATTAGCGCTAGTGTTCGGTATATTTTTTGTTCAGCATAAAGTGAGTACACGCTTCTGATGGAAAGTTCAGTGTAGTTCTAGAATGTTAGACACTACTACGAAAGCCATGGACAGCCGCCATCGTCATGTCGGCCCACATAAAACGACGCAAGGTAGGTAGGTCTAGGTATATGAACAACTGGGTATACACAAACTGATCCTGAAATGCCACAAGCCGAAGCGATTCACTATGACGGTCTTTACATCTGTGGACTGTGGTCACGACCCAGTTCAAACAAATGGCCTCTGTGGCTCTATTTTTGCAAATTCAAATTAGTGGTTGACTTAAAGCTAAACAACATTATCTGTCAATTCACCGTAGGTGCACTAAAGAGGTGTAAGTTGTATTTGTAATTATGAAAAAGGATGGATAATTTATATAGATCTATCTTCTCTCTGCTGTTGTTAAGCTCATAGAGCTGATTGTCTGGAGAAAATCCCGTTGTGTTGAGACCGGCTTTATCAGAAATGTAACTTCTGTGTATATTAAAGTGAAAAAATATATGTTCTTTTTGAGTACAATAGAGGGCGTTGTATTATATTATTTTAGACAGATAAAAATAGAGGCTTTTCACGATATGACGCCAGTCCAAGTAGACACAATTTCAAATGGAAACAAAAATAACCCGGGTTAACTGCGTTAAATGAGCGATGAAAACTTATAAATTCATATTTAAGTACATTTCTAAAACTGAATGTTATTCTTAAGATGAAATCTCATCAAAGCCGCGTGCTTTTGGGTTGCGTTAAACAGCTGACACTAAAGCCCTTTTTCTGCATATGACTATATGAATAGAGATTGACTATATTATTATAATGGGTGTTAATATTCTTACATATCTTTTTTTATATTGTTTTAGTTGTTTCAATGCTATATTTTATTTTTGTCTGATACTATGTAATTCTAAGGAGGTTAGAAGAAAAATGAATTCTAAGTCACCGTTGTTATTTATGTAAAGTTAGTTGTATTTATTAAATTATAGAAATTATTTACATTTATACCTTTTTTTATGAAATTCTAATTTTTTTTTTACGTACGTATTTGAAATTAATTTTAGTATTATCTGCACATGCTTATTAGCAAATATTTGAGCAACTATATTTCTATAGTTACTGATTTTTTAGGAAAAGTTATTGGTTGGATACTTTTATACCAAAGCTTGTCTGGTTAATTTTCCTTAAATAAGCTATGAACCATGTAGTAAGCACGTAACCTTTATTTCCTTATTCAAAGATGGCAAAAATAAGTTTTATATCGAAATTAATTTAATACTTTATTTACTTATATTATGTTAAATATTGAATTCTCAGTGCAAATAAGAGATGAGTACATTAAAATATTGTACTTTATAATATTCATCATTTTATTTATTTACAATAAGTATGTATTTTATTTTGTTACATTTTTGTTATACGAACGATATAATAATATATGAGTTGTGCAATTAAAGCGAATAAAGACATTATTTTTTAGATCTTTTATAACAGTTTATAATGTAATTTATTCTGATCGAACATTAAGCTTTCAATTTGAAAGAATAAAATGTTAAATTAAGATCAGATAATTTTTTACATAATAAAATGTAATATAATAGTTTAAAGATAAAAGACAAATCTAGTCAATGTCCAAAACGAGCAAACCATCAGTATTCAATATTAATATTGTGTTTATCTACATTGTTTTATTATAATTAAGGTAGCGTTAGTGCTTTCTATGCGCACGTAAATATAATTTAATGTGCAATGTTTAACACGTTCACGACGGCATGTACCATTAATGGTAGAATGAAAGAAAACAATTTAATTTGTTTTTTTTTTGTTTTTGCTAATAAAAAGAAAAAAAGTTTGCAAATGAACGCAGGCATAATCGGCAAGAGCACTTAATGAGAGATATGCGATTACGTGCAAACGGCTCAGTCCGATGAGACAAATTTGATTTTACAGAGCCGTCAGATGTCGAAGACAGCGAATTCAGCCGCCGGCGGGAACGTGTTAAAATATTTTTAGTGCTAGATTAAAATTTCATGTATTCGTGTTTCTTTCTGTTAGAATATAATAGAACGTGAATCAACTAAATGAGCCTTATTACAAAATTATGATTATCTTTAACTTTATAACAATCCACAAGTATCGAACTTTGGCCACAGTTTTACCTGCTCTAATGACAGACTTATGGGACCGGCATGTTCTTACAACAGAAGTCCCTATAAGAAATAAATAATAAAAAAAGATAAACTAAGTTTTGTAATAAAGCACTGTATAGCTAGAAGAGCTTTTAAATTCATAGTAATAAGTTTAAAGTTTTTAAAACAGTACTTACTAACATAATGTTTTCTGCCTTATTACTGTGTTAACATAACCGTCTGAATGTTGAATGTTATGAACATTTATATATAGAGAAGGTAAACTATATTATTTAGATGCTGTGATCAATACTGACTCTAGTCGTTTGTCCATTCCATTGATGACTTAATAATAATAGACTATATCTAGGAATGTGTCAATATAATATAGTATGATCAATGATATATGACGTCGTTTTGTTGGATAAGCAACTGCAATTATTTTATAAGCATTACTTTTTAATTCTGCATTGTTTCTAGCATACTTGACATGTATGCTTAGAAAATAACAGAAATTATAATACAAAATGCAGTGTTCAAAATAGAAATTGAGCCTACAGTTGAAACTGTTTTTCTCTCATACCACCGAAAGTTCACAGTCGGCGATAGTTTGTGACAGCCCTATTTAGCCTTTTATGGATCGTCCACACTAAGCCAGTGATACGTTTTTTTGTACAGGTTTATTCTATGTTTACATACCTCCAGCCTCCATAAACCTATACAAACAAAAGTCGCTGTATTGCTGGCCGTAGCCAAACCAAGATATTATGTTTAAAACCACACTATCTGTAGGCTGCACTCTACTCTCATTCGGAGACGACATAAAAACTCCAAAAAATAAACTATATTTGAGTGTTACAAATAAAACTTAGAAAGCGTATATTGTTGAATAGAGTATCTCTATTACTCATAAAATGAGCAGTCGATATTATTGCAAGACGATAATCAAATATCAAAAACTGACCAAGATTTAAAAATATATTTATTGATATTATTATAACTAGAAAAATGATTAGATGTGACTTGTTCTATGTTAATAGAATAAAGGTCTTAAATATAAAAAGGGAATCTTTTTCTTAGCTTAAATATTTATTTTAGTGATCCAATAGGATAGCGTTTCTTTAAAGTAAGATCTTTTGTAGCTGGTTGGATGGAATATATGTAGGTATAACGTATGTGTGTTCTATAATTGATGTTAAAATAGACTCTTAGAAATATCCTCTCAAAAAATATGTATTTCGGAAGACTATTTGAGTGGCCTAGGTTAAGAATAACGATTGCTGTCAAATTGTCTATGTAGTATCTAGATTAAATTACAGTAAAACAATTGTGTAAAATGCACTCCAATAAGAGTGATATTAAATAAACGTAGAGAATGTATTCCCGGAATGACCAATTTAAGGTCAAATATTTTCAAAAGTACCTACTAAGTATATCAACCTGTCTTCCATAATTTTTATAACACTTTGTCATTCGTATATTACAAGAAATACTTCGAAGCGAAACCGCTATGTTCCATTTTAGACAAACCAGCCTATTTGGTCCATTTTATATAACAATTAGTAAACTTATTATCACGCATGCATTCAGCCCACCATTAATTTAAATCGGGACAAATATGACTTCAAAAAGAACCAAAGAAAATGTGTAATAATATTAAGCCAGCAGAAATGGATACTGTTTAGGATACTGGAGAAATTAATTCGTTCCTGGTCACCTATAAATTAGTTATGTTAATAAATCTTGTGAAAAATTGGATAGTGATGTTTTTGTATCAAAATCTCATAAATATAATTTTCATTATATGTCAATAACTCAAACGAGTTAATGGAATTATATTGCACTCTCGTCTAATCCTTTAGCACCCGATCGCAAATAAAGTACAAGGAAATAGTTCAAAAGTTAATAATTTAGATTTTAGGTTTTAGAACAAAAATTCTAAAGAAATATCCAGTAATAACTGCCCTTAAAACTAGAAGGTGTTTAAATACCTCAGATTAGTAAAATTGATTTTACCAGAATTCTTATTATGCTCGTTTTTTATTTCGTCTTCAAGCGAGTAGCAATGTAGAAAAGGTTGAAGACGCTAATTATAATAGTCGTTGCATATTGTTTACAATATTTATTGGAATTTATACATTAAAATTAAATATTTCTTCTAAATCATACTATCTTTTTAATGCGCTTGATAACACCTAAATAATCTAAAATATTAATTCTATACTCTTTGCTTTGAAAAGTATAATTAGTAAATTTTGTTTAAGACAAAAGTTTGTGTAAAATGTTTAATAAATTGTATTACTATGGCGTCCCTATGCAATATCTATATGTTAGCAATATCACATAAAAGCTTTATTTTAGAATGTAAACACTGAATTTCTATGGATATGTAATGTTTTAAATAATCTAATGTTTATTCACATTTACTTAATGAGACATTTATGTACCATTAACTGCTGATACTGAGTCTAGTTTTTAAAATGGATTTAGGTTAAGAGAAAACAACAAAGGAAAAGATGAAACAAAATATACAAACAAGTTTATTTTCTATTTAACACTTTCACGCCGAGGCGAATATTTCGCGTGTTTTTCCGCGTGAGGCGGACATGAACACAGAACAGTCAAGTGTGATCCACCGGTGGGTCACACCTAGTGATGAAAAGGCCCGGGAATTTTCCCAAAGTGCCCAAAAACTTCTTTGGGAATATTCCCGGGAATTTACGAAATGTTCTCGGAAGTTTTGGGCACTTTGGGAAAATTCCCGGGCATTTTCATCACTAGTCACACCGCCCCACGGAAGTAAAATGTGACCCGCCGGTGGGCCACGCCGTCGTGGACGTTTTAAATAAATATTTGTTATTATTTACAACAACTTGGAAATAGTTTGGATAAATTGAAATTATTGCCATATAACGATGGGAGAAGATGAGACAGTTGGCGGTACATAAACTCTTCCATTAGCTAGAAGCCTAGATAAGGTATGATATGCATTCGCATAAATTGTCTTTAGCTCTGAACCACTATAGTCTAAACCACAGTATTATAGAGACATCTCCACCCAAGTTTAACGCGAATTATACTAAATTTTGCTAACATCATATATTTTATTGTTATTCGCAATATTTGTAAGCGTTGACTATACCAAGAGCTGTATGAAATATCATGTATAAACTTTTATAACTGAAATTTAACACTAGTTGTAATATACAAAGCAATTAGTGAAGTAAAGAAGCAGATGGTCCAACTCATGAAATAATTATGTAAACATTTCACTTTTATAAAACTTGTAAAGAAAATTTAAGATTTGAAAATTAATAAGAATTATCAGAAATAATAAATTAATTTAACGTCACGTTAGTAGAATGGCCTGTTTTCGGCAATCTATCGACTTACACTCTGGGAGAATGTATTGCTGAATTCGTGATTTAATTCCATTCTCAGCCAATTCACAGGTTTAGACATAGTGATTTCTTGAATTGGAGCATCCAAAAATTGTAATTATGGATTTGTGATCTCCATGTTTTGAGAACAAAAACTATTATTTATATAACGAACTTTTCTGTTTGTAATAGTTTTTGACTTTCTCAAGACCGTAAATGAAATAATAAACAGTATTAATTGTTAGAAGAAAGTAATTAAGTATTAATGTGTACCTATTATAATATTAATTATATTTCAATTCTTTTTTACCAACAATTTCTCAGTCTCAGAATAATTATACAGTTCTTCTAAGGTCCCAGCATGGTCCTTAAAACTTAAATTCCATTAAGAAACAATATTTAATTTCATTAAAAATAATTATGAATTTGTATTATTTATGTTATTTTAAAAAAGAAATAATATAATTACTCATATAAGTACTTGTTTACTGAGTCTCATCAAAGTAAAATAGCACAATACAGTTTTATTCGTTCAATGTAATATATGTATTCAATGATGTCAAGGTACATAATTTATATTTTATACATATGTAAGCCTATTTTATTCTTGTATGAATTACTGAATTGTTATGCTGAATATAGTTTTCTTCTTCACAATTTCGTATTCATTTTTATCATATCACATTTTTCGGTGTCGCATTGGGCTTAGGCGATAGTAACAATTTTGAATGAGGTAGTCTATCAACTTGTTTGCTTGCAAAATTTTTAAGACAATATTGAGCCCGTTTATTTAACTTAAATTAATAATGAAGTAACAGTATAACCTGGATGTGCTGTCACAGTAAGTGCAGCTTTATAGTGCTTTTTTTGTGTCCCGGGGGAAAATCCTGCTTAGGACCATCAAGGCCGCTGTGAGGGCATCGACTCCGATGTGTCAGACTCGTACTGACTAAAAACCCCCGCGGTATGCCTCTAATCGCTCCACCCGGGCCTGGGAAACTAAATTCATCTAGACGCCCGGGAGCGAAAACCCTTGTTGAGGCTGCCTCTCTGGGAGGGATAGGAATAAAGAGCCCACCCCTCCAAAACTTTTCCCTCAGGTGGCGCGCCGGATACTGCGTTCCGTCTCCATTTCATCAACTCAAACTTCTTCAAGTCTACTGCCCGGCAGCTTCATAGTTTGCCTCTAGCAAATGTTTCATAATATAAAACGTGTATGAATCTTTCTTTCTCAAGTTTGATTGTAAATAACAATAATTTTTCTCTTTTTTGGACGCCATAGACAAATGCTTGGTTGTGTTGCAAAGCATTGTGAGATAGAGAAAAGTGATCGTAAATACACTAGAAATAAAAAGATTCAAACATGTATTGCGAAAAACGAAACTTTTGCTGTAGAAACCTATTACTGTCTACTCATATACATCGTACTTAATTTTGCTTACAGCATATAGCTACGTTTAGACTTATTTAACATTACAAATAGTAGTACTATACTTATTTAATCCTTTCGGAACGAAACACTCCAATATAAAGGTATTCTAGATATGTGCTATAGTAACCTCCGTGTTTACAAAAAATAGCCTTAATATTAGGTCCTTACATATGAAATTGGCGTTTTGTATGGGAGGAACAAAAAGTCGAATATTTTTTAATATAATATATTTAATTAATCAAAGTATGAACCATTATTTTCTATGCACTTTTGCCATCTCATAGGTAGTTCATTGATTTCTTTACTAAAAAAACCAGTCGGACGGGAATCAATAAAATCTTTGAAGGCGATTTGGACTGCCCCATCGGAGTTGAATTTTTTCCCTTGCAAGAAGTTATCCAAATTTCGAAAAAAATGGTAATCTGTTGGAGCAAGGTCCGGGGAGTACGGAGGATGTCTTAGACTTTCCAATTGAAGCTCTTCTAATTTTGTAGCCGTCTGTTGCGCAGTGTGTGGTCTAGCGTTGTCGTGAAGCAGCAGTGGCGTGGAGCGATTGACCAGCCTAGGTTGTTTAGCCGCTAGCTTTTCCATCATGGTTTGCAATTGCTGACAATAGACATCAGCCGTTATAGTCTGGCCAGATTTGAGAAAACTGTAATGAACAATACCGGCACTAGTCCACCAAACGCTTACAAGTAACTTTTTTGGGGTTAATTTTCGCTTGGGGCAGGATTTGGCTGGCTGGCCAGGATCCAACCATTGCGCTGAGCGCTTCCGATTATCGTAAAGAACCCATTTTTCATCACAGGTAATGATTCGGTTTAAAATACCTTCATTATTGTGCCGGTTTAGTAATGTAACGCAGCAGTCGACGCGCGTTTGCCGGTTTGCTTCAGTCAATTCGTGAGGTACCCACCTTTCAAGCTTTTTAATCTTCCCAATTTGCTTCAAGTGAATTAAAACAGTTTTATCACTAACATCGCAGCCTGCAGCTAACTCGGACGTGGTTTGCGATGGATCTGCTTCCACAATAGCCTTCAACTCTTCATTATCAACTTGAGTCTCAGGCCGTCCACGGGGCTTGTTCTGCAGGTCGAAATTTCCAGAACGAAAACGTTGGAACCAAAAACGAACTGTGTTTTCTTTTGCAACACGACCGCCATACACATCATTCACCCTTCGAGTTGTTTCCGCAGCACTAATGCCACGGCGGAACTCGTACTCGTAAATAATGCGATATTTTAAGTTTTCCATTTTGTAAAATGAGTGACGCACACAGAAAAAAACAAATGAATGACGATCATCGAAGCACAAATACATGAGTCTATAGCTGTACAAATTTGAATTTGGAATTCCTTACCAAAGAGGAGAAATTTGTGATTAAAGTGGCCATTACGAAAAACGCCAATTTCATATGTAAGGACCTAATATTTCGTAATAATCACGCCCTATATATCCATACTACATTTGCCAACCAAAATATAGCAATAAATAAAAACCATGTTTATAAAATAACTTATTTTAATAATTTTTTTGAACATTATTGTAATGCCACTCAACACACGACCATCCTTTGACGCCGTTAACTTCGACATCGGACCACCTCTCGTAGAATTTAGCTTCACGCTCTTTGCCTATATAAAATGTTTCTTCTTCGTTAACTTTTACTTTAACTGCATACGTCTGCCCATCTATAACAGTGTATATAATATTACATATCAACTTACAGTACTTACTAGCTATATCTGGTAGCAAATTTTTAAATAACTTTATATTTCAACCAATGGTGGAAAACAGTCAAATTTTTTTCAGTATTGACAGTTCAATTAAAACTATATAATAGAATCTACTCATATCAGTTCCGTTTACATCTATGTGTAAAGCATATAGGCAAAATGTAATCGGATTAATGAAAAACGATTACGATTACATTTTGCGTTTTTCAGAATTAACATGACTGCATATTGCTCATCTATGTTTTAAACACTACGGAATCCTCAATTGGTTATACATTTATGACCCTTTAATGTTTTGAATGTTTTAATGATGACTACAGAACAACAAAACTAAAATGATCAATACATTTTGTAATCATTAATCAGATTAGATTTTGCCCATCTCTGGTGTAACGTAATAAGTAGTTTACCTGCTCTGAAGATGAACCCGTAATCTTTAGGTAGTATTTGATTTTCCCCGTGGTGGTATAGTTGGAAATCGCATGAGTCTACTGGGAATACTGATTGGTCTGATTTACGGCATAAGTAACCAATAGTTAGACTGAAAATAAATATGATTAAGTAAGTACATATCAGGGATGTTACGGAGCTTGGACTCCGACTCCGATAAGTCAGAACTTCTGATTGTTATTACACCTCCGGTTCCGACTTCGGTTCCGAAACTTCTTAATCGGAGGTATTCATCGGAGGTCACCACCACTGTTGTACTCAATTAATTTGATTTCATTTTATATGTCGTTGAAACATAATATCAATTAATCAAACAATCAGTGCTACTTAATTTGTAGAAGACATTTTTAAAAATTTAGATTAAAAAAATATGATTAAAATTATTAAATTTAAAACTAAACGTACATTTAAATTTTACATACAATTAAGTAAAATAGAAATTAACACAAAAACAACCCTGGAGCAAATTTGATTTAATTTGTTCACTGTTAATCAGAAATTGTTAATAAGAAACACAGCAATTTTTATTGTCTGTGTATTTGTAAATTAATCACTTTCTAATTAAAAAGGTTCATTGAATAATGTTTTTATTTGTCCCTTAATAAAACTATTTTATTCTGCCGTCACTTGTGACTGACATTGGCTCCGACTCCGATTCCGATTCCGATAAATCAAATTTAAAAACTCCGACTCCGACTTCGGTTCCGATAAAACTGCCTCCGTTACATCCCTAGTACATATATACACTAAAATCATATTTAATAATGACTTCTTGAACATATCCATAATTTAAATTTACTTAAAATTAATAATCTTTGAGCTGGGATATCCTTGTGGATAAGCGTCCGGTACCATGCGTGCCAAAGCGAATGGTCGTGGGTTTGTATACCGGTACGTACCTCTGGATTTGTCCAGATTAAGTATGGCATTATACATTCACCGGTGAAGTAAAACGGCAACTAATAGATACGTGATATGTAAGTGCACTGAGAAGGGCAATCAGCTGCGCCATTGTGCACATTGGGCACGCCATATAAGCGCAAAGTGTATACAACCACAAATGTATCTCTGCTCATTGCGTAAGGGATATAGCGTGACGATATATTATTATTATAGGGTGAGGAGGCCATGACGAAAACAAACCCGGAGACACTTAAATTTGTTTATTCGTCTTCAATAAAATCCTTAACTAACTTAACCTATTACATCACACCCCACATGCTTAAAACTAATAATACAATATCGTTTTATCGGGTGAATTTACGCGGCTGCGGAGTCGCTCGGCCAGGGGAATCGCACGGAGGATACATGTTATCCTCCGCGCGGGCGCAAGCGAACTCCTAGCTTCAATGGGTTTACGGGAGGCCTCCCCTCGTACTCCCCGCCGTACCCCGCGGGAACGGAGCTGCGACGCCCGTACAGCGGACTGAGATGGAACTCGCGCTACATCCTCCCCCTCCAAGATCCTGGCAGGGGATTCCGGCAGGATCTTGGCATTACCAGACCCGGTGTCAATACGGTGAACAGAAAATGGTGTGGGCCCTCCCCCTACACCGAAGACATCCGTATTTTACTCTAGTAATGCAGTCAACTTATGCTTCTCACCAGAGGACAATGATATCCCTTCACACTCGCGAAGAGCCACGGCCGAGCCAGATACAAAATGGACTTTCTGCTCGTAATGTAAATTATAAAATTCCGAATCACCTAAAGAATGCCTATTGTTCACGAAATCAAGTACCATGCCAGCATCTTGGACGAAATTCATCCCTAGTAATGATTCCGTAGCACCGGGTAGAACAACGAATGCAGTTGCTAATTCCATCTCCTGCAGCTTTACATTATCAAGAGCCGTTTCTACAATTTGGGCTCTTTTAGTACCGTCAGCGAATTTTAACTCAGTCTCTACACGTTTAAACACTTAACCGTTACCCTGTAAATGTCTCTTCAGGCTCTCACTAGCGACCGAATGTTTAGCACCAGTATCGAGCAACGCGGTACCTATGACACCAAACACTTCGACCTTAAACAGTGGTCGCACCCGCGGCGACAGCATTGACTCATTTACGCTTACGGCTTGGAACGGTAAGGACGGCGGCGTTAACGGCACTGTACGCTTATCTCTGCACACGGAGCATCTGGATCTTACTACACCGGGCGCACCGCACCCGAAACATGTGATAGCTGGTCACAACTCCGGTTGTTGCATACTGGATCTTCCGGCACAGGTACTGATTTATCCTTTCTATTCTCTAAATTTCGGCAATCCTCCACTGCATGGCCGAACAATTTGCAGTAAGAACAACGTGTTCTATTCTTATTCACAACCGGGCCGTTGGTGAGCTTGGGAGCTGCGGAATAAGCATTTCTCACAGGAGAACCGGCGACAGGTGGAGAGGTAACCGTTACATGGGCAATTCTTTTGGCAGGCACATCCGTGCGCACTTCCTCCAGTACATCCTCCACTGCTCGAGCGTGTTGCAACAGCTCGGCAAACGACGTGAAGGTGCTCCTCGTTACCCTCTCTCGTATTCTCCTGTGTAGCAGGCCATACACCATATCCAGCTGTACCGGATTCTCCGGTAGTGTGTTGAATGGCAATTGTGCGAACAGCGCTCTTATTCTGCACACGAATATATCCGTCTTCTCGTCCGACTGTTCCTTGTTAAAGATCTCTCTATATATTCTATGAGGTGGCAAGCGCGGTCCAAAAGTCTGCCTCAGTAAGTGTAAAGCCTCTGTCCAATCACTCACAGTGTGCTTTACTCCTTGCCACCAGGTTGCAGCAAAATCCGTGAGGAGCATAGGCAGGCCTCTTAAGGCAATATCCTCTTTCATACCCGTGCACTCTTTATAAATATTTATAGCCTCGATAAAAGCCAGCACGTCACCAGCACCGTTGAAACGCGCCGTGCAGAGAGCAAAGTTTGTACTTACAGTTTGTGGCACTTGTGAAATACCTTGAACAGGCGGCACTGACCGCAAAGTCTGTAGCAGATATGCCAGCTGCTGATCTGACATCATCACTGGCGCAGCTATCGAAGGTTGTGGTGAGGTGACGGGCGGAATACTTTCACCCGACGGCTCAGACAGGCAGCCGGATGTCTCACGCCCGTGTTGCAACGGAGGAGATGGGGCAGAAGAAGCGGCGTCGCACAACTCTGATACGCTCGCCGGCATCGTTGGCACATTCGTGCCAACGGGTACGGTGCCCCCATCTAATAAAATCGGTCCGGCACCGACATTCCGATCTGCAGAACTCACTAATGTCCCTTGATTCTGTGACACACTGTTCGTTCGTGAGCGAGTAATCATTTTCTAGACCATTTATTACCACGAAATTCACAGCAATACCCAAACCACTATACAACAGATCCAATAACCCTCGTGGTTCACAAAGTTACACAAAGTTCCCAAAACTTACTGTATACTCATTACGGAATAATACAATTAATTCTATAAAGTTTTACAAACTCACTGTGTAGGCATTATGAATATAATTAAATGTAGAAAGTTCGTCAAAAAAGTACGTCTTTACAGGTAATCAACACTTCCCACTGACTATCAAATATATTATTCCGACACGACAATAATATAAATAATTATTATAAACAATCATCCAATAATATAATACTAAACACGTATATAAAAACATATTATTATTTTGAAATCCAATGTGTACGTGACTTCGCAACCAGGCGCGGAAAAAAAACCGTTCGTGAACCCTTTGTGAAAAGCCGCAACCATCGCGATCTATTTATAGCACAATTTGCGGGCGCGCTTTTAAACACGTACACTGTCTCGGCAGAAGTTTTTAGCGCGAAATCAAACGTATTTTCGAATAGTACACGAACACATGAGTTTAGATGAACACTTTTCACCAAAAGTCTAGCTTACACGTTAGGACACGAATTCTCGTATATCGTCTTACCGAACGTGTTTTAAATTTCACTTCCTTCAACTGTTCGAGCCTCACGTTAGGACGCCATTTATAGGGTGAGGAGGCCATGACGAAAACAAACCCGGAGACACTTAAATTTGTTTATTCGTCTTCAATAAAATCCTTAACTAACTTAACCTATTACATCACACCCCACATGCTTAAAACTAATAATACAATATCGTTTTATCGGGTGAATTTACGCGGCTGCGGAGTCGCTCGGCCGGGGGAATCGCACGGAGGATACATGTTATCCTCCGCGCGGGCGCAAGCGAACTCCTAGCTTCAATGGGTTTACGGGAGGCCTCCCCTCGTACTCCCCGCCGTACCCCGCGGGAACAGAGCTGCGACGCCCGTACAGCGGACTGAGATGGAACTCGCGCTACATTATTATTAATAATCTATTCGTCATAGAACACGGTTTTGGTGATCAAAAATATACCATATCTAAACCACAGGTGGTGTAACCACCATATAACCATATTCCAGAAACCTCTACACATGAATTTTTTTTTTGTGGCATTGAATGCTTATTAAGCCGTACCTGATGGTGAGAAGAGTGCAACCTTAAAACGGTGACGACCTTAAATGAAGAAAATTCATTGACCTTTGCGGCCTAAATATACTACGTTCCATCCATCGTCCTGTGATATTGGGTCTTTTAAGCGAAGCATCAACATAAGGAAATAAATATCAATTCAGGAAACGTCAAAAGTATTCGTACACTGCCCGTTTTGAGAGAGAATACAACAAAATTAACTAAAAAAAATCAATTTAATACCATTTTAATAATTGGGTTGGATAAGCCTTTGCTTTTATAACAGCTATAATTCGCCTAGGCATGGAACTGACGAGATCGGCAGTTTTCCCCTCAACCTAAAGTACTTAGAAATGCCAAAATAGCATCGAAATATAAAAAACTGTGAGTGTACGAATACTTTTGACTCTCACTGTATGTAGTTATGCTTGAATGAGCAGCTGCAACACTGTTGCTAGAGAACCGTGTTCGATTCATTCTGATAAGGCTAATCCCACAGCACGCACTATATTGCTTAGCTTATCACATTCATATATTTGTATAGCTTACTGCATATCTCATTAATGTGTATTATTTTAATCTCAGTAAATTAATTGTAGTCGTAATTCATCTTATATTAACCATCGAGCATCTTCAACATAACTCCACAGGAGTGCGGATGGGAATCCATTAATATATCAGCGCGCCGGCCACATCACTACACTGGTGACCCATAGTGATAACGTAATACATAATTTAAGGGAAATAGGTACTGAATAAATGTACTTCAAAATACATTGATACTTACTGCGATAAAATAGCTGGCTGTGATACACTGCCAATGGCCATGCAGTCACCATTTTCAAGGAATATAAAATGGTACACATAACGGTGGAACGTTCGCCAGTTTCGATACGGTCCTACAAAAAAATTAAAAACATGATAAATCTACGCAAACTTGTCTACTCACCTATATTTACAAAAATCTTAGTTAATGTTAAAAAATATTTTGTATACACCTACCGAAACTGTGATCTCTTACACATGGCATATTCATTGTAAAATCTTTTCCATCAATTGCAACGGTTCCTTTTAGTATGCCCATTTGCTCATAATGAGTTTGGTGTAGTCTAAAACATATTTAGATGTAAACATAACTCGAAATGTTTAATTTTTTTCTTGAAATTATGTCGTAGAACCCTTTTCAAAATATAGCAAGTTTCGAATTTATAAGCTAACATGTTGTTGGTAATTTTTGAATTCAAAGGTCGGTGACATTTCTAGTTTTTTAATCAATAATATTTTATGAAACAGAAAATTGATCAAAGTAATCCTATTGTAATACATTACTAAATAATATCTTAAGTAATACGCCCTCCAACGAAAACACCACATTATGATTATCATAGCATCATGGGTTTTACAAACGAAGAAAGTCAGAAAAAGGTTGATTTAACGAAATTTCAACAGCGTACGAAGGTAGACATGTTTCCCTAGCACGAGCGCGTAGAAAATAATATTGATGAAACACTGACAGGAAATACAAAGAACACGGAATTGGTGAGATGAATATGGCGAAGTAAATTTACATTATGTATGTATGTATTATTACATTATATATTATGTTATATAGATTTTTAAAAAAAGGTAAATAATCCAACTAGTATTTTAAATGACATCTTACTTCTTCAACATTTTAAAATAGTCACGAGACCATGTTTCTCTGGCCACATCGCTAGCCATACTATGCGGTGACATTTGTGAGTCATAATTAAAAGGTGAAAAGACTGCACTCCAAGTCAGGGAGAGCTTGACTGTGACTATTTTTTCTGGATTGTTCTTGGTTCTGAAAAAAAGAATAATTTTATATCTAACTAGCTGTCCCGGCAGACCTTGTTCTGCCCTATTTCTCTAAAACAAAGTCACATTGTTTTTTTTAATGTTAATAGCTTCCCCGTCGGCTGTTTTTTGAAAATTGTTTGAAGGAACCTGGCCTTAATGTTATATGCCTATTTCTCTAAAACAAAGTCAAATTGTTTTTTTTAATGTTAATAGCTTCCCCGTCGGCTGTTTTTTGAAAATTGTTTGAAGGAACCTGGCCTTAATGTTATATGCCTATTTCTCTAAAACAAAGTCAAATTGTTTTTTTTTAATGTTAATAGCTTCCCCGTCGGCTGTTTTTTGAAAATAGTTTGAAGGAACCTGGCCTTAATGTTATATGTATAAAAATTGACAAATATTGACATTAATATTTATACGTCACTCATTTGTTTTGCCTTCCCGGAACATGTCCACTAACATTTGAACTTTATGGTGTGGTAGTAAAGTTCAAAATGACTTATAACGAATTTTTTGTATGAGAATACGGAAAAGTGTTATTTTTAGACAGTTGCAGGGAATTTTTAAAATTTTTCTCTCCGTAATAACCTTTCTCAGACTTCATCAACAACAACAAAAAAAAAAAATCAGCCAAAGCCGGTTCAGCCGTTCTCGAGTTTCGCGCTTATCAAGACATTTTGCGATTCATTTTTATATTATAGATATTCTCCTACGGGGAGGTACTAATAATGCTTAGGTAATGCCTAGGAAAAAGACGGGTATATTTGCAAGTGGCTTTCAGGATTGGTTTCTATATGCTCGCCTATGTTTGTAGGGTCTACCCACCGCTCGCAAAGAATCATCAACATTTAACTGGTGATTCCTTAATTGTATTCTAAATTCCCCATTAAAATTAAGTAGTAAGTACTTATTATATCTTCCGTAGATAGAGTAAAAGACTAACTAAAAAATTAACAAATAAAATTATAGCGTATATATAGATTTATTACATAAGAAAATTAAATAAGATTTTTTAATAAAATAACTTACTTCATTTTGCCATTGTAAGACAATTGCCAAGTCCTCATTGGTATAAAATTGACTATTTCTATACCGTGAATTTTATACTCCCCTTGCTCCTGTACATTTTGTTGTAAATGTGTATCAGGTAGATGCGGTGTGAGAAGTATTTCTTCTCCGTTGAGCTTCAAAAAGAAATTTGTAGTTATAACTTTGTAATTAGAATATTTTTACAATATTAGGTCCTTACATATGAAATTGGCGTTTTTCGTACTGGCCACTTTAATCACAAATTTCTCCTCTTTGGTATGGAATTACAAATACAAATTTGTACAGCTATAGACTCATGTATTTGTGCTTCGATGATCGTCATTCATTTGTTTTTTTCTTCTGTTTTTTTCTGTTTGCGTCACTCATTTTACAAAATGGCAAACTTAAAATATCACATTATTTACGAGTACGAGTTCCGCCGTGGCACTAGTGCTGCGGAAACAACTCGAAGGGTGAATGATGTGTATGGCGGTCGTGTTGCAAAAGAAAACACAGTTCGTTTTTGGTTCCAACGTTTTCGTTCTGGAAATTTCGACCTGCAGAACAAGCCCCGTGGACGGCCTGAGACTCAAGTTGATAATGAAGAGTTGAAGGCTATTGTGGAAGCGGATCCATCGCAAACCACGTCCGAGTTAGCTGCAGGCTGCGATGTTAGTGATAAAACTGTTTTAATTCACTTGAAGCAAATTGGGAAGATTAAAAAGCTTGAAAGTTGGGTACCTCACGAATTGACTGAAGCAAACCGGCAAACGCGCGTCGACTGCTGCGTTACATTACTAAACCGGCACAATAATGAAGGTATTTTAAACCGAATCATTACCTGTGATGAAAAATGGGTTCTTTACGATAATCGGAAGCGCTCAGCGCAATGGTAGGATCCTGGCCAGCCAGCCAAATCCTGCCCCAAGCGAAAATTAACCCCAAAAAAGTTACTTGTAAGCGTTTGGTGGACTAGTGCCGGTATTGTTCATTACAGTTTTCTCAAATCTGGCCAGACTATTACGGCTGATGTCTATTGTCAGCAATTGCAAACCATGATGGAAAAGCTAGCGGCTAAACAGCCTAGGCTGGTCAATCGCTCCACGCCACTGCTGCTTCACGACAACGCTAGACCACACACTGCGCAACAGACGGCTACTAAATTAGAAGAGCTTCAATTGGAAAGTCTAAGACATCCTCCGTACTCCCCGGACCTTGCTCCAACAGATTACCATTTTTTTTAAATTTGGATAACTTCTTGCAAGGGAAAAAATTCAACTCCGATGGGGCAGTCCAAATCGCCTTCAAAGATTTTATTGATTCCCGTCCGACTGGTTTTTTTAGTAAAGGGATCAATGAAACTACCTATGAGATGGCAAAAGTGCATAGAAAATAATGGTTCATACTTTGATTAATTAAATATATTATATTAAAAAATATTCGACTTTTTGTTCCTCCCATACAAAACGCCAATTTCATATGTAAGGACCTAATATTATGGCACCTTCTCACACCTAAAAACTTCCGTTATATAGATTTGTATATCAAAATTAGAGCGATGAAGTCTTATTTTACTTGGTTAAAATCCTCATTGGCTCGTCCCGTCTGCATTTGAGGCTACGACAGGGGTGTGTAGGACTTCCAGTGGGTAATAAACTACAAGGTTAACATTTATATGTTGATATGAAATGAGGGCGCTGTAATCAATACGCCATAGTTTCGCTTTTAACTGATCTTAAAAGGAATAAAACCTCAAGTCTTCTGTGAATAAAATATAATATTTACCTTTAAAAACATGAATGCATCGCATACATTATTAGGTCGACGTGCAAGGCCGCATATAACTGCATCGCCTTCGCTGGACATACCGTTGTAATAAACCGCATCGATGGACTAAAATCAATAATAAAATTCTAGTGATGACGTTTACGTATTATTAAATTCATAACGGGTTAGGCAGAGGTCCTTAGGTAACATAAGTAATTCTTAGTATATTTTCTACTTACCGCTTTTATAAAGTGGGAATCAGTGCATTATTGCTTGATTTCTAATAATAATTTATAACCTCAGATTGTACTTGTGCAAACGCGACTATAAAAACGTGTGGTAAACGTTTTTTACTTGTTCTATAAAAATGGTTCTAGATAATGTCTACAGCGCATATTATGGGAACTACATTGTAGTTCAAATCGGCAATGAATACCAAGGGTCGAGAATTCATTGATAGATGTTGTCTTCATGCCAGCCTACATATATCATATTACGACTTTACGTCTCTAGGTATATGAACTACTTTAAGTACACTAACTGATCCCGAAACTTGACAAGCCGAAGCAAGTCCCTATGACTTTTTTTCACACTGGCTCGACATAGTGACTACAGAGTACCTGATGGTAAATACAATGTAGTCCAAAAACGAAAGCGACTATCAAAGGATGAAAATCCATTGTTAGTCTACATCGTCATGTCGACCCACATATACCACGACTGAAAGTCTCTAGGTATATGAGCTACTGGATAACCTGATCACTGATATACAAGCTGATCCCGAAACGCGACAAGCCAAAACTGGTCACTATGACGGTCTTTACACCCATGTACTGTGGTCGCGATCCAGATGGGTACCGCCCTACCACCTCGCTGCTGCTCGTTTAGCACCACCCAGGAGTCACGTGTAGGGAAACTAGGGAAAAGCCTACGGACGCGAGCAGCTTCGACTCCCAAACTGCTGTGTACTGTGTATCTTGTACTTACTGTGGTCACGACCCAGTTCAGACAATCGCCTCAAAAGTAAAACTAAAGGATTTACTACTCATTTGATAAATATTATAGTTTTTTGGCCGAAGCCGTAACCTTCGGTCTGACTCTACAAATAGATGCATTTATGTAACTTAGATATCACATATTTCATAAATATCTATTAAAGATATCAGAATACTTATGAGTCATCACCAGTACTGATATATATTACAAATACATATAATCATGTGCAGCTATGTATAACTATATCAGCAATACTAATTACGGATAACCACAGCATTTCTTAAAAATATTAACACTAAAGTTACCGGCAACCAATATATAGCTATTTTAAAAATAGGTATAATATGTTATACCTATTATTATGTTAGTTTATTTTGCTCTGTTATTATATAAATAAAATAAAATCCATAATATTTATCACTATCTTGTTCTAGTAAAGGACATGTCATTTTTCAGAATGATAAATTAAACAAAAAAGTTAAGACAAATATAAAGACAGGTCATTTTACCGGTCCGGTAAATTTAGTGTTAACTAATAATATGACTATTGCAAAAATTATAAAAATTAACTATTTGGTAAAAGTAACAAAATTAAGACATTTTGATTAAGTATAATACATTAAACTGCACGTGCTTATCAAAATAAAAGGTTTAACAAGTATCTTTTCGTTATATCTTGATAGTACGCAGGTGTCGCTTACCGTAGGATTATCTCCAAGATAATACATCTGCTCCAATTGTTCCTCCTGTTTGAAAATATGTATTGTCCCATCGCCACCTTTCCCCACTTCCATGATGTATAGACGTTTAAAATAATCAATCAACTAGAATAGGTACATAAATGATTAATTTAAGACGCTTTTAAACACTAAATAGTCATGAATGTATTGCTTTGTAAAATATTTTGATGGTTCATTAGTGTTAAAAATATTAAAAAATTAAGTAGTCTTAAAAATTTAAGAACATTTATAAAGTTATTAATTATTATATCTGATATTTTTTTATAAAAAGATTAATAAAAATGATGACGTAGCTTTAGTTTCTACATTATGCAGAAAAGTTTTATAAAATCAGTTAAATAAAAATAGAGATACCCGTAGAGGTTTCTATAGTAGTAGGTATCCTACTCTAGGATATACATTGAAATTATATCCTTTTTATTTATTTTTATTTTATTTTAATAGGCTTTCAAACAGAGTGTATACATTCAAAAATAACAATAGATATCATGCCATACAGTGCATCACTACAATTACGTGAAAGCGCAACATGTACTACAAAGCAAATTTCCATATAAACAAAGTGAAATTGGAATGCAAAAATTTCTAATGGCACAGTGATATGGAAACAAGAGATCCTTTATACACAAATTATGAATATTATTATTATGAATAACATAATAGACTCAATAATTAAAAGTATACATGACATAATTCAACTAAAACGCGGGTGTTTTGTCATTTTTTTTTACACTGGCTCGACATAATGACTACATAGCACCCGATGGTCAGTACAATATAGTCCGAAAACGAAAGCGAACATCAAAGGATGAAAATCCGTTGATGGTCTCCGTCGTCATGTCGGCCCACATATACCACGACTAAAGGCCTCTAGGTATATGAGTAACTGGATATACGCAAGCTGATCCCGAAACGCGACAAGCCTAAGTTAGTCACTATGACGGACACTTGTGTACTGTGGTCATGACTCAGTTCGAGCAATCGCCCTATCACCAAAAAACACCATTTCCACCGTAGACAAAATTACAAGCTACAAATATGATGCCTCTACCACAAGCGGTGGCTAATCCTCCACAACTGACGACCCCGACGTAATCGGTGTAGTCCACATTTCGTGAAAACACAGCTGGAAGATCATCCTCCACAAACTCTTCGAGTAAAAAAACGATTGTTTATCAACACGGGTGTCTTATTACCCTGTGCTAGTAATAGTATATAAACTTATAACATACCTGTCTCACTGATAGAAAAATAAACATCAATATATATTTCAACCAGTAAAATTTGTTTCTTTGTTGGTAAACGCCAAAAATAGGCGGCTTATGTTTTCTATTTATTAATCTAAATATTAAAACTATACATGGAGGAATCAACGCGGATATACAAAGTGTTAACATTTTGTGTGATGCATACGGATTTTAGCGTCTATCACTCAGTCCCCTACTCGAACATCTACTAACTGATGTGTATCGGCAACAAATCGAAACTTTTATAATTTCATAATAATTTTTGTACCTAATATCCAATTATAATCTTATCTTTTTAATAGATATCTAGTTACCAACACACTGGTTTTTATAAATATTGTATGACAAATTTTTAATCTAAATCAGTGTCTGCAACTAACGAAGCGAAATGATTTTGAAAGCCAGGGGCGGATCCAGGAATGTTGTTTAAGAGGGGCTTGTGCTTGCTGAAAGTAGACTTAGTAAAGATAGTATCGAGTTTTATATAATACAAGCTTTAATTATAACAAAGTCATTAAATACACGAAATACTAGGTCTGATATGCCCGGGTTCACTAATAAACTTTCACCAGCTTCCCCCCGTACTCTCTCTGCTTAAAAATTAGCCTAAATATCAACCCAGTCTCCAAGTTATTTTCTAAATAAATAATCATATACAAATAATTGAAGAACAGCTGTTCATAAAGGCAACTTCTACCATAAAAAATACTATAAATAAAAAGTACTATCAATTCTCAGTGTCATTAAAAATTATTGTTGCATATATCCAAAATAATTTAGAAAAATATAAGTTTTGAATGCGACAAACTCATTATCATCGTACAGGGTAACATCGCAAAGGGTAAGAAACTATCGAGTAATCTGTTTTTAAGCATTTAGTCGTCAAATACAGGTAATACTACTGCGCTATATGCCTTACGAGGTGAACAGATTTCTATATCCAGTTTGGATCTTTCGTAGAGTATTTATGAAATATTGTTAGAATGAAAAATAAAAACAAAAAATACATTAGTTACAATTTATTATATTATTCAAAATACTAAAAATGAAGAATTAAAATAAATATATAGTTATTCCGCTGTAGCCAGAAGGTGTTTGTGAACGCATTCCTCTTTATTTATAAGATGCGTAGTTTTGTTGACCAATTGCATCAAAGTATTCAAATTGTTCGACCATTCGTTGAGGCGGTCAGAGGCATCCATATTTAAGCTAAAACATAAGAAATATTAATTAAAAAATGTATAAACTACAACATTCTATTTCTCGCGCTGGTATCATATACATGCCTCGTATTTATGTGATCATGTTTAATTTAATATATACCAAGTAGCTTTAAGGAGCATACTAAGGTGTTTTTTTAATGTAATACGTTTTAATAACCTCATAAGGCACGACGGTAGAGTGTCGACAAATTAAAAAAAAAATGGTTTGGTAATACATTAATTTTTTCTTCATGATAAATTAATATTGTTCTTAATTTTTATTTGTTACAAGGAGCCATGTATGACGTTTCAAAATATGTCCTGCGCTAAAAAAAAGCACTAGTTTATAAAGTGATCGTTAAAATGGTTTACCTAAAATGAACAACGCCGGCAGGCCGGTCAATCTTCGAACGTACAACTCCACTCACAACGAGTTGACTTAGAGCATCTTCGGTTTCAGTATCTGTGAGGCCGAGTAGCTCACTCATTCTTTTTAGAGTAATGCGAGTGTAGTACATTGACATGATGCGTATATTCTGGAAATATGAAAGAATATACACATGAAGTTGCAAATTTTCAAATGTAACATTAAACACCTAAAATACTGTAATACTGTACTCAGTATTTGTAAATCCTAAAGGGCTTTTTAATATTGTAAAAGTTCATTTTTTTTTTAATTTAAAATTGTTTATCCTTATTTCTTAAGATAAGGACAAAATAAAATTATTTTTCAATATGAAATATACAGTGATGATTATCTATTTCATAGAAAAATATTTTAAATCCTTGACACAAAAAGGGTTATTTTTATACTTGATATTGGTAGAAGGTCAACCTTCACAACTAAACCAAGGTAGAGAGCAAACATTAGAGTGCTCAGCCAACAAAGAGGGGTGTCATAAGTTTAATGTATGTACTTGTATCAGTGGGTTTGTATGGTGTGTGTGTGTGTGTGTGTGTGTGTGTAAAAGAAGAGATTCTATCTACTGTGAATTTAAAGATAGAATTTAAATACACACGTTTTACGAATAAACTCAAACCCTAACTAAATCATATGAAACTAGTGTAGGCGACTTTAGCGCATAAAGATTTTTGAAAATATTCTTAGTAGGGAATACCCTATACCCAAAATAATAACAAAAATTCATCAGCATACATTGAATTTTGCTGCCAAGTATACTGTTACTGAAAAAAAAAGTTTTGAAAGTTAAATTATTGTGCCATTACAACATTACTAATGAATAGTTCTAAAACTAAAAATATTAGTCCATAAATTGTATAATCATCACCCTTCACTTCTTGGAAATAGAAAAAATATACCACATAAACATTCTGCTATCAAATAGATAACACTGGCTACAAATAATAAAACCACTATTATAATTACAACTTATGGTCAATTTTAAAACTTACGTGTTCAACAACTCTATTTTTAAGGTCATTCCATCGCTCTTGACCCTTCTCTTCAGAAGGATTGAAATATGGTGTCGCACGTAACATTTTCTCATACGTAGTACATAATGTGTTCCATCTTATAATTTCAGGATTTATGAAGAGGCCTAATAACTGCCTGTAACAGGAAAGACAATTAATATTTACTATTTTTTTTAATCAGCAATCGAACAGTAATCAGCTGCGCTACTCGTCACGTTGGACATAACCATAGATGGGCAAAATGTAATCAGATTAATAAAAATGATTAACGATTACATTTTACGTTTTTTACCATTAAGGGGTAATATCACCTTGTAATTTTTTTTTGACACTTTAATAGCTCAAATGCTCTTTTGGGTTTCGGAGAATGATACCCAAAAGCTTTTATATAAGGGCGAAACCTTTAAGTGGTCCAAAAAGTCTCTTTTCCGAGTATAGTCACAGCGCCGTTATGTTGTTATTCGCGCGCGCTCGAATGCAGTGCACCAAAGGTTCTTGTTCTTTTTTAAACAAATGTTACCGACTGAAAATAGTTCGAATACACTAAATTTTAGTAGCAGATGTGTCCCTGCTCAAATTTTCAAACTTGAATGCCAGATAATTGCACAACATGGCGTTTTGTTTATGTTAGTTAATAACAACCGTTTTTCGTTGTTTGAATAATATTGCCAGTGTCTTTCATATTATTTATGTGCGAAAATGAATAAGAGTCAGTGCTCATCCCGGAAAGGAACAAAATCTTATTGAGGAGCATCGAAAAAAGGTTTCAAAAGTCGTAAAGTGAAAAATCGGTACATGCAAGAGCTGGCAGCTGAGAACGTAGGCGCCTCCGCGAAATAAATAAGATTATCAAAAGATAATTATGACATTGAATCAAACCGATTTATGAAGAATCGAGCAGCTGCTGACACGTTGTTTGCGCGAGTTCACTCAAAACTCGAACGAGAGCTTCAATGCACTGGTGTGGTCTATGGCTCAGAAAACTGTTTCCAGTGGCAAGACAGTACATGAAATTACTGCGGATCTTGGAGTTGTCTATTTAAATTATAAATTTCATGGAATCATGCAAGTCATGAAAGAATTAGGCATAGTAATTGGACCGAATTGCTATAACTTTTGCTCCGAAGCCGACGCCACGCGTATTACGCATTCCGAGCGATCCCTCTTTGCAGAAACCCAAGAAGCCTGTAGAGCCTCGCTGTCTTCAAGGAAAGATCAAGAGCAAGAAAATATGAAACGAAATATGAAATACGAAACCTAACGGTGATCTACTAGCGTTTCGGAAGCGACTACCTTGAGAAGAAACGCCGAAAGAAACTCAAGGCTGCGTCGGAGTGTAACTGCGTCGTTTAGACGACAGTTGACGGATCTAATTCGCATTGCTCTATAGCAACACAACTTAGTCAGTGCGTTATCACCCGACGTAAACATTCTTTAGAGGTTATGTTTTGATGGAACTGATTACATGTAAGTTTTTGTTTCATTTTTTTACTTGACCACGTTGACTTTTATACTTGACCACGTGAGTTTCGGTTTCGGCCGAAACTGAAGCCACGGCCGAATATTCGGTTTCGGCCGGAAAACCAGTTTCGGTCGGACTCTAATTTGCAATCATTTTTCTCTTTCTCACAATGTTTTTTGTAATTAAAATAAAACATTTATTTATGGAATGCAAAATACGAAATATTGCCTGGAGATGGACCATTATAACTACAATTCATTATATGTTCAAAGAATTATCTTACTTGTATTCAGGGAGCTTTTCTAGTTCCTTATCTTCATTCAATCTATGAGTAAGATCAGCTTGCTCATTGTCATATGGAGCCAGGATGAGGAAAACAACGCTGCCTACCAGCGCATCTGACCCACCAGCGGTACCAAGGGCGCGGAAATGTCGGCAAACGGATAAGTATTGCCCATTATGTTGATCTACAGCGATCATTAGACGATAAAACTTCTCTTTCAACTCCTATGAAATGAAATAAAATTAAGTCATTACGTTTAATGTTAAGGTAAAGTGTAAATAAGTTTTGAGCTGTTTTTTATTATTTTTCTATTTTATCAAAAACAAAAAAAAATGGTCTTATATTGGCAAAATAAAGTATCTTAACAGTATCAACATATTCACAAAAAATGATCTAGATGTGTCTCTGGGGGCTGATTTTGTTAGTTTAACCTGCAATGGCCTTACCATATATGTTATATTATTATATTTTCTCTTACCTGTGTTTTTTCATCCTCAAAGAACTTTGTATTGATCTTTTTGGAAATTATTTGAGTACGTACATAATCTTTAATGACCAAACACAATCTCATTTGTTCCAAAATTAATTCCACCTTTTCTGTTTTATCCATAGACCCATAAGTTTCTACTTGCAATTCCTGAATAATCTTCGCAGCCTCCGCTGTATTACCATCCTCTTCCCTTATTTTTGCTAGAATATGGGTTAATCTTGCTCTCTCCACTTCAACATAAATTTTGCCTTCGCTTATAGATCGGAGTGTCTCAATAAGTTTAATTTTTGTTTCTTTATCAGGTGTTTTGTCAATGTAAGTGCAACATTCTTGCACCATTTTTACAACAGCCTGCTTCAGTTGAGATCTATAAGTTATTTAGACAACACAACTTAAGATATATATTTTTTGCAAATCTTTAGAGTTTATGTACCTTTTCTTTGTAAATAATTTTTCTTTCCTATTATAAAATAAGTTTTACTAATTCAAAATGTAGGTGTTGTTGTAAATAATTTCTTAGTTTTTTAATTATCTAACATCTAAATAATTTACCTTTTAAGTACTAAATTTTTAGTCAATGAAGTTTAATTGTAGAAGTAGTATTAATTTAAACAAATGATTTAATTTTGTAGATTGTGATAATACATAAAACCCAGACAGCTTAAAGATATATCTAGTATATGTGTTTTATGTACTCGCTGGTGCAGAAAACCCTGGTACAAAACATTTGTCTATGGATACAAGTGTCTGCTACTTTGTAGTTCTAGCATAACATTTACACAAAACATTTGTCTATGACAATGTATTAGTCTACTTTATTTTTGGCTTTGCCTTAAAAATATAAGTATGTACTTAAACAAATGTAGTTAACTAATTCAATTTTATACATACATATTTAACTATTTCCAACAATTCCTAGCGCATTTAGCTAAAGTTCTATTTAAGATTATACTTATTTTTGTTAAATATAAATTAAGCTATATTTGAACACTAAAATGGGTGGACAGAAATTTTTAATGTCACATACTCAAATTATGTGCATTAGAAACAATTTTCTATACTGGTATTTATAGTACTTGCAGTTATAAGTACCACTTATAGCAGTCACACACTTAAACATTTTTTATAAAGGTGTAAAACCTTGTGTGTACTTACCTTCTTTTTGAGAGGAGAATGATATGATCATTGAGAGCTGACCAATTTTTTGCTTCAAAACATATCTGTACAATTGTTACAAGAATTCTAGCAGTAGAAGCCATGTCAGCACCCTGAAAAATAATACTTTATATGAAAATACTATTACAAACATTTTGCAATATAAAAAATATTTTAAAAATTAAATTAATTAATTAATTTTAAAGCCAAAGAAACAAGGAATTATTGAGTTTAATTTTGAAATATTTGAAATTTAAGATTCTATTCAAACCAAAGAAACAAGAAATTATTGAGTTTAATTTTGTTACTTTGTATATATAACCAGAAACAATACAGTTTCAATTAAAATAGCATGCACTCATCCTCTCTTTTGTTATTGGGAATATTTAGTCAAAATATTTTATAGGTATGAAAAACTTAACGCAAACTATTTTCCAAATTAAAAATGGATCTATGCATATAAGGATCAATTGTCTATTTCAACTTACAGTTCGTGTTTGTTTTTCGAGGGCTAACAATTGATCAATTGCTTCCTGGACTCTGCCTTTGGCTGCCCATGATATCCATAGTGGGATTTTCTCATCACACGTCGCACTGTAATCCACCTTTGAAATAGAAAAAATAAATATGAAAAAATTGCAACTTAATAATCAAAATAAAAGCTTTATAAATTTGATGCCTCGATACAATTTATCTAAGATTTTATAGTTATGACTTAAAGTACATTATGTAAATATAACATATACATAAAATTGGGACCTCTTTTGATAATACTTACTTCCATTTTTACTACTTTTCCACTGGCATCAATGCCGCTAATATCACCACTGGAACTCATTTTTAAACTGTAATTATAAAGTACAAAACAATGAATTATTTGGAAAATTTTAAAATAATAAGGAAGTAATTAAAAAGAATTACATTTCAAATAATACGGTTTATACAACAATAAGACAGAATTAAATGCAAACTCACGAGTCACTCACGATTGACGCTAATGACAGTACGATTTACAATTTGATAGTTGACAGTTTTTTATCTTTCTTTATGGCCATTCCATTGGAGTATGGCCATTATGATTTTGCTAATATCAGCACATTGATTTTGACTTTGGTATTCGATAAACAAAGAAAAACTCACTCCTTTAACAAAATATACATCGCAAACATATAAAGAGTTATTAGTGAAGCAGAAATATATACTCGTAATCGGTACCATTATAGTTACATTTTTATTTCCACCTGACTTATGTAATTTAATAAAAAAATTACAAAGGGAGTCTCTACAAGTAACAGAAGGGTATGAAAATTAGTGGGGCGAGGAATGTTACCAGTAAGTACGTCCCTCGTTGTTGCATATATGGTCATATACTTATGTATAATCTGTTGTCGAAGAAAAATGGGTTAATGTTGAGAGTCATTAGTGCAATGTTCTATAACATGAAACTCCATAAAATTTTCTTAAATCATAGATGCTAAAGAGAGTCGGAAAATAATAATGACGATTTTTGTCTCTGGAACACAACATAGTGTAATAAAATGGCGTAGAGGATGTTGATTGTGTAGTATATTTACGTTTCATATTTGATTCTTTTAATTTATGACGCGAATCTTACATGGTTTAAGCATTTAATGTTTTACGCGTAGCTTTAAAGTATTTTAGTGTGAATGATACTTCTTGTATTCATTGTAAAGTAGTCTTACTTTTTTCTTTGTTATAACCAACATATGTTTTGTAACATTCGGATCGTCAGAAACTGCACAAATGTTACAAGTAATGAGTTCATCAGGGATTCCCGAAACCTCAGTCTTAAGTCGTGGCAAAGGGAAAGGGGCTAGAAGTCACTCAGCCCAAAGTTTGTGGACGTGTATAACTAGTCCAACGATTAAAATACCTTTGCCTCCCCGAATGTGGCTCACAGGTAAATATACTTTATGCTATTACCAATCGTTGTTTAGAACATATATACTGAAGTAGTATTTAATACATTACACTAGACTTCAATGTTGTGCTAGGTTTCCTTATTTATAAGTGTTTAGTCATGCATGGAGGCTGGCACAAAATGAGTGAATTAACCTTAATATTGTAAATTCATAATGATCGTTACAATTTCTTGTATCTTGCGGTTAGAACCTTTTAATATCATATTGTATGATAAATTGCAAGCTTCAAAGAATAGTTTATATTTCCAGTTTAAATACAATTATTATTATTATTTGAAATTATATATGATTATTATGAAATTAGATGTAGAAGATGAATCATCAGATGATATAGATGGCTCTGTTAAAGACGATGGGGTATTGACAATAGAACGAGCTAAAGTAAGATCTCGTTATCGACACCAAAAACAGAGGACAGTTCATTCTCCCATTGGAATATTTTGGGATATTGAAAATTGCCAGGTATGTCTTAATTGTATATGAGTATAATCAGTTTACTAGCCAATAGTTAATCTTATATGATGACAAAACTGGCTATAATGCACTATTAACCATATATAAAAATGATAATATAATAAAATGAATTGCAAAATGTATGATACTGGTAAAAAAATAATACTTGAAAAAGGTTTTAAAATATTTCCTTAAGGATTACTGTAGCACCTTGTAAGTAACTGAATATTTACTTGGCTGCTCTAGTTCTGGTGGTATAAAATTGTAAATGAGCAGTTATTACGTTTGCTGATTACACAATTCAAATTACATGTGATGAATACCAAATGTCATGATATAATTAAATGACTTTGGAAAATATTGTTTTTTATTTTTCATATAATAACACTTATGTGAAAATTAAATGTTAGAGATTGTAGAATTAGACAAAATAACCATTGTTATCAGCAATATTATTATTATTTTATTTGATCTTAATTTATGAAAAAAAAAGTGATATGTTATTTCCTTTTCCAAGATAAATTAGTGACTGTATATAGATTAAACAGTAACACTTTGGGAGAAGAAAATATGGGTATTTAATTATTTTAGGTGCCTCGTGGATGTTCAGCTATAGATGTAGTCACAGCAATCCGTGCCAAATTCCTGCCAGGAAAAAGGGAGGCTGATTTTGTTGTTGTTTGTGATGTGCGCAAGGAGTCTGCTTTTAGATTACAAGAATTGAATGATGCACAAGTAAACACATTTTTTATTTCATAGTAATAGCAATTTCATCATATCACAACTTATGTGAATTTGCAGTTTTGATGCTATTACTATAAGTAAATAGATAAGGAAGATAACTCAGGTGTTTATTTCTGTTCTGTTAATAGTAAACAAAAGATTATGTAATGTTTACAATACATTTTTTTTTTTAATTCTGATTTTTATCATTAATTGTAACAATATGTTTATTTATGATCCTAACATGAGTTATTCCAGTTAATTTGAAATCTAAAAAAAATATTACTAGAGAATGACATAAATTACTGATCTGTTTTATATATTTGCCTTTAGAATAACTGAATAACATTGGTTAGGTAGTCATACACCAACTTCTGCCTCATCTTAACCTTCCACCAGGTGCGATTGATGCTAATAATTTGCCTGTAGATTATAAAAATATGGCAATATACAAATTAGGGAACTAAGTATATAAACTTGTCTGCAGGTGAGCTTAATTCACGTTTGTGGGACACAAAAGAATGCAGCTGATGAAAAATTAAGACAATGTATGAGGAGATTTGCAGAGCTACATAAAAGTCCTGCATCATTATTGTTGATATCAGGGGATATCAATTTTGCTTCTGATTTATCAGATTTTAGACATAGGTAAAAATAATTTATTTTTGAGTTTATATTATATATAATAAAAATATACAAGTTATTTATTACATTAATTATTATAGTATGCAAGTGAAATGATCTACATTTTTAGCTAATTGTTAGCAGCAATTTTTAATCATTAACATAACTTATTCTTTTTTCAAAATATTTATCCCTACTAAAAATAGTCCCCTAAAATCTGAAATCATTACATTCATATTTATTAGATTACATAACATTTTACTATAGTATAACTAATTTTCTTTTCATAGTTTCATGGTATGATTGGTTATAGCTACAACTACTTGCTTTTTTTTAACCCAGGGGAAATCCCTAACGGACCTCAGGGGGCGATGAGGGTTGCTCCCTGGTGTGTTGGATTTGCACCTTTCTTCGGCACCGGCGACGTCTAGTCTTCTGCAGGCCCCGCCTACTTGGCAGGGAAAGCTACAACTACTTGCTAGCAAACACATGAAAAACAGTAAAATGTTTTTTTTTTTATTTTTTAATGTAAATATTTGATTGTGTTTTGTCTTCCAGAAAAAACATGGAAGTAATTTTGGTGCATAAACAGAACACATCATCTGCTTTAATTACATGTGCCTCTTCACATTATTGTTATAATGAATTGACGGCGGACCTGCCTCGAAATCCAAAGGTATACTCATCCAAAATTATATTTTCTTTGTAGGCTTCTATTTAAACGACTCTTACTGTAGAAATTTATAGTTTTCACATTGTTTTTTAATGTATTTTAATGCTAATTAACACTAAGATGCTTCTAACATGCTATATTATAGGGATATTTGTTTAATGTATATGTAGGGACTTGATAAACATAACATCAAACACTTTGAATATGATAAATGAAGATTCTTTCATATTTATATTCTTTAAAGGATTTTATGTGTGTATTGTCATCAGCATCTATTTCATGATGCCTGTTAATACCCACTTGAAAATCCCTATATACAATAGTGTCCAATTGATTAGAACATTTTCGAATATGAGCTGTTTAGATGAATAACTATATGAATTTTGGCATTTATGAGAAGTGATGTGAATTTTAATTAACAATTAACAATTTGGAATTTGAATATAAGATATTTTATAATATTTAATAACTTACTACTTACTAGCATAGATTACATATGTCATTGAATAATTTTGTTTTTTTGCTGAATTCCACAAATGCAAGTTAAACTTAACACTGACAACATATTTTTGTAATCAGAGAATAAGTCAATCTAATGAAGAAGACGAGGATGCAACTTGTGTGTTAGAAGTATTGAACTTGCCTACGGATCAATCAACTGAGCGAGTGTCACGAAGGTTGAGGAGACTTGCAGATAACTGTGGAGGAAAAGTTATTAGAGTAACTGCGACAACGGCCTTATTGAAGTTTCAAACGCTTGATCATTCGTCAAGGTAAGTTTAATCAACATTATGCCTAGTTATCTCAAATCATGATGCATTTATATAGCTCATGATCATAGTAAGTGTTATTCATCTCGTCATATGGTGATCGCAGTCTGTCTTGAACTGCATTGTACTTACCATCAAAAATATGGAGTCACATTGCAATGTCATTATAAGAAAATATTCTGAGGTGTTTATTGATCATTCACTATGGTAAACTTTTCGGTTGGATCTTGAATCTGTATGCGTAATGGTTCATGGTAAATTGTGGTTAATATCCTTTAAGGGAAATTAAATCTATCTATAGGTAGTAGGGTAAAAGTATAAGGTTAAAAATCTATATCTATACTAATATTATAAAGCTGAAGAGTTTGTTTGTTTGTTTGAACGCGCTAATCTTAGGAACTACTGGTTCGAATCAAAAATTTTTTGTGTTGAATAGACCATTTATCGAGGAAGGCTTTAGGCTATATAACATCACGATGCAACTATTAGGAGCGAAGAAATAATGGAAAATGTGAAAAAAAACGGGGAAAATTATTCATCCTTGAGGGCTTCCATTGCGTGCGCTGCGAAAACGGTTCAAGATACGAAAAATATATTATTCCTCTTGAAATGATCTAAAAAAATGTCCCCGACAGTATATGTCTATCTTTTAAGATTAACTCACTAAAACCGTTTTTATGGTAATCAAATTTGGTCGAAATTGATGCATTATTTTTTAAGAGTTGCATCAACGTAATAATATTAACCTTTATCCAAATAAATGAGTTGTTGATTAAGAGTATTTAATTGTGAACAAAATTGTCTTTGACATCACTTAATTTCAATGAACATCTTAGAAAATATTACAATTTTAAAATAAATAACTAACTAAAATGCCCAAAATAACTATTCCACGCGGACGAAGTCGCGAACACAGCTAGTTCTTTATAAAAATAAAGATTATATTTGCCCAAGTTAATAGACAAAATTTTCTATACTTATGAAAATGTACGTGTATACCAGATATAAATGCACATTTTTGTAATATTTAGAGAACACGGAATGTGAATAGTTAGGTTTGGTATGTATGACCACAAATTATTTCAGACTCATAGTTGTTGAATAGATAATAAGGATTTCTTTTAATACCAATTATAATATTAAGTACTTCATAGCCATCCCTGGTTTGTCTATGGTTTTATTTATAAACTATTTTCTAAGTATAACATTTTGCCAAAAGATGTTTTGTAAAAATAATTTTACTAGCTCACGGCCTAAAATGGTACTACGTGACAAATTCGTCTCTGTAAATTTTCTTAATTCTACCCGCAATAATTATTTATTGCTAACGAATAGCAAGTTCAGAATTTTAATATTCATTTGGTGTCCAAGTACGCGCTGGTCTGAATAACCTCTTAAAAATTGTTAATTGATTTCTTTTCGTAATTCTTTTTAATTTTGCAATTATTCATGCGCATTAACGTTTTGAACGATGTTGCTAACGGGGTAAGATACGTTTTATTAACTTTCTTAAAATGTACTTTTCATATTGGTGATATCTTGTAAAATAGTGCCAACAGTGAGTGAAGTGCAAAATACTTGAATTTTTTATAGAATCATCGTGAAATACTTTATGATTAATCACTTTCGTCAATTTGATATTTACATTGAACAGTTTTTTGATTACTTCACTTCAATGATTTGTAATGGTAGTCGGTAAGATTCGCTTCGGCAGTTTAAAAAGTCAAGCGGAACATTGATTATTTTACTTAGCTACTTTCGTATTCGTAAACTACTCCACCAATTACACTTTAATTATAATATTTCAAGTTATTTCTACTATGATTACTGTTCAAAGTTTTTCTTAATAAATTATATTTATTGTATATTTTCACAACTTTCATTATGATGTGCAAAAGTATTACATGAACCGTTACGCATTTGAAAATAAAACTGTAATCTTTTTATTAAATATATAACGTGCATATATATAACATACGTAACCGAATTCCTATGTATTAACAGGAAATAATTATAAGTTCATAAATTCATTTAGATCTTTTGTCTTTTTAGATTACCTTAAATAAACTATCTATATAGGAATTTCTACATTTGTATTTTCATTTCTTTCAAACGAATTCAGCATCTGCATTGACAAATAAACTTTTATGTGAATTGTTTTTCAAAAGTCATTTCCAGGAATCGGGTGTTACGTCTATTAATAATATATCAACGTCTGAATCATTATGTTCCTTTCGTACGAAGAGTGCAAAACGTTTTTCCTGCTTTTTCAATGGCACTTATGTTTTTCATAATATTTGATTTGAATTTGATTTGCTGTGAATGTTTTAAGCATATTTTTGAAGTCTAGGTGCATACTTTTGTAAAATCTGAATAAAAAAAAAATATACCCAAACTAACGGGCTTTTCCTTACTTCGGTTAGGTGCGGTTGTACACAATACGTCCTTTCAAACTATCATACCTAAATTTATCTCCTTGGGGGTTGTTTTCCAAAAACCCAGTGGCCAAACTTAATGTTTCTAATATTAGTAGTTATCCTCTACCATGATATGTCGGTCAGGACAAATGTTTTGATATAGATATAGATTATTACCTTTAAATAAAGTCTATCGTAAAACGAATAACTTTGTCTGGCAAAGGTTTTATCTTATGTATAAAAAAAACTTTTTTGGAATAATTCAATAAAATGGGATGATATTGGAAAGTGCTTAACTCGCTATTGCCACGAGTTATTACAAATTAGTCGGTTTTACATAAGCGAAAAACAGTTTATTTTCTTAATCATTTATTTGTCTCCTCGAAGTCAAGGCTCATTTGTATAACCATTTATTTAATAATTTTTTGTGTAAATTTTCTACCCTCTGTTCAGTATAATAATTTGTAACGATATCAATGATGAAATACTTCTATTTCAATAGAATTTAACATGTACTTTTTGCTTCTTAACGTATTTATTGTTCCATAATAGTAACCATTTTATTTAACCTCCCTAAATTATAATGGCGAGATATACTGATAGGTGAAACTATATATCCAATTTCACCCAGCCAAATATAAATGACATCATGGATATTATGTTAGCAAATATTTATTAAAACTAAGTTATTTTACCATCGACTTCTTGGATAAACATATAAATTACATTTTTTTTTAATTCACAATATTATATATTCATTTCATATAGGTTGAGTTACCTAAGCAAAGATTTAGGGGGAGGGGTGACACACCGGGGCCCATGCCCTGGCCGCCAAATGGCAGATACGACAAATGAGCGCATCACCCAGCGTATCCACTGAATGTCTAAAAAGAGGGCCCAACCTCTCCACTAAAATTTGGCTGAAAAGTACAAAGCTTTGGTTTTGAATTTTAAAAATTAACTCGAAGTTACCACGTCTTAAGTTATGCATAAATCGCTTTATTCGTGAATATTATACTTAAGTAATACATTGATATATTTTGACAAAGTTGTTGAGAACAAAATCTTTGAAAAATTGTGCTGAAAACAGTTTTAATTGGGCTAATATATTTAGTTGACGAACAAAGCTGGCTGGAGGGAGGGCAGACAGACAGTACTTTTTGAGTAGTAGTTTTGTGATGATTGTAAAAGAATTTTGGTATGCTAAGTTTTTGGTAACTAGGATCAATTTCAATTGTTGAAGAGATGGTTTTTCAAGCTAGACAGGGATGGAACAATCTTAGTTTGTACGTTAAGAATAGTAATTAAAGAGGTTTCATTCTTGGCTTTAGTTGTTTTAAAGTGTCTACGTATTTCACAGGGCTCTGAAGCGTATGGACGGCGAGGATGTGTTTGGACGTAAGATCACGACTCGGTTTGCTCGGTCAGTGTTGCAGCCGACGTATTCCAGTGACGAGGGTTATGGTACAGCGACGGCAACCGTCCCCGCGCAACGTGGGTCGGCACAACCACCGTCACATCAGGTAACATAACATTTTTTTTGTTAACCTGGTGCAAATCCCTTCTGACCGTCAGGGGTCACGAGAGTGATGAGGGCCACTCCCCCGGTGTGTCGGACTTGCACCGACTAAAACCACCGGGGTACCAACTCTGTCCTCTCTTCGCCTTCGCCAGCCTGGGTATCCGTATACTTCCTACGGACCCGTCGAGCGACTGGCCTTGGCCGGCCTCCTCTTTGGGAGAGGTCAGTTGTTAACTCCTCACTATCTTTCAATGAGGCGTCATGTGGGCACACACACGACGCCTTGTCCTCTCTGCCGGACGGCGGACGCCCTCAATCTCCACCGCCCGGCCTGAGTCAGGATGGAAGCGTGCCCCAAGTAACATAACCTGGCAATTAATATAAGAAAAAAAAATTATCAATATCATTTTTGGAGTGAGCAGAGTATGTTAAATGCTGTATAATTTATATATATATTATTTGGCGTCTTAATTATTTTTACCAGCATCATGCTATATTCCTTACAGTGTGACATAGATATATTACTCGCAGTATTTACTTAACTGCAACTCATTATTATTCTTAGGTAATTCCACAGTATACGTGTTATTTCAGTAGCTGCACGATATTGTCGCATGCCACAGTTTGCGACGAAGGGAATAATCACTGTGAGACTGTAGAGTCTCCACTCTAGAATCTGCATTCGAATTTAAATTTATGGTCAGTCTACTGCCATATCGGCTTGATAATTTTAAGAGCTTTATCAGTAACTTTGGTTCTCTGTTAAATAACCTCATTTGGCATTTTATCCTTCAAAAGGACTTCCAATTTAGTTGAATTCATACCACACTGAGCTTAAATTTACCTTTGGGTTTGTTAACTGCAGGCTCCCCCGCCGGAGAACTTGGACAAGATGGATAGCACTGCTGCGTCTCGTGATTGGGCGCGCGCTCTGAAGCTACTGCCCGCGCCCACACCGGCTCCTCTAGAGTTTTGTCCACCGCCGGCGCCTAAACCACGCAAAATCAGGGGAACCCATGGTGAGAAACTGAAGTGAACTGAAGTGTGCATTATTTGAAAAAAAAATGGTTAAAAATTATTTAGTGCATTTGGGAAAAACAACCTTATCTATTATAATTTATTCCAGGCTCGGTAAATTTAGATCAATCGGGTTGTTCATCAAGCAACAGCGGCGATGACAGCCGCCATAGAGATGGCAGCCAGACTCGCGCCATATCCCCGTGGAACTCGTCCGCCAGCATGAGCGAACAGAGCGATGGCGAATCGGAATGCCTGGCCGAACTCACCGTCAGCAATCTGCCGCTTTATGATACCGCCGTCTTGCAAGTGAGTATTTTACTACTGAAGTGGACAGATAATGATTCCACTACATTATGATAAGAGTAAAAATGTGCAGCAACGTAAATTACACGTCATATTTCGTTGCGGTCAAGATACTGAAAAGTTGGACAGTCCCATTGTTGTATAGTACGATCTTATGAGACATTTAAAAATATTGCTTTTGGTAGATATATTTTTAATTTCATAGCAATCATGTTCTAAGAGCCAGTGCGAACTTCTGTACAATTTTACTTTTCTTTGTTCCCAGGATATGTTAGTTCGGTATTTCAGTCAATACGTACCCGTGATCCGTGCGTCAGTGTGGACCGGAAGCGATGGACCGCTGGCAACAATTGTTCTGCGATCGGAAGCCGACGCGCGTTTGGCGATCGCTCGCGTTCACAAGCGACGCCTGGATAACAATTGGATGGGTCGCAGGCTCGACCTGTCTCTTGGAAAACCCTCCCCGGCGCCTAACTTAGATGTTTTGAGGGCACGCCTCCGAGCAATACTTCTAGATCAAAGAAACTACACGCTGCCGCTGGTACGTTTGCGCGATGCGTACGCAAACCGCCATTGCTGCGCTCTCACGACAGCGGATATCGCCAAAGTCAAAGACACTGTTGTTATACACGAAAACTACGGTAGAGTCGTCCAGTTGATAGACCTTACACCGGTCACGAGCTCTCAAATGGAGGAGGCGCCCTGGAAGTGTCACATACACGCGTCTCTGAGTACAGGACAAGAAGACGGCAGCAGGATACTGCAACCGGTTTACATGGAAGTCGCAGCTTTGGCTGCAAACGTGAAAGTACTTCTCGAAAGCCACAATGGGGTCATACCGCTATTGAGTTTCGTGGAGTGCTACGAGGCGAGCTTTCCGCCGCTGCTGTGCGATGTGAGGCGAGGTGTGGCGTTAGAGTTGCTCCTGCGTAATGCTCCAGAGTTCGAAGTCAAAGATATGCCGTCGCGCCATCTCACTTGGCGTACCCCTGCTACGGACGCATCACCCGATCAAACTTGCCATAGTGAGTATATTTCTTTTTCATAAATTTTAACTATAATACTTTATGTAGAAAATTATTGATTTGTATATAAACCTTGACCATAATCAAGGAATTTGATTCGTGATATATTTGAACAATATTTCCTTTAAAACTTAGTATCACAACTTTCATTAGGATACATTGGTTTTATTATATTTCACTAGCTGTCCCGATAAACGTTGTTCTGCCGTATAAATTATTTCTAGTGAATATCTTCTGTATTATAATATATTTTACCCACGGCTTCACATTGTGAAATAGTATCAAATTTAATTAAATTTATAGTTCACAATTTTTGTCATAGTGGCTACCACATAAAAGATAAATATATTAGTGTCCGACCGAAAATTCGGTTTCGGTTTCGGTTTCGGCCGAGTTTCGGCCAAAAATCAAGTTTCGGCGGCAGTTTCGGTTTCGGCCAAAATTGGCCGAAACTTTCGCCGAAACCGAAACTGATTTCGGTAGTTGTCGTACATGCTTGCCTAGCTTCGTTTCTCGCGGCAACGCTTTGACGGACGCTGGCGGCCCTGTTCGGGATTCGTGCGCCGTTCGCATTGCTTTTTTTTCGAATTTACGCGTGTTTGTTGACCGGGAAAGGTCTTCACAACTTAACCGGGTGGGTGGGCGAACACTGAGGGTGCTCAGCCGGCAATTTATGGGTTGGGTGGCAATCCAAGGGCACCCCTGTGGGTACGAACCTCGACTTGGACCGCCAGCCAGAAATACGAAACCTAACGGTGATCTACTAGCGTTTCGGAAGCGACTACCTTGAGAAGAAACGCCGAAAGAAACTCAAGGCTGCGTCGGAGTGTAACTGCGTCGTTTAGACGACAGTTGGCGGATCTAATTCGCCTTGCTCTATAGCAATACAACTTAGTCAGTGCGTTATCACCCCACGTAAACATTCTTTAGAGGTTATGCTTTGATGGTACTGATTACATGTAAGTTTTTGTTTCATTTTTTTACTTGAGCACGGTTACTTTTATACTTGACCACGTGAGTTTCGGTTTCGGTTTCGGCCGAAACTGAAGCCACGGCCGAAATTTCGGTTTCTGTTTCGGTTTCGGCCTGAAAACCAGTTTCGGTCGGACTCTAAAATATATGCTGTCCTGGACTTTTATTTAGAACTATTCAAGACAAACGATTCTACGGTACATCATCTTTATGTAACTCCAATGGTTTAGGCAGTGTACGCCAAGATAACTCTCAGAGGCCTGATTTTTTTTCTGACTTAATTGACATGTATCGTTATATTACGACCAAAATTACATAATTTATTTATTTAGTAGTAACTACACAGCACATAATAAGAAAATTATGTACAACATATGAAATAAAATAAAAGTCTAAAATGCCAATAACGTAGTTATACACACATATTAAATTTTATTAAATGTTTGGGTCGCTCTCCGTATCGTATAGTGTGTTATAAAATCATTACAAATTGTACCGTATATGTTATTCCAATGTATTGATTACTGTAAAAGTTTCATGCAAAGCCGTCCAGTAGTTTTATCGTGAAAGAGTAACAAACATATTCACAAACTTTCGCATTTATAATATTAGTAGGATTTACATTAGGGAATATTTGAGTGAAAATACTCTTAAATCTATACCTAATGCACATAACGAATAATATTAATAAATAATTAAAATAACATGTACGTTATGATATAAGTTATATCAGCCCAATTCATTAATGTATATGTTGGCAGTGCAAGCATAGTTAATTGCAACTGCCATTTCCCATCCCACATTTTATTTGCACGAATTACGGTCGAGTTTCTCTATCCATTCCTTTTCATCTACACTAATAATAATATTACCATACCCTGTATCTTATTGATATAATATTAGCTACGTATTTGTAACATTCTGTGTGCACATATTTTTCAAAGGTAAACTACTCATATGACTGATTGTATGTAGACATTTCGATGTTTCACTATGGCGTCTTAATAAATAAAATATATGATTGCGACTTGATTCTCCAGACAGTAAATACAATTGCAGGCGATTGGTCTCGGAGCAGTAACGAGCGAGAGCGCGGACGTACGGCTCCGGCTTTGGAACCCATGTTGTCGTTGTTTGAGCGCGAGCTCGTCGACCTCCTGCGAACCACACATCGATGCTCGATACCGTTTAGCAAGTGAGTCCAACACTTCGTTATATTCCAAAAGAACTTATGTACGATCATTTTCCCACAGGGGTGCCCATTAACGGATCCAAGGATTTGAAATTATATTTTTTTTCTTGTACCTCCTGTTCTTTGTATTTAAATACCTTAATAAAGCTTTTTTGTAATTCGGGGGAAACTCCTGCATAGGACCATCAGAGTCTCAATGAGGGCAGCGACCCCGGTATGTCAGACTCCTACTGACTAAAAACCCCCGGGGTGTCCTTCCAATCACTCCAGACTCTTCCAGACGCTCGGGGACCGGACCAGTCTGTTTAGGCTTTATCTCTAGGTGTGGGTGTAAAGAGCCCACCCCTCCAAATCTTTCTCACGGGCAGCGCGCCCATAAGCGCGCTGCCTCCCTCCCACTACACTCAGGGAACAAGAAGCCTTGTTGAGGCTACCTCTCTAGTGGGAGTAGGGAAGCCCACCCCTCCAAAACCTCTCATCCGGGCAGCAGACTCTTTCAACTGCCCAGCTAAACTTTAATAAAGTCTACCCTAAACTTAATTAATCAACAACCCCAGAATTTTGTTTGGAAGGGATAAAATTTTTGTTGTCTTAGTGTAGTTAGTAAAATCCACAAATTTATTGACGGAGAACTTAAACCCTCGTACCTTCAAGCAAATTTAATATCATTTTGACGTTTTCCAAATTTCCCCTAATTTTGTTGCATTAGTCGAGAGCGGAGTATTGGATTTTTGAAAATCTGTTCAGCTTTTTTTAATGCGAACTGTACAATGATGTTGTAGGTTGATTCCGGCTTTTCATCACCACTACGGTCGGCAGTGCCGTGTGGCTGACTACGGGTTCACCAGGCTTCCGGACTTACTCCTAGCGCTTAATAGCATTGTGGTAATAATAATAAAACATTTATTTGGCACACAACATAGCAAAATAGGTTAATAAAAACAAAAAACAACAAAAGCAAATATCCTCTGTTGTGATGATGCGCCAAAGGGAATTCAGCTCAGTAAATGCTAAGTAACTAGCCAAGCCACCCAGCGCTGATTTTCAGCTGACACCTATTTATTGCGTCGACGCGCAGAAAACAGCAAATAAGGGATCAACGGAGTACCGATACACAGCATTAGAGACTAAATTAAATGTATCACAGTGGTATCGAATCATATTTCCATACACGTTACAATTACAGACACATTACAAATATTTATATGAGTACAAAAAATTTTGCTATTACATAACTACTTCTGATACATGTATTTGTCAAATACCAGTTAAGATACATAAATAATTAAAATAATTGAGAATGCAATAATTACAATTAGACCTTTTAGTATACATTTTGTGGCACTTTTAGATGCACTATTTTTCTTAATTGAATACACCTATTCCCCGATTTACACGGTACTTGTTTTACACGTTTTCGCTTTTACACGGTTTTCTAAATAAGTTTTTTTTTTGTTTTTATCGCACTCTACTAAATGCTACTGTGTTTGAACACGTGCGCTGTGTACACATCTCACGGGGAATCCCGAGCTTATGTGCTGACTTGCTGCACATGATGAAGGATAATAAAACACCTTTGGTTTTATTTTTTGTTCTTCTGTTTAATGTATTGTAATTAAATAAAAAACAGTGTTTCCGTAATATATTACATATTTTAACCTGTCAATGCATTTTATTTTTATTTCTGTGTACACCTAAAAATATTGAAAAAAAAATACAACTGTTAAATAGCAAAATTATGCATTTTCTGCAAGCTTTTCGATTTACACGGTTTTCTCAGGAACGTATCTACCGTGTAAATCGGGGGATAGGTGTACTAACATCCAAACATTAAGATTATGTTAAAAATGAAAGCAAAGTCTCAGTCGTAAAAACGTTTTGTGTTTATCATTTTGTTTTGACGGCTTGATAGCGCAGTTTGTAGCGACCCTACTTACAATGCTAAGGTCCTGGGTTCGAGTCCCGGTAATGGTGAACTTTTCTGTGATGCTGATTAGTTTGTCACGAGTCATGGTTTTATATATGTACTTAAGTAAGTATATCCTTGTCTAGTACCCATAGTACAAGCGCAAGCTTAATTTGGGACTAGGTCAATATGTTCAATTGTTAATAAATATTATTTTGATGACTATCACATGTAGTTATTTCATGATATTAAACGGAGTGTTTAAGGTTAATTATCATTATGCGTTTCTGATTATTTTTTTCAATAAAGGTAACAAACTTATAATATTAATATATCGTCACGCTATATCACTTTTGAGGTGAGCAGAGATACATTAATGGCTCTATCTACTTATAAGAAACTTATTGTATCTAAAATTAATCAAACCTGATATTTATAAAAATGTAACTAGAAGAATTCTAATGATGTTCATATCGATTCGCCAGTTTTTAGTAGTTTAAAACTCCTCTCTTGTTAACACTGCCGTCCTCACGATTCGTAAATATTTATTTGCTTAGCGCTACCAGCGTGGCGCTAATTCGGATCACTTGACTTGTCGCCGGCCGTACTTGACATTATAGAGAGATTATAAAGTATATTATATCTCTATAATATAGAAGTATATTATAGAGAGATTATAAAGTATATAAAAGATTATAAGTTTTACTAATCACATCGTTAGTTCTCTAAAGTTCTTATCCCTGTTCCCCTACTTTCATGAAATTTCGAAAACCGAAAGTTTGTGCACTTCACCACTGTGGTGTCGCCGGACGACATAGCGTTAAGTTCTAACGTAACATAATAATATAGAGAAGAGAAGGTTAATTACCATTATTTTATAATTTAATATTTGTATTGGATATTGCCGCTAAACCGATTAAAAATTAAAGATTTTGTTCTTTTTAATAAAATATATTGTTTTTGCCACAGGTTTTGGGGTCGGGATCATCCCGAATAATAACATTATCAGCGGCAACGCAAAGCCGACGCTGGACTGCAGATTTAGTGAAACTCCTGAAAGCAGCTCCGGGACGTTCAATTTCACCCAATGACCTGCCTATGCTGTATCAATCTACGTTTGGTCGACGCTTCACTCCTATCGATTACGGAGTGTGCACACTGGCCGAACTCATGCAGCGAGTGAACCCACAGACAGTCGTTCTCTCTCCCGAAGGGTTTGCATCGCTGCCGAGACGCTCGCCTACGCCCGGGGAACGGGCCAGAACTTTCCAGTTTGCAGCTCAGGTGACTGAATATTTTTAACTTCATCACACCGTAAGATCGGTTACGCAATGTATCTGATCAAAATCCCTCAAAATATGAGCCTAGAAAACTCTGACTGAATTCGGATGTTGATTTATTAAGACTTTTTTATCTTGACTTGACACAATGATTGCACCGCCCTTGATGGTGAACTTGGTGTAGTCCAGAAAACGATAACGACTATCGACAGTTAAGAAAGTCCCATCGGTAGTGGCAGCGATCATACCGACCTGCACAAATATCTCTCAACGCTAAGTTTAAAAAATCCCATATCATAGGATGGTGGGAACACCCTCGCCGGAAGAAAATTGCACAGTTTAACATCACAGAAAAAGTTAGAGAACTTCCTAGTCCTAGCCGGGATGTGAGAGACCATATAGCTGTCTCCGTAAATCCGTGCGCGCGTTTCTATTCAAGAAGGGAGAGGGCGGAACAAGGTTAAACAACTCTTAATAACGCCATGATACAGACGGTCACAGTTTGGGTGACAGTCTTTGATCTCAATCCATCAAAATACAGATCTAAGCAATTACGCAATTCAGGTCCAAAAAAACTTAAATAAATGCACTTAATTTTACTGGACCACCCATGGCGGGGCAAGTTGGTGTCGGTGATTTTAAAGAAAATATACAAAAATTTAATAATAAAGGGCGAAGTAGTAAACAATGGGTTAAACTCGACGTTGGTGGAACTTATTTTTTAACGTCGAAGACTACACTATCCAGAGACCCTAATTCATTTTTATATCGATATTAGTTCATGAGGACAGTAACTTGATTTCAGGCAGGTATGAAACGGGTTCTTATTAAATAAATAGTGATTATGCCAAAAATTTATTAAAATAGTAATATAATATATCATCATGCTATATCCCTTATAGGGTTTGCAGAGATATGTTAGTGGCTGTTTCCGCTTTGCGCTATGTCCTGCCCAGCGTGAACAATAGGGGAGCTGTTTGCTCTTCTCGGGCACTTACACATGACATTTCTATTATGTGCAATGCGGGCTTCCTCAAGATATTTTCCTTTACTAGATGATTTTTTAATTGATTATAGAAACAACAATACAAAATCTTAAATGTAATATGGACGCCGCGGATTAACTTCTTGGATTTAGTTTGGACGCAATACGTAAGCGTTCGTACAAATAATACTACAGCGACCTCGGTTCGCCAATATTCTGACCGGAGTCAGAAAATGACGCCATAACGTATAGAAATTGGGTGACGGATATAGTACATAAACTATCATACGGATTCAAATCGGATGCGGCGTGTAAACACCATTACATCCCTATCAGTAGTTTTCATCCTATAGAAGTGTAAAAAACAATATCTTATAATAATCGGACATTGATAAATATAATGAATTAAAATCTGATACCTATTCTGGTACTCTTAGAAGATGTTATAGGCATTTAATGTCTAGGTATAATAAGGTAATGACTTTAATGCTTCTATGGGATGAAAGACGCTGAGCTTTAGATATCAAACCATGCTAGTAAATCACTCAAACATCTTCTGGCCGTGGTCTAAATCGACATGGGTGCACTAGCGTTTCCATAAAAACCAATAAATTTGGTGGTTAAGTTCGATTAGCGCACCCTCTTTCGGTTAGTTGTAAGGGTCTGAATAAAGGCGAATAGCATTAGACAAACTTTAAAAAAAAAACTGGCAATGTAATATTATCAAACAAAATGATGATTCTGTTAAATTATGTGAAATCTCTGATTGAGTTACACATTTATAAACTAACGATAATTGGTTACTGAGTATGAGTAGTTGGTATGAGTAGACGTAACGTTACAAAAGTGTTATTCTGTTGATGGTTACCAGAAAGATCTGCGTTAACTGCAACAAATGATTTGAGAATTTATCGATAGTTTTTAATAATTCCGAGTGGTTAGTATTATGAAAGCTTTTATTAACAAACGGAATACCTTGTTTAAAAAACTTTTTTTTTTCTCAATTTTAGCAACCAGTTTACTTTGTCTAGTGAGGAAGGCCGCTTCCAATATTATCCAAATTTGTTTATTTTCCGGCAGAATCTAAACTTCTTCTAAATTCAGATTTTAACTTTCATTATTTTGACATTTTATTTAATAATTACCTGATTGCCACAAACCACAAACTCTACATATAATCTATATACCTTGACTGATCCTATGATTGAACGCGTATGGACTTTGTGAAAAATATAGGGATGTGACACCGTATGTATATCACAGGTCGTGGAACTTCTGTCGTACACGGCCAACCTGAGAATGGAGTTCTCTCGTTTCGTGCCCTCGTACCACGCCCACTTCGGTCGGCAGCTGCGCGTTGCCCACTATGGCTGCGTAAAGCTTGTGGAACTGTTCGAGCTGATCCCGGACGCGGTGAACGTTTATGCGGAGGCGAGTGGAGAGAGGAGCGTGAGGCTAACTGCGACCGCTGCTCGGCCTATCATTGCACAGCGGCTGTTGAATCTAACGCCTGTGCCGCTCGTCGCGTTGCCCGCGCAATACGCGAAACATTTTGGCTCACCGCCTCTGGTATGCACCGTTTTAGTTATTCCAATTACTGAATGGCTGGTTATTAACTTTCTTGAGTTACTCATATGTAAAGGCACGCTGTCAGTCGCGGCTCGGAAGTGGTGAATTAGCGATGGCTGCCAGGCCGAAGTATATTACTTTGCATTTGTATGTAAAGGCGTCTGACGTGGAAGACATTTTTTTACACTGGTTCGAAAATGTGACTTTAGTGCACCGGATGATAAGTACAGTGTAGTCCAAAAATAAAAGCGACAATCAAAGTATTAAAATCCGTTGATAGTCTCCGTGGTCATGTCGGGCCCACATATGCCACAACTTAATGTCTCTAGGTATATATAACGGGACAGGCCGTAGCGAGTCACTATGACGATCTTTGCACTTGCGTGCTGTGGTCATGACCCAGTTCGGGCAATAGCTCTACCACCATACAAGGTATCACCTGTAGACGTGTCAAAGCCACGACCGTGCGACCTACACCGGACGACTTTACATGTAAATGAATATAGAACGGAACATTGTGACCTGGTCTCCACTGCTGGATCCTTGGTGCCGAACCGCGACTGCTAGAATTTTTTTCGTACCTTTAGAACTGACTTTTCCAAATTGCTAATATTTTGATGTTCCGAGTTACTGGTTTTCTACCAGACTTCTCTACTAACTAATAATATGCTGTCAATAAATGTAATGTTTACAAAAAATATTTGGCAATGTTATTGAAAACAGGTGAGATGTACTTTGTAGAGGCGCTTAGGCTGAAATTTATAGACGTAAATTTAAGTTTGCTTAGACTTCACTAAAACATTAACATTTCAATTTATATTACTCATTTAATGCCAAAGGCTTTGGTAAGTTAACGATTTTGTCAACATGGACTTGGCTCTGCGAACATTTAAGATATACTAAAGTTTCTATGGTATAGTTTTTTATCAATAAAAAAAATATTTTCTCATTGCTAAGCAAAGTCGAAATAGCGTCTATCAATTTCAGCCTTACTATACTGCAGCTGCTGGTTCGGGCTGCTGGATTAAATTGGTGTATCTGCTTTACAGCCGGACATCCTGGAGGCGGACTGCCTGGAAGCGCTCGTGTATGGCGCAGGCGGGTACGTGGACGGCGACATGACCTTCGGGCCGGGCCAGGTGCCACAGTGGAGTACCTCGATGCTGTGCGTGTGCGCGGTGCTTAGCGCAGACCGATGCGTGTCCCGCGGCTCCAGCGCCGAGTACATGACGGTCGCCTGCCGCCGCCTCGGCCTCGAGGTCGACCTGCGCCGTCTGCTCATGGCCGGAGTCGTGGAGATGGCCGACCAGTGCGTGCGGCTCACGTCTGAATGGCGGCTCGTGTGGCGCGTTGCGCAGATACTGGAAAACCACGCCGGACCGCTCACACCGCTCGCCATCATCGAACAGTATAAGCGATGCTACGAACCGGACTTTCCTCCTGCACAACATGGTATCTATTCCTTTTTTTCGTTGAAAAAACCTTACGGACCAGCTCTTACTAAAATGGAGAGGCAGTACCACCGCACTCTTACCGACTAACCCCTGGATTGCTATCACTTGCGACCGGCTGATGCAAAGTTTGGAAATCCAGGATTCTTCTAATATCCCAACCGCAACATGGTAGACTATATAGTGAAGGTTTTTTCTCAAGGAATCAAATTGCAAATCTTAACCCACAATCAAAAACAAGCATGAGTTTGATCTCATGGTCATACGTTATGGCTGGCCAGAATTATTTGCCCCGTTATACTTTTTTTTAATTACATTTACACACCACGCTTGATACTAACCATGGTGCAGTCCAAAGAACGACAACGAGTATCAATAGTTAAGAAAAACCCAATGGTAGTCGCAGCGATCATGCTGGCCTGCACAAATATATTTTCACGTTCGTTTTAATTACCCTATATCATAGGACAGTAATTATGTAATAATAATGTGTCGTCACGCTATATCCCTTACGCAATGAGCAGAGTTACATTTGTGGTTGTATCCATTTTGCGCTTATTTGTCGTGCCTAACGTGGACATTAGCGCAACTGATCGCCATTGTCTAGTACACAGTAGTTACAGTAATTATTATATGTATATAATCTGTATGTATGTGTATGTGTGGTATAAGTTTTTGGAAATAATAGTAACTGAGTTTCTCTGAAACCAAAATAATATTATTCAATACAATTATAAATGTTCACATAGCTTATCCCAATCTCACCTGAAACCAAAGAAACAACCATTAATGCTATTATTCCGTATTTATAATGTTTTATATTTAAATTTAATTATTGCTTCCTTGCAAGATCATTACTTGCCCAGGTTGTTTTGGTTCGTTCAGAATGACACTAGTGACAGCTGTCAATTCGAGACCAATGAACAGCGCCGATACCGATCATCTTCTCTAGAGATAGTATAGAGTCTAAAATTGAATGTATTGAAGAAACTATCTTTACATGTATTACCAGTAATCATGTTATTGTGTATTGCAATTGAGAGTTAATTTTTGGGTTGTTTGGATTTACTATTATACCAAAAAATAATAATTGGTTACTAAGAGTCAACTTAAAAAGATAGATATACTAACGCGGACTTTAGATTTATGAACTTTTGTAAGACTTCAAATTTTTTCTTTAGTTTGTTGTTTGTATAACTTCTCAGCGCACGCCATATGAATGCCTTGAAAACTTATAAAAAGATAGAAATTTCTCTGCTATTATTAAAATATTATCATGTTAAAGGTTTGGATGGAGTGTTCCAATTCCTCCGCCGGCACCGCGAGGTATTCGTTGAGACGATCGGCCATTGGGAATTGTGTACTGAAATAAAGGTGCCTAAATGCCAGGACTTGCCTGGCGCTTACCCATGCGATGATTACTCGCTGTTCAACACACCGCCTGGACAAAAGGTAAAATATCTATCTATATACGCATTACAAGAATTATTTTTTTAATCCTCATTGTTCTGTGCCAATCATAAGGCACCGTGGGATTATACCGAGACAGTGCTTCACCACTATTGGTTCTATGGAATCATTGCCCTGTTTAATTGTATTACATGGACAGTATTATTTAACTAAATCTGACCATAAGAACGAGGGATTTTTTTTTTTAATTTTGACAAAATAGCTCTTTGCTTTTAAAACTTGATTTACTGAACCGGTCAAAATTACTGTTCATTAACCTTTTAAGTAGCTATGACGGCTATATACGTCATCAACATATGCATTACAAAACGCCTAAGACGAATATATTCGCATAAATTTAATTGTGTACACCACTGGATAAAACGAATATTCCGCAGATAAACGAATAGGAGACCGCGTATCATTTGTTGCGTTTCAATTTGAAGAATGGGGGCAGTTAGTGGTCATTTCGTTTGACGAAATGTGCCACTTAAGAAGTTAATATAATGCCTTCGTATTTTTTCCTATTCTAAAATTTTTAATTCTGAAAAAATGTTGATTACTAATACAAGTTGTGGATTAATATTTTGGATTTAATTTGATTTATAACAAAGCAAAATAAACCATGTTATACCTATTTCTAAAATAGAAATAAATTGTTCTTTTGTAGATCTTGTGTTAATGTAAATTGCTACACAGATCATATACTGACAGAATTAATTTGTCATTAATCACCATAAATATTGTATATTTTTCTACAACATATTCATGTGTATTACTAATTATGTCCACAACTTTATCTGTGTGGTAGTAATATCTTTGTCGTAGACTCAATATTATTTCAGGCTGAAATTTTATTATTATTGAAATAAAATACTTAAGTCTCATAGACATTGCCATCAATAGCATGCACAAAAGCATGCTTCGATGGTTCAGGCACGTGGAGGGGATGATTGATGAAAGTATGAGAAAAAAAATATGCAATATGAATATGAGTGGCAGTAAGAGGCGAGACCGACCGAGACTTGCACAGATCAAATAATGAGTTCTGATGCAGGGTAATGTCAAAAGTACGTGGTATCGGAGAGAGTGCATGAATGTTAAGGAGAGAGTACCACTCTCTTAAGGAATGTTAAGGAAGGAATAAAGGTTTACAAGAATAGAGAGAAGTGGCGTTTCTCTCTCCCTATCCCAATAGGGATTCGGTGTGATGATGTCTAAGACAGAGACTTCTATTTTGACTTTGCTTATACTTTTATTAAAAATTACAAAATATATTATTTAATAAATGTCAAAATATTTGGCCTCCGATTTCATCAACCTGCACTTTGTTCTGCGATAACTGAGATTATACTGAAGTTTCTATCTTATGTTCAGTATTTTGTCAAATACAAACTTATTTCCTACGCAAAGTGTAAGAAGTCAAAGTACAAACTATGAATCTCAAAACAATATTAAAGAATTTTTTAAATCAGTGAATAAAATCACAATGATAACGCATGACAATGCAAACATTGAATCAAATAGACACAAATAAATATTTACCCTCTATAAACTTATTATAATGTTAGTATAGATATTATATAGTTGATATTGTACCAGGGTTCTCGGGTGTTCGAATCTCCAAAGAACAATATGTGGATTTCTCCACCGGCTAATACACTGCCGGCTCCCACAGCGTTGCTACCTCAGGAACCTAAACGTAAGTCGATTATCGCTTTTTTAATTATAAATTTGATGAACTGTAATAAATTAAGGTACGGAGGACTCGCGATTTTAAACTAGACGAACCCTACTAAACGCGCAGATATATAATGAGATTGCAAAAAGCTCACTGTGATTGTATAGCCGGCAAATTCATAAAAGTATTTAGCCCATTTTGATTTAAAGAAAAAACATTGCATGACCTATGTAGTATTTTCAGGCTATCCTGTGTTGTAAATGAAATGTAACCAATTAAAAACGTCAATAACGACTATCTAAAATTTCAAAATAATAATACGATGTAAAAATAAGAAACTAAATACGCACACATTTTTTGTGACAATCTTTTTTCCAGCTGACGTATATACGACGCCATTTATAATCGCATTCTTTAACACGTTGAACTCCGGCCCTTTTTCTCAATACTTCCCGTTCAGGCCGTTTTAATCTCTTTATTCTACAATAAATTCTATTTCGAAATATGTTTTTCTTATCATTTCTAGTGTTATAAATCTGCGTTTTATCACATTTTTTAGCTGGGGGTCACCGGTGCACCCCCCCCGGCCCAAACGGAAAGTTCACTGGGGGTCACCGGTGACCCCCACGGCGTTCAACGTGTTAACTGCGCGAGTAGTACGTATAATGTGTGTGTATCTGTAGAACGGAATTTATGCGCAATTTTATATGAAACAAGCTAAAATAGTGTACATGGTTACTAACGACAACCTTTAATCGACAGGTCGCACGCGTTTAGCGGCACAGTTCGACACAGCTTAGTTTAATTCCATATATAACTGTATCAAAAAGAAAATGCATTCGTGTACAAAAAAAAACAATGTCTGGCATAAGCCCTGTAAGAGCCAGTGTTTAAAAATAATTGCACATGTTAAGATGCAGACCGAAGCTAACGTCATAAACCCAGGGTCGCAACGAATTTTTTAACAACTAGACTAATAAAGAAAATGTCCTATTAAATGTGATGTTTGCAACAATAATGTTTTAGAACGTATATATTTTTGTGTGTTTATTTAGATTAAGATTTTCTCAAGCATTCGTAAAATGTTATCCAGTACGTTATATTTACAAATGTTCAAACATAGTTTAAAATCTATAGTTATATATTAAACGAGGGGTATGTATAGAATCGCTGTGACCGTTTTGAATGTACCTAATTACTTTACAAATCATAGTATCTTTAGTTATATGACTACAATTATATTTTTTATGATCCCACTGTAGCATTATAATTTAAATTATGTTATTGTGTTAGTCTTTTCTTGCTTTACGTTAGGTACCTGTGTATAGATCATTTCAAACGTCATGGCTGGTCCTACATCTTGATAAAAAATAATAGTCTTAGAAATAACAATTCACAGAATATATTGTAAACGTTTATATAAAATGGTGTTATAGAAATGGGACAGTTGTCATTATAACACCGCATTTTTATAAGGCTATTTGATGAGACCTTCCATTATGCCAAGCCATTAGTGGCACTTTTAAATACAGACAAGCCATAACCTCCAATCTATTAATGATGACAATTCATTAATATTGAACGATTTCTAACTTTTCGAGTCAATTGCCTCAGTGAAATGTCTCATGAAATTGCCTCATGTAAAAACAGGATAACCGACATTGTCTTATAAAGTTAAAGTGGAATTTTGTCATGAGATTTGAAATGGAGTATACGAGCTGTTAATATAGTTCGGTTGTTATTTCATGTCGTGAGACCTTATCAATATTGATTTTTTTATTATTTGACATTTCATATTATTATTAGTTTTTAACAAGTAATGAAGGACTGAAACAAGCCTGGAATGTTAATCTAGGAATGATATAAATATACTCTATCTGGTACACTGATTAGTACCTGTATATAAATAAAAACAAATTATATAAATTGAATATTTAAATTAATAATCATTCTTAGAAATAATACAAAAAGATGAACATATCATTTTACGATTGAGGCTCAAAGTTGCGTTAGGATAGTTTATAAGTACATATTATGGATTGTTTAAATGAAGTCCACGTTATTGAGTACTTGTAACATTTTTCGAATGCCAAATAAAGTACAATAATCATACATAATAAAATTTGTTGATTTTTGTATTAAAAAAAAATATATAATTAGATGTGTGTTTTCTAATCTATGGTAATATTAAATTCGGCTTTATATGTTTATTTTTAATTATAAAATATTATAATCTGATTGTTATTGTATAGACATACTATTGATCTCTCAGTTTTTTTAAAGTCTCTTCGAATTTATATAATTTTGGATAACATTTACATTGTTCGAATGTTTCGAAAGTATTGTCTCTATGCAGTTAAATGTTGAGAGATAGTCACTAAACTTACTTTGACACGTTAAGGGAACTCAACTGTAAATGTTACGTCAATTATAACTGTTCAAATGTGTTATAATGATAATTGTAAGTTAGAATTTTAGATATTATAGCTTTTTTAAAATAGTTTATGCTTGTGCCCGAAGTGCAATGTTTTATTTACGGTAACATTATTTTGCCAATATATATTTTTTGTTCCACATTAATTATTATTTTGTATTTTTATTGTTGTTTTTTTTTTTAGAGTAAATGAGTTCAGTCATATTTAATTTGTAAGTGTGGTAAGTCTGAAATATGTTAAAAAAGACTGCCATCATAAATCTATATGCGATGTGTGGAGTTTTTTTCGAATTATTAAGAATGTTTATGTATAATACGTGAATTCTTTTGAGCGGTGTGATGAAAGAATAATTGTTATTGTGCATAAAATAATCTTATCGCAATAGAAAAATGGTGAACTTACTTATTAAAAAATCATGCCTATACGTTTATTTATTTAGATAAATATGTATGTGTTATCAAAAATGTGATTGTGTAGTGAAGTTATTGGCCCAAGTGTAGTATATTGTTATGAGTAAAATACTTGGTGAACAAGAACTAACTGCGTGTTACATTTTCGACTTTTAACATTACATTAATTTATTGAAGAGTTCTGTACGAAATTTTGTTTGTGATATAAGAGATAATTTTTATTCCAAAAGTGTGAATTCATTGTTAAATATGTATAATGTGTACATAGTGAAGAATTAGTACAAGATGTAAAGACTTATTATTAAACGTGTCAAGTGTTTACGAAATTGATGTGGAACATTTCTTAAAACAAATAAAGTGTTTTGTTTATTCAATGTAAATGCATTTTATGTAAGCGGGCCCTTGCATACTATAATTTATTTTATAGTCTACCTTTGAACAGTTTTTATTAATTTAAAAAACAGTATAATTCGGTATAATTATGTATGTATGGAGCGAATAATTCGTGTACATAAATTAAGAAAAACAGACCTGTCGAAACTTTTTCACTGAACAGTATGCCAGCCTGCATTTGGCCAATTTATTGTATTTAATAAGTCTTATAAGATTAGTGAGTATATTTTATTATTTTGACCAATTATTATTGTGTGAACTTAAAAATATATGTATTCCAAAATTAGTTTTAATAATGTCCGTTTAAAATATGATACTTAAGTTTTAATAATTCATTTGTTAAAACTGTAAGTAGACGTCTATAAATGAGGGCTCATTTACATTATTCGGTTCCGTCGTATTCGGTCACTGATTAATGTAAATTATTATTCGGTAGACCTAATATATTTGGTAAACGAATTCGATAAAACCAAATATGTTCGACGTACTCGGCCATAGACAACGGCAGACGAATGATTATTTAGCGAAATCGGCAAAATCAATTGCGGTCGAGGCGAAGTGCCCGTCTTGATGTAAATGGGCCTTAAGAGGCATTCGCCAACTGTGCGCCGATATTTGCAGTTGCGATTTGTCACTTACTGTTGGATAAGTTGGTGTTTTAAGCTATTGTCTTAATTGTATGTGACTAATAGAATGTTTAACAATAAGATAGATTAAGCATCTACTTCAAGTGCAGTAAGCAAAGATGTCAAATATTAGTATTATTTTATCTACATCTTCTACAGTTCTGTGATCATTAATTTCTTATATTTCCAACTAGTAAATCAGTGTATGTAAGAAAGTAGTATCTTCTCAGTATTGCATGGAATATGAATGTAGTGTTGGAAAATAAATGTTATTTTTTCTAATAAAGTATTGTTTATTAATGTATTACCAAGTATACGTTAATCTATTTCTTGATAAGTAATTGTATATCCTTATAACCGGGTCATGGTATGATCTTTCTATGCCCTATTATTATTGGTTTGTATTGTCCCATTGTAGAGCAAAGGGATACATTTATGAACTCGTTTCAGAGTGTTCTTTATATGGTTCGTTAGGTGGATACCCAGAATAATGCACTCCGTATCTCTACTGCTTATAACAATGAATGTAATTGATACTTTATAATAAATTTTGTAAACCCTAATTGATGATGTCCTAGCCGGATTCGGCCATGGCGACTGTTTCAACGCCGATTAAGAAAATCAAGGCCCAGTTTTCGGAAACAGTCAATTGCGCAGGAGATATTTAAGTGCATAACTGGACGCGCAGTCAGAAAAGCACTCTCTCGTCCGAGCTCCCTCGGGCCCGATGGAATGGAGAACCAGTACGATCGGGAGGGAGCAGGATGCAGGTTTGGTCGAGTTTTCCTTCTCTGAACACCTGGTTGAATTGTGGTGTTAAAGAGATACCTTAGTCGCCTTTTACGACACCTCAGCAAGAAGAGGGGGGTGCTATTCTATTCTGCCGGTAGCCACCACGGCTAAAACCCTAATTATTTAAGTTATAGCATATCCTTGACAAAGAAACCCAAAAAAACTAGAATCTATGTAGTATTTTAAATGCAGAGGATAACGATTTCTCCCACCAATATTATTTCGCCATAATAGTGGGTATATATCCTACATCCCAAACAGTTCTTAACTTTTGATCATGTCATTTTGTTGATCACATTTCAGCCACTCTCATTTAAGTGTCATAACTTACATAACAAGATCCATAATACAACTGATCACCAAACAGACATGAAAATATATTGTATCATAATAATTTATTTATAACACATCTACTTTTACTTCAATATAATTGCATTGATAATCACTTAGTAAGATCAGACAGAGGGCCATGACGTCGCTCCCAAATCATGCGATGTTTCTGTTTCATGTATGCTTTTCTTGCATCGGCATATGCTCCCAGGTCACCATCTAAACGATAATAATACAGTTAATTTATTTCATAATATTACCTAAATGTAAAAAAGAATTTAAAATGCATTAATTTAAATGCTCAAGAACTAACAAAATGATTTCAAGATATGATTAATTTTATTAAGAATATTTTTTATATGTCAGACTTCAACAAAGCACCTTTATGAATTATTTGGCTTAGGTATTTAGTTAAGTGTATGATTTCTGTTCTATAGGCAGAGTAGGTTTAATTTGCACACGAAACAAATATTTGTAGACCCTACTACTTGTAACAGTTTCAAGTCAAGTGTGTTCATGCAAACCATATTTGTAAATACAACATTGACACACAAAATAACCTGAACATTGGGCTGGACTGCAGTACAGTCAGTTCGTAAGCATAGTGGTTCTAAGCAATACAGCATAACTTACAAAATACATAAAACTTAGTTACATTTAATGAACCATGCTTCTTCAGCATCCTTGTATTTATCCCACAGGGATTTGCAGGCAGTGAGATGGTCTGGAGTCTCATACATCATACAATCTTCATAGCGCTGACGGAGGATGTTTAAAATTTCAGAATCAACAGCTCTAAACAAGAAAAAACATTAAAGCCTTTATTACAATTGTTTTCATCTCCTCTTTTGTATGTAAATGGGGCTTTGGTATTTTTTACATTTTAGATAAGCATTATTAACCTTTTACAGAAGAGTGAATATACACATATTAAAAAAATGTGTTCCAACAGCCTATTTATATTTGGGAAACATCCTTATAAGACAGTTCTGGCTGCACAAGGGGTTGCATGGCCTAGGTATGTTAGATTTGTACTGATTAAAAACCCCCCACAGAGATTGCTTCTGTACATTGGTAGGTACTGCAAGTCCAGTAATCATTTCTTAACAAAAGCCTTATTTTAACTTTCCACTAGGTGTGAATAAGGTCAATCAACTAACTATAGAGCATTAGATTTATTTAGTTCACATTACTTTATGCAGTTTGGAAGCGTTAAGAATATCCAGTCTTATTTCTTAAATTAAAAAAAAACTATAACTTTATATTTTAAAGGTCATAAAAAAATTGAGCAAAAAAAGAACTATCATATGACCAGTATTTAGAATTCTGTGGCATCCATACATTTACTGTTGAACAATTTTATAATTCGTAAAGAATGTACTCCAAAATAACTATGAGAGATTGTATCTGTATTTACAACGAAATAAACATTTTGAATATCATCTTAATTAAAATACCAAAAAGCAAAAGATTTCTTTTATTTCAGATCTTTTTGATTTGGTAAGGTTTCGACAAATTTTAATATTTTGGATAAATATACAAACTGACAACTAACCTATCACGCTTAAATTGTGTGTTTGCTTCAAAATCGCAGATTACGTCGTCATCGTAGCATTGGTCGATGGTAGGAACACGGCGGAATTTCTGGTGATACCATGGGTACTTTTTCTGATTCGGCTCCACCACCTTTTCTAAAGCACAATGAAAAATGTAATATCTAATAATTACATAACGATACAACATAATTTTACTTGTATATTACCTCTAAACCAAGTAACTGGTGCATCTACTGTGTTATAAAGAGCACTCATAAATCCTCTGAATACATTATTGTCTGGAGGAATATTTTCTTCAGGCATTTTTTGTTTTAAATTATCAATTTATATCGACAAAATGATGGCAGATCGTCGACAGTTCTCGTCTCGTTGCTTTTTTTGACATTAATTTGACAAGTAAACATATGATTAGAAGTTTATTTTATAATAGTAACATTTCAGCAATATTTTTGAAAAATTAATTATCTTCGTCAAATTATAAGAAAATATTTAAAAAAAAAACAATGAACTTTGCTATTTTTTTTTTATACACCTTTTATGAATTTCATAAATACATTATTTTATGATGCTTTCATAGGAACAGCGACATCTCTTGTCTCTTTAGAACAATGATATGAATAATGTATAACTACCCACGATTAATACAAACATTATACAATGAGTACAGCTCTACAGTAGTAAGCTAAATAATTATTTCAGAAATTGATCATGTTCAGGAATCCGGATTCACAAATTATTTAAACGAAGGTTGCTGACTCAACTGTCGACGAGCGAATAATCATACAAATACATTATTACATCTATTTTAAGGCTACACCACTGAATCATAACTATAAAATATCATCTTCACAATAACCATAATAGTAATACTAAATAAATAACGATATTAAATATTTACTTAGAATTATCTTAGCTCAGAATTTATAATACAGAAAAAAATACATACAATAATGTCATTAATGTTGATTACCATTCGTATGTTAATTAATTTATTGGATTCAAAAATGTACAGCCATAATAATCCTTACTGCCATACTAAATCAAAATAAATCTACACTCGAACGCCCTGGATACAATAGTGTCCAAGAGCCATTCACAAATTCAGAGGGTGTTTTTTAGACGTGGGAGTGGGTTGGAAAAATTTATGAGCCAATATATGATATTATTGTAACAACTCCTTATATGTATTATCCGTGCCTTAGTATTATGCAACTGCGGTATTACAATGTGGTATAATTATTATTCATTTGAAGACGCTCAGTCAGCTGATCTAATGCTTTATATCTTAGTTTATAGCAAGCTTTGTATATGCTATACATATCCTCTTTGCAATGTACCTATATCATTGAACGAAGGAAGTAGTCAGAAGGACGCATGCGCTTCAAAGAGCTACGGCTTGGGTTGCTAGATAACACGCAGGACCCTTTTTGGTGGTTATTCAATTAATATAAAGTTATAAACAGTTTTAGAATTATATGTTAGTGATTTGGCAGCTGTTTTGATGTCCAGTTACGATATACCTACGCAATGTACATTTGAGCCCTCAAAATGGTGACCAGCTACTACTAGTAAAAATGTCTACCTTTTGCCTGCTCCGAAAAAGATAAAACGGAAGCGCAATAATAATATACTCAGAGATGGGCAAAATGTAATCTGCTTAATGATCAACGATTACAAAAAGTAGTTGTAATTTTAATTTTCTTGCTCTGTAATCATAATTGAATCCATTTAAAACATTAAGAAGTAATAATTGTGTATACAATCTGGGATTTTGTAGTGTTTTAAACATAGATGAGCAAAATGCAGTCATATTAATCGTAAAAAACGTAAAATGTAATCGTTAATCATTTTCATTAATTGATTTACATGATTACATTTTGTCCATCTATGGGTATACTTATGCACCCCGATCTTTCAAAGAATAATTTAGAGTTGACGTAAACAGCACCCAATCTAACTACTGTAAGGTTCAATCTTAAACGTAGTACGTTGTTATCGTAAATAGCTAGTTAAATTTCGAATAATTTCTATGGTCAATTAGCTTGTTCGAGCTTATAGTTTATCGTAATTTCAGATCGAGTTTGTCTTTAATACCTTAAGAAATGATACCATGTTTCATTGGAGTTTGTGTTGCGACAAAAGTAGAAAGTTCGCCTTGAACTTGCAACCCGAAGTGTGTGATCAAGTGTCACGTCAATCCGGTATTACGAGGTAGTGCGGGGAAGCGTCTTTTGTGTTGTGTACAGCCGGGCGGTGGCACGCGGCAAGCTAACGGCTACGGCAGAATGGCGCTTCGGCCCCTGCTTTGGTGACTCAGTAGCGTGACGCGCGGGCTCGCGACCGCTGCATTTTTAGCGCCCATGCTAGTTAGACACCGGCGCGATGAAGTGGCGGGCACGCGCGGTCACTTCCCGCGCCAAAGAACGCGCGAACATCAGCTTTTTCATCTTCGTCATGTTCTTCGCGGTGTTTGGTGTCATAGTGCTCACAGAGTTGTTTTTACTGGAGCGGCCGAGCGTGGCTGAGTCGGCTCGTTCACGATACAGCGATGATCTGCAGGTCAGATCCTCACAATTTTTTAGACCGGCATGCTATTTTTTAAATTTTCTAACTGATATCTACCTATACGAGTTAGGTCCTAAATACTGTTATAACAAAGCTAGACCTAGAACCAATGATAGGTATATTTATTGTTTACATTTTATTGTGAGTAGGTGGTTATACTTGTATTTCTATTTGTAGTGTTTGTCTACAGGGGCAAGATTTAATGATACAAATAATCGAATTAATGATACAATAACATAAGTAAAACGCTTTATTCAACATAACGATTGATAACATTCCTATTAGAAACGTATCGTTTGATTATATTACAATGAGCAGCATTGCTCCATGTATATATAGTAAATAACAAATAGTTGAAATAAACAATATTTCACAATTACTTCACAAACTGGTATTTAATTACCACAACAATGTCGGTTCAGATATAATAAATATAATAGTGTTGTTCACATTCATTGTGTAGTAGCATTTCAGTGGTTATCTACTTACTGATTGTAAACATTCCGATTTAATGAGATATAAAGCTTCCTTACTATTCATTAAACAAATGGTTATGGCTATTCATGGACAAATGGATATTTTTTCACATATATTAAACTAAAACCACACCACATTGTTTTAACTTATTTAAATGATAAAAAATATACGATAATAAGGTTATTTCCTTTTTAGGGTTCCGTACCTCAAAAGGAAAAACGAAACCTTATAGGATGACTTTGTTGTCTGTCTATTTAGAACTTTTTCTCAGGAACGTGTGAAGGTATCAAGACACAACATTCAGTGGTTCTCATCAAATTGAAATTTAGAAATATCATCAAAGAATGATTATATTACAGTCAATACATTTAGAAGACATATACGGATATATCTTCATCGACATAAATGGTTATCTCGTATTTTTTAACGTTATTGCCGTTTTCGCAAGGGAATCAAAACCTATAGGGTACTTCCAGTTCATCTAGAATCATGAAATTTGGCAAGAAGGGAGGTTTAAATCACAAGTATAGAAAAAAGTTGCAAATTTGTAGCTAAAAAATATATCTTATTTTTGTCAGTATGGGAAAACATTAAATAAATTAAGATACACAACAATACATTCTTAGGAAACTGTAGCGCTTTTTATCTGAAAGTATAATTAGCAAAGATAAATTTTGGTCAAGCGTAATCTTTCTACAAAAATCAACAAAATTGACGAATTTTTTTTTACAGAAACGATCATAGTTTAATTTGAAGAACATTTTTCAAATTCAGTAATATCTTTTTTTTATACATTTTAAGTTAGACCGGAACCCTCGGTGTGCGAGTCTAACTTGCAATTAGTCGGTTTTTTTTCATCCTAAATCATTTCGTATCAATTAAACCTGCCATTATATCTGCTATTGGCTTATTTTACCTAACACTACAATACAATCTTCCACTTTAGTTATTACATTAATCGACACAATGCAGTCCGTGACATCATTTAAAAATGCGATGTGCATCGGAGTTGTATTTGTTACCTGCGAAATCCCTTTTCCCTATATTATGTGCTCAGGTATCTAATTAATCGAATGAATGCTGAATCAATATTATTGGAGTATACGAATTTTTTAATTGACCTCATTGGAAAAATTGTGTTCAAACATGTGCCTATATAGTAAAATCATAAAACTTACTGTGATTTTAAAGAACGATGGGAGAAGATCCGCCGATTATATTGCGATCACGAACATATATAATTGCAATTCTTTTGATAAATCTAATACCAATGGGGGTAACATGTCTTTAGTATCATTATCCTAAAACAGGGATTCATGACCACGGGCTCGCGGACATATCTCTAGAGAATCGTTGACAACACTAAAAATATAAAGACCAAAAAGAAATTGCAAAAACTGGAACACATTGCATGATGAGCATAATATCGTTGTCCTAGACTGGATTCTACAATCATGCGACGTTAATCTTATGGAGCATTCGTGGGATTTGCTGGGCAGAACACTGTTCGAAGTGTTGCCTCAAAACTTACACACAGAACAAGATCTTTTCTTGCATTTGCATCAAAAATATGCCGGAGTCTTAGACTTTGTTAATGTGTTTATTATATACGGCATAAGAAAGGAAATATTCATGAAAACAAAAAAACAAATTTAGCGATTTTTGACCTTGAATAACTTATTTTATGAGACTTTTGAGATAATTTTTAAAACGTCAATACAAATGCTTATACAAATATTTAGCCTATTTTTTTCATGGAGAACTTCGTCTACTTTTTCAGATATTATTCACCGGATACGCTGGGTGATATACTAATAGTATGCGCCCTTACAATTTGGAGCCCAGGGCACGAACCCTGGTTTTCCCCCCACTGGAACCGAAGCTGGTTTACATTGCCTCCATATAGACAATTCTTGCCTTTCGATCGTCGTATTACATTACTGTGTTGCATTGTAATTAATAGTGTTTGCGTTGTAGTTTCTAGAAATACAAAGTCAGAATGAAAAAATATATCTTTACACCGTGCTATTTTAAGCAATATTATAAAATAATATATAAATTTCGTGTAGGCATGATGATGGGCGATACTAGAGCAACAGTAACCGGAAAGGAAATAAGCATTACATTATAATTACTTATAAATATTGAGTGTAAAACTATTCAGTTAATTCACAGTTACACTTTATGTAATATTAAATACAATAGTATTTAAAAACTTTTTTTTGCAATCCAATATGGGTTGCGCGAACATAATTTTCCTAATAAAAAGTTATTACGGATAGTGCTCATTAATGTTTAGGGGTTTTTATAATGTATCCTTTTAACTATCTGTCGGTTTTTTTGTCCACTTAAAAAGTTTTATTACACACACAAGCGTTCAGCCCGCACGCTAAGCATGTACACTCATTTGAGTACATAAAAATAAAACTGTGCTCATATTTGTATGTATTATATTTATAATGCATATAGTGTACAGTGTACGGTATCCAAGATTGATTTATTTAACCTAAATTGAAGCTAAAGGATGCAGGTAATCCTACCTTTTTACAATTTGCACTAAAAGGTACACTTACCAGTACGGTAAAGTAATAAGAAAAGCTGCAACTAAACGGCATCTTTCACCCGGACAATGTTATGGTAACATCTTGTCGGGACGTTAATGAAATTCTACCGGATAAAAAATGATACTGAAATTACACAAAATGGGAGATACGCAACGAATGTAATTTAAGCTATTTGGTTTTCCTGTTTGTTTCTTTGTAAAAATTTTTGAACTATAGTGTTATGGAGAACAATTCTTCAAGGAAAACTAAATTCATAATGTCGTTGAATCCTATTAGCGTATAGGATCGTGGACTGTAGTAATAAAGTTATGTTATATTTTATTTAAAGTTATTTCTTGACCCTACAATACGTAATAAAAAATAATTAATACGAAATATCTAGGATTTTGTTTTATTTTTAACTTTTAAAATGTCTATTTTTATGACAAAATCATGTGACCGAAAACGCCAATCAAAACGGTGACGTTAAATATCAAACAGTATGAATAGATTTAGCATAATCCCATGATTTTAATAGAATATGGCCACAATTTCTTTTGCATCGGAAAATACTGTTGTATCCTAATAAAATAAGATGTTGTCAGTTGCCCTTTTTTTTAACCCGGGGGTAAATCCCTAACGGACCTCAGGGGGCGCTGACGGTTGCACTCCGGTGTGTCGGACTTGCACCGATTAAAATTTAAAACCCCCGGGGTGTTCCTTCTCCCGCCTGCCGAGTACCAAGAGCAAGGCTGGGGATCATCTTCCTCGGTACCCGGCAACGTCTGGCCTTGTTCAGACCCAAATGCTGTTAATTACCCTTGGATTAAGTTGTATATGTTTTTATTTTTTATTAGTTGTCAAATAAAAGTATTAATTTATTGCTATTTGTATAACACATTTTAAACTTTCACGTTTTATACACATTATAAATATTATAATGGAGATTATACTCGAAGAAAGTTACATTTAATTTATTATAATAATTAAATTTTTTACATTTTTATCTATATACCGCCATTTATTGACCTATGTTTTATTGAACAGAATCTTTCGTAGGTTTATTTAGTCCTGTTATAATATGTTGGGTCATGAATGTCTTCGAAATTATTGAACATAAAATAGCATTGCATATCAATGTAAACAGCGTCAGATTCGATTAACAATAGATTTTATATACAATAGTCTAACATTTTTATTATAGGTACCATTTCTTTTACTTACAAGTTACAGAGAATACTTTCAGGGTATAGCCACAACGAACAAATAACCCAAGAAATTATATTTATTAAAATTGAATATCTATTATTACAATTGTAAATATCCGGTCAAAATCAGTTCAGTAGTTTCTGTGTTATGTGGTGTAACACATACTGATGTCGCGTTTTAAAAACAAATAAAAAAGAAAAAGAAAAAAGAAGTTTTGGTAAAATCGATTTTTTATATGAGAAAATATACTTCACAGGATTCTAATTTAAATTTGACACGTTAAGACACCTTCAAGAAAATACTCCAAGACTATTAAATTTAGTGCATGTCATTTAGCACCAAACGGAGGTTACATTGAAAACTGTTAAAATCCCTAAATTGGTTCCGTGTTTTAAAGTTATTTGGGGCCATATCGCGAATCACTTATGACATTCCCCACGACCCTGATCTGGGTCACGACCCAAAGTTACGATCGTAAACAATTTATTCTATATGAATGAAATTTAAGGTAGTATGTCGATAAAACAGGGTGAGTATATCATACTGTTACCGCTTCTTCGTGTACAGACCATGTTTATTATTAAACATCTAGATATTAAAAAAAAACTTATTTACTAGTTCCTGTTTTTCATCCTCGTTTTAACCTTTTATTAAACGTTCATTAAATGACCAAATTTGTTTATAACATAAAAATAGATACCAAAAAAAAAACTAAAAATTATAATATGTAGAAACGACGTGTTATGAACTAATCCAAATATACATTTCATTTTAACGTTGTAACATTTCGAACGAACAATCAATTGTTTTTATTTAAAAAAAAATTATGTTACCATAATAATGTAAATTCGATATGTTTTGTACCGCTCAGTCCTGACGACATAAGCATTTACTGATATTGGTAAAAACTATTGTCACTGATAAAAGTTTTCCGCATAGATTATAAACAAAGCTCGAGGATTAGTTTAGATACAGCAAAAATTCTTTCCCAAAGATATCGTACGTTATTGGTTGATGTTTAGACGGCTTATATGATAAAAATACTATGATAGCTTTGTTAAGGTTTATGAAATCTATGAGGGCAAGGGTGGCCTCAGTGAAAATTCTGTGTTTAAACAATTTGCCACTTATTATTTTTGTGATTTTGGCATACAAAATAAAATACAAGTATCAGCCCCATTTTTTTAACCTGGAGAAAAATCCGACATGGATCGTCAGGGGGCAGTGAGGGTCGCTCCTCGGTGTGTTGGACTCTCACCGACTAATAAACTCCTGGGTACTCCTTGACCCACATGGACGCCGGCTGGGAGCGCGAGCTCGCAATTAGCCACGATCGACGCGTAATGCGCCTTGTTGGGCCTCCTCTGTCATCCTCAGAAATGGGTAGTGTGCGGGAGTACGCACACACCGTCGCCCTCGTTATAAATATAAGCCTTTTATATCAACCCCACCAAAAAAGGGTAGATATTCAATTAAATAAAAAACTTATAAGGCATTTATTCTTAACTGGAATAATTCTAGTTTTCGTGATCTGGGTTTTTAATGTTTAAAAGCAATCAGATAGCTTAATAAAAATCCTTGTTTTACAATTATTTCGATCACAACTCGTATTAGAAACTTCGTACGTGTACCGTGTTATCTAGCTGTTGATTGATCTTTCATCCATTTTATCCCCTTTTACCTATATGGGCTCTTTTAAAAGATGTGAGAAGAAACTTTCCAGCAGGCCGGCTTAATCCCGGCGGCTATCGACGAAGAGTGGGTAACCAGTTTCTCGATGGTTGCAATCGGTTTTTGAATTACACTGTATTTATTTAATACTAGCTGTCCCGGCAGACCTTGTTCTCCCCTATTTCTCTAAAACAAAGTCACGTTGTTTTTTTTAATGTTAATAGCTTCCCCGTCAGATTTTATTCTGCCAAAACCTATTGGCCTTTCGGCTGTTTTTTGAAAATTGTTTGAAGGAACCTGGCCTTAATGCTATATGTATAAAAATTGACAAATATTGACATTAATATTTATACGTTCCTTAATTGTTTTGCCTTCCCGGAAACCGTCCACTAACATTTAAACTTTTAAGGTATGGTGTTAAAGTTCAAATTGACTTTTAAATATTATTACGAATTTTTTGTATGAGAATATAGAAAAGTGGTGTTTTTAGACTTTTTCAGATAATTTTTTAAATTTTTCTCTCCGTAATAACCTTCCATAGACTTCAACAAACACAACAAAAAAGAAATCAGCCAAATCGGTTCAGCCGTTCTCGAGTTTCGCGCTTATACACATTTAACGATTCATTTTTATATTATAGAAGATTAAATGTAGTATTGACAATAATGCCAGGCTAGTGGAAAATAAAATAATTTTGTATTACTCGTGTCTGCGAGTATATTTATGATGAATTACGTTTTCTGTAGGGTTGGGATAAGCTGGAATCGGGAGGCAGTGAAAGTGAACCGCCGCCGCCAGCTCATTTGCCGCAAGACGCCGTTTGGCAGCCCGTTGCCGGTACTAGGTGAGTTTTATTTTATTTATTTAATTTGCGTAATTGCACTGCAGGGTATAGGCCTGCCTTCTTTTTTCCCTCTTCTCAGTTTTCGGTTATTTTGAATAAATCCTTTAGATATATGTTTAGCTCGTCCCATCATCTCCGTCTAGGCTGACCGCGACATGATTTCCTGTTTTGTGGTACCTACATTTTACTTTATATTCAAAGTTCTTATAACTTTAAAGACGCAAGTGTTATAATCATGGTAGCGAGTTTTCCTTTTTGCTTTCCGCCGACAAATTCTGAGTGTCCCGTCAATTACACTACTACTTATTTCCACTTCTAGTCGTTGAATATTTTCGTTATTCAATTCATCCTAGATATATTTACCAAGTCATCAGTCCATTTAGCTATTTTTTTTCTTTAATTCTTATGTTCCAGCCATGGTCTATATTTCACGTCTTTTCTCTATCTATTATCCAGATTTAGAGATTCAAGGCTTACCCTTTTTTCCTCACTTTCTAACTTATATTTAACTTTGAATGCGTCACGATTCTCAAACTCTTAACTTGGTCCACCCACGATAGGTGTTGCTTGGCAAGAATTTCGTTGGCAGTCTATTCTTATCTTGCATAACCGATTCGAGGTATAGAAAAACTGTATTAGTAGTTTGCATTAGCGCTTCGACTATCAATGTTAACTTATTATTGCCAGCTACTGAATTGCTTATATTTGATTTTTCTATGAAATAAAATATTTCGATATGTCGATAATTTTATGAATATCAAAGTAAACAATCTGATATCAGTAAGATATTGCACTGAGCGGATAGCAAAATGTGAAAAAGATAAGCTCCAATCTCTATAAATATATAAACGTTTGATGCGATGAAAGAGATATTTGGCCAAAAATACTATTTATAATTATATGAGCTTTCTTATATTTTGATTGATAAACGTTATCAGTATAGACAACGTATGTTAAATGTATAAACGATAATGGCCTTGCAGATTGAGGGCGTGAGAAATGCGCATTGTGTTGTGTCCTGACGAAGATATTTATTTCTTTTATTTATGCTCATTGTTCAAGCTTCGCTACTGGTCAGCATTCAGTCAAATATAATCTTTTTATATAAAAATAATCATGCGCTGAATTTCTAAATTTACATTATAATTATTTAGTTATATCAATGGTAGAAGCAACTATTAAAAGAAAATAAGTTCATTTCTCAGAATACCATTGGCAACGAAATTTTATACATAACTAGCTTTTGCCCACGGCTTCACTCGCGTTAAGAAGTATTATTATTAATTAGGTATAGTTTTTGCGGCTTTACTTTTGTTTAGCGTGTGTAAAAAATTCGGACCTACAAAACTTCTTTGTACACAATATTCTTAACTAATCTGTCAATCTGTGTAATCTGTCTTTCATCCCCTTGGGGGTAGAATTGATCAAAATCCTTTCTCAGCGGATGCCTAAGTCATAACATCTACCTGCATGCCAAATTTCAGCCCGATCCATCCAGTGGTTTGGGCTGTGCGTTGATAGATCACTATGTCAGTCAGTCAGTCCGTCACCTTTGACTTATATATATTTAGATAAATCAAAATTTATGCACGCTTCTGGTCTTTATTATGATTTATGTTTTTTCATAGCTAAAATCAGGATTACAATTTAAAACATGACTCATAATTATTCCACTATAATATGTAATAATGTTAAAATTTTTAGTAAATAAATAATATAATAATATTAGGTCCTTACATATGAAATTGGCGTTTTGTATGGGAGGAACAAAAAGTCGAATATTTTTTTAATATAATATATTTAATTAATCAAAGTATGAACCATTATTTTCTATGCACTTTTGCCATCTCATAGGTAGTTCATTGATCCCTTTACTAAAAAAACCAGTCGGACGGGAATCAATAAAATCTTTGAAGGCGATTTGGACTGCCCCATCGGAGTTGAATTTTTTCCCTTGCAAGAAGTTATCCAAATTTCGAAAAAAATGGTAATCTGTTGGAGCAAGGTCCGGGGAGTACGGAGGATGTCTTAGACTTTCCAATTGAAGCTCTTCTAATTTAGTAGCCGTCTGTTGCGCAGTGTGTGGTCTAGCGTTGTCGTGAAGCAGCAGTGGCGTGGAGCGATTGACCAGCCTAGGTTGTTTAGCCGCTAGCTTTTCCATCATGGTTTGCAATTGCTGACAATAGACATCAGCTGTAATAGTCTGGCCAGATTTGAGAAAACTGTAATGAACAATACCGGCACTAGTCCACCAAACGCTTACAAGTAACTTTTTTGGGGTTAATTTTCGCTTGGGGCAGGATTTGGCTGGCTGGCCAGGATCCAACCATTGCGCTGAGCGCTTCCGATTATCGTAAAGAACCCATTTTTCATCACAGGTAATGATTCGGTTTAAAATACCTTCATTATTGTGCCGGTTTAGTAATGTAACGCAGCAGTCGACAAGCGTTTGCCGGTTTGCTTCAGCCAGTTCGTGAGGTACCCACCTTTCAAGCTTTTTAATCTTCCCAATTTGCTTCAAGTGAATTAAAACAGTTTTATCACTAACATCGCAGCCTGTAGCTAACTCGGACGTGGTTTGCGATGGATCCGCTTCCACAATAGCTTTCAACTCTTCATTATCAACTTGAGTCTCAGGCCGTCCACGGGGCTTGTTCTGCAGGTCGAAATTTCCAGAACGAAAACGTTGGAACAAAAAACGAACTGTGTTTTCTTTTGCAACACGACCGCCATACACATCATTCACCCTTCGAGTTGTTTCCGCAGCACTAGTGCCACGGCGGAACTCGTACTCGTAAATAATGCGATATTTTAAGTTTTCCATTTTGTAAAATGAGTGACGCAAACAGAAAAAAACAGAAGAAAAAAACAAATGAATGACGATCATCGAAGCACAAATACATGAGTCTATAGCTGTACAAATTTGAATTTGGAATTCCTTACCAAAGAGGAGAAATTTGTGATTAAAGTGCCCAGTACGAAAAACGCCAATTTCATATGTAAGGACCTAATATTAATGCGATTAGAATTTGTATTAAGAAAATTACACGGTGTAATTTAAAGGTATATAACTTGTATAATAACTTTACGTCATATTTTTTATTGAAGCATATAAAAAAGTAAATGTGAATCTTGTTTTTACCTTATCTTACTAATAGTGTAGTCGATGTCATTATAAAGTAACAACTTACAAGTATCATTATAGGCTGTTTACCGACTGTCCGTCACGGCGTTTTTCCACTGTAACATTTAACAATAGGTACCAATTAGGTTCACGTTTCGTAATTAAGTTGTAGACTTGCATTTGCTCGAACTTCACGCATATTTCAAATTAAAATCAATAGCTTCATGCTGTAGAAATCTAGACTTATAAAAGGCAATATTGTAATAATTATATAATGTGATCTTTGCCTGGAACACGGCCACAAAATAGAGTTTGAAAGCTTTTCATAGTGCTTTTGTCTTAAAATGGCATTTTTTTAAACTAGCCGTCTGTGGAAGACGGCGACCTCGCGGCATTATCAGATTGTAATGACACAGAAAAAGGATTTTTCTGAGCTTTACCCTTCACACTTGGCATCATTAAAGTTAAACAACTTAAATAAAACCAAATTACACAGAAGAACGAAATAAAAAATAATGTCAATCTAATTATTTTGTATCAGCATCATTGTTTTAAAGATTTTTTTGGGAAGTGTTAGAAAGGTTGACTGTTTTCTACAGATGTAAATCTCTTCACCCAATCAATAATTTCAATCTGCCATCAATCAAGGCTCTCCTTCTTGGTTATGATTACGTATCTGAGTGAAATCAGAATTAAAATATGCTTAGAAACAGAAATTCCAAACTTTATTACATGTATTATCCTTATTAAAGAAAGAAACTGGAAAGCTTTAGATATTTAGATTTTCAGTGACAATTAGAAAATAAAGTGTTTACAATTTTTTTTAAAAGAATATATAACGTTGCTGGTAACTAACGCAAAACCTCTTAAACGTAACTTAGGTACATCAAGACTAACAAATTTTGTTCTATGACTTTTGCCAAAACTTAACACATCCTAAGATATATATTTTTTTAGTTTTAGTAGGGATTTCAATCGTTAACTCTATGTTTAAAGTTCAGTCAGCTGATGCTACGAAATCGTCTGCCCCAGTTGCTTGGCGCCGCCTTTCAGAGTATTAAGAAGATCAGAACTGCAAATTTGATTTATTTATTTTTTGTATGGGGAAAAAAGATTTAATTATAAAAAGTCATAAAACAAAAGTTGTTAGTCTTGATATACCAAAAGAGAAGAACCCTTAAGAGGTTTTGCGTTAGTTACCTGTATCCCTGTATATAGCTTTTGTATTACATACATTTTAAATCTTTTGGTTGGTGGAATCGCTTATTTTGAAATGTGAAGTATTATTATTTATTTCTTAAATTTGTACAAAATGGATGAAAGTCCGCATATGAATCTACGATAGAGTCAGTTAGTATGTGTAAAATAATTTCCATTTCATAGTTGAAGTTATTTCAGTATTGTATATCATAATACTTTCATTTGGAAGGACAACTTTCAATTTAATTTCTAAAGCATGGGGCTTAAGTAATTGCATGGTTCACTAAGAGAAGAGTGTTTTTGCTACCCAGCTCACATTCGTTTGAAGTTTTGTTTTGTAATGCCTCTCGCCGGCACATGTGTAGTAGATTCCAGAGATGTTATAGGCATCTACAACCGAAACCATTAAATATACGAATCTTAAATAGATTCGGATCTGTATTCAAAATTTGAAGCCTCTTTAACCGGTTTATTCAGTCTACAGTGAGGGTATGACCCAGACAGGTGTAGAGTTCTGGAGTATCATCAAAGAAGCCTTCTACCGAATGAGAGTACCATAGAAAGCGATGGAGCGTATAAACCTCGAAATTAAATTAGAAGAACATGTGCTTAGCTTTGAAATTCGGTATCGTACTAAGATTATGTCGGATCAATGTCGTAGATTGGATAACGACTCTTAAGTGAAAAATGGGCAGGTTATCTGGCTAAATGATGTGATGGCAAATGGAGTTATGAATTTAGTTTGTGGTTACCGATATTGAAAAATCAAAGCATGGAACGTCCGGTTTCAAGATGTATAGACAAAGTGGTCAAAGCGTAACTAGATGAGCTTGTTACAAATCGAGGATGGTATTACAAAACGAGGGAAGCCTATACCGAACAGTAGGCAGAATCAGGCTGCAGATGATGTTGACGGTGAATGATCTATATTCTATACAAACATATCCGATGCCACACTAAAAATAAAAATGATTTCGACCGATTCGTAATAGTCATACGTTTGTTTAACATACCAAAGTTTTATTTAGGCTGAGATTTATAGACGCTACATATATCGATTGTGCTTAGCAAAGTTCTTAAAAAATAAATTCTTTTTGACAATAAATTGAATATATAATAGGAGCTTGAGTATAGCCATAGTATTCGCACAGCCTAGTCCATTTTGACAAAATCGGTGTCTTACCAAAACCTTTGACATTCATTCTAAGCAAAGTTTAAGTTGCGTCTATAAATCTAAGCCTTAATGACTACATGATTTGTAGTTAAATTGAGATGTAATATATTAGCCAATACTTAGATCGATTGATAGATATCGATTAAAATACTTCTTCTGTTGATATATCTTTAACCGGGTTTATCCGACATTATTTAGATATCCAAAAGAAATGAAATATCCATAACCGAATTCTCATGTCTCTAACGAGCGCGACCCTAGTGTGTACCCTGTACGCACGTATACTGTATATGCACGTGTTGGCTTGTGTTGAATAGTTTACGTTAAAATGTTTTTAGCTCCTTTGAACGTGCTCCAGTGAACGGGTTTTACATTTTGCGTTTTAGTTTTAATTACGGTGTTTTGCATAGCCATACGTGAAGCCGTTATCTGTCTCGGCACCGAGTTCCCTTGTTCGTTTATTGCTGTGTACAAATGAGGGCGGAAATAGCTATCAACATTAATGTAAAACGATAGAGCACATGCTAAAAGAAATTCAGCTAAGTCCTGACATATATGAATACAAAATAAATTAATCAATTGTAATGCTACTATTTAGGTATATTATAAATTAAGTTATTTATTTTATTAAGTCAAAATAACAATTGTAAATACAAAATGGATTAATTTTACAAGTTGTCTGTTACACATTATAAAAAAACTTTGCTTATAATTATTTACTTTTATTTATTAGGTGTAATTAAGGAGTTAAATATTTATTGAATAAGCAAGTTTACGAAATACTGATGTTGATATTTATTATTGTGTTGATTATAATCGATATTCCTATTAATTGTGTAATGTTATTTATATTTTTGTCAATTGTAAATTTGAACTCTGGTTTCCAAATGTCGCAACGGGGATAAAGATCACGATGCAAACGTTAAAAATAGTCACAAAGTTGAGGGCGAATGTACTCTGTCTAAAACTTGTAGTTTTAACAATGACTGATTACTGTACGACAAATTGGTGAATGTCTTTTTTCAAATTCACACGTTTTTACATATTATAAATTTAAAATGTGGTTTATATGTTTGGCTCTCTAAACATTTATATTTTTTAAACAACTCAACGGACCGTGGCTTTACATCATCATTTAGCAAATTAATTTCAGTTTTTGTTTGTGTATTATTATAATCGAAATGGCATAAAATATATTTAAACTATTTATACAACTTACCCAAACCGCTTACTGTGCATTCGTATTCCTGTACCCAGAATGTGCGTAAATTAATTGTTGTTAATTAAATAATTATCAATTAGATATAGGTACGTAGATTTTATTTACTGTTTGTCTTTCGTAATTCTAACCGTTTAGCGTATAAAAAACAAAAGGAACTTATCAACGTGACTTGATATTAAATATAGGAATCATAAGGTATATAGATTTTTTAATATTCCTTAGATTACAACACATAATCTTTCTTAAAATTGAAAAGGCAATACAGTTGAAATAACTAAAACTGAAACGGTTTCATTGCTTGACCGAATGGATTGGATGTAATGGGATGGCCTTAAAAATCAATCACAGTAAGACTAAGTTGATAGTTGTGGATCACAGCAATAATTTAAAGCTCACCGTTATTGGACTTACCTGTTCTTGTGGCGGTACACTCAACTTAGAATTAGTTGATGATTTTATATATCTAGGGGCATGCATCAGTAATACCGGGTCGTGCGAAAAGGAGATAAAACGTCGTATAGGAATGGCCAACAAAATTTCACAAAATACGGTCTGACCGCCATATGTATATTGAGCAGAAGAAAAATAAAACTTTAAACATACTTGTTTTCTCTATCTTTACTTATGGAGTGGAAACATGGAATTTTAAGAATTGTGATCGAGCTCGCATTTTTGACTTCCAGATGTGATACTAAAGGAAAATGCTACAGACCCCTTGGACGGTCTGTCGTATCAGTGAGTCTATACGGAGAGAGTTAAAAGTAAAAAGAAGGTTAGTCACCATTTGAAGCCGCCGAATACTAGAGTTTTCTTTTGTTATACAGCTAGTATAGATGGTAATAAGCTCAAACAGCTGATGCTTACTGGTAAGGTTAACGGAAAATATCGAAGGGGTCGAAGCTCATTAAGATGGATTGATTAAGTCCGCGACACTTTGAATAAAAATTTACACGATGCTTTAAACAATGTCAAGAACAGAGAAGTGTGGCATGCCATCACACCACGAACGACATCTTAGCTATATTCACGACCCTCAGCATTGAAGAAAGCGACGTTAGTTCATATAATTCTATATTATACGGTCAAACTTAATAATATATTCAAATAAATTGCGCACTGTCCCAGATAGTTTTCAAGGAAATTCATAACAGATGACACCCGGACAAAGACAAAATGAAGTGTTTTTCTAGTGAAGTTTGATGGAGGCAATTGCACTCTCGAGCCGAGTTAAGAGGGTTCGATGAGTGTCATCTGGTGAGAATGAGGGCTCTTGCTCGGGCCAACAATGCTTCCTATGAACTTTCCTAGATACACTATTTGATAATAATATAGATTGCGTTCAGTTCTTGGGTTACGTTGTAAAAATAAAGCCATTAATTATGTTACAATAATAATAAGTAGGTATTTCCTGCACTTTTGAGGTTCTTACCCAGATATCAGTAAAGGATTTAGTCTCTTTTCACTTATCATCTACTAAATTATTCTGCAACTTTGTTTACTTCAGTAATGAGGAGAAACATCAGTCTAATTGTATGTGTAGTACATTTTTAAACCCCGACTCAAAAAGAGTGATGTTATAAGTTTAACTCGTGTATCTATGCATTCGTATGTCTGATTGTGGGATCGTAGCTTCTAACCAAATGAACCTATTTTGGTTTAGTTTTTTTTAAGGCATCATGAACGAGATTGTTCTTAGCCATGATTGATAAAAATATGTTTGAACATCATAAGCTATTTTCTAGTTGTTGAAGGGGGGATTTAAACAACTTTCATTAGTCTGATTGATTCAAAATGTAATATCTTGTGACCACAATGATATTACAGTAACATCACATTCTTAACCAGATGCTGCAGTATCATCTGGAATCAGCAGGGTACCTAACTCTGCATTAACTTACAACAGTAATATCGTCTTTCAGCTCCTGGGACTGGTTTTGTTATAAATATGTAGTTGAATCTGGAGAGTTTTATAGATTATAATTTAATCGTTATGTTAATAAATTTTAATGTCACGGAGAGGAATCATTTTACTCTATCTTCTTTGTGTATAATCCCAAGTAATACGGAGTTTTTCAATTTCAATTAAACCTTTGTTTTTAATTTTTAGTCGAAGCACAGTCATCTATTGATGCCGATGTCTAATTGCTGAAGGTTCCAGAAACCAGTAGATAAAAGTTCTTGAACTACGGCTGTCAAAAAGACCAATCATCAAAAGTTCAAGCAAAGAGAGATCTCGTAATCATAAGAAGAAAATGCCAGTCGAAATAGTCGCACGTAGATACAATGTTTAATCGCAGTCTATTCGCCAAAATTGTATTCGATCACTTGGAAATATCGCTTGTGTCGCTCCCAAACAGAAATTGTCCTACGATCGAGTCCGGCCGGTATTTATATCGATACGTCAGTCTTCTAGCATTTTCGAGAAAGATCTGAAGAGGTCGGTGCACCTATATATTTGCCAGGATTTTCCAGAATCGCTTATCGATCTTTTGCGGCTGGACATTTCACAGATTAACAGCTGTATTATTAATATTCAGGTCACGCACCTTGTTTTTCTGAATGAACGAACGTAGGCAGCAATACTAACGATTAATCATAATTGACAATTTCTGTGACAGATAATTCTTTAGAAAAAGCGCCTTGAGAAAGTCTATGCGTTTTAAAATCATAACCGTGTAATACTTATAATCCTAGAAATCTAGGTTTCAAGTCTCACCCTCATTCCGTCGTAACAATAAAGTTTAGTTTATACAGAGAATAGATTAAAGTAGACTTTTTAAATGTGTTTATTATGCTAGCTTAGAACAAGAGCAGACACATAGCTATAATAAAGTGTAGGTACATATTATATTGCAGACACGTTGAGCCACATCTGTGCAGGAAGTCTAAAGTTTTACCGCACCGTAATGAAAGGCGAGACGGCTTAAGAAAGTTTAATAGACTTTTTCCCTAAGTCTTAAATATATTTATTGCCTGTCCACTAGAATCGATGTCTATAAGTTGCAACGCAAAACTTTCAACCGGTTTAAGTTGCTAGCTTAAGAAATTCACAAAAGTTATTTAGACTATGACTACATTTATAGTTGCGGAATCGATCCGTTTGCGTGTCATCGGATGTATTCATCTGTCATTGATAATATGCTATCGGCAATTCGGTTCGATGCAAATTCGTTGTCTATCTAAATCTATCGATGCGAATTCGTTGTTTATTATATAAATCGAGGCGATTGACGCCTGTTTCGCTTTTATAACATAAACATGACATAAACTTTTTCTGTTAAGTCGATTTGAAGTCGCGTGTAGTTGCTTTCTTAATACCACTTTCTATTGATTTTATACAAAACAAACATTTGAAAAAAATATGAAAATCTCCGTTAATAAAATTTGATGCTAGATTATGCCACCCTTATATGCAATAAATGTTAATTGAAGTGAAAATTATTTTCGATGTCGAGGACTCTCAATGTAAAAAAGAAATAATTACAAATATTTAAATCAAGGCGGCGATTTTTGTTTCAAAGAAAATATATATTGTAATAAGTTTTTAATAAAAATAAAGCACGAGGCATTGTAACCTCCATTTGTAAGCGAGAAATAGGTATGTAAGTAAAAGATACGTTCACAATTTGATGGAATTTAATTAGTATCTTGGAATGTGAATTAAAACTTGCTTATGTAGGGACTCTCGCTTTTGTGAAACAATGAAGAGGATTTTCCTCACATTCGTGTCGCGCTTGCCTCCGCGTAAATGTCGCCAAACAAACTGTCGCGGTTAGAGATATAATACATTTTGTAAGCTTATTCTCCTGGTTTCACGAGTCTATGGATCTACAACACATACCTATATAATACTGGTTCTAGGGCTCGACGTTCTCCGGTAAAAAAATCTAAATTAAATTTGTTGGGAGATGATTTCTCAAAAAGGTTGAACAATGTATTTTTTATATCCAATTAAAAATCTAAATAGTGCTTACTTAAAATATGACGGATTTCCAAACAAACTTTCTACCTCAGTTTCACCCCTTAGGAAATAAATCGGAATAGATAAAAATCCGCCCTTAGTGAATGTTTACGTCATACAAGGAACCTAATGTTCAAATTTCATGTTTCTAGCCTTGGTAGCTTAGCCTCTACGATGATGTCAATCAGGAAAAGTAGTTATATATATGTATAAGAACTACCGTCCCACTGTCTGTCATATTGGTAATATTACTGTCTAATTATTTTTTATCATGCTTTATTGCTTATATGTAATCAGATAAGTGCTATATGTATATAGAGATGAGATGATTTCGACTCTAAGTAAACATAAATTCTTGTAAAATATCGTTATACCGTCATTTCTAATAACAAAGTACTTACAGTCACGATTTGTTATTATATCATTAAGCGTTATTTTGCGTTACTGTTCACACCATCAGCTTAAAAGTTTACGTTTCTGCTTAGATACAGTAGTGGCATCAGACATGTATTGAAGTATATAATACAGAAACTATTATTTTTAGAGACTATTAGTAGTATTTACAATATCATTTTTTTACACTATTGTATTATAATTACACGAAAAATTTTTTAAGGCTATTGTAATAGTACCAGTAGAACCAATTAGCGTTCACAATCCAACTTCGCAACGATTTTTTTTTTTTTTTAATACAAATGTATATACATAAACTTTTCGGAATATTTATCTTAAACTAGCTGTCCCGGCAGACCTTGTTCTGCCCTATTTCTCTAAAACAAAGTCACATTGTTTTTTTTTAATGTTAATAGCTTCCCCGTCAGATTTTTTTTGAAAATTGTTTTGAAGGAACCTGGCCTTAATGCTATATGTATAAAAATTGACAAATATTGACATTAATATTTATACGTCACTCAATAATTGTTTTGCCTTCCCGGAACCCGTCCACTAACATTTAAACTTTATGATATGATGTTAAAGTTCAAATTGACTTTTAATTATTATTACGAATTTTTTGTATGAGAATACAGAAAAGTGTTATTTTTAGACAGTTGCAGGGAATTTTTAAATTTTTTCTCTCCATAATAACATTCCTCAGACTTCATCAAACACAACAAAAAAAAAACAGCCAAATCGGTTCAGCCGTTCTCGAGTTTCGCACTTATCAAGACATTTTGCGATTCATTTTTATATTATAGATTATGGTAAAAACCGTTCGTTATGATTGAGATACATTCCATAGTTTAGAAGATACCAGCGAGCGCACAGGCAGGCAAAAATAGCGACTTTGATTTGTAGTATGTCAAGATGTATGTAAAAAAAATATTATAGGTAGCTATAGTTATTGAAAATTGCTTCGTAACCAATGTTTAAGTTTATCTAATAATGTATATTATTATGCTTGTACATGTAAGAATTAATAATCTATAATGAATGATTATGTACACGCCAGGGTAATATATTTTGTAAACTAATTTCGTCGTGTGTGCAGAATTACGGGCGCGCGGCACCATTTGATGTGTGGCGACATGAATTTTAATAAAATATCCTCACCAAGTTATTGATTCAACTCTGGCGTTAGTGATTATAGTAGGTATGCTGAATCGACCTGCCCATGTACTGGTTGTGTCAATGAACAATCGATAAAGTGTATTTTAGTAATCATTCGCGTGTCTGACTAACTGTTGTTGGACATATCATTTGCATTTTATTATATTGTATATTAGGTCCTTACATATGAAATTGGCGTTTTGTATGGGAGGAACAAAAAGTCGAATATTTTTTAATATAATATATTTAATTAATCAAAGTATGAACCATTATTTTCTATGCACTTTTGCCATCTCATAGGTAGTTCATTGATCCCTTTACTAAAAAAACCAGTCGGACGGAAATCAATAAAATCTTTGAAGGCGATTTGGACTGCCCCATCGGAGTTGAATTTTTTCCCTTGCAAGAAGTTATCCAAATTTCGAAAAAAATGGTAATCTGTTGGAGCAAGGTCCAGGGAGTACGGATGATGTCTTAGACTTTCCAATTGAAGCTCTTCTATATTTAGTAGCCGTCTGTTGCGCAGTGTGTGGTCTAGCGTTGTCGTGAAGCAGCAGTGGCGTGGAGCGATTGACCAGGCTAGGTTGTTTAGCCGCTAGCTTTTCCATCATGGTTTGCAATTGCTGACAATAGACATCAGCCGTAATAGTCTGGCCAGATTTGAGAAAACTGTAATGAACAATACCGGCACTAGTCCAGCAAACGCTTACAAGTAACTTTTTTGGGGTTAATTTTCGCTTGGGGCAGGATTTGGCTGGCTGGCCAGGATCCAACCATTGCGCTGAGCGCTTTCGATTATCGTAAAGAACCCATTTTTCATCACAGGTAATGATTCGGTTTAAAATACCTTCATTATTGTGCCGGTTAAGTAATGTAACGCAGCAGTCGACGCGCGTTTGCCGGTTTGCTTCAGTCAATTCGTGAGGTACCCACCTTTCAAGCTTTTTAATCTTCCCAATTTGCTTTAAGTGAATTAAAACAGTTTTATCACTAACATCGCAGCCTGCAGCTAACTCGGACGTGGTTTGCGATGGATCCGCTTCCACAATAGCCTTCAACTCTTCATTATCAACTTGAGCCACGGGGCTTGTTTTGCAGGTCGAAATTTCCAGAACGAAAACGTTGGAACCAAAAACGAACTGTGTTTTCTTTTGCAACACGACCGCCATACACATCATTCACCCTTCGAGTTGTTTCCGCAGCACTAGTGCCACGGCGGAACTCGTACTCGTAAATAATGCGATATTTTAAGTTTTCCATTTTGTAAAATGAGTGACGCAAACAGAAAAAAACAGAAGAAAAAAACAAATGAATGACGATCATCGAAGCACAAATACATGAGTCTATAGCTGTACAAATTTGAATTTGGAATTCCTTACCAAAGAGGAGAAATTTGTGATTAAATTGGCCAGTACGAAAAACGCCAATTTCATATGTAAGGACCTAATATTTATATCGTAGTTTTACAATATTCGTGGAACTATAATGAATATAATGATAAACTAGGACAGTAGCAACCAGTAAAAATGATTAAACACTAGTTTTTCTTTTTGTACTAATGTGTACTTGTTAGATATTTCTTGCGGATTATATTACAGGGTCTTTGCTTCTAATTAACTATATGAAATATTTTATTTAAAGATGCAGTTAAAAAAGTGAAGAAAAGATCCAAATATAGAAACCGCTCTACTGCCATGTAGCTGTCGCTGGTGGCATATTTTTAGGTTGATAATGCGCTTTTAGATACATAACTTCCGCCTTCATAAAAGAGGTAACTTTCAAGCGCTAAATATAAATAAAAGATATCTAAATTTATGTGCAGAGTTGCGATATGTGTTACATCATGTTCCCATTCAAACTATGTAATATTTCTCCCTACGGTAGATTTTGCTCTCATCCGTATTACAAGGTTTTCTACTCAGCGTAACGCGTTCACAGGCCCTTTGGGTATATCACATGTACCTGTGTGGTATTTTTGTTGTCTTTTAATACATTATATCGTGAATCATTACAATTTATTAATTATGTGCCACTCGCTCCCTGTGTTCTGTGAATTGTGGCTTATTGCAGCTTCAAGATAGTATGAACCCTGTTTCTGTATTAACACAAATTCTCTAATCACACGCCAATCACAAAAGTGAACATTTAAGCCTCTTCCCGTTTCAGACTGTCGGCCATTTTAGATTTAAACTAAATGGTGTCTATTCCTTCTTTCTGTTAACCTCTTAAGTGGCTCATTTTGTCAAACGAAAAGACCACTACCTGCCCCCATTCTTCCTATTCAGACGCAACGAATATTATACTCAAGCCAACAAATTCATTTTATCCATAGTGGTATACACAATTAAATTTATGCGAATATATTCGTCTAAGGTGTTTTGTAATGCATATTTTGATGACGTATATATCCATCACAGCCACTTAAGAGGTTAATGGCTAGACCTTTTTCTAGTTTTTTTCTATACTTTTAACATTGCTTTATACATACACTAGCAAACCTGGCGAACTTCGTTTCGCCACCAGATGGCTTCGTTTTGGTTTTTAGTTAGCGTTTAAAAGAACGTGCGCATAATAAATGTCACATTAAATTAACTGAACAGAGTACAATGAGTAGCTGTCAAACAATGTATAACGGCATCGGTGCCATCTACTTAAAATACTGGTGCGATCTGCTCCACCACCATGCAAAACCATATTGGTTTGTAGTGCATGATATTATGTATCGGAGATGGCGATGTATGTGAAAAATGATTTCCCCCGTTTTCCTGCTTTTCTGTTGAAAATTATCCTGAATTTTGTTTGCTATAAACCTCACGGAGCCCGGGACCTTTCCAACGAATGCAAAACCGTGGAAATCGGTTCGTGCGTTCTGGAGTTATAGCGTCAGGAAGGAAAACCGGACTTATCTATACTAATATTATAAAGCTAAAGAGTTTGTTTGTTTGTTTGTTTGAACGCGCTAATCTCAGGAACTACTGGTTCGAATTAAAAAAATCTTTTTGAGTTGAATAGACCATTTATCGAGGCTTTAGGCTATATAACATCACGATGCAATCATTAGGAGCGAAGAAATAATGGAAAATGTGAAAAAAACGGACAAAATTATTCATCCTTGAGGGCTTCCATTGCGTGCGCTGCGAAAACGGTTCAAGATACCAAAAATATATGTATGACAGAGTTATTCCACTTATAATGATCTAAAAAAATGTCCGCGACAGTATATGTCTATCTTTTAAGATTAACTCACTAGAACCGTTTTTATGGTAATCAAATTTGATCGAAATTAATGCATTATTTGTTAAGAGTTGTATCAACGTAATAATATTAATCTTTATCCAAATAAATGTGTTGTTGATTAAGAGTATTTAATTGCGAACAAAATTGTCTTTGACATCACTTAATTTCAATGAACATCTTAGAAGATATTACAATAACTTATATAGCAAAACAACGTTTGCCGGATCAGCTAGTTTTTATATAATAGATAACAATTTCTCCATATGGAAGAAGAGTTAAAAAACAATTCATTTAAATATGAGAACATACAATTTTATATATATAATTTCCAGTCTATGGATGTAAAAACACGAATTACAATATTTCCCCAAAACTATTAAAGAACACTGAAAATGTTGAGAATATGTGATAATTTTGAACATATCGGAACAGGTTTCAAAACAAAACAGAAGGCCTGAAAAGTTTATCATTCTATTTGCATAATAGTATTCGATTTTTAATTAAATTTTTACTTACTATGTATATCGCAATAATTTCGTTAACTTTAATGAAATTGGTACTGCTAATCCTATTTATTAAGTAACGTATGTTTAATAGACCTATATACTCTTTAAATGTCGTTAAACAATTTGACCCTTTGTAAAATTTTTAAATTCCAAATGACCAAAGTGTCTCCGTGTTTGTTTTTCTAAGCTTTTTCCTTTCTTTATTTTCTCACCTGTTGTTTATACATTTAAATGACATATTTTTGACGTGGACAACTTGATCATCTATTTATAAGGAGTATTATAAAAATATTTCACCTAATTTTATACTAGTGCTTTGGCAGTCTGTAAAAATATATACATAATTTACTCGAGCAATTAAAATATAGTTATTGCTAGAAATATTTATGTATAAGTTTACAGGGTATAGTCTAAAACAGCCATGCTATGACCTTAAACTACGAATTTTTTAATTACTAATAAACCTATCAACAGCAACATACTTTCAATGCGTTATCTAGTATGTATTAATAATAATCTATGTAATATCCGTAAGGAAAATATAATAAAAATATATGTGTGCATCGATGTAAAACACGAAATTTATGCCAGTTGCTACACTTATAAACAAATTACTTATAAAACTTATAAAATAATTTAGTTTGTAAAGTAAAATTATTTAATATTTGACTTAAAGATTTGATATTTAAAATTTTATAACGCTATTAAATAAAACATTGTTTTAAATTTAATAATTATGTGGAAATTATTACAGCTGTATAAAATTAGAACACAAATAGAAGTGGAGGTATATTTATTTATTGAAGCAATGTAATGTTTGGTTAGCAAATACACGAGTAACCCAATGAAAATGGGTTAGCTGTTGAAATGGTAATAACTCCTTGTGATTTCTCTTCATACTCCGACATCTCTGCTATAATAAGGTTTCTTAGCTTTGACAAAGAAACCCTAAAACTGCTGTCGTGACAATTGGACTGTTGTATTGAAAATTGGATCACGTTATGTTTCGAGGTATTCCCAATTACACGACAGCAATACAATACAATATACAACATTAAAATTATTATTATCCGTACTATGAATTTTTGTGTAGGTTTTGTTTTTGATGGTTTCTTATTGTTTGCTGACTTTACGGTATAGTTTGTTGCTTGTATATTCCCAGTCGCTGTTTATTTAATGAAGGACCTGACTGACTGAGATGAAAGGTCAGATTGTATTCGGTTTCTCGTTTATTTGTATTTTTTTGTAGATTGGTTTTCTTTTCTTTATGATTATTATGTAACTAGATTTTATTAAATAAGTTGTATAAATGTGAATGTAGGGCTGTGTCGGTGAAGCCAAAGAACAATAATCTATTCAACAATCTTCCCTAATAACATTCTTTATTTGGATTTATGAATACTTTCGTTAAATATGTTTCGACATATCTATTATTTGTATTTTGATTTAGAAAATGTTTTTTTATACTGGTTCGACAAAGTGACTACAGTGCACCTGATGGATAATACATTAAATTCAAGAGCGGCAAAGACCGCCAAGGGACGAAAATCATGACAGCAGCCATCGTGATATCGGCTCACGTATACCACGACGAAAGGTCTCTAGATATATGAACAACTAGATATACACAAATTGATCCCGAAACACGACAGGCCGAAGCGAGTCACTATGACGCTCTTTACAAGTGTGTACTGTAGTCACGACACAATCATCTCAAAAATAAAAATATTGCGTTGGAAGACAGTGCAATACATAGCTCAAATAAAAACCAATTCGTCAGAAAGGTTTATTTCCGTCTCGGTTGCAGTCGACCTATTTCTGAGAAGATGGCTCATCAAATTTTACTAACCGTGTAAAAAGAAAGCGTATGGAAACAAACTAAGAATTATTTTTAGTACTATGAATTATTTTATTTTTTAAAGATTCTTTTTTTATTTATACAAACCTGATTCTGATTATTATTATAGTAATTAGTATGTACATTTTTGCGTAAAATTTAAAATGCTCGAATACATCAACAGAAAACCCGCACGGCATCTAATGGCATGTTATGTGTAAGTGCCCTGAGAACGAAGATCAGCTCCGCTACTGGTCACGTTGGGCACGACATATGCGCAAAGTGGATACAGCTGCTAAAGTATCTTTGCTTACCCCAAAAAGGATGTAGATCGCACTTTATTTAACCTTCAATAAACCCTGACGATTTTATAGTACATAGGCATAGCCCATAGGTAGTCATATGACAATTTCATTCGAATCATGAGTGTTGAAACTAACAACATAAGGTAAACGTGTGCTATTTTTTTCTTTGCGCCTAATAAAAAAATGTAAATTTAGTATTTCCCGTATAATTTATTTGAATTGTAAGTATAGTGTAAAGTTTATGTGAGGTTATCCTTACACCCTTATCTAATTTATGTGTAAATTGAATGTAATTCATTAATAATAATGTAACATTTCGATTTGTACCATGATCTGAGCACGCTCTATAACGAATCATGAATTAGTTTTCGATGAGTTTGAAGCAACTGTGATTCTCAAATTTATTAACATTTTTTTTATGTAACCTGGGTGAAAAATCCTGCATAGGATCATCAGGATGCTGTGAGGGCAGCGATCTCTGTGTGTCAGACTCCTATTAACTAAAAACCCCCGGGATAACCCTCTAATTGCACTACTCAGGCCTGGGAAACCAAATTCACCCAGACGCCCGGGCAGCAAAAAGCCTTGTTGAAGCTACCTCTATGAGTATGATGGGAGTAAAGAGCCCACTCTTCCAAAACCTTTCTCTAAGGCGGTGCGCCGTGCACTGCGCACCGTTTTCCTCTTATCCTGGCAGCAGACTCCCTCAAATCTACTGTCCGAAATGAATTAACCATGCTTCAAGGACACACAATATGGTAACATTAAAAAATACAAAACCTTTTTAAAATTCCGTCGTATTTTTATTAAATGCAAAATTTTATGCTCTGTATTCTATTTTAAAATTCTTAATTATATAAAAAATATGAATACACCGTAACTGAAGAATGCGTTCGTGCTAAAAAATTATCAATTTTTTGTACGTCTAGAATATTTTGTAAGGTTAACAGACTTACGCTTGACTTCAATCACACTTGGTCGAAGGTGAATATGAGGGCAACGATGGACCGCCTCTGCCCATCAAATGCCTACTCACTCTTTTTTTAAAGGCCCTCAAATCACTAGGACATGGAAAAACAGACGCGGGGAGTGTATTTCCCTATATCATTGTTCGCATTATGAATAAAGAAGCGAATATAAAAGACATTAATTTATAGGTTGGAGAGTGGAGCAATTTGTTTTGATGTAATTTGTTAGAGTGGGAGTAAGTTTCACGAAAGTAATTATAAACTAAGTACTTTGTGTTTAATGGATAATACCTATAGTGGTTACATAGTAGCTATAAATCACATGACTCACATGTCGTTACACGTTATAATTTCACATATGGTAAAGTTTTGGTTAATTAAATTACAATGATCTATTATTATGTAACATTTATAAGTATTCGAATAATATACTCGTAATTATGACATTAGAATCACAAAACATAAATAGATCTAATTTTAGGTCTTGAGGTTTGAACATAAGCGAATAATTATTGATTTACACATGTTCTGGTTTAACTACGCTTTCATGATTATATGTATGTCATAAGTAGTGATAGAAAGATTAAACTGCCACTAATGCACACGCGTTGTTTTATCACAGCGCAATCCTAATTTCGTATTAGAAATTATACATTTTACTCTCTGGTAATGCATGTGGTACTGTATTGTGATGTTGTGAATTCTCATTGATCAATAGTCAGTGATTCGTGGATTATCATATGGAGAAAAGTGATAAAAGGAAATCTTATCATTGAACCAGTCTTGAGCAAAAATCCTCGAAGGAGGAAATATTTAATACACAAGATAAGAAACGCGGCGAAATACCAAATCAATTAATATTTTCTACCAGTATTTAAAATAAAAATAGTCCTGGTCAAATTATGTATACATGTGGTGAGCATAGTTATAATGGAATGGCATAGCTAGAAAAACGTTTATTTTAAAATCAATATCTGAAATAGCAAATAATCCATTTTAAAAGCTCATTAGTTCAAGTGCGACGGTTTAATCTCATTAAATTATAGCTAGGTGTAGTAACATTACTTTTAGATTTAACTAAACAAAACACATTCAAGTAATTCTAATCGTGTTTAAACTTTAGATAGGCGTTGAACAGTTATAAAAATACACATTCCGTTTGATAATATTTTCTTTTAAAATATTTATGTTTATATTTGTACTTGTAGTGGCCTAGTGGATGATGGATGGATTTCCATGGGTAGCAACGCGAATGGTCGAAGATTCGAATCTCGGCACTTACCTCTGGGTTTTTTCAGATTACATACGGATTTAGGCACCATAACGTTGAAATGTAAGTGCCCTGAGTACGGCGATCAGCTGCGCTACTGGTCACGTTAGGCTCGACATATAAGCGCAAAGTGGATACAGCCTCTAACCCATCTCTACTTACTCCGTAAGGGATAAAGCGTGATAATTTATTATGAATTATGTTTATATGTACAACTCAAGAAAACATCTAGTAGGCGAGTATTCTTTAGTATTAAACAGTGTAACTAAAGGTCACTGAAAGCTGTTAATGACACTATAATTAGGACAATTAGTTTGTTTCTGCTCACAATTGGCGTTTCAATTATCTTACTAGCACATCCGTATTATGTACATATTTATTTAGTACCTAATTGTATCATAGTACAATTAAAGTAGAATTGTTCGTGTTTAAAACCTTATTTGATTGTGACATAAATCCTATTTTAATTGTCTCCTCTTTTCTATATATAGTAATATTGTATTTTTTAAATTTAGAAGAAGATTATTGGTTTTTGTTTTTTAGTTGTCAAATATAATTAAAATATGTAAAAATAGTAAAAACTCGTAAAATTATTTAATCATCGCCTTCAACGCAAACAGTTAGAAATTTTAGATGATTTATAATATATGGAAAGTACATTTTCAAGAAACTGTTTTTAGTTCGATCCTTAACAAGTATTACGATACTTGTAGTATAAATATGCAAGCAATAGCGAGAATTATTATTTATACCATACTCTGAAATTGTTCAGATTCATATCCTTGTGTGGTAGGTAAATCGGTCAAGTTTTACTGAGTAATAAGTACGTAACGAATCGTAAATAATATATAATTTGAGTAAAACATTATACTATTTTCTTATCACTATATGGTTTGGAATGTTGCTTTATTATTACATGCGGAACTAATCTTATTTGCTACTAACATAAAATACAAATTATTTTTCCAAATGGGTGTATCTTTTTAAGCTACAATTGTTTACACGATACTCTGAACCTTTCCACGTCGATACGTCATTTATATCGTAATGTGTGAGGTGTCGCAATAAGTATGTAACGAATCATAAATCGCAAATGGTGGATCCATTTGCTGACGCAATGTGTCCTGTCTGAATCTGTGAGAGAGGCGTTTGTGAGTGCTTTTGCTCTGAACAGACTAGATGTCGGGATGTTTAACAAAGTCTTAACAGAACTGTTATCTGATGAGGCGTCTGGTATGTTCAGATCAATGGCCCTATACGTTATGTTTCGTATTTTTGTATAAGGTTGCGGTGGAGCTGACATACCTACACATGTAAGTTTCCTAAATAAATGGAATAAAAAAAAAGAATCATAAATAAAAGGCTTAAGTGTTTTTCATCACTATATCTTTAAAACGAATTTTAAATAGGATTTTTTTTTACCAAACTTCCTACTAATAAATTACATTATATTCAAATTTTGATGTATGTTCGGTAAAGTAAGATAATATGATTTTAAAAATATCAGTCTAGGGTACGATATTTTTTTATATAACCTTCGATTTTTTTAAACCTGTATATTATTATATAAAAAAGATATTGGCAAAAAATAAATGTTGTAATAATAAAACAAGAACACAGTAATTATTTTTATATATAGTAAAAATAATGTCATTTCGGCTTAGCAACAGATAGACAGATCGATTGTACAACGCTTGAGTAGATTAAATAAACAACTGAAATCGTCGCCGCAAATTTTGCTTTCAACGAGGACGTTGCCATTAGTTGGCAAATATTTCCATTCGGCTTGAAACATTATTTATTAAAAGGTCGCGGTCGGTTTGTCGTATTCACCGGGGCTTCCTGGTCGGCGAGAAGCTCCAGCTGTCGATTGTATAGTTTGCTAACATAAATAGTGAATTACCCAAACCGACAAGACTTTGTTTGCATTTGAATAGTAAAACAAGCGGTGATACCACTGTAGATCAATTTGTAACACTATAATTGGAGAAACATGCCTAGAAACAGCCAATATGCTTATTAGCTATACAAAACCTCTTTCCTTTACTCATTAATTATAATTGCTTTTCGTCATTAGTTCTTTCTCGTAGAATACTCCTAGTACATAAATTCGTGTAGTATTTTGAAATAATAAAAACCAAAAAATAATCTGTTAAAGTATTTTATAAAACTCACATAAATAAAGTAATAAAACTGTTAAATATACTCGCAAATCCATATGATACACTCATTGTTAATCATAAACAAAAGTACCGATCCCTTCCGGCCGGATATTCTCATATGGAGATAGATACTTGTGTGCCACAAGTTAACTGCTACCTATACCGTTCAATTTGTTATGTGTAATACACTGTACAATTATGTTTATACCTACTCTCCGACCTCGTGAAACCTAATTGTCTGGCTACCAGACAAATTGGAGACGCTGAAGCCGACCTTGGAAGTATGTCACTGTGTCAATTTTAACCTCGTTGGGATGAATATCGTAGCAGTGGCTTATATACTGGGGAATAGAGGTGGGCGGGAGCCTCTGAGTTAGAATCCTGCTGAGACTGACGTAGTTTATGATAAGCCACACAGTTTCTAACATAAAATTTGTGTAAGAACATATTGTATGATGTAGGTATTTATGAGTATAAGAATGCTAGTAATATATTACTTATGATTAAAAATAGTTACCAATTTTAGTTTTAAGAAAATAATTTCTTATTTTCATATTTATAAAAATATGATAGCATTTTGCTCGCATTACCATAAAATATTATGTATTCTATTTTATACTGTAATTTCTTATTTGTATATTAAACAACATTAATAATTAAATTATTTCAGTGTTCATTCATATAATTTTCTCTCTTAATTTTTTTGGTACAAGTTGTTTATTTATATTTAAAAAAATTGTTACGGTTCCACAAATTCGCCACCGTCTTTTACATAGTGACTTCCGTTTAATTATTTTTTACATTATTCTATCGACAAAATAATATCATAAATTTGTAAGAGAAAAATATATCTGTATGTCGCAAATACGAAACGAAATTTAGCAATATATTCCCAAGCGGTTTAATAGAGATAAATTTAAATGGGAGTATATCAGAATTCCGATTTGCGAAACTCGGATTGCCGAGAACGTATCAGTTAGGTAGTAATTTATATCGGCGACTGTAGTAATGGATCCGACGAAGGTATAGCGTTTCACGTTGAAATACATTTCTACTATACAAGTATGATCATCTGTTTGGTATTATTTATATAAAAAGTTAAGCATTCTTTTAGAGTTACATTTTTAATATATAGCAAGAGGTGAAAGGCTATTAAGTCAAAATACGACTAACTATCAACAGTAAAGAATAACAATCATCATTCAACTATCATTGTAGTAAAAAAAATTCATTTCAGAGTACTCACACTGTTTTTTTGTTTTCTTTATGTAGTATTACAAAGTATATGATTGCTAGAACTGTTGATAGCTATTACGAGTATAATACATATCGAGGGGTGAAAGGATATCTGGTTTATGCGACACTTTTTTGGTAATATAGTAATATACATAAATTTTTGGAATCAGTGTTTTTTACTGATTCACATTTCACCCTTCGATATATAACGAATGTTTCATTATCGTAATTCTGTGTTCATATTAGTAAGAGCATGCATCATATAACTGATTAGTGGAAATAATTATTAATTCTAATACAAGGCTGATAAAAATCATCAGTTATTTAGTAGTGGTAGATTTTATAGCCATTAATTATTACAATTCACCATAATATTTTTAGACTCTAGAAGGAAAATGTAACATAAGACCGCTTCCTTTATTATAGCGTTGATTGGAATTTATATCGAGGGGTGAAAGGCTCGAACACAAGTTCAGTTCAGTTTTTCAGTTTGTTGTCAGTTGTCTGGTTTAAGCGACATTTTTGGTGACATAGTAATATATGTATATTTTTGGAATTGGTAAAAAACACTGATTCCGAAAATATATATTACTATATGTATCTCCAAAAAATGTCGCTTAAACCAGATAACCTTTCACCCCTCGATATGTATTATACTCGTGATGGTTATCAACAGTTCTAGCAATCATACACTTTGTAATACTACATAAAGAAAAAAAAAACAGGGTGAGTACTCTGAAATGAAATTTCTTTATTACAATGATAGTTGAATGATGATTGTTTTTCTTTACTGTTGATAGTTACAGTCGTTTTTTGACTACTACATGCTTATCATCAGTCGAAAAAAATCAATTCAGTTTATACTTTTCCTTGTGTTTTTTACTTTTATTTTCACGTATAACATTTGCTTCTTTTTTAAATAATTCCATTTATGTATAATAAATTTCATTAATGTCTTCAAATATCAAACAAGTGTTCCGTTAAATTATAATATGTCTCCATTAGAAATTTCGCCTTCATTCGTAATAAACCTACGCCTGTGTATTATTAAGCCAATTGCCATATCAAATGTCAGTTTAACCTTTTATATTTTTGTTAGAAATATCTTTACATCTAATGGACTTATTAAATTTAATTGTTAGATGATATTTTACATATAACAACATATATATCTTTATGTGAATATATTTAACTAAATGTTAATTACCAGCTGTTATCGGATAAGTAAATAATCTTATTGTACATATGATATTATCCCGGTTTGTGTTTATCCTGACATCTGTTGCAATAACCAAAAATAAATAATTTAAAAGCTTTTGCTAGACATACCAACCGGAGCTCACCACAAATTCATCATAAATATACGAACGGCTTAGGACCGCGTGCATAAACACAAATATTTATTTTTATTTATAATATATGATGATGATGTCCCGGCCGGATTCGGCCACGGCGACTGTTTCAACGCCGATTAAGAAAATCAAGGCCTAGTTTTCGGAAACAGTCAATTGCGCAGGAGATATTTAAGTGCATAGCTGGACGCGCAGCCAGAAAAGCACTCTCTCGTCCGAGCTCCCTTAGGCCCGATGGAAAGGAGAACCAGTACGATCGGGAGGAAGCAGGATGCAGGTTTGGTCGAGTTTTCCTTCTCTGAACACCTGGTTGAATTGCGGTGTTAAAGAGATACCTTAGTCGCCTTTTACGACACCTCAGCAAGAAGAGGGGGGTGCTATTCTATTCTGCCGGCAGCCACCACGGCTAAATATAATATATATTATATAAGTATATATCCTATTTATCTACCGTTTCCCATTCAAAGGATTAAGAAATAAAAATTCCTTTTAATAATTAAAAATACAACATAAAATCTTGTATGTAATATTCTGAAACTAAAATTTAATCTATAGCTAGAAAATCCAATCAATTCTATTAGTATTCCTGTGTGAAATGATTCGAAAATTATTCCGCGGAATGGATTCTCTGTGCATCAAAGCGCGGCCATTTAACTCGTTATCGATTCTCTTTTAAGTGCTTCATAGATATTTTAGAGTGCTTTTTTAAACGTTACTTTGGACTTCGCATCCTCGCCAATTTAACAAGCTTTAATGAAATAGCATTTGTCAAAGCGTAGCAATAGAATAGCAATGAAATAATAGTTTCAATCAGTCTTCTCTACCATAATAAAATCGTACCTAGTATGTTCACTGCCAACATGATAATAATTTATGTACTACTGAATCTACAAATGCTTATAAAGTTACATATAAAACTATAAAACAGAAACTTTCTTAGTGAATTTCTTTCTTTTAATAAAATCCAGTAACTTTAATAGGAATGTTATATATGCATATATTTTTAATCATAATGCTTCGTTAATTATTGCATTTTTTTATAAAAAATTGAAAATATCACATAAAATGCGAATCAAACATGCTTATGCCTTCATTTTTTTTTATGCACTATACTTTTTTTATTACCTATATTATTAGTCTTTGATGTGTGCCTAAACATCACGTATAATCGATTGAATGGATTTTGATAGGATTTATACATTTTAAACAATTATTTAATTAATGCAAAATAACAATACTTGATCATTATTGATTGACTAGCACCGTACACAGTTTGTTATATAAACTCTGTCCGATTCGTGAAGGCGTCATTCGATTTGGTACATTGTATTTAGGTTATCCTTTTTAGTTAAAGAGCAAAAATAATGTGAATAAAATAAAAACAATATTAAACGGAGAAAACCTAAATAGCAACGCTAGGAGAATTCGGAGTTCGTGAACAGAAAAAAGTGAAACAAAGGATCGTGCTAGTTGGGTATAACTTCAAATGGGTCATGCCTCCTATTGAGTGAAAAACGTTGTCTACGTTTATCAAATAATTTGTTTAATTAGTATTAAAACTGATATTTATAAACATACGAGCATAGATCGCATGTAAAATAATTCCATTTCTTAAATTTTATATAATGACAACTGTTTAATGTTCACGAATAATATATTGTCCTGATATATTTTAGTAATATTATCATGTCAAGAATATGCTCGTTTCGGGTCGGACAGGGTTTTCACAATACAATGTATAAAGTATATCTTGCTGTAAAGCTCATGGTTAAACTGAATTTATTCTTATTTTCAGATTTCGTTTCTTTGTATATTCGGCATTCGTTGAACGGAGGACGGTGTCCGCCGTACGCATAATAGCGGCGACGAAGACCCGTGGTGCTGATTCCGTTGTCTGCCGTATGTGGCTTCCAGACAACCGCACCCTCACTCTCAAGGCCAGGGTCAAGGTGAGGGTTTGTTAATATAAACTAACAATCTTTGTGGTAATTCAATTTAGTTTAAAACTCTTTGTGAGATTAACATTAAAGGTAGGCAGGCATATATCGATGTGTTAGGTGTACGCGGGGAGTGGCGACTATTTAAATACCCCCTGCCAAGTAGGCGGGGCCTGCAGAAGGCTAGACGTCGCCGGGTGCCGAGGAAGATGGCTCAGCCTTGCCCTTAGCACTCGGCAGGCAGGAGAAGGAACACCCCGGGGGTTTTAGTCGGTGCAAGTTCGACACGCCGGGGGCCGGCCCTCACTGCCCCCTGAAAGTCCGTTAAAGATTTCCCCCGGGTTACCAAAAAAAGGCATATATCGATAAACATATGTGATCGAAGTAGTCATAGGAACTAAAGTTGTCGACATAGCTCACCGTATTAGCAGGCTGAAATGGTAGTGGGCAGGCCTTGTATGCCGAAGAACCCATGGCGTTGGAGCAGGTGGATTCTTGAGTGGAGACCATGGATCGGCAGACGTAATGTGGGGCGCTCCTCAGCAAGGTGGAGCAACGATCTGCGAAAGGTGGCCGGAAAAGATTAGATGAGAAAAGCCGAAAACCGGGCTCAATGGCAGTTGTTAGGAGAGGCCTATGTCTACCAATGGACTTTGGATAGGCTGATGATGATGATGATGAATCATATGTACAATATTTAGCGAGTAAAAACAACAAACTTTAGTCGGTTACCGTGACCAACACCAATTTTGTTGCAGTTCAGTAGCATATTTAAAACTCTTGTACTATTTACAAATTACTAATCGAATTTTATGCTACGCAAGAAACTAACGGATGGGAGCTCCTATCCGTATAAACGTCCTTTTCTCGTATAAGTGATGATTCAATATTTATGAAGCATATTATTAACCTAGTGTTTATTTCTATAAAATATGACGATAAATAATATAACCTAATATTAAGTCCTTACATATGAAATTGGCGTTTTTCGTACTGGCCACTTTAATCACAAATTTCTCCTCTTTGGTAAGGAATTCCAAATTCAAATTTGTACAGCTATAGACTCATGTATTTGTGCTTCGATGATCGTCATTCATTGTTTTTTTCTTCTGTTTTTTTCTGTTTGCGTCACTCATTTTACAAAATGGAAAACTTAAAATATCGCATTATTTACGAGTACGAGTTCCGCCGTGGCACTAGTGCTGCGGAAACAACTCGAAGGGTGAATGATGTGTATGGCGGTCGTGTTGCAAAAGAAAACACAGTTCGTTTTTGGTTCCAACGTTTTCGTTCTGGAAATTTCGACCTGCAGAACAAGCCCCGTGGACGGCCTGAGACTCAAGTTGATAATGAAGAGTTGAAGGCTATTGTGCTAGGGAAACATCGCAAACCACGTCCGAGTTAGCTGCAGGCTGCGATGTTAGTGATAAAACTGTTTTAATTCACTTGAAGCAAATTGGGAAGATTAAAAAGCTTGAAAGGTGGGTACCTCACGAATTGACTGAAGCAAACCGGCAAACGCGCGTCGACTGCTGCGTTACATTACTAAACCGGCACAATAATGAAGGTATTTTAAACCGAATCATTACCTGTGATGAAAAATGGGTTCTTTACGATAATCGGAAGCGCTCAGCGCAATGGTTGGATCCTGGCCAGCCAGCCAAATCCTGCCCCAAGCGAAAATTAACCCCAAAAAAGTTACTTGTAAGCGTTTGGTGGACTAGTGCCGGTATTGTTCATTACAGTTTTCTCAAATCTGGCCAGACTATTACGGCTGATGTCTATTGTCAGCAATTGCAAACCATGATGGAAAAGCTAGCGGCTAAACAACCTAGGCTAGTCAATCGCTCCACACCACTGCTGCTTCACGACAACGCTAGACCACACACTGCGCAACAGACGGCTACTAAATTAGAAGAGCTTCAATTGGAAAGTCTAAGACATCCTCCGTACTCCCCGGACCTTGCTCCAACAGATTACCATTTTTTTCGAAATTTGGATAACTTCTTGCAAGGGAAAAAATTCAACTCCGATGGGGCAGTCCAAATCGCCTTCAAAGATTTTATTGATTCCCGTCCGACTGGTTTTTTTAGTAAAGGGATCAATGAACTACCTATGAGATGGCAAAAGTGCATAGAAAAAATTGGTTCATACTTTGATTAATTAAATATATTATATTAAAAAATATTCGACTTTTTGTTCCTCCCATACAAAACGCCAATTTCATATGTAAGGACCTAATATTATTACATGAAATCACAAGAAAGCAAAAAACCAATGAACACACAAAAATAGTTCATCATAGAACAAGATTTTTACTTTTACATTTTTAGGCTTTGTTTTTTATGATTCGAGATAAGTGCTTCTGACAAGAAATGTTTTGACTAGAAATATTGTTAGACAACTCTTCCATAAATATTTGTATTACAGTTTCACATCCGATATCAGACCTACCACAATTATTATTTACGTACAAAGCATTATTAGTGCGATGGGCGTACGTTTCTAAAGAATTACTCAAACTGATGACCTTGGTTTATTCAATGAAACCTGTTGACTTGTGCTTGCTCGCTCGTGACACAATTGGTTAAGATAAAGGAATAATTTGTACACGACTATAAACCTCCTATAACGAAATAAAGTATTTAAAGTATTGGCCACCTTATGGAGCACCCCCACTGTGGAAAACAGAGCGAGGTTGCGCGCCTTACAGAGGCAAGTAAGGAAGCGCATATCCGAACTCCGTAATGCACAGTGGGACTCCTTCATGTCCGAGATCTCACCGTCCCACCAGGCCTACTGGAGGGTGGCGAGATCTCTCAAATCCGATCAGGACCGCTCACTGCCTCCTCTAGTAGGGCCAGACAACTCTGTCTCTTTCGATGATATCGAAAAGGCCGAATGTCTGGCAGACAGTTTAGAGAGCCAATGCTCTCCTAGCACTCTTCCAGTGGACCCCGAATTTCTGGCCCGCGTTGACTCCGAAGTCGAACGCATAGTCGCCACCCCCCCTAGTGTAGAACTGGCGCCCGTTACAGCCGATGAAGTCAAGGACATCATCAAACGCCTCCCTATTAGGAAAGCCCCCGGCCTGGACGGTATCTCGAACCGTGTACTCAGGTCGTTACCCGAAAAATTAATTTTATTACTCGTCGTCATCTTCAATGCGGCGATCAAGAATTGCGTCTTTCCAAACGCGTGGAAAGACGCAGGCATCATAGGGATCCCCAAACCGGGTAAACCCAAAAATGTCCCGACAAGCTATAGACCCATCAGTCTCATCAAGACGATGGGTAAGCTGTACGAGCGGTTGCTTCTCAACCGTCTCCAGGACTTCGTAACGTCCAACAACATCCTCAGAGATGAACAGTTCGGCTTCCGAGCCAAACATTCATGCGTCCATCAGGTGCATCGCATCACTGAGCATGTCCTTCAACAATTCTCTCGCTCCAAGCACGGAGCCCATACCGGAGCAGTCTTCCTCGACGTGGCGAAAGCGTTCGACAAAGTCTGGCACAACGGCTTGATTTACAAGCTTCACACTTACGGCGTGCCAGACAGTCTCGTGCACATCTTACGAGACTACTTGTCGAATCGTTTCTTTCGCTATCGCGTCGAGGGAACTCTCTCCTCCCCACATCCTATTCGAGCTGGAGTCCCGCAAGGCTCCATACTCGCCCCGCTTCTGTACAGTCTGTATACCAACGACTTACCGAAGCACCCGAGCGTAGAGCTAGCTCTCTATGCGGATGACACCGCACTCTACGTGTCGGACTTTAATCTCTCTGTTATTATTAACAAATTACAGAAAGCCATGACTCTTCTAGGCATATGGTTCCGGAAGTGGAGAATTGAAGTCAACCCCGAGAAAAGCGTAGCAATACTCTTCTCTCGGAGGAGGCCGAAATTTCTGCCAGGAAACATACGCCTATACGACAAGCCCATCCCATGGTTCAAAAAGGTCAAATATCTCGGGGTCACACTCGACGATAGATTGACCTTTTCAGAACATATCAGGATCGTGCGAAATCGCGCCGCCTTCATTCTCTGCAAATTGTATCATTTGCTGTCCAGTCATAGTAAACTGTCCCTTAGAAATAAGGTGACACTTTACAAGACTGTCATCAGACCGGTGATGACCTACGCTTCTGTAGTATTCGCCCACACCTCCCCGTCCTCTTTGAACACCCTTCAGGTCGTTCAAACAAAATTCATGCGTAGAGCCGTGAACGCACCACGGTACATACGCAACCTCGATCTCCATGACGACTTCGGTCTGGAAACGATCGCCAGTTACATGCGTGAAGCGTCTCGTCGTTACTTCGACAAGGCGCAGCACCACTCTAATCAGTTAATCAGTAAATCTTGCGTCTACGCACGCAAGAGTGAATTCGCACCCGTCATTCGTCGTCCTCGCGACGTGCTAGGGGATCCGGATGATCCAATCACAGTGGCTGTAAAAAGAGCCACCGATCGATCAAACAGTGAGGTACACACACGCACTAGTTTCATTCCAAGACACCGGCGTCGCCGGCGGCGCCGAAGAAGGATAGTTCAGTCAACTGCTGCCAACCGGTGCGTTTACGCACCGAGGCGCAGTTCTACTCCGACGCAGCCTTGAGTTTCTTTCGGCGTTTCTTCTCAAGGTAGTCACTTCCGAAACGCTGGTAGATCACCCGTAGGGTTAGTACTTTATTTGGCTGGCGGTCCAAGTCGAGGTTCGTACCCACAGGGGTGCCCTTGCATTGCCACCCAACCCAAAAATTTCGCTGGCTGAGCACCTTCTGTGCTCGCCCTCTAAGCCCGGTTGAGCTGAAAATGCCTTTCCCGGCAATCAGTAGTTAGTCCGCTTCAAAAAAAAAAAAAAAAAATATGGAGCACCTTGGCCGATCATTCAGGAACACCTTTTTTTATCTTAATTAAGATTATATTACAATTTAGACTAAATTTTAGGCCTAATTCTCTCCTAATTATCATCATAGAACCCGGGCTATAACACTTCTTATCCTTTTATTCCCCTTGTGCAAAACGGGGATTCAATTTGCTTGGTGGAGTTTGGCTTTCGCATTACTCCTGCGTTTATCGTTTCCCAGTCTCCACTCAATGTCAGCAATGATGGGTTCTTCGGTATACATGGTCAGCCTACTGCAGCTTCAACTTCCTAATACGGAGAGCTATGGCGATAATTTTGGTTTGGTTGGCATTCGGAACAAATGTTTCGTGTTTCGCAAATAGCGATATGTTAATATAGAAAAACCTCTAATAAAAGCCAAATCCCTTAGCATATACATAGCTCTGTGCGTATGCAGTGACCTTTTTTTACTTATCAGCCGTATCAGCCCCATCGCCGGTCAGACCTCTACTGAACAAAAACGGTCACCCACGATTCACGGCAAACGATCGGGCGGAGATATTTGCCGAGTGTCTGGAGAGACAGTTTTCCCTGAACCCGGTATCGGATCCCCAGCACGAAATCGATGTGAAACGACATCTGGATCGCTTCTTTTTAGAGCCTGTAGCCGGTAGCAGCGAAGAAGGCACCGCTCTATACGTTAGTCCGCACCAGGTTCTGCGGACTATCAGAAAATTAAAGCCTCGGAAAGCCCCCGGGATTGATAATATTACTAACACGATGCTTCGTCATTTGCCGTTTAAGACCGTTGCGGCAATGACACGACTTTTCAACGGAATCCTGCGAAGCGGCCATTTCCCACAAGACTGGAAACTTGGGAAGGCCGTCATGATACCAAAACAGGGCAAACCCCTGCAAAAACCTGAGAGCTACAGGCCTATCACGCTGCTTTCCACGATGTCAAAACTGTTCGAAAAGGTTCTCTTGGGGTTTTTAAAACCCCATATCACACCCAGAGACGAACAGTTTGGTTTCAGGGAAGAGCACTCAACTGTCCTCTTGCTCACTAAAGTCATCGACACTATTGCCCGAACATTTGAAAACAATGAGTACTTCGCTGCAGTACTACTAGATATGGAGAAGGCGTTCGACAGAGTATGGCACGAGGGGCTGCTATACAAACTGTCAACGTCGTCGGCCCCCAAAAAGATTACCCATATTATAAAGTCATTTCTGGAAAACCGCCGCGTCGTGGTAGCGGTGGAGGGGATCACCTCCAGGGACATTCCTGTGCGGGCAGGAGTCCCTCAGGGCAGCTGCCTCTCGCCGTTGTTATACGCACTGTATACCAATGATATTCCGCTGGTTGGTCGGGCGGAGCTCGCGCTGTATGCAGACGATACGGCATTTTATGTAGCAGCGTATAATGCAAAATCTGCCGTCTTAAAACTGCAGAGACAGCTCGATGCTCTACCTGAATGGCTGGCGAAGTGGAGGTTGGCAGTCAACGTCGGGAAGACACAAGCCCTTGTCACCAGAGTGCTACCGACAAGGGCACCGCCACCATTGACGTTCCAGGGACAGACTATTCCTTGGCTGGAAAGAGTCAAATACCTGGGCGTCATCATCGATCGGAACGTTACCTTCAAGAGGCACGCGGAGGGTGTGATCGCGAGGGCTAAAGTAGCCAGGAGAATGCTGTAACCAGTGCTCAGCTCGAGGCTCCCACTTCGCACGAAGCTGGGACTCTACAAGACGTACATTCGGTCGCGGCTCACGTACGCGGCGCCGGCATGGTACTCCTATCTGTCCAGAACAACGAAGAAGCGGCTTCAAGCCCAACAGAACCTTTCTCTACGCGCGGTGTTGGGTGCGCCGTGGTACGTGAGCAATGCCACCATAGCCCGCGACGTAAAAGTCGAAAGCCTGGATGCTTTTGTTAGCAGCCTGGCAACTAAGATGTTTAAAAGAGCGGACTCGTCGGCGCACGTTCATCTTCAGAACATTGCGCCGCTCCACGCAAGACCCCCAGACGGAGATGAACGCCATGTGAGACAACAAGAATCCCGAAAAGCTAGAAAGAAAAAGCCTAAAGCCCGCGATCTAGTCCATACCTAGACTGCGCCCCGCCCGGAGAGGGCGCGCTGGAGAGTACTAGACGGATGTGCGTACAGATCGCTCACCCTCAGATTCCGATCCAAGAAGAAACGCCCAGATGGACTCCGGTAGATTTTCCACCAAGAAGGACGCGCGAGCTACCTTCGAACAGCGACCCGTCTGTCGTAGCAGACGGAGAAGAACGCCGCCGTCAGGAGGTTCGCCTCGAAACGGCTTCCCGCTTCAGTCCCCCTTATTTGTTATTCATTAGGCTAAGTATTAAATAAGTAAATAAATACCTTCCCTGTTGTTGCGTTTTATTTAGTATTTAAGACTTAGGTTAATTTTTGTACATACGCTAGTTAAGGTTTAGTTAGGTACTAGTTGTTAAGAAAAATGTAATATAGGCTTAAGTTAGGTTTAAGAATGTATTATCTTTTTCTTGAATAAACGGCACCACCCAGACCTTATCAGCGGATGGATGAAAGAATGATGAATGAAAGGCAGTGGAATGGGGTGGTGCGAAATTCGTAAAATTCGTAACAGGGGGGTTGTGACCGAGGTGTTGTCGGACTTGTACGGACTAAAAACCACAAGGTGACTACATCTTGGCATTGGCGGTGACTGCGGGTCCTGTAATCAATGCGCCACAGAGCTCCGTCATATGCAGCGATCTAATGTAATTCTCAACTTACGTCCCTTGAGTGCCAACTACATAATGAACTATACTCGTAAACGTCAGTTAGATTTTTAGAATTTAAAAATTGTAACGAATTACGTAATACGAGTGATTCATTTTTTTATTTTTTTCATTTTTTAATGTATCGATAAAAATGTCCTACTAATAATATTATAAATGCGAAAGTTTGTGAATATGTTTGTTACTCTTTCACGATAAATCTACTGAATGGATTTGCATGAAACTTTTACAGTAATATAGATTATACATCGGAATATCATATAGACTACAATTTGTAATGATTTAATGTGTAAATTTGGTCGTAATATAACGATACATGTCAATAAAAAAATCTGGCCTTTGAGAGCTATCTTGGCGTACACTGCCTAAACCATTAGAGTAACACAAAGATGATGTACTGTAAAACTCTTTGTCTTGAATAGTTCTAAATAAAAGTCCACAACAGCATATATCTTCATTTTATGTGGAAGGCATTATGATCAAAATTGTATTTTATAATACAAAAGATATTCACTAGAAATAATTTATATGGCAGAACAACGTTTGCCGGGTCAGCTAGTTATATATAAATACCACGGGTCTACAGAGACGGGTATAGTCAACTTCCAAATTGACTCTCTGTTTTCGTGTCGATTGACAATGTTAGTAAATACTAAATCTTATTTTATTTATCTCCTTAAGAAAATTAGGTTAATAAAAATTAGATTTAAAAACAATCGATAATAATTTTAGCGCTATATTGCTCTACATTACACAGGATTTTCTCGCTTTGATTGCACATGTTATAAATACAATATGTAAGTAATCCAAGTTATTTGATATGAATTTAAAAAATCAGATATTAACTGAAATATACACGAAGAACTAATCGTTCATTTAAAGCCTCCAAATCCTACGACACTCGCTAAAGGCTTTCATATTATAAATAAAATAACCTACATAGTAATTAGATGATTCGTCATAAAAACTATAACAATGAAAGTGTTTTTACTAAATACCTTCAGTTAAGTTGTGAAGCAATTTTGGTATCATGAACACTTTATTCATTCTACAAGGAATTTAATGACGATATATGTGTATAATAAAATATTAAATAACTATTATGTAATGAGAAATAAAACATAAAATGTTTATTATTGTTATGGTAGTAAAAAATAATTTTGATAACACGAATATTTTATTCCGTTAGTAAAATTTCAATTATAGGATAAAATTAATAATGATTGATGGATTGAAGTTTTGTTTTCTGTTGGTATCTGCGGAATATTAAACAAATGATTAATTTTTTTTTCTTTGGTAACCTGGGAGAAATTCTTACAGATCTCAGGAGATGATGAGGGTTGCCCCCCTGTGTGTCGGATTTGCAACGACTAAAATCCCTGGGGTGTTCCTCCTCTCGCCTGCCGAGTGCCAAGAGCAAGACCGGGCCATTTTTCTCGGCACCCAGCGACGTCTGGCCTTGAGCGGGAAATGATTGAAATCCTAATAATAAATCACTTCATGGATTAAATTAAATATACGGTTGCATCTTTTAATATACTTTTTTGCTCAAGTAATTTTTATTTTTCAGGCGATCCGTGAAAATTGGAACCTCAAATACAGCGCAACTTACGTGTTATGTTTGTTACGTAATTCTGGAGTAGAGCCGCAGGATACAGTGGGTGCTTCAATATCGGTGGTCTCCAGCAGTTCGCCGACTCGAGCTCCGACCAATTTACTCACAGTTCTCGACACTGAGCCTAAGAGCGGCATCGAAGTGAGTCTTGAGTGTGATCCTATATCTATTTTATTATATCTTCTTCTCTATCGTATACTCTTAACTGAGCAGTCGCGGGCAGGCTTAATCTTTGGAGGCACGCGACACTACAGCTCTATACCAGTAGCGGTCATTCCATAGATGCATGAAAGCATTGCATTGCTTAACGATAAATAAGTCTGCAATAAATTGCTTAAAGTAAACCAAAAAAAAAGGAAACATTTATATCCATATCTATTGTATCTTACGTCATTTATCTTTCCCATGAGCGCAATATAATATTCAAATTAATTTCGCGAATCGCATCGTGTTGCCCACCTTGGAGAAGAGGAAGAAGGAATGAAACCAAGCATACGAGAGCTGATCCTGAAATGCAACTGGCCGAGGCGAGTCACTATGACGATCTCTACACCCGAGTAGTTTGCTTTTTCCTGGAATTTATAATATGGGAGTCATTAAGGTCGGCAACATGACTGATAGTTGGCGATAATAAATTTAATTTGTAGTAGATAGTGTACTAAGAATTCGCTTCCCATTGAGTTGCTAAATGATTACATTATCACAAACAAGCGGTTTATGTATCCACTGACTGCCTGTCACGTACAAGCAAAAGCGTGCGATAATTATTTTAGTACTACATTTACATATTAATTTATTGTAATTGTCGTAGTGTTAAATAAAATTTGACCACATTTGTCTCCCCAAGATAACTTTTAATATTAAATTTATCCGCTATTCAATTTTCTTTTTGACGATTTGTGTTAGTATGACTGAATGAATGAACTGAATTTAGAATTCTAATAATAGGATTCATTTTTTACTAATGCATTGGATTATAAAGAATCAAAACTTGTAATATAATATTTTAAATCTAAATACTTTTCGTATTTCAATAAATTTGTACATTATTGGATGTCTTCTGTTTTTTTTTTTAATTATTTTTTGTTCTATGGCAATACCATTAATTTTATATATCATACGACTATTTCCTTATAGATTATTAAAATTACCATAGCACATTAAAATAACAAATTATTAAAAAACAAAAATGATTATATTACTGTATTCAGAGTAAATAGTTTGTAAATAATAATATTCAACATACTTAATGAAGTAGCAGATAAATAAATGTTATTTTTAATTAATCTTAACCATCTTTGATAACCCTTGTAAATTTGGCAAGCGTTTGACAGCTTTCTACCAAGCCAACCTTCTGGTCTGACCGACAAGGGTAGAATTATCTATTCTTGTGCTAGTAATCCACTTTCCATCAGGTGGGATGAGATCTTGCTTGCCGTCAAGCGTTTTGTTCGAATACGTTTGATTTTCTATATAATGGGTGATTCATTTCGAGGTTCTCTACTTTTTTAAAGAAAAAAACACATAAAATTTAAATTTAATGGGGAATGTTTATTATCATTTGAAAGAACATTCTTTGGAATTTATATTTTGAAGATTATGTCTTTCAAATGTTGGCCGCGGCTACGTCTGAGCTAGTCCATCCGTTGAGTCCAATTTTCGATGACTCGTTCGAGCATTTCGAGTGGTAACTGGCGAATGACACGCGTGATGTTTTGCTCCAAGGCTTGAATCGAAGCGGGATTGTCCGCATAAGCTTTAGACTTTACATATCCCCACAGGAAAAAGTCTAACGGTGTGATATAACACGATATTGGTGGCAAGAAATATGGACCGATGATTCCACCGGCCCACAAACCACAACAAACCGTTGTTTTTTCTGGATGAAGTGGCAGCTCTTGAATCTCTTCAGGTTGCTCTTCGTCTCAAATGCGGCAATTTTGCTTGTTTACATACCCATTGAGCCAGAAATGGGCCTCATTGCTGAAAAAAATTTGCTTCGAAAACGTCGGATTTTCTTGGAACTTTTTAAGAGCCCATAGAGCGAAGCTGTTCACGCGTAAGTCTTTGCATAATGAAATGTCAAACAATACTAAACAAAAATAACATGACAGCATGACACGACTCACACGTGGTCTGTCGAAAAAAGGCTATTGAAAAAAGTATCTCTATTTGGTTCTCACTAAACTATAGTTTTTCATCGTGGTATATTTAGGTCATCGCTACGATGATGGCTAAAAAAGATAGTCGCCCACGCTTTTGAACCGTATAATTTAGAGATAAAAAAATAAACTCATGTTACTCCATAAAACTGATAACATAGGCTAAAATGAAATTATGAAAATGCAACTACTTCTACAAATAAAATGACTACAGGAAACGTTTGTAATTTTGTCAAATTATGAAAAGTATTTTATTTATATTTATGTTTAAGTTATTATATTAGAATTTGACCATTTTTAGAATACTATATTTTTCTGGTTGCCATATACAGGCAAGTATACCTGAACAGGAAAACGAAGGTCAGGTGAAACGGAGTGTATATCTATCCACTTGTACTATCCCCGGCGTTAAAAGAATTCGTTATATTTTTTTAATAACATTATTTTATTTTTTATTAAATACTAGATGTGACAACCCGGTGTTACTCGTGTGAAAATAAACATAATAGCGGGATTTTCAAAGAAACTTTCATCCCTTATCCCCAATTATTCCTTTGAGGGTTGATTTGAAACGTCGAAACACGTTTTTTTGTAACGAAAACGCTTAAAGCATTCATAGTTGTAACTTCAAAATAGACTGATTTTTCAAACAATTTTCAACCCATATTTAACTTTTTAGATGTACAATAAAAAAAAAACCGCCCATAGCGTAACACACTAGTCACTAGTGTAGCTTACTTCATAAAAATAGTTCAATGTAAAAATTTTATCTTTCATGCTTTAGTAATTTAGGCTCTACGATGAAATGTCAGTCAGGTTTGAAAATAATGCTATGAACATGGGATTCGTATTGCCTTTTATATATTTTCCAGGAGACCTTGCATGTATGCGTGAAACCGTTTCACTTCTCGTACTCTCGTGAGGAGTGGCTGATAGAATGGTTCGAACTGAACCGATTGCTCGGGGTCAGTCATTTCTACATGTACAACGAGTCGCTGAGCGCCAACGTTGGGTGCCTCATCGATCATTATCGCAAGCAAGGACTTGTAACCCTTCTGCCGTGGAAGTTGCCCTTTATATCCAAAGTAGAAATCAGGTGAGTTTGTGAGTTAAGTTTTATAAATATTTTCAAACTTTGATATTTTTGTCGTGTTAATTTAGTTTAACCAGTCCAATAATTATATGTAAATATTAGTTATAGTTCTAGTTAATATAATTTTACCGTTCAAAGTCCTTAGAACACGAAATGTCCGTCAGTGATATGTTTGTTGTCCAAAAAGTAAAGTAAAGCAACTAAAAACTCCATAAGATAGCAATAATAAACTAGATACATTAGTAATAACCTAATGAGCTCCGTTTACAAGTCACAATCGGTCACTAGTCGTCGCACGAAATCTCTCCGCGGCCGGTGTGCAAGCGATCCGTACAAATATTACGGCGTCCACGAGAGTGGATCGGCAGAGTGCATGCTACACAGTTTATTAATTGTATTAATAAACTTCGTTTTTTATTAATGGTTCGTACCATGTATTGGTTGAACTAATCTTCAGTTCTACATAACTCAAACATAGTGTCGTGGCCGTGTGTTCAAACATAGCTCATAATTTAAGTATCCTCCAAATCAGTTCAGCAGTGAGGTCGCGACAATAAGCTCTGCTTATCCAGACCCCTGCTCTTAATATTTGAACCAAACTTAATTGTTTAGATCACGGAATATGTTGTTAAAAACGGCAATGATTCTAATTTAAAGCGTGCGATTAAAGCGGTTCAAATTATGTTTATTTCAGGACTGAAGGGCAATTCGCAGCGTTCAACGACTGCCTGTATCGGTCGATGTCGGGCGCCGGCTGGCTGCTCGTGATCGATGTGGACGAGGTGGTATTGCCCCGACGGGAACGGACCTTACCCGCCTTACTTACAGCGCTCCGGTCTTCATACAAACCGCCTTCAAAAGCACCATCGGCGTTTCTATTCAGAAACGCGTTTTTCTATTTGCGATGGGAGGTAAAAGTTTTTAACGACATTATATGATTGCCTGTAAATTTTTAAATGATTAACTTCTAGAATTGCTTTATGTTTTTAAATGTCAATTTTTATGAAATTTCTTGTCAGCGCATATTTAAAATACAATTTGATTTTTTTAAAAGGATAACTTACACATGTGCTCTCTGTTTTGAAGTAGATTTTCACACACAAAATGCTCTTTTTATATACTATGTACGACTTGTTTAACTTCGTGTCCATATTGTATAGAGAATAAGGGAACCTTATAATGTAGGAAATACAAATACTAGTTTGGCATTATATTAATTCAAGAAGACTAAGAAAAATTGACCTAGCAATAACTTTCTTAGTCTTCTTGAATTCTTATTTTTGAAATGGTCTAATTTATCATATGAATTTCTTGTGTATACTATTCATAATACAGCTTTGGTACTCATCCGTTTTGGAGTGTATATATTTAATTGAATTCGATAACAATTGTTATTATTTGTTATGATATTTTAACTTTCGATAAGGAATAAAAACTTGTTTAGGAGATTCTGACATTTTCCACTACATACAAAATAAATTAATCTTACCTGTATGTAATCTCGGCAATAAGCATATTATATATAAATAACTTCAGGATGACGCCGAGGCGAAATATCCGCTAGTAACAGCTCGCAAAACGAGACGTTGGGCGACACCGCACGCGCTCAAGAACCGTAGCAAATACGCCCTTAGACCACGAGATGCGGTCGAGCTGGGCAACCACTTTGTGTGGGAGCTGGCGCCTGGGGCGAGCTCAGTCGGTGTGCCGACCGATCGTGGACTACTACACCATTATAGGGTAATTTATAACATTATATTTACCCATCAAATGCATCTCTTTTTATGCCACATATGTTTTTTATGCATGTAAATTTTTTACCTTTAGTTATTTTACATTTTGTAATCTTTTTTCATGTCAAAACGTAGGTCAAATTGAACAATAAGTCTGATAATAAGCCTAGAAATAAATGGAAAAGAAACTGGATATGATCGAGTTGATTTCAAAACGCAACAAGTTGTAGGCAATTCACAGGATTCACCTTTTTTTTTCTTTTTTTTTTGTTAACCCGGGGGAATTCCCTAACGGACCTCGAAGGCCAGTGGGGGCTGCCCCCTGGTGTGTCGGGCTTACACCGACTAAAATCCCCGGGGTGTTCCACCTTCCACCTACCGGTATCGAGGGCACGACTAGGGTCTCATCCTCGACAATCTCGGTCGACCCAGTAAATAATGGGCGTAGCGTTCTTCATAGTATTTTACTTCAGGCCTTTGAGTTTTGAGATTTTGGATTCGAGCATCTGATCAAAATTAATTAATATAATGCTTTGTAATACTTTTAATTGTAAGGTTTATGTTGTTATTTATAAACAACGTCAAGAAATTATTAAAATTACTTCACAACTTGTTAAAAGATGCCTAAAGTAGAAGCTGTGGCCAAAGCTTCGTTTGGACTCTAGTGATTTTTTGTGCGTGTTTACAGAGACGTGGATCTTATAGTCAATGTTTCACAGTGATATTTCAACTCTGCTAAGTAAGAAAAAAGAAAGAAAGAAAAAGTGAATTGAAACAAAGGAAACAACACACAACAAACACATTTATATAAAAACAACAATGAAAGAATAACATAATACATAACATTACATCATGTATCTTGTGTGCTGCTACCCATCTCAAAGAGCACTCGGTTCAGCGTATGCTGGGCGACGCTGCACGCGCCATCCAGCGCTGATCTTCAGCCGACACTCAGAGGAACCGATTGCGCGGTCGTCTACAATGCGATTTATTAAGTTGTGCTTTGCTTCAGATTGCGTGCGAATTTGGCGGATTGAATTGCCTAACGGTTCCTTCCACGATGGACCGCACGGCGCACCGGTGGAGCGGCGAACTGCTGCAGCGAGTCGAAGTCGAAAAGAAAAATTCCGCTTGTTCAGTGTAAACAAACATTTACTACGAACTAATCCAAATCAGGTAATAGTGGAATGCTATTTTACTTTTTTTCTGTCTTTTTGTTCTTCATGGGGCGAAAGGGACGAGCGCTTAACATATCAGTTAGTTTCAAAGGGCTTGTCGGGTCTGTAGGAAGTATACGGATACCCAGGCCCGGCGGAGGTGAAGAGGGGACATAGTTGGCACCCCGGTGGTTTTAGTCGGTGCAAGTCCGACACAACGGGGGAGTGGCCCTCTCCACTCCCCTGACGGTCCGAAGGGATTTCCGCCGAGTTAACAAAAAAAAAGTTAGTTTCATGGGTTGATGGCAATACAAAGGCAACTTTGAGGGAACGAAGTTTCACTTGGACTGTCAACTGGGGGAGAACTATCTTTATTGGTCTTCTAACATTTTGGCAGCGTCTGCCTTGAGAAGAAACGCAAGGTTACGTCGGAGAAGAAATTTAATGAAAATAATAAACATTATATCATCACGCTATAGGCCTTTCGGGGTGAGCAGAGATATATTAATGGCTGTATCCACTTTGTGCTTATTTGTCGTAGCTAACGTGACCAGTAGCGCAGCTGATCGCTATTCTCAAGGTACTTACATAGGGCATTTCTATTAGATGCCATACGGGTTTCCTTCACCGGTGAGCATATGTTGCGCAAATGCGTATATATTCTGGAAAAACCAGAAGTACGTGCCGGAATTCCTAACAAACTAACCTACACATCAGAAAACTTACCGGGACTCGAACCCAGGATCCGCAGTGTTGTAGGCAGGGTTACTACCATTGCGCTATGAGGCCGACAAACGCCAGGAAATGTTGAACTATGGATATTTTTGTGTAGCATATTTTATTAATTTTGTCCAAAGTGTAGCTAATTGGCCACTTGCCTTTCACCTGCCCTAACTAAATAACTGCAAAAAATACGTATAACTGCAACTATGGTTAGCTATTTAATATGATGTCTGTTATAATTTGGACAAATATACAGAATAATAACTGAGATTCGTATGGATAATATTTTATATTTTAGATAACGTCATAATCTATTTTTACAATTTATGACAACTACTTTTACTTATAAACCTTATGTGTATATAGGTTTGTTTTACAACTATAAAATAGTTTCCAACAATGTCTACCAGAGATGGGCAAAATGTAATCTGATTAATGATTAACGATTACAAGATGTAGTCGTAATTTTAATTTTGATGCTCTCTAATCATGATTAAATGCCTTCAAAACGTTATGGAGTCATAAGTGTGTATGCAATTTAGGATTCCGTAGTGTTTAAAACATAGATCAGCAAACTGCAGTCATATTAATGATGAGAAACTCAAAATGTAATCGTAATTGTTTTTCGTTAAGCTAATTACATTTTGCCCATCTATGATATGTACAAGATCTATTGTTAGTAATATCGATTTGATCACAATATCTGTTTAATGCTCAGTTGTTGTTATGATAAAAATTTACTCATTCGCAATTTTGAAAGGGTTTTTAATTTTTTATATAGAAAAAGGCTACAACCATTATTTTTATTGACTTTTTTCGATAATTAATAATGGTTTTCAGGATAGATTCAGATATTTTTGTTTAAATCGATTGTGATTCGATTATAACTATAACATAAAAAATACATATGTTTTTTGTTTCATTGCAGTACCTGGATAATGAATAAACCGAGAAATCTTACATCTCGTCGAATTAGAAAATTGTTGCGTATTTAATGTAAGAAGTTTTGTTGATCTGATTGAGAGGGTAAATGAAAATTTACTGTATACCCCGTACCAATTCATTGCTAAGAAGCGTATGAATTTTTGTACATACATATATTTTATTATTAGAATAAGTTATGCATATCATTACGGCCAAAAGACGTCACTGCTATTAGCTCGTTTCCAATAAGATCAACTAATTCTATCTTTCTTAAAATTATCTGTATTCAGTTCCTTTACTTTGATTTGATTACATGATTTTAAAATTGTATTGTATGTTATTAAATCTACAACCAAAAATTGACGCTTTTTTATTTTAAGCGTGGCATGAAGAGATTTGTGCAGGCCGGCGTGATCGCTTCGACTTACCGATGGGCTTTTCTTGACTGTCAGTAGTCGTTGCCGTTTTCTGGACTGCACCATCCATATCATCAGTTATGGTGCGGTCACTGTCGAGTCAAGATAAAGAAACGCTTTATTGCAGGTTCGAGTGCTATCGCACTAATGTGTACCTTTTTATTTTTTTGTAAACAATCGCTTTCGATACATGCGTCATTAATTACTCCAAGTTATACTTTGATCAGCTGATAATTTACGTATTTCAACATCCTAGAATCCAAGAAATAAAATATCGAATCGTGCACAATCCATGCCCGCAGTGCACACCCGTCAACCTGCATTGAACAAACGCGACAGGTTAAACGAGAAAACTCTTTTCCACGGATTAAAAGGGAAGGGAGTCCTTTCTCCTGCAATGAAGCAATACAGGTTTGTAGCACGGGTGTTTACTAGCGGCAGAGATGGGCTAAATGTAATCTGATTAATGACTAACGATTACAAAATGTAGCCGCATTTTTGACTTCGTTGCTCTGTAGTCATGATTAAATCCCTTCAAAACATTAAGGAGTCATAAGTGTGTATGCTATTGAAGATTTCGTAGTATTTAAAACATAGATGAGCAAAATTATGAGAAACGCAAAATGTAATCATGATCGTTTTTTATTAATCTGATTACATTTTGTTCATCTATGCATACGCACGTCCTACAGGTTGATAATTATAATACACTATAATAATATGAACACTATACCGTCCGGCGACACCACAGTGGTGATGTGCGCAAATTTTTGGTCTTCGAAATTTCATGAAAGTAGGGGCACAGGGTTGAGAAGTAACGATGAGATTAGCAAAACTTAATAATTTATAATGTCAAGAACGGCCGGCGACAAGTCAAGTGATCCGAATTAGCGCTGCCGGCGCCTAGCGAATAAATATTCACGAATCGTGGGGACGGGATAGTGTTAAGCACAAATTACAAAAATTTTAAGAACATGTTTCTCACCCGCGTGCATTAAACTTTATATAAATATTTCTTTTGGCCGTAATCCATGAAATACATGTTCCTCTGTAAATGCACGATTTATATTAAGGTTATTTAATATTAATCACCGGTTTCAAATTATATGTCAGTTTTGGTTACGCTTATTTTTGTATTTGGGATGATGATGTTACACGGGGTGGAATAGTTGGAAGTTATAATTGTAAAATTATTTTTATAATTTCGACGGTGCTAGCTGAAGACGAAATTGTTAAATCGATGAATTTATTTTCCAGCAATCCAAGTGTGAGCATTACTTATTTTAATCCTAAATGTTCATATCTAAAGTAATCTATCTTCTCAAACTTATGCATCATGCTATATGGGTATTACATGACAAAAATATGTATAATTTTTTACTTTCAAGAGACATCTCTGTAAAATGTTATGTTTAAGTTATTTTTAATTTAATAAATTCATAATTTATTAAGTTGGTCAATTACCTTCTCATGAATAAATTACTATAAACCTTAATACTTGTAATTACGCAATTAAATACAGTTTTTTTTTGTATAAATTACTGTTGTAGAATAATTATGGTCATTATTTTGAATTGTGCCCCAAAAGCAAAGCCATAATATTAAGCCATAATAACTACAAAGGACCATGAAATTTTTGATTAATTATTTTAAATAAACGAGTACAATTTTGAGTATAATGTAAACATAATTATAAAATTAGTTTCTTTTAAAATCTCGTTTTTGGAGAATTCAAAAGAAATTTAAGGTAACATTTGTAGATATTTAATGAAATAAATTGTGCCATTGTCTTATATTGGTAAAATAATAAATTGCTCAATAATCAGTTCAGTATTAAAATACACAAAAGTACACGAAAATAAACAACTAGTTAAAGTCATAACCATTTGATTTGTACATTTTAACTCGGAAGTCATCATATTCCAGTCAAAAAGCTATTCAAAGCTAGACACAAAATAAATCTTAAATTTCTTAATGCAATATCAATAAACGTACCGACCTACAATCATTCTATTTATACTATTGATTTAATTGTATATAAGTAAAACGTCTTGTAAATATTGTATTTACATATCAACACAAAATAAGGAAGGGCCAGTACAAATATGTAATTTTAAAAGCATTGTCGTGAGAAAGATTATTCTTAATTGTATTATCTAAAAATTTCAAGTTTATTTAATTACATTTAAACGTTGCAAAGAAGTATTACTGTGTGACAATATTATAACTTTGCCTTTTTAACAATTAACTAATTCAAATCAATAACCTAACATATGCTATAATAAAAAAAAAGTTTGTATTACATAGTCTATCGTAACATAATTTCTAATAATTGTTGTTTACCGTTATGTGACATTCTCAAACTATAATAAAACGTTATTTCTTAATAGAATAGAATATAAAAAGCAACATATACATAATTAGATTAAAATGTGATTCAGTGTGCCTGAGATCATTTCAGAGTTTTAACGTGTTTAGATGTACGCTTCCTTATTTTGTGATAATACTGAACTCTCACGATGTCCACGCAGGTTCCGATTTGTTTTATTCTATGAAATGTTGTTTAGCTATTTGTTACCTTCACTAAAATAGTATTATGTCTTTCAATTATTGACTTTTATATAATATTCCAGAATCCACTTTTATCGGTAGACAGCCCTTTATAATCATATATGTTTAGTAATTACATGTTTTGCTTTCGTTAGCTACCCTAACTAAGCTAACCTTTTGTCAGTGACGCATCCCATTACAGGATGCCGTAAAAAGTCCTTATCTAATTAATGAGGTAACTCATATTATTTCTTACAAAAAAGTTGCGATTCAAAGCTAAGTGTGGTGTAAGAAATTACATAAATAAATATATTTTAGAGAAAATCAGGTTCATGGTCCTGTAATGGGACTCCACGGACGAGAGGTGATCTTAGTTATATTTAAGTACTGACTTTTTTTTTTATTTACACTGGCTCGACATAGTGACTACAGAGTACCTGATGGTAAGTACAGAGTAGTCCAAAAACGAAAGCGGCCATCAAAGGATGAAAAACCATTGTTAGTCTCCGTCGTCATGTCGGCCCACATATACCACGACTGAAGGTCTCTAGGTATATGAGCTACTGGATATGCACAAGCTGATCCCGAAACGCGACAAGCCGAAACTGGTCACTATGACGGGCTTTACAGCCATGCACTGTGGTCGCGATCCAGACGGGCACCGGCGCCCTACCACCTCGCAAAACACAACGTTTTGACATTTTTAGTATATTACAAATCTCATATCCTTTATAAGATCATATGTAAAATAAATTTGTTGTAATATGTTGAGCGCTACCACTACTTCGGATCTCTTAAGAAAATTGATAAAGGGCCTGGTTTTATTTCATACTGTATTAATTTAGATTTAAACAAAGAAATTTCGTACAGTGGTCAAGCAAGCGCCTTCTGCTCTACCAGTTATGTGCTTGAACCTCATACGGATTAAGGATTTGTATGACTTACAAGTACTTATTCTAGATCTGGTTGTCAATACACATGAAATTTATATTTATAAGGGCATCCACGACACCGGAGTGTATACTACAATATAATATTTTGAGACTATATTTAAAAAAAAAATCTGACGTAGTTATTTGTGATCGGCAATCAAAAAATACCATACTCTCAACAAATTAAAACTGGCTTATATGTTTGACGATTATTACCTTTAGATGACCGTTTAGAAATTATTCAAATTCACACCGGACCGTTTTTCATGCGTGACAACGCGAATGGTCGTAGGTTCGAATCCCGGCGCCTAACTTTGGGTTTTTCCAGATTAGGTACGGATTTAGGCACCACATGCTCACCGGTGAAAGAAAATATCGTAAGGAAGCCCGTATGGCATCTCATAGAAATGTCATGTGTAAGTTCCTGAGAACAGCGATTAGCTGCGCTACTGGTCACGTTGGGTACGACATATAAGCGCAAAGTGGATATCCACTAATATATCTCCGCTCGCTCCGTAAGCTTATAGCGTGACGATATGTTATTATTATTTAAATATCACAATAATGGATTTATATATAGAAAAAATAATTCTAACAAATACATTATCGAATAATGACTTACTTGATAAATTTTGTAAAAAATCATTTATTGGTTAAATTTATTAACTGTAATAAAATTGTGATAATGTACAAACAGTATAAGTTAATTTTCCGTACTTAGATCGTAATTTTTTTGTTTGTTTTGACAATTGAATTGAAGATAATTTTGGCCAAAATATTGTATCCAAATAATAAATTATACGTAGGAACAGACAAGTAGGTATAAAGAGATAGTGGTTTCAAAATATAGTGGTTAATGTATAAATAGATAGGAATTCATATTTTGTTATCTTTCCTTTAGAAATGCATGTTTGAAATTATATTTTAAATAGTGATAACTACCTGTCGAATAGAAATTAATTTTGTTATAATTGAATGTCAATGAAAGAAATGAAAAATATTGACTGAATTGATAAGAACTGATTACAATAACAAAGTAACGGGAGGCTAAACAGCGTTTGATAGACGATCTTTAATGAAATAGTGGCAAAAAATTATATTTTGTGTCTATATTTTATCTGTGATGTCTATTTTAGAGGTGATGAGTAATATTTGTTAATATTACGAGGAAGTGATTTGTTAACCGAATGTTGGAAAGATCTTTTTTAAAATAAAAGAATATTGTCTTTGTTGTGTTTTTATTTTTTTTACATGTACAACCAATATACAGGTGATTTTATAGACGAGGGAGATATTTCAGGATACAATAATTTGTACCTTCTTTTAACTAACAAAAATGTAAATAACTATATTCCCTAACAAATCATAAAGAAACATTTATCAACAAATGAGAATTGATCCGTAAAAAGTTTGGACACTTCAGCGCGTGTGACTTATGATGGAATGGCAAGTAGATAAAATTCCTTTTATGTGATATTAGATAAACAAGTAATTAACTCGCTTCCGTTTAATACTTTATCCTGGCTTCGGAGAGACAAAATACCTACTTAATAATTAATTGTTATTTATTCTATCATGCGTGTAATCCTAAATATGTCACTATAAATTACTTTGTTTTAATGGAAATATTAAGATATCACTATTCCTATATATTTGGAATTAGAATCTAATGCTGAATATCCTCCTTGAATATATTCTTCGTCTATAAAATCAGTCTGTATAACCGATTCTATTCTATTCACCCAACATTAAACCTATCTACCTGTTGCACATTTTGAATTTCTTTGGGCAAAGCGGATTAAAGATTTGTTAAATTGGGCTTACTTTATACGATTATTATAAAAAACACCCATATAAAATGTTTCTTTGAAATCTATTTCTTTTTTATATAAGCATGTTTCATTTTTAAATAGATCTGCTGGTTTTTTTTTACTTGGGGAAAATCCTCAAAGGGCCGTCCCGGCTGCACATGGGGGTTGTGACCGAGGTGTGTCGGACTTATACCAGCTAAAAACCCTAAGGTGACTACTTCTGCGAATTAGTGGGGACTACGTGCACTGTAATCATTTCGCTCCAAAGATCTGCAGGCTTAAACAAGGCGACATTCGATAAATTATACCGCTAGCGGAAAGTAAAATATATACAAAATGTATAAAATTGATATAAGTTTTTGAAATATCCCGTTGACACGTTATGTCCATTTCATATATTTGTATAATACTTACTTATTTGCGTTATTGATGAAGGGCGACTTGCACCAATAAGTTAAGTCTAGTTTAGACTTGTATAAAACGCTTTTTAATTGAAGCGGTTTCATTCGACTCCGGTTTTGATTTAAATATGACAGTTTTTAAAATTGAATGCTTCCTAGAAAAACAAAGTACAGTTTAAGGCTAAATAGCATTTTATAAAAGATGAAACTACATTTAATTGTTTGGTGCAAGGGATTGCACGAAACAGTTAACAATACAAAACAAACAAACTTGCAAACTGTACAAAATTATATTATTGTATATAAATAATTTTGTATAGGGGGACTGTATTGCAGAATTTAGCAATTTGTTATTGTAATTTTAAAAGGAAATGCAACTTGTGTTTCAGTGTAACTAGATGTAAACTATCCATAAAGAACAAAACATAAATTAATTTATATTAATCTACTTACTTACACATTATCGGCTCTCAACTTATTTTGCTTTTGTCTCCATTTGATTCGACAAATATCCAAACCTTCATTGGACCTTCACCTCCTCTTCAAACACATAAATAGCAACACATCAATTGCAAACATGCTATCAAATGAAGAAAAATAAATATAATAAATAAAGAAACACAAGTTGAGGGAAGCTTAAGTATGGAGGTGGGGGAAACCTCTCGCTGCCGACGCTAATTTCAACCACGGTCGGCCGCGAGAGTGCGTGGAGAGCAGTCCTCCATTTCTGTGTGGATGTAGTGGCAGAGAAAGTTGCGCCGGAACGGGTGCGGGAGACTTTAGTATCATCATCCCATACCACCCCGCTGCCCCGCAAGAGTTGGACACCGGCTGGCGCCATAAGTCAGAATAATCCGCCTATAACCGGCTTTAATGCATCGGGCGGCACACTTGAGAGAGTGTCCGTCCAACACAGATGTGAGAATGTTCCTGCACACCGCTTAAGTGATTCAAAGACGAGAAAGGGAGTGGCTGTATATCCCCCCTCGCGCATGGAGTAAAGTCCAAACGAAGGCTGCACGCCTAGCCGGGTACCGACGAAGATGGCCCCAGCCGTTCTCTTGGTCCCGGTGGGTGGCAGAGGAACACCTCAGTGATTTTAGCCGATAGGAATCCGGGGCCTGACGGTCCATGAAAATTTCCACTGGGATACAAATAAAATGTATACATTTTAATCATACATGAATAGTTATATTTCTTTTCAATAAGTCACGTGCAATTTCTAGGATACCTAATGGCCTCTATCCAGTAATATTATAATAGGTCCATGAAATATATTCCGTAACATCTGGATTTCTATATAGTTTGTCCTTGACTATACAGCTTATGACGAATTAATTATTAAGGTAAAAATGGTAATCTGCTTTATAAATATTTCAAGCAGAATACAAAGAAAAATATTAAATGCCAGCGTCTAATGACATAGTGTGTGTATAATTTAGTTGAGGTTCATAATTTATGTGAGAGAGGCGTCACCAATCATGCAAGATAACGGCTGCGGCGCGGGTCGCTCTCCAGCTCGCAGTATAACTAATGTCCCCAATTAACTCTCCCGGTTTGGTCCGGTCGCCCCTGTTTACGTTTTCACTATCTAGGATTAAAAACAAATATTTACTGGGCGATGTCTGGACCGCGTTCCTTTTGCCTTTGGTTCGACTTGTTTGTTTGTTTGTTAATTTGACCGGTCTCGTTATTTCCGACTACTCCTTTAGATGTTTCAGAAGCGTATCTGCTTGAAATACTTTCAAAGGTTTATAGAATTATTTTGCTTTCCACTGTTGCTCCGCTTCCTATATTTTTAAAATATCTGAACTCTTGTGATAGTTGCTATCTAGCTTAATTTGTTCAACGATTGCTAATTAGGAATGCGATCATTATTGAGAAGTATCAATACAGAGAACTAAGATTTTTTAAGCAAGTATATTTAAGGAAAATATTAGGCGAATTAGATTAATGAATTCTAAGTTAAATAAAACTGGTTTAATTTAGTCATAACACTTATGGACAACTGACACAACGATTGGGCGAAATCGATTCAAAGATTCATATAAAATGTACTTTTTTAATAGTATTGTTGCTAAGAATAGTTCAATGGTTGTTAACTTCAATACTTTATTTCCATTATTTTGTCCGTTACTATATGTTTGTGCCAAACGAATGGTTTCAAAACAAATGTTTTGAACCTCAACATATTCGTCGCGCTACGTAACTTTATACAGTTTTATAGCTACGTTAACTAATAAACAAACACTTATACAGTCCGGAGTTTAATAAACGTATATTAAGTAACGGAAAAATTAACAGTGTATGGTATCTGCTAATGGACATTACAATTTCATGGAGCGGCTGTTCTAGCCAGATTTCAATCAATCTGATGGACTTCGATACACGTTTCGAAGATACTGAAACTGTTCAAACTGGATCGGACTGCGAGGACCCTTCAATCGAATTAACTGAGAGCTGCGTACAGCAGAAATTACATTTTGCACTAAATATTGCGTCATGGGAATAGGAACGATTTATCACTAAGTATTGTTATACCCGTAGATGTATATACTTTTACAGTAATATAACGCGTTACTCATAATTATAATATTAGAAAAGTTGGTTTCTATGGGAGTGAAATTGACAGCATTTAGAAGGTTACGTATGCTCACGCTGGTTCAGATACAAAAACAGGATAACTGAGGATAGATTATAAATAAAAAAATGTACATTTATTTATAACATTTTTCATTTATCTACCTGAACGGCACATATACTTTTTGTGTATACATGCTCCATAATATTTTCCGAATAATAATGATGTATTATCTCATCTTTAATAATAAATACTTTTCAATGTTTATAATCATGTATTTTCATATAACTACGGCAGATTAGGAAGATCCTGTCTTTAATCAAACATATACACAATATGTACATCAAACTAGGAATTGCGATGTGCATCCGGCCGGTATCTACATCTAAAGGGACCATTCAGTCGGCAACGAAACGGTTATTGCCAAATCAACCTCGTAATGTTCGTATGCGAGTTGGATTTGCCATATAGCTAAAGTCTATTATTGACTTCGATCGTCATAAATGTTGATATGTAAAAGTTGTAGCTGTTGCCCGCAGCTTTGCTTGCATTAACACTAGAAAGACTCAATATAGGTATACTCGTAGCACATATATAGGGAATAAAGAGAGGGTGGAGGTAAGTATAATTATTAATAAATGCTATAAGATAATATATAAAATGTCATAATATTAAAAAATGGTTCTATTTATAAATAAATGTATTTTTTTATAAAACTAAACTTTAAAAACAGTTAAAATGAGTGCTCTGGGCATCGTAGTGTTAATTCACGCTATGCAAGAAGTTATTTTTTCTGTTCCATTTGTATCCATTTATTTATTACATTACAAAACTTCAAAGGTAACATACCTTTACTGCACGTAATATTACTTATATCATTGTATCATCATAATGAAACTGATTTTAAAGTAAACTATCATGTCAAGTACCTACAGGTGAAATCTAAATTAAAGATACATGATATATAGGTATAACCATGAACCTAAACAAATTACAACAACTATATATTTTTCTATACCATCCATTTAGGGTGAATTTTCCTTAAAAAAATAATACAATAGCTACACGTTTTATACACATCTAACGTGGTATTCAAAAAGGAAAGTTAACATTTCTGAATTCATTGTTATTGAATTTCTAAACAAATTACAAATTCCTATTACACTCCTTAGAGGAACATTTAAAAAAGAAACATGTATTTCTTCTTTGTAATTGGGAATATATATTCATGGTTCTAACGTAAAACTCGTAAAAAATATAAAACCCTCAATATCAAACCCCGAGGGTGGATTTTGAAAAAAATAAATAGTAATGCAAGTTCTATAGCCTTCTAAAGTGATATCCAAATACGAAATTTCACATTCCTAACTTAATTATTTTTCAAATTTCAACCTCTATTTACCCCTAAAAGAGTGTGTTTTAAAAAAAGAAACATGTATTTGTTTTATAATTGTAAGGCTGCATTTGGATTTTCATGGTTCTAACGTAAAAAAAAAAAACTAAATTCGTTAAAATGGTAAAAAACCCTATTTCTTTGGTAACCCGGGTGAAAATCTTGTATAGTATCATCAGGGTCGCCGTAAGGGCAGCGAACCCAGTGTGTCAGACTAATAATACACATTTTATATACTTGTAACATGGTATCCAAATACGAAATTTCACATTTTTAACTTCATTGATATGAATTTCTATAAAAATCTGAGCTCCCAATTTCAACTCTTAGAGGTAGATTAAAAAAACCGGTATAATTCATTTTAATCATGAATCTATGTTCGAATTTCCATGTCTCTAATATAAAAAATTACTAAAGCCGTAAAAATCATAAAATGCCCTATTTCAAGTCCCAGGGCTGAATTTTCAAAAAAGTAATAAAATGAATTTCAGTTATTTCTAAAGTGGTATCCTAATTGGTATCGAAGTTGGATACAAACTTCGACCTTGTATTTCAGACACTTAGGAGTTCAATTTTCAAAACTCCATTCTTATCTTTTATCTAAAACCTAGAACGAATTTACATGCTAAATTTTAAATCTGTAGGTATTTTAGTTTCTGAGATTTCGTGATGATCAAGTCAGTCAGTGACTTTCCCATATATATATTATATATTCAGATTGCAATATATTGTAAACAATAACATACTTAAAAAACTTTGTCAAAACAATTTAGTTTCAATTAATGCATAACTAAAGCTTTTATGGCCCATTACAGGACTAAAACATTGGAAATTACTCATTTTTATTGGGTAGAAATTACCTACAAATAGGGAAATAGCTAAAAAAATAAAGTCGATATTTTTGTGATAAGAATATTAATAGGAGAGGATACTGTTTATTACTGTTTACATATATTTATGTATAAATATTATATAAGTAAAGCGATAACATTATCTTGTATAGTAGATTCAAATAGATTGTTAAAAAAAATTTTAACTCTGCGTATTTTATACTAAAATGTAGTTCTAAGAGACATGAACTAAAAATGCGAGATTTAACGAGAACTTCTCGAATTAGTTTACGTAATTAAATCTAAAATAATATGGAATTTATGTTTTCCGTGCGATCTGTTGAGGCGCTGACCCAAAATTTCATATAATTTGACTTTTAATTACGTGAACTAATTCGAGAAGTTCTCCTTAAATTTCGCACTTGACCCTAGGTATTACATTTCGTGAATACAGGCATAGTAAGTGTTACTACTGAAACATACGTGTTTATTTTTCGTGTAACTAAACCGGAATTTCTAACGTTTGACAAGGTTTGGCCTATAATTAGTCTTCGTGTAAAAAGCTATACATGTGTTTAGTGGCGCAATGTGGCGAGGCTGGGACGGCGTTCAACTCGCACATTTATACACCGCATACACCCAGACAGCCTATTTATCCGGCTCACTATCGCTCGCATTAATTTATTTAGCCGACAAAAGTGCTAACCAATCTATCTTTTCTTCTTACCATGAAGAAACGTCTGATTAATCCGTATTAGTAGTTCAGAGACCGTTTCCAAATGAATGATAACCAAATTGGATCATTTGTGAATTCTAAAAGCATAAAGGTGACTTAGTAATCATTCCTTAATTTAGCGATTCGGATAGGAAGGCAGCGTTGAGTGAAAGAGGACTTTGGCGGGCGGGTGTTGTCCCGGCACATAATGACGCCAATTAGTCCGTGTCGCCGCGTTTAATTTATATCGGGAGTGGCCAAACCTTCCCGTAACTTTTCACATAAATAAAGCACTGACAAAATCAGAGCTACGACGATATTTTCAATTACAAGAAATTAAATAATTTTGCTATATACGGAACAGCCAAAATTATTACTTCTTGATTTGAGTTTTTATATTCTACCGACATGAAAATAAAATTAAATGTATTTATTTCGCAATAAAGTAACAAAAAACTAAAAATGTAAATGCAGTAACATAAACAACATACAAAAACAAAAGAAAATACAAAAACATGTAAAATGGCATGGCGATGGCGACTGTCTATAGAGGTTCATTTATAGTTTTTCGCAGTCGATCTGCACTGTACTTATCACCATGTAAAATGAATATACAAAAAAAAAGATAAATTTCCGTATGTTTGTGAGCTTCAGAAAAAGGATTATACACAAATAATATTAATCATTACAGTTTTTTAAGCAATCCACGATAGACACATTGAAAAGAGAAGTAAAGCAATGCTGGTCTCTATTTTGATAGATCTTAAAACGTTTACTTCTCATGATAAATGCAAGTGAAGCTGCATGCAATAGTTAGTAACATTATATGGGATACATCCGGTCTTCGCATTTACACAAAGCAACGGAGCCTACGCTCCGTTCAAATCAATTAGGTGATCCAAAGGCCTCCAGGGCCAGATAAAAGCAAAAGCATTCCCTTTATATTCGCGGTTAAAAGAATTCAATTACATAATACTAAGGAGATTAAAAAGGCTAACACAACTCCTTTGAGATAGATAAGACAGGTAGCTATTTAATTATTGGAAACGGTTTTCTGCTTCGCCATATATTCGCTTCATTTGAAGTTTGATGCTTAGAATCGACAGCACAAAATTAATTTCCGATCAAAAAATCTTTCCTCGGAAATCTTATAACATTATATAGAGTGCAGAATAAACGTCTAAGAACAAAGAAAGAAGGTACGCACTCACAATTTATAATAGATTAATAGATTTTGATTCAATTTATAGACACAGCTTTGCTATTTTCGAATAAATAATTGTGCAATAAATACGCCTTATTTACAATCAGCCTCAAGCTGAAATTAAGCTTTTCAGTGTAGTTCGTTCGTTGTATTTGATGATTGTCGCATAGTGAGATACATTTTATCGCGCCTACTGCAATACAGGTCAACACGGTGCCTATCCTCGCTGATTTCCGCGCTGCGTGCAATGTTACGAGTATAAGAAGTATTTTTGCACAAGTTCTTTTCATTTTTACATGCGCTTTTATGTTTCAAAGTGTTTGTTTTTTTTTTTACACTGGCTCGACATAGTGACTACAGAGTACCTGATGGTAAGTACAGTGTAGTCCAAAAACGAAAGCGACTAACAAAGGATGAAAATCCATTGATAGTCAACATCGTCATGTCGGCCCACATATACCACGACCGTATCTCTAGGTATATGAGCTACTGGATATGCACAAGTTGATCCCGAAACGCGACAAGCCGAAACTGGTCACTATGACGGGCTTTACACCAATGTATTGTGGTCGCGATCCAGACGGGCACCGACGCCCTACCAACTCGCTGCTGCTCGTTTAGCACCACACAGGAGTCACGTGTAGGGAAACTAGGGTAAAGCCTACGGACGCGAGCAGCTTCGACTCCCAAAAACATATAATTCTCTGTAATTTTTCTGTTATATATAATTTGTGGTACAAAATTTGTCCCGAGCTTGAAGGCGTCATACGGGATTCTGATAGTCGCTGATCGGCAGTGGCTACCCAACATTGGCTGTCAATCCGCGATGTACCATACTGTATGCTCTTATCTGGCAAAATTAATTATTTATCTATGGCTTTTTAAAAAGGATGTACTAGAACTGCTATAGTAACAATAAGTATGTATAGAAAGTATATTTAGTTCTTCCCTCATCCTTCTACTATAAATTGACTAGACGGCGTGCAGGTTTACACATATTCTTACTCATAAAAGTATCAAGCAGTTGAGAGAGATATGACATAAGAATAATACAACACTGAAAACATAATTTATTAAGCCCTTGACCATAAACGCTTTAAAAATATTCGTAAAGAAATATTTAAAAAGGTATGTTCCATATAAATTCAATAGGATATTTTTATCAATATTGAGGCAAATATTACATTTATTATAAACACGAAGGTATGTACCTACTAATTGTAATAGGTTTTTGTTTATTTTTTAATGCTTCTAATCCAATTTTTAAATATTGAACCGCATAAATATTTCTATTATGTCTAACTGAACTTTTCGCGACTTTCTTAAATCACTCCCATTGTAAGAAAATAAGTCGCTAATAAATAATGTCTCAATTTATTTTTGTTTACAAGGAGATAATATGTTTTAATGAATTGATCAGTAAATAAGGTCACTCACAGTTTATATAAGCCTAAAGCATGTAGGTAACCATTAATAAATTAATGGTTCCCGCATGTTGTATACTTCTACAGGAAGCGAAGTAGTAATAAATTATTACACATGGACCCTTTACGCGGTTAAGCTCCGAAGCTTTGGACAGTAATGTATCAAGGCAATGAGCTCGAATTTGGGCATACGACAATTTTTAGCAAACATTAATGTATGAATAAATGTTTTCTCAGAGAATTACATAAAACAATTTTTTTAATATTCCTTATATATTTATTGTCATTCCAATATTCGCACAATCAGCTTTTTTTTTTTTGAGTGAACACTATACTATAGCCTTGCAAGCAAACTTCAACAGATTGTGGAATAACTTTCAATAAAAAAAAACCTTTACAATTTTTAATTAATTTCGAAAATACTTTTTATTATACGAGTACAATGTTTTTCTAAGTTGATTATATACATTTGTACGGTAATATCCCATACTGTAAAATAATAAATACGCTTTCCAATCAAGCCACTAAGTACATAAAGCTCGACATCAGCTACAGTTTTAATTTACAGAAATGTCTAGAGTTTTCCGGATAGGGAATTTTCCACTAGGTCCATTCATCAGGCACTGTCACTGTTCTCCGCCGAGCAATTACTGATGTCGCACTTGACTGCACCGATGCAATTACACCTACCACCCGACGGTACCGACCGCGACGGAGTCCGTTACTAAATCCCAATGCCTTCTTTTATCACGTGTTTTTATTGAATCTTAATATTAAAACAATAAAAAAATAGTTCAGATTTCCGACAAAATATTTTTACAACACAGAAGTTCAATATACGATTCTTCTCATACGCACAAGTGAGTATGAACTTTTTTTTTTATTTGGGAAATATTCTCATAGGACCGCCCCGGCCGCACAAGAGGATATATAATAGCAAGTGGATAGCAGCCGGGGTGTGCCGGACTCGTACCAGCTAAAAACCCAAAGGTGACTATTTCTGCGAATTAATGGGAACTGCGGGTCCTGTAATCAATTCGCAGCAGCCCCACTACGCCGCGCCTGACAGGCACAATCTCGGGGGGAGACGCCGCCTCCCCCGATACCACCACTTCGACGAGCGCGTTACGATGCTCCGCAAGTGAGAATCACCTAACTTATTCTAAACTTTACCTAGTCGTGACAATAGAACCAACGTTACAAATTTTTACGAATGAATATATTTTTTACAGCTCAGCAAATTAAAAAACAATCTAAAATTACAAATTATTATAATTTCAAATGGAATGTTTATTTTTTTTTGTAGCACATTTTATCTCAAGCGTGCTAATCCATTAAAAAACAAAAGATAATTTAAATCCTTGTTTTGAAGTCTCCAGCGTAGCCCGAAGGCGCTCTGTGAAAACAAATTTGGTATACATTTTCTTTGATCTTCGAATACTTGGACATTTAAATAATTATAATACACTATTAATTAATATAATTTTAAGACGACGAAAATTTTAAATCTGTTATTATTTCATTAAAGCTTCTTTTTCTTAAGAGATTTTTGATAATATATTTCGTAGATTGAAGCAGTGATATTATGTAATATATTATATTTGCCACTGTTAATTTTGCATCGCATTCGAATGTTTTCACGTACGTAAATCTTGTGGTCCTTATTAAGATATACTCCTGTGTCATGGGTCCATTTATAAAACCATAAAAAAACTTTAACTGTAGGCTATAATAATATTTGTTTTGTGTGGGGATCGAAGCCATAATCCGCGGCGTAGAAGTCACGTGCTCGATCAGTGCGCCAACCAAATCATAAAAAAACTTCTTTGGTGTTCAACGTTCAATTACCTCTTTGCATTCAATAATAACGCAGTAATTTTTAGATAGAACACAAATATGAATGAACACGATGCTGGTGTTTTTATTAAACAAGACTCTTACACTGAAAGTCTATAAAGTTCTATATCTACTATACCTTTTTTGGTAACCCGGGTAAAAGTCTTGCATAGGACCACCAGGGCCGCCAAGGGGGCAACCACCCTGGTGTGTCAAATTCCTTCTGAATAAAAACCCCTGTGATGTTTCTAATATCGTCAGCCGGGCTTGGGGATCCATAATTCCCAAAAGACCCGGCGAGCGAATAGATTTTTAGGCTCCATCACTTGGAGAGATGGGTTACTATGTGGCTATTTACATAAGCCACCCCTCAAGATCTCTCTAACAGAAGATTCGTACGGGCAGCAGACACCCTCAAGCGTACTGCCCGCTCAATGTCACGGAGGGATGTAGGGCTCATTACTCGCGAAGACGTCCCTCCTGCGGCGATATCTGTGCCACCGAATGTTGAGGGTAGTTGCTTTCTCCCTCTCTCTTTCGACGGTCTCCTTCTACTTTATTGCTTCTTCGCAGACGGACAGAAAACCATGGCTTTAATCACTGCTAACAGGGAGAGATCGCGCCCAATTTCGATTTTGAGAACGGAATGTTCCTCGAGTGTGACTCCTCACTCCTCTAAAGTGTGCTGCGCCGAGTCTTCCGGATTCCTACACTCGTGGTACACCGCTGTCGGCTCTTTTCTGACTACTCGCAACAGATAACTGACGAAAGTGCCAAGATCTGTGAGCAGCTGGGTTAGCACACATGCAGGATAGAGCACTTCGCCTCTATCATCCAAAAACCGCCACTAGGTTACTCCAGCCTGAACTGTCGTTCCTCGATAGCCATGTTCCGAAAAAGGACCCTCTGCCGCTGTATAGCCGTTGGGGCCGCAGTCTCCAAACTCTCCTTTTCTATTATCTAACACCAACATGAAGTTATGCACAACGTTAAAATATGAAAACCAATTAATACCATGGATTAAGCCATATCACAAAAACATTCACATATTTAGGATTCACAACAAAATATAGTTTCAGAAATACGTTCCAATGTGGAAATATTGTTCTGTTTCAGTAAAACAAAAATAAATCATCGCAAACTGAAAAATGCAGAACAAGTGAAACATGTTATATACAATAATACAGTCACATAAAAATACGTAAAATGATTTATACAATTTCCAATAACGTTTAATTGTTATCATGGATATATTTTTGTAGTCGTACCTTTTTGTCTTAAGTATTAGTTTCAATATATTCGGCTGTAGAATCTATTAGAATACTATTAAAATATTCCCACAAGAGATATACATTTAGAAAGAGAGATTTAATAAGTGACATATATTTTTAGTAGACTTTTTTTAAGTCCTATATATTGAATTCAGATATATCGAATTATAAATTAATTTAAAATAACATTTAACATCATCATGTTAACCATAACGGCCAAGAATATATCGACCAATATTATTTAATTTGTATCTACGGTATTTTATTGTCTTCGTGTAATTTAATTAGTCTTATTAGAATACGGGTTTTAATTTCAGCATAGGCTTAAACAGTCAATTGTTAAAATCTTATTAAGTTCTAATCTGTTTTATATCAGCAATAAAATATATTTTATAATAACTGAATTTTATCATCGTTTAAACCTTTGTTAAGTTGAACCCCGATTTCTTATAAGGCTGAATTAGTTTAGGTCCAGTGGTTATTGGAAGAACTTACTTTCAATATTTTTTTGCTCACGATGAAGTTACATCAGTCTTAAACTTATTTAATCTTAAGTTTTTATATTCATTTAAGAGTCCATTTAAGATTACACTACATTTAAAACTCCATACTGTATTTCACAACACCTTTCATGCTGTTCCTATAGGTATCAGTAACAGATGTTGCAAACTCGAGAAGCGTCTATTGTACGTCGTTTGCGATGAATATAGGGGACTTCGATACACATATCGCAGCTTCAAGATCTATTGAAATTGGTTTAGTTTGCAATAGCCTTTCAATCGAGTTAGATGTTAGCTTAGCACAGTATAAATCCCGTCTTGAATTTCCTATTGCGGATTTTCCATGGATTAGTAATGATAAGTCGCTTTTATTAAGCTTTTAACATATACAGGAGAAGAAATTCATTTTCTCTGACGTCTATGATACATTACCATGTTTTTTATTCATTTATTTAGTAACTATTTCTTTCTTATTATTGTTATATAATACATTTTATGATCCCACTATGTGCATTTACTTCTTAAATTCCAAAACTTTTATTACTCGTTTCATTTGTAGACATATAATTTTTTACTACTCCAATAGTTCCATTTTTATACGATAAGCCATATATCTCAGCCGTTGCGGAAGATAAAACTTTCCGAGTCTTGTTTGGAAGTTGTGATACAGACAATAAATCCTTTACGAATATAATCGAAATCTTCAAAATATAAGTTACAATGTGATGAGCTCCTTGATACGTTTGTTGATAGCTTGACGAGATTGATCGAAATTAGTAACCGGTATATTCATTCACGAGATTGTAACTGGGTGAGGTGTGATTCTAAGATGCATATTGGATATTCGAACTATAGCATGTTGCATTAGTTTCATGTACAAACTGGTAATACTTTTTCTATTTATTATACACTTCAATGTGGTTACTATATTTAATGATTAGGTATTAAACTATAAAATTCCAACAGTACGTTAGGCAAAGTTTGATACGTAGGAAAGAGTAACATATATTTTAGTAAGAGTGTGTCTTTTAATAATAAGAAGTATTTATGAGCATAAGATATGTGGGATTATTCCTGATTACAATTAGAAATACTAGTAAATACTAACTACAAATAACAAAAGTGTAAGATTATTGCAAATAAATTTGAAATAATGGGGTACAAACATTTCTATGTATAAAGAAATACTAGGAATTTGTTATTTTACTTTGTGCTTAAATTAATCATTTGTAAAAATAGTTTTTTCCACATATTGTAACTAGTACTGCCAGCTTTCTTGATAATATTTCAAATTAATTCTCACAGGGAGAAAACACGCGATTGACAGACGAAATGAGGATGTATCCGACAGATTCCCCCTAAAATCCACCCTCTACCTGCGACTGCCGTGAGATATTGAAAACCGAGCCCGGGGCTATCCGTTTGACCTTTTTTATTGGCAACATTTCACTTGTTCCGCATTGTGGAGCGTTTGACTGAAACGGGTTACGTTGTCAAATTGCTCTGATATTTTAGGTTGCACGGGTATACCTTCATTTACATCGCCCTTTGTGCTTTACGATTTGTAATAAAGGTTTTATTTACAAGGCGCTAAAGAACGTTACCTTATGATGAAACAAAATAAGCTCACATATATTTCAACACACGCTAATATCGGCCGTAGAAAACATAAATATGAAACCTAAAAAATTAATTATTTCACGGAGTGAAAAACCCTTTTACAAAGTAAGAAAGTTAACTGTTCTAATTAAAGATTTCAAAATTGATATAATTCGCCTGAAATAGATAACTGTGCGCCCAGACTTGTAACATTTTCTTGTAGCAAAACTTCGTGACCGTGCTACTAGTATATACGTATTCATTTAATATCTGCAAACTGGTCAGATTTTATCAGATAAGCATTTATTACAATGTTTTGTTACTATAATACGATCGTAGAGTCCTATTATGGTGAAATACCATAAGTCTGGATGCGCTTTCAGAACAAAGAGACAGATTGATTAAACAAGTTGTCTTTTGATCTATTATGACCTTTAGATAGTGGTACCAAAACTGGATGTTTGTGCATACGGAATTTGTTTTTGTATATGTACGCGTGATTCAAGAACCAAACCCTATTGAGTCGTCATATTTTTAAAAACTGTTATTTAAAATCAAATTACATTAGTAAGTACTGTCTTCGTATTATAACATATCCGTTTCTTTGATTGTTTATTGGTAGGAGAATATTGAATTAACTGCTTTACGTGTTAGTAGTTCTGTATTAAGTTTACTACTTTGGGAATTAAATTTCAAAGGCTGCTACTAGTAAGTGAATTTTAGATGTAAATGGTATGGTAACCACTGCATAATACACGCTGCCGCGGAGCCAAAATGGTTGCGCACAGAAAGTTGTCTCATGGAGGATATTACTTTAATCGTGGAGACTTCCGTTATGGACAAAGTTGAACATTGAACCAAAACCACATACATTGCCTTTGTCAGTTTTGTTGGTATATTTCTTCTAGAATTTGACTTAACAATAATATTATACATATGTGTCAGTAAATAGACCACAATTTGAAATTACTAAAATAATTTGTTAAGAAACTAATATTACTAAATTACATAATTACGAGCTTAATTTAATATTTTTGCAAATCAATATAGAAAAAAAGGAAATTGCATAATAATAAAGAAATGTTGAGTAAAACTGCATCGAGCCAATTTTTGCTCAGCCAGAAAATTGTATTTGGTGTCATCAATCTTTGCAGGTCAACCAATAAAAGCTTTATCATTGAACCGGGATTCAGCAGATTTTATACGAGAAATGCGACCGTTGGATCACGGATGCTGCTATAGCAAGTGAATAGTTATTAAAAATATTACTCATTAAACATTTAGTATTATGATTTCATGAAGAAAAAAAAAAGATATTGTACAGGTTAACATATACCAACAGTCGACGTGGGCAAAACCACGATCGTGTTCCTTAGATTTTTATAATTTCCGATCTGCCTCGAGCTGTCTAAATGTGCGGAAAATATGGCCAATTTCTCCGGAGATAAATTGCCCGTAAAGGTCATGCAAGACGCTTGCCAATTTATAGGACAGGTCAGTACTAACAATAGTTATTTTAAATGAATTCCATGATATTTTCTCAAATTCTTACTTAATATACGTATAAGTTGTATTTCATTCAAGTTCTATATACATTTTGTCCTAAAGTTATTTTGTACGGCATCTAGTAGAAATATCACGTGCAAGTGCCCTGAGAACGGCAATCAGGTTCATTACTGGGCTCTGTTGAACCTGAAATCGACCCTATTGCCAAATACAATATTAAAATATCAATTTTAATATTGTAAATTGTAAATATACAAACATGCAATGGACTAAAATAAAAATAGCAACCATTCTATTAGAATATCCACAACCACGACACGACGAGTTGTCGAAGGAGAAGAAAACTTTGTATGGCTTCATACTTTAACTTATAACTTGAATATAAAACAGTAAGTTTTTATATTAGAATTAGGAAATATACTTAGATATCGATTTCAGGCATGGGTTGCTGTAACGTAGTCTAAAAAGGAAACTATTAACTAATATACAAAAATATAGTATAAATCCGAAACTGAAGAGAATATTAGAGAAAATATAGATGTTGATTAGCTATGCAGTTTATATTATGTTTTAATAACAGATCTCACATGAAGCAATGTTTAAAAAACTAGTTTTCGACTGTGAGGCAATTCATTATAATCCGGATATTTTGACTTACGTTGACAACTTGAGTATTGGTTTATTCGTCAGATTAGTACGAAAACAGAAATGCTGACTTAATGTAAATATTAAGGAAGAAACTGAAATGTCTAGGAAATATCTCTTTAACATATGAATAGCACTCGCGTTTACCTGTGACACGATATTGAAAATCGAGAGAGACAATTCGTTATACCTTTTATATTATCGGAACGTTTCATTTTTTCCGCATTGTTGATACACTGCGTTTACTCATTTTTATTTCAGCATAATCATACAAAGATTTTGTCGAAAATAACTGAATTAAAAGGACGCTTTTGAGAAATATTATCTATACTAATATTATAAAGCTGAAGAGTTTGTTTGTTTGTTTGTTTGTTTGAACGCGCTAATCTCAGGAACTACTGGTTCAAATTGAAAAATTCTTTTTATGTTGAATAGACCATTTATCGAGGAAGGCTTTAGGCTATATAACATCACGATGCAACTATTAGGAGCGAAGAAATAATGGAAAATGTGAAAAAAAACGGGGAAAATTATTCATCCTTGAGGGCTTCCTTTGCGTGCGCTGCGAAAATAGTTCAAGATACGAAAAATATATGTATGAAAGAATTATTCCTCTTAAAATGATCTAAAAAAATGTACCCGACAGTATATGTCTATCTTTTAAGATTAAGTCACTAGAACCGTTTTTATAGCAATAAAATTTGGTCGAAACTAATGCATTATTTGTTAAGAATTGTATCAACGTAATAATATTAATCTTTATTCAAATAAATATGTTGTTGATTAAGAGTATTTAATTGTGAATAAAATTGTCTTTGACATCACTTAATTTCAATGAACATCTTAGAAGATATTACAAAACTTTATATAGCAAAACAACGTTTGCCGGATCAGCTAGTGTCTTTATAAAATGCTATGTATTATTATTGCGAATATAACAAATACTATAAAAGTTAATTCTTGATTTGATTCCATTAATTGAATTTGAATAAAAAACATTCTAAGACTTGAATAAAATCTCTGTTCCATACGAGTATTTACAAGTACGTGAAATTTCATAGGAAGGAAAAAACCACGCAAGATGAAAACGAGTAGGACCACGCTTTGTCGACGCGTATAAAAGATAAAAGTGCGTAAGGAGAAATTTCCGTTGAGGAAAAATCTTTGTGTTAAAAAGACGTGAAAGGAATCGTATAATAAACACATGGATAACATTTTTCCTGGTTTCTTGCCGGTAAATATAATTATACTCGCAGTGTTGTTTTGTTAATTGAATAAAAATTATTGTATTACATAGAAAAAATTAAAAAACTGGTTTATAACAATTTTCTTACTTAAAACTACCTTTATAAATATCAAAAAGTATGTCAGAAGTTTACACAATTTTTGCATAACTATCAAATATATTTTCAAGAACTTTTACGATACAAACAAGTATCTTTAGGTAGTAATTACTTAGTAATATAATATATTTCGGGAAACAATTTATAAATCTGAAATTGACAGGACCGAGAGCAGAGAAAAATCTGACATAATTATAATAAGTTTAAACAGCATTAACATTTACTGTTACCGATTGTAAACACAGTATTTGAAACGTTGATTAACTTGTCTATCAAAATGATAGCGTCGAGGAATAAAAGGGAATTTGGAACGGCTCCGATTTGATATTTAAAATGTCTCTACAAAAGCTATTATCGACATCGAACAATTATCAAGGTTCCTTCGTACACAAAAATAACCGGCAGTTATTTTCGAGCACGTATTGTGAAATTGGAATATTTCCCTTAGTTCCGTTTTGGGCGATCGATACATTAGCTTCCGATGCCTCGGAGTTTACCCCCGCATATGTTATTATTTATTACTAACATCCTGTAAATAGATTTACATTGATCTCAAAACTAGTTCTTCGATTAAGAACCAGTAAATCAAATTAAGGAAATTATTTTACGTACAATAATCTTTTTTTAAGCAAAGTAAGTTGGTCGTTACGTATCTGTGAATGAATAATGTTTGTTATCAAGATATGAAACTTTACAAAATGTTTTTGCGAAAATTTTTCATTCATTATTATATATAATAGAAATAGTTCATTCGATATTAAATTAAGTTATATTATACTTATGTGTATTGTTGTATAGAAAAGCTATTGTCGTGTGAGATGGCGAGTCCGCACCTACGGCCGGCGTACAAGCGGCTGTAGGTGTACACAGTTTTTAATCGGTGAGAGTCCGACACACCGAGGGGACTGCTCTCACCAACCCTCTGAAGATCCACAATGGATTTTCTCCTGAAAAAAAAATGGAAAGGTTATTAAAAACGATCTGAACTCAGGTATGAGTTTTACGTGAATGTATAATATAATAGATGCACATGCCTTATAATCAAATAGGGTGATAAATCTCTTAATCTCAAAATTGTATATCCGACATAATCTTCAGACTGGATTCTGCGTTTTCTAGTATTAAATTATATCATTTTAGTTTCCTAAACGATACTACGAATGTGCTGATTAATTCCATATAATTATTAAACGGGATAAATATTAAATGCTGTTATGTGCTGTTGTTATTTTGCATCAGCACCACACTCCGCCAAGAAACGGAGCGACCTAAATGGAGAGTGCTGGTTTTGAAGCTGCAACAGGGCCACTATCCTTTGCTCATAGAAATGATTGAGAAGACAGGTGTATCGTACGCTGACTGCAACTCACATTGATGATGCAATCAAATAGTCTGTTTTGAAATGTCGAATACGATTGAAATTCGATACGTTAAGCAAACCATCTGTTATACAACAAACATTGGATATCATAATCACTGGATATTACTAATTTTGGTTGAAATTAATAGTTTATTTTTCAATAGAAATCAAGCACATATGAGGCTAGTTTGTAAGAGTTTATCACGGAAAATGGACGACGGCAGCGCGTGGCTCGTTCGCTTCCTATTGTTTGCTTCACTCAGTTGTTGTTTGGTAAGAATTTAATCATATTTTTGTTCTACGACGGATTACCCGCTTCGGCATTCCAGCGTATTGTACAATATGAGAATACCTTTGAGATCTCGGCGTTCGTGACTAGCTATCGAAGAATAACTGTCTTTGCAATAAAATTTTGATTTGTTTTAGGATAATTTTATCCAAACACTTTTGTTACTTTTTCTTCCTTTCTGGTTGTGAATACGGTATCAACTATTGCATGTTTTTCTAGAAAACAATTGTTTTGATATTGGTCTCTTTTATAAAAAAAAACAATCGTATGAAAAGTATAAACTATATTCAATAATTATAAAAGATATTTTAAAATTAAAGTAATAATCATCACGAGGCTCTTTTTCTTATAATTTTTACATTGTTAATCATAATTTATACTTGTCATACTCTTGGATTTCTAATGAAATAGTTTATGTTAAATTATTTCGCAGTATTTGTAAATAGCAGTAATGCTTTAAGTAAATAGATACATGTCTATGAAATTTTTATAATTAACGAACGTGTCTACAAAGTTCAAAGATTTTTTATCGTTTCTTGCCTCATTCTCATTGAAATAACACAGTTACTGAAACTCATACTTACCTTTCTTAAATTTCTATTCTTTATTTCATGTCTTTGACTGAATTTTATTAGCAAAAGTAATAATGTTACGATCCTGAAACTCTTTGTAGTCTTCGTAAAAGGCCATTTGATCATTTTCATTCTATCAGTCTCGTCCATAGCCCACTTATTTTTTTCTATAATAGTAACGTTATAAATGTCTTTACAAATCTATAATTGCAATTTATAAACAATATTTATTTGTGAATAACGCTATAAATTCTATAACGCCACCTGTTGTCTTGTACTGTGATTATTAATAAATCTTAAACATCAGCATGTCCAAGAAAACTGTATTAATTATTATCAAGTAACTAAAAATGTACATGCTTTTTTTTCAGGTACACTGCTGTGAGACGTTTTCATACAGATTAAATGATGGTAATAAAATGCCTGCTATTGCTTTAGGGACCAGTTTGGGACATAAAGCTGATGTACACATTTCAGATTATATTTTTTATATTTTAGAAAGCATTTTTGCTGTACTTGATAGTCGATAAACGACATTATTGCAAATATAATATTTCATAAATAAATAAATTAAATAAATAAGTAAATTGTAGATTCATCAAATAAGAATGTATCTGTACTCACCCTGAATGTGGTATAGTATAACAATATATTCGTATTGTTATTTATTATGTAAGTGATCACATTTTTACGTCAAGTAATATTAATATAATAATATTTTATAAATGTAATAAAAATACTAAAATATTTTTTTTCAGCGTAAGAAAATTGTTATTATATGGCATAGTGTGTTGGCTAAAACATTCATAAACCTTGTCGACAGGGTACAAGAATATTGTCTGTGAACCATTCCCTCGCGCGTGCAGTACAATGGGCGTTCGAGGCCGGGTACAGACATATAGACACGGCAGCCTTGTACCTAGTCGAGGACGAGGTCGGACTTGGGGTTCAGAATTACATGAGAGATAGCGGCGTACCTCGACGTAAACTCTACGTCACTACAAAAGTAAAACATACAGTATTATCTTTTGTGTCACAAGTTAAAGAGCCTATATTAATTATTATTAATTTTTTTTCGTGGAGTTTTATTCTGAAAAGGCATTTATAGCCTTGTTTGACAGAAGGAGTGAGCATTCAGTGCGATCTGCCAGCGAACTTTAATAGGTACTTATCGATGGTAACGCAAGAACACTGATAGCTTGATAAGGTTTTTGGTTTGGGGTGACGAAAGGAACTTTGACTAATATACCAGAATTTAAGAAGCGAGAAGAATCCGAGTTCGTAATTATTGTTTAAATGTTAATGATTTTTTTTTTAAGTGAATTTTACTGAGAGAATTTTGTAAATATATAGAGCAGTTGCATTCCATTAATATATAGTATATATATAGCATAGTGATAAAATAATTAGTCAAATTATCAGAATTTACTGAACAGTGATTAATAAATGACGATTAATTCAATAAAAAAATTATATATTTTATCAATATAATAAAATTACTCTATCTAGTCAACTGCTGAACCTTTACTAATAAGCGCCATTGAGGCAGATCTTCATCTGTTTCCCGAGCATTTATTATTGCCAGTCCCTTTTCACAAGTCGTTTTATGTTGCCCTTGATAAAAAAGCTATATTTTATTAAATACGAGTTAAGAAAAATAGCGATTTCCTTCTATTGTTTCACCGTTCATATGATCGGTTTTATTTTATTAACTTAATTACAGATTTATGATTATATAAAACCAATAATAAATGACTAATTCATCTTTAATGTCGAATAGTTGATAAATTTTTCTTAGTTAGGCACTAATAAATCCCATCTTCGGCAATTGTAACAAATCTTCCTTCTAATTTTTAAATGTATTGCTGACATAAATAGGTGTGTCAAGCAATTTTTCCATAACGTGTACAATAAATTATTTTTTAGTTATGGAATAATGCTCATGAGCGAGAATCAGTTCTTCCTGCATTGAGAAAATCGTTACAAGATTTGCATCTTAGCTACGTGGATTTATATTTAGTTCATTATCCAATGGCATATAAGGTGAGGAAATTCTCTTAAAACTTTTCATTGTAGGTATAAATAAAGGCGATTTTCTGGGTCCATTATTGGTTTGCATACAGTTATGTGTATCTAGATGAATGGCTGTCTTGCAAGTGGTATGCAATTAGAGCCCTGTTTGCGCCGTTTATTATTAATTTACATTTATTTTATTTTTTATTCTTTATTTATAATATTTTAATATATATTCTCTTATATTATCTATTTATACACTAGCAACACTCACTCAACATTTTATCCCCCTACCTACCGCATCCGTTTTCCTTTCTCTGGGTTCGAACGTTTCGAAACCTAAAACGCGCTCGCTGTAATAAACTCTTTAAAAATATATAAAACGCTACAACGCTGTGTAATACAATTGGTATCAACTCGAACGCTCTGCTTACCCCAACATCGCGTGAAATTGTGGTGTGGACGCCTGAACCAGCGCCGTGGAACGGGATCTAAACAAGTAAGTTCGTTCCCGGAATTCCTTCTTATTCCTCGTCAACTCTCACGCACTAAGCCCTATAGCTTTATTGTGCTAAAAGGATACTTCCTACTGTGAACTGTATTTCTAAATCAACCAAAGTATTATATCTTTATACTATAATCTTTGAACGATTATGTTAAATTGCAGTCTGTACTATTTAACTTTTGAAATACATTGATAAATGTAATTGCTAGGATAATATAATGAAAACAATTTGTGTTATATGGATACGAGTATACTAATGGGCCTTTGTTTTAACATAATCAAAGCTCCCGCTCGCAAGATGTGTAGACTTTCGAAAACTAAGTTAATTAAGTTCATGTTAAGCTTGTTACTTTAAATATTTATTTTACCAAACTTCGAAGTGGTATCTGTACGACAAAAGAGCCATTAAGAAATTGTTTCAATATTTTTTTTTTTTTTTTTTTACTGTAATAAGAACAAATATATTTGATCAAATGGTAACTATTGTTATATTTTTTCTTATTCATTGCTTCTGCAATGACCTTTGCTTTTGAATACCTTGATACTAATATTAGAACATAAAAACTTGAGTTATTTGTGGTAAATATACTTGTGACTAGTAGTAATACCTCGAACCTCCAAATCAAATTTATTATCAAAGTTAATATAAATTAGGACATTATTCCTATAATGTTAGTTACAGTTATTGTGAATACTCTTGTAGTTTTTGACTTCTAATGCTCATAAATCTATACATTTTTAACTGATCAAATTATAAATACGTATTTTTTTATAGTTGTTTTGTAAAACTGTAAGGTTTACAAAACAACCCATAGAAATAGTTGGCTATGAATACTATACATAAACATATTAGTCCTAAATATTTCAGAGCGATGGTAACATTAGCGAAACTGATTATTTGGTTACATGGAAAGGGATGGAAGAAGCTAAAATGTTGAACCTTACCAGATCCATAGGAGTATCCAACTTCAACATAACACAAATGCAACGGCTGTGGAATAATTCTGTTATAAAGCCAGCAGTTTTGCAAATCGAGGTTTGTATTAAATCTGGCCAGATGTACTAAATTATATTTAATTTTATTCCACATTACTTAAATCTGTTGTATTTTATGATAATATTACATATTGTTTTGTTACGGCTTAATATATAACAGAATTGTTTAAAATTAACCACTTTAATAGATTCAACACAAACTGATATTTGCTTATAAAGAACAAAATACAATTAAATAACAAAATATTAAAAATAAAATTTCTTATAAGGAGGATTTAGAAGTAGAAGGTAGTATACAATAATAGGTGCAAGCTAGATTTATGATTTTTGATTTCATTTTTGTCGGTATCGGCTAATGGAAAGACAGCCATACTCACAATCATAGATGGACAAAATATAATCAGATTAATAAAAATCATTACGATTATATATTACTTTTTTTACTATTAATATGATTGTATTTCGCTCATCTATGTTTTAAACACTACAGAATCCAAGATTGCATACACATTTATGATTTCTTAATGTTTTAAATGAATTTAATCATGATTACAGAGCAAGAAAATCAAAATTACGACTACATTTTGTAATCGTTAATCATTCATCAGATAACATTTAGCCCATCTCTGCTCGCAATTATTCAATTCAAAGAGGTTAATCTCATAAAGATACAAATCACTTACATGAGAACATTTTGTTCAAAAACATTTGGAACAATAAAGCAGTAAGAGCCCACTTGGCATAAACAGAACTATATTTGTTAATATTTATTTATCTTTAATATATTGTAGTAACTTAGTTATATATAAGCCAAGCGAACCCGTGTTTATTATGCACGAGGGTAACGTATTGTAGAGTTGTGCTTCCACAAAAGTGATATTCCGTTTTTAAGCCGTGGTGGCTGCCGGAAGAATAGAATAGCACCCCCTTCTTCTTGCTGAGGTGTCGTAAAAGGCGACTAAGGTATCTCTTGAACACCGCAATTCAACCAGGTGTTTAGAGAAGGGAAAACTCGACCAAACCTGCATCCTGCTCCCTCCCGATCGTACTGGTTCTCCATTCCATCGGGCCCGAGGGAGCTCAGACGAGAGAGTGCTTTTCTGGCTGCGCGTCAAGTTATGCACTGAAATATCTCCTGCGCAGTTGACTGTTTCCGAAAACTGGACCTCGAATTTCTTAACCGGTGTTGAAACAGTCGCCGTGGCTGAAACCGGCTAGGACATCATCATTCCGTTTTTATAATTAGTCCGTGCTTTAGGTACCACAAGCAGACTTGGTCGGCGAGTAATGCGCGCTGTATCAAGAGAGATATTTTTAATCACTTTGTTTTTCTATGTAAAATATAATAAAAGCGATAGAACGCGAGTTAAACAAACACTTCAACAGGTAAATCCGACGATAACTCAAGACGAGTTGGTGGAGTGGTGTCGGGTACACGGTGTGGTTGTTATGGCTTACACTCCGTTTGGGGCCATCCTCGGTCGTAAAGAGAACGCACCCCCGCCGCGGGCGGATCATCCACTGTTTCTGGAACTATCTCGCAAATATAATAAGACGGTCCCTCAAATACTACTAAGATATCTGGTTAGTACTTTGTGCTTTATTCTGACCCACTGTTCTGTAAATAACAATGTTACGGTAATTGGATTTGAGTTTCTTTGTAAAATATTTGTGTTGTTCGTTTGTGTATGTTTATCATTTATTTTTGAAATGTGTATTGTCTGAATTTTGGTGATAATTTTAAATAGCATTTTTTCTTTTTTTTTAATTCAGTTAGGTAACACATGTATTTTGTAATTAAGTTAATTTTATGTAATGACTAGGGTTCTTTAAGTAATAATATCGAGAAAGATTTATTGCTCTTTCTCTTTAAGATTAAAGTGCTTACTACGATGAGCACAAGACCTGTATGTAGCTAGACACAAAATATGGGTAGCATATTAAAGTAATTATTTTCTATTATTTTATGTTCATACGATTTATTCTATTGTATTTCCACAGAATACATCAAATATTATTATATTTATAAATATAATACACGATTGTGTCAGCTACATGACAATTAATTAAAAGTGGATACAGCCACTGACATATCTCTCCTTACCACGAAAGGAATCTGGGAACTGCTTGACCATACATATATTGGCTTGTTAGTGGTAGATTGTAACGATATTAAGTTTACAATTATACTAATCTGTTCTGATCAATGTCACCATATGTTAGGTATTTTTGTATAAAGGTACGAAAGGGCTAATATACGTACTAAACTAAAAGTCTCCTAATAATAGAAAAAAAGGAAAATTTTCTAATATTAGCTATATTTATAGTAATACTAGCTTTTGCCCGCGGCTTCGCTTGCGTTAAGAAATATTATTATTAATTAGATATAATTTTTGCGGCTTTACTTTTGTTTAGTGTGTGTAAAAAATTAGGGCCTACAAAACTTCATTGTACACAATATTCTTAACTAATCTGTCATTAGGCGCTAAAACTATCAACTATCTGTCTTGTTTGTCTATGTCATAACATCTTCCTGCATGCCAAATTTCAGCCCGATCCGTCCAGTGGTTTGGGCTGTGCGTTGATAGATCACTATGTCAGTCAGTCAGTCAGTCACCTTTGAGTTATTTATATTGAGATATATAATAAGAATTTTAATTACATATTTGAAATGTTTATTTATAGTTGGATCGCGGCATAGCGCCGATACCACGTTCAACGAACAAGGAGAGGATTAAACAAAATATAGACATTTTAGACTTCAGTCTTACCGAAGAGGAGGTTGCTAAATTATCTCAGTTCAATAGCAACTACAGGCTTAGAACACCGGCAAAATGGTACCCTCATCCGCATTTCCCATTTGAGAAAAAGAACCTTACTACAGCAGAAATACAATATATTATCGATCACAGCAAACAAGATTAAGATCCGACAATATAATGTTAAATACTTAATTAAAATTTTAATCAGGTCTGTCGGTGTGTCGTTGTAATTTCTATTTCTTTGTAATTAAATTGGCGAAATCTGTGCACGGTGAAATATCATTTATAATACTGATTGTATCAAAAAACATTATTTTATAACGATAATCCGTTCAAAAATATTTTGTAGCATTTATATATATATATAAATATTTAATTATTAAAATTATTAATTATATATATATATAATTAATAATTGTCCAAAATTCTTTTCTTTGCCTTTACATTTTAAATTATATTTTCAAAACATTAACTATAATACAATCGAGATGAATGATTAAAAATAAACTTTTGTATAGACGTTACCATAAACATTAATGTGAATGTAAAGTTTTCTATAGTAAAGATGTAATCGATTAATTGTAAATCCATTGTAAATGTATACGACATGTATTCAATGTATGCTTTTTATATTGTTATATTATATCAAGATTCCGCTTTATATAATATTATTATATTATTAAGGTTCCAGATTTACGTCTTTGTTTTCATTTTATTCAATTAATTAATTATTTTGGTCTCCATACGTTTAATTACTTTAGAAGTATAAAAGTAGGAACATGGATAGACATAATTGTTTATAAAAAAATAAACAAATTTACATTTTATGTGTTTAATATAAAACATTAACCAAAAGCTTTATTGAATAAGCAAGTAGGTATGACTCTAGCTCAAAGAATATTTTTTGATATTATTAGAACGTTAAATCAAAAGGCTTATAGGTAATTGAATCCTCTTAACCGCGAATATAAAGGAAGCGCTCCCGATTGAACCAGAGCCTTGGGGCATACGCACCACCTAATTGATTTGATCGAGACCTTTATTGCTCTATGTAATAACTTAAATTCAATAAATTTAACGACAAAATATATTAGGAGTGGTTATATCGTTCGGTATTGATGTCGCATTCGATGAAATTTGTGTAATTCATGGTAGACACTTCGCTAGCCTGGAACTTACTAGCTTGCCGAGTTTCTTTTTTCTCTGCTTGGGCCTACTCCGCAGATGTGCACGCAGGTGCGTTGGCGGCAAATTATACATAGCTATTGTTTTGCATAAAACAATTGGACACTGTGAAAGCTTGACTATTGCGTTCTTGCTAAAAAGGTATTACGCTTTAGAAATCGTTGACAAAGGAACGCAATTAACAACGGCAAAATTAAAGAGCAATTAACCTAAAAACATTAAAATAAAAGTATTATAGATAAGTTTTTTTTATCTACAATATTGTATGATAGGATATTAAAATAATATTACAAATAATTGACAATAGATATTTGTAACAATAACAATATTAGTTGTACTATGTACATTTATCGCAGTTTAAACGTAGTTCATATCTAAACCATGACTAATATATAATTCTAGATTACTGATTCAATATATACATATCTACAATTCACCTATTTCATAATTATTTTATTACTGATCTGCTATGCCTACGGTTTTTTTTATATATATTTCACTTGTGGTATGTGGTAACGGCTATGTTGTAACGGGATATACATATATATATATATATATAATAGTTTGTTTCCACCCTATATCAAAAATCATTGGACATAAATATTTTAGAAGTTGGATTGATAGTTTATATCTTAACCTTCTATGTATTTAAAAACTTTATTTTTTCATAATGAATATTAATAACGTAGAAATAATAGTATAACGAACTTTGGTGGTGAAATCTGCCATTTTCGATAAATTTTCAAGTTAATTAAGACAACGTTCAAACTTTATACAGATTTTGATTTTATGTCTACGACTCTACGTATGTCCTTAAAAAGGCAAATAATAATATGAAAAGTAAATGCGCCTTAGAATAACAATGTAAGTTAAAAAAAAAACATTGTTATTCGGAACTGATTTCTTTTCCAGATGAATATATTAACTAAAGGTAATTTGATTATCCGCACTGAATAACAAAATAGTATCATTAGACAATCAACTTAATAAATAGTCATCTTTAGAAATGTATCAATGTTCGCAATTTAATATATTCGTTTAAGTAGAAATACCTCTTAAGTGAATTCTAATTAATGAGTTTTTCTTTGAAATTTGTTAAAAGTTGCCATTTAAAAGTTTACGATTCCCTTGAATAAATAAGTGATAGATCTTTTTAAGAATTAGATAAAAATTTCTAAGAGCCAGTATTTCAAACTTCGATAATAATAATTTGTATCTTATATATAGTTTGTATCTTATATATTTACAGCCGTGGCTCATGGCGTTGGAGCGCTGTTCTGGCGTTTTACATATAAAAATCCATGGTGTGAACACGGTGCGTTATATCATGTGGCTGCCAATGTGATACATCCTTGCGTTGCGGCGCAGTACCGCAGCCGCAACGCGTTGTGTACTCCGGCTCTAGTAAATACTTATTTAATTGATGGGAAATGGGTTACCAGTATAATATTTGCAAAATATATATAAGCTTTGAAAACACATGTAGCTATAACTTTGGACGTAGCGTAATTTCTTATATATAAATTGAAGTATTGTGGTGGAATATAATTATAAAGAATTCAAAGAATACCAAAGGAAATTAGATGTTTAGACGACGCTACATTTTGTCGCTTATGAAGAAAGTTATTTAATACACAAAAGAGGTTGAGTTACTTTTATTAGGCTGAGGGTTGTTTTCCGTTCCAGCGTTGTCTTTACGTCAACTACTCAAAATTCAGGAAGCCTTTTGTTTCGCAGAGCCTTCTATTCAAGATTCCCGAGACAGTAGATCCCGGTGATGTCAGTTGGAATATTAACAAGGGACGAAAACGTCGACCGCTGTCGTCTTGACAATCCTTTAAGCGATCATGTACATAGAGGAGTTTATACGAGCCGCCGCGATATAAGTGGCTGTCCCGATGTCAATACGTCCTTCGAATTCCGGTATCGATAAAATCTTGTGAAACAACCATGATGGCATAACTACCTACGCTCATCAAGTTTCTAAGCATCTAATTTCCCTATATATTTTCTCTTTTATAGGCTGTATTTAAAAAATGACCAAAATTTGTAAAAATATACTCTGTTTTATAAACATGTCATAATAACTTAGAATTCAAAAATAAGCTCAACCTCTCATACTCCAAGCTAAGCATGCATTCTGGCAGTCCCTACGCAATGGCAATAAAGATATATAATAAACTGCCCAAAAATATAATAGACGATAATTATCACACATACTATCATTAAACAAATTGAAGCGGATTCTTATCGACAAATGATGTTATACTGCAAATGAGTATCTAAATGATAAATTTTAAATCATATTTCATATTGCGAGCGTGAATATAATGGAATATATATATATAAAAGGGGTGTGGTGCCCTACTAATACTAAAATTGAAGCCCTTTTACCTACATAATTAGTGCTACCTAAACAAATTAACAACAGTTGCTGTAATGTGGATCGTAGTCAGAAGAAAAACTATAATAGTTAAATGAAAACAAAGTTATACCTACCTAAATATTTACTTATTCAATAAATGTTTCGTAGAAAGCTTTTATTATATAGTTGGGAAATATATGATTATATAAAACACTAAAAACTATTTCTTCTTACCGCTATTAATATTCTGATTCTTGATTTGTCAAATTCTTCAAATAAAGTTGATTTCCGTAACTTCAAAATTTACTATTGCAACATAAATCCGATCTTATAAGTTGGGACACGTTCGACAAATGTTTACCAGTCTAACACACAACGAACCTCCACCTAATAGGAAGGCAAACGTATTGTAACTTTGACTATCATATAAATATTTCATTAGATTGTTATTTCATTTGTGAGAAAAAATATACTTATTTTTATTGAATTTGCTAAAAAAATTATCAAATTGTAACTATTTTTGCTTTACATTACTGTACGTACAAAAATACTGTCGACTGAAATTTAATTTACGATTCTTATTGAAATTAAATATGATAAACTTTATTTAAATGGGACTAAATCTAAGCTTTAAAGTTTAAAAATGTACACTATTGTATATTTATATTTTACAAAATAAAAAAAAAACATCATTTAGTTATATTTAAAGTTGATAGTAATATTAATTCACGTGTGATAATATGTCTTCTTTTTTTTTTACTTGGGGAAAATCCTCATTGGACCGTCCCCGCTACACATGGGGGATGGCAAATGGGTGTGCCGTACTTTTACCGACTAAAAACCCCAAGTTGACCTCATCTGCACTAAGAAGGGACTGTGGGCCCTGTAATCAATTGCTCCACAGCCCCGCCGTGCACTGCATTTCTTAAGCTCTGTCTCGCAGGAAGGCATTAGCATCAATGCTTTCCCTCATCCCTCTTACAAAATTTAATATGAATGCTTCCGCTCCACCAATCTCTATCGCTAACCAGGCGCCCAGGGCCCTCACCCTGAGCACCCGCGATTCCAAGGGTATCAGCCATGTATCGGTCATGGATGGACCGATCGGCTGGAATTGACGTGCCGGGGCGATTGCCAGCACGACGTCTTTTCCTGCGAGTGGGATTAGCTCTGTGCCGCTCACGATCTGCGGCCTCCTTCTGGGACATAATATTCTCACCGAAGCCCTCCAATTATCCTGTCCTTTCAGCATAGCCGATACCACTGATGGCAAGGTGAGGTCGTGTCCGATCTTTTGGACCAGATATCGCCGCTCATCGTCCCATGCCGGACATTCTGCGACCGTATGTTGGGCAGAATCCTGATCGCAATAACATGTCTAGTGCTGCTTTTATCCATAATTTATGGTACCAATTACCAAGCTGCCTTTTGCTATCGAATATTTAAGTAATCTATAATAATTAAATAGTAAAAGTAATTGAGTGTAACTTGATGACATCAATAAAATTCACGATAGCTGAAAATAAGAAAGTCAGAATGTGAGAGCAGCGCAATGGTTTAGGACATCCGAGAATCTTGTTTTATGTCAATACAGTCTCGTGGCGGAGGCTTCGGAGCATTTACGCAAGTAAATAAAGGCGCCGCTACCTTACACAGTGAAGTAACTGCCTCCATCACTTTGGCAAAATAGAAAAATTCAGCTGTCCTTCTAAGGGCCAGAACACACACGGTACTAGTACATGCGAGATCGGAAATTATGCAACTGCATTTTTATTGCATCGATTTAGTAACCAATTGCTTATAATCAAGATTTCCAAGAGACGCTTTTTACCCATACTTATTGGTTTGCTGCATTTATGTGGTTAACAATGTCAGTCTTCTTAAACTCTTGAGTGGAAATGACGGGCCTCGCCAATCAAGATTTTCTGTACTAAATGAGAATTTGACGGGCGTCGCCCGCAGTATATATATTTTTTCATATGAATTTCTTTAAACTCGTAAAAATAAAAATATTATTATCGTGGTCTTTTTTGTATTCTAGCTAAATTGACCTTATTATAATTGTGCTTAATTTAATTGTCTGCACGCGTACTATTCTTCGATAGATTTAATCGCAAGGCAAGGGGTTAAGTCACTACTATTGACGTCCGAATATGTTTAAAGTGAAGTACACAGTGTGTATCTACTTTTAAAAACAATTGAAATATACATTAAAAAATAATTATAGCACCGTTTGCTGGTTATAAATATATCGCGAGTGCTCTCAGCCTAAATATACTTTTGCTTGATATTAATGTGTTGATATGTCTATTTACATATTTCTTTACGAATTTATATGAGTTATAATATAGTATTATAAGTTATTTGTTTTATAGAGATTAGTCAATGATTTTTTTAAAGCAAACATGTAAACAATCCTTCTATATAAAATATTGAGATTACAGGTAACAACTGTATTTTATTTTACAAAATAAAAATCAAACAGTTTTGACTACTGTAACCTGCTATTATCAGGATTCCATACACCTCTTATCTTTCAAGTATAAATTATAGTAGTGTTTACTCTAAGAGTGAATACATTTGTCTGTGATGTAATAATCAATAAAACTGAAAATAAAATTTATCAACAATGATATTTCTTAAGTAAAATTTAATGTGTAGCTGTGACACGAATTACAAAGAAATTCGAAAACAAAAAGTAAGTTAATTCAGGAATACCGCTTCGGAACACGAACTGCAATCGTGTTGTGTAAAAAGAAGTTAAAGCGTACGGATGTGCAAATAGAGCAGTTTGATTTCCGACTGAAAACTGCCACGGACAATAGGTATTTGATGAGATGTCTTCTTTATTTTCTCCATTCTTTCTTTTTTAATTGTTTTCCTTTTACAGAGGATAAATTCCTCTTTACTGTGTGTTTACTTTGATATCGTTGTTATTAAATAGTCTATTGATTAATCTGTTATTGCCTTTATATTACAGAGAACGTCAAAATTTTGGTAAATAATGCACAGGAGCTTGAAAAATAAATTATAATATATACATACCGTATGTATTGATTTTTATAAGTTAATTTAATTTTATTATTTATGGTAAGTTATATTTTAACAGAAGATATTAATTAAAATAATAAATGATTTGTAAATTTTAATACGAACAAAAAATAGTTGAGAACTGAGCCGGAATCTCCAATGCTATTATTTCTCGCCTGCATTTAATCTTCTCCTTCGACTGTGATGGCACGTGCCATTTAGGAATACCAGTAGCTTCATAAAGGCCATAACTTTCGGAAACTGAAACAGTCTTGTGAAGCATCTTGACGTAACTGCAACGTAACATAGCTTCGGAGATTACCTCTATTACACGTTTATATAGTACGTCGTAGCACGGTTCGAATGTGCCAAGAGAATCGAAGTTACGAACACTTCCCCAAGAGAATAATAAGGCACAATACAATAGTGCTCATCTTGTGTTATTCAAAAATTAAATAACGCAGGCATCATGTACGCATAGAAATCAGTAAATAAAACTGTATAGCAAAAATATTTCACATAACAACAAAAAGAAAATGCAAGAATGAAATAATAATACTAATTACCCATACAACATAAAATGGTAAAAATTAATTGATTATGGTGAATCAATAAGACTCTTACAACAGATCTTACTACCTATTATTAAGGATGTACACAATTTTATCGAGGGGTGAAAGGCTATTTAGTTTAAGCGACATTTTTTGGTGTTATAGTAATATATATATATTCGGAATCAGTGTTTTTACCGATTCCAAATATGTATATATATATTACTATATCACCAAAAAATGTCGCTTAAACCAGTAGCCTTTCAACCCTCGATATGAACCATTTAGCAGACACGCTATGGAATTTTGCAAATGTGTCTATTTTACTTTGTTAAGAAACTTTTATTCCATAAAACATACTGGTTTATTATTTTTTTAGACTATCTAATATCTACTAGATATTATAAGAAAGGTTTAACGAAACTTGCGTCTTATGGCACTGAATTGTATATTTTATTTTATCATTTATTCATTCGATTTCAACCCGCTCGTTTCACTATTGACAAGACTCTCGTAAAACTCGTCATTGGCAGATTTCTGTGAGAAGAGAGAATTTCTAAATTATTGATATAAAAAAAAATCCAGCTGATTTTCATAACTCGCCGCTCCATCTAGCCCCTGTGCGTCTAACACTTTGCATGCCAAGATGTGGTATCCACCTAACGTTTATTGTTACTGCGAAAAATATTAACGACACATAACTATTACTACCTGCTCACTCGTAAGCTTCATCGGTCACTTTCTCTGCCCGATTGTTGTATTAAGAATCCATTTATGTATTTAAATATCCATTGAACTAGCATTTATGTTTGACTCTAATATATAATATATGATTATTTCTATTTTCAACTAGTATTATTACTAAAAAAATGTTACTTTGTCTTTAAGTTATATGATTAAAATAGAATTTCAGTAAATTTTCTTCGATAAAGTTATACATAGCACGTTAATAAATAAAATAGCGTACGTGTTGTATAGTAAACGTATCTAAAATGCATGTAAATGCCAGAGAACGTTTGTATGCATCGGTGTTGGCAACAACGCTTTGCTGAAGGCAGTTTGCCTGGATGCGTCGCGACAACGCTAGGCGGCAGCACTGCGCGGGCACGCCGCATGCATTCTTTACGCTCGACCAAATTTTGTATTTCGTGTGAGTAGGTTTGGCTTCAAATAAAATAATACATTTTAGATAACAATATTATGCATTGAATTCGTCAAATTATTTTTACTCTTATAAAGTTCGAGAAAGAGCTAAAAAAGCGAAAACATTGACATCAATGGTTTAAGTCCATCAGTGGATCTACACCATGATTACTGTATGCAAATAAACAATAAAATTTGTCAATTTTATCACAGCCTATAGATTGGTTCTTAGTCCGCTTTATTTATTTATTTAAAAAGTTTACAATACCGTCTTTAATCACCCTTCTCTTTGTCACAAAAGGATGTTTTGGACCCATTAAATCTAACTTAAGGGGCTTTATAATGTGACAAACACAATTTTTAACAAGGTTGTTAGTAAAATTATTTTACTTTGTTTAGGCAAAAGCTGTTTTGTACATTGCCTTTAATCAGTATTTACTCCCGTGCCATGGGTCCATTTACAAACACAAATTACGCATGTTCACACACCCATTCCAGGAAATAACTGTGAACCTTATAAGTATTTTTCCGTGTAGATATTAAATCCACCACATAGCATAGAATAATTGTGCACATTTTGCGTTGAGAGACTAGCAAGTTGCGCGTGCATCCGCACGCCATTTGGTGATGGGGGGTGATTCTCTTCGCCCACTCCCCTACCAGCGAGAGGAAACCTTTGGAATTTGATGAGAGCAATAGTCACATCCCCGTAGTCCGGCGCATCCTGTGCTTGGAGATGTATCCCAGTGGCTTTAGTCAGTTAGAGTCCAACACACCGGGGTCGGCCCTCACCACCCTCTGACGTTCCATAATGCATTTCCACTTGGTTACAAAAAAAGAGAGACTAGCAAAAATATAAACAATGCATGACATTGTTTCCTTATAGAAATTACTGTTTTATTTACAATCTGTTCTCGATTACTGGTAGACCATTAACTTACTGCTTTTGACGGAATGATAAAGCAGTCACGATTCCTGCGTAGTTTAATTTGAATGAAGCATGCACAAATTTCTTATAGAGGAGAGCGCGGTGGAAGAAGGTGTAATTGTCGGTGCTCCTGCGGCGCCGAGCCGCAACAGTAATTACTGCGGCGCATTGTAAACTGCAACTCGCTAATTGCTTCACAAAACAGATACACTTTCTGAACATATACATAGGTATAACGGTCATTATAATAATACTCTTTAAGCAACTTTTACTCTGGCCGATACGTTACCGACAACAGTCTTAAATTAGCAAGAAGCGAATCTTGCGCTGCACTTCCTGGTAATAACACTGGCCTTATGAGATTTTATTTAGCACCTTTATCACGCGTGAAGAGAATAAATACATTTTTCAAGCAGGAATAATTGGAAGCTACTTTCGTGTAGTAAACGTATCGATGCCTAGGCCATTTAAACTAGAAAGCACGTATCAACCTATGTCCATCATTTACAATATAGTGATTAGTATTTGCGACAGTAATTTTTACCGATATCGGCAAATGAAAAAACGGGTTAAAAGTAATATTATATTTTTCAACTTAATACGGCAGTACGCTGTATTTTTTCTTATTTTGTTGATATTTATTGCTGAGATATTGAGTAGTGTAATATATTATAGATACTTTTATATTATAATATTATAACTTAAAAATATTATTTAAAATTATAAGCAAGCGCAATAGGCAAGTAATTACTTCGTTATTAATTTATAAAATTAATAAAGAAGAAATTGATAACTCAACTACGATTACGCAGTGAAATAAAAAAAAATATTGCTGCTAAGTTGAAAACAACAATCAGGATCTTTTGTTGTACTTTTTAATTTAGTAACATTATACAATTTAAAAATTTTCTGGAGATATTTGACACTGACAACACGCTTAGTTGTATCGTTAATAACAGCATTTAAATTTGAATTAATAAATTTTTAGCTTTAATTATTTGTAGTTATATACACTGTTATAATTTAGGGAATAAAGATCATAAAATATTATTGATACTAAAAAATAAAAAAATAAATATATTCTAATTAAGGTAAATCATATTAATAATGAAAGGCCTTTAGAGCTATGAATATAAACAAATTCTATTTACATGAATTAATTTGCATTGTATTTGAAATTAGCTATTATTTTACCATCAACATTTTTCCCTCCAATACAAAATTCATATTCAAGTATATTAACTATAACTGAATTGGAATTGACTGGTTAAAATAATTATGTTCCAAAATTAATTGACTTAGAATAATGTCAAATACTTTTTGTAAAGATTATATATAAAATTCTTTCTTAATTATTTTTTGTAGAACTATCGTATAATACAACGTAATAAAACAAGCAGCAACAATATATCTTCTATGCTAATATATATCAGTAGCGTTCATTCCAAAGATGCATCCAAGCATTGCATGCCATTATGATAAATAAGTCTGGAATAAATTGCTTAAAGTTAAACAAAAAAAGGAACCCTTTATATTCATATCTATTCTATATTCACGCTGTCTATCTTTCTTATGAAAGCAGCATACTATTTACTATCACAATATATTATTCAAATCAATTACGCGAATTCTGCCTTCCCTGTCCAAATACCATATGCACGTCACTAATCACAATCATATTAAAAGTGCTTATATTATATACATATATACACACACTTTTATACGATTGCCAATAACTATAATGATTAGATCAGATTAACAGATAACAGACGCTAACGTTTCAGACAAAGTTGTAAAAGTTACTCACTCTAATTGATTAATGAATCAAATTAGAATAAGTGGACTTAGTAATGATAGTTAATATCTTGCAATTGTGGTTTACAGCTTAATTCGCACGACATTATTCACAGCTGGATCTAGCTAAGACGTATATTTTGTGACCTTTGAATGTATTTTAGTATGTTAATACTGAAATACTTTAGTATGTTAGGTGTTAGCCTGCCTTAAACGAACTAAAACTGAACAATACGTTAAAATATACATATATATATATATATATATATATATATTTGAATACATATAATATCGGTATAATAAATATGAAATAGGCATAATGGGGCTTTATTATTATTCGATTTCCAAGTTTGCACGTGTTAATATTACTTTGTATATGTATACTTATTTACAAACTGAAATTATCAGTCGTTTTTAGAATAAATAAAATTTTACTATCGCTAATAAACTTTATTTAACAACATATTTGCTATTATTCTTAATAATTTCATGCCAACGTGAGAGCAATATATGTTATTATTTTCGAAAAAAAATTTTTGATGCGGAAAATTGAACTGTTTGTTTTTGAATTTATGGCATCTCAAAATATTTTGGAAAGTCAAAAGCAAGTGCTAGTCTGAAGAAGTTGAGTTCGGGGCATATGTGTGTGTGTGGTGGTAGAGGGAATTCGTATGAAATACAGTGGCATGTTTGAACGTTTTTAAACAGTTGTCAAGGGTACATTATCTCTTTACGCTTAAATTTAACTCAAGTTTATTTTAGTAAACTTGCTCTGCCAGTAGGTCAGTAGCATTCATTCCATAGATGCATGAAAGCATTGCATGCCCTTACGATAAATAAGTCTGGAACAAATTGCTTTAATTTAAACAAAAAAGGTCCCTTTATATTCATATCTATTCTATTTTCACGCTATCTATCTTCCCTATGAGAGTAATGTAATATTTATTGTTATTATATAATATTCACATTCATTATGTAAATCTGCTTACCCTAGCCAAATACCCTATGCACGTCACTGCAGTAGGTATACATTAACTGGTAAAAATACAGAGGCACACATGCGCCAAATAGACAAATAGATAAATGATATATTAGGTCCTTACATATGAAATTGGCGTTTTTCGTACTGGCCACTTTAATCACAAATTTCTCCTCTTTGGTAAGGAATTCCAAATTCAAATTTGTACAGCTATAGACTCATGTATTTGTGCTTCGCTGATCGTCATTCATTTGTTTTTTTCTTCTGTTTTTTTCTGTTTGCGTCACTCATTTTACAAAATGGAAAACTTAAAATATCGCATTATTTACGAGTACGAGTTCCGCCGTGGCACTAGTGCTGCGGAAACAACTCGAAGGGTGAATGATGTGTATGGCGGTCGTGTTGCAAAAGAAAACACAGTTCGTTTTTGGTTCCAACGTTTTCGTTCTGGAAATTTCGACCTGCAGAACAAGCCCCGTGGACGGCCTGAGACTCAAGTTGATAATGAAGAGTTGAAGGCTATTGTGGAAGCGGATCCATCGCAAACCACGTCCGAGTTAGCTGCAGGCTGCGATGTTAGTGATAAAACTGTTTTAATTCACTTGAAGCAAATTGGGAAGATTAAAAAGCTTGAAAGGTGGGTACCTCACGAATTGACTGAAGCAAACCGGCAAACGCGCGTCGACTGCTGCGTTACATTACTAAACCGGCACAATAATGAAGGTATTTTAAACCGAATCATTACCTGTGATGAAAAATGGGTTCTTTACGATAATCGGAAGCGCTCAGCGCAATGGTTGGATCCTGGCCAGCCAGCCAAATCCTGCCCCAAGCGAAAATTAACCCCAAAAAAGTTACTTGTAAGCTTTTGGTGGACTAGTGCCGGTATTGTTCATTACAGTTTTCTCAAATCTGGCCAGACTATTACGGCTGATGTCTATTGTCAGCAATTGCAAACCATGATGGAAAAGCTAGCGGCTAAACAACCTAGGCTGGTCAATCGCTCCACGCCAGTGCTGCTTCACGACAACGCTAGACCACACACTGCGCAACAGACGGCTACTAAATTAGAAGAGCTTCAATTGGAAAGTCTAAGACATCCTTCGTGCTCCCCGGACCTTGCTCCAACAGATTACCATTTTTTTCGAAATTTTGATAACTTCTTGCAAGGGAAAAAATTCAACTCCGATGGGGCAGTCCAAATCGCCTTCAAAGATTTTATTGATTCCCGTCCGACTGGTTTTTTTAGTAAAGGGATCAATGAACTACCTATGAGATGGCAAAAGTGCATAGAAAATAATGGTTCATACTTTGATTAATTAAATATATTATATTAAAAAATATTCGACTTTTTGTTCCTCCCATACAAAACGCCAATTTCATATGTAAGGACCTAATATAAGACATGTCTTATGTATCATTTATAGTGATAGAAACGAACAGAACTTTCCAGTGGCCCTTTTAATTAGATTTTATATAATCAATATATGTCTAATTTTGTTTTCCTTGCGTATGGCTTTTAGATTAAATTGTATAATTACATTAGAACAAGAACCAGTCTGAGCTAATAAACTGGCTTTCGACGAAGAATTACAAGAGAATACTTAAAGACAGCCAACTTTTTACTTAGGACAGCGCTCTGGAATTTGTTCTGAAGTTTTGAAGTAAAAAGCTCAGAAGAAAAACGAAAGAAGCCTTTACAAGCGTTTTTACAAGAACATCGTTTTTGTTGGTACTCTGTTATTGGGACATCGATTTTCGCCGACGGTATGTACCTACTCCTACTTGTGGCTATTTTAAACATGCTTTATTCTTTGGAGAACACTTTTCGTAAAATATTTTTACTGACAATACGGTTGGGCGCAGATGTGAAGTATGCGAATTCGGCGCTACAGGTTGAGGGTTGGAAACCTGTAAAAAAACGATAAATAGCTAGCTCTAGCGGTGGATATTTGTGTATGTGAAAAATATGTTTGTAAACGCATTCACGGGATATAGTATGTACTAAGCACTATAGGAGTGAAGAAACGTTTAAAAAGAGAGGGTCACATGCTTTAAACTAGCTTTTGTCCGCAGCTTCGCTCGCGTTAAGATGTATTATTATTAATTAGATATAGTTTTTGCGGCTTTACTTTTATTTAGCGTGTGTAAAAAATTAGGCCCTACAAAACTTTTTTGTACACAATATTCTTAACTAATCTGTCATTACTACTAGGCTACGTCATAGTAGCCTTATGCGTGCAAAATCTCAGCACCATCAGTTTAAAATTGACAAAGTTTCATCGCCTATTTTATCCCCTTGGGGGTAGAATAGATCAAAATACTTTTTAGCTGATGCCTACGTCATAACATCTACCTGCATGCCAAATTTTAGCCCGATCCAGTGGTTTGGCCTGTACGTTGATAGATCACTATGTCAGTCAGTCAGCCAGCCACCTTTGAGTTATATATATTATATTTAGATGAAATCAAAATAATGATATCCTTCAAGTAATAATTTGGTGATAAACAGTACCAAATTAAGCATTGGCTAAACAGGTGAATTTCTGTTAAACAATTTTTGAAGTTTAAATTGGCAGCTAGGGCTTAGCGAAACTTAAATGCTAAAATCACTTATTACAGAAGTAGCCGTTAACGGTGAAATATAAAAATGTAATAAAAGTTACTAATACTATACACACAAGAATTTATTGTCGAAAAACATACTCATACCAATTTATTCTTCAGTTCAAAGAGTTTATTCGCATAAAGATACAAATCACTTTCATAAGAATATTTTGTTTAAAAACTATCTGGAACAGTAAACTAGTAAGAGTTCACTTGGCATGCACAAAACTATATTTGTTAGTATTTATCTTAAATACTCGTATATTGTAATTCTATTTTTATTTTGGATTCTTGAATCTACTACATATAGTTTCATTATTGTATGTATGTATGTATTTTCTATATAAATTTATACCATAATAATGACTCGGATGGCTTAGTCCACCAGTATCGATGATAGGCTCAAATCAAAACTCAAACTTTTGGGATTTTTTCGATATAAATAAAGTAGCAATTAGAAAAGAATAATGGAAAAATAGATTTAAAAAAATATACAATAATAATTAGTGTGTGAACGAAAGGCACCGCTTAATAATAAAAAAACATACATGCAATCGATATTACTAGATAAAAAGAGAATCCATTTTATTCCACCCGTCAAGTATCTATGTAGCGCATAGTTAGATATGCCGTTAGTAATCTAGCACCAACTATTAGAATTACAGTCATTATATATATATAAACATGAAATACAAACACTGCCCGCGAATTCGTTTGAGTATAAATGATTTGAGTAAACATATTGCCATGAAGTCTATAGTAATATAATCTAATGGCCATCTAATGGTAAAAGAATTATTTAAATCGGGAAAGTAGTTTCAGGGTTGATCTATGACAAACAAACAAATATATGCCTCATCTTTATATTAGTATACATATATTAATCGTATTGCTTGCAAAAATATAGAAAAATGGTGTTTCATTCTTTCTGCTTACCCCAGTAGAAAAACGGGGTGATGATAAATAAAGATTATAAATTAATTAATTATAGAACATTACAATTAACAAATTTCTGTAATATATAATGACTGAACATCGAATTCATATAGTTACTATTTAAATGTAGCTTAACGAGCTTCTCGAGACGGCTTCACGAATACTGAATAGTCGTTAGGTTAAAGCTCACGGTACTTAATCTTCTTTTTAGTGATTTAACGGCAACTTAATTTTAAAAACTATATTATTATTATCATCATTTAAGATTTTATATTTTTTGTTACAGTATCAAGCAATAGTAAGCACATACAGACCAAAAAACTACTATAATTGTCAACAGTAAAGAAAAATATATCGATACTCCCAGTGATCCTACCGGCCTACACAAATATCTCATCACGCTTCGCTTAGAGGACCCCATATCATAGAACGCTGGGACATGCTCTCCGAAAGACCATTCCACAGTTCAACCACTCGGCAAAAGTAAAAGATACAGAACTAGCTGCATGCGTATGCCAGTCACATTGCAAGTGAATTACATGCGACTAGACAATGAGATTGCTCTACGAATGTGTCGCAAGCCATTGATGTCCAACACTCTGGGGAGGCACCCTTTACCGGGTTCGCAACATTGATACACTAACTTTTATATGATTCAATGTGAGGCAACAACGTGATAACGAAACTTTACCTTTAAAGTATTTCCGATTTTAAGGAGACATTTTAAACGTTAGTCCTTATCAAATATTACTTTAAAATTTGTTATACACATTACACATCATAAGTATAAGGTAGCTTATTATTATATAATATTTTACGTTGAATTCTTTATATTACTTCGATTATTTGCTACATCTTGTAGTAACTGAGCAAAGATAAGAACTATAATAATTTAGTCATTCAAATTCGTTTAAAAAACTGTATTTATGTTGTGAAAATATTAAGGGCGTCGAGAATATTGTAAGTTTGAAATAATAAAAGAGTACAAAAGAATAGAAAAGCAGAGGGATTGATTTACGAAGATTCTATCTTAACGTGCTTAAAACTTTTGATTGGTTGTGGGTGTATTATAAAACTGCTGAGCTACGTTCAATACGACTTGAAAATGCTTAGTATTTGTCTAACAATTATTACAAAAATCACGGTAGTAAAGCTTTAACGCCTGATTCGCTAGTGATTATCTTCTTAATATCTAGTACAATGGTATGATCCTTCTTCTCTGGCTTTAAAATCAACCAGTCAGCACAATTTATATAATTACACACTCATTATGCCTTAAAATGTCATAGAGGCGTACATCAGTGATATACGCATAATACAAAATAGAATAATGAGAACAACTATCAATGAACTCTTACCTATTTTGGAACGCCACTAATATTTTATCTTTCTTTAATCCCACTCAATTGTAGAAAAGTTCTTTTAATTTTAAAGAAGATTGGAAAACCTAATGAATCTGTTATTTTATACTTTTAAAAACAATGTTTTTTAAGCTGGCTCGACAAAGTGACTACAGTGTACCGGACGGTAAGTACAGTGTAGTCTAAAAACGAAAGCAACCGTCATAGGACGAAAATCCGTTGATAATCTCTGTCGTCATGTCGGCCTATATATATCAATACTGAAGATCTCTGGGTATATGAGTTACGGGGTATACACAAGCTGATTCAAAGCGAGTCACTATGACGGTCTATACACTTGTGTACTCTGGTCACGACCCAGTTCAGGCAAATGCCCTACCACCGTAATAAATAAATTGTTATAACATTGTAGATATACAAATGCATAGTTAACATTTAATTTTTTTTTAATTAGCATTTCCGTAACTGTGTGTCAGTATTAGATAAAGCAAAACCATTCAAACGAGTTCACAAAGAAAAAAATCATTCGATCTATATAAAGCTTCTGCAAATACCATTATTATTTAACATTGATATACTACACAGTTCGCTACAAGTTTCTGAACAGCTCATTGTTATATAGCGTGGCTCTGTTTTAGGTAATTAGCGGCGGCACTAATTACCACCCTAGCGCCTACCTATTCTGAAACAAGTAGATCTCATTCGACTCGGTAATTCCATCACTTTTACACATATAAAGAATGAAGAAGACAGCTTAATTCCTGAATATAGAGAAAGTTGTCTCGAATTCAGAATAGGGATTTAGAAGAGATAATATGTAAGTGTTGCTATGAGAATTTCTGTTTGTGTTAAATGATCCAGTGGGCGGTAGCGTTACCTTGTGAAAATTAATTAGCTAATGTGAACACACAAATTGGATTCTGTTGAGTAATTTTGAGCTATTGGCTAAATATCTTTTGTTGTTTTGGGTCAAAATACTTGCAATATTGTTGTTTTGGCAATTGTGAGAAACATCGCTTTTCATGTTTTAATTCAATAAAATAATATTTTCTTGTACACGTATATTCTGAGTTTATTATATTAGTAATCAATTAAAGTTGTGATTTTCATAGAATTTACAATAGAATTGAAGCATGAATTAAGGACGTGTAAGAGATTTCTTATAATAAAAATTGTCACTAAAAAGCTTTAAAGTTCTCTGTTTTCTTTCTTATCATCAATGGTATGACCTTTCAGTTAATGTCAGTCATTCCGTTTATATAACATATATTGTTCATAATGGGACTTTTCAAAGAAGCGTAAAGAGACTTTAAAGAAGGCCGGCATTAACAAGACAGCTATCGACGAATAGTGCCTTGCACAGTTGTCACTATACTACACTAATACATAAAGACTAGGAAAGGAGTCAAAAATGTTGACTTTTCTTTATTACACATGTTAGGAATATAATCTATTATAACAATAATAGTAACTTTTGTTCATTAAGTGATATAATAAGCTATATTAATGTATATATAATTGTTATTCTTCATCGTATAGTTAAAACTTAAAACGAATCGATTATGAGAATTTAAATATAAAACCTTAATTCGATCAGCATTTATGTATTTGTTTTTCCCGTTGAAATAAATTACATTTTTTGCCAGCTGAAGGAATTATAAGTTCTACGGCTCTAGTTACAAGTCCTTTTGAACCCGACTTTAGTATTTTAAATATTCAAATAGTCTCTGCTTGACGTCAAAACCAACGACTCAAGAGATGTGCTCTCCGCCCCACGCCGTTTGAAAAATCACCAATTCGCCGCAGCATTTTGCCATCCGGCCATCTTATTGGTGTCCAGATGCAAGGCCAACCAACAGGTAAAAAACAAAAGCTACACGACCAGAACGTAACAACAACGATAAATCAGAAACTCTTCGATCGGCGCGCCGCCTGAGAGAGAGGTATGGGAAGCGTGGGCTCTTTACACTCACCCCTCCCAGAGAAGAAGCCTGAATGAGGCTATTCGTACCCTGGGGGACTGGACGAATTTGGTTTCCCAGGCCTGGGCGGAGTGATTAGAGGGTCACCCCGGGGGTTTTTAGTCAGTAGGAGTCTGAAACACCGGGGTCGCTGCCCTCACAACAACCCTGATGGTCTTACGTAAGATGTTCCTCTGGGTTACCAAAAAAAAAGTAACGCTCTGATGAACGAAATACAGAACGCAACCGCCGTGTTCAAAGTTTGACGTGAATAAGTTGTAACTCTATAATTGAAATATTCTTATCAAAAAATGTTTATTATATTATTATTTTTATATTATTAGGTATACACAAGTAAAATAAACATATGTTATTCGAATGTTAGCTATAAAAGGCAATGGCGACACTGGAGTCGGCAACGTGGGGCTGTTCTGCTAATGGTTATTTTAAATGCTTAGTTCAATGGTTAAATGCTGCGACACTTTGGGGCTTGGAAACTAGCGATTATATTTCCGACTAGCCGTGGTGGACCCGCACTGCCAGAGTAGAAATAATTTCTCACCTTAGGGATTTATTTTCCGAAAACGTTAAACATGTATTTTTTTAAATTTTTAACAACAAAATAACGGGTTTTATAGTGCTTTCTTTGGAATTTACGTTTTTTTTTTTATAAACTTTTAATCTCTATTTCATCACATTTACGACGGTATTTTTAAAAGTCGCCCTTAGTGGGTAATTACATCATCAAAAGATGTCCAAATTTCGTCTTTCTCGCTTAGCAATTTTATCTCTACGATGATATGTCATACTGTATTATTGTAGTGTACTGTATTGATGTATGTATACTGTACACATATACATATACATAAATACAGTGGCGTGCATCCCATATAAAGCATAAAAATAATTATTTTGTTATACTTGGATATTTAATATTATAAATATATTGACTTAAAAATGTACTGTTTTCCAAAGTAGCAATCTGAGTCCAAATTGGACCAAACAGCAACAATTTATAACTTGGTAATTTTTTTAAACAATGAACGAGTTGATTTCACATTGAGGCTATTGAAATAATTTATGGCACACTCAACACGTTGGCGATTTACCGTGGCGAGCTTAAATACCCTCACTTCAAGGGTTGACCGGTGAAGTTGGGTCATGAATATTAAACAGGCACAGTCGACTTCAGCGTTAGCGCCTTTCCGCTTCACTCGCACGACATTAGCACTAACACTATTTTCACTAAAGCTCCATTTGTGAAGTGAAATCAAAGCCCGAATTTTCCACAACATTATGGTTTGCCGGTCAAAAGAGACGTGTTATACATTAAAAACATGAACTTTATTTAATCCCAATATACAATAGTTTGAAATATAATTGCAGTAAAAAAATAAATAATTATTTTTCTATAAGTTTTTTGATATTACCCTTAATTTGTTGGTTATTTGGTATTCAATTTCGGGTTTCAATGTTATATTTTATGTGAATAATTTTATTTTATTCTATTTTTAATAATATGAATAATAATAAATAATAACTAAATGAAAAGAGTGAATTGGAAAAAATACTTAAAAATATATTATTATAAACAATATAAACATTGAAATGAATAATATTTAGTAAATTAATGTTATATGAAACACAAAGCTATTGAGTATTGATCTTGTCTTATTTATATTTTTTCTCGGCACGTACTCTGGGTTTTTCTAGGTTAGGACGTTCCTAGGCACCACTTGCCCATCGATGAAGGAAAACATCTTGAGAAAACCAGCATAATAACTAATAAGAAAGTCATGTTTAAGTGCCCGGAGAATGGTGACCAGCTGCGTTACTGGTCACGTTGGGCTTGACATTTAAACGCTAAGTGAATACAGCCAATTATGTATGCCCACCCTGAAGGGAATATAGCGTAACGTAATTATCATCATAATATTACAAATAATTAAAATATTTACATCTAACTAATCACGGTTCCATAGTAAATAGTATTTGTAAAGAATATACCAGGAAAGAAAAATAAAATGCAAAATTGCTAAAACCTTATGTAATCTCCGACATCGTTGACATAACCAGTTGTAAATAACAAATTATCATCGCATTATTTCGGTGTAAATTTGTTCGAATTTATATTCCTAAATATGCTAATTTAACACAATCTAACAAATTGTTTACGTGTACATATTTCATGAGCTAACGACTATTTATAATTTCAAACAGGAGTACCATAGAAGAAACTTCCAGTCGTTATTTAAAATGACGTTTATTGTTTTTAAATGTTGTTTTAGTACTTATTTATAAACATACATGTAGATTTAATGCTTTTTGTTTTATTAATAATGCATTTTCAGTATACATATAAATATATAAAATCATAATATCGTTTAAAACACTTACGCTATCAAAACAGTATAATTAGTATATCTGACGAAAATTGTATACATAGTAATAAAGAAGAAGTTAAGTATATCTTTAATACTTTTATTTTTGGTAACTTGTCAGTGGGTGGTGAGGGCCGCCCGCAGGTGTGCCGGACACGCATCGACTAAAACCCCCGAGGTGTTCCACCTACCAGGATCGAGGGTACGACTGGGGCCTCAACCTTGATATCCAGCTAGGTGTGCGGCCTTGGTAAGGCCTTTGCTCACTTGAGGAGGGGTGGTGTAAAGAGCCACCCCTCTCTTGCCTCTGCGATTTTGGAGCAGCACACAGAAACATCGCGTGCCGCTCGCACCTTTGTTGGGCGACACACTTCCTCAAGTGTGCCACCCGTCGCTGCCGATAGAGACGACATGCCTAATGAATGCCGCTCTACTGCTTCCGTTCCTACGTTCTGTGATGACGATGCTTTGGATAATGAAGCTAACGCTTCCCGCACCCACTACGCCGCTTCTTTCTGCGCCAGCACTTCTTCGCATAAGCGAAGTACGGCTCTCCATGCACCCTCGCTGCCGACCATGATTAAAATTTCATGGGACTAGGTTATTAATTTATACATCCATTAAACACAAATATAAAAACATTGAATAAAAATTAGCAACGAAATGTTTAGAAATATTTTTTTGGCTTTTTTTGGCTAGGTGGAGCAACGATTAGCGAAAAGTAGCACCAATTATTGGATGAGAAATGCCGAAGATCGGGCTCAGTGGCGAACCTTGGCAGAGGCTTATATTCAGCAGAAGACTGATACCGGTTAATGATAATGATCAATATACTTCACCTAATATATCAAATTACATATAAAATGAATACAACGAGTACGCATAACCGTCAAAGTAATTCGCATCAAATTAGAATTTATAGACGTTCATGTCCATATAGTTCACTGTTCTCAATGAACACAAATAGATTTATATTGTCACTAGATTTCGATTTTATAATAGTATGTGTATTGCTACATTTCTACTTTATTTGTATTTTTATTTCGTACATCTAAAGCCACTTCGCGCTCTTGTGCATGAATAAACAGCAATCCGGTAAAAGCATCAATTTTCAGGGATCTGATGCACTGTGTACGGGATTATAAAGAATAAAACGAGCCCCGGAACAAGGGACGGAGAGATGTGGCAATTTGCTGATGTTTTGTTTTAAGTGCTGTGACCTCAGGTACGTATTCCACCACATGTTTATGTTATAGTATGGTAAACGAGCTGTCGGGATAACGAGCTGTTTCGTAAGTTTTTTTTACATTAGCTTAACAAAGTCAATACAGCATGCCTGATGAAAAAACAGTGTTATCCAAGAACACCAATGACTATAAAATCAAAGGACTCGAATCCATTGAGAGTCGCCGTCGTAATGTCGGCCCATATATAAATCGACTGAAGATCTCAGGTATATAAGCAACTGGAAGTACACAAACTGATCCTGAAACACGACAGGCTAAAGCGAATTACTATGATGGTATTTCCACTTGTGCACTATGATCACAACAAAGTTCGGGCAATCGCCTTAACATCTCAAACATCCCGTCGTCTATTAACAACTATGAATTTGCTGTGCTAGCTTAAAAAGCACGGTATAGTTGAAATACGGCCACAATTTTCATTAACTCTAAATAATAAAAAAAGAAACTTGATTTTTCAAAGAAAAAAAAAAAGCTAGAATATTTGTAAATATTAATTGTGTTTATTTATATGGTCGCCTACTGTAAAAGAATAATTTTATATGGACAATAATATCTGAGTCGAACTCACCATTTAGGTCAATTACATCTTAAAGAACACAAACTACTGCGCAATTTATTCAAAGATGTAAAAAATTGAAATTATAAAGGTAATTGTTAAACTAATTTGATTTCCTAGAATATATTATTATCGGAAAAACAATAAAAGCACAACAAGAAATATACCAAAATATTAATATTAAACAATAAAGCTATTACTTTTACGAACAGAATCAGCTGTGCAATCAATTATGTCAATAAAATTGATCAAATTAGGCAACTGTCGATCAAACTCCAATGCGTAATTGTGTTTGCCAAATCGATTATCCCTAGGTAAAATTATGAACTGTTTAGTATTAATTTTAGTTTGCAAGCGTTAGTGAATAAGTACAATTCAGAATATATTAATGTGACTATCTGTAAACTGGAGCACAGAGTTACACATAATTAGTAGAATAAATTTAGAATATACAATGTAGTATAGGAGAAAATGTACTAAGCTACACATAATATATTTTTTATTAATTTACATTTACAGGATTTCTTCAAATTACGATCTAATCCTAAGGGGTTAGTAAGTAATTGAATTCTAATTTGATCTACTAAAATATTATATTATATGTCTAAGAAATAAGTAATCTAAGAAATAAAAATTTCATAAGTTTTCTTTAGTGTCTGTTAATGGTAAGAATTTTGTTCGTGTGATAATTAGTACTACTACTGCTCACTATACATATATATCTACATATATATATACATATATATATACATATACATCTTACTGCCACTCATACTGTACTATCAACCAACTCACTACATTCTTTATACACTATATTGTTGATATACTACACTTTTATATAATTAGCACTACACTGACTCAAATGGTTTTGTACTTTTTAGTCTTCACGCTAGGTCCGTTTTGTCGAGCACCTGGATTGCTTCAGCATTAACGTGGTGATGAAGCCAATATTCATGGGGTTTTGCATACCGTTTGATAACCCTGTGAAAGTCTTTCAAGCTATGGTGGAAATCGCCATTCCCGATATACCAGTGCGCCGCAATCACGATGTCCCTGAGTATTTTATTTTTAAATCGTTTGATTATATCATGTTGCTAGGTTTGGTGCATCTCCAAACACATAACATCGACAAAAATACTTATAATAGCCATTAGGTCTATCTTTTTATTAAATAGCCACTAGGTAGGGTTCGCGACATACAAGTTTAGTTCTGTGCGAAAAAGTAGGAACCAATTTCGCATATTTCAAAACATAATAATTTCTTACGCATAGGTGTGATTTTAAAGGATTGTATATGTATACTCAGTGTCAAAAATTTTCAATTACTTTTTTTTCAGTGTTTATCTTACTGAGTACTATAATTATAGTATTGTTGAAATGAAGAGTACTTACTGATTGGTAAAATATTACACTAAACTTACGAGATGGGAACAGATAGAAATACGCAGTAGTTTATGTATTCAATTCAAATAAACGGTAGTGAGAAGATACATTTCTTCAAGAACTACGATGTTATGTAATTAATAATCGCTACAGATATGTTTTAATTAAAGCTTTGTTACTTGTGATTAAAAAAAATATTTTCTGACTCTTAAGCTATGATTTATAGACGTGGCTTTGATTCTGCTTAAAATTTACCAAAACATCACATGTTATATTATTTAATTAATATTAAAATATATGGTAAGTCACTGGTTTCGTCAGCTAGGACTTGGCTTTGTGAATACTAAATCTATACTCAAGATTCTATTATACAATTAGTTTTTCGTTAAATACGAACTTATTTTCTAAGCAAAGTCAAAAATTAGTCTATAAATTTCTGCCTTAGAGATTCAGTTACAGTGAGCTTTAGTATGTTTCCATATATTAAAGTGGCTGTAAAAATACAAGTGAACTTTTAGTATAATGTACTTTTTTTATCCTAGTCACCATTTCTTTGCATCATACCAGCCCGTATATTATTTGTAATATCATTCTTAAAACCAAAACATAGTGGTTTGTATACGGTGCACGTAATGTACACGCGGCGCACGTAAGCTGCTTGGATTATGTGTTGACCTACCTTCTAAAGCATCCACGGAGGACTGATAGCCAACGACAATGCATAGCTCACACTAATCGAATCTTCCGTACCCTCACGCTATCTGTAATCCCGCATATTGGATCTATATAAGTCTAATGGGTATAGTTGTAATTAGTAAATACGTGAGTGAAACGCAAGAACAATACGCATGTCGCTACCTCAGTTCAATAATACGGTAATCGTAATTTGATTTGTGGAAAAGAATAAAAACCGCTCTAGCAGTTATTGTTATAGATTTCAGTGTCCGTCCGAAGCTTCATATCAACATAAACCTTACATTTAAAAATTGTAAAATTAATTATATTATTAATTTTTAGCCAATATTGAACTGAATTATTTAGGATTTTATAACTATCGGATTTGCTTTCGGCTGAAGGTTGATCTCTAAGCGGATACTTATTAAAAAGGATTAAACAATCACAATCAGATCAATTAGTCTTAGTTTCACGCTTGCTGGAAACCTTAAGCCTTAGTTAAAATTTTGGCTCGTTTGAAAGTTTTACCGAATGTAATTTTTCCGGACTAGGTAGTCGAAGCCTTCGGTCGGACTCTTACATATGTCTTATTAAATAATAATACTATTAAAGTGTCTTTCGAGTTTAATTAGTTAAAATTACAAGTTATGACTCAGACTCAGTTTGTAAAAATAAACTTTTGTACTTTTTTTGTATTTTTATAAAAAAAACTGTTGTTATGTGAAAAATATCTGAGATTATATACTTTACCAATTTACCGCTTTTTTGGTTGAGGTAGTGACCTGTCTTGGTAATTGTTGTGTAGTATTACTTCTCTTGAAGAACCCTATATCAACACTTCGAGCAAAAAAGCCCAGTCCATAATCTCAACCGACGAATAAAAAAAATTAATGTTCTGGAGAATTAAAAGCGTAGGTATAGGCCTAAGGCACGGATTATTGCCATAAAATATCTCATAGATCGGGGTGTCGATATAAAACATTGCATTCAAAAACAATTGTATAGCAAACATAGGAATGTTTAAATTCGATCCGAGGCTGATTCAGATTTTAACCAGAAAGGAAACATGTTCATATTTAATTTCATTAGGACCTAAATGGTAATCTTGTTATATTATAATCAAAACACAAATTGGTCACAACACAATCTCGGTCAACTTATAAATTGTATATTATAATACGAGTATACTGGTCCGAAAGTAAAATGTTAACGTAACATCTCTCCAAGGGACACAACTTACTTATAGGAACAGGTCTGTAATAAAAGATGTTTCTTATTTCGATAGCTATTTTGTCCTTTCCTATTTATTTTGCCATCGTTGATTTTATTAGAATTTATTTGGGAAATATCTTATTCAGTATATACTTTTAGATAAAGTTTTAAACGCGACCAGTAAATAATATTGAAAATACACTGATGAAAAAAATATTACCAATGTCTACAAAAATATTGTAGATGATGATGTTAGAAGTTATTAATTTATTACCACAATATATTATAATATTCTTGAAGCTAGACATTAATAAACTTTCAAATAAACATCAGTGATACATAAAGTACTAACGCTGAATTACATAAGTCTCCATATCTTCCAATTTTTACAAGAAGACGCACGTGTTTTAACATTTTTGAAAATGCGACCCGTATTTGTATTATAGGTAATTAAAATTCACAGGCAAAAACACATTACAAACAACTAGTTACCATATGGGATCAATTGTTGCGATTTCTGTATAATAAAGGCGCAAAGAAAATATTTTGTTTTTAAAAATATGCGCATAGTAATATTTTATAAGCTATATTTATATTCAACGAATCATGAATTTTAAGTATGAAAGTAAAATTTACATCTAGAATACAGGTAAAATTGAAGCGGTTTCCTTCAAGTTTTCCCTTGTGCTCCTTCTTGGATACTTGTTTCACTGGGCCAAGCATGTGTGCGTTATTTCTCTTCGTCTTTTTTTTAATTTGATGCTGCTGTAAATGTAATTATGTAATTATTTATTAAATAAATTAACCAGTGAAGAATTCGCACTTGATTTAAAAAAGCTCATCATGTTAATATTTATATAGTAAATTACGTCAACATTTCTAAACATCTGAATAGTTAAGAAAATTAAATTAGTAAGATAACAAGATTCTTTCCGTGCCTCCTGGGATGCGTTAATATCAACTTCGCATTCCGCCCGTCGAATCTTTTTGCTTAAACATCTGAATATTTTAATAAAGGAGCGCTTAGAAATTCTGACAAAAATTATGTATTTAAGGTCAATTCGTCGTTCGTGAATCAACTTAGGAGGAAATTCGCTTACATTTTGTATTCGACTGTAAGCACAATTTGCAATCAGCAAAGCCTGTTTCTGGACTCGGGAGGATTGTTTGTTGAACCATTAAGCGCATTGTTATATAATAATAATCCTTGTATTTGATTCAGCTTAGGAAAATTTATGATTCGCAATGTTTTTAGATTCGTTTTGTGAAATGAACGTAGCAAAATTTTATTTTAACGATTACACAGTAAATCAAATATACTACGAGTGAAGATTATTACTACATATATATCTATAGTAAATTGATATAAACACATCAATAAAATCTAAGACTCAGACAAACTTTTGATACCTACTAAAAACATGAAATTTGTTAAATAAACAATGTTATATGGTTTATACTGTAATTTTATATTTGTTAGTAATTTAAAATAAAACTCTATCCAAATGAACAAAAAAAATGTATTGATAAACAACATAGTTGAGTAAAAAAAGTTGTTTGAATCTTAGACTTTGTTGAAGAGTTTAGAATAATTGTTTTATAGTATAATGTATACATATATGACAATGGTGTTCGATTTACGAGGAAAGCGGTAAGGGTAGGATATTAGGAAATTAGTTTGGGCCATAGGAAATAAGTAATCTACCGGGAAGACAAGAGACTCTATAGTTCGATTTACACTGTTTGTATAAAAATTGTTACTATTAATGTAGGTATAACTTCTAAAAGCTCGTACCTACCATTGTCAATTTTCAAAGCCTCTGCGCGTTAATAAGCCAACGCTTTGAAGAATTAGTCTTTATACAGTTATAAATTAATTATAATTATGTAAATATATCTTATTAATTTACCTTTGTACTGGGTATTTAATTAAGGCAGGCTAGGTAAATTTAATTTTAAACTAGTACCTTTTTAAATAGGTTCGAGTTAATTGTTTAACGAAATCTCATTCAATGGTAGTGAGTACATAATGGAACCCTTTTAAAGTAAATATTGAATAAAAAATATACCACTAATATTAATTCTTGAATACAAATTGTATGGTTTATTACAAAGGCACCGTAACTAAACATTGATGGATATTCAGTCATTCATCTCCCAGCCGTTTCAATAGTTAGATACTGACACGGGCGTTTTCACTGAGCCGAAGCGACCGAGTAATTAGCTAAACCACCTTTATCGGATGATGAATAGATAGGTTTATCTGAAATGTTGTTAATATCTATTGAATTATCGAATAAAATACGAATTTAAATGAAAGATTAAAACAGAGCTATAGAAATGTTAATACCATTAAAGCGAATAATCTAGACGCCTTTCAACTAATACATATTATTACGAATAAAAATAATTTTGTGTTTAATTTCTATAAATCTATAGAACATAATTAATTAAATATATTTAATGATGTATAAATAATTACATATAAATATTTAATGCTTTCAAATATAAGAGTTGTAGTTATCATTCTTTGGGAATGTATGTGATTGCATCATGTATGCTAGTTTATATTATCCTGGTATTGCGTACAAGGTGACAACCTTAAAATGAAACTTACTAAAGTATTAAAGTGAACTTTTGATGTAAAATTGTAAATTGTAGCTAACTTTAATACAGTACTTTGTGAACATCTGCGCATAATCACGAAAATTTACGTTTCGAAAGTAATTTTCATACACATGGAGTATCAGTGAGAGATTCACTTTGTACGTAATTCATTTGAGTTTGGCTCGCGCATTGCTTTGTTGTTTGTGCAACGAACTGTATTAACGTGTTTTGAGGTGGCTATCAATTTCCTCTCGCGGGAGAACTTAAAATCGGGCTTTGCTTGCATTGGATACACTGAACAAAGCGTTTGGTCTCACAAAATATCAGATAATGGATTCCGCATTGAATTTGTACCAAGTTGCATGGTAAATTTATAATATCACAAACGCTTTGCGATGGACTTCCGTTATCAACGACAACATGTTACCAGATTGTCAATTTATTTGTATGACTAGCTTCTGCCAACGACTTCATCTTCGTTGGCAATAACTATATTAAATAAACTCATTTACGTCTAACTAGATATATACATATATTTAGTAACTATATATTAACCATTTCGTTTTAACTATCCTAGTCTAGGTAGGATGACTAGTAGTTATTACTACGAAAAGATTAACTGATATGTGTTTCTCTATAAACAATTTGATAAAAAAAATGCATAATGTAAATACTACAAAGAAGTCTATGTTTTTATGAAACTTTGAAGTAATATGTTTAAATGTATGTGCCATATATGGCGCACGCTTCACAATGTACTGACACATATTGTTCCGTATTCGTATTTATGTGCGGGTAACTTTTGACTGCTCTGGCAACACCGTACGGGTTGTCAATTGAGTTTTGCTCTCGCTCGAACCGATCCGCCGAGTAACGACATAAAACATACAAATATTCCTAAATACAACAAATTATCCGATTCCAAAGTGTATAAGTGTGCTTGGAAGATCCTCAAGAACACCAGTATCCTGGAGGAGAAGCAGGGGCCCCTGAGGAGTTGGCACACTGGTGATCACGGTAAGTGAAATTCTTTAGGCAGCCCGTGCCACTTGCGGAGCTATCGAAGTACCGTACACAATTTTGTTCCTCCGAGCCGGATCTTTCACAATTTTGTTCCTCCGAGCCGGATCTTTCATAATTTTGTTCCTCCGAGCCGGATCTTTCATAATTTTGTTCCTACGATACGAATCTTTCGAAATTAGCACATATTTCGTGCTAATTACTACAATCCAGAACATTCATAACGTATCCAAAATTTAATTCCATAACGTGCAAGGTATTTGAAATTATAATCCGTCCAAATCTACTACTACAACAAAGAAACGACTTGCTGTACTACCGGCGGTCATCTTTATTCGGTCGGTTATAAACGTAATACTGCACTAGCTATAACCCGTCCAGTTTCACTACGTGAAAGAAGGAACCTGGCTAACCTACAAAGCGTAGTCACCTTCATTCGGTCGGCTTATACATTTAATTATTTTCATTTATTCTACAATATTTCGAATGTTCTAATTTAATTTCATTATTACTACTTACAAATTCTAACAACAATTTACAACAAAACAACAAACAAATACATACATTTTGGAATCAATCTTAATCAAACTACATCCGTAAAACTACATTATTATCCTACAAACGTTATACCTACATATCTATATCTACGATATATTATTTAATTACTTTGTGTTGCTTGGAACCTTTTCATTACGACTACCTAGATCTACCTTCAACTAACAATAAATTCTACTTTTCTATTAATAACTTAATAAAAACTTGTATTCTTTTTATTCAACTACTAATTATCAACTTATTCTATTTAAAATGACGGAAATCAAACAATTAACTTTTGAACGCGATGCCATTTATAGTAATTTAGAGGGAATGTTACAATTTCTACAGGACGAGTGCATGGATACTGACCAATTTATGCGTCGTGCACAAAACTTAACACATTTAAAAAATAATTTTACACGTGTTCAGTCCAAACTAGAAAAAATATATTTTAAAAATGATTCTTTTAATGCAGAACTGGAACTTGAACACAGAAATAAATTTAAAGATCTATACTACAAAGCTAAATTGTGCGCTGATAAGTTGAAACTACAACAAAAATTAAAACTTCAACAATCTACTCCTGCTAGCAATCAATCAGTAAATTATTCAGAAAATTGCTGCAACATGCGTCCGAAAATAAATCTGCCACCTCTTCCACTACTTCAGTCTCACGGCCACACAACTAAGTGTGAACAAAAGGAATTTAATACTAGCGCGATACTAAAAGGCTCTTCCGCGACGTCGCTAACGGGATTCGAACGCAGTACCTTCGCCTGCGCGAGCACCGTCAATCCGTCCGCTGAACCTAGCGCGCCTGCTTCAGCTCGCCACGGCCGTTCGTATCCACCACGCCGCTCGATGCCCGCGCTCAGTGCTACTATAGCGCATAGTTCACCGGCCACACCACAATCACCGTACCTTAACAAAGTGGCTAATCAACGCGTACTTTGCTGTCCTCATTGTCAATCTAAAGCACATTCGTTGAATAAATGTTCTGAATTTCTTAACTTATCAATTTTAGAACGTAAAGATTTTATTTCTATCAAAAATATTTGTCCGAATTGTTTAACTCATGGACATACGGTGTTACAATGTTATTCGCGTTCTAGCTGTGAGATATGTCAACAAAGACATCATACGTCCTTACATACTAATACAGAAACGTCGGCAAATTCGTATAACGACCAACAAGCCACTTCGAATATCGCAGTGTCAGCAGCGGTGAGCTGCGCCTCAGGCGCACGCGCTGATGGTGACCACGCACTGCTCTGCGACACAGAATACTCCGTACTCCGTGCGACCACACTTGACGACATCCGTCCCCGCGGCAGCACTTCTATGACGGCACAAACCGTTCGATCGCTTATTGACTCCGGTTCTCAAACTTCTCAATTCACGGAAGCTTGTGCTCAGCGGTTTGGACAAAAATGTCATAGCGCCCGGTCAAATGGTTCTATTACGGGCGTAGGAGAAGGAGAAGCCGTACACCCCCACGGTGTCATTTCTTGTGTTGTCACACCTCATAACCGACTGAAGCCATCTATTAGTATAAACGCCTTAGTAATTCCTAAAATTACCAATTGCACACCACAGGTTCAAAATATCAACAATAAAAAGTTAGCACACATTCCCAACCTACCACTGGCCGATCCGGAATTTTCTTCCGCGCGTCCGGTCGAGCTGTTAGATAGTAATAAAACATCAAACAAATCTTCTACAACACATAACGTTTGTATAACCTCTTTACAAAACGCCAATATTCAACACTCTGTTCCAGCAACTACAACACTTTCGCCCGACGAGGCCTTGTGTGAAACGCTCTTCTTCAACACTCATCACACAAGAGACTCCTCCGGCAGATATTCGGTTTCATTACCATTCAAACCTAACGTCCCACCGCTCGGCGAATCGCGAGATACCACATTACTTCGTTTTAAAAAACCAAAAAAGCGTTTATTCCGTAACTCTTGCTTACAACAAGATTACAATCGGTGCTTACAAGAATACATAGATCTTGGGCACATACAACTTTTTCCACCTTCTTCAGAGACCTTATCTGTTTCTGAAAGGTACTACTTTCTTCCTCATCACTACGTGGTGAAAACACAGAGTGCAACTATGAAAACGCGAGTTGTATTCGATGATTCCTGTCCCACTACTAACGGACGATCATCAAACTACAACCTTTTGACAGGTCCTAAACTACAAGAGGATATTGTCATGGTCCTTCAAAAAAATAATTTACAAAAACTAAAATCTTTCATTGATGATGCCGGTGTAGTCAGGGTCGGCGGCCGCATCGATAATAAAAAATTAAATTTCAAAGTAAAACGTCATTTACTCTTACCTAAATCTAACATTTTAACTAACTTACTTATCACCTCAACAATCAATCATTTTCTTAAATTAAATTTACACGTCGGTCCTTTTCTAATGAAAACTATTCCCCTTCGTTATTCCAAAACCTTCAAATCTTGCGTATACATGTCCACCAAGGCTATACACCTTGAGTTGGTTCCCGACTTAACTACACAAGCTTGCATTTCAGCTCTTCGCCGCTTCACGACAAGACGCTGTCATTGTTTTGACATCTATTCGAATAACGGACGCAATTTTAAAGGGTGTAATTCGCACTTAAGAGACATGTACGCTTTCTCAAAAAACAATAAATCTGATAACGAACGACACTCCGGTGATTTAAAAATTAATTGGCATTTTCAACCTGCCTACGCTAGTCACTTTGGTGGTATATGGGAGGCCGGAGTGAAGAGTTTCAAGCAACATTTATTCCGCGTTGTAGGTTCTCAAATCATATCTTACGACGAATTTAACACCATACTATGTCAGATCGACGCATTCTTTAACTTCCGACCGATATGTGTTTTTAGCAATGATCCATCAGATCCTTTGCCTGCAACTTCAGCGCACTTCTCGGTGGGCGGTCCATTCACCTCGTTGCCCGAGTATGACTGGTCCAACTCGCAAATCAACATCTTGCTGAGATGGGAAATGCTTCAACAAATGTTACAACATCATTGCATACGATCGAGTCGCGAATACCTCCAACAACTCCAGCAGCGGGGTAAATGGTACCACAACAAAACGCCTGCTATTACCGAGGGCGCTATAGTATTACTACAGAACGATGCATTGCCACCGATGCAGTGGCAACTAACTCGTGTACACCAGGTACATCCTGGCCACGACGGCGTTGTCAGCGTTGTAACACTGCGCGTGGGCAATTCCTACACCAGGCGGCCTGTTGTTAAGGTCTTCCCACTTCTTATCTACAATTAAGCAATATTTCCACCTTCACTACGTGTTGGTATAACTTTAGTTTTAAGTTCATATAAATATTCTTTTTTTGTACACATATATTATACTACATATAATATAACTACTACTACTACATATAACATAACTATACTACTAACATAACTACTACTATATAACTACTACTACTATACTATACTATATAACTACTTTCCACTCGCACTATACGTAGGTGAATCATTTACATTTACAAACAACATTCTTTTCCGAAGCATGAGTACTGTCTCTGCTTCAATCATTTCCAAGTTAGGACATCGTCTTAACTTATCCGTCCAGACTAGGATACTTGTCCTTGTCTAGTTAAAATCCTACGTATTTTAAGGTCGGCGGCATGTTCCGTATTCGTATTTATGTGCGGGTAACTTTTGACTGCTCTGGCAACACCGTACGGGTTGTCAATTGAGTTTTGCTCTCGCTCGAACCGATCCGCCGAGTAACGACATAAAACATACAAATATTCCTAAATACAACAAATTATCCGATTCCAAAGTGTATAAGTGTGCTTGGAAGATCCTCAAAGACACCAGTATCCTGGAGGAGAAGCAGGGGCCCCTGAGGAGTTGGCGAACTGGTGATCGCGGTAAGTGAGACTCTTTAGGCAGCCCGTGCCACTTGCGGAGCTATCGAAGTACCGTACACATATATTGTGATAACTGTAAAATTTTAATTGCAATTGCTAAAACACGGCCTCGCAAAAAATTCGAATAGCAAAAGATATTTCAGTTAATAAGTATGATTTGTTGAATTTCATAATCTTCTAAAAATATTAGTTTGAAGTGATTTTTTCTATATCATGACCATATCGATTCGTTCAATAAAATAATGAGTTTATATTTTTTGCATTTTTATTTGGTTAATTATTCAGCTCAGGTAAGCTTTTTTTATTTTTGAATATGGTTATTTTTATTTAAAAGAAAATAAAGAAATGATTACTTTTAAGCAAAATTTCATATATTAATTGTACTTTCACTACAGTGTGACTCGTTCGTTTTTTCCACCATATTTGAACATAGCAAGCAAGAATATTAAAATAAACAAAATTGGAAGGCAAAAACACTTTACACAAGTGATATAGAATACAACGGAGCCCAGAGTTTTTGTTGTGGAGCCTTTGCATTTTTATAAGCCACTCGTAATTTAAGAATAATTATGAAGCTTACCGCACCGAAATTACTGTTTTTAACGATCTCATGTTGAAGTAACCAAACCTTGATGTTACGTTTTCATTAATTACATGAATATACTTTCAAACTTTAGAATAATTTTATCATACAATGTCTAATTTAATGCTATATTTGTTTTTATATATACGAAAAATAAACTTTAAAACCAAGTTATTAAAATAATTACTTATATTATTTAATAAAATATCAAATTTTCATATTCAACCATATATCTACACTTCAAACAAATTTATGTCTTGTAATAATCTAAACATTTTTAATTGTGACGTAAAGAATACCTTTATTAAATTCTTATAAAGGTTTACGTAATTAATTCTAATAATAAGTTATAATACACAACTTACATGAAATATATATACAACGTACAAAACTAGAATAATTGACAATATATCATATGTAATTCTCCGTTAGTGAGGTTACAATTGCCTTCACATTCTGCTTCATTGCAATCCCTTTCAGTTAAATCAGCGCAATTGTCTACAAGGATAGACAGTGGAACCGCACTAAGCAGTGTGCAGTGCGGCCACAATAAAATGAATGCGGTTGCAGTAATCAAAGCGCCACAGTCGTAGCCACAATCACTGGCTGCGGTGCAACTGTGGCGCGCTTCAACTATCCCCCGCAGCTTTTGTTAGAACGGGTTTCATATGAGTGAAAAGTTTTGTGACGCTAAACTTAAACGGTCTTCAGCACTCTCAGTGCAGATTGTAGATCCTGCGAGTTTAACTTCCCTTTTATGCAATAGTTAGGCTAGCAATTCATTTTGAAGAACAATTCGGAGAGAGTATTTTTTCACTACGAAAAAACTTTTACTGTAGTTATTACGTGTTGGTTTTGTTAGAATTTATATTATTTTTAAATATTAATAATGTCCCCTTTATTTATTAATAAATAAAAAATTAAAATAAAGTACCTATAATTTTCACGTAGAAAAATATTTAAGTAGGTATTTGAATGAAAACATTTTACTGAACAATTTTAACAAATTTAATCTCTAGTTTATTAATATGGCAACAATAGTAACTTATAAAAATTACTTATAACGCGCAATACCAGTAACAATTATGCTGTCAATCATCACATTGACAAACAAAAATATTGTAGATTGGCAGATTGTAAATATAACATTACAATTTGGAAATTATTAAAAAATAAGATTTTAGTCAATAAAATCTTTTGAATGATATAAAAATTAAAAATTGTATTTGAGTTAAGTTATAGGGCTGCTTTTTATCTACCACCTTTTTTTCTTCAAAATATGAGTTGCGTATGTTGGAACACCCCACATAGATATGTTTTTCGAAGCCTAAACTGATAATACAATATTTATATAATAATTATTAATATCGCTTCATTTTCATACGCCATTTTCATACCACACAGATAACATAACATGCCCGGCTAAAATATTCTTGTTCAGCACTATGAAATTTTATTTAGCATATTGTTATTATTTTTATCCAGGTTTTAACCGGTTTTGACTACCGCAATCCGTGAGAACTTTAGCCAGCTTAAAGGAAAGCTCATTAACTGTAATAGCTTCCTTTACTACTTCAAGCTAACACTTCTTAGGTCAATTGCGGACCAAGCAACCCATATTTTATATAAATTATAAACATTTCTAGTAGGTAAATGCTTTTTTTTTATAATCTCTAATTTAATTTCATAATGATAGTATTTTTAATGGTTCCATGATTTTACATTCCCGATGTAATTTTCATTAATGAACACGTATTATTTACAAAGATAGATATGCCTCCATTTAAATTACAAAACGCAATTTGTAAGTCATTTATATGGAAATTTGAAATTAAGCCTTCGTCAGTTACGTAGTTTATAACGCTATTAATAAGGATAAGGTATGGAATTCCTTCACTATTTTCAATTATATTTGAAGAGGCTTACACGTTACTTACACTAATTGAGAAACGGTTCAAGGTGATCAGGAGACAACGCATATTCAGGAATGTATTTAAACGGTATTGTCGTACTAACAGGTTTCGCAAATTAATCGGATTTCTCTGTATACATCACGGCCTTCCGCCAGTCGGAAGGCATCCCCGACTATGATCTCCCCGCTTCCAGTTATACCTCAATGACTTGCATTGTTACAGATAATAGCTGTTACATTTCGTGTATAATTAATACATTTCAGATTATCTTAACGTTAACAAGTGATTACTATATTTGGTATCTACCAATGGAACAATTGGAACCGTACAACGTATTGTCGACATTTTGACAAATCGTTTTTTATTTACATCATGTCTTTAAAACTTTAATAAAAACATTTAAATAATACAGTAAATACTTGAACATAAGAAGATAACTTAATACCTAGCTAGGTATTTGACTCATCGACTTTGGGTTTGTGTAAACCATTGCCTATGTAGATTTTTCTGAAACCTTTGACCTAAAAAAAAATCCAATAAAAACTATTGTATCGTTGCCGAAAAACTCCCATCTACCAACTAATTATTTTAAATTAAAAAATTTAAATTAAAAAATGACCCTGGTTTAGCTTTACAACCCTTAGCACTTTGGTTTAGCGATGATGATGATGTCCTAGCCGGTTTCGGCCACGGCGACTGTTTCAACACCGGTTAAGAAATTCGAGGTCCAGTTTTCGGAAACAGTCAATTGCGCAGGAGATATTTAAGTGCATAACAGGACGCGCAGCCAGAAAAGCACTCTCTCGTCCAAGCTCCCTCAGGCCCGATGGAATGGAGAACCAGTACGATCGGGAGGGAGCGGGATGCAGGTTTGGTCGAGTTTTCCCTTCTCTGAACACCTGGTTGAATTGCGGTGTTAAAGAGACACCTTAGTCGCCTTTTACGACACCTCAGCAAGAAGAGGGGGGTACTATTCTATTCTGCCGACAGCCACCACGGCGGTTTAGCGATACTCTACAACAAGCCACACACTCTAATTTGGAACTTAATTATATAAAAAAAAGCGTGTGAGAGGTAAAAAATGTCACCTCAGATAAACACAAGAAATTCAGAGACTACGGTTCTGGCAGATTTAAGGTAGATTGATAGAATTAGATAGATTGGTAGATTGATTTAAGGTGAAATAAATTATAATGTATTGCGGATGCAACTTAGCCAGCCAACACAACAGCCATGGAATGTTATTATTATTTAAGGACTGCCGTGCTCATCTAACTTTTAGAACTAAAGACAGAGAGTTGAGTTGTGTTGTGTTGTGTTGATTGAGTTGTGTTGATTGAGTTGTGTTGTGTTGAGTTGTGTTGTGTTGAGTTGTGTTGTGTTGAGTTGTGTTGTCTCGTGTCGTCTAGAGTCGTGTTGAGTCGTGTCGTGTTGAGTTGTGTTGTCTCGTGTCGTCTAGAGTCGTGTTGAGTCGTGTCGTGTCGTGTTGAGTTGTGTTGTGTTGTGTTGAGTTGTGTTGAGTTGTGTTGTGTTGAGTTGTGTTGTGTTCAGTCGTGTTCAGCCGTGTCGTCTCGTGTCGTGTCGTGTTGAGTCGTGTTGAGTCGTGTTGCGTCGTGTTGAGTCGTGTTGAGTCGTGTTCAGTCGTGTTGAGTCGTGTTCAGTCGTGCTGAGTCGTGCTCAGTCGTGTTGTGTTGAGTAGTGTTAAGACGTGTCGAGTCGTGTTGAGTCGTGTTGATTCGTGTTGAGTCGTCTAGAGTCGTCTCGTGTCGTGTTGTGTTGTGTTGAGTCGTGTTGATTCGTGTCGTGTTGAGTCGTGTTGAGTCGTCTCGTGTCGTGTTGTGTTGTGTTGAGACGTGTTGATTCGTGTTGTGTTGTGTTGAGTCGTGTTGATTCGTGTCGTGTTGAGTCGTGTTGAGTCGTGTTCAGTCGTGCTGAGTCGTGTTGAGTCGTGTTGAGTCGTCTTGAGTCGTGTTGAGTCGTGTTCAGTCGTGTCGTGTCGTGTCGTCTCGTGTCGTGTTGAGTCGTCTTGAGTCGTGTTGAGTCGTGTTCAGTCGTGTCGTATCGTGTCGTCTCGTGTCGTGTCGTCTAGAGTCGAGTTGAGTCGTGTTGATTCGTGTTGAGTCGTCTAGAGTCGTCTCGTGTCGTGTTGTGTTGTGTTGAGTCGTGTTGAGTCGTGTTGTGTTGTGATGAGTCGTTGTGCACGCCACTCAGGGCTGCACTGGGTTTTCCGAACACGGAAGATAGTGGACTGTATTTTTGTAGGTGCTGGTAGGTTATCTTTCTTTGGGCCCTATTAAATGCACACGACCATTATAATACATACATATATCTATTCCGCTTACCTTGCCGCCGTGGTGTCTCTGCCTGCCTGGATCCAGACCAGCTTCCGGGGCAGTGAATCCGACACGGTCGTGTGCCCGAAGATATAAGTCCGAAAATCCGTAACTGAAGCCAACTCCGTGCTAATATAATTGTCCCACGCAACACAAGACACAGGGAGCACAATAAAACAATATAACTAGGTCCGTAGCCGTAAATAAATTATTAAAAAGCCTTCCGATACAAAACCGATGTCCCCGGTATAGTCGCGTCCGACGGAGTGTGACGTTTGCCCACCGTATGACGCCATCTGGCGGTAGGCTTGCGGAAATATACACAGGTATACAGTATAATGGCGTGTACATACCCTCCCCCCCGGGAATAAGCCTACCTAATTACCGATGGGCAGCTTACACAACTTTGATATCGGCCGTACCAAAGTGCTGCTGCGCGTCTTAACCTCTGCAACGCGGTTTACAGAGTCCGAACCGGGGAGTAACTGTATAATCCGAGCCCGTTTCCATTGTAAAGATGGCAGATTGTCTTCTTTAACTAATACTAAATCACCGATACTCAAAGATTCCGGATGAGCCGTCCATTTCGTCCGGTGCTGCAAAGTATGCAGATATTCATTTTTCCATCTCGACCAGAAGTGTTGCGTTAGCTTTTGTATTTGTTGAAACCGTGACAGTCTATTTACATTAATATCCGTGTATGGATGTTCCGGTAAAGCTACCAGAGGTTGTCCGATAAGGAAATGTCCGGAAGTCAACACCTCTAAATCCGTTGGGTCCGTACTTAAGGGGCAAAGAGGTCGCGAATTCATGACCGCCTCGACCTTTGCAAAAAACGTAGTAAGCTCCTCAAAAGTGAGCTTACTATCACCGAGAACTCGATACATGTGAGTCTTGGCTTGTCGTGTTGATTCGTGTTGAGTCGTCTAGAGTCGTCTCGTGTCGTGTTGTGTTGTGTTGAGTCGTGTTGAGTCGTCTTGAGTCGTGTTCAGTCGTGTCGTCTCGTGTCGTGTCGTGTTGAGTCGTGTTGAGACGTGTCGAGTCGTGTTGAGTCGTATTGATTCGTGTTCAGTCGTGCTGAGTCGTGTTCAGCCGTGTTGAGTCGTGTTCAGTCGTGCTGAGTCGTGTTCAGCCGTGTCGTGTCGTGTCGTCTCGTGTCGTGTCGTGTTGTGTTGTGTTGTGTTGTGTTGTGTTGTGTTGTGTTGTGTTGTGTTGAGTTGTGTTGTGTTGTGTTGTGTTGTGTTGTGTTGTGTTGTGTTGTGTCGAGTCGTGTTGAGTTGTGTTGAGTTGTGTTGAGTTGCGTTGAGTTGTGTTGAGTTGTGTTGAGTCGTGTCGAGTCGTGTTGAGTCGTGTTAAAGTTAGAATATTTAAAAAAAATTGGTTTCTTATAAATATAAATTTTTATATAACTAAACTTTAAAAACAGTCAAACTGACTGCTCTGGGCAATCTAGTGTTAATATCTATTCCGGGAGAAAACGGAATAATCTTTTTCTATTCTTAAAATTGTACTTATAGTTTAAGTTTTGTAAGAGGAAGTTATACATATCTTAAAATAACATTTACCGAGAAAAAAATATTATGAAGATAGTTGCTTTTTTAGTAACACGAGCTCCAATTTCTCCTAAGAATTGTAGGCATTTGTTACGGGCAGTTTTTAGGCCCAATATGTTACCGAAGATGGGCCGTAGATCTATAACAATACAATAAATTGTTTGTATTGAGCTCAGCGCCGGCTGCACGTAATGTGCGTGAAGCCGCGCCAACTTTGTACCTATCAGCAATAGGCGTAGGTGAAAAACGTCCTCTCTAACTCGAGAGGCAATAAGTAGCAAGTCGTAAAACTGAAGTCTCTCTTACTAGCTCGCTTTGTCGGGGTATACTTTATTGTTTACGTTAAAGACTTACCTTTTATATATTATTTTATATTAAAATGTGGTAAATAGGTTAACAGGTCATCTTGTAAAAAGCGGCCATTGTTGGCTATAACCGAGTTCAACCTATGAGGTGTATCTTAAAGAATAAGAAAAAGGAGCTGGATTGATCGGTAGATTCCGTCCGATATGCGACAGGCCGAAGCAATTTACAATGACGGTTTAGCGAGAAATGAGGTTGCGACCCAGTCACACCACTACCCGCCACCAGTGATGTACCACCACCCAACTACGGCTCTTTTAGCACCACCCAGGAATCACGTGTTACGGTGTCAAAGTTAAAAGTAATGTAGTGTGAACAGTATCAAACTCCAAACCTACCTCAATTTCTATAAGTTATAATTATTTTGCAAAGTGTTAGCAAATTAAAAACTATTATATATTATAGTACAATCGAAACCGTTTATGGCGACATAGTTTAGAACAACATACCGGTTATATTGACCCAGAACAAAGGTCTCGGCACAAATAATAGGACTTCAGATATCTAAAACATAACCAGTTGCTACGACTATCAGTTTTACGACTAAATATGAGTAGTCCCTTTGATGTTGTTATAAAAAAATTTGACTGTATTCCGTTGTGACACTGAGGTCACCTGTGAAGTCAAATTTAAGGTCTTGTTAAAGATAATATTACTATATAATAATCATAATTTCGATCAAAGAAATACAGAAATCGCTATAAAAGCGATACATTACTTTACACAAGCGCTTAGTCTAGACCCACGCTTATTTATAAAATCTGATCTAATTTTTAATATTTTTCAAATAAAATAGAAATCACTATAATTCATATTTTCAAAGATCTTCGTTAAACCAATCTAAACGTTTACCGAAGTTGTATCGGCACCACAAAAACGATATATGTCAATATATCACTCGAGCGCACCTGAACAGTAATAACGAAGAATAATGGCAATTGTTTTGTGCCAGTTTTATGGGCTCTTCATTGAATTACTTTGTCATATGAATTATTTGTCCCTTCGTCATGCCTCCGTTGGGTTCCGTTTATATTATACATCTCACTAAGAGAGGATAATTAATTTTATAATATTTTATAAATATAGACAACAACAGAAAAAATATCCAGAGTAGCTAAAAATAATTTTTATTTCTACAAAATGCTCAAATTATCAATCTCAACAAGACAATCTAAATACTTTACCAGAATATACTTATATGCAACTAGCTGTCCCGGCAGACCTTGTTCTGCCCTATTTCTCTAAAACAAAGTCACATTTTTTTTTAAATGTTAATAGCTTCCCCGTCGGCTGATTTTTGAAAATTGTTTGAAAGAGCCTGGCCTTAATGATATATGTATAAAAATTGACAAATATTGACATTAATATTTATACGTCACTCATTTGTTTTGCCCTCCCGGAACCCGTCCACTAACACTTGAACTTTATGGTGTGGTATTAAAGTTCAAAATGACTTATAACGAATTTTTTGTATGAGAAAACAGAAAAGTGTTATTTTTAAACAGTTGCAGGAAATTTTTAAAATTTTTCTCTCCGTAATAACCTTCCCCAGACTTCATCAAACACAACAAAAAAAAAATCAGCCAAATCGGTTCAGCCGTTCTCGAGTTTCGCGCTTATCAAGACATTTTGCGATTCATTTTTATATATGCAATATATACTATACTTCTATAGCCATTGCTAGATGTTCGAACAAAGATACGTCCAAATTTGTAATATTTCTCTCCATAAAAGAACTCTATTTCTATATAATACGTATGCCGGATATCGGTGGCATAAACAACCTTTGTTATATAAACATTTGTTACAACTTATTGTTACTATGACACAGTCACATTAGGCCTGTTTACATTTAGGATTTGGATTCCGCCCAGCATATGATCGCACATTATCCGGCGCGGAACAGAGACAGGCGGGATCTGGTTCGAAGGAACTGTGTGACACGACCTCTCTCTGCCGGCAGTGGTGTCGGCCATGCTAGCCGGGTATGACAACTGGAGGAACGTGGTCTCCTTCTGTGAGGATGTCATGTCCCAAAAAGAGGCTGCAGACCGAGAGCGGCAATAGGCCGCTCGAAGAGACGTCAGGGTATCGGTAACCGCCCCTGTGCATCAGTCCCAGCCGATCGGTCGATCCACGACCGGTTGGCTGATGTCTTTGGGGTCGTAGTCGCTCAGGGTGGAGGCTCTGAGCGACTGGTTAGCAACCCTCGAGAAGTCGGCAGAGCATTGTGACGTGCTCTGCCTAAATACAAGGAGCAGTATCGGGGAAGGCATCATCTTCCTCCGAGTTTGTGCCCAGCAGGCACTGCGTGACAGGGTTGTGGCGAATTGGTTACAGGACCTGCAGTCCCTGTCAATGCGCAGATGTAGTTACCTTGGAGTTTTTAGTCGGTACAAGTTCGACACACCTCGGTCGCGCGATCCCCCTGTGCGGCTGAGACGGTCCTATGAGGACTTTTCCGGAGTGAAAAAGGCCTGTTTACATTATTCTACATTCGTACAAAACCCTTTAGTATGCGTATTTATATGTGTATCGAATGTATCAACTGACTAGCTAAAAGGTCTTACGAAATTCATCATCTTGCATAATACCACCTCGCCAATTTTCCGCTCAGCTGTCAGCTGTAATATCATAGAGTTCGGATAACAGACATAAAGGAAAACACTTTATTGTTTATTACGCAACCCTTCATTTTCAATTTATTCTTGCTGAAAATATCAGTTATATCTGTAGACGGAGTAAATTTTATGATAAATATTTCTTTTATAGTAGAATTCGATGTTCAAAGTGAAAACATACGAGGTCAAGTGTTACACCAAATTTATAAAATATAACTTCTGGTTTAAAATACAAGGTATTCAGAAGAATATGAAAGAAGTAAAGCAAAACTATCAATATACGATAAAGAATCCGAAAGCTTAAAGCTAGATTTAACATAATGCTAAATATAAATTTATAAGCATTTCATATAAATATGTATAACCTGACTTAAAAAAAAAAACATCAATAATTCAGAAACTATTGATTTTTAGTTTACAGCCAGTTAAAAACAAATATCCTCTCATATAACTTTTTAAAAGGATTGTTTTATGTATCTGTATCTACTACAAAACTCCAGGGAGTAGTAGAAAATTCTAATGTAAGACAAAGTTAAAAAAACTTGAAAAATAAATTAAACATAAAGTTAAGGTACTTTTGAAAATGTAAAACAGAACAAACAGCTGTTAATTCAGTACAATGAAACCCCCAGGATCATGGTCGGCCTGCATAGCCTTTGATAACACTCAGTCCAAACACTCGCAAATTTCATTCGCAACCTTAAGCCCAGGTCGCTTTTTTCAAAGAAGAAATGTTATTGTATTCATTCGAAAATAAATACATATATATTTACTATATATAAATACATATGTATATATATACCACCATTGCATTTCTGAAAAGAACTATAAAAATGATATGAGAACATTTTTAATCGTACACGATTCGAACTTACCAATACGGATATTTTCATTTTACTTTATAAGTTCTTGAAATAAATATATCTTCTCTATATATATAAAATTCTCGTGTCACAATGTTAGTTACCTTACTCCTCCGAAACGGCTTTACCGATTTTTACCAAATTTTATATGCATATTCAGTAGGTCTGAGAATCGGCTACTATCTATTTTTCATACCCCTAAGTGATAAGAGTTGTTTACCCTTAACATTTTTTTAGTGCTTTTCTGGCAGCGCGTCCAGCTATGCACTTAAATATCTCCTGCACAATTGGCTGTTTCCGAAAACTGGACCTCGATTTTTTTAATCGGTGTTGAAACAGTCGTCCTGGCCGAACCCGACATCATCATCATCATCATCATCATATAAATCATATAATTTCGGGATCTAAATTACTTTGTAGATCAATGCACCTACATCAGTGCTCGTGAATCTTTCAAAGTGATTCTATAGTCATAGAAAAATAGAATACAATCTCCCGCACCCGCTGCGTAAGTTGATAGTATTTCATATCGTGTTTTAATAAGTTTGGTTATACTAATAAGAAAATAACGTTTTATAGCCATAAGCACTTTATACGCCCTCTGTTATAATGGGTTTACCATCCATTATAGCTTAATAACTAAATTATTGCAGAAGTATGGAAATATTATAATGTACTCTGTGGTAAAATCCAATGTATACACTTTTGTAAAAAGAGATATATATATATATATATATATATATATATATATTTACATAGTTCAAATTAACTTCATAAGTTATTAAGTTTGGTGGTGGAGCGATTGCCCGAACTGGGTGAGGACCACAGTACATAAGTATAAATACAGTCATAGTGACTTGTTTTCGCCTGTCGCGTTTCGGGATCAGCATGTGTATATCCAGTAACTTATGTACCTAGAGGCCTTCAGTCTTGGTATATGTGGGCCGAAATGACAACGGAGACTATCAATAGGTTTTTATTCTTTGATGGTCGCTTTCGTTTTTGGACTACACTGTACTTACCATCAAGTACTCTGTAGTCACTATGTCGAGCCTGTGTAAAAAAAGAGTAGAATAAATTTAATATAAATTGTAATTATATAATTACAGTAGCATAAAATAAAATGTATTTACATATTGGTATTTTGAACACTACGAATTATTTATTTTAAATTTAATTTATATCAATCTTTTGCAAACAAATACTTGCTTAAAGCTACCTACTTAGAAAACAAAAGTGTATGATCGGATTTTATGCATATTTATAAAGAAACTTATATTTATGAAATATATTTCATCCCGTGTAACGCCTGTATTTTTCCACATCTTTTTATTTAAGTCTTAATAAAATGGATGTTAATCATTTAATGATAATATTGTCTTTGAGTGAATGTATTTGAACGTCTAATGAAATTCTCGTTTAGACGAAACTGTGTTGCGGTCAGGAAATTGAAAGGGTGGCCGGAAAACTTGATTTACAGCAAAGTGCCTGAGAAAAGGGATGTTTTATTATGAAAATTATCTTGGGTTACCCAGAGGGCTCGCTCCACGGACTGACCCCCTTTATGTGAGTTATAGTATTGATTAAAATTTGTTAATTCCACTTTAACCTAAAATATGCCGACTTTGTGCTTATTTCAATGTTTTTTTGCCATTATTAATATTCAATATTAAATTAGTGCTTGACTACGGATTGATTTCGTCTTTATTAATTTTTCATTTATTTATTTATTATTGAAATCTTGGTAATAAATAATACTTCGCTATTTGAATAAACCTGTCTCCTTATAAAACTGTACAATAAAAAATAATGCCATTAATCTTAATTGACTTATATGACAATTTTATATTCTTTTCACAAATAAACTAGGTAAGTACAAATATAACTAAAATTTAAATCTGTGAGTCCTAGTGTCATAAGCTATATAATTGTTAAGACAATGTTCACTCTTTTCTCAGTTCCTGATACAATAGACACCTAGTTAATTATGTAAAAAAAATGTCCTGTTATAAAATGAAAATAATTTGCTACTATTGTCTCAGAAATAATCTCTCAATTCTGAAGCCAAGCTGAACCGTATTTTGTAATATTACTGTAATATAGCGTAAATGTAATATTATTGTTTATATTATTACAGTCGCATTCATTCCATTGATGCGTGAAAGCATTGCATGTACTAACAATAAATAAGCCTAGAATAAATTACTTAAAATAAGACAAAAAAAGGGAAACATTCATATTTTACGTATTATAGCATGTAGACGCCGCCAGATACGTAATTGTATTACACGCCCTAAGGGTCGTTAGGGTGATAAGAGACGTGCGGGGTAAAGGATGCTCTAGCTAAGTCAGTCGACTACCGAGACGCAAGGCGAGAGTACGTGCGTGTGCGTTGCAATTCGGTGTGCCTTAAAGTGCAATTAAACAGTAAAACGCCAAAATACATGTCTTTCTACAACCACACCCACGACTACCGGTCATAGAATTCTATATCTACGCCATGTATCTCTCCTATGACAAAAATATAATGCTTACTATAAAAAAATATATATTCAATTAATTGCGCGAACTCTGCCTACCTTGTACAAATACTCTATGAACGTCACCGTATTATATGGTATTATTTAATGCCTAAGAATCTATTTTTATTTTTTTTGTATCCGTATTATAGCTAAAAATATAACCATATGATTTAATGTATACCTACAACTGCTTATGACTGAGCGCAAATATTATTAAGCCAAGAAAATATAACTTCAAGAAAAAAAAGTTCTTTATAATTTAAGATAATGTACTTACTTGGATCAAAGATAATGAAAAGTAAAAGCTTTCTATTTTTACGATGCTTAGTCCATCTAGTCTACATTTCGCTTTGCTTCCTTTGCCGAGTTTTATATCTACCCACTAATTAAATGACGGAACATCAATCTACATCTGTAATTAAAGAGCCATCCACAGTAGATACTCATCACGGCTTAGCGTAAAAGATAAAGTTCCAGGTAAATATTTTTTCGTTCATGGACTTTGAGATTAAGTTATATACTTACTTGTCACGTTGAAATATAATTCCAGGTTAGGATCTACTTAATGATTTTATAGGTAAAACCTTATCCTTGTCCAGAAAGTGTACACAAAGGCCATAATACACAAGCAGTCTATATTCGTTGTAGGTATAATTATAAGGGCTGAATATATATTAATAATAATATATCGTCACGCTATATCCCTTACGAGGTGAGCAGAGATACATTAGGGGCTGTATCCACTTTACGTTCATATGTCGCTTATGTAAGGGCTGAATAATTTATAATGCTTATTATCCTCTATAAAATTTTACATAATGCTTAGTATAAAATTGAAACCATTCTAAATTCGCAAAAGGTTTATACTTGAAAAAGAATTAATGCCCAACTGGGCACTTATTATTACAAAAATAATACAACGCTGTAAAGCTTTGTGTTATCGTTGTAAAGGTTATGATTGCTCATAAAATATTTCAAACCATACCAGTAAGTATATCTCTACTTGTTTTTTGGGATTTGTATGTACTGAAATATCTAACTTTATATTTAATATCACAAATTAAAACAGCTAAGTAGATAAAGTAATTTTGATTGTAGTGACGTTTTATTAGGAAACATAAAAGACCCTATGCTGGACGCGACGACCCATTATGTTCCATTCGCCTCTCTGAGTGCTTAATGCAGGATAATGGACGCTCTTGCTATTAATTTTTACCATTTTTGTTTTGCGTTAATCATAAACAAGTTTTTATGTTGATTCACGTCAAATTAACGATTTATAGATCAAAAGCGTCATAATCACGAAATTTCATCATTTCAGAAACGAAATGGTTACCAAAATGGTTAATATAAAAAATACAGTATGTTATTTTTTTTTAATTAAGCTCAAAGGAAGGCAGCATGATTTAAGAGGCAAAACATTGCGTTATAGTAACATACCGTATTATGCGGGTCCTCTATTCAAGGAGATGGCTGTACGTAACAGTGTAAACGTTATGCAAGTGATAGTTCAACAGATAAGCACACAAAGGAACAGATAAGAGTAGCAAATACCATATATTTAACTCATGGTATCTAATTCTAAAAACTTCACAGAATTCAGAATAATTTCGAATATTTAAGAGCAATAATCATTTAAGAGAATATGGTAAGGAGGTATATTTAGGTGTGTAGTGTGTATCTGTAAATATACAGAAATTACTTTAAAAAATTACATTAATAGTGTATGACATAAAATTATACAGTATATATAGTTTTATATGCGAAAAAACGTATTTTCCCTTTATTTAAAAACATAAAAATTAGATTTTTAGTTATAATTTAAACAGGTTAATATTTAAATTAAGTAGGAAGTTCTGCGTGCACTCAGCAAATGCACAAAAATATTAATTTCCCACCTTGTCGGTCGGAGCAGAAGGTTAGATTAGTGGAAAGCTGTCAAACGCCCGCCATATTTATAAAGGTTCTCACAGATGGATAACATAAATTAAACAAAAACATTTATTTATCTAAACTATGGCTAAATATATCGTATATTATTATTTAGTGTAAATATTGTATTACTTTTGTTTTGCATTTATTTGTACTTTTAAGGTGGTATGATAAATTCTAAATCTAACTTATCTTAACTAATCAAAAGAAAACAGCTCTATGATTTATAAAATAGACTGTATTACAATAGAGTGAAAATTAATCAAACATTACACAACATTAAATGAAGTACAGAATTTATGAAAAGATCAAAAGTAGGTATTTTAAATTCCAATATTATAAAGCAAGTTTTAATTATTTATAGTCCAATGTATTAGTAAAAAAATAATCCTATTATTAGAAATTTAAATTCAGAATGGCGACCAACCAAATGTCGCCAAAGAGTCAACTACTGTTTTGAATTTTTTTATGTCTTTATCTCGGCAATTTTTTGCTATAGACTGCACAAAAAGAGTGTGACGAGAAAAATTGTGGCAAATTTGTTGTTCTACTGCTTTTTGTTAGACCAGTTATTGCTTAAAATTGTTAAAAAACGAGGTAAATCGATTAATAATTTATTATTATAAATTACACGCAATATTTTTTTTTCTCTTAACTTAAAAAATATAGAGAATAGGATAAAAACGGTAGGAACAAAAGTTGTAGAAAATTACATTTATAACATTTTTTTTATCTATCTCCTTTTAAATATGGAAAATAGCAGAAATTTCTATAAAAATTTAATGTTTAATTTGAATTTAAAATTAAGAGTTACCTTTGGGTAATAAATGTTTTCAAATTCTATGTCACGCTTCGACAAATACAACAAATTGATATGTAAATGTGGAACAAAAAAATTATCACGCGCTTTGTACAGACCTAAATTTGTCCACTGGCTGTTTACACCAGTTGTAGACCAGTTTCGGCGTATAAGTAACAAGCAGCCAGAGGACATGTACGAGTAAACATATAATCTGATTATTTGTAGTATTATTTGACAATTCAATGGAAAGTTACATGTGAAAGTAACGTGTCTATTTACTAAAAATAACTATTTTCTATTATAAACCTACCAAAAAGAATGTTAATTCTGGTATATTCAAGTACCATCAGTATGGTTGAAAAGTGATAAATGACAAGCAATACACGAAGCGTTTCACGAAAGGCCGACAAATTATTGTCGTCGTGGGAGCACAAAATATCGGACAGCGGTGGCACGGTGGCACCAGAAATTTATATCCCAGAACGATATCTACGAGTATGGTTAGCGCGTAAGAAATGCTGCAAGAAATATGGACTGTAACAAATTACTTTATTGATGTTTATTATTTTGAATAATATGTTTTTAACACTATATTGTTGTCTTTTATTACATTTTCAGCAATAAATATGTAAAAAGCCTTTTAGTTTTGCAAGAATATAGAAAAATTTGTTAATATTCTATTAAATAACATTTATGACCGGTGGTCGTGGGTGTGGTTGTAGAAAGAAACGGATTTTGGCGTTTTACTGTTTATTTGCACTTTAAGGCACACCGAACTGCGACGTACACGCACGTACTCTCGCCTTGCATCTCGGTAGTCGACTAACTCGCAAGCATCCCGTGCGCGCGCGCATACTCTTACCCCGCACGTCTCGTAGCACCCTAACGACCCTTAGGGCGACAATTACGTATCGGGCGGCGTCTACATGCTACACATTTTTATATTATGCCATGATCAATAACTAACAGCAACAATATTCTTTTAAGAGATGGTTGCGCGTCTACAGAGCGGATACTTACACTAATCTATTTTTACTTACCTCAAAAGAGTATAGCGTGATGAAACATAATTATTATCTAATTCATTCCATTAAAGGGGAGAACCAAATTATTTAATTTAATTAATAAACTTAATTTTCTCTTTCAAGTTCCAAACGTAATTTATACACGGTGCAATTTGCAAAGCCGCTAAATCGTAACGGCGGTTATCCGCCGCGAGATGAGAATATCTCCAGTGGGCAGGCTTCGCGGCGCTCGCCATTAAATTCTGATGGGGCGGCTGGCTCGCCTCTACCCACTCGTTTCGCTCGCAGGGGGGCAGCGCGCTGCCCTCGTACAAATTATTCACAAAGTATGCGCGTAACGTATGCTTAAACTGGCCTTACAAATATTGTAAATGTGCAAAACAAATGAAATAAACATGTAATCCAGTATCAAACTGAAAATAGTGATTATTATTTGGTGTAAACCCTTATAATTCACGAATTATGTTTTAAAAAATATATAATATAATCTAATGTGTAATATAGTATAGATCTTTCTGGTTCGACCTTAATGTAAAACCGCAAATGCGTTGTTACATATACTCGTGTTGCTTCATAAACCGACCACTTGACTTAGAAATAATTGATTGGACCAGTCAATGAGAGACAGTTCTCTACCAAAACCCAACCCATCTATTCAATTAACAGTATAATTTATTGTTTTTTATTATACTATATGCCTAATCATATATGCCTATACATATAAAAGTACCGTAAACTGCCCATACTTCGCCTGGTTTTTCAAAGGTTTAACAAAATTACGACAACACGGAGCAACAAAGGAAAGGTTTGATTTACAAAATGTTTACAAATAGGTTGTATCTTTAAATTGAATTAAATTAGCAGATATAACTTGCAAATAAACTAGATATGCCTAATTAAAAGAGTTTGCCGTTAATAACCCATTACTTTTTTTTTTAATTGTAGAATATTAAGCGTAGCCATTTTAAGTTCCATAGGCTTCAAACATCGGCAAAATACGTTAGCTTATATTATTAAAGCCTTTTTTGTAATTCAGAGGATACAAATGTTATAGACCTGTTATAGAACCAAGGGTGGTTAAAATAAAAAAGTGTGCAGACATTTGTTTTATTATATATATTTTTAGTTGCGTTGCGTATAAAGTCCGATTATCCATTAGTCGTCACCGGTTTATACATTGGTATCTGGTAGCACCTGGTCAAATGCAGACCGGCTAATTTATACGTAGTGCAACCCTTAGACTAGGTGAAGTTAGAATAGGTATTTCGGGATAAAAATAATCTACTATTCAAAATTGTAAATAATTCCCTATTTCTATAAGGTAGATTCCTGATTTATAAAACTACAGGTATTATATTATACAAATTAAAAAAAACTGTCACAATAAAGAAATGGTAGACAAAAAAAATACGTTTGATGCAAAATTACGAGTAACAAAATAGTTATAGCTTCAAACAGTTAATAAGAGTATACAATGTAAAAATTAGTTTCAAATGTAATAAATCTAAATGAGTATGTTATTACAAACTATCAAACTATTTCATACATACACCATCTTTAGTTTATAATGTTCAGAAACGGAATAATAACGTTTTAATTAAAAACAAATAGAATGGAGGAGACTAGCTAGCGATGATCGGACAGGTTACCAATATGCACGTCAATGTTCTATAATAAATTATCGAAATTGTTACAAACAGCAACAACAACTGAACTAGTATACAGAACGATTCTGGTAACCATTTTATTGTGTGGCATAGCCTGGAAACATTAAGGTATGATTAATGAAATGTAAATGCGATCTTTTCGTATTATAAGCAGAGTTATGCTCGCGGATCGCATTAGGAACAAAGATATATAATACATATGTTATAATGGTAGATTTGAAAGTGTCATTAACAGCATGCAGACAGGCATGCTTCACTAAATAAAAAACAAAGAGGATTAATTTATTTTAATATGACTGAAAAGATATTAAATAATACAGAGAGCTACTATAGCTTACCATAAAGGATGCTATATAAAACATTCGGAAACAATTATATAGGTAATCTCACTTTAATGATAAATTACATTTTTTTTACTAGATGTAGTATATTGCACAAAAATAATTTTACTTTCTCATACACGCGTCCTGCTCATAAATCAAGTTCTTCCGACCGCCCTTTGAATTTCCGCGCGACGATAATATACCGCTCCGTTGACAATGCCAGTCTTTACCTGTTTGTGCTTCAATATAATGCTTTCACAAAATAAAACAGTTAGGAAAATATTTTTATACTTCCGTGTTGAATCTTTACACAAATGAATATGCATATATTTAAAATTTTAAAGATTTTGCCAGAACGTTAAATTTTGAAGTCGATTAACCAGAATAAAACATAGTAAAACTTGGATTTTAAAATTTAATTATTAATATAACATTATTTTATAATCTAATCTTATAAATACAACATGTTTCACAGACATAGTACAAATTTAGTTTTGAGAACGCGTAACATCATTCCCTGCTTTAAAATTCAAAATATTTCCTAACAAGATATATAAGGCCTCTTGCTTTTTGGTAATCAAAACTATGTGCTATTCCCACTTGAAATCCTCTGATATTATTACTCCAAGGTCAGCCTGAACTTTGCTCTTAATCAACTGGTTATGACCCAGGTGTAATTTAGTCCAGTGTACCAGAGTACCTATATGTAGAACCGTACACTTTGATGTGTTAAGGCTTATAAGCCAATCTTTAGACCAGCCAACTAAATTGTCTAAATCTGTTTATAAGCGGTCATGGTCAATCAATGGGTTTGTGAATATGTTTGTGTCATCAGCGAAAACACTAACATTGCATTGTATGAGACGCAGAAGCTCAAAGAAGTAAAGGGTGTCTCAGAATGTTTTTCATTTTTTGATGTTAAATAAAAAACAACATTATCCATTAAAACTTGTTTTATTTATTGTTAAATTAAAGAGCAGATCTTGAAGTTTATTTATGAAAAACAACCGTTTGCAAATGTTCACCATTTACTTGTTCACACTCATTTAGCCTAGAGCTAAAATTTTCAATCACTCGCTGGAGCATTGCTCTTGGAATAGCGTTGATTTCTTCAGTGATTCTTTGCTTCAAGACGTTCAGGTTTGGTGGCAATGGATTGTAAACTTTACTTTTTAGGTAGCCCCATAAGAAAAAATCAGCAGGCGTTAAATCAGGACTCCTCGGTGGCCAGTTTATGTCTCCTCGGCGGCTTATCACTCTTCCGGGGAATAAATCGTGAAGAGCAGTTAATGAGTCATTTGTTACATGAGAAGTGGCCCCATCTTGCTGGAAAAAGGTGTTGCGGTTGTAGCCAGACTGGTTTTGCATTTCTGTAGCCAAAAAAGTCCGGATCATATGGCAATATCGATCAGAATTAACGGTCTGAGTTCGACCTCGGTTATCCTCAAAAAAATAAGGACCGATAATTCCTTGACTTGATATGGCAGCCCAAACAACCACTTTTGGTGAGTACAAGGGCTTCTGATGCAGTTCTAGCGGATTCTCGGTAGCCCAGTATCTGCAATTTTGTTTATTCACGTGACCGTTGATGTGAAAATTCGATTCGTCGGAGAACCAGATGTTATTGAAACTCCTAAAACGGTTTTTCATTGTCCTGCAGAATTCGACTCGTTTATCAGGACCATCAGGCTTCATTTCTTGAACAATAACAATTTTATATGGGTGAAAATGCAAATCTTTCGAAATAATGCGATAAACCGTAGATTTGTTCAAATTCAGAGAAGCTGCGCGCAATCTCAACGACTGTCGTGGGTCGTCCATAACAGACCGGCGAACGCGGTCGACGTTCGTGCTCGCCCTTGATGTCCTTTTGCGCCCAGATGATTTGTCCAGCATTGTATTCCCAGTCTCTTCAAACTTGCACACCCAACGTTTAATTAAATTGGCACTTGGCACATGTTTTAAGCTTGTTAAATTAAAATGTGTCCTGTAGAGACGACGAACAATAGTGTAGGAATCGTTGTTTTTATAAAACGCTCGCACGCAAAACGCGCGCTGCGGTCCCGTGAAACGATTCATGGCTACTAAACTTAACAAGCCGGCCAAGCGTTTGAGACCACTCCCCTCCCCCTGCTACCAGCGATCGGCGCGTATTGGTCAATTCAAAAACGAAAAACATTCTGAGACACCCCTTATAATATGTATAATACAGGTCCAAGAACTGATCTTTGGGGCACACAACAATGGGTTTCCCGGTTATACGATTTAAAACATAATTTTATTGGGCATCATAAATGTGACTGAGTGTTATATTTTATTGGCGTATTTATATTGTTACAAAGTATTTATACTACCAAAACCTACTACTACCTTATACTACCTTAATACTACCTTATTTTACTATCAAAATATTTTACTATTTTTTTTTAATCTGTAACTGAATAACAACACTTCCCGTGTTTCAGTTATGTCACTTTTTTATATACTGGCTCGAAATAGTAGCTACAATTAACTTGATGGTAAGTACAGAGTAGTCCAAAAACGAAAGCGGCCATCAAAGGATAAAAATCCATTGATAGTCTCCGTCGTCATGTCGGCCCACATATACCACGACTGAAGGGGTGAGTTGCGGGATATACACAAGCTGATCCCGAAACGCGACAGGCGAAATCGAGTCACTATGATGGTCTTTACACTTGTGTACTGTTTTCATGACCCAGTCCGGGCAATTGCCCTACCACCAAATTATATTTATGTGATACTAATCCCTTACCATGAGATGGATCTTCGGCCTGTTTGCTGATTCATGTTTAATAAAAAGACTTAATATATATAAATATGTTTTTTATTTTTTAGTACTTACATCAAAACAAGCGTAAGCTTCAGAAAATGTCACCAACAAATATTTATAAGATTAAATACGAGCTTATACGTGATGTTGACTCAGAAAATATATTAAGTTCTTGCAGTACGTATGCCAGAATGGTTAAATTTACATAAATTGTAGCATATTTTAGTCGTAAATTATGCAAAATCGTTTAGACGCGTCTCTGCAGTGAATTAAGGTTGAAATCGTTTTGTATATGCTCAGATTGGCAGGTCGCAACACAATCCCATGAATATTCACTCTATGGACGTTAAAATAATATATACAAAAACAAATTAGCAATGTAATATTATATTAAGGCTTGAGATAATTCGGATATAGTTATATGAGACGAACATGTTTGGAGCAAACCCCTTTTAGGGATTTCAAAACAGTGTAAAATTAAATTTTGAACTGAATAAATAATTATATTTAGTCACAAATTATTGTAAACAATTGTCCGATACAACAGTGTAACATTCTGATACCTGAACCCTCTTTATAATAATTTAAATAAATATAAATATGAGATGTTCCGTATTCTGTAATATAAGGTAGCAGAGTTTTTATTATTTAAATTGGTGACAGAGATATTAAACTTTATTACTTCAGTAATAAAAACGATGTGGCATGAAAGAAAATGTAAATAAATTAAAAAACATAAATGGGCTCGATTGCTCGGACGGTAGCATTCGGCACCACTTTCGACCACAACACCCGGCCCCCACAACAATATAAAGATATTCCTATTGTGCCGTAATAGGGCATTGTTTGTGACATAAATTTTAACACTGAATAAATTTTTTCGTTCATATAAATTTTATTACGTCACTGCCTACTTTTGCGTAAATTTGAGTATTGTATTAATGAATTGCCACACCTTTACAATTCAATAGATGTGTTGAAATACATACATAAATAGTAGTAGTCATGTATTCATATTTCATTGTCTTTATGATGTATATAATTAATTATTATGATCATAGAGATAAAGTATAATAAGACAACGATGATATTTACATAAAAAAATTGTATATTTCAAATAAAATCTAGCACACTTCCGTTGTTTTATTTATACTTTAACAGTAAAATATTTACGAGTCAAATTGCTACACGTTATAGTACAATAATGTAGACATGAACGGTAATCGCAAAGTTAGCCTCCGTTGTCGTATGATGAAATCCTGGCCGATTTCGAAGTTGACGACGTTTCGAAATCACACCAAGTAGACGCGGGCTGGAGCCCCAATTGGCGAAGGTGAGGTCGCTGATTAATGTATACAGAAACAATCAATTGCGCAGGGTATATTTGGTGTATGAATGCTGGCGCTTGCACAAACGCATCCTCTCGTGCAAACCTTACTTAACCTAATGGGACGTGGAACCGACACAAGTAGAGAGAAGTTGGATGCAGTGCTTGGGGACTGATAACCGACCCCTATCAGCACTTTAGGTCTTTCAAAACACCTTATAGTACCTCGCCAGAATCGTTGGTAGACTAGGCTACCGCCAGCATGAAAGGCTATGAATAAGTAGGGAGACTTTTACAATAAGCGGGGAGTTACCGCAACAACTTTCACTATAAAATATGGTGCAAGTCCTTTTACTAGGTTTCGCCCACGAGTCGACGTAGTTACCAGGGTGTGACCGCTGCGTGCGCAATAATCATCTAGTAAGTATAACTAAATGCACACTGAAGACTTTCACAGTCGCGACTCTGCAGCGGCAACATTAATATTAAATGATTCAGTAAAATGATTGTTTAAACATAAAACACAAAGTGGTGTACCATATTAGTAACTACATAGATTACTACCTTTTTTTTAACAACAGGATACACTAAGGTCTATGGTACTGGTATGGTACATTTATTAAAGGAATTGGCTTTAGAACTTTTTTAGATTTTTTAGATCGCTCACAACTTTACTAATACAGTGATTTCAGCGTTGAAATTAATTTTATAACATTTATAATTTATCTCGAAATATAGTAATAGACAATTTACGTCTTAACACTTTATGAATTTTTAGAAAAGTCCTTTAATTAAAGTAATCCCGGATTTCTTAAAAAAAAAGAAATTTTCCAACTATCTCCCAAACACGTTGGAATTGGAGAATTCTAGCATAGCCTACATCGGAAACCTTTACATATAAATACATACACAGCGATACATTACGAATACCAGAATCCAATTTGATTGTGATTTTACTTAGTATTTACTCGAACTTTACAAATTATTTTATTTAATTAATATGAAGGAATATGATAAGTGACCAATTTTCTCAACTTGTATTGTGAATTCAAAGGCTTCAAGCTCCTATTATATATTAAGGATTTTATCTACTATTCTTATTTTCTGAGCAAAGTTTTATGCAAAGTCAAAGCAGCGACAATAAATATCAGCATAAATGAATAGTGTAGGTACTATAGTTTTGAGCCAGCCAAATACAAATCTCTCTACAACTGTGCTGCTAGTTTATCATCAACTAAATGTTTCTGTACTCCATACAATACTTTTTTGTATGTACAGTCAAGAAACAAAACAAAGTCTACGGATATCACGTCAGCTAAATCTTTGACCAGTATTAACACCCTTCAATAAGCCATAACACTGTTGAGAAAATATAAATACAAACTGTTTGATATATTCATAAAATTTACCAACTTATTGAGAGGCGTTTACATAATACAGGAACATGAATATTTATAACTAAGGTTGACGCACGAGTTAGTGTGAGGGCGTGAATGCTTTAAGCAAATACAAGTTCTCATATTAACGTATTTGTTGATTAAATAGTCACTGTAATTAACATACTCGTAGTCATCGAAACATTTTCACAAACACAAAAATCTGGTGGTCTAGCATAATTAGTCAAAAATATTTAAATTTTCGTGAAAGTATTAAGTTTAGAAGAGTCGTAAAGAATCAATTTTCTAGTCAGCTAAAATGTAACTATCGTCAAACTATTAATGAAATTAATGAGAGGTTTATTGTGGAAACACTATGAATCGTACTCTTCAATAGTTGTCTACTAAATTATGAACGGTAGGAGTTCATTTACATAACATAAAATAACTTAATCTAACTAGTACTGTGTACTCACGACTAAAAATCTTTCCAGAGAAAAGCCGCACCGCCCGCAGTGCCTCTTACCTAGAATTGCCAGGTGTGACGATTTTAGTCTACCATGTCATGAGGCCCATGAGTTTATTGACGTGTCCTTATTTATCCTTGATCGGGACGATAATCCCGTCATCTTAGTGCTTATTTTAGGCTTGTCAAATAAATATCGATACATCGATATATCGATATTTTTTTAATACAATATATCGATATTTTTGGGCGGTATATTTTGTAACGATATATCGATGTAAAGTATCCAGTATCGAAAATTGTATCGAAATCGACATTTTTTAATTATTTATTATGCTTAAAAAACGTGTTGTTATTTTTTTCCATAATCATAATTTTTTTATACCCTGAAACCCCGCTAGTCCTATTAGACTTGGCAATACTAGCCTCACCTTAATATTTAAAGCAGCGGCGAGATGGCTGCTCTAATGTGCTATTAGCTCCACAGCCGCGTGTTTGACTCGCGCCGCCCGCATCCGAAGTGAGACATGTCTCACTTAATGTTGCTACTGAAAAATCCATTCCCAAGAGAGTAGGATGCTCGCAGCCGACATGCATGAGACATTTATAACTTCAGATAAAATATGCATTCAGATTAATCAACATCCACGCTGCTTTTTAAAATCTTGTATAATAATTTACTTTTTCTTAATCTAACATCTATCTGAATGTATATGCCGTGTATTGTTTCCCTTTTTCTAATACACGTTTTCACCTTCTTCTTTCTAAAAACAACATTGAAATAAGGAATAAGTGTAAAGTGTGTAAGACATTTCATGGCATTTTATATGAAAACTCAAGACATTTTCTTTTTCATGGTTTATTTATATTTAATTACAGTATATATGTTCCATTTTGTTCGATGACCTTCTGCCATCTTGTAGGTAAGGACATGATCCAGTTATTGTAGAAATTTTGGGACTTTGATTAAAAAAACACGGCAAGTAGTTTTGACAGTCCTTTCTTAATGTCAACCTGGCACTGCCTAAAATATTCTGTAGAGACGGAAACAGGTGAAAATTTGAAAATACAAGGCTAGGGAAATATGGCGGATACCTTAGGACCTCCTCGCCAAACTCTCTTAATTTTTGTTGAATGGTTAAAGATGTGTGTGGTCTGAGTGAGTTATTGTGATGAAAGATCTATTTATCTTTTCTTTCTATTGATCAATTCCAGCCGCTTTCTCTCAACTTCTTGCTTTAATTAGAGATCCGAGACGGTGGTCCTGCCCGGCGGTAAAACCTTGTAATGAACAATGTCCTTCCAATCCCACCATTCACACAGCATGACCTTATTGCGAGTTAACCCGGGCTTTACCACAGTCTGTGAAACTTGGCCGAGCTTTAACCATAACCTTTTTCGCACGTTCTTGTCGTACGTGGTCCACTTTTCATCATCAGTTATCAATGTCTTCCAAAATTGTAAGGTTTCATTACGTCTCTATAAAGAATCACATATGAGTACACGGTTAATCCTGCGATGAGCTCGTGTGGCACTCAAATATCGAGCTTTATTGTGTACTCAGTTTTTTTTAAATGGGTTAAAATTGTTTTGTGGTCAATTCTCAGTTCTTCAGCTATGTCGTAACTACTGATATGTCGTTCTTACTCCACTTTTTTAAAAAATGGCGTCCATTTAATATACATAATCCATTCCATTTAATATACGCCAAATGTTATTACAATAACAAGGCAGCAAGAGCGAGGTACATCTTTGACATCAAAATTCCCGGATTGAAAACGCTTAAACCAACTTTGTGCGACTCTTACTACATTAGGAAGCCACTACATTAGGTCCATAAACTGTTATCACGGTTAGCGTTGCATTTTTTCATTTATTGTATTACAATTTTAAAATGTATGGAATTGCTTCAAGAAATTCACTCATTTTAGCTGAATACAATACTTTACTGATTTGTTTATTTTTTGAAATGTAACCTTTTTAATGGCATCAAATCCAACCGGATACAAATAGTACCAACAAAGTGAATTTATTACAAGTTTATACAAATTATACGCGAAAAAACTTTTTCCCCGACCTAATATACAAAATGATTTGATATATCCGCAGTGGTGTCTAATGTAAATGTATCAAATAATCTTAGATTTCGAGCAATTCCAACGCAAGCAGTTATAGGACCATGTAAATTTCTAAAGATCCATTATATATATTCTGATTAAACCTGAAGATACCACTTAATAGATTTACTAAGCACTTACTACACCAGTGTTTGTTGTAAATAACTAAAAAATACTTCTTAGAAAAATACCTATTCCGGATATACGAATACATCTAATAACCATATTCGAAACTGATAGCGAAATTCTCTTTTTGAATATCTATATCTGATGCTTTGTATTCCGAACAACCGCAGTAAAAACCTACATATATGGTAAAAATATGTAGATCATGCATTTGCGTGTGCTTTTATTTTTTACATAGTCTCGATTTTGAACTATTTCAATTCGGATTCGACCATAAAAATCCTTTTCTAAAATTCTTCACAAATCTGTAAGCGCGGTTATACACAACCAAATATATTCAATTACTTTTTACAAGTCATTATACCTAGCTTACAGAATTATGTTTGCCAAAAAACAATCTCAACTTTAGAAGTCGTTTACGCCACGATTGTTGATTCTACTATAGATATGACTGGCGCAGTACCATTACAGCTTGCATGTAGTTTAATTTCACTTCATTTAATTATTTACAAACACAGTAATGACCTAGTACAAGATCCCAGAGTCCTCAGACCTACGTCATTTTAGCAAAGCTGAAATTTTCTGGATTATTAGTACAATGTATTGTTATAGCAAAATATAACAAATTATAATTGAAATGGAATTGCATTTGCAAGAAGCAGAATTGTTACATTTACTGATATTATATATATGATTACATTTACAATATTAGTATCCCAAAATATTTACCAAACCTCAACGAACCACATTTTCAAAGCGAGAGTAATGTTAAGTCCACACACGCTCTAATTTAACGCTCAAACTTAAAATAAACTGGCCTGTGTGTGAAACGATTTGAAAAGCTTTTAACGCAAACTTCGGATAAAATTATGGACTAAATATGATATAATACAGTTTACAAGTACTGGGGTTTTTAATATCGAATAAAATGGGAGTATGCAAGTAAGGGAGATACACTTTATTGTGCGATTAATTTTAAAAAGTAATAAACATTTTGCTACCGACGAAAACCTAAGATGTACAAAGTTTCTTACATTTTTATTAATTATCTGTGTTTACTATATTTAAAATGTTGTATGTTACTGAATTAGAAATAAACATTCAAAGTTATTTTACTTATAATAAATAAGAAAATGTATATTAATAATACGCGTAGAATGGTTATTACTAAATTATTACAGTCGAAACTGTTTATGGTGACATCGTTTAGAACAACGTACCGGTTATATTGACCCAGAACAAAAGTCACGGCAAAAGAAAATGGGACTTCGTAAAACATCACCGGTTGTTATGACTGTCGGTTTTTACGACTAAATATGAGCAGACCTTTCGACGTCTTTATAACAGATTTTGACTATAAATTTAACCTTATATTCAAATAAAATTTATTGCCGTAATCAAGCAAAAGTAAGATAGGTGGACATAATTTTAAAATCATGTTTTTGTCCTACACATATTTAATAAAGTCCAAAAAATTCAAAACAATAAACTAAGTAAAGTAATTTCAGTTTTATGACTGTTATATTAACACGCAATACTAGCTATATTTGAATAAACTTTAAGTCGTAAATCAAACAGCTTTACGAGTATGAGCAAAGTCAAATATTGGTCGAACGTGATCTCAGGAACACCAATGGAGATTAGCAGCAAACTACGTTAGAAATCGGGGTCACTGAACTATATCAAAATTGAGTAATGAAGTCTAATTATTTTGTATTGTTAATTTTCTATTTACTTTGCACATGTGTTGTGTATGTGCAAAGTGGCAACGATGGAAATAATACTAAAATTTTAATAAATAGATAAGAAATTGTGTAGCAAATATTTTTTAAATCTAATTTATGTCTTCTAAAATATATACTTAACATTCTTTAAGTTAATAGTATTAAAAAATACATTTTCTTTTGAGCTTGTGACGATGATCGTTCATATCCAATACGATTAGAGTGAACAGCTGAAGGAGATAAATGGCCAGCAATACACGAAGCGAGGCACGACGGACCTACAAATTATTGTCGTCCTGGGAACTCGAAATATCGGACGGCGCTCAGACCCCGCGACCTACCAGAAATATACGCCGTAAATATGTACACAGAAATACGCGAAAACATTACAAGTATTATTTGTAAAAATTGGTCAATTACACTTTGGTATCATATTTTATTTTACGAAAGATTGACAGTTACACTTTTTTTTTAAATATTGATATAAAATACAACAATGTCTATAAACAGATATACGTTACTAAACTATATATTAAATAAAATCAAAATTAAACTTGTTCACTATATGTAGTGTATTTTAATTACTGTTATATCATTTCCAATAATGTTTCCACTTATTTAAAGACAAATTTCAATACGACATTCCTTGCTCGACTTCCAAGATGTAATTCATCTCTTTCTAATTGTTAAGCAAAACCGATCTTCGTTTTTTTTAACAATTCTGTTTAAAAACATTATTTTTTCCCGTTTTATGTTTAAAACATACCTTTTTTATTAACGGCCATCACTCATTCGCGTCACAGATAAGGCAACCTATTTCGATGGCCTCCTTACGCACATATCCATTACAATATATTTAATTATTAACAATTTGTAAATATAATACAATAAAAAAAAATGTAAAAGACATAACGATTCTGCAAATATTGCCTGACTAACGTGTTGATGCACAATTCCACTTACAGTAACTTACTTTTTCTATTCTTTTTTTTTTTTTTTTTATTCTGACTCGACACAGTGACTGCACCATACCTGATGGTAAGCATGGTGCAGCCAAAAAAACGCTAACGACTATCGATAGGCAAGAAAACCCAACGGTAGTCGCAGCGATTATGCCGGCCTGCACAAATATCTCTTCACGTTACGCTTAAAGGATCCCATATCATAGGATGGTGGGAACACGCTCGCTGGAAGACCATTCCACACCCCAACGACACGGCAAAAGAAGGAGTTAGAGAACTTCTTAGTCCTAGCTGGGATGTGAGATACCGTAAAGCTGTGACTCCGCAAACCCGCGCGCGTGGTTCTATTCAGGAAAGGAGAGGGTGGAACAAGGTTAAACAACTCTTCAGAACACTCGCCATGATACAGACGGTAGAAAACGCTCAGTGAGGCAATATCTCTGCGCAACTGGAGCGGTTCAAGATGCTTAGTCACGTCAGGATCATTCACAATGCGGACAGCCCTCCGCTGCAACCTATCCAGGGCGTCAAGTAAGTACTGAGCAGAACCGTCCCAAAGATGCGAACAATATTCCATGCAAGGCCTGACCTGAGCCTTATACAAAAGTAACAGTTGATCAGGCGTAAAAAACCGACGCACTCTGTTCAGGACACCAAGCCTACGCGATGTTGTGGTGATAACAGATCCTAAATGATCCCTAGGATTAAGATCACAGCGAATTTTCATACCTAAGATATTTAGGCTGTCGCGCATTGCAAGCGACACATTCTGAAGAGAAGGGAGAGGGGAAAAAGGGGTTTTTTTGCTGGAAAATACACACACCTGTGTTTTCATGGCATTGAACTCAACCAAATTCTTGTCGCCCCAAGAAGAAATGATGCTCAAGGATTGATTGAGTCCAACAACCAAATCTTCCCGTTTCCTGTTGGAGTCCTCCCGACAACAAGTGGGCTTACTGCAATAACCCCCATGAACCGTGCTATCGTCTGCATAACAATGTATACTGCCCAAAGACAGCATATCATTGATATGCAGAAGAAACAGGGTGGGAGAAAGTACAGAGCCTTGAGGAACTCCGGCATTAACTGACACGAACTGCGAACTGTGCCCATCAACGAGGACACGAATTCTACGCTCGTGCAGAAAGCCAGAGATCCATGAACACAGATTGTCGGGAAGACCGTACGCTCGAAGCTTGGAGAGAAGACCACGGCGCCAGACCCTATCAAAAGCCTTGGCTATGTCTAGACTAATAGCCAAAGACTCACCGTGCTTATCCATTGCCTCACCCCAGCGGTGCAATACGTACGCTAAAAGATCACCCGTCGACCGATTCGGTCTAAAACCGTATTGTCGATCACTTAATAGTGAGTGATCTTCTAGGTAGCGGATAAGATGAGAATTTATTATACGCTCCATAACTTTGCACAACACTGAGGTTACAGCAATGGGTCGATAATTGAAAGGGTCTGAGTGATCCCCCTTTTTGGGGATCGGCTGCACATTAGCCTCCCTCCAAGCCCGAGGCACGATTCCACAGGAATAGGACAGGCGGTATAAGCGAGTGAGTGGAGAAGTCAACTCGGCGGCACAATTCCTAAGCACAATCGCTGGGATACCATCGGGACCACTGGCCTTCCGCACATCGATTGACCGCAACTCACGCAGCACACAACGTTGCCTAAAAGTAACATCTGGCATCGTGACGCCGCTATTAATAATGGTGGGTGGATGAAAATTACGGTCATCGAGATTGGAATTAGCCGCGAAAATGTGAGCAAACAAATTAGCTTTCTCCTGCGGCTCGTAAGCCAGTGATCCGTCCGAACATCTCAGCGGTGGGAAAGAAGGGCGACAGAAATTCGCTTGCACGGCCTTGGCCAGTCCCCAATAGGCCCGACCATTGGTTGGGTGCCCTATTAATTTCCGGCCAATCCGCGCAATGCGCTCTGCATCCGCAGCAACAAAATCCCTCTTGCAAGCCTTAGTGGCTTTATTGTAGGCTACTTTAAGAGAGTGCACACTAGGATCCAAATTTGCGCGGCCTCTGATCCAAGCACGATATGCAACCTGCCTCTGAGCGACAGCCTCAGAGCATTCGCGATTGAACCAGGAGCGTCCTGAACGATTACCGACGAACTCAGAAGATGGAATATAATACTCCATACCTAATTTGATTTCATCGGCAATCGCCCCGGCTATCGCAGAGGGATCACTCTCATTAAAGCAGCAGTGGATCCAGGGAATAGAAGCATAATACTCCCTCAAACCATCCCAATCTGCTGACGAGTAGTGCCAGACCTTGCGCGTAACTCCGACAGGGGGAGGAAAAGCATCACAATGCACTAAAGTGCTAATAACGCAATGGTCAGAGTTACCAAGAGGGGTACGAACGGACACAGAGTATCCGGTAGGATGGCTCGTCAGTAGAAGATCCAGCAAAGAGGGCTCATGACCCGTCACGTCAGGAATCCGGGTGGGATGGATTACCAGTTGGGCGAAGTCATGCTGTAATGCGAATGCGTGAGCAGATCTACCTGCATGATCAGTCCTTGGGGAACCTAGCCACAATTCGTGGTGAGCGTTGAAGTCCCCCAAAACCACCAATTCCGCAGCCGGATACCGCTCTTGAGCATCATCTATCGCCCGACTCAAATATTCAAAGAGCCGAGTTGTCTCCAAATCCCCTTTATGGGAACGGTACAGGCATACGTAAATACGACTCACAGAGCCAAGATCGACGTGAACCCATAGGACGGAAAAAGAAGGATCCTCCAAAACGCACAAACGACGACAGCACACGTCCGACCGAACATACACACAAACTCCAGCTTTAGACTGAAAGTTTTCTTCCAGAAGAAAACCGGGATAATGTAAGTACGATGTGTCGGCCGGACGGCGAATCTGTGTTTCCGTCAAAAACAATAAGGCAGGCCGAACCGTCTCCAGATGATAGTGGACGGCGTTAATGTTGGAGTGGATTCCACGGATATTACAGAAATCCATCGAAAAGGAAGAATTGGGATTTAATGCCGCTGTAATACCTGCCATATTAACTTGTACCGACATGAATTGGAGAAAATAAAAGGAAGGAAAAACGCGAAGAGAAAAAAACGGCCCCTGACAAAGGGAAGGTCAACAAGCTAAGAAAAGGTAAAGATTGTGAAACCCTGAGACATATGCTGAACCGCCGGACGGAAGGGCCCCCATACCCCCCCGGAATAGGTCGCCGGGACCCAATATCCGGTCACCAACCGGCACGACGAACCTACCCGAGATTATGCGCGGCATGGTGGGGCAGCCTCTCACGATGGTTAGTCGTAATTGGGCCCCTGTACTATACCGCGGGCGGCCAGCGGATGAACCGTTTCTACAGGTCTCCCTGGCCGACGATTCAACACATCTCCACAGGAAGCGAGGAATGAGGAACAGAGCCAGTCTCCCCAACCAAGCCAAAGGCCGCTCATTTGTGACTGGACATACATAGGCTAATCCCGAAACGCGACAAGCCAAAGCCAGCCACTATGACGGGACCTGCACCCACATATTGTGGTCGCGATCCAGACGGGCACCGACACCCTACCACCTCGCTGCTGCTCGTTTAGCACCACCCGGGGGTCACGTGTAGGGTAACTAGGGTAAAGCCTACGGACGCGAGCAGCACCAACCCCCACTTGATATTTGCACTTCTTTGAAATAAATATTTATATTCTACGCATTTCTTCCGTGTAGTCACATATTTATAATGAAATTTATACATATGAATAGTTTTTTTTTTTTATTCTATTTATTTAAGGGACTTTTACGTGTGTACGTATGTCAGCCCCATCGTACCCTAATACAGAAATACCTAACATATTACATATGGTGCCATTGATCTGAAAAAGCCAGACGCCTCATCAGATAATAGTTCTGTTAAGATTTTGTTAAACATCCCGATGTCAAGTCTGTTCAGAGCAAAGGCACTCACAAACGCCTCCCTCACAGGTTCAGATCGGACACATTACATCAACAAATGGTGGATATCATCTATGATTCCACAATTTACACACAGTGGAGAATTATTGAGTTTCATAAGATGTTTAAATTTGACATATGAATAGTTGTATTACGTATATTTAAACGTCTGTTCCTAGCTAATTACTAAATCATACTTCTACGTAATATTTTTATTTTTTAGAAATTTGATATATCTGTAAATTTAATTGACAAATTCTATCACGATTCTGGTCCAAATTTATAGGGTCATAAAGGTTTAAAGGGTCCTGTGATCAAATTACTAGTTACACAGTAGGACGCACAGAAATTTACTGTCCACTTTGTTTAAAATCAATTTTCGAGTTGTGATAGATGATTCGATCCTTTAGTCTAGTTCAAACATCCACTGTTGAAACATCAACATAGTAAGTACGAACTCCCAAGATAAACATTAATTATTATCATGAGAATAAGATGGAAACCCGGGCCTTTTATTCTGTAAATACTCCACGCGAAAGTGTAATTTAGTGAACTAACAGCTTTAAATTACAGTAATTAGTCGAGTTCCTTTGAATGTCAACTCTTTAAGGGAGCAAACAAGAAATCCGAAATAAGCCATTTTAAGAAATTGTATTATATTGTAACAAACTTGTTTTTAAATAAACAATTCGTATTACCCCTGTAGTACATATACAATCCGTTGATTTTTATTATCATTGAATTTAGAATTAAAATGACGAAAAATAAAAATGAAAATGAGTATATACAAAACAAAATATTTTGCTCAATACTCGTTTATAGTTTTATGAAAATTCTCCCTATAGGCATGTAAACTTTACAACAATGAAAATCGACAACTATGTATTAGATAATTTACAAATTCAAAGGACGTAACTTAAATAGAACAGTTCGTATTCAGATATACGTAAAGTTCTACTATAACTCTAATAGCCAATGTTGGCCAACAAATAACTAACCTCCAAGTTTCAGGCAAACACTATCAACTGTTAGTAGTTTAAGAAACGGTCTCAATTTACCCTTAGCATAATCTATATAGTTGATGTTTAATTAAAATACTGGGTCAAGCTACAATATCTATACCGATTAACGTGTAAGTATTATAATGTCCTGTTCCGCATAAATTATTGTTCCGGTCGTGTATCTTGGCACCTTCGCAAATTACACTATTTGCGAAGTTTAATGTGTGGTTTTCGTAGTCTTGAAAGTGGGAAATGTCTTGAAACTAAGCTCGCCGGTGAGTTTATTTACAAATTACCTTTGCTAATAAAATGGAGCGTATTATAAAACGTTTTTGACTGCCTTCTATATATATATATATATGTGTGGTTATGTAGCTACGAAAAATACTTTCTAACAATTAATAAGCCGACCTTAAATAATAAGAGACAGGAATCAAATAAAGGTCCTTGGATACTTATATTTTCAAGGATATTTTAATAATATGGAAATAAGACATGTACAATGTATGTATGGAAATAACAAATTGTTACAATAATCTAAATATATATAACTCAAAGGTGACTGACTGGCTGACTGACTGACTGATTGACATACATCTATCAACGCACAGCCCAAACCATTGGACGGATCGGACTGAAAGTTGGCATGCAGGTAGATGTTGTAGGTTGTTGTCTAAAGTTTATCCAGACATTATTCATATACATGACAAGCCTATTGAATGATTATGTGAGCATGCCATACTTACTCCAAAGAACGATCAAGCACAGCAGCTATCAACGATATCCTGCTCATGTTGTTTGAGGGCGATGAAAAGTTTTAAATTAATAAAAAAAAGGTCTATACATCGATTGATACTGTGGTTAATACAGATGACGCTACTAATTACCCTGTATAATTTTTAAATTCATTGAAACCGCCAGGTTTGCCTTGTCATAAGCTTATTCTGCGTGTCTGTGGCGAATTGATTAAAGGTCCCACAGTCCCCGCCAATGCGCAGAAGTAGTCACCTTGGGGTTTTTAGTCGGTACAAGTTCGGCACACCTCGGTCGCGCAACTCCCCTGTGCGGCTGAGACGGTCCTATGAAGATTTTCCCCAAGTAAAAAAAAAAAACTTATTCTGCGTGTAGGCACTCCAATTATGTTGTTGCGAAATTTTAAACCACCAAAACTTTGTAACGGTACGAGACTGCAAGTAAAAGTGTTACATTGCAATATAGCGGAAGCCACTATAATAACTGGGTGTGCGTAAGGAGAAACTGTATTTATACCACGAATCCCATTAATACCTAATGATATCCCGTTCGAATTGAAACTATTACAGTTTCCCCTAAAAGTCTGCTTTGCCATGACAGTAAACAAGTCTCAGGGACAAACTCTCAAATTTGCGGGTATTGACTTGAGAGAACATTGCTTCTCTCATGGACAGTTTTATGTTGCTTGCTCATGAGTAAGTTCACCCAATAGCTTGATAGTTTTAGCGCCTAATGACAGATTAGTTAAGAATATTGTGTACAAACATATTTGTAGGCCCTAATTTTTTACACACGCTAAACAAAAGTAAAGCCACAAAAACTATACCTAATTAATAACAATACTTCTTAACACGAGCGAAGCCGCGGGCAAAAGCTAGTTCAATATATAACTCTATGGTACTTAATAGCAGTTCATATATTTTTAGTGCAGTTTGGCCCTACATACAATGCTAACTAAGGTCCTGGCTTTGAATCCCGGTAGTGGTTAACTTTTCTGTGATGAGCAGAGGAGTTTGTCACGGGTCATGGTTGTATAAGTAGGTATATATGTATATAAGTGTCTAGTACCCAAAGTACAAGCGCAAGCTTAATTTGGGACTCAAGGAGGAGGAGGAGGGTTTGGAGGTCAATGTGTGTAATTGTTTGTAAATATATAATATATTTACACTTTACTTATTTACAATATATTTATTTATATATATATATATATATATATATTTCATACAAAGTTTGCTATAGTTTACTTTTGTTAAATCACAGGTATAGCACTAGGTATACATGTAGATTTATTTATTAAATAAAACAAAATATTTCATTTACATTACCAAGTACTTAAGTACTTAAGTTACTTAGAAACAGTCAACACTGGCGAAATGATTCTTGAAGTTTTGGAATATATAAAAATAATCCACTACGGTGTTCAACGTTAAGAGCTTATATATGTTTTTTTCCTTCGTAAAAGCCTGTCGTGTAAAACCGCCAAAAACACACTCTTCCATTTACTGCACTCCGGGTAGCTATCAACTTGTTCGTTCACTAAAACAACTTCCATATCTATATAAAGCTATTGCTCTAATATTATTATAGGGTTTTCTTTGTCATATTCGCAGAGCTGCATAAAAATCTAATTTTTATTTGGTAGGTATACCCTTACGAAGATCTAAGGCAGATTTTGTAAACATAAAAAGCTTTCAGAAACTAAACGACTTATTATGTGGAAAAAGTGTGGTTTATTTCGCACAACAAATGTTGTAGTATTACTAACACGGACACTGAAACAAACTTGTTATATTATAACATCACACTACTAACATCGCGATATTACAGATTTTCTTGTTAAACAAGTTTCTTTCGTTCGTTGTTCCCTTTCGCCTTAGTAAACCTTATCTTGATATGAAGAAGATTTTGATTATTCGGCTTAGCTTTCTACATTTGTTAATCCATTTATTTTTATTACATACGAACGAACTGTTTGACTAGAGTAGACTGACTTTGTTTGTATTTACATATTTTTTTGTGTTAAATCAATTAATTAGTTCAAAAAACTAATCAATCTTTTTGATCGACCAAAAAGATTGATTATGATTAGTTTAGTATTCTTTAAAATCAAAAGAAATATCAAAACAGTGTCACTTGAAAGAATGTTTTTACTTATTCGTTTATTACGACAATACACACAATTTCATAACCCCTTAATTAATAATTAAATCTAAATACTGGTGCACACGATATGTTGCCGCAGCAGATTGACCACGGAGCGCCACCGCTCAGGGGTTTTACATGCGGAAATCCATAGTACACGATTACCGATCGATCAAACAGTGAGGTACACACACGCACTAGTTTCATTCCACGACACCGGCGTCGCCGGCGGCGCCGAAGAAGGATAGTTCAGTCAAATGCTGCTAACCGGTGCGTTTTCGCTACGAGGCGCAGTTTTACTCCGACGCAGCCTTGAGTTTCTTTCGGCGTTTCTTCTCAAGGTAGTCACTTCCGAAACGCTGGTAGATCACCCGTAGGGTTAGTACTTTATTTGGCTGGCGGTCCAAGTTGAGGTTCGTACCCACAGGGGTGCCCTTGCATTGCCACCAAACCCAAAAATTTCGCTGGCTGAGCACCTTCTGTGCTCGCCCCCTAAGCCCGGTTGAGCTGAAAATGCCATTCCCGGCAATCAGTAGTTAGTCCGAATCAATAAAAAAAGTACACGATTAGTTCCAGTGCCACGCCCCACGTACATCAGCCCTACCCTTGCATTTCGCAAGGCGAGGCGAAGAGGCAGTCTATTCGAAATATTTTTAATAACAGACTTGCTGTGTTCACTATTTAAGGATACACCTTTTGTATTATTGTTTTAAGTTTTGTTTATGTTTTATATTTAGTATTGTGATGTCCAATATGTGAACTAAAAAAAAAAATAAACAGCACAAAGCAATATGCAGCTGCGGCGTATCAGTATTGGGGAGTCACAACGCATCGTGTGCCCAACAATGCGGTAAATCTGTGCGGTGACGCGCCGCGCCGTAACGCCGCAACGCATCAAGTACAGCGGCTCTAAGTTTTAATATACTTACATTAATTCTCCTTGTGTAGCAAGATTATAATCAATTAACCTGTCTTGTTATTTATTTACATAAACGTTCTAATTTATTATCCCGTTTTATTATTACACGCCTACTTTAATGTATACATCGTTTTTGAATTATGTTATACTCGTATATATCGATGACATTAAAAATAAAGTAAAACAAAATGTATTTATAAATAAATATATTACAGCAATTTTTTCAAATAATTATAAGAATAGCAGTGGTCTCGATTCCAGTTTAAGCTTGACCTTAGTAATCAAATGTACGCAATGTTAAATTTCATACTATAAAAGTTATTAGTAAGCTTTCAACGTGACCTTAAGATATTAAAATAGAAATATTTAATAAATTCTGAAACCCTTTTACCCTCAATAAATTTTCATTATCTTTGCAACAAATAGAATTATGGTTGTTATATATTATTATATTTTCTATATAAGAAAATTTGTCGGCGTTTCTGAGACCACGTTCTGCTAATATTTGTACTCGCTTATGAGTTTATGTTATAGCTCTGTTGCAAAATCAAAACGTTTCGTATGAAATAAATGCCATTTAAATAGTTCTATTGAAATCATCTTATTTGTTCTTAGCAAGTTGGTTTAAAATGTTTGAGAAGTTACTGAATAAGATTAAATCATTTATTATAATATTACTTTTTATTTAACTTTTCATGCTATATTTAGCAAGTACCTGGAATATATGTATAAATAGTGTTATAAGAGTAATATGCCATAAGATTATAATATTATTGAATTTCCGTACTTCAAAATAAAGAAGGTTCACTTTCTTTTTAAGACCGATTTGCTGTTCGTTTGTTTGTCTTTCCGTCAAAACCCTTTTTCTTCGGAATCTTTAGAGTTATCAAAGTGACATTATTAAAATCAAGCAGACAAGTCTGTAATCTCGCGAAGATAAAAATCGAATTTATCGATCGATATCGATGTTCAGTCCTTTAATATCATAAAGCATATAAAAGTATTGACAGATAGATAAACAATAATGCGATTTTATAAGGATTTGATTTTTCTTATTAAGGCATGGAACCCTAAAAACACACAAAATCTAGATACTCAATATGTATTATATTTGCGTAGGACGAACAAAAACAATGAGCTATGCGTTTTCATTTTAATTTACACAAAAATCATTGTAAAAATCGGTTTTCCTGTTGTTTGAGTAAATTTATAAAACATTCAGAAATCCCAAAACCGTGTACAGACCAGATGTGAACAAACCCTAAGTATGAATATTCATGATCCTGATTCATGAACGTTGCTCAATAAATCCGTTGAATTTAAGGTATTATTACTGACTGTAACAAATAACAGAACTTGTAACATAACAAATTGTTAGTAGAAAAAAGTAACCAACACTAATCTGCATCTATTTCCAAACTGCACTGAATTATGTTCGTAAAACATTCGTTATTAAAAACTTGTTCTCGATTCGTGATTTTAATTTTCGCTAAACTTTTGTAATATTTCTCGCCGGAGGTCGACACAAAACGAAATTTGCATATTCAGCAGTAAAATTTACGTCACAAACAATGCCCTATTACGGTACAATGGAAATGTCTTTACATTGTTACGGCGCGGCGGCTGGAGGTCGGGCGCGCGAGCCAGCGCGCCGTGTGCGGGTGCGTCACGGGGTCTCGAAGGGTGACCGTTGTGCTGATTTACAACGCAAACCTGTGGCTGCTCGTGTTTAAATGAAAATTATACACAGGACCCGAGCTACGGTTACGCGACCTTTCCCTCGTAAAGTAACTAATTTATGAACTCGTGATACTTCAGCAGAGGTGCTTGGAACCCGCTCTTGAAAATTTTAGTACCCGTGTATCTGAGGAGACCTTAAATTTTTCATGTATATTACTGGATTTTCCTACCAACGTTTGTATAGATTAACACGGGCAAACATAAAAAATAACGAATACACTGATCAATTGACATAATATAATGAAAAACCAACAACGGCAAAGCTATTCAAAGAAATAAATTTAATTTAAATTTTTAAAGTAACATAATTTGTAAAATATCTTATTTTTCTGTATTTTACTTTACATATTAACATATGAAATTAATATTAAAACATCATGGAGGTCCTCCAAGGGCAAAATAGTTTTTTTTTTGTAACCTGGTTAAACATCTTCATGGACCCACAGGGCTCTCATGAAGGTGGCTTCCTCGGTGTATCAGACTCTTACCGGCTAAAAACGAACCGGGTATCATCCTCTCAGAGCTGCTAGCCGGATCTCGGAACCCGCATTTGTTCATCGACACGTCAAGCGAATGAATGGCCTGCATAAGCCTCATCTCTTGGAGAAGTGGGTGTACAAAATTTACCTCTCTAAACGCTGCAAAAGCGGTGTGGCGACACCACACACGGCTTCTACCTCGTCCGATCCGCAGTCTCCTTCCAGTCTACTGCCGGATCACAGTTAGAAGGGATGTTCGCGCGCAAAATCGCACAAGAACTTTCACTCGTTTCCTTTTTTTGTATTACTGTCTCGCAAAATGCGAGTAAAGTTTGCCAGGCTGTCACTGTTCACAGCGCTATGAATCACTGCTGGTAATTACAAACTAACGCCAATCACTCTCGTCAAGGCCAGACGTGCAGAAGCCCAAGCTGGATACTCCTGTAGCGCGTGCTGTGTCCTCTCATAGAGATAATCATCACAATACTGGCACTTCGCCGTTATCTCACTCCTACGACCTCTGTACCAAAATGTAATTTTTTTACCTGTGTTAGAAAAGGCAAAATTGCTTTCCAAGAAAAAAAATTCAAACATATTTCAGTTCTTTTAGATCCTAAATCAGCATTTAAAATTACTATTATAATTCATTTGCTAATAATTCCTGTGTGGATCAAATAAATCTATTTCTATTATTCCTCTGAACGTACAATAATAAAAATGTAAATATTGAGCAATTTAAAAAAAATAAGGAACATTTATAATAAACAGTGATCAAGTGAATATGTTTAATGATTTTAATACAAAAGCGTATAGTCCACTGAGCATCTATCTACATAGTACAAACATACCATGAGTTAACGACAAACAGTTTATCTTATCGATCCACAAAGTTCCAAATGTATGTCATCAGAAAATGAAAGGAAATCAAACCACGAAATTTAATAACAAAGTAAGTAAACTATTAACGATCACTTTTACCCATTTTAGTTTAAAATTCTCCGGATACATTTTCCGGCTAATAAATAAAATTGATTCATATCGTATTAGGTATCGACAAAGAAAACAAAAAGATATACAAAAATAGATTATTTATTTTTAAGTTGTTTATTTTATCAAGTGATACAATGAAACTATTAGGCCGACCTATATATTAACATGAAAAAGCTTGTGTCTACATGCCATTTATTTCTTTTAATAGCTGCATAAACATATGTCTTTAAATATATGTCGAACGCGACATAATAATTACATCAGCTCAATGGCTCCGACACTGAGCCGAAAACCCGATAGCATCCGCTCAATTTAACAAATGATTTAATGAAAACGTATATGTAGTCATTCAGTCATAAATATTAGATAGGATAAGCATTTACGTATTTTATTCTTTCAGAATACATCTTCGATTCTTTCTTCACTCTATTTGCAACACATTGCGAAACTACGCTTAGGTATACGGAAACAATTTCCGTCCGCGGCTCAAGATGTATATATAACAAACGTTAAAGGTAAATTCTGATTTTGTTGGTTGAAATTAATTAATTTTTAGAGATCTTATACTCTAATGCCATCTGGCATATCTGGTGACCTAGACAAAAAACCTTACTGTTACTGTTCACAACAAACGTACTTTTTAAAATTTATTTTTATTTAGGGGTTTTTATTTCAGCGAATATATCAGCCCCATTGTGCCCTAGCCTACGGTCTAACATCCTAGGGGCGTACACAGATGAGCAAGCGTCACCATCTGGCACAACATTCTGACTTCACTGGACAATGGATTCGCCAAAATATCGTGCCATGCTTCAATACTTTGTCTGTTAATTTTCAACTTGCTCATCAGCGACTTCCTTTGTGTCTCGTTCCGGGCACACTCTATCAGCAAGTGATGCATATCTTCAATCTTTCCACACATGTCACGATTTGGTGACTTTGCTTTCCTCATGAGATGTGCAAAAACAAACGTACTTGTATCTCCAAAATATATGGGGTTGACATAAATTTTCAAAATATTTATCTCGTTGACACGTTACCATTTTCATACATTTTTATTTTTCTACTAACGTTATCAATAAACGATTGTTACTTCGTCTAGAGTTATCTCTAGACAAAATAACATTCTAGTCAGTCTAGAGTTATCTCTAGAATCTATTGTCAGTCGGCGTTGTCATTCTGGTGTCTATATACAGTAAAAAAAAAGAACTATGGTATAAAATATACAAATAATTATTGTACACGGAATGTTTCCAAGACGCGGTCGATGGAAGCAAGTTACTATGACGAGATTCCCGCCCACGCTCTTAAGCTACGTTCAAATCCCTACCATCTTACAATTGTTTGTTTAGCACCTCCCGAGAGTTACCCCAACCAAGCTTACGAACGTGAGCAAGCTTCAAAACCCAAATCACTCAAATCATTATAATTCAATCTATATCAATATATGTTACGTATTCTATAGTTCATTATAAATATTATTAGTTCATAGCTAATTGCAAAAATTTAAAAAAAGATCATCAATACTTGTCAATTTTAAAGTTGCTTTTACAAAAAAATATACGATTCATTAGTATTTAAAATCGTCTTTAAATTTAAATAAAGTTTCTGCAACTGGTTGTTTAAAAAATAATTATTACACAGCAGGTTGTAATGTCTATTATCAAAAACTAAAAAGAAACTATTGCATAAATGAGCGAATATTTTACACCTAGCTATGCCAAAATGCACAACCCAAAGCTTTTAAAATAATAAACATGTGAGCGCACCCAAGTTATAGCGCCATCTGGTGCATGCCATTTATTTCTGTTCACGCTTTCAAAAATTCTACAACCGCATCGCATATCGCGCGTCACAAACAATATAAAAATATATGTAATCAATGTAGATATCGCAAACCTTTAATCACAGTACAGTAATACCCCGGACTTACGCGATAGGTGGGACCAAGAGGTAGCCGTGTAAGTCGAATTCACGTAAGTCGGGGTTCAACTTTCCCCGAAGACGTTAATTCAAAAACAAGAGAAAGTAACAACTGAAAACTATAGGCTGGACATTGATTTATTTATACTCGTACATCACAATAAAAGGCAGTTAGGCAAATAATATTTACTTGTTTGCACTACAAACCGAATTCGCCGATTCGCGCGGTAATCTAAAAGAAAAACCGCATATCTCACAATTTACGTAAAACGGGGTAGCGTAAGTCGGGGTATTACTGTACACCTTACGTCATATACATATACACTGTCACTCATAGTGAGTGATTTGTGAAAGTCTCCTGACCAGTCGTGCCAATTGGTAATTCCTGTTCACATATAAAATCATCTTGACTGTCTTTAATCGTTAGTATATAATTATCCCGCTTATGACGGCAGTTTTGCAACGGCATAAGTATTAAAACTTATGCCGGAATATTATTTTAATACAATATTAATAATATATTATCATGCTATTTCCCTTACAATGTGAGCAGATACAATAGTGGCTGTATCCACTTTGCGCATATAAGTCGCGCCCAACGAGAGCAGTAGCACAGCTGATCGCAATTGTCAGGGAACTTACACATGATGATGTCCTAGCCGGATTCGGCCACGGCGACTGTTTCAACACCGATTAAGAAATTCGAGGTCCAGTTTTCGGAAACAGTCAATTGCGCAGGAGATATTTAAGTGCATAGCTGGACGCGCTGCCAGAAAAGCACTCTCTCGTCCGAGCTCCCTCAGGCCCGATGGAATGGAAAACCAGTACGATCGGGAGAGAGCAGGATGCAGGTTTGGTCGAGTTTTCCTTCTCTGAACACCTGGTTGAATTGCGGTGTCAAAGCAATACCTTTGTCGCCTTTTACGACACCTCAGCAAGAAGAGGGGGGCGCTATTCTATTCTGCCGGCAACCACCACGGCTGACTACACATAATATTTCTATGAGATGCCATATGAATCGAGGGCTTCCTCACGACGTTTTCCTTTACCGATGAGCATGTGGTGCCTAAGCCCTTACGAAGTCTGGGATAAGCCGGAGGTACGTACCTGGATTCGAACCTACGATCATTAGCATTACCGCACTTTTTTTTAACGGGAATACTACTGATTGCCGGTACAGGCATATACAGCTTAACCGGGTTTAGGGGGCAAGCACAGAACGTGCTCATCCAGCGAGTTTATGGGTTAAGTGACAATGCAAGGGCGGGGTGCCGCGACTTTGACCGCCAGCCAAAAAGAATACGATCCCTACGGGTGTTCTAGTAACGTTTCGGAAGCGACTACCTTGAGAAGAAACGCCGAAAAAACTCAAGGCTGCGTCGGAGTGGAAACATTGCTGCGCATGGAAATTAGTAACTTATACACTAGGCCACCACACCCACATATGTAATATTTGTTTATTAATGTTTATAACGTTTAAAAGGCAGTAAAAACACCAAAGAGTTCACCACAAAAATGTTTATTGCAAAGATACTTAAAATAAACATAAAATTACATATAACAGCAATAATAATGCGCGTCCGTATGTAAGGCGCGCGGCCGATCGAGAGACGTCACGTGAATCTCCCTCCTAACGTCCACCGCGGACGATGCGCAAGCGATCCGTATAAATATTACGGCGTCCGCGAGAGTGGACAAGCAGAGTGCACGCTACATGTTTTAATTAAGTCCATAACAATATCAATAAAAAATATAGTTTCCATATTTTTAAAGTTTAGCAGGATTTATATAAAAATAAGGACGTCATGTGGCCACAACCAAATGAGTTTTGTTATTTACATTCATTTGAACTTCCCTCTAACATAAGTGACGATGTTGACTAAATACAAACTGAACAGCTCAACATGTGTATGTAAACACTACTATTTGTTATCAACTATAAGGCTCAGCTAGCTATAGAAACTTATTTTCTACTGTGTATCTACAAACATAGATTACCATTAATAATTCCACAATGAACATTAAAGTTATTGTCACTATTAAATATTTTATTATATAAAATAGGTTAATGACAGTAATAACATATTTAATATTACAAATACAAAAACACACTAAACTTAATATCTTATATTTTTTTATCAACGTTTCTAAATGTGTTATCTAAAATATTATATTATAATTGGATAACTTCCATTCTAGCACACGCGGAAATGAGTTTTATAATAGTTATCTTACTATTACTGTGTGCGTGTTTGTGTGTTAGTTACTGTGATTTGATCATATTAATCAAATGAATATATAAATAATTAAAATATTTTAACTTCCCTAAATTTTATAAAGTACCTATAACTTAATATTTATTCACTTCGTTTGAAATATGATTATAACACCTGTATTTATATACATTTTTAATCGTTATAGCTTTGAAGACAGTCTACAAAGAAATAAGACGTGTACTTAAATAAACGACCGATTTATTCCCCGCCGAGGGCGCTCACACTGATAAATATGACCAATAAAAGAAAACAAAATGTCCACAAGAGAAATTATTGAGTTTTTCGTAATATACATCTTCATTTGTTTTCAATAGGTATCATTTTATTTTCTGGATTAAATACGTATAAAATATTGTTTAAGAGAATATTTTTAGCATCATTATTCACATTAATTCATTTTGATTAGTGGATATTATCATCAATACTAGTATATACAGATACACGGGGTACAGAGGTTTACTCTGAAAAGAATTTAGCGTGACGAAATATAAATTTTTGTTATTATTATTGTTCACTTTTGCTTTCAACATACGTTTATAAAACAGTTCTACTAGTCATAAGACATTTTAAGAATCACTGGTTATTTAACAGTGACAAAATAAAATTACTTAATTCACCAATACCTTAAATAATATTCTGTTTGTAATGTTACAAATTCAACTAATCGATTGATTTTAAAATGTCTATGCATATTTCAATTTATTAATGTTATTAATTATAGTTAGCAGAATAACTTTATAATTCGTAGATTCAACGAAAAACGTATTTTTAAATTAAATAAAAATAAATGCTTATTTAAAGAAAAATTTATGAGTAAACTGTCCACGTAACAGATTCCGTTACATGTAATTGTACAAAATTGTTGTTGGAAATTAAAATCATCCTTTTTAACATTTTCCTAAAAAATGTCTTTACAAATACTTATTTTGTAATTCTATATACTTACTGTTTCTAAAGAATTTCACAGGAGTATGTAACAACATATTTACCTAAAAGAAAACATAAAATGCTTAGAATTGTTAGCATTTTTTAAATAGAATTTTAAAATAAATTACTTTTATAAAACATACAGTAAACATGACAATAAGTAAGAATTATTTGAGTCATTACAAATAAAATTGATGAAGTTTGGAACCCTAAATAATTGAAAATGTAGAACATCCTAAGAGATATTTAATTGCTACAAAAGTAATTAAAATGATTTCTTGGATAAGTAAGGATATTCGCCTAAGTAACCAATAAATTATTCCCCCTACTTACTATTCCACAACGGCCTAATATGAGAACATCTTGGACCTGATTCAACTTACGAGGTATCCTCAGTGCTCATTTAATAAGCCTATCATAACTTCACGACTCCCGTACAACCATACCCTGCCATATCACCCGTATACAATGTCTTCATCGTTAAAATAGCCTCGTTGTGCCAACCCTACATCGTGTTCTTAACGTATTATAGTTGTATCGCTCCGTGTATATATAAACGGGCACGGTTGAAGCGCGCCAGTGAGTCAGAGAGACGAGGTGATCCCGACGCGGGCTCTAGCTCGTAAATATTCAGGGTCCAACAACAAGCCTTACATCAAAGTCGGCTCGGCTTCTATACATCTCAGTATTCATACGGTTGTCGTATATCCAAGCTCCCGGATATCGTAGTCGTATGTAACTTTGGTACAATGCTAGAAAACAAATGGAAAACTTACGACAAATACGAGTCGGAAATTAAAAAGGATGTACTTTATTTGATAACTCGTCGCCATGTAAATGTGAAATGGAAAATTTAAACTAAATTTTTGTCCGGTTATATCTGCGTTTAATATCAATAAAGAGAGATTAGATGACTATTATAAATCAAGATATTTATTTATACATTGTGATGATTAGCGTAAACATATTTCGTTGTAATAAATTTTAAAACGTGCAATTGCCGAAAAATTTACCGTAGTATTTTTTTTTTAAATTATTTCATGTTTGAAATTCACATTTGTAATAATAAAAAGCAAAAATACTCATTGTTATTCCATTGGCGCAATAGTCAAGGTAAAGATTTTTAACATTATTTCAGAACTGAGATAAATTTAAAAAGCCTCCATAGTACGTGATGTTAATACAAAGTGAAATATTACTGTTAGGTTGACGTGACAATTGTGATGGTAAATTTTTAGCGGATTTAAATCAAATCAGTTAAATGTAGCTGTAAATTGGGCAGTTCCCCTTGAGTGATATTGAGTAATGGTGGCCGTGTCGATATTGATGAGCGTACCGGAGACGCGCCGCGTATCTCGCGCTGACGTGTTCATTTGTCAAACGGCGATGTCATAAAGAAAAAGTTAGAAAATTCACATGCGACCGTTATAGGTCTATCTGGGAAAGCAATTTGTCGAATGAGCGGTTATACTTTATTGACAATGGATTTACAACAGGTTTATTTTTTCAACAAGGGAGACATTAAAAAGTATTTAGTCTTTTAAAATTTAGCTTACGTTAATTCTCTATTTAATCTGTTTATTAAAATGACATAAATAAACCGATAACAAATATGTTTTGGTTCGATAAAAACCGGATTATGAAATCAAAACAATAATTATATGCATTTTACATGCATTTTGGTATTTATATACTCGTACCAAAAATACACGCTTTATCATTTTTCAATAATTATACTACATTTTATATCAACTGTTCATAAACCACAGCAGATAACCTCTAGTTATTATTGAGAATAACTGAGATTACATAGCATCTACATATTCTGTTGATCTAGAAACGCAAAAGGCCACACGTCAATATGACGGGAGTGGATCACACAAACAAGAATGACTGACTTTTCATCCGATATCTGCGTATTATGGTTACGGAATAGTCGCGCTCAGATATCCAACTCCCATTTCGTACACGCGCTTACAAATGTATCGCTTGCGCTATAAAATAAGTTAAATAATTTGCATGATTTTATGTGACGTAATATTTTTGAACGTTTAAAGCAACAAACCCAACAATATGCCCTATCTCGCTCAAATTTACTAAAATGTATTTAACCCGCAAACTCGTAAGCGACAAAACAAGAATTTGTGTTCCCTTAAGTAGTCTAAAAGCTAAAGATAAGAGGTCACGCGCGCACGTATGCCGTTACCCCTGCCCTCTTACATTTTATTACCCTCCCATTACCTGGGATTAAGTCGGCATGCATCGTGTGGATTCTGTTTCATGTCACCGAGTCGCACATTAGTGTCGGCGGCCGCTTGTGACGGTGACGCCGACATCATTTTTAATATGGGGCTCCCTGGTGTGCTACCCGTTATCTTCAACTGTAACATATTCACCCATTTTATAATTATGTAGGTTGAAGTACATTCGGTCTAAAATTTCTATTAATCTAATAAAATATTTTCTTAGTTCATTATGATTGTCAGACTTATATGGCATTGCCAAATTCTAGACTAGTTTGTTGAATTCTTCAACGCGTCCCTTAGTACCTCTCACATGGTGCAACCAAATCTCAGGTAATGTTATGGATGTTGAGCATAATCTATTAACTCATTTGATAAGTTTCTAACTACTCAATATGTAAATGTACCTAAATAATCAAATAATAACGATAATTGCTTATATTAAAAATAAGCTTGAAATAATTTAATCAAAGTAAAACAATACATCCGAAGTGGGATTGCTTTTCTATTAAAAGAGAAAAGAAATTAAAGGAACACAACAAGCCCGGAAAATATGCTGAGGAATTCTTAAGTATTTTCATTATTCACGGAGATCAGAATTGTAAGTTAATGAAATATTTTCCAAATCAACAGAAATATAACTTCTCAGAAAATGACAAATTTACGCTTTGTCATAATATACAAATGTTTACTCTTATCTCTAAATTCAGTTCATCATCTACATTTCAATTGATTTTTTTTATTACATGATATTATAAATAATAATTTATCGTTACGCTATATCCTTTTCGAAGTGAGCAGATATACATTAGTAGTTGTATCCACTTTGTACTCTTGATATACGATATCATTATTCATAAATATATTACATTTGATACACATGTTTCTGTATATCACTTTTTTTGTAAAGACATACATACTAAAATCTGTAATACATAACGAAAAGATACATAATGTATAATAACGTGTAAGGTATAAACTAATGTTTAAAATGGTTTAATATTTTTGTAAGTTCAAATTGTACTGTTTAAAATCCAATCATACTGAGATCAACTAAAAGCGTTCTTTATTTATAAACGATTACTAATGCAACTACCATAATACAATCAATGGGCAGTACTTAAAGTCGTGCAAGGAACGTCAAAACTAATATATTTTATATTATAATGACTTTTAACCTCCGAGTATTAATGGTTTTTCAAACATTACTTAAGTTATTTTCAATAAAACAAAGATAAAATATATCTTCTGGAAATTAAATGCTGTCATCAATTTTATAAGTACAGAGAAGAACAAAAGTTATGTTTAAATTATCTAGGTAAGTACCTTTAAAGTTACAAAGTAAATGTTATTAAGAGGCAGGCACAACGTCGCCCCGGGGAGTTGATCGCGGCAAATGCGATAAGTAACCCAAGTTAGCTAAATAATCTCGCAATTAAGTAAAGGCTTAAACTAAGTCCTGTTTGCATGGCCGCTACTGTTGCGAGCATATAGAGCTTAATGAATTTTATGTTCATGAGCACTAAAGTTTAGCGTATTGACCAGGGCAGCTAAGAATGTCGTGAACAAACTAGTTCTAAAGCAATTCTAAGCTTTAAACTGAAGGTAGATTTCTCATGTTTTGTCCTTCATTGAAATAATTACCCTGTTAAAATTTACTAATACAATATAAAAAAGGTATTTAGATGTATTTATATTTCAGACTTAGCCACATTATTTTTTTACTGTATAAACTAAGCTTAAGTAAAAGAGAAAAACATGTCGAGCCTCTTTTGGAAAATACAATAAAGTCTTTTAAGTAAAATTAATGGTTGTTCGTACACAAGTATAACATTTACTTGTAATTTCTTTACATGTTTCTTTCTTTAATAAGGATTTATGTTCTTGACTGAACATTATGTAATAATATATAATTAGTGACACATAGATTAACATAAATAAATTGTGAAATAATTATATAAAACTCCGTTCTGAATAAGCAAAATAATAACTTACACCAAATTTTTAACTTTGTAGCATTCTTAAACTACACAAATACAACCCGGGCGACTGGACGAATTTGGCATCCTAGGCCTGGATGGAGAGATTAGAGGGGCACCCCGGGGGTTTTTAGTAAGTAGGAGTCTGACACACCGGGGTCTCTGCCCTCACAGTGACCCTGATGGTCCTATGTACGATTTTCCCCCGGGATACTACAAAAAAATACAACTAAAACGACTGTCACGTACGACTTTGGACATAGGGAATATATAAGGACTGTTTTACACCTTACAAGCATAAAAGTCTTTAAATCAAGTGTACTGTCTCAAAAGTTTGTTTGTAGGTATTTAAAATATATGTTATGTAGTAATATAAAACAAAAGCAGAATACAATGTACCGTGAAATTATGTTCTACACAATCTAATTCTTGGAAGAGAGACTATAACCGTAATGATATAATTGAATCAAAATTGTTCAATTTTCATAACAAAATGCTATTCCAGACATCGGTTCAGTATTGCGACTGTGAACTCGATTATTAGTGGGACGTGACCGTAATAACATTGGGGACGAGTTCCTATTAAACTAGCACTGTGTCAATGTAGTCAGTTTATTTTTATTCACCCAGTGGATCCTTGATTTGTATCTGAACAATAAATTCTGGTGGATGGGCTGTTGGTTAAAATATTCATTATGACTTCAATTGAACTTCAAATACTCTATTTATTAACAAACCATGGACTTTTAGCAAGTCATACAAATAGAACACAAATAATATTATCTTAACACCTTTTATATATCATTTTTTTATATTCATAAACACGTCAACAAAATCTAATACTCAGGCATACTTCTGATGTCTTCTAAAAAAATAGCAATTTATTTAATTAAGCTATTTAAAACGTAATTTTATGCTTGCTTATAATTTAAAATAGAATTATTGTAGAATAAAAAAAAAGTTTATTAATAAAGAACAAATTGGAGTAAAATGTAACAAAAAATAAAGAAAAGGAAAAAGTTGCGAGATATAAATTTAAATATTTAAAATGGATATTAGGTAGCGTTCAGTAATCAGTAGGGCCGTCTAATGTACTGACTAAGGATCCACATCGTCTCAGCAGGCTTAGATTCAGGCTATGCTGTCTAGAGAGGCCTTGGGGATCCTGGTACAAGTTCTCGAGAGATGAAAGTATAGATCTTGTTCTATGCGTAACTTTTGAGATAACTTTTCGAACAACTTCTACGATCCCACGCATGCTCGATAGAATTCATGGTGCAAAACTGCGGAGGTCAGTTTAGAGCAGCGATATCACGCTCAAGAACACGTTCGTCACCGAGCCTGCGGTATGTGTACGAAAACTTCGCCCGTTTGCTGTAGGAGTGGAGCAATAACATGTTTAACCGCCTCGTGGCAGTATTATTTTGCAGTCAAGGTGGCCTGTATTAAAATTATCTCAATTTTATTGTCAACTCGAATTCCGGCCCAAGCCATGATTGATCTGCTTCATAGGGATAAATTTCCTGTGTACACCGAAGACTATCACGACGTCTCGAAACTTGCCAAACGCGTATACTTCTGGCATTAGGATGAAAACAGAACTTAGGTTCATCAGAAAACTGGACAAGAGTTCAGGCGCAGGGCATGAGTATAAAAAAAGATGCTTGAAATCCTTCCGGTTTCCTCGCCTTATTCCACACTCGGCCCTTAAGAGCGACACTTGTGTACGCATGGCGGTATCAAATAAACTTATCATCGGTGACGAACCTGATAACACTGCGGAATAGTCGGTTATTTTGGACAATACGGCGGAACACCTAAATAATTGTAAATGGTGAATGGTCCGGAGTTCCAGTACCCTGTCCTCATCATACAATTTTCAGGTGAGTGCCATTTGATTATTTCACTGTGTCTGAAGAAACTGTTCGTCCCCTAATTAATTACGTGGAGATCCAGAACCTAGCAGCGCTCTCCTGCACTAACAACGAGAGTTCAATCATTTTCAGTCTATTATTAGTAAACCCGTACCCAGTGTAACCATCGTGCTCGATTGCTACACTGATGAGTTTAGACCCGCAGCAGCCTTCGAGAGCTGAGACCGATCTCGTACATCCTCCTCTTCGTAGTTTGTGTGATTACAAACACCTGGTATTCAGAAAGCAAATTATCTATGAATATACGTGCCGTAGTTTGAGGCTCTCTTCTAGCTGTATTTTGTAAAAAACGATCTTGTGTCTAAGTTTATGCACGATATCCTCTAGGATATCACTCAGCCGTGATTACAGTGACCGGATACGTAACAATCGACGGAAAACCAATTGTTAGAATTAATTGTTTCAGCAACTTTACGCTGTTAATGTCCAGCTCCGAGCATACCCACAGCACGTAACAATTTTTATGAAATCAAATGTGACGCAATACTGTGCTAACAATGTAAATCTTTTTCCTTAAAATTGTTTGATGAAAAAGAAAATTTAAGACTAGCTCAATACTGGTAATATTATACCGCCAATTTACGCAAAAAAAACATACATATATTTTATAAAATTTTAATATAGAACATTATTTTTATAGCCTGGTTATTAATTTTTTCAGTTTATAAGTAGCCAGTACAGCTAATTTAAGTAGTTTTGTACAAAATAATTTAGATTTACGTGCCGTATCTTAGACTTTGTTAATATATATACTTCCTTACTTTGAGTGTAACAAAGTTTTATGCGTAGTTAAAAAAACACCCATAAAAAATCTTTTCAATATGAATAAATTATGATTCAACAATTCAGTTTATGATTTGCGCACAAATTGATTATTCATTAGTGTATATAGATACGCTAAAATTTAAGAAGCGATTCGGAAACTGTCTCTTAAATAGACAAATAAAGTTTATGTTAAATCTGAACTAACACTGTTACCGTTCACTCCGACGCAGCCTTGAGTTTCTTTCGGCGTTTCTTCTCAAGGTAGTCGCTTCCGAAACGCTGGTAGATCACCGTTAGGTTCGTTTTTTAACTGGCCGGCCGCCCAAGTTGAGGTCCGCACCCACAGGGGTGCCCTTGCGTAGCCGCCCAACCCATAAATTTTGCTGGCTGAGCGCCCTCTGCGTTCGCCCACCAAGCCCGGTTTTGTTGTGAAGGTCTTTCCCAGGCCACCAACGTAGGACATGCCGAAAAAAAAAAAAAACTGTTACCGTATTGTACCGCACTGAAACTACACGACTAACACACGTCGAATACCCGACGTTATTAATCGTTATCGTCGTACAATTTCATTGCCACATAGAGCTGTATGTTTCATGTCAAATAATAAACTATATTAAGTCCGCATGCTTGATGTGTGATGCTTATCCTTATACTATACAATAAAATACAAAAACAGTTCATTACTCAAGAGAAAAACACTCTACGTGATGAGAATAGATTTGTAGCTATGATCTCTGAAATTTTGGTCCGACGCACTAAGTAGTGACAAAAAATGATATGTGTAATTACTAAATGAATTTGAAATCCGTTAAATACGTTTTACTGTACATAGGCTTAAATATTTTTATCTATAGACATGAAAAATCGAAATAGTAGTAATATGAATATTTCATAACTTTTATCTTAATAATAATAATTATATCGTTACGCTGTCCCTTTCCGGGTGAGTAGACATAGAGTAGTATGAAATATTCATATTAGTACTATTTCGATTTTTCATTTCTATAGATACAAATATTTAAACCTAAGTACAGTAAAACGTATTTAACGGGTTTCAAATTCATTTCGTAATTACACATAGATACATTAGTGGCTGTATCTACATTCCGCGTAACTAGCGTGCCCAACGTGACCAGTAACGCAGCTGATCGCCGTTTTCAGGGCACTAATCCTATCATCGTATAGCCTAAACGATAGATGGGCAAAATGTAATCAGATTAATGAAAAACGATTACTATTACATTTTGCGTTTTTCGTCATTAATATGACTGCATTTTGTTCATCTATGTTTTAAACACCACGGAATTCTCAATTACATACACATTTATGACTCCTTAATATTATATTTTGAAGGGATTTAATCGTGATTACAGAGCAACAAAATTAAAATGAAGACTACATTTTGTAATCGTTAATCATTAATCAGATTACATTTTGCCCACCTCTGACCTTAACTAATGAATCTAGAAAAATGAAATTTTTACCTTTTTTTGTAACCCGGGGGAAACCCGTTATGGGCAGTCAGGGGTGATGAGGGCCGCTCCCCGGTGTGTCGGACTCGCACCGACTAAAACCCCCGGGGTGCTCCTTTTCACGTCTGCCGGGTCCAGAGGCAAGGCTGTGCTATCTTCCTCAGCACACAGCGACGCTTTGCCTATTGATGGAAGGCCCCTGCACAGCATTTGCTCACATTCGTAATGAATTTTTTTACCTTTTCTATGACATAAGAACCCATTAACGTCTATTCTTTTTTAATATTTTACCCCCTTAAAGGCGACATAGGGATTGAAAATTTGTTTAAAAATCAGCCATTATTTAGTGTAAATTGCGTAAAGTGTAAATTGAGGGGAAATGCGTACCAGTCCGCTAATTTAATATTATTATTATATATTTTTCAGGATATAAACGTAAAGAGCATATGAATAACTATATTTACCCTTCATAACAATCACTTCTTAAGCATTACAAATGTATTTATAGTAAGATATAAGCTTATTGACTGTTACAATAGCTACCGTAACCGTACAAGTCACGACCTTTACCATTATAGCCGAGTACACGCCACAAAACCAGGAATACGGAGTTGATATTATGAAATATATTCGTCTCATATTTGTAAAAGCAAATGTTATTTGAAGGGCACAAAATGGCACAAATATGCGAAACTGTTCTATGAATACTGCAGGGTCCTTACATGTATGATATTGATTCTCTATAAAGTGCAGAAAATTGTTAACTGAACAGAATAAGTCAACGATATTTCTATATATTTATAACTAGCTGTGTCCGCGACTTCGTCCGCGTGGAATAGTTATTTTGGGCATTTTAGTTAGTTATTTATTTTAAAATTGTAATATCTTCTAAGATGTTCATTGAAATTAAGTGATGTCAAAGACAATTTTGTTCACATTTAAATACTCTTAATCAACAACACATTTATTTGGATAAAGGTTAATATTATTACGTTGATACAACTCTTAACAAATAATGCATCAATTTCGACCAAATTTGATTACCATAAAAACGGTTCTAGTGAGTTAATCTTAAAAGATAGACATATACTGTCAGGCACATTTTTTTAGATCATGTCAAGAGGAATAATTCTTTCATACATATATTTTTAGTATCTTGAACCGTTTTCGCAGCGCACACAATGGAAGCCCTCAAGGATGAATAATTTTCCCCATTTTTTTCACATTTTCCATTATTTCTTCGCTCCTAATAGTTGCATCGTGATGTTATATAGCCTAAAGCCTTCCTCGATAAATGGTCTATTCAACTCAAAAAGAATTTTTCAATTCGAACCAGTAGTTCCTGAGATTAGCGCGTTCAAACAAACAAACAAACAAACAAACAAACTCTTCAGCTTTATAATATTAGTATAGATTTAGTCACGATATTTACGGCGCAGCTTGAACAGAAAACATAAATCCATCCAAACAAACAGAATATTTCATATTCTGGATATTAGTTAACTATCTAACTTTTTATGTAACCTGGGAGAAAATCTTGCATAGGACAATCAGGGTTGCTGTGAGGGCAACGACCCCGGTGTGTCAGGCTCCTACTGACTAAAAACCCTCGGAGTGTCCTTCTAGTCGCTCCACCCGGGCCTGGGAAACTAAATTCATCCAGACTCCCGGGAAGCAAACAGCCTTATCAGGCTACCTCTCCGGGAGGGGTGGGAGTAAAGGGCCCACCCCTTCAAAAAATCTCTCTCTCAGGTGGTGCGCTGAACACTGTGCACCGCCTCCCTTTCATCCGGGAAGCAGATTCGCTCAAGTTCAATATCATTTGTTTTTTAATTCATTCATGATTATATTAGGTCCTTACATATGAAATTGGCGTTTTGTATGGGAGGAACAAAAAGTCGAATATTTTTTAATATAATATATTTAATTAATCAAAGTATGAACCATTATTTTCTATGCACTTTTGCCATCTCATAGGTAGTTCATTGATCCCTTTACTAAAAAAACCAGTCGGACGGGAATCAATAAAATCTTTGAAGGCGATTTGTACTGCCCCATCGGAGTTGAATTTTTTCCCTTGCAAGAAGTTATCCAAATTTCGAAAAAAATGGTAATCTGTTGGAGCAAGGTCCGGGGAGTACGGAGGATGTCTTAGACTTTCCAATTGAAGCTCTTCTAATTTAGTAGCCGTCTGTTGCGCAGTGTGTGGTCTAGCGTTGTCGTGAAGCAGCAGTGGCGTGGAGCGATTGACCAGCCTAGGTTGTTTAGCCGCTAGCTTTTCCATCATGGTTTGCAATTGCTGACAATAGACATCAGCCGTAATAGTCTGGCCAGATTTGAGAAAACTGTAATAAACAATACCGGCACTAGTCCACCAAACGCTTACAAGTAACTTTTTTGGGGTTAATTTTCGCTTGGGGCAGGATTTGGCTGGCTGGCCAGGATCCAACCATTGCGCTGAGCGCTTCCGATTATCGTAAAGAACCCATTTTTCATCACAGGTAATGATTCGGTTTAAAATACCTTCATTATTGTGCCGGTTTAGTAATGTAACGCAGCAGTCGACGCGCGTTTGCCGGTTTGCTTCAGTCAATTCGTGAGGTACCCACCTTTCAAGCTTTTTAATCTTCCCAATTTGCTTCAAGTGAATTAAAACAGTTTTATCACTAACATCGCAGCCTGCAGCTAACTCGGACGTGGTTTGCGATGGATCCGCTTCCACAATAGCCTTCAACTCTTCATTATCAACTTGAGTCTCAGGCCGTCCACGGGGCTTGTTCTGCAGGTCGAAATTTCCAGAACGAAAACGTTGGAACCAAAAACGAACTGTGTTTTCTTTTGCAACACGACCGCCATACACATCATTCACCCTTCGAGTTGTTTCCGCAGCACTAGTGCCACGGCGGAACTCGTACTCGTAAATAATGCGATATTTTAAGTTTTCCATTTTGTAAAATGAGTGACGCAAACAGAAAAAAACAGAAGAAAAAAACAAATGAATGACGATCATCGAAGCACAAATACATGAGTCTATAGCTGTACAAATTTGAATTTGGAATTCCTTACCAAAGAGGAGAAATTTGTGATTAAAGTGGCCAGTACGAAAAACGCCAATTTCATATGTAAGGACCTAATATTTACCCGGACAACGCCGGGTCGTCATTATATATTTTTTATTTACACTCGAACAACATACAGTAATATAAGTGAATGATTTCGTTTTCTTTATAAGCTATCATGCCTCCCTTTATAGAAAAACAAATATTAATCTTATTTAAAATTCTAATATCTTTTAATTTTAAAGATACTTTGGGATACCGTAAAAATATCTCTTAATATTAAACCAGTATTTCAATTACTATTTGAATGAAATTGTTTTATTTTTAGTTCGTCTACAAATATTATTGAGCAAGTAACTTTAATTGCACATTTGAACCACATACTACCGTCCGCATTTTAACATTTATGCAGATATAGCTATACCATTTAGAAATATATAACCTTTTAATATTGAATAACATTCAAATAAAAATTAACAAAATTGGATTCGTAAGAGTAAATACGTTGTATCAATAGACACAAGATTAATAGTAAGAACACGTGAGAATATTATGTTTGATCTAATTTATAAGGAGAAAATTTATGAGGCTTTCGAGGAGGGAAAATAGCCTCACGCAAGCTGTCTACGCCAATTCTATTGGATACGTGCTCGATACATCGCCTCGCTCGCCGCGACACGGACTCCGGCGATTTATTTCGTTGACTCTGACAAAACCTACCGAAACCCACCCGCTTTAGTATAGTACCGAGTTTACATCGTTTAAAATGAAATAACATCCTCAATTATTACCATCAGTGCTAATAACAATATTAAAGCCATATTTGTGTTATTATTAACCGAGCGAAACGAGGTCTTTCAGTCACAACGTATGTCGACAATGTCGTGTGACCATTGAAGTCATATGTTGGATTCGGTCTCATACAAATTAGTACATAGTAGTGCCGTCTGATGTCGCGACACATGTCATAGCCGACTGCCACAGTCGCTTGCTGCGTGGTACTGAATGTCAACATTACTGGAGAATTTAATAAAATCCTAATCCCAACTGTAATACAGCTAGCAAGTCCTTTAATTATAAAAGGAATTCTATATTATGACAGGATGAATTAAAATATAAATTGACATAAATTTTATGTTAAAGCAAGCGAGCCGCCGACGAGCTCTCGCCAAATGAAATGTTGATTTTCGTCGCGCGTTTTACGTTCTACCGACGCGACGGCAGATGAAACAAAATACACGTTCATTAGCGCAGACCGGGAAATTATATTACAGTCAGTACTCGATTGTGAAATCACCGTGTTTCATCATGTTGCAAGTTCAGGTATCAACAAGCATTTTTCTATTACATATTTTTGAAAAATTATTTATTATTACTACCTACTACTAGCCATTACTAACAAAAAATATGAAAACAATTAAATATTTTAATATCATATTTTTATTTTAAAAGTTCGATTTTTTTGTCATACACTTACATTTAAATTAAGAATTAGTTATTATGTCGTATGTAGTAACAGGTATGTAATAACTCTTTTAAAATAATATACCTAACGTAATTTTCAATGTTAATTATCGTACATATAAGATTTACTTATTCTGCAGATTGAAACCTATAATCATGATTGATATTTAAATAGAATATTAAATGATCTACTCGTTTTAATAAACAATTATTATACTTTTTTATACTAATAATCTGTAAGTATATGTGTGCCTAGTGTTTGCCAACTTGGGAACTCCACCAGGACATAATTTCAACCACTCTAGTCCAGCTGCTACCACTGTAGCTCGGACCATCTCGCTTTGCGTGCTACGCCGGGATCACCATCACCGTTACAGGGGAGTGAGCATATAAGAACCATACCGTGGTACTTATTTTGACTGGCATCGACCTACCCTGCCACTGTTGTTAGCTTAATTATTTAAATACATACTCACAAATTAATCTAAACTATAAATTTGGCCGTTTTATTTTACCCTGAAAAAAAAACGTGACAATACTAATCACTAATATCGTATTATTTATATTATATTATGTTTTAATTTACTATTGTAATAATCAAGATGCAAATACAGATTACTTAGTTAAGGCCTAGCAAAATATAGTGAGTACAAAGAGAATACACCCTTTAATGTATTACTACTTAACCCGTAAGTGTTACAACCTGACGATATATAATTTTTTACTATTTAAACGCAATTAACCAAATTTATTTAAGACTAATGGCTATAATGACATTTATTCAATACAAATGCAACTATGTAAGTATATATGTATATAAAACAAAGTCGAATTTGTTCGAATCCTTATAATTCGTGAAAAGTTGGATCGATTTTCATAGTGTTTGATTTGTCTCCGTCTCAAATAGTAGAAATACAAACACAAAAACAAGAAAATAAAATAAAAGAAAAAATGTTTTCCCATACAAAATGTTCATGGGTTTCATAACTGTCAAACATTTATTATAAAAATCGTCGCTACGGTAAACTCTCCCCTCAAATTAAAGAACGTATTTAAATAAAGATTTTGAATTGACAAGATATATCCACAATATTCAGATAATAGCGTATTTTAGATTTTAACAATGTAGAATGATGTCTGTAATGAAAAAGGATTGACATATGTAGATATTAATTGTCAAATATATTTATATGCGTGCGTTCAGAAATGTATTTTGTGTAAACTAAGGTAAATATTTATTTCGTATTCATTGTATTACTTTGATAAAATCGTAAATTAATAGATAAAATCTTTGACTGTTAGGCGGTACGAAATTCAATAGGTCAGTTATAATTTATACACTGGAATGGAATTCGCTTCCTGTGTCTGTTTCTCCATCTTATGACATGGGAATCTTCAAACGTTGAGTGAATGGGTATTTGCTGGGTGAGCGCGCTCCATCGTTGGCCTCATCATCACTTTCCATCACGTGAGATTGAGCTCAAGCGCATGCCTGTCAGTAAATAAAAAAAAATATAGAATTATAAATATAATTAAAAATACTTCATACTTTTATAGATTTTTTTGTTTAACATATAAAATTAAATCATGCAATATTATGAGATTTGAAATCTACGTGGATCTTTAGGACTATCTCAGCCATTCGTAACTTTCTCTGGATTCCGCACTTTAAAGGACTCGAAGGCTCTGTATTTAACAGCCTAATTAGCTGTAAATTGCATTTAAAATTGGGCTCTTGTCCGAGAATTGAGTTCTGAATCTCTAATATTGGGGTATAAAGGGAAATTGTACCCAAGTTTATGTGACAAACTGTTTCCGTGAAACAATTAATGGTTACTGTTTTGAACAGCTGTTGTTAACATTTTCGTAAAATTATTTTAATTATTAAGAGTTTTGTTTTAACTCGTTTCAATTTTTATTATAATACTTCTGAAGATTTCTTCATTAATATTTTCAGTATAAAGAAGAAATTCGGGTTTACTGAACTCTGTATTGTATATGTATAAGACTTTTATATAGTAACTTGGACAAATCTAATGGTCCAATTTATTAGCACTTTTAGATCAAGAAATTTCGTCAATATGGGCGTATAAAATAATTATAAGGATTAAATAAATCATCATCATAATTTATAGCCCGATTCAGCCCAACGCTGGGCGAGGCGTACCTTATATTGTGTGACTTGCCTCGATCCTTTTTTTTGGTAACCCGGGGGAAATTTATTATGTACCATCAGGGAGTGATGATTACCACCCCCGGTGTGTCAGACTTTCAGCGGCTAAAGACCTAGGAGTGTTCCTCCTGCCACCTACCGGGACCGAGGGCAGTACTGCAGTCTCATCCTCAGTAGGCTAGGCGTGCGGCCTTTGTCAAGACTTTAAACTTATCTCGATCCTGTGCCAAGGTCATCTAAGTACGGTCCGCAACCTTGACCACTTCATCCACACCCGAATTAATAATGATACATATACTTTGTAAAATCTAAAAGCTATTTATAATTGAAGCACGCTGATAACTTTCATTAACACGATATTAATTCTTAACGTGGCTAGTAAGAAGCCCAATATTAATTTGTTCAAGCTCGTTTCATAAACCAAAGAGAAAATCTCATTTTATCTGTTCTCATTTGAAAATTACTTGACAAACAAAATGAAAGGAATAAGATAAAATTGAATAATAAAGCTAAATTTAGTTAAGTTTTCAAAGCAACAATATTTTCTTGTTACAACAATCATCAAATGTAATTTTCATGATTTTATATGAATAAAAGCTGGGAGTCGAAGCTGCTCGCGTCCGTATGCTTTACCCTAGTTTCCCTACACGTGATTCCTGGGTGGTGCTAAACGAGCAGCAGCGAGGTGGTAAGGCGTCGGTGCCCGTCTGGATCGCGACCACAGTACATGGGTGTAAAGCCCGTCATAGTGACCAGTTTCGGCTTGTCGCGTTTCGGGATCAGCTTGTGTATATCCAGTAGCTCATATACCTAGAGACCTTCAGTCGTGGTATATGTGGGCCAACATGACGATGTAGACTATCAATGGATTTTCATCCTTTGATAGTCGCTTTCGTATTTGGACTACACTGTACTTACCATCAGGTACTCTGTAGTCACTATGTCGAGCCAGTGCAAAAAAAATAAAAAATAAAAATAAAATAAATAGACATTAAATCAATGTATACTTGAAATATTCAATTATGATTTGCCGCTCAAGAAATAAAGAAGAAAGACAAAAAAAATTAAGCACAAAAAAACATAACACAGAAAAATAAAATAGTATAGTATAGTATAGACAACAGGAATAGCTACATACATTTTTATCTTGGAAGTATTTTAAGCATTCATTTTTATATTACTGAAAGAACCAGGATTCTGCTAACCAGGATATACCAATGATTTTTTATAATTGTACTTTTTAGAAGTTTTGTAAAATGATATAAAAAGATTTAAGAATAATTTATATTACGCCACTATTCCCATGTAACAGAAAAATAATGAAAACGTTCTACGAGTAAGTAATTTATTTTAAATCAATTTTGGTCAATATTTAAACCAAGATGTTTATTCTATCAAACGGTTTCCTGTTGAAACGCGTTACAATATAAACAAAATACAAAGTAAATTGTTTTTCTTCGAACAAAAAGAAAGTAAAACGCTTGAAAGTTGAGAGTTAATTTATTTCGAAGTTGTTTGCCAGTAATTTGTTGTGGCCTGGTCCTCAGGGAAGACCGCCGGCGCACATTGCTACACAAACTTTTTGTGTTTAGAAATTTGACTCGGCTACTCGTGAACTTGTAAGGTGAGCGCTTCTAAAGTACCTTCAAACTAAGTTACAAAGTACCTGTAATTATTTATTTTCAGACACAATGTAAAAACCGCGAACTTTTCATTTTCCATATTATTGAAAAAATATCGTTAAGTTTAATTTTTAGTATTTTGCGACAATACAATAATTTTATATATAACACGCCACTATTAAAGGTCTAAGAAATTAAATTGACAGGCTGGCTATACATACAAATTATTTAAAGGTGTGAATATCCAATTAATTCATCAATTACTTTTGTTTTCAAATTTCATTACTGCTTAACCCAGGCATCAAGACAATCAACTATACAAGTAGGTAAGTAGTAGGCGTTACTACTTACCTTGAATAGCGTATTAAAGAAGACAATATTTATTGTAGCAATATTAAATAACAATTGTGTATGTAAAGGTATTCGTATTTTTTTATGAATTCTCATTATATGTCGACGTAAATAATTTACTTATTACATATATAATACATATAGTAAAATAACAAATAATGTTTTATCTAGTTTCAGAGACTCTATTTTTTAATCCTTTAAACAATCATTTACTTTTCTTATTATGCAAGCTTATATTTTTTCCACGTACTGTAGAGTACGTGAAAATTTTTCTTGACCAAAGTCTTCTAATTAATTCCTTTAAAGGTTTCTTGGCGTCATACAAATTATTTCTCAGTGATTGTATAAATTTATGGTGAACTTGATTAGAGAAGCACCTATTCTGTCGCATAAAACCACCGCCATGGTGTTTTAAATTAATTAGTGTAGATAGAAATGAATCTTCTTTTTTTGTAAAATGAAGTGTACAACTATCCTTTATTTTGCAACAGTTATTTCTTTACGCTTTTTGTTTTTATATTAAAAATACGCACACAAAAGGAATTTACATTTTTATAATAAAAAATGTTAATGTTCCTAAGCGAAATGGATCAGGTTGTAAAACAACCACTAAACAAAAGAAGAACATTTCTGCCAATTAGCACAATATATTAGAAACGAAAGCCTTCAAATAACTGAGGAAATCAATAATCAACATATTTCAACAAACAACAAAGACGCGGTTGCTTAGTTGTTGAGGTGTTATTTCGTAATTTTCCTCTTGAACGTGTTCTCGTCGTCAACGAAGAAGAATTTGTTTAAGACAAATTTATATCCCCTATTTACCGGCTCAGCTCCCGCAAGGGATCGACGAAGCGATTTAAGTCATAATATGATGTCGTATCGATGCGAAATTTTATGTATATATCTAATACTTTTCACGCCTTATAGCTCTTGGTTAGTGGGCTGATAAATCAAAACATTCTCATTAATATCGTACACTCACAGCGCATTTCAAGCTTTATTTTATTTAAAATTTTGCTGAAAAAATGGCTATATAAAATAGTTTATATAAAATTATATGTGTTAATCATTTGGTATTATTTAAGTTTGTATGTGTCTATAACATCGATTACAACAAAATGATTTTATATGATGGACTGATAGCAATTTGTATATTTTGAAATCTACTAATTCAATAGAAATAATTTTCATTCAGAAAATACTTCGACTTATTTCAAAAATAACGCTAAAAATTTGTTGTCTCATGATATTTATAAGAGCAATCATGCATTCAAATGAATCCGCAAATAGCTGACATATTCAAGTGTTCATCTGAACACTTATAGATAGATATCTATCTAGTCTACTAAATTCGGTACAATTTACCGAGTACGGTTTTCTTCACCCATATAAGTCGATACACAGGACATGCGAACATATAACGTTAATGACATAATTGGACAATTAGTGTAAACTCGCGGCCGCATGTGTTGTTCCACATTCATACGCAAGTGGTAATTATGTTCGTCACGCAAATGACTCATTATTTAATATATTACTCGTTTACGCAGACACACATGTTCTCATAATGAAACCACTGACACTTTCTTCAACCGATCGTGGAAGTACCACATAATTATTAAATTATCTCATTATCAAATTCTGATATTCTTTTAAACAATTATTTTAATTATGTTATTATTCGATATCAACATGCCTAGGATATCCATGTTAACTTTTTATTACAAATTCTTTGTGCTTAGTTACAACAAAGTTAATTTTAAACAAATATCGTATACAACAAAATTTGTTATATGAAATAACTTTATAAACCTGTACAAATCAAACTTATATTTATATTCAGACTTATTTAGCATAATAAACTACGTCAGCCAATTAATCCCTTAATTGCTCCCGCAAAGAAAAAATCAAATTTTTCTCTCGCATCTAAAAATCCATAACACTCTTAAAATCCAAATATCTCTGTGAAAATGGTCATTTTGCATATGTCAAAAAATAATAATTTGGAAGCATCAAAACCCTAGTTTTTCTATTTTTTGGCAATTGATTTTGAAGCTACCGTTTTCGCATAATTTAAATGAATAGACTGGACAAAATCCAATATTATAGTCTACTTTTCTTTGGTCTACAGGCATGGAAAATATTTTTTTTTGGTTAAACAACTAGATGAAACAAATAGCCTGTTTATTCTGCATTCGTTTACTCTATTTAGATACTTGATACACGTATTTGTCGCAAAGATATCCAAAATTATTTTATTTTATCAACAAAACATAAAAAGGAAACAACAAAATTATTAATATTTATTTGCTTCTTTAATTTTTGTGCATAGTTCATCGTAAATGATGATAATTATAATGCAATATAAAGCCGAATGCGACCGCCCATAGACAAAAATCCGTCAGAAGTTAACAAAAATATGCCATTTTGTTGCTTGTTTTAATAATATATATATATACATATATATATATATATATATATATATATATATATATATATATATATTTATTTATATAAACAATAAGACGAAATGAGGATCCAAAAGCAGAAGTATTTATTTACCATCAACTTAATTGAATGCAAAGTTATAGTACTAGGTACAGACACAAAGTTTGGCGCAAGAATGCAATGCACTCCGAGACGAGAGCTCTACTCATAAATTATTCAAGTTTCGAGACACTTCAGATATAGCACGGCCGCCGCGCGTTATTTTCAGAACAACGGCTGCTCTGCCGACATTAGGCTGCAAACGCTCGATGCTGTCGCGACGTCTGACCTCGTTCCAACCTTGTTGGTACGCTTTGACAATCCAAAACTGTAATAAAATATTTATTTTTTTGTTTATATGTGGCTCTCATTTCCTATTCGTAACTGAATAATGTACACAAATGTGGTGTGGTAGTGTGTTTTGACTAGTAATAATTTCAACTACTTGCTCTAACTTTTATTACTTACATTTTTTTGTATTAAACACATGAAATGGAAATAACTTTAACATAACAAAAATATTATAATATTCAGTCATTTTAAGATATTTATATCCGCGAAAAATCGTTGCAGAAAATAATTAACCCTTTGCAATTGAGATCGTTCTCACGCGAATATCATATGGTGAACGAAAGTCACGAGTGCAAAGGGTTGAAAGCAGGAACTCCATCACTGCAGTTCCCATATTTTGGGATACAAATTTTTATTATTTACTGTTTTTAGAAGTTATGCAAAGTCCAACAATTTTAAAAAATGTAGCTTTTCGAAAAGTCTGTGGATGTTTCTTTCACCGATATACAAGTTCTTAATAATTGCCAAGTAAATTTTTATTACGATCGTTTAATCTCCGTTAACAAGAACAAATTTACATATGGTACATACAAACTCAGACATTTTACATTATGTACATTTAGACAGAAAAACAACATTCCCAGGATTTAATTAAAAAAATAATTGAATAATAAAAATGAATCCGTTTAGTGAAATTATCCCTTAGTTGAACATATTTCATCATACATATAAAATTATATACTTCTGACGTCGACGGCGATAGAGGAAAGATAATGCCTTTTTTTTTGGTAACCCAGGGGAAATCCCTAACGGACCTCAGGGGGCGATGAGATTTGGCCCTTGGTGTGTCTGACTTGCACCGACTAAAACCCCCGGGGTGTTCCTGCTCCCGCCTGCCGAGTGCCAAGGGCAAGGCCGGACCAGCTTCCTCGGCACTCAGCGACGTCTGGCCTTGTTCAGACCCCGCTTACTAAAGCCTAACTATGATGCCAGAGAACTAATATATTATTATATTATATTGAAATAATATCGAGGGGTGAAAGACTATTTGGTTTAAATGTCATTTTTTGGTAATACAGTAATATATCGAGGGGTGAAAGGCTATTTGGCTTATGTGACATTTTTTGGTGATATAGCAATATATATATATATATAAATAAAAAACGCTGATTTCAAAAATATATATTAATATACCATTAAAAATGTCACATAAGCCAAATAGCCTTTCACCCCTCGATATGATGTTATATTGTGTAAATAAAATTGTACTGCATGAATATTAATTTTTCCGAAACTTTAACCCTTTATACATAAGTAATTGGTAAGTGATCCTAAGAGAAACTATCAGAAACTGGTCAAAACCCAAAAATATATGATTTCTTTGCAAATGAAGTTAGTATACTTCTCATTATAAGAAATGGGATGATGTCATTTTTTTTAACCCTAGACATAAAACTTTAATCAAAATCCTTTCTTTTATCGATAAAATGACCAAGATACGCTTGGTAAGCATGATGCAGTCTAAATATCGACTAAGACTATCAACAGTAAAGAAGAAGGACCCAATATCATAAAACGGAGGGAACACGTTTGCTGAAGGAGCGTCCCATAGCTTAACGACTCGAGAAAAGTAAAAGTTTGAGAATTTCCTATTCTTAGTCGCGATGTGAGTTATCGTAGAGCCGAGACTCCGTAAACACACGCGTGGTCCTTTTATGAAAGTGAGTGAGTGGAGCAGGGTCAAATAGCTCTTCAGAGCACTCACCGTGATACAGACGGTAGAAAACGCTTAGTGAGGCAATGGATCTTTCCCGATACAGAACAGATAACTCTACGCTGCAACCTAGCGAGGGTGTAAAGAAAGCATTTTACTGAACTACTCCAGAGATGTGAACATTATTCCATGCATAGCCTGATCTTAATCTTATATAAAACATACAATTGATGCGACGTGAAAAACCGTCGAACTTTCTGCAGGATATTGAGTCTATGTGATGTTGTGTACATGAAAGTCCCTATATGATCCCCAAGGTTGAGTTTACAGCGAATTCCGTCCTTAAAATACTTAGGTAGTCCCACGTAGTACAACATATTTTGGAGAGAAGAAAAGGGGGAGAAAAGAAAAACAATCACAAGGATAAATAAAGCTCAACAACTAGATCTTCCCGTTTCCTAATGGTTTCTTCACGGCCACTAGTTTCCTTGCTACTATAAACCCCGTGAACCGTGCTGTCATCTACATAGCAGCATACGAGTTTATAGACCGAAGACAACATATCATTGATATGCAGAAGAAACAGGGTGGGTAAAAGTACAGAACCTTGTGATACTCCGAAATTAACTGACACGAACTGCGAATTGTGTAAATCAACGAGTACACGAATTTTACGCTCGTGCAGAAAGCCAGAGATGCCAGAGAGAATTTGGCTATGTCGAGGCTAACCGCCAACGATTCACCGTGTCTGTCCATTGCCTCCACCCAGCAGTGCAACACATACGCTAGAAAATTATCAGCTGACTGATTCGATCGGTTATCGAAATTAAAATGTTTAACTCTTACCGGAATCATGCAAATTTTAAATAAATAATAAACACACTTTATCGGTAATAATGTTCAGTTTAAAAACAAATGTATAAGCCAAAAGCCTGGCTTCTACAGTTTATCGCTCGGCGAAGCACTTGGCACCTTCCCACACGGTTACGAAACGGTCTTTGTCGCGCCCGCTCGCCGTGAAGGGAAAAATTGTGCCAAATAGATATACAAAGAAAAAGTAAAGGCTATTCAGCCTAAGTGTAATATTCAAATTTTTCATATTAATTTGAAATATACATCTAACATTGCTTTTATTTACCATATCTAGCTAAAAGTCATTTAAATTAAAAAAATATATTGAAAGCTACTAGCATAATTATTAAAAATACTCGCATTCACCGAGTACCAGTAACTGGACCTAGTAATTGTCAGGCAGCGAAAGAAAATTTTGTAGAGAGTTATATCGTTTAATTATTTTGCCTGTCTATCCGACTGATGATTGAGTTAATTGTTGAAAAATGTAAATATGAAAAATATGTAACCTTCTTCTTTTTACAAATAAAATATAAAACTTTAATAATTATTAAACCAATAAATTAAAGCAAAAATAACACGGTGGAACAATTTATGACTTCAATCAATAAGCGAACACAAATATAATAAAAGAAATAAAATAAAGCTCGCAGTTAATCCGAATCGAAATGTTTCATAAAAGACTGATTGTACATGTACATGGCAGGATAAACTAAGTCTTAAAAATCGTTATTATTGAGCACAAATTATTACTATCTGTAAATTAAAGGGCAAGTTACGTTTATATTTATAGACGGAGCAATATTTGATCTACCACACCACAGAAAGGTTACATCAATCTACTAGTAAAGCGTATAATACAGACCACCCACCCATGCTCCAATACAATACGCTCATCTTTAAACAAAATTCCGGTTGCTTCTTACGCTAACTTGGCATTTAGAATTGTAACGCAAATATGTATGTACTTTTTGTTACTAATTTATACGTGAGTATATTTTTCTTCATAAAAATTTAATATTCTTTACGTGTAATTACATTATCTATAATGTTTACACAACTTTTAATATACACTATTTATAATGTATACACTTTAATGTTTTTGTTATGAAATCAAATGCTGCGCAACAATTACCATCGTATGCCGGACAATAATTTGTAGAAGAAAGGAAATCAGACTGTTTAAACAATGCACTGATCCACAGTGGATACATTGAGGTTAGAAATTAATACAATAGATACCTTATATGCCGTAGGTATAAAATAACAAATGATTTATTGAAAAATATATGCCTTGCGGAGTGTTAAAAGTGATACGCTCGAGGTCCTGAATAATTTTTATTTCGTTCTGCTACCATATTTCAAAAATATAGTACTCACTTAGGCCACAAACGACTACTTAAATTTATTTTAAATATCTTTATATCTTTGTGATGCCATAAATGCTAAATTAAAACAAAAACACTATACCTATATAACCTTTGGTGACCTTCCCTCAGAATTAAACTGACAGCAAAGCTGTTAATACTGATTAGATTTTGATCTATAACTATGCAATCTTTTAAAAGGCACAAATACAATTGCTCTTAGAAACATAATAAATGAAATGAATAAAGCAGTCGCCTTATTAATGAATTCAAAGTAAAGTTGCAAGTGAGGTGAAATATGCGGAGAATCGATTTGCTGAAAATATGTATCGCTCTCGTTAAATTTGATACCCTCAAATTACTTTTACGCTTTCGATTATATAATCAAATTAATATTTTTTCGTTACCTTTTTACTTAAAAGTTATAGAAACTTTTAATCAATTACATTAATATTCCTAGACGGTTGATAAAGAAGCTCAGAAATGCTTTTAACGTCAATGTTGGAGGGCTCTTTGAATGAAGTAATTTTCTGAAAATATTACTTTAAGCTTTGATTTTGACCATTGCGAATATTTTAATAAAAGGAGATGGAAAATTACTACGAATATTCAATTTGTTCAACTGAGTAGCTAATTATGAGCTATATAATTTTTTTTTTGCCTTTTTTATATATTTGCTAGTTTTATAATTTACAGTCTTTCGATCAGTTGAGAATTAAAGGATTTAAGAAATTTTGCAAAGTAGGAGTTTGGTTTTATCATAAAAACTGTTGACATAGAACAGTGACAATTATATTTTTAATTTAAATTAAATACTAAAGACAAATATATGAAATAGATATGCATATACTATATATAAACAGTATACATATAAATAAAAATGTTAAAACAAAAACATTTTTATACTATATATTGCACCTGACAGAAAATACTGTAATCCAAGAACGGCAATGAACATAAAGGGATGAAAGCCCGTTGATGGTCTCTATCGCTGTGATTATATATGATATAACTCAATATATGATGATAAATACGTATATGAACAACTAGATATACACAAACTGATCCAGAAACGTGATAAGCCGATTACAGTCACTATGACGGTCTTTACACTTCTGTATAGTAATGACGATCCATTTCGATCAGTCGTCCTACTTACCTCACCTCACTTTGATAAATGTAAGCCACTTACAATGTACATACACGCATATTGTAATATATGCTTATAGCAAAATAGCTACAGCTATAGTTTAGTACAATATGTAAATATGATTATTGGGCTGATCCAATAATGTGCTTATTCTCGTTATATTATAACAGTATATACGAAAGGCAACTGTTGACTTGAATTCAGGCAAATAACTGGTTAACAGTTAATAATAAATAAATCAGGAAATCACTATTATCGAGTGAATATGTTTACTTTTTTAGTACTAAATATAATGCAACGTTAAACATAACACAAGGAGCTCCTTTCAGTGAACTTTATATCGGACAAGATTCTTTAAATTTTATTTTTATGCTAAGCAACAATAACTATAAATATAGAAGTCAGTAACATCTAGAAATTTCTTACCTTGTAAGGTGACGACAGTCACCACCGTTAATATACATCATTCTTCTTATGAACGAAACCAGTATTAAAATTATTGCTTAAAATATTATTAGACCTTAATATATTAGTTAAAAATAAAAATATATGAAAGCCTTACAATATTTCTAAAATATTAAAGTTGTTTTCTTTAACTGCGCAAAAAAGGGCAGAAGTATGTAAGATTGTAAAAAACAAAAGAAATAAAACTTAGAGTGATAATTGATATATTACAAAAACATATAAATTGGCAGCAAACATAAACGCAGTGTCGGTTATTGCATATTAGAGCGTAGTCCAGCGCGACGCTTTGCCGCACCAGTGCGCCATCGTCGGCGACATTAACGCGGCTATTCCAAACTTCCTCTGGGACTCACGACTCAGCAGCAAGACCAAGCTTCTGTACTTAAGAGTCTAATTAGCCGTAAATTACACTTAAAATTGGGCTCTCGGCTGATAATTGAGGTTTGAATGTTTAATTTCATAGAATAAAAGGACACTGTAGGGAAGCTTATGGATCAAACTGTATTGTCATAGAACTGTCAATGAGTGCCGTTTGAAACAACTGTTTAGAATAGTAATTTGAGGTGATTTTGACAAAGTGGTTAAACGAGAAATTTAAGCAATAATGTAAAAAGGTAATTTCTGTGTCAATTAATTTAGATAAAAGATAACCGTATTAAATGAATGCTGAATAAGAGCTCACTATTAATTTTCATAACTAAATAGAATCTCTTAAAAACCCAAGAAAAAATATTTTGAGTATTTTTTAACATTCAAGTACATTCTGTCAGATAAAATAATTTAACTAATTTTTAATATGATTCTATGCAATTCATTGAAAATTATAATTTTAAGGTTAAAATATATAAGATTTACACATACCATTCACATAAAATAAAATAAAAAACCATACCAGTTATAATAAAATCACTCAGAGACATTTTACATTTAATGAAATTCAAAAGAGATATTTGCACTTTCTTAAATATAATAATTTATTAATTATGTTTCTAAGTTATAAATTTCTTTTCAACCGTTAATAAATTAAAGTTAACATGTAATTAAGTTGAAAGTTAAATTGCAAATTTTTTGTCCCTACTGTTACGAAATATTAACACAAATGTTCTTATTATATATCAGTAAAATGTACTTAGTGCTTCGATTTAGCGTTTCCTGTACAACTTTTTAATTGTAACGTCAGTAAAACGCTTCTGGTCATATTTATATTGAAACACTAAAAAATTAATTAATCTTAACTTACAAATTAACAAGAATAGAAATTAAAATATTCCCACAAAGTTTATACTTACAATATATATTTACTACTTCTTTTAAAATAGATAATGCACCCACGCTTCATAACCTGTAAATTGTGTTAGTATAACATTATCTACGTTATCCAAAGATAACAAAACCACGTATTCAGAAAACTCTCTTCGAGTAGAATAATATTATTTATAATGATATGAAAACATGAAAATATCAATTTCTTTAAATTAAACCAACCTGCTCCGGTCTTATGGTTGCTCAGAAATTGATGTTTTTAGGTTATTATTGCATAATGATATAATGCTTAGAAAATATAATACCATTTGTTATCTGTATAAAATAGAGTAATAAGTCTATATACATAATAAGCTAATTAAATGAGCGATGCGAGATCATTGGTTCTATTCCGGTGGTTTGACTGTCTGTCTATCAGAGGTCTCTAACTTTTCAACCAAATAATATAATGAAATTCGGATATAATATAAAAATGTGTAAAACGGTTTAATGTATTAATGAATATTTTTAATAATATAACATATATTATTTTTAATACTGTTTTAGTGTTGTTACATCTCTTGTAACTTAACAATACTAAAAACAAGCAAAATATACAACAAGAAGATGTAGATAGGATTTATAAGTGTAATATTGTGATATATTTCAAACACAGCTTTAAATCTATCTGTCTATCATCACGCTGTATCCCTATTGGGGTAGGCAGAGAGAATGAAACGCCAATTCTTTCTATTCTTACAAACTCTTTTGCTGATTCTATATTAATACAATATATTTGTATAATAAAAGAGAAATTTGAAATTCAATCAATGCACTGGGACCGAAAATAGAAACAAAAACATGTTTTTGGAAAATCCATCTCCTATGGTGTGTTACAATTATTACAAATAAGTGTGAAGGACAATGTTTCGAAAAATTTTATTGCGTTTTATTATAATATTATTATAAAATAACACTGCGCGGTCTCATTTTGTGACAAGAAACCGGAAATTGATGGTTTTTTTTTATATTCTGATAAATAAATTATGCACACGCTGTTGTTCATACTCGTACAAATGATATTCAGATATCCTCAATACAGCATAGCTTACTTACTTAGAAAATATTTTTTTAACATCTTGAGTTCTATATGAAATGGGTAAAATGCATTCCTTGTTTTGATAGCATATTATTTTAGAGTTTCCTGTATCTGTACATATCCTTAACAATGTATATAACATTTATTCAGATTCTAACTAAATTAAAATATCTAATTCACTCTCTGAGAATCAACTTGAAACATGAATACTGCTGTTTGCAAGTCGTTTGATAAAGTGTCCCTGTACTTATTACAAAGTAACACATCGTAAAAGTTTTCTCTTTATTACTTTGAACCTTTTTAACCACTGTATTTTAGGAGATGAAAGGAGTGACTCGTAAAACTTTAAAACAAAGGCCAAAATTTACAATTATTTTTCATTTCTTAGATTATTTTCATTTATAGCAAGTACCATTTTTTTACGTAATTCACGAAAGCTACAAGTTACCCATTTGAATATCAAATGCTTACCTTAAAGAATAAAGCAAGCTGATGCTAAGATTAAATCATAATATTTAAAATCAATTAATTATTATATTTATAATAATTATTGCATTTTATTAATCGACTTTGTAATTTAAAATACTATGAGTGTTAGTTTATGTAAATGAATTGAATATCTTAACCAAATTTGAAGGAACATACGAGAATATAATTACAATGACTCGCTAAAATTACATACTAATTATATCTAACCACAATGAAAGTGAGCAAAATATCAAAGAAGTCTTTAACTTAAAAGTTAGGCGCCTGCAAAACTTTGATAATTAATTGCTATGAATATGAAACTCGAAATGGCTTTTCATCGTTTAAAAGGATTCTGACCTAAGGAGCGTGAAAGATTTTACAATTTATTACATTTCAGTTATCGTTTCCCGACGTAAGGGACCATTGAATTATATGGCTAATTAAAATGATATATTAATGGATTCATACTATTAGATTCATAAGCAGAAAATCGCTGCTATTTTATGTTGTAGAAACATCATATTCGTAGTACAAACTGCTAAGTCGTGTCGTAGCTGACGAGTAGTAAAAACTGCTACGATGCGTAGCACAACATACATAATACAATCCGCTGCGTAGCACAATACATACTGCTACGTACAGCGCTACAAGCTGCTACGTGTAGTGCTCCAAGCAGCTACGTAGCGTATTTCGATTTGTTACTTGCACCTGTAAAGGTGTGTATATAAGGTGAGACATTCGAAAATACTTGGAATTTCATAACTTTAGTCCTTGACAATTCATTTATTGAGTGTTTTTGGATAATTACATAATATTCGACCTAAATTATTTCGTTATTATCTGAATGTGACTTTTAATGTAAAATCATTAAAACAATGGGATAAAACTACAGTCGACTTCCATATCTCTTTAGCAAGCATACACTAGATGACCATTTTTAGTACGTACGCGTAAGATAAGACGCATATTGTGTAAATTGGAAATTATATGAAAATCATTGGCCCTTTCGAGGAAACTTGACCGGCAAACTAACTGCAATATATTTATTTCTTTTCTTATAAGTATCTTAAAATAAATATCACTTCAGGGAACTTTTAATACGTTTATTTTGCTCATATTTCATATTAAAATTGACTTACGTATTTAATTTATCATTACTAATGTTACAATTTTAATCGCAGCAAATTATATAATAAAATTCAAGATTAATGATTTTTTACTAGAAATAATGATAATCTTTATTTCATAACAAACTTTGACCATACTAGTACAGGGTGATAATTCTGACGAAATAAGAATAACTTGTCTATGGTGAAACTCACATTACCGTTCCGAATTATGTAAACAAATCAAATTAACAAAACCAAAAATCTGTGCAAAATATATATACACGCATATGTATATACATATATATATAGAAGAGGTAGTGTGTGTATGTAAGTTGGTTTCAATATTTGATAAAAAATTCTGTATCGTATATAGATTTTAATATCTGGACAGAATATATTATAATATTTCATACAATTTAAGTTATTATTAGTAAGTTAGTAGGTATACCATAGATAAATTATTTTTAGTAGGTAGTAGTTGTACTCAACTATTTAAAATGTTTGTAGATCTATTTAAATAAAGTTGTTTTGAGCTTAAGTTTCATATAATGTAGCAAATAAATGCCAATGCAAAGAAAAGGTAATGTCTACAGACGAGTGACGTAACACAGAATAATTTCAAGACATGGGAACTTAATAGGGAAGGTAGAAATAACAATATCAACATGCAAAGTGCTGAGGTGTCATACATAAAAGCTTATGAATACATAGCAGCGGGTAGTTGTTAACACAGTCGCGGTGGATGACGGCGAGCGCTCTTGGCTACGGCTCAAGACCTCTTCATTCCCCTATGTCTCGTCGCTAAATAATTGCAACTGTGCCCCACACTACTTACCTTGACAATTACGTGTACTTTATTTGATAGTGCTTCGCGTTTGCTTGCTTGGCTTGCCTCGAGGCTTTTTTGTTGGACTCTCCATCTATGTATTCTCTCATTAATTGGTAACCGCATGTGTATATTTAATACGATAAAAACATTCACAGAAATTTTCTTATAAAAAACTTTTCTCTTGAAATTGGCGTATTTTATCCACATATGTAGTATGCACCTAAAATGTTTATTACAAGGATCGGCCGCTGGACTCCGTAAATATAACAAAAAATTGCTTAAGGGTACTCGTGACTCCCTTGACACAATAAAGTAAGCCAGATGAGGTCACGAGTAACCTTAATATGGTTGAACGTGTTAAATTTATTACTTCTAAGCATAGTTGCATAGACCGTCAAAAAATATTTTTAATCCTTTGACATTCATATATGTATCATACACACACATATATATACAATACTAAATAAAAATATTTATGTTCGATTAGAATGTTGCTGTGGCATCGTTTTATATAATTCACAAATGGGATGTACTTGGTTAAAAACATTTACAAATTAATATGTTAATGAGCTCATAACTCTTCGGTTACATGAATCTTAAACCAATAATCTTGGCCTTCACTATTAAAACCCTAAAAAGAAATCAAATATGTTACAAAATGCTTAAAAACCCAATATATCGTTACTATATATTAGGTCCTTACATATGAAATTGGTGTTTTTCGTACTGGCCACTTTAATCACAAATTTCTCCTCTTTGGTAAGGAATTCCAACTTCAAATTTGTACAGCTATAGACTCATGTATTTGTGCTTCGATGGTCGTCATTCATTTGTTTTTTCTTCTGCTTTTTTCTGTTTGCGTCACTCATTTTACAAAATGGAAAACTTAAAATATCGCATTATTTACGAGTACGAGTTCCGCCGTGGCACTAGTGCTGCGGAAACAGCTCGAAGGGTGAATGATGTGTATGGCGTTCGTGTTGCAAAAGAAAACACAGTTCGTTTTTGGTTCCAACGTTTTCGTTCTGGAAATTTCGACCTGCAGAACAAGCCCCGTGGACGGCTTGAGACTCAAGCTGATAATGAAGAGTTGAAGGCTATTGTGGAAGCGGATCCATCGCAAACCACGTCCGAGTTAGCTGCAGGCTGCGATGTTAGTGATAAAACTGTTTTAATTCACTTGAAGCAAATTGGGAAGATTAAAAAGCTTGAAAGGTGGGTACCTCACGAATTGACTGAAGCAAACCGGCAAACGCGCGTCGACTGCTGCGTTACATTACTAAACCGGCACAATAATGAAGGTATTTTAAACCGAATCATTACCTGTGATGAAAAATGGGTTCTTTACGATAATCGGAAGCGCTCAGCGCAATGGTTGGATCCTGGCCAGCCAGCCAAATCCTGCCCCAAGCGAAAATTAACCCCAAAAAAGTTACTTGTAAGCGTTTGGTGGACTAGTGCCGGTATTGTTCATTACAGTTTTCTCAAATCTGGCCAGACTATTACGGCTGATGTCTATTGTCAGCAATTGCAAACCATGATGGAAAAGCTAGCGGCTAAGCAACCTAGGCTGGTCAATCGCTCCACGCCACTGCTGCTTCACGACAACGCTAGACCAAACACTGCGCAACAGACGGCTACTAAATTAGAAGAGCTTCAATTGGAAAGTCTAAGACATCCTCCGTACTCCCTGGACTTTGCTCCAACAGATTACCATTTTTTTCGAAATTTGGATAACTTCTTGCAAGGGAAAAAATTCAACTCCGATGGGGCAGTCCAAATCGCCTTCAAAGATTTTATTGATTCCCGTCCGACTGGTTTTTTAGTAAAGGGATCAATGAACTACCTATGAGATGGCAAAAGTGCATAGAAAATAATGGTTCATACTTTGATTAATTAAATATATTATATTAAAAAATATTCGACTTTTTGTTCCTCCCATACAAAACACCAATTTCATATGTAAGGACCTAATATTACTTATTTTTAAAGAAAAAAGCGTTGTTTAAGAATATGTTACACTAATTTAGTTTTTTTTAAATTACTCAAACTTATTAAGCGTTTAGTGACGCCTTCATTATGCAAAAAGTATGCGTAATCACTTGTTTCTTTTAGAAATTCCACTCGAATCAACCCCTGCTCGCGTGCGGAACAATAATGTCTAGACGTATTCAGCGCATAAACTCTGCTGATGAAACTAGCACAGATGTCATAAAGCTGAGCACATTGCATCTATGATGATAGTGGCATATTTTACAAATATTTTCCTTTTTTTTCTGGTTTGACAACATGTTTACACCGCAACTAAGGGAAAGTACAGCGCAATCCAAGTGTCGGTCTTGGACGTGACTATAAAAGGACGTAAATTCATTACAAGTTGCCGCAGCCATGTCAGCTCACATACACCATTCCAAAAGGAATGTATTTGTATAAAACTGGACGTACACAATCTGACCCTGTAATCAATTCGATTTAGCGTTCTCAAATTTTAAGTACACGAAACTGGACACTACCTTTAAGAAAATGGCTAAGGTTTTTTTTAGGAAACATTAATTCAACATATATACATTTTCTCTCTCTAAAGGCTATAATAATTAAATAATTAAAAATACTGCAACGAGTCTTATACGCGGCTTATTCAAATTATCAAGAACGAAAGAGGGTGAAAGTATAACTTCCTGTTTCCGACTTAAACTCCGCGGCGCTTATGACCATAACCTGATTGAAATGCCAAGCCATAATTAAAAGAAAGTTCATTCGCGCAAAAGACTCGTTAAAATATCTATCATAAATACGAAGCGGAAAATTTTGAAATGTATTTTACAAATATTTGTTACATAGGAGAATCATTCTCAAGACGCATAGCGGAAAAACCTACTGCGTCAGTCGAATCTGTAATATAAAGTAACAATATAATTGAATTACGTTACCAAAGCTATTTTACAAATATATTATAATAATAAATGGAACATATTATACTACAAACTGTTCGACAAACAAAGATTGACAAGCCCGAAAAGTTCATATATGATTACCTATATCATAAAAGTTGTAGCGATATTTTCGAAGTAAAACTATTAACATAATCCACTTGTATACCTACTTGCTATCGCAACAGTTTTCTATCTGTGACAAAACGATATAGAGAATAAAAATACGAAGGCTTAAGACAAATCTCCGCAATTCTACGGAGCATTATATTGCCTCTATAAAAAAATATTCCTGATTGCTGTAACCCTATAGCATTATTATTTTGTAACATTATAAGGGAACAGAACATATTGGATTTTTGTCTACATCTTTTAAGGTATATAAAGAATCTTTATAGTCAAAAATATCTATGAATCATAAATATAGCTAGATAGCTAATTAAGAGAACAAGATAAAAAGCATATTTAAAGATATTCTTAACTATAATTATCTACCTGCAAAGGTTATCGGGTTTGGTCTTTTCTGGACATATCATATGTATGTTAATGCAAGATTATCATATGATTTATATTAATTTAGTGTTCAAATTTAATATTAATTCATCATAATCAATATTTGAAATTAAGATCTATAATATATATCAGTTAATTTGACATTCATACTAAATCGGAGCTGTATTCATTTATTAGAAAAATTAATTATCTATTGTTGAATTTAAGAGAAAATCCGTTAACACAAAATCAGTAAATGACTATAAATAAATTAGTTTTATGACCGGTGGTCGTGGGTGTGGTTATAGTAAGATACGAATTTGGCGTTTTACAGTTTATTTGCACTTTAAGGCACACCGAACTGCGACGTACACGCACGTACTCCCGCCTTGGGTCTCGGTAGTCGACTAACTTGCTAGAGCCGTGCGCGCGCGCATCCTCTTACCCCGCACGTCTCGTAACACCCTAACGACCCTTAGGGCGACAACTCCGTATCGGGTTACGTCTACATGCTATAGTTTCCAGTTTCAAAATTAATATTGAAATTAAGAATTCATTATCAACTAAAGTTATAATTTTAATAAAAAATTACCCCTTGCTGTATAAGAAGATGTTATAATGATTTGTTATTAAATAATAATTATTTGCAAAATGTAAAAGGTCGAATATTAATTGTTTAAAAGAGCTTTAAGCTTATTTTGATTATTTTTAAACTATAACTTAATAGGTTCTTACTTAAGTTATGATAAAATAAATTAATTATGTCGTTTTCATTTGCGGGAATACTAGGTCGCAAATAAATTCATTTTTTGTAACGTTTCTGATTATACTTTAAACTGTTCGAATTGTTTGATAATATAATTAATTTTAATAAATATTACGTTTCAAGGGATGTTTTTTATACAAACAAACATAAACAAGCATAAAAAATAATGCCTCCTATTATATACATATGTTTGTTATAGTGTGCGTCAAAATCAATATTGTCACGTGCAACCTTGAAAATTGTGATCAGTTATGCTCATCACTATGTAGGTGGAAAGTACAAGAGAAAGTTGAATGTACCTATTCACAGTTGCATTACTTATCACCTTGACAGTGGTATAGCGTTATTACATAAATTTAAAATAAAATAAAAGTTTAGTAAAATAAAGGAAAATAAAAAATAAAAGATTACTATGATGCGAAAACTTTTCCGGTGGTAAGTTCTTATTTGACATTTTCTGAAGTCATCATGCGGACATAGAAGTTAATTTAGTCTACATAAATGACATTCTAACGGCTGTCTAATGCTTTCTTATCCATTATATTCTTTTGCCATTAGGTAACCGTATACTATATGTCAGTATATTGATGCATATTACGCAAGTTGGAAGATATAAAGTCCACCCTACACAATAAAAAAGCAGATATAAAAAATAATAAGTATATAGTATACGAAGTAAGACGATATAGTGTTTTCTTAATTACGTTGCCTAGCAGTTTAATCAACTCGAGGGATTTATGAAAGGACCTAACGACGAAGACCCGAGAAGCGAGACAAGCTTTCGCGATGAACTAACTTTTTCATTGTATCTTGTAATAAACTGTGCAATGAAAACTGAAATATGAACAATAATTTTCATTTCCGCATGAAACACAGACAGAATATCAAATTGTGTAAACATAATTTAATGTTATTTGTTAGTTAACGGTAAACTAATTATTATAAAAGTAGAAACTTAAATATAAAATTTATAAATGCAGCAAAATAAGAATATAAAGATGTAATTTTAAATAATCCTTTTACTATTTGATAAATCAAATTAAAATTAAAAAATTAAATTAATAAATAATTAAAATTAAAATATTGAATATTTTATACAAACTGGGACCCTGTAGTATAAGTCCATACAATACGATATTAGTTTTATTGGTAGAGCTTTTTTTTGTATCCCGGAGGATAATCCTACATAGGACCATCAGGGCTACTGTGAGGGCAGCGATCCCGGTGTGCTAGACTCCTACTGACTAAAAACCTCCGGGGTGTCCCTCTTATCGCTCCACCCGAGCCTGGGAAACCAAATTCATCCAGACGCCCGGGGAGCGAAATACCTTGTTGAGGCTGCCTCTCTGGGAGGGGTAGGAGTAAAGAGCCCATCCTTCCAGCACCTATCTCTCAGGTGGCGCGCCAGACACTACGCACCGCCTCCCCCTCATCCGGGCAGCATTATTAATAAAGCATATATTATCCCAATCAATTTTTACGCAAAAAAGAATCTCTATGTTATAGTTTATAACTTCTTAAATATGGTTACTATTTTCTATGCAATAATAACATTGTATAAAATAAAACGTATAATGGAAACTAACTTGCTGTAATAAAAAATCTACTTGAAAACTAACTTCCAATTTGGTACCTATTTGTGCTGCCAAACGACGCAGTCTACGGCTTTATTTAATGGCTCAATCGCGTCTTTAGTACGATAAAATACATTTACACTAAATTTGCTTTCTTCTGTACCCAATATATGTAAAATAAAAATGAAAATTTTTATAATAACATGATATACAAAGTATTAGTTACAAATAGATCCAAAACATAAGTACTGCTTTTTAGTCTTATACTCGTATATTTTGTAAACAATATTTGGTCACGTTACTTACTTTTTAATTTAAGTGTAATGAAACACAAAAATATCTTCGTGTGATATATTGCAAAACATAAAATAAACCCGTTTTTGCTATTTACATATCGTGTTATTGGAAATACACACACACACATATATATATAATATATTTATACAAGTAAACAAATATTGTATTTAGTACATTTCTAACTGGAAAGGAAAATCTATAAAAAAGAGATCGTTTAAGTGTTCACACATCGATCGAAGCAACATAGACTTTTACGATTAGATCGGATTATATTAAATGAATTAGTAATGGAATAGTTGACGAATTTAAGACCACGGCAGTCGGGTACCTACCTGAAAAGGTGTATTTGAGCGCTGATTGCGCCGCCCACCGAGCCCGACCCGACCTGACGCGCCACATTCAGTGAGCAGCCAGCTGTCTTCAGAGTTGGTACTGTAGCTGCGTACTTCAGCGTGAACCACAGTAACATATATTCGAAATAGTGCTTCAACTAAAATGGATCTCAATATTTTTGGTGATGGAAAGCTTCTAAAGTGAACTTAGGAATGATGATTGTTTAACTGTTTAGTTCGAATTGAAATGACTGTTTGGATTTAAACAGTGGTCATTTGCGATGTGATTTTCAATTTTCCAAACTTCGTAAGTATACATGTAACATATTTACATAGGTACGGATATATTAGTAATATTTACAAATAACTAAATCAATAAAATTATATTTTAATACAATAATTATAATTATGAAATGTTTCTTTTTATATTAAATATCAAATATTATTATAGTTTTAACCCTTATACCCATGTAGATATAACTTATAAAATAATAAACAGTGAATACAATTTTTAAAACTAAAGTAGGATGTTAAAGTTAACTACATTAAACTGTATTAAATTAGCTAATATGTCTCGTAATTATATTATTGTTTTAAGTAAATATTAAAATTAGCCGTTCTAATATCTGTAAAACAATCATTTAAATTATAAGATAGATTATAGGCTCTTTTTGATATCATTTGGATGCGCTAATTTACGAAGAGTATACTTTTTTAAAATAGGTTTACATAAACTTTGTCATTGGGTTCGATCAACGTAAATTTTATTAAGTAATGAAGTATTTGTAATATCGAAAATCGAAATTATGACACTTATTATTTTCACCAGAGTAATATGTCAGAAGAGTAAAAATGTTTACAAGATTTATCTAACGAATTTAATGTGAAAAAGTATGGAGTTCATCCCAGACGGTCCAATATAACCGTGGACAAAAACTCCATATAATTTCACAATAAAAAAAAAATGAATACAAAAAATTAACCTCGAAAAAACTCGCACAATGATCTCATTTAATATGTCATACATGAGTATTATAGTAGGTAGGCTGAACAACAAGAATATACACCGCCCTATGCAGCATTTGGAGTGTCATTTAAAGGATCTAAAAGTAAAAGGTCGTAGTACACAAAAAGTCCCCGAAAAATGTGAAGTTTGCACGATATAAAAAGGTCACGCGACAAATCCAGCGACTTCCTCGAAGAACCGGCTCTTTTGCCCAAAAATACATATAATATTCATGTGTTTAAATCACTGTCTTTTTTATATACATATTCTAGGTATCGAATCTACATGTTAAGGGTGGTTTCTTTTTCCTACCTTTTTCAGGATAGAGACGGAGATATCTCTGTTAATATATATTATTACTTAAGAGCAATATTCTAAGTTTCTGCCCGGATAATCCGATTCTATGCCCGTAACCTTTTTTTATCAATAGATTAAAATGTTTACTCAAATGTGACACATTATTATTTATTTTGTGACCTTATTATTTACAAACTCTTTAGATTTTACTCGTTAACAACGTTAAATAAAGATTATTTTAGTACCACAAAGTTCCCATCTTTTAGGACAATATACAGTTTTTAATTTAAATTACAATAGAAGTTGATTCGATAATAATTGACCTTAACCTTCCTTATCATCAGAGGCCTGTAGCTATCTGCAGCTTGTTCGATATAAGTAACTCTTGACGTAACCTTAGAGCTCTGTCCTCAGTCGTACATTCTCTCCTCAGAGTGGTCTTGGTTTCTTGACGATGCATACATACGAAACCATTTTATTAAAAGTTTTTTTACTTGGTTAACAAACTCAGTATTAATAAAATATCAATCGATACATTTAATTAACTGCTCTCTGTGCACGGATGGGAGGATATATAATAAAAAGTAACAATGGGGACTTTTATTAATGTCATTGAAACCAAAACTTTGATGGTTAGTATTTTTGTCTATGTATTTCTGCGCATTAGTCTCAGAAACGTCTTAACAGATTTGAATGGTGTATTGTTCTAAGATTCACTTAAGATTTTGTGTTCGATTTATTGTAATCAGTTTATAAATATGTCTATTTAAAGAATCACATTTAATATTTGTTTAAAAAAAATCCTACAAAATAAGTAATATTCAGTAAATTTGCTGGCAGTTTTCGTTAACTATGTAATTTGTTTGCTATTTTGATACATCCCTTCTAGACAAAATCAGGCCATATCGTATAATATTTAGTATAGTATTTAGGTGTTAACAAATGTAAAACGGGGTCAGACAAAAATGATATAAAAAAATAGAGGAGTTCTTTCTGCCTACCTTAGTTAAGATACAGCATGATAATATGTTCTTAGATATTTCAGATCATATTTTATACTATATAAATTATATCATATTTTAGGTAAGAGAATAGTTTCTATTTTTGTCAAAATATCTTCGAACAGCCACGTCCAGCCTATGTGTTTATGTCGAGATTCACTTGTCACTTTAGTTAACATAACAGATAAATTATATTTATTAGTCTATAAATCTTTATTTATATTACTCTATTTCAAATTGATAAATTCAAGTTTTTTTTTTGTATGAGCCCATGATGTAATTATTATATATGAGACAAAAGAAAGCTGAAAACATCAATACAATTTGACTTAGTAAATATTGAAAAAATGTACAGTTTGACTTCAGGCTACTTATGACTCTGTAATGCGTAGTTACTGACGAGCAAAAATTGAATATTTCGGTAATGTTTCTAGCCACGTAAATATAGTATCTTAGTGCTTATTCAAGAAACTCTAAACTTAAGAAAAACGATTTTTGTTTATATTTTAAGGCAAAATAATTATTAATATTAATGTAATTTAATCATAATTGAAAAAGTATTCACGAACTCACTTAAAGTGACGGCTAATCCTATTACAGCTTTCGAAAATTTTGCAGATTACCATTAACGGAAAAATCTCTGTAAAAGTTTTATAATACATCCGACGACTTTAAACAAGTACCTACTTTTCCTTGCGGCCAGTCCTTATGATTTCTTTTATGTTTTGAATAATTTTCAGGTAAGATTTCTTTATTTTCTCCTTCGTATTTCCGTCCATGATGCTGAATACTTCAATTAAGTATGTAAATTGCCGATATTGTGGTTAAAATTATTGCTACAAAAACTGCTTTGAATAATTATCTTGGAACATAATTACTTACTATGAGTTTTATGTCCCTAATCATATGCTGTCCGCGTTAGTATGGGTTTTTATATTACCTTAAAATTACTAATTACAAAATGTATACCGTGTTTACACATTTTTATTCTTGACGAAAAGGTTTTTTAAATGAATTAATACTTTACTAACGACAAATAGAGTAGGGTTTTTTTTTGTATATCAAAAAGTAAACAATAATTGCTCACAAAGGTTTATGGTGTTTGTCGACCGGAATAATAGAATGAGTAACGCTTATTGTAAGCATTCGCTTAATTTACGCTTATTATTATGTATTATCTGGTGTTATCGCATAGCATTTAGTAAAGTTCATTGTAAAGGCCAATATTCTCATTAGTGTCGTGTTGTGGTTTCGTGGTAGAAAATAACGTTTGTAAATGCCTAATACCTAACAAAAATAAAGTTCATTTAGATTTTTTTTTTCAAGGTTTAACTGTCTCACTGTTAATTAGGTTTCGTTATTTGAAATATAAATCTATTGTTGTAAAAAAATGCAATGCAAAAAGATATAGCCGTCCCTAGAACACTAATCCTGATCCTACTAGTAATATTATAAATGCGAAATTTGTGAATATGGTTGTTACTCTTTCACTATAAAATTGCTGGACGGATTTGCATGAAATTTTTACAGTAATATAGATTATACATCAGAATACCATATAAGCTACAATTTGTAATGATTTTATGTAATTTTGGTCGTAATATAACGATACATGTCAATTAAGTCGGAAAAAAATCTGGCCTCTGAAAGCTATCTTGGCGTACACTGCCTAAATTATTGGAGTTACACAAAGATGATGTATCGTAGGATTATTTGTCTTGAACTGTTCTAAGTAAAAGTCCACGACAGCATATATCTACCTTTTATGTGGAAGCCACTATGACCAAAATTGAAAACCATATCTTTTTTTATTACTATTAAGATTATTTTATTTTATTATTAAAATGATTGGTCACAAAACTCGATGTCGCAGACCAAATTCCACGCAAACGAAGCCACGGGTAAATGCTAAGAATTTATAATAATATGAAACAAGATATATTAAGGATAAAAGCAAATCAAAATAATGTTTGTTGTATTCATTTATATGTTGATCAGTTTGGTTAAATTATAATGGATTAGAATAAACCGCACAAATCCACATCTGCAATCTAATTTAAAACCAGACTCGTACATAGTCGATGTTTTCCGACCAACCCTTGGCGTTACTCCAATCTTTACTTTGCCGACTGACATAAAGTACCTTCGCCTAACATAAATAACTGAACAACTTTAGCTGTCAAACAAATTCCTTTTAAGAATTTATGCGTAAAAAAATCAAATCACTTTTACGAATTTGGAAAGAAGACTTTGAATTCTTTTCATTAATATTTTATGTGTAGAGTGTAAGTCGAACGAACTTCCTTTTTTTGGTTCGATCTCAATTCTCATAATTTGTTAAAAGACTTCATAGAATTGCTAAAATTAACTGTAATCTCACAGACGCGAATTATTTTCTGTGATTGGTTTAAGGAAGCTGTAAAGAAAGCCGGTACATTAACTGCAGAGCTATCTCGTTTGCTCCGTAAAATTCCAGTTCCCGCTTTTCTATAATTAACTAAATTGAAACAATATTTTTCCTTGCTGGTTTAGTGATAAATATATAGTTTTTGTTAAAAAAAAAATAAAGTTTACACTTATAATACATAGAATGTGGATTATGATTTTAAATGAAATAAAAAACAACTATTGATATAAAACACATTATTACTTATAATATTTAATATGTTTTGGTCAAAAACTATATTAAATCAACAATATTGTCAAATTGAAAAAATATAAGAGCTGGATTGAACTTAAGCTATATGCAAAGGAAATGTAAATTAGTGCTATAGAGGGAAGTCAATATGATACGTGGACGATACACGACCTTTGCGTGGATCTATCTTGTAGTTGTTGTAAAGATTCGGAGAAATTAATTGTAGATAATTTAAATTAATTTCAACTGGACTGAATAATAGAGGAACGTCAGAAGAACGTTCTCTACAAATTATGATAAATCACATAGTATGAATTTATAATATTGTAGATTAGTACGATTTAATAATAATTTTCATACTTATTTTATTTCTCATTATTTGAAGATTTATAAGACGTACTTGGAAATGTTCTCTCAATACGCTTATTTACATTAACTTAATATAAATAAACTTTAACTAAACATTGTACGTCTTGTTTAATTTCAAATATGTAATGGAATCTCTGTAAAAGCTACGAATTAAGCAAGTTTCCTCTATATGTCTTTGTGTTCTAGCCCTCTGTATAGGCTAACAAATACGACATCCGCACACCTGTAGTAAATTTTCAATATACTTGCTTAGCTACAACTTTTATAGTATAATATTATTTTAATCTTACTTTCATATTTCGAAACCTTAAACGCGTATGCCAAAAGATATTACAGGTCAGGTATATCTAGCGTGTATTGCGATTGCGATAAGATGTAATTCATTAAGCTGTCATGAAGAATTATTCACGCTATATCCCTTACGGGGTGAGCAGAGCTACATTAGTTGTTGTATCCATTTCGCGTTTATAAGTCGTGCAGATGCAATGCGGGTTTCCTCACGATATTTTCCTTCACCGCTGAGCATGTGAATCTAAATTCGCACGTAATCTAGAAAAACCCAGAGGTACGTACCGGGGTTCGAACCTACGACCATTCACGTTGCCTCGCTTGGAAACCGGCCACTAGATCACCACAACGACATTATTATTATCTTTATGTAATAAAACACTATCAAGCAATTGTCTTATTTAGGTATATTAGTTAAAACTTTTAGGGTAGCTTGCACGAACAAATACAATTTAGTTTAAGCTTATGTAAAACGCTATTAATTGAAGCGGTTTAATTCGACCTCAATGATTGTTTAAATGTAACAGTTGTTAAAACTGGGTAATGTTTCCTAGCAGGACAATAAGTACAATTTAACACTAAATAACGTTTGATATAACTTTAAACTAAACATAAAATGTTTGTGCAAGCCGCCCTGAGTATCAATTGTATTATTTTTAGTTAATAAATAAAGTCTAAAAGTATAAGATAAAAATAAGATTCAATTTCCCTCAAACATATTTGTTTCATAGTTTTAAAGTTATATTATCTTTATCTCTTTCGCACGCATATATTTATCTTAGAACTATCTCGGTTTCGGTCCGTGTGAATTTTAACAATAGATACTTTATAAATATGAGTAAAACTAGTCAGAGATGTTGCAGTGATGGTGTTAGGCGACTACTGCGCGCAGTGGGCGCTGCAAACAGCAGCGGTTGTGGCTTGTCTACTAGTGGGCACGCTGGCTCCGGAACGACTCGAGCCCTGCGCCGGCAGCCCACTTTGCACATGCAGGGCAGCTCACATGTCCTGCATCGCGGTGCCACTGCACAGGTTTCCAGGTAAACATATCAGCAAATTGTTTGTTAGTATCGGAAATAATAGCTCAAATAACGCGATAAGAGTACTGTTTAAGTTGATATTACACATTATAAATACTTTTACGGGGCTATATGTGAGAAGAAGGAAAGGAAAAAGTAGTTGCTAGTGACAATACTTCGATTAAATTAAAACTTTTTTTGCACTCGCTCAACATAGTGACTACATCGCACCTGATAGTAAGTACAGTGTAATCCAAAAACTAAAGCGACCATCAAAGGATGAAAATCCATTGATAGTTTCCGTCGTCATATCGGTCCACATATACCACGACTGAAGATCTCTAGAACTACCGTTCTTTTACTTTTTTTTATTAAGCGGCTGTTACTTATTTGTACTCCTAATATTATCATTCCTAAAACAGTAATGTCATACAAACAATAATTTTATAATGGAATACCATTATTATATCGAGGGGTGAAAGACTATTTGGTTTAAGCGACATTTTTTGGTGATATAGTAATACACCTATCCCCCGATTTACACGGTAGATACGTTCCTGAGAAAAACGTGTAAATCGAAAATTAAAAATTTTCAAGTCAAAAGCGTGTAAAGCGAAAAGCTTGCAAAAAATGCATAATTTTGTTATTTAACAGTTGTGATTTTTTTTCAATATTTTTAGGTGTACACAGAAATAAAAATAAAATGCATTGACAGGTTAAAATATGTAATATATTACGGAAACACTGTTTTTTTTTTATTTAATTATAATACATTAAACAGAAGAACAAAAAATAAAACCAAAGGTGTTTTATTATCCTTCATCATGTGCAGCAAGTCAGCACATAAGCTCGGGATTCCCCGTGAGATGTGTACACAGCGCACGTGTTCAAACACAGTAGCATTTAGTAGAGTGCGATAAAAACAAAAAATAAACTTATTTGGAAAACCGTGTAAAAGCGAAAACGTGTAAAACAAGTACCGTCTAAATCGGGGGATAGGTGTATATATATTTTCGGAATTCAGCGTTTTTTACCGATTCAAAATATTTATATTTATATATATATATATATTAAATATATATATATATATTACATTATCACCAAAAAAATGATAGGCTTATCACCCCTCGACATGCATATTATTAAAAACATAATATTACAATAATTTGTTTCTTCACAGCAATGTCTTTTTTTTTTCAGATTGGCCACGCATAGAATTACAGCATTTAGATATAAGCATGTCTAATCTAGAAGTGCTCTCAGAAAGTGCACTAGATGGTTTAAAACTGCAAACATTAGTTTTAGTTGCAAACAAATTGCATCAAATTGAACAACATGCGTTTAGGTAAATTATAATTTAATTAATTACAATTTAAAAAAATTATATAGCTGACTGTTTTACAATGATTTTTTCCAGTTCAATGGCAGTTACTTTGGCCTCTTTAGATCTTGGTTATAACGAATTCTCTGAAATACCGCAACAAGGCTTACAAGATTTGAAAGTATTGAATTGGTTAAATCTGCAGAAGTAAGCATATTTTATGAAATTTTATTAAACTTCTACATAACATAGACGATTAATTTGACTGATATTTTTAGCAACAATATAGTTCACATTGGAGCTGAAATAGAATGGAATCAGCTGGAAGAAACTCTCACAAGCTTATCGCTGAGTAACAACCAAATAACAAATTTAAACTCACATGCATTAACACCATTACATCATTTGCTTCAATTAGATTTAGAAGGGAACCATCTCAGAACTCTAAGCTCAGATGCTCTACCGATTTCATTGACTCTACTAAAATTATCAAATAATTTTTTATATGAATTATCTTGTGATATATTTTTTAACTTACCAAGAATTCAATTAATACATTTAAGGAACAATTTTATTACTTTTGAAAACACTACTAGTTGTTCTAATAGTAAAAGTAAAAAAATAGAGAAATTAGATTTGAGTAACAATAAAATTAATGACTCATCTGAGATCTTGCAGTTTAAAGAAGTCCAGTTTAGACAAATTATTCTTGATCTAAATGAATTAACTACGATAACACGGCTTTTATCCTCAAACAATAAAATTGAAAGATTATCTGTATCATATAATAAACTAAATTCAATCAGCCGGGATTTATTTTTATCGCTGAAGAACTCACTGGAACATCTGGAATTGGAACACAACAAATTGTTCCACTTACCGGACAGTCTGGCTCAGGTCGCGCGGCTTCGTCATTTATCTTTAGCTTACAACCGTCTAGAGGACTCCCCAACTCTCCCATCTCGGATTCAAACTCTCTCCCTAGCCGGCAACTTTTTAACTTCGGTACCCTCAGCACTTCAAACCTTAGAACCCGGTTCAATCCGTTATCTCGACTTAAGTTACAACAAGATATCGAATTTATTGCCAAACGAATTCGCAGACTGGTCCAATTCCTTGGGAACTATTAACTTGAGAGGTAATAGAATAGCTCAGATTTATATGAACGTTTTCCCTTCAAACATGGCGGTAAAAGAAATAAATTTAAGTTTTAACGACTTGTACTACGTGCATCCGCAGACTTTCTCGAATGTGACCGGATCTTTAGATATTTTAGAATCGTCTTCTACACTGTTTAGTGGACACTTTCCAATAGATTTAGAAGATATTTTAGAAAATTTGAGCTGGGCCTCCTTCGATAATAATGATTTTCATATTTTGAAACTATCTGATATAGCATTGTTTCCAAATCTTAAATATCTAAATTTAGACTACAATAGAATAATAGAAATTGTGGTAGATAATCGTAGCTTGTCGCTACCACTGACCAGTATAAGGATGGCATATAATTTTTTAAATACATTGTATAGTAGAACATTTTCATATATACATGAATTAAGAAACATAGATTTATCTTACAATAGAATCAACAACTTAACTAAGTATAGTTTCGAAAACTTACCAAACTTGAGATATCTATCTCTCGCGGGAAATATAATCGATTCCATGGAAGTAAAAACTTTTGTCAATTTACCAAGGCTGGAAATATTGGAACTCCAAGGAAACAACCTAACATATGTATCGTTAGCGTCATTTCACAATATTTCCCATTCCAATATAGGTTTGACTCTGAACATCAGTCGAAATCGTATAAAATATATTGAAAGTGAACACATAATACCTGTAAGTGTTATTGATTGCTCACACAATTACTTAACTGAAATGCCAATTAATCTCTTTATAGCTGTAGAATCAACCATTCGCCAAATTATTATGTCTTACAATAAATTGATACAAGTACCGAACGAAGCATTTCAGGACGCTACACGTTTAGAAATTTTAGATTTACATAAAAATAGCATAAATAATATTAAACGGAAATCATTTAATAACCTTGTATCTTTACAAATACTAGATCTGTCTTACAACGTCGTTTCACAACTATCTGTAGAACAATTTTATAATTTACACAAATTGAGATATATAAAATTAGATCACAATAATTTGCGGCTTCTACCTAGAGACGTATTCAAAAATACAATCGTGGAGCATCTAGATTTGAGTTATAATGACATATCAATATTTCCAGTCACGGCTCTCTCACAAATAGGCTTCACTCTCAGATATCTCGATTTATCCCATAATCGCATAGAATACTTAGACAGTAATATATTCCGGAACACGCAATTTCTCCTGAATCTCAATTTAGCTCATAACTTGTTAACTGTATTATCTGATAACACGTTTTCGAGTCTTAGTGGGCTGCGTCAACTGGACCTTAGTTTTAACTTCATAAAGGCAAACTTCAAGGAACTGTTCCATAACCTCCCTAACTTGAGGCATTTGAGTCTTGCAAACATAAGTTTAAAATCAGTGCCTTATCTACCTTTGACCAACTTAACTAGTCTCAATTTGTCTTTAAATTACATTAACAGTTTTACGGAAACTAACGTAAGACATGTAGTAAATCTTCGACGTCTAGATTTAAGTCATAACCGTCTTACCTCTTTAGTGCCAAAGATGTGGATTAATTTTAACTATTTAAATTCACTAGATGTTTCGTATAATCCCGTAGTTAGAATAATGCCAAATAGTTTCAAATGGTTGAGTAATTTGTCTCATTTAAATTTAAACGGTCTGAAATACTTAGATTTAATTGATCAAGATTCCTTCCGTCCTCTTATATCATTACGGTCCCTACATATCCAATCATGGTCTACAATAAATCACTCGACATTCCGAATTTCCAACATTACATCCTCACTCCCATCACTCTACAAGTTAGTAATACACTGCACAGATGAAGATATAAGTGATCAGCTGGATGACATCAACGTAAAGAACATCCGATATTTAGAAATCAAAGGGTTAAACCTCCAAAAAATATCTGATGATGCATTCCGATCGTTTGCTAATAGTCAAGAACTATTTATAAAGATCTCTATGACTTCACTGACGAAGTTGCCTACAGCATTTATGAGACATTTAGGCCAAATACCACAACTGGGAGTTGATATAAGTCATAACAAACTGAAATCGCTAAACCCTGCAATATTCTATCCAAATTTTACAAGTTGGAGTCATGTGGCTACAAAATTATTGTCAGGTACCCTTTCCTTTTTATAATACCTATTTATTTACATAATTCATAAAAGCTGGTGTTAACTGCTAATATACGTGTCTTTGAATTCTGTACTGTAAACGTGAAATAGCGAAGGACGCGGCAGGCTGAAGACGCCAATAGCAGACGCGAACTAACTCGCGTCATTTGCAGTCAATATCGTAATTAATCTGATATATTTATACTGCACTGATTTGCTGCACTAATTTAAAGTAGTTTCATGGATCTCGTCGATGTTGTCTGCCGCGTTCAACGGGATTTCGCCTTAACTTTACTTTTGTATATTATACTTGGTGGAGGACGTAAATAATCATAAAATGTACACTTTAAAGTACCAAATGCGTAATGTGGTAGTATGTGTACCAGCATGTATATATTGTTACATTATTGTATAAACCAGAATAGCCCATTTAATTAATTACATTCATTTTTTTTTGACTGCATTACTTAGGGCACTTTGGTGGTCTGATATAACAGTTGGCTCTAATGTACCTGTTAACTACCCGAAAAAAGTGAGTAGTGACATAGAGATATTACATATATAAAACTTTAGTCCTAGAGTTAATTAATAAAGTTAATTAGAGTCAATATTATATATATAATATCACGTCATCGTGACGGCAGATGGCGCGTGTCATCGTCATCTGCATCGTTCGAAATGTAACCTTTATACATATAGAAAGGGCTTTGTAACGAACATTACCATGGAACCAAAATTAGTTAGATACTTTATTAAAAATTTATAGGCTGTCGGATGAGGGTTGGTTAGCTAATTCTAGTCTTTTATTAAAATTTACAAAGCCTCTCTCCACCCGGAATATACCCCGGCGACTCTTCGTAATGAGTTTTAATTCTTAATTCACCACTCAAAAGTTTTGCAGATAGGCTAAATAAACAAGTTAGCTTGATTGGCTTTAAAGCTTTATGGTCGTCAGGTGGTCTGATTTTGACGGGAAACCCACTGCAATGTGAGTGCGAGCTGGCATGGCTCGGCGCTTGGCTGCGTCGGTGGCTCCAAGAAAATGATGCGGGCCGTGAGCTGCAGCGGGCGGTTCGTAGCGCTACGTGCACCGACCAATTGGGGCGCCAAGTGCAGCTCTTGCAACTTCGTGCTGACGAGGCCGAGTGCCACGCCAGCGCCCTCTCGAGCAACGCCCAGCTTAATTACACGAACGTTCTATACACCCTTATCATTATTATGTGGACGGTATTCTTTAGGTGATGCCCCTAGTGATTATAAATAATTATACTTTAGTGTTGTAGTGACTAACATTGTAAATAATAACATTGTTATATTTGATTTGTAAATCTTCTTAAAATGTAAAAATATGTTAATTATAATCATTATATTTTTGTTTAGTGTTTTATGAACTTTTAATCACAAAAGTTATAAAACTATTATATATTTTCTAAAGATACTAAATTATGTTTTTGTTTTTTCTTAAACAAAAGCATAATTTAGTATTTTGGTGGTAGGGCAATCGACCGAACTGTGTCATGACCACAGTTTATAAGTGTAAAGCCCGTCATAGTGACTAGTTTTGGCTTGTCGCATCTCGGGTTCAGCTTGTGTATATCCAGTAACTCGTAAAACTAGAGACCTTCAGTCGTGGTATATGTGGGCCGACATGACGACGGGGACTATCAATGGATTTTCATCTTTTGATGGTCGCTTTCGTTTTTGGTCTACACTGTACTTACCACCAGGTGCACTGCAGTCACTATGTCGAGCCTTTGTAAAAAAACACATTATTTGCATAAATAACTTGATAATGTCGATTGTAGCAACCTAAGTAGTGTATTACAATGTTATCATATTCGTAATATGTACGATCCATATTATATTATGTATTTTTAATTTCACTTGTAAATATGTAAAAAGTAAATATTTTTTCAAAGTAATTCCGTTTTTTATTGCATAAAAATCTATCGACGAGTGATGTTTTTCATCTCTAAAATATCAATGTTGAGCGTTAAATTGAAAAAGATATAGGACTCTGGTTTTAATAACATTTTAATAAAATAAAATTACTTTAGCTTCTGTTATTACTTTGCTTTTGCTGAAACACTTTGCTAAAACATGTTGTACGAAGATGTAAAAGCCGATTCTTACGAAGCTTTAATTTTAAAATATCAAATATGTACAAAAAAAATATTCGTTAGTTTAATAAATATATTATTACATATTATTATGTACATGTTTACAAGCTATATTCAAATAGATTTGAAAGTATTACATGAAACCTAGTGTAATTTATAATAAAACACCATTCGAAATGTTAATGAAATGGGAGTTTAGTTCAGACTCGCAAATAAATCAAAACATTGGAAATGAATAATACACTTAATTTCCGATCTGGCTTTGACGCCGTATCGATTCGGCAGCTATTTTGGTGGTGCTAATGCATCGGAATTAATTTAATTGGCCGAAGCGAATTTCAGTCGTTTGTTATTTGGATTCGAAAACAAATATTGAAAAGCAGTGTATTAATCTTGTAATGGTTGTTATTTGAAACAATGACACAGGTACGTGATTGTTGTATAAATAAAAGATAATAAGTAAAATTAACCTATCATCACTGAACACTGGTTGAACGTTTTTCAGGACAACCGATGAGTCGCTCATATCTAGTGTCATCTTGCGATCTTAAGCAAGTTGTCTGTCGATATCATTACATACAGTTATAAAACTCGAAACATTTTTTTTTATCGTCTATCTAAGAATCCCAAATGAATTGAATAACTGAGTTTTATTTTTTCACTGTCCGATACCGCCATCATTTAATATGAAAACCTTAAATAAAACTCAACTGGAGGTCGAAATTAAACTATATGTTACTTAATAGGACCTTTGTTACTATACCAACTATATCTGATCTCTTTTAGCACGCACAAATCTGAGAAATAAAGATATTATAGTTTTTAAAACTGTCTCTCTAATAGTTTTATTAGATCATGCGAAAATTGGTACCGGCCAATTAAAAAACGAGCTAAGGGTGCTATAAAAAAATTAAGCAATATATCAACATAAAAACCTACAGTTTATAAAATACAATTTTCCACATTTTATAATAAATTCGAATACATTCTTGTGTAGTATGCAATATATATATATATATATTTAACTTCGCCAGTATTTTATGCGATAATAATATATTGAAATAACTCATAGGTAAAATTTTATTATGAAATACTATTGTTAGCTTTGTGATCTTATTTAAATTCTTATAATTATAACTATTAAGTATATTATAGCCTAAAAATAAATAAATAACCATAAATTTCCAAGACGCCACGCGGGTTTGCACCCTTATGTGGTTGATATTCCAGATGCTCGCACAAAGCGATTCGCTTTATCCTTTTTGCTGCGAATCGCCAAGGAGTGGAATTCATTTCCTCCGTTTGTACTTCCAACATCTTATTACATGGGAATCTGCAAACGTTTCAATCGTCGGCCTCATCATCACTTTCCAGCAGGCAGGTCAAGCGCAAACCTGTCAGTTATAAAAAAAGCCTATAAATCAGAAATAAGTGGCAAGCAAATTATTAGAGATTCAGTATAAGTAATAAAAAAAGAAGTAAATTACAAGCAGAGTAGCATATTCGCCATACATTGTACACATCAGTGTGACAGGAAATAAATATACCATGAAACCTTTCAGCCGACTATCAAAACAACGTTTCAGTGATATTGAGGTCTGATGTTTATATAACGAATATTCCCTTACACTAGGGAGCTTTACGCTACTCATAGCTGGTAGGTTATCGACATGTGGGGAACTAAATGAAGCCAAAATGCTACCATAGGGACACGTTTAATAGCCAAATAGATCCATTAAAGACAGACGTAAAAATATTTATATATAAAAAGTCGTAAATATCTCTTAAACTGTCTCTTGAGTGTGTTAATCGTGTCATACATTCACATTTGAACAATTTGGTATAATTAATTAAGCTAACTATAAAAATTTCAATCTGATAATTGAACAACGTAAATTATTAGACATAATAATTATTAATATATAATTTTAATATTATGGTATCTATTTTTTTTTTACACTGGCTCGACATAGTGACTACAGAGTACCTGATGGTAAGTACAGTGTAGTCCAAAAACGAAAGCGACTATCAAAGGATGAAAATACATTGATAGTCTACATCGTCTTGTCGGCCTTCGTATACCACGACTGAAGGTCTCTAGGTATATGAGCTACTGGATATACACAAGCTGATTCCGAAACGCGACAAGCCGAAACTGGTCACTTTGACGGCGTTTACACTCATTTACTGTGGTCGCGATCCAGACGGACCCCGACGCCCTACCACCTCGCTGCTGCTCGTTTAGCACCACCCAGGAGCTACGTGTAGGGAAACTAGGGTAAAGCCTACGGACGCGAGCAGCTTCGACTCCCAATCTATTGTTACTCTTTAAATTGAATAACTGATTAAAGTTATTTATTTCAAATAATATACTTTAATTGTCCTTTCTAATGTATTATGAAAAGTAATACTGAGAGGTCAAAGTGTATCTCTTTTATATTTACCTGTTTTGAGTTCATTCACTTATAGCAGTTTAGTATCCCGCGCGCATCGGCTTGGCAACATCACGAAGTATGCTTAAAGCGTATCGGTAGAAAGCAAACGCTCCGTACATGACACGCTACGATCTTAATCGTTGACGGAACGGTCTAATGGGCAATAATAGTGTCTATGAGTTAACTAGTAACGCCCTCTTTTTGATTTATATTGTCTATAATTAGAGTCCGACCGAAACTGGTTTTCCGGCCGAAACCGAAACCGAATATTCGGCTGTGGCTTCAGTTTCAGCCGAAACCGAAACCGAAACTCACGTGGTCAAGTATAAAAGACAACGTGGTCAAGTAAAAAAATGAAACAAAAACTTACATGTAATCAGTTCCATCAAAACATAACCTCTAAAGAATGTTTACGTCGGGTGATAACGCACTGACTAAGTTGTGTTGCTATAGAGCAATGCGAATTAGATCCGTCAACTGTCGTCTAAACGACGCAGTTACACTCCGACGCAGCCTTGAGTTTCTTTCGGCGTTTCTTCTCAAGGTAGTCGCTTCCGAAACGCTAGTAGATCACTGTTAGGTTTCGTATTTTTGGCTGGCGGTCCAAGTCGAGGTTCGTACCCACAGGGGTGCCCTTGCATTGCCACCCAACCCATAAATTGCCGGCTGAGCACCCTCAGTGTTTGCCCACCCGCCCGGTTAAGTTGTGAAGACCTTTCCCGGTCAACAAACACGCGTAAATTCGAAAAAAAAAGCAATGCGAACGGCGCACGAATCCCGAACAGGGCCACCAGCGTCCGCCAAAGCGTTGCCGCGAGAAACGAAGTTACGCAAGCATGTACGACGGTTTCAGTTTCGGCAAAAGTTTCGGCCAATTTTGGCCGAAACCGAAACTGCCGCCGAAACTTGATTTTTGGCCGAAACTCGGCCGAAACCGAAACCGAACTTTCGGTCGGACACTATCTATAATGTCTTGTAACTCCTTTGAGATAAAATAATTATCAAATTTTATAACAAAAAATATGACTTAAACCTATAAAGAACCGGTTATGTCGAAAAAGTTGTTACTGAGAGTTTTTGCGTGATATATCGGCAAACATCCAAATATACTGAAATTCTATAATAAATAATCATGTTGTGTTCAACAGCTTCTAACAAACGATCCTAATTGACTTTTTAAAAACCTTTTCTATACTCAGTCATTTTATTATTTTAATAGCACCGTTATAATAATACCAAAAAGTTAATTGTAAGCTTTATAAATCCGTGGCTGCGGTGACTTAGAGAATAAGCGATCGGTATTTATGTGAGGCAACACGAATGGTCGTAGGTTCAGATACTGCCAAGCTATCTGAGTTTTTTTAGATTAAATACGGATTTGGGTATCTCATGCGGACCAGAAAAGGAAAATATCCAACGGGAACCCTCATGTCATCTAATAGAAATGTCATATATAAGTGTGAGAGCGGCGATCGTTTGTTTGGTCACGTTGGGCACGACATTTAAGCGCAAAGTAGATACAAACACTAATCTCTGTTCACCCCGAAAGGAATATAGCGTGACGATATATTATTACTATAAATTAGTTCTTATTTTAATATTATGGTTAACTTAAAAATTAACAAATTGCAAATTGACTTTAAATATCCTTCGTCTTATATGTATAAATTTTATAGCATTGTAACCTGGAACATCTGTAGGTAGATAAACTTAATATAACGCGTAATATTCGCAATTAGTGGCCGTGATATATCTCCCCAGCGACAGCCGTTTGCACCCTATCCTTAATAGGGGAGGATTAAATCGGCTCACATTCCTGCTGAGATTCGACGAACCACTCTCGCAGTAACTCACTACTGGTGTGAGTCATCCCTCCGCATTGAAGTACTTTGTATTTAGCTACGGTAAAGAAAATTATTTTAGATTTTTTGCTTTAATTTCGTGATTTATTGATGTTTCCTCTAAGATATTGTCTAGTTTACTACAAACAGAAGTTTATTTTTAGTACAATATTACTTAAGGCTTCAAATTCATTATATAGTTTATATCTTAGCAATTATTATATTCTAAAAGAAAGATAGTTTTCTTTTGTGATATTCAATTTGTTCCACTCGTGAAGTCTTTATTGATGATAAATATAGTTTTATAATAAAGCAGAGATAGAATAAAATGAATTGCATACATAATTATATTCAAATAAAACAGCAGATGTTCTATCTCTCTACTAAAACATCATTCGGACCACTTGTAATTTCTGCTAAGCTTCTTTTAAGTTTACAAAGTTAGTCGATCGGCTTCTACCGACGCCAGAATGTTTATCGAAGCCGCCCTAGATTTGACGATGTTGATGCCCTTGTCAGCTCCCAAATTAATAAAGTTTATTCGATTTCTAAGCTGATTTGGGAAGAATAAAGTGTAACTACGTAAAATTTAAAACTACTATTTATACAAAATAATAATAATTAATACTACCATTCAACATCAATAATAATTACTAAAAAAAATATAATTAAAAGAAGCCACACAAAATAGTAACAGAAACATAGCAACCCTACCATATCAATTATGTTGAATTTGGGCAGTCAGGATCATCTAGAGATTTATCAGGCTATCTATACCCTGTTTTATTGTCGTAGACCACTTTTGGAAACCTTGAAAATGGGCTCAGGTCCCGCAAAATACCACAGAGTTCAAAAACCGAACTATACGACCAGTGTGTCTTGCCCACAATTACCTACGGAGCTGAGATATGGACGCTCGCCAAGGAAACTGTACACAGAGTGTTGTACTGAAAGTTATGAAGCGTGCCACGCTAAAGGACAAAGTGCATAATATCGATATAAGATCAAAAACTAAAATTCAAGACATAGTGAAACGCATTACGTAACTCAAGTTGTTAGGAGCGGGTTACCTAGCTTGGCAAACTGATCTGTCTTTGTAGTAAGGCCCTCACAGAGTACCAGAGACTTATTGGTAGTCCCGTTGCGAGATATGATGTTAACATTTATAAGATTATGGACAGAACTATATAAAATCCTTGTGGTGATAAGATGGGGAGGAAGTTTGTACTCAGCAGTGTGTGCGAATAAGCTGATGACGATAATACTGTCATAAAGCGTTGAGGCTGAGATTATAAACGCAACTTTATGTTTATTTAGACGTTACTAAAACATTAAAATTTATATTACTCAATGAATGTCAAAGGATTTGGTAAGTCACTGATTTTGTCAACACGGACTTGGCTCTGTGAATACTATGGCTATAGTCAAGTTCCTATTATATATTCATTTTTTTGTTAAAACGAATTTATTTTTTGGGAAGTTTGCTAAACAAAGTCGAAATAGCGTCTATAAATCTCAGCGTGAAAGACGTAAATCATTTTAAGAAAGGTGACGACTTACAATACTACTTTTATTCGTTATTAATACCTAGGCTGGATTTTATGTTATTATAAAATTATTTACTATGCGTATTCTCAGACCTTAGTGCTGTTATTACCGAAATATAAATCCGAAAATCAGATAGTATAAAACTAATTTTACCTTCAATTCTATTTCGGTATTGTTCGAAAATACAGTGCTTATAAATTCAGTACGAAATGAAATTATCATGGGTGCTTTCTACTGCTATTTATTACACGGACCACTGTTAAGATATAATTCGATTAATTTTCAACTTATAAATAGAGATTCGATCCAAATAGCTCGGGATACGTACTAGATATCTTGGATTTGATACTAAATTTTTAGATATTTTACATTATTTTAGTGTTTGACGCCCTTTGGCTAGGTGGAGTGACATACGAGTACTCAAGTAGCAAGCAATTGTTAGATGAAAAGAACCGAAGATCTGGCTCAGTAGCGAACCTTAGGAGTGACCTGTCCTTCAGTGGATAGATACAGATTTTTGATAATATTACGGAGAGTGAAAAAATTCTATTATCACTAACAGTAGCGCCCATCCTATAAATGTATAAAAGTATCATATACCTTACAACAGTAAGAATATAAAAAATCAATTTATTTTTACGCCTTCAAATGACATTAATATAATCTATAGATAATTATATCAAAATATTTACGTAGATGAGCTACAAGAACTTGCAAGATTTGAACTTTTACTTGTTTATGGATTTTTGTTTCACAAGCTTATCACAGACGCTATCTATACCTACGACTTCGAAAAGATATATGGAATCAACAATACTTTAATATTAATTATATCAAGGAGTGAAAGGCTATTCACTTTTTACGATATATTTGGGCGAAATTGAATTTTATATACATATTTTCACAATCAGTGACAAACACTAGTTCCAGAAATATATATGTTACCGTACCCAAAAAATGTCGCTTAAAGCAAAAAATTAACCCCTCCATATAATAATAGTAACTATAAAATAATGGTTGGTGAATAGCACTCAGAGTTAATAAAGAACTGGATTCCAATACCTGAGTGGTATCGGAACAACTTCCTTTTACTCTAATACCTGAAATAGATCCAACTGCAACATCTTAAATTAATACGACAACTGCTAATTGAAAATAATAGACCCACCTACATTTTATTGTTGCTTTATATTAAGTTGCCTATGCAATTAACTTTCTAATTGAAGTTGAATCTAAGTTTCTAAAGTCTTATCGAACTAAGACAACTTATATAATTAATCTGGGCATAATTCTTAGTCATTGTTATAATATTTGTTTTAAAAAAAGTCCACTCTCTTAATTAAAATAGTAAAATAAAGCTAATTATGTAAATCAGGTTAGTTTCACAGAAATACACAACTTAACATAAATGAAACGCTTTTTAAATAATAATTAATTTTCAAGATTTAATTTCAATTTACTTAATATTTTCAAATTTAATTTTCAATATTTCAACTAAAGAAATAGTGAAATGAAATGAATGAAATCATTTCATTTCATTACAATTATGCATCAACATTACAAAAACTTTAAATAACTTGGTGACTCTTATCTTTGTTCAGTTTGTATCAAGAAGCAATTAAAAAAAATAACTTTTTATAACATAAGTATAAATCAGTATCGTGATTAATACAGATATAACACAAAATTCCCAATAAAATGTAAAGCTTACATTACAGTATCGACGTATTGATTTATAGCAAAATAAAATATATATAGCATGTGTTGTACCTACATACTGAAATGTGAGTGCGTTATCCAACGCTGGTGTCCCCAAGGAGGCAGTGTTTCACCGCGGCCCCGGCACCGTCACGGCACACCTCTATTACATTCCGCATATGCTCCCGAAATCGACAACAAAAGTACTTCCCGCCCAGGAATGACTGTCATTCAATTTAATACTCATATCACATATAATTTTGAAACAACAACGATACATTTTCCTGGCCTATTTATTTTCTTTATTGCATTTCCGATGATATTACCTTCTTTTCGAACAAACAATGTTACCTCGTTTCGTATACATTTCATTTATGTTATCGAACCCAATTCTAAAGAGTATTATGCCCTTTTTATATACTACCGATGTTTACAGTTAATGCATTAACTATATAGACAAAAAAAACGAATTATTATTACATTGATATCAGTGAATCTCAGTTACTGAGGTACAGAATTGAGGTTTTAATCATTATTAATTTTAATTTAATAAATAAGATATCTATATTCATTATTGTAAAACTTGTAACGCAATCGTATACAAAACACATTTTAAACTTACATACACAAAAACCTTATACCTTATATGATGTAGTATTTACATATCACGTAATGAATCCAGAAATCAGTAATTTCAATAAATTTCCTTTTCATCAACTCCCTGAACGTAAGCTTCTTTACATAGCTTAATATAAAGTTAAATATATCTTTGAATAGTCAATCAGTTTTATCTTCTATGTTAAATGTTGGATAAAAGATTCTTAATAATTTGTATTCAAATAAAAATGCGAACCGAAAGAAAGGTTTTACCGAAGCTTGAATGAAATTGTTCGCGTCGAAGCAAATCGATTTCTATTGCTTATTTCCTGCGAAAGCTTCATACAATTTTCTTAATGCTACTCTCTGATAGCTTATGATATTGAATTAAACTAGCAAAAAATATTAGAAATAATCACACTAGAAAGACTTGCTGCGATTTTCGATAGTTTTTTCGTTGTTCTTGATAGTTACATTTCGTTAGAAACATAATATTAATATTACAAACCATTTTGCCTTTCTATTATAAGATGGCTACTACTACGGAAAGATCAATAGATATTTCTGTTTCCATTTAATCCATTTTGTAACATGTAAAGACGAAAAAATCTATCCTATTTTTATTAATGTTTATCAGAAATAATATTGTGTGTATTTGTCAAGGTGTGTCTCTAGTTCTGCTCGACTAACCATGACCAAATACTTACCAGATTTTATTTTTTATAACTTTAAGATATTAATTTTGGCTTTTGGCCAAAGGTTTGCATATTATGTTCTAATTTTTGGTTTTCATCTTACGTTATTTAGATGTTTTATACCTTTGAGACACGGACAGATAAAGTGCTAAACCCCGAAGTGTCTCCTTCTCTCATATCTCACTTTGTTTGGTCAATATGATAAAGTTTACATAATTGAAAGCTATGATATTATAGAATACAATAAAAACATTTATAATTGACATAAATATTTTTCAATCACTTTCTGTTACAAGAATAAGGCGATTCAAGCGATTAGGTATCTCCCGGAACTATCGACCCCATAATACCCTCTCCTTTCGATGCTAGTACAGACTGACGTTGCGGAAACAGGACGAAATGAACGACCAATGACTCTTGTTTTCTTATAATTCTTTGTATTGTTCTGGAGAAAATACCGTGCCACTTGACTGAATACCTGATATAAAGGCCAACTTCCTATTTCTTCCGTTGTTGTTTGTTATACAACAAATACGCATTGATTTTAACGAAGTACAGCGAATTTTCAATTCCATTGCAAATAAGGAAAAACTTATTTTTTAAATTGTAGATATACTTATTTAAAACAATTTTTATAATTATTATTGTAATAATTTCAACAAAAATTTTGTAATTATTATTTTATGTTTCATTGTATGTATTGTTTTTTTTGGTGGTAGGGCGATTGCTCGAACTGAGTCATGACCACAATACACAAGTGTAAAGACCGTCATGGTGACTCGCTTTGGCCTGTCACGTTTCGGGATCAGTTTGTGTACATCGAGTAACTGTTATACCTAGAGACCTTCAGTCGTGGTATATGTGGGCCGACATGACGACGGAGACTATTAATGGATTTTCATCCTTTGATGTTCGCTTTCGTTTTTGGACTACACTGTAGTTACCATCAGGTACTCTGTAGTCACTATGTCGAGTGTAAAAAAAATGTAATAATAAATTTATATTATTTAATTATACCTAAATTGATAATACACTGGAATTTGGAAATTAGTATTCGTTGAAAATTATGCAAAGAATATTAGACTCAGCCTTATATAAAAATATGTATTATAAAGAAATGGTTCTACGCGGATATCCTAACTGATCATGTTATCCTTGAGCCGGACTGCCGCCATAATCAATTGTTAGACAAGTACAAACACAACGTATCAAAAACATGAACAAATAATGGCCATACATCTCTGACAAGATAACGCATTCCCCAGGTACAAACGACGATCAAGGGTTTTTGTTTGGCGCGTGAAAAAGAGAAAATTGATTATTCACTGAGAAGTGTTGTCACTGAGTGGTGTCGGATGAGTAGGTGACCTGAGTTTCAACAACCTCCGTAATTTTGTCTCTTTTCTTTACTATTCATACATTACTTTATTATGATTTAAATGTCTTTACTAGGCCATAATGTTTCATTTCAAACGTACATTGCACAGAAAACGTTCTTATTAGATTTTTTTTTTTATAAATGCTGGCGTTAATTTCTAAAAGAAGTTTGTAATAATTATATTCTGAATGATATGCATACTTTACTGTCTCCGGGCTGTAGACTTGAGGGAGTCTGCGGCCCGGATGAGAGGGAGGCGGTACACGGTGTCCGGCGCGCCGCCTGAGAGAGAGGTTTTGGAGGGGTAAGCTTATTTCCACCCCTCCCAGAGAGGTAGCCTCAACAAGGCTTTTTGTTCCCCGGGCGTCTGGACGAATTTGGTTTCCGTTTGATTCCGGGTGGAGCAATCAGAGGGACACCCCGGGGGTTTTTAGTCAGTAAGAGTCTGACACACCGGGGTCGCTGCCCTCACATCGTCCCTGATGGTCTTATGCAGGATTTTCCCCAGAGTTACAAAAAAGCATACTATGACCGGTGGTCGTGGGTGTGGTGGTAGAATGATAAGGATTTTGGCGTTTTATTGTTTATTTGCACTTTAACACCGAACTGCGACGCACACGCACGTACTCTAGCCTTGGGTCTCGGTAGTCGACTGAATTAGCTAGCATCCCGTGCACGCGCGCATCCTCTTACGCCGTGCGTCCCGTGACACCCTAACGACCTTTAGGGCGTTTAACACATGCACGTATTGGGCGGCGTCTACATGCTATAATACTGTACTGTCTAATAAACACGATTTACTATATATACGATAAACACTTTTAACATTATTATTTCATTTACTTTGCTGTTATTTTGCAGTAAGTTCCTTTACAGTTGAACTAGATTTCATTCAACAGATGAGTATTATTTGGTGGCACTGTCTGGGTGCGGATTATAACCGTTGCGTCGGCTTATACCTGCTAGGCAAAGATGAATTTCATCATCTGTCTGCCGTTGTATAATATGAAATTCGCAAGTATAATATCGCGAACTACGCGTGCACGATAATATGAGACACATGTAGAATATAAATCTCGCTCGCTTCCCTTTGCACGTCCCTTATGTATTTGTTAATACCGCAAGCAAGCTTATTTTGTCAATTGAAGTCATGAAGTTCCAATTTCATCGTATAGTTTTTTTTTTCCTTAAATAGTAGCTCATTACTTATTAGTGCGTTATTGAAACAAATAAATGCAAGTCGGTATTTTTATGTGAAACTTTGTTATTTAAAGGAACGCGGTTAGAAGTTTTATACCCTTATTATATTATTCAATCTTAATATTTATTCTGTCTATAAAAAAATAATCATCTCCCTGACTATACTATACCAAATTAGTTTACATTCTTTTAAAAATAGGTACTGTTGTGGGTGGTTTTGTTGAAGGTGATGAAGAATGAATTGCGGAGCTCCTTCACACTTTAATAAAAATACTTCTTATTTCTTCCCCAGTGTATATTTTGCAAAACTATATTTTTCTCATTATTTTTATATTCAAATTTAAATACTACAATTCTCTTTCAAAGCTCAAGACGCAATCTCTAGAATGACTCCAAATCCGTTCAATTTCGAATTCAAAACGACCTTCCTTTATTTTCCAATTATTTCTTACAAAATATTCTTTTTTATTAAACGGCCAACATGATATTTATGTCATAGACATGTAACCTACTTTAATGTACTCCTTATATACAATCACTACAGTATAAAGAAATTCACTGCCTGTTTAATATTACCACTTTTATATTATTTACTGTTAACATTAAAGCGTTTTAAACAAGAGTTAATATAATAACATTGTATCAAGTTATTTAAATGATCTGAACAACTTTATCTCGTACGTTTTACGGTTTTCATTTATTCATAAAAACATAAACAGTTACCCATGAATGCAGCTGTGAATTTTAAATTGAAAAATATAAAGTTCACAAATGGGACAGCCGTATGTTGTGCATTTAGTTCAATGCAAACTTTTCCTTTGGAAGGTACGTGTTGAGCTTAAACCGTACGTTGGTTATACTTCTCAATATCCGTCAGAGAGTGAACATCGCGTGTGTATTCAGGCGCTAGTGGAACAGAGGGACTCGGCTCGCGATTGTGTCACAACTCGCTTTTAGATAACTCTCTTCTCGCTCATGGAACTATTATTCTGCTTATATTATAAACAGTAATGTTAAAGGCAAACGTTATTCTTATTTCGGTTACATTATTTATTGTAAATATGAAACAGCGCTGCCTCTTTCAAACGTATCAGCAAGACCAAAAAGTAGAAGAAAATCAGCTCTATAAAAATTTATGTAACCTCAACCTACCAACATTTATTTATATCTAGGGGTGAAATGCTATTTGGTTTAAGCGACATTTTTTGGTGATATATTAATATATATATTTTCGGAATCAGAGTTTTTTAACGATCCCAAATATATGTATATGTATATATATATTACCAAAAAATATCGCTTAAACCAAATAGCCGTTCACCCGACGATATGATTGTTATACAAAATGTATTTGACGTTAAAAAAACAGTTATTTTTCATTACTAAAAAACTAGTTTCCAATTGTACTAACATAAAGTTCATTGCAATAATTTTATGAGTATTTAAAATAAACACCGAGGGGAAACCCGGATACCATCCTATAAAAAAGTAATCTTTAGCACACCGGGTACTGTAATTAGCTGTGCTACATATCCCGTTGGACAAAATATATTATAAACGAAAAGTAGGTACATCTTTTGTTATATGTATTTCCACCTAGAAAACAATATTACCAGATAACATATTTCTAGTACTAAAACAAAAATATAACTTGGTTATCATCCACACGCAAAATGTGCAATTTCTGACGAGCGATTCGTAGTTCGTTAATCTGCATTGTATACGTGGAAGGCAATGTTTATGCGTAGCCTCAATAGCAGCAAAACAATCCCCGGCTACACCCTCACAATCTTTGAAATAAACACGCGTTGAGGCTACTATCGCTAGCAATCTTAGTAACTTTGCCCGCGGGAATCTTACTAACTCCGACCAAGGATTTAATCTTTGCAAGAGACCCTCAGAGTCTATTACTTTAATAATATTAACTATTAAGACGGCGTGACTTTAAATAAAAAAGATCATAAACAATATTCAATTTCTCATGGCATAAAATGAAAATATTTAAATTCAAATTTCGGGTGAAAGGTATTTAATTGTGATAAGTGGAAAAAGTAAGGGAAGATAAAGAATTTATAACAAATTGAGGTCCGACGAACTCCCGGGGCTAATTACATTGTTACATGATAAAACTTTCGGGTCGTCCGAAGTTTCTTTATGTTCCTTAGTCAGCTTACGTTTAACCTTTGTCGATGCTATTTAAATCATTTCCAGCTTAGATTTATTCGAAACTTACTAAAAACATCAAACTTTCAACTATAGAAAACGGACTTCAATCCGTCTACACAAAGTTATTTGATAAATTTTTAATATAAATTATCTTGAACTAAATACAATTTATAAAGTTCTTCCAATATTATCATTTTCTGGTATTTATAAATATAATGTTAAAAAGCTATTTTTGAATGATAAAAAACTAAATATAACTAAATATCTTACGCATCGTAAAAAACAAGAAAACTCACACAAGATGTAATAATTAAAATGTACATACAGATAAGCAGATTATTTATAACTCAGAAAATATGTTTAATACGAAAGTAGGTAAATATTTAAAAAACATACATGGAAAACGTTTTCCTTAGAAAATTCTAGTAACTCGTTAATTCAGATCTCGTTGGAATTGACAGGCCGAAACCATTGCAAAATTACTGTTCAATGACTTGGAGTTTTCTTCTTAGTCTAGTACGTTTTTGAACTAAGTGATTGTAAACTATATAAATGCAATAGTTTAACATTATTTGCTCATTAAATGCTATTTATATAATAAAGCCTCACGAGCAAGTACTAGTCAGTGAAATAAGCATCTCACCACAAAAATATCCACACTATCATTTGCATGCTAAAAAAAGAAATTATTTCTTATAAGTTGATCGTTACTTAAGACGTGAATTGTATTTAAAAATAAATTATACAATACGAACTACAAAGTGCTACAAAGTGCAAAGCTCAGATGTATCATTGTTGAAAAGCAATTGGACTCCGTAGCGCTTGCGTAAACACTTGATAGGGATTGTGTTCCTAGAAATTGCACCTGAGACTAGCAAGCGACTGACTCCAAACACTCTATTTCAAACTCAAATGGACAGGAAACTTGCTCTTAGTATATCAAATACAAGGTCAGACTAATGGATTTATGGATAAATTGATTTATGGTGGTAGGGCGATTGCCTGAACTGGGTTGTGACCTCAGTACACAAGTGTAAACCGTCAGTGACTCGTTACGACCTGTTGCGTTTTAGGGCCAGTTAATATATCCAGTTGTTCATATACCTAGTACTTCGTACCTAGTTCATGTACTACGGTACATGTGGGCCGACTTAGCGATGCCGACTGTCAACGAATTATCGTCTATTGGCTGTCGTTACCGTTCTTGCACTACACTGTATTTATCATAAATTGTAATGTAGTCACTTCATTAAACCATTATAGAAAAATCTAATCATTCATATTAAAAATGTTTCCGATATAGTTCTCCTTTTTGTAAAATGTTATATTGAATCGAGTAGGTATGTATATGTCTATATTGAGCATAACTAGAATTATTTACTATGTTAGATTGTAGATAAAATTGTAAATCGAAGAATATAATACGGTGAAATAATTAAAAATTATTGTGTATATATTATTTACTTCTTACCGAATCGTTTTTATTTTTTAACTATGCTTATTGAATGGTATTTGGTTGATAGTGCATTAATAAATAAATAAAGATTTTCTAGCGAAGACTTTTTTCATAAAAATAAAAAACTATTCTACTTAGATTATTTAACCACAAGATCAGAAAGGCCTTATCCATTACCGAGGCCTGATTTGTCATGGTAGCTGATTCATTAGACGGGCATTAATCTTGAAGGAGGTGTGAGCGCGAGCGCCGACCAACCAACGAGCCTGATAAGGCTTTACTTTGTTCAAGAAGCCGTGACGAATCCTGCGAGACGTCAGGCTCGGAAAGGCTAACACTGGAATTTAATTAACCCAAATTTGCCCTTTTGTTTTCATATCATTGAGGCGTGGCCTCGTCAGTATATTTGTCACTACGCACTCTTTGCTATTTAATACATTAATACTCGTAAATATTTTCGTTTTCTCCGCTAACATAAAAAGTGCAGATATATAACTTCAGGATATAAGAAAAAGCCTCTAGTATTTAAAAATTATAACTCAAATGTTTATCATGGGACTGAATATATTTTGATAAGACTATTGTAACTCTAACAGATAATATTTTAAATTAAGGCTTGCGATACTTTTGTTCATGATTAATTATTACAAATTGAACCAAAAACATAGCTTTGTAGCCGCTGTTGATTTCACGAGAAATCTATTATAAATGGTATTATTCAGTGGGCCGTAGTATTAAAACTTTTTACTAAATATACAACTAGTCATTATCGCGTAGATAAAATCGTGGGTAACTATTATAATATTATATATAATATAAATTTACGTACATTAATGTAATGAAATAGCATACAAATGTTAAGAAGTTTTTACTTATACCTATATTATAAAAATCTCAATATTCGTGAAGATAAAAAAGAATTTCTTCAACCAATCTTGAATAAAACATCTTTATTTAAAATGCAACATGTGTTAATAATTCTCTATTCTCTAGGCAGCGCAGAGGAAGCTGGAAGTGTAATTGGGTCTACGAAAACTTCCAAATTACGTGAACACACAAATTAAAATAATTTATACATGTACGTGCGGTTTGGCGGAATGAGATTGAGTACTTGCAAATTGATTTCGTACTTACACAAAGAACTTTCAGATGTTTGTTGACTAGGAGAATAATAGGAAAACAGATTATTCTGATCTTTTACAAATAATAAATAAGCATAAATACTGCAAAATATGTATTTATTGCCCTACTTTATTATTTTACATCTATGTTCTATTCTACAGCTCAATTATTTTTTTATACTCTTCACCAAAATATCTAATATGCTAATATTGCCTTAAATGTTAAATACAGTGTCTATTGCCTAATGATTGCAATGGTTGACAAGAAACAATAATCAGTTTTTTTTTTATTTACTAAATTTATCTTCTTATTATTAAATTGTATACGAGAAACATTTATGTACATATCATATTATAAATAAATTTTAAATTATAAATAGATCCAAAACAGTATTATATTTTCTACTTTATTATAATTCTAAGACATAAACATAATTAAATTAAGGATTTTACATAGATATATAATAATGATGATAAGTTTTTCCCAAGCTCGAGAGTTTAATAAAATTACATAAGATTGATTGCACCAGTTCCTATCGTGCGAGGTTTCCTGTCTAAGCATTTTCGAAACTTTATAAAATATTACGAAAAAACATTCAACGTGGTAAGATATTTTGGCTTTTAATTACACATTTCACATCGTATCGTATGTATTAAGCCTCATTATTTTGTTACTGTTAGTGCTACTTCTATCGTCATAAACAAAACTAGTTGGTTAGTATTTGTATTTTCAACTTAATAAATAAACAATGAGCGTACACATACCGCAGACTCGGTAATGAACATGATTCGTGATATCGTTGACCTATGAAGCATGCCTGGAATTGGTCATCATAATGGCGTTCGTTCAGCTGCCTCATAATTCAGAAAACGAAATCTTTTCTTGCACCTCTCGTGAACTTGGAGCAGGATTTCCCAGGCCATTCGAACTTGCCTGATTTTAAGTATGCTAAAACGATACCCTAGTCAGTGCTTTAAGAAGTCCTACTGATTACTGAATGCTGCCTGATATCCATTTTTAATAGTGGAAATTGTATCTCACAACTTTTTTTTTGTTTTTTATTCTTTTTTTTTCTTACGTATTACTCATCTTTGTTATTAATTTTTTTTTTCATTCCGCTACAATGTTATTTTAAATTATAAACAAGAATAAAATTATATTGTAATTTGTATAACATTATTTATTCCAAATATTGCAATATCTTTAGTAAGCATCAAAAGTGTGTCTAAGTCTTAGGCCGTGATTTATAGACGCTGCTTTTACTTTTCTTAGAATTCACTCAAATATTACAATGTATATTAACTCAATGAATATCGAAGGATAAAGTAAGTCACAGATTTCATAAAATCGGAGTTGACTCTGCGAAAACACGCTATACTCAAGTTCCTATTATATATTCAGTTTTCTGTCAAAGACCAAATTAATTTCTGAGCATTTTCCTAAGCAATGTCAAAGTGCGGTCTATAAATCTCAACCTTAGACTTTATTGATGTGCTTAGTTGCGATTAAAATATTTCGAAACACACAAATACACTTATGTACGTAACCATAAAACTATTTGCATATGTACTAGGTACGTCAGGCAGAGCCGTCCCTCATTTTACCTTGAGTTTGTCGTATGTAAAGTACGACCTTTGTTATGTTATGAAATGGGTATTATTACATATTTGTAGGGACAGCAATAAATTTTTACATTTAATATCTAATACTAATATAAATACTCAAAATGACATAAAACATTGGTATTAAAATACGTTGATATAATATTCTATTTTAAAGTTAAGTAGAGCTCTACGTTTTTTTTTACAATAAAAGAGATTTTAAAACAAATATGAAAGATTATAAATGTTAATTCATAAATGGTCTGAAAAACAATAAATCCGCCTTACTTGAAAATCAACATAAATAATAATTATTGATATGTAGTAAATCATAGAAATATAAGTATAAAATCAAATATATTTCATATTATATATTCATATATATTTCATTTTATTTGTATTAGTATCACTAATTTTTAATCATAAATGGAACTACCAAAAATATATGCGTAAAACAAATGATTACTGAACTCGAAGGTGATTATGTAATATAACTTACCAAGGAGGTAATATTTCTATGTTATACAGCAGTACAAATATTACTGGTAATATTCTCGTTGCTTTGTTAGTATATGATTCCAGAAGGCATCCGTGTATGGAATATATTTCACTTTATACTCTTATGCATTAAGTTCAAATAATAGAACTTATAGATACAAGACTAAATCATAATGTTAATTGACAAAAAATTGTGGTACAGCATGTAAAAATATTTGTACACAATAAATCTACTATCCTTGTCAATATTTATGACTAGCTGTCCCCACGGCTCCGCCCGCGTAAAATGCTTTTCCCGTGAAGTAATATTATTATCCTTTGGGGATAGCACTATGTTCGATGTGTAAGGTATTCGCCCTCTACAAAATGTGTGTAAAATTTCGTAATGGTTATTTAAGGTATGAAGACGTAACAAACAATATCACATTCGTATTTGTAATACAAATATTAGTTAAGATATGATGACAAATTAAGGAAATGAGTACATAGATTGTCATAGCGTCTCGCACCGGAAAGTTACTTTTTGAAAGCAGCTTGTATATGTCCAATTTTTAATATAAAGGCATTCTATTGTAGTATATGTAGGCTAGCATGAAGACTGCGACAGTTAATTTTTTTATAAGTGTTTTATACCTTGGATGTTTGTTCCTGGATTACATTTTACATTATCATATCTCTACCTAATATATGAGGCCAGACTTAAATGACTAAACATTGTATACTAAATATTGTATACAAAATGAGACAAATCTTTACATAGTATAAAATGAAGTCGCTGCTGCTGTCAGTTCACTTAAATCTTTTAAACGATTTAATAGATTTGAATACAGTTTTCAGCAATAGATAGAGTGATTCATGGGGAAAGTTTATGTGTATAGTATACTACAGAAAAGACGAAAAATTTAAAGACTTATTATGTGATGTCGTAATAAACATTTTTTACACTAGCTCGACAAAGTGACTACATTGCACTTGATGGTAAGTATAGTATAATCCAAAAACGACAGCGACCATTAAAGGATGAAAATATATTGAAACTCTCCGACGTAATGTTGCCCACATATACCACGACTGAAGATCTCTAGGTATATGAGTAACTGGATATACGCAAGCTGATCCCGAAACGCGACAGGCCAAAGCGTCACTATGACGGTCTTTACACTTGTGTACTGTAGTCACGACCCAGTTCGGGCAATCGCCTCACCGCAAAAAAATATTTTTTGCGCTTAAATCGCAAACGCTGGCTAAACCTTACGAGATAGATTAAATTAATGTACTACGAAATTGTATATCTTCAAAAGATTTATTAATCTTTTGACTTGATTATTTCAAGTCTGCGATGGTATATATTTATCTCTTCTTCATCTACATGAAGAAGTTGAGAGTTGAGTTGTGAGTTTTGATCAAAACTGCCATTAACATCATTACATTATAATGGATATCTTAGAGAATTGCCCCATATTAGTATCTACATTGTACCCAAGCGAAGTCAGGCCGAGACGCGAGTTATAAATAAACCAATTTACCAATTATTTCATTATATAACTTTATTTACATCGCAAAACAAAGATAAATTGATTACCACTGCTTAATTTATTCACAAAAGATTACCGCCGTGTGTGAACTGCATTTAATAATCGAAAATAACCGCAGCACACACATATTAATATAATATACAATAATTAACATCCGAAATGATATCAACAAAATAATTTTAAATCGTTTTGTTGGTAATAAATCCTTATTAGTCTTATTACAAACTAACAGGTATGCTCATTGCTCAATTACGGTGCTTACTTTGAAATATTTTTTATTTAACATTAAATAAACCCTTTTTCATAACAAAAATAGATACTGGTGAAGCGGTTAAGATACTTCCGCTTCATACCAAAATCCTTCTATCACTCCATAAGTTACTTGCGAATGATATAAGGATAATCTGCATCCCTAATTCTGTAGTGAAACCGATAGATGTCGCTCATACTACCACCGCTCTGTTTGACGTCACAAAAACGTCATTCATTACATTACTTCTATAACAATTGTATGCAACCGCCGCGACGTCGTGCTATCTCCGATCTGATTTTAAAATATATAGAACCGCCGTATTAACGTAATAAAACCGCCACACGACGTTGTTATTAAGAAGAGAAATAAGGTGTAATTGTGCGAGAGGAAACTTTCTGTGCCCGTGGCCGCTACCGGACCCCTAGAACCTTACCGTGCTGTAGCATATACTGGACGAGCTGCAGACCTACAGGTTAGTGATTCAGACATTCTGGTATATCAGCTGCGATTTATGGAGTGATAAAATTCCTTAATACTCGTTTTTGGCCTAATTTTAATTTCTCTTAACCGCCAACCAAGATACGTTCCCCGCTCATATGGAGGGCTATTTACACGCCTCTCCAGATACAAAAATACAGCTCACGTGATAGATAGTGGTTCGTGTCATATAAAACGTAGAAAATCACCATAAATATTACTATTGTGTAGCCAACGAAGCATAGTGCGTGGAAGGAGAAAAAAGAAAATGTAATAATGAAAGAAATATCTATATGTGTTGAAAGATATGTATTACAACTGTCTACTATAAAAACAAAATTAATTCTTTTTTAATAGTGTAGCTGTCTATATAAACTATTATTTAAAAAAAAATCTGATATATACTGACAAATAAAATAAAACATACTGTTGAGAAGAAAATTTGACTTGATAGTTTTTAATTTATTAATTTAAATAATATAAGGAGCATTATACTATATATGTATTATTAGATAGATTGAAAAATAGGAACAAAATAAACCGTTTATAAGCCGATGTAGACTCGTCGGCCGGAGGATTCTTGTTTGAGGCTCTGTACGGAGCGGAGCTCTTGTTAGTTTACGTGAGGATTGTATTATTGTGTCGAATCTCTGATAGTCGTTGTTTTGGTTATCTCAGTAAATGTTAAATCGTATTAAGTTTAAGTCACCGCGTATATTTGTTATTTGTTTATTTTTAGTAAAATGGCTTTTGATCCTGACATTTATTTATTTTTTTGAGTAAAATAACTTCTCATCCTAACATCAGCAGCGGGATAAGTAACTTATAGCCCACAGAAAGGAGGAACAAGTCGTGTCTTGAGGGAAACACTCGGAACAATAGTGGAAGAGTCAATGATTGGCTAGATTTTATTGGATTTGCTTTACGCCCACCGAGCAATAAATAAAATGCAAGCGTGCCGACATATTTGGAAGCTGAAAGTTCCTTTTTGGTTTGTTTACTTTTTGTGTGGGGTATCCGTAATAAGGTTGCAATTAATTATTCCTGGTAAGGTAGTTTTGTGTTACAGTGGTGTTAGGTTGCATTTATTTGTTTAGTCTCGCAAAACAAGTAGGAAATGGATCGAACCAGGCGTCGAGAGCGGCGTCATACAGTTCCCGCAGTTCATCTAAAAACACTACCTCTTCGCTGGAAGACATTACACTAGACGTTGACTTCTTGGTTGTTCCTAACAAGCGTATGAATGCTCCTGTCATAATTGATACCTACATATTGGATGAAGAGGGCGTGACTTGCGTACGAACAAAACACTTGCAGTGAGTCACACGAGCTCTGAAACGTACTGTTTCTTGCGTGACCAATAAGCACCAACAACGTACTTGTAATATCTCTTTAAAAAGTCTACTCTAGGCTGTCTTCAATAAGATTTTGGACGAGTTCTCTAAACATATGATTTCAGGTACAGCTACTTCCTCTGCCACATTGGGCATCATGTGGATTTGCCTGAAGGACGATACTCCAGTTCATTACAGGCCGTACAAGATGTCGCAAGGCGAAATACTCAAATGAAACTTTGCAGAAATTCATTAATGAAGCCTCTGGTATACATCGACGACACAAATTAAACAAATGTTCCATTTATGCACAAAAATCGAGTACCTGAGGTGGGTGATATCTAACTAGGAAGTACGACGTGCTTTTGGTAAGATTCAGGTTCTTACAGGTTCCACAGCACTACAGAAGGTCAAACAGGTTAGGCAATTTATTGGATTGACGGGATATTTTCGTAAATACATCCCAGATTACTCCATCAGGACTGTATGCATTGTGCGTTTAACTTATATAGACATGCAGTTTTCACTGGACCATGGAACATGAGACTGTGCTTCAAGAAATTATTAAAATCTTAATGAGGGTATGTGTGAATGTGCTTATCAATAGTAGTACATCGAGTATTTTACTTGTATTTTTATCATGCTGGAATATTTCGTGTCTGTCCAAACCCAGGTACAGTACTCTCGAGAGTATTAATGATAATGAAATAGAGTAGACGTAACTTTAGAGGCCGTTTAAACGTATGCTTTGATGGATATTGTTACCGATGTCGGACTTGTTTGTAAAGGAAATAATTAGGGTATTTCATTCCAAGTACGTGAATTTAACAACACGGGTCATGAATCATAGACATATGAATGAAGTTGGATAGGCTATTTAACGGCTACTGTGTTCTCAATGAAATCAATGTAAAGAATGATTTTTATTACGTTTAATATCTTTGTATTTCTGAGCAATTCTAAACCGCTACTGTGTTCTTTTGTTACATTGAATGCTGTCTACATTTGGAGCTGGAGCGTGTTGCCACGAGCAGCAAAGAGCCATCGTGACCAGCGCTGAGTCATGTGGACGTCACGACGTGTGGTGACCGCTGCTGCAGTCACCGCGCGGGTTTTGTTGCTGTTCCGCGCGATTGCGCCGCGCACCGCCGATGCGCGCCTGGGCGTGTCGTGCGCCGTAGCGACAGCTATGGTGTGTGCTGCTGTACACCGCTGCGAGCAGTCTACAGTCATCGCGAGCCGTGCTGTGTCGCATTCGCGACATGGCATGCCGCTACTGTTGCTGTCCCTGCAGTGCCGCTTCCGGTACTCTACACCACCGCGGTACATACCGCGATGCTGTTCTGCCGTACGGAGACGCCACGGTGGAGGCACACGCTGCCTTTGAGTGTCTGTGAGCTGCGGGCTTACGTGTGAGCTACTGACATCGTGCCGACTACGTTAACATCACAGGGACATGATTGCGTCATGTTGGCGGTAAAACTAGTACACTAAATTCCTGTCGAGATTGTTTCCGAGCAAAAATCGGGTCGACTATGCGTCAATCTAACCTATACACAACTTTTATTTAAGTTCTGTTTTGAAAGGCATAGTATGGAATACTAGAAAGTTTTCTTATTCATTTTAACTCCATATATTTCACTACGAATGTGGCAGTGTATGATGGTAGCACTAAGTCATTTTACTTTCATAAAAACTATTCTTAAGTGTAGGTCAGAATGACCGAGCGGTAATAAAGTGTTCGTTAAGTTTGTTCAGATTCTGCTAAATCTGATTTGACTGGTTGGAAATCATTTCGACAGACGTACTTGTGACGCGTGTGTGTGTACAATTGTGACTTGAGGACTAGTATTATAGACTTCGAAAGAAGTCTGCTTATGTTTTTAATTAGCTCGATTCTAATGTTTCATATGGTGACGACTAGTGAGCCAGATTAAAGAATTTCCCCACGTTGCATTGGAGATATCAACGTGTGAGTAATGTGAGCTGCGGCTTTCTTCTGGCATTAACGTGAAGCATACTGGACTGGTAGTCAAATGTAGGAGTTGCAGTGCGAGACCCAAGCGCTTGAACCCTACCAGTAACGAAACATTTGTTTGGAAATTTTGTGTCTGTGTCCTCTCGGTTCACAGGAGAGCTGAATCAACGAGTACGTGGCGCCTACTCGTCACTCTACTACTCGTCTCTACTGGCGTCAGCGTGCTGCTGAGCGGCCGTTGCGAGAGCTGTTGGTGTCGGGCGGTAGTAACGCCAGAGCGTTGCGGACGGCGGCACTGTGAATGGCGCTCCGGGGTGGCAAATGATGTCTGGAGGCACGTGCTGCGCGGTCTTTGACAGCAAGTATTTGACGACCGTTATGTCAGCTCTACAAGCGTTGCTTACGTTATTGTTGACTGCTATCCTTGCATATTAGGTTTCAGCAAAGTAACTTTGAGCTTCACACTTCCTACTACACATACAAAAGCGTTACATCTTGCATTTCTTAGGGCTTATTAAAACTTCAGAGTAGGGAGTTGGTGGATAGCTTCCAACAGTTCTGTATGTGATGTCGGAGTTGGGATGATGCGTTGATTGGCACTGATATGAAACTCTGATTGATTTTGTGATACCTGAATTGCTACGTAATTCGGAAGCCGTGTATTAATTATGTGATACTTGAATTAGTATGCAATTCGGAAGACGTGTATTTATTTTGTCATATCCGGGGTTACTTACGTAACTCTGAAGACACGAATGTACTACAACTAGATACCCGAGTTACTACGTAACGCGTAAGACACGTATGTACTACAATTTAGATACCTGAGTTACTACGTAACGCGTAAGTCACGTGTGCACTACAATTTAGATACCTGAGTTACTACGTAACTCTGAAGACACGTGTGCACTACAATTTTGATACCTAGGTCAATATGTGACTCGGATAACGTGTACTTACTCGTATTAACCTTGTTCAATATTTAGCTAAGACTGTAACTCGAAAGATTTGAACTACAGACCATACGTGGTCTTGGCGTTCACTATCAAGACTTCAGGCCTAAAGCCTTGGCGTCACATTATCAGAACTGCAGGTGTAAAGCCTTGGCGTTCGTTGAACTACAGACCATACGTGGTCTTGGCGTTCGTTGAACTACAGACCTCTAACGTAGTCTCGGCGTTCCATTATCTAAACTGCAGGCTTATTTAGCCTTGGCGTTCACTATCAAGACTTCAGGCCTAAAGCCTTGGCGTTATATTATCGTACTTCGGTCTAATTTCCCTGGCGTTCGATGAACTACATGACCTTACATGGTCTTGGTGTTCATTAAACTTCAGGCGTTTCTGCCTTGTGGTGTCTGCCTTGGCGTTTTACTTTCATACACAGATGGTGACTAAGATCTTGGAGCTACCGGCGTTGCTGGTCAGGCAGCAGGCAAGCAGTAAGGACTCCAGGCATAGGACTCTGGCTGTCGATGCTCCTACTGGATGCAGACATGGGCATCGGTGAAGACTACGTTTTGGACCAAGCGGCTTCAGCATCAGAGCTCGTGTCGGGGACGACACTTAGTCAGGAGAGGCCGTATTAGATAGATTGAAAAATAGGAACAAAATAAACCGTTTCTATACACCCAATATAGAAACCGTTTATAAGCCGATGTAGACTCGTCGGCCGGAGGATTCTTGTTTGAGGCTCTGTACGGAGCGGAGCTCTTGTTAGTTTACGTGAGGATTGTATTATTGTGTCGAATCTCTGATAGTCGTTGTTTTGGTTATCTCAGTAAATGTTAAATCGTATTAAGTTTAAGTCACCGCGTATATTTGTTATTTGTTTATTTTTAGTAAAATGGCTTTTGATCCTGACATTTATTTATTTTTTTGAGTAAAATAACTTCTGATCCTAACAGTATTATATACACAAACTTTCCTCATGAATCACTCTTTCTATTGCTGAAAATTGCTGCTATTGCATCAAAATCCGTTGAATCGTTTAAAAGATCTAAGCTAACAGACAGCGGAAGCGACTTCATTTTATACTATGTAAAGATATTTCAAGTCTGTAGTTATTATAGTTTTCGAGATTTAGTGATGACCAAGTCAGTCAGCGTCTTTCCCTTTTATATATTATAGATAAATATATATACATAATTACATTTTTGTAATATTTTTTACTGATATGATACTTTATATTAAGAAAAGGGGACCATTTGTAAATTTGGGAACTGCCTTTTTAAAGCAGGCGACTGTAAATACTGATAAAAATTGAACAAATGGAAGCCGAATAGAACGAATGATTGTTAAGCCCATTAAACCGTCAGTCAGCTTTATAAATAATCTGTAACTGTGTGAAATGGATACATGTTAACACCAGCCAGAAAAAATTAATCTATTTTATCTGTTTTCAAAAGTTATCGCATAATTAATAACTAATATTATGAAGATATTCTCTAATCAAGAAGTAATGCAGTTATATTTTACTGAAAGTAAGAAATGCTAGAAATTAATAAAAAAAACTTTTATATGATAAATAATAGATAAATGCAAATTCTTTATTACACCTTTTTTTTAAGTGGTACCTATCTCCGTTTAATGTTTTCGTTTATAAATTTACTGCATAAATATTTAAAAAAAGACTACGAATATTGCAAATTAGCGTTCGTAGGTTGCGACTTTTATAATGAGAACATAAAAATACCTACATTTATATCAAATAATTAAATTTGTTAATTAAATGGACAACGCTATTATAATGTTAGGTAGCAAACAATTTCAGGGTACCCATATAAGTATACTCAGTATAGAATGGCTTCTACTACGAAAGCGGGATATCTCTGTTGCATTTTACCGATTTTGTAAAACTTTTCACAACGAACAAACTATAAATACGACTTCATTTTTTATGAAACTGAGTAAATAATTATTGGTGTTTTATATTAGTCAAGCTTGTATCTGATGTTTAACCAACCATAACCAAAGTATACCATTTTATCAATTGGAAAATGGGTATAAAACTTCTGAATTTTATATCATAGTTTATTGAAATTTTTATAATATTGTTGAAAAAACATTTGACTTAAATTTCCTAATGCAGAGTGGTACTTAATATAGAGAGGTCAAGATGTATCTTCCTTTTTTCAATTGATTTTCATAAAACTTATAATAATGTAGAGACAATAATTATAGCTTCACTAACATTTAAAATTTTTAGTGATTCGCACTATACATTGTATCCAAGCCAATCGAACTGTTATCAAACATAGCTCATTAGGTATAGTATTTTATGTTGAAGTATATCTAATAGTGTGTGAAAGTCCCGTCCAGATCGGTTCAATAATTTCAGCGTGATGGCCGAATAAACATACAAAACGATAACATTTTTTAAACAAAACAAACGCCTCTAAATAACCAAACCCACTCATCTTTTTTAAATCTTGACAATGGAACTACGAAATTTTTTTTAATAAAGCAGATAAATTGCGTTGGGATGATAAATATAATATTTCGTTATTATTTGTTTCTTATTAATAATTTCGATAACATTTATCTTTAACATGCCCGGTAGGTAAACTATAGTGAATTAAAAATTATACTATAATTACAAAAGACGCCTTCTGTCAAGTTGTATGAGGGGCGACATAGCAATGGCGACTGTTAACGAATTTAAGTCTTTTGGGGGCCGTTGCCATCCTTGGACTATACTTGACTTTCCGTCAGGTGCAATATAGTCACTTTGTCGCGCCAATATAAAAATGGACTTAAATCATATCATTCACCAGTTTGCAAAAAGACAGAACAAAATACAGAAAGGTTATTTTAATCACCGAATAAAAAAACCATAAAGCATGGTGAATGAACAGAGATAGTTATCTACTCTGCGAGCGTTCTCCTATGGGAATTTGCAAAGGTCATACCTCTGTCGCGTCACAATCGAATAGGTAACGAGCTGGGAATATTGATTGAACACACTATTCCCACGCGATCCGCCTTCATTACTAGCATGACAAATCTACTTACATTAGCGTTTCATGAATTATTTCATGTAACACATACAATTTAATTAATTACCCAACGTTTTAACCTGCGTGTCATTACAATGTGCTTAATATACCTAACATGACGTGTTTTGAATTATAAGTTCGTGTCGACATTATTTATGTAAATATTTTATTCTTTTATTGGCTACAAAACGATAACTATTGTATGTCACACTAATCTACATGTGGAGGCAGGCGGCGCGAGGCTCGCTGCCTACCGTAGAGTACCCGACCAAGCCGGGGTCACCAATTGTAGTGGCTGGCCACCGCTTGTGGCAGGCTTGTGAATCAAAGGCAGTCTTAGCTCGAATCCCCATTGATTACTTATTTGCGCGCATTATATAATACGCGTGATTTAGATATCGTGCATTGAACTATAAAAATAACCTTACGTTGCATTAAGTGCATAAAACTCCCATTAGCTTTACTAAACATAATATACCTCACCATATACACGATAAGAATATAAGGGGAGATAACCGTAAATAAAAGAATTTCGTAGCTATCTTACTAAAAGTATAATTGTAATTGTATTGCTAGCATCTAAGCTGCTGCATGCACATTTTCTACATATAGTGCGCATCTGCTAACCCGCATTAGACAAATGTGATAGATTAAATGTCCAAACTCCATGCTTCCACAAAATGATTCCACAAATATAACGGAAAAAGAGAAGGGAGGGTTTTGCCCTGCTGTAAGACGAAATTGGCTAATAATACAATTTTAATGGTCTCTGTAACGCGGTCTGTACTGGTCTGAAAAGTGGACCGCTACACAGGGTTGAGAAGCATATCGCGGGTAACTCGTTTCAGATAACCGATATAGTGCTTGTGCAATTTACTTCTATGCTACGAGTCTTAGGTTCTATGTCTACTTGAAACGAATATTTGTATAGCCTACAAGTTTATTCCGCTACAGGGTGTTAGCACACGTAATCACGGTACTGCAGTAAGCCGTAAAGTGGCGCATGGTTTAAAAAAATATAATATAATATTATGTCTTGTGATTATTATTATGGTAATATAACATAGTATAAGTAATGTATATAGAATTTTATTAATTATAAAGAAATAAGTACAAAAAGGTAGCGACTTTAGACATAGCAATGCAATTATAAAAATTAACAAGATGACGTACCTATATTTATTTTTATTTATTTACACTGGCTTGAGATAGTAACTAAAATGCACTTGATGGTAAGTACAGTGTAGTCCAAAATAATATAAATTATTTATACAAATCTAATAAAGCATATTATAACTTGAATATTAAACACACCTTATAAGTTGTTTCAAGGAACAATATCAAACTGTTTAACCCTTCTCTGTCAGTTGAGATAAACTGTCATGTACATGGACTCGATAACCAATCGAAGTATCGTTTTGCTATCTATTACGTCATGTTCAGTTAATTAAAATCTATTTAAATACTATGTAACCTTGTATTAACTAAAATATAATTGAAATATATCTTCTTGTATGCTCACGGTTACTTTACAGCAATGTTTCTACACCATTCGTCAACAAAAATATGGAGAATATTCTTTGAAACATTTAACATTGATAGCCAGCATAAGTTGGCCTAATTAATCGTGTGAATTATTAAATTAATTTTATCAAGGTAAGATTGACCTTTAATGTTTGCTAGTTAAGATCTCTTGTAGCGGAATCAGTGCAAGTTGGAAAACCTTATAGATGTTAGATTTTTTTGTTTTATATTACTATTACCAATAAAAACAATACGTAAGCAATTGCAGTTAGCATAAAGTCACCCAAAAACTAAATTATATTTTGTCTGTTAAACAAAAAACAAGAGAATAACTTTACATAGACTTTCTAGGTTCAATTTTAGCCGTCTCCTGTGGTAGCGCATTTACCAGGTATAGTAGATATATTTGAGTCTATCCCCATAATAGTTCGTGACTCGAGGCACCACATACCTGTAGCCCTATAACACCCTAATACCCGTGCTTTGGGCAAATGGTAACTAAATACTCTCGACAACTATAGTTGTTAGATAATAATAGTAATTTGTGTATGAAACTAGCTGATAATATATTACATATTTTAAATATTTGGTATGAGTTATCCATTTTTTTTTTTTAATTACTAAAAGATTACTAGTGTTAAGTAGATCTCTTTGTACTGTGTTCAGCTGTGCAACTAAACATAAGGGCAACATAGATACAGCCACTCATGTATTATCATACTAACCGCCGTGGTGGCTGCCGGCAGAATAGAATAGCACCCCCCTCTTCTTGCTGAGGTGTCGTAAAAGGCGACTAAGGTATCTCTTTAACACCGCAATTCAACCAGGTGTTTAGAGAAGGGAAAACTCGACCAAACCTGCATCCCGCTCCCTCCCGATCGTACTGGTTCTCCTTTCCATCGGGCCTGAGGGAGCTCGGACGAGAGATTGCTTTTCTGGCAGCGCGTCTAGTTCTGCACTTAAATATTTCCTGCGCAATTGACTGTTTCCGAAAACTGGACCTCGATTTTCATAATCGGCGTTGAAACAGTCGCCGTGGCCGAATCCGGCTAGGACATTATCATCATCATCATCATCATACTAACCATGTTTATTATTATAAATATTACAAATAACTAATCTGATCACGTTTTGATTAAAGGTAACCGTGATATTCAAAGAATTTAACATGAAAAACAAAGTAATTCTAGTCACATTTTAATACATTCAAAAGAGATGTCTGGACTGACTGACATATCATACCAGAGCCTAATCTACTGAGGCTAGAAATTTGAAATTTGGATATTGGGTTCTTTTATGACGCAGGCTCCCACTAAGGGTAGATTTTTTAATATTCCACACCTAAGAAGGTGAAATTGGGATTTAAATTTTGTTTGAAAATCAATTGATTTAGAAGTAGACTATGAAAACTGTTTTTACGTGTTTGGTATTAAATAAAAATATAGTTATTATAGCTAATCTCATATAAAACCGCAGTATACTTCTAGAAAATTCTCGTGAAGTTCATATTTAGCTGGGTAGAGTCCTTGATAAATTATCACTGACTCACATGCGAGAGTTTTGAGCAGTATCCGAAATAGCTTTGAAGCTCGACAGCGAATACAAAGCCGCCTCCATTATCGCTCTAGGTACTGATTTGTCACGGTAGCTGATTCATTAAGCGAACATCAATCTTCCAGACCCGGTTTAGCTATTAACTGAAAATACAATTACTGTTACACAATTAAATACTTGAAATTTATTTTTAACACACGAGAGTACAAAAAGTATCAACAATACGTGATAATAAAAAGATATAAAAAATTTGTTAAAAGACTCGATGAATCCTCGCTCTCGATAATTTGTAGCTTACCTAATCATCCAAAACAGTTGTACACTGATAAATATAATATCGTTCTTAAATAAAAATGTTAATTAAACCGACCACTTGGTTGTGTCGTTAATTGTATCAATTCACCATCATTCAATTACATGAATAAATAACTTAATCTTAGATTTATTTATTTTTTGGCATTATATATTAATTATTATTCATGAATTATGTTATTTCCACAATAACGACTTGAAGATTTCCCAATTAACATTATAATCGACATACAGAAATAGATCATAGTGTAAATATAATAAGAACTAGCCCGTAGAACTGTTGCTGATTGTCGTAGCATTAGCTACGAAAACAAACTGAGAATGCTGTGGTTTTTTTAAAATTCTATTATAAAATTTGTTTGGATATGTGCTAAATTCTGAGAATATTACAAAAACTTTTCCATGATCCAAATATAGGAAATATGATCTCATAACACTGCAAATAATATATATATATATATATATACATATGTACGCGGTTATTCTTAACGCAGAAGATACAACTAAATGACTATATACATACCGTGCAAGCTGATTGCGTATATATTTTTTAAGTATACGACAAACCAACTCGTCGAAAGCTAATCAAATCTCACTGCATACACGTTGATCTTGATTAAATTTATGAGAATACTCGTTTTGTTTTTGATATCTGTTCGCCATGTTAAACCAAAACATTACATTAACTCACTAAATAAATTGTATAAGTAACAGTTATATGCCAGAGGTAATATAAATAAAGTTTACAAGTTTCCTATAAAGAATTGTCGCGTGACATGCCCCCTAAGCACTGATAAACTATTACCAACATTGCCGAACATGTGATATATATTCTACTATCATGCAATAAATTTGCTACGAGAATATGCGTATTCACCATTAAATATGATTTAAAGGCCCGTAACTCTTATAGGACGTATAATCGATGGTCAAAAGCTTTTAGGTAAGGACACTTCTCTTTCATTACCTTAAAATTTCTTTCCTTATAAAAAGTTTTATATTTTATGCTTACAGAATTACTTCAGAAGTTACTGAAACAAATATGATCATAAAAAGTCCTTTTAAGCTGTAACCGAACACTATGTTATTGTGACTGTTCACCGACTCCAGAGTAGATAAAATTTCTTCAAAAGACTAAATTCAACCGTAGATCAAGTTATAATTATTTATATAGGCCCCGACGTTGCTACTTTGTATTATAATCTTCCTTTAAACTGGCTCAAATGTGGTGTAATAGCAATGCTAACTCGGGCTGCGTCCAATACAAGATGTACTCTTCAAGTATTTAGCTTGTGACTCAATAGTCTCCTTAATGTTGACATTGTTAAACAGTTATGTAATTTATTCGGCCTCTTTCGAGGGAAGGATGCCCCAGTTCCTCCGCATCCTTCTGTAGAGCTCGTCCATAGACTTGGTCACTCTTCCACCGACATTCAGAAATTATGCTAATCCAGTAATAGTTTTAAATCTCGTAATAATAGTAATATGTAAGAGAGGACACAACCCGGTTATGTGAGATACTATGGGCGTCACGACACTTGCTATTATGTAGTAGTGATTGGCAACCACTTCTTGATTTGTAATTGAAATAGCATGATACACCTTTAAACGTTAGTCATGGACAGCACGTGAGTAGCGCTCCTACATAAAGTAAGTCTCCTCTTACTCGGTTGCCTCCAGGCAGTGCTTCAGAAGGAGATTCCAAGCGCTCCTACATAAAGTAAGTCTCCTCTTACTCGGTTGCCTCCAGGCAGTGCTTCAGAAGGAGATTCCAATATTGTAATAACCACAGGCCAATGTAGCATTTGGGAACAGTCAGTTGTCGTATTTCGTTGAGTGGTATTCGCCACGGTAGTGCCATCGGCCGGAACCGTCGCTGTAAAGTATACAGACCGGCCGTCGCCGAGACTATCGTTGGGCGTGACCAAAGTGATATTTTAATACTGAGTGTCCAAAGCTTATTTGACGGTGGCGAGATAATGTATTTTTTTAGATAGAAGTTACTACAACACGGCTGACATGAGCTACGAGGATGTGTCATGGTTAAGGCGTGCCACTGACGCAATGTTCCAAAGAGGTTCCATAGAAATATAGTTATCGAATAAATACATTATAATGCACAAGGCAATGTACTCGAGCCTCAAATCCTTGTAGAGACATATAATCATATATGTGGATGAATAAACAAGTGTCGGACTTCCATTTATGAATATATTGATATAACTGCCTCTACTAAATATTACACTTGGGAATGTTATAAGTTGCAGAGTGAATGTAAATATTAATTAAAGATGTGCACCTTACCGATTATGCTGGTACTTCACTGTCACTAATACTATAACTTTCCTACTAATTATTATATTACTAGCTTGAGTGCCGAGCCGCGACTCCTCCAACGCTCATAACATCTAAGCGTATGCGTATCCTAATTCCCATATAATACCCTCAAATGCCGATCCTAAGACGAATTCCTGATTTCTACTATCCTCGCCTATTTATGCAATCCCCGCTTCGATTCCCAAGGCGTGGTCCCAAAGACTTCCAGCCAATCATCGAAAGCGTGCAAGCTTGAGGTATGTTGCAGTTTTTGCTGTTTCTCCGTTCCCACGCTCTTCACGAATTTTGCATAAGTGTCCTTTAAAATATTAGATTAGGTGTTTAAAAGCTTTTGCCTATAAATAATAATAAAACCGTCACGTTCGATAATTAATTATCGTGTTAAAGTTAAATACTTGAGAATATTAACAATATTATCCTTTTTCTTCGTAGTTACATATTTTATTTCTCTACTAGCCATGGACTGTCACATTATCTAGTAGTTCAATGATACAAGTAATATATTATGAAATAAAACCTTTAGAGGCTATAATGCTATTTGGAATGACAATGCTCGGATCTCATATTTAGTCAAAGCCACACACAACAATGTAGTCGCTATATTACCGAAAAAAAAATGTTTTAGTAAAATTTAGGCGTAAGTGCACATCTTAATTTGATACAGTTATATTATATCAAATTGAACAGAAAGAGATTAATTTCTTGCAGTATTTTATTTCATATGAACGTAACCGTAAACGTAACGTAACGTAAACGTTGACAAAAGTTTATCTACCTCATACTGAAGCTTATTATTTGTTTCATTGTATCAATAAAACACGGAAGTAAGACATATCTTACTTAGTCCCTTGGGTGCCCTGGCACCCATTAGCTCACGACATACTTTGTGCAAACGATAAAATTTTAGTGAGATACATGTGTCAATGTACAGTTTTAAGCCATTTAAGAAATAAGATATAATTTTTACATTTTCTACCGAATAACAACATTGTGATAAAACGTGAGAAAAATGCAAATGTAAAACGTAAGGCCTAGACTTATAAGCGAAAAGTTTTACATTATTTTGCTTTACGAAACAAGAACATGTTTGTAATAAAAGAGTACCAAAAATCTCCAGAGAAAGAATGTTTAGATATTCTATTACTTGAGCCAGAAAGCTATTTAACTTTATACAAAAAAAGTACCGGTATACAACTTTGTCAGTATTGTGTAGCTCTTGGTTGTAAAAATATAACAAATCTAATATAAAATAATATACTGGAATTGAATGAGTAGTGTTGTAATTATTTTATTATGAACACACTTCTGCGCTTCAATCAGGTTCGTCGTTCGTTCATTCGTTCGTCGTCAAGTTCCCCCAGGTTCGTTCCCATTACGTGCGAACATTTATCGATAGTTGATCTGTCAACACCCACTTCATTGGACATTCGTCTAGAGTTCGATATGAATCTTCATCCAGTAATTCACGTAATTGTGCATCTTCAAATTTTCCCAGAGATGCGTTGCGTTGTTTGTCACTGATGTCAAAATCACACTTTGGAATCGTCGAAACCACTGTTCGCAAGTTGTTTTGAACGGAGCGTGATTACTGTAAAAATTACTAAATATTCGGCAAATTTCTGCGGCACTTTTCTTCGAAATGTCATAATGCAGCATAACTTCCATCAAATGCTGCTTTTCCGGGACGAATGTTGACATTTTTGATGCCAGAGAAAAAAGATTTTTACACATGAAACGAATCTCAACTACTGAAATCGAGACCTCACACATACGACTTCAAATTAGAAGTATAGCACTTTAAAGATAACAAATGTAGTATCACTAGTGGCACTTTCTAAAGAGCGGACTTATTCTCGTACCTAATATATCACAAAGAAAAGAGAAAATATAAATATTAGGTCCTTACATATGAAATTGGCGTTTTGTATGGGAGGAACAAAAAGTCGAATATTTTTTAATACAATATATTTAATTAATCAAAGTATGAACCATTATTTTCTATGCACTTTTGCCATCTCATAGGTAGTTCATTGATCCCTTTACTAAAAAAAACCAGTCGGACGGGAATCAATAAAGTCTTTGAAGGCGATTTGGACTGCCCCATCGGAGTTGAATTTTTTCCCTTACAAGAAGTTATGGTAGAAGTCCATATTATGGGACACTGTCCCTATTTATGATACACAATGTGAATATAATCATTTATAAAAAGAATACCAAATTATACTTTAAAAAAATATAATAAACACATAATTTTATCATTTTTGAATGAAATTAACAAGTCTAATTGTTAATTATTACTTGTATGTTTTAGAAAAAAATTATAAAAACATGAGGTTTGTTGTTGGTATTCAAAACCGTGGCTTAAAAGAGTTGAACGATAACTACTGTACAGTTTTTTACTTGGATGAAATTATATATTTTATTATATTTATATACATAATGTAAGTGTAATCTAAAAGCTTATAAATTATAGATATTGTATGTTATTTGCATTTATGTTAATTTATAGCGATATTATTTTATTTTTGAGTGTCTCACAATACCGACACTTGTTAACGTAGACGTACCGGTATATGGAACACTTTACACCGCGTATCACTCAATACGGACATCAAGTCTTATAATTGTCCCCATTAATGAGACAGTGTACTGTTATGCGTTTTTAATTAAAATATCAATAATTTTTAGTATTAAAAAAGTAAAATGATTAAATATAACAAATTATTTATCAGCATAACTTCAAATAGTTATTTCTGAGTAAGTATTTTCAATTTAATTACGTTAATTTCAAAACTTAACCTAAAATCAAAACATTAATTTTGCAAGTTTTTTTTTTCTTAATTTTTTATTTGATATTATTGAAATATTTAAAATATGTTTTTTTAAACTTTTATAAATTAGTGAAATTTTTTTTTTTACTCTGGCTTGTCATAGTGACTACAGAGTACCTGATGGTAAGTACAGTGTAATCCAAAAACGAAAGCGACTATCAAAGGATGAAAATCCATTGATAGTCTCCAACGTCATGTCGGCCCATATATACCACGTCTGAAGGTCTCTAGGTATATGAGCTACTGGATATACACAAGCTGATCCCGAAACGCGACAAGCCGAAACTGGTCACTATGACGGGCTTTACACCCATGTAATGTGGTCGCGATCCAGGCGGGCACCGACGCCCTACCACCTCGCTGCTGCTCGTTTAGCACCACCCAGGAGTCACGAGTAGGGAAACTAGGGTAAAGCCTACGGACGCGAGCAGCTTCGACTCCCCCCATCGACATATCTCTCGATATTTTAGGTTACGTGTCAACAGTGAACAACAAAAAACAAATTATTGAAAATCGGAGTAATGGGGACAACAGCCGTCTCAATCAGCAAAAAAGAAAGTGTTGTGTTCAAAAGTGCTTGATAAAAGACTTAAATATGACCCAATAGATGTAGAAAATGCTTTAAAAGCAATAAAAGATACCGGGTCATCATTACGGAGAGTAGCTGTTGCCTTCGAAGTATCTGTGGCTACTCTAGGCAGAAAAAAAGTATTGGGCTAGATGAGATAAAAAAAAATCTAAACCAGAAACAGTCTTATCGTCTCAGGAAGAAGATGATATTGTCAAATGGGTGCTAGACAGGGCTGCAATAGGAGCACCTGTAACAAAAACTGAGTTATTGGATTGTGTTCAAAAATATGTCCAAAAATTAGCTGTAAAAACTCTGTTTACAGAGTCGTCCTAGTCGCCACTGGTATGAAGGGTTTAGAAAACGTCATTCAGAATTAGCTATAAGGAAACCCCAACATTTGAGAGTTACAAGAGCAGCTGTCACTTGTGTAGAATTGCAAGAGTGGTTTAAAAAGTCTGGAGCATATTTTGAAAGTAAAAATGTATGTAATATTTCTCCTAAATTTTTTTTTAACTGTGATGAAAGATGTTTACTCCTCTGTCCTGAAGCAGAGAGCGTGTTGGCATAAAAAGGATCACCATTCCACCGCGAAACCACTAGACATCGTGTGGGATAACATCCGTATGTGGTGGTTGTTCCTTATATCAACACGAAAAGATTCGCTTCTACATTCATCATGCGAACGGCTAAAGAATGGAATACGCTTCCAGAGGCAGTATTTTCGCGATGTTATGACCTGGGAGTCTTTAAGAGAAGAGTGAATAGGCAATTGCTGGGCGAACACGTTTCATCGTCGGACTCATCTTCACCTTCCACCAGGTGTGATTGAGGTCAAGCGTTCGCCTATAAGTAATAAAAAAAAGTTACAAGAAGAAAAGAAAAAACTGATGGACAAAGTAAAAGAACTGCAGAAGAAAATTAAAGAATAAAAGTGAATTAAATATTTTTATAATTTTCATTTATTTCTCATTTAATTTAGTAAAGACTAATTATTTGTTATTTCAGATTCAAGTTTATTATCTATTTTATAAGTATTGTGATTTAAAATTAATAAATAGTTATTTTAAAATCAGTCTTATTGATTTCTAAACTGTCTCAAAAATAGGGACATACATCATGAGACATTGGGGCCATCTACTTTTTAAGTGTCTCATAAATAGGGACATAGAGGTTCCTCTCATAAAAGGCTATTAATGTTATTTTTACAAATTAACATTCAATAAAACCTAGCTATATTAATTAAATAATCATAAGACAATTGTATGATACGATTTAAATAGTATTTTTGACTTAAACAGATTATATAATAGCGGTAATGTACGACCAACCTGAAAATGTGTCTCATAATACGGACTTCTACCATATCCAAATTTCGAAAAAAATGGTAATCTGTTGGAGCAAGGTCCGGGGAGTACGGAGGATGTCTTAGACTTTCCAATTGAAGCTCTTCTAATTTAGTAGCCGTCTGTTGCGCAGTGTGTGGTCTAGCGTTGTCGTGAAGGAGCAGTGGCGTGGAGCGATTGACCAGCCTAGGTTGTTTAGCCGCTAGCTTTTCCATCATGGTTTGCAATTGCTGACAATAGACATCAGCCGTAATAGTCTGGCCAGATTTGAGAAAACTGTAATGAACAATACCGGCACTAGTCCACCAAACGCTTACAAGTAACTTTTTTGGGGTTAATTTTCGCTTGGGGCAGGATTTGACTGGCTGGCCAGGATCCAACCATTGCGCTGAGCGCTTCCGATTATCGTAAAGAACCCATTTTTCATCACAGGTAATGATTCGGTTTAAAATACCTTCATTATTGTGCCGGTTTAGTAATGTAACGCAGCAGTCGACGCGCGTTTGCCGGTTTGCTTCAGTCAATTCGTGAGGTACCCACCTTTCAAGCTTTTTAATCTTCCCAATTTGTTTCAAGTGAATTAAAACAGTTTTATCACTAACATCGCAGCCTGCAGCTAACTCGGACGTGGTTTGCGATGGATCCGCTTCCACAATAGCCTTCAACTCTTCATTATCAACTTGAGTCTCAGACCGTCCACGGGGCTTGTTCTGCAGGTCGAAATTTCCAGAACGAAAACGTTGGAACCAAAACGAACTGTGTTTTCTTTTGCAACACGACCGCCATACACATCATTCACCCTTCGAGTTGTTTCCGCAGCACTAGTGCCACGGCGGAACTCGTACTCGTAAATAATGCGATATTTTAAGTTTTCCATTTTGTAAAATGAGTGACGCAAACAGAAAAAAAACAGAAGAAAAAAACAAATGAATGACGATCATCGAAGCACAAATACATGAGTCTATAGCTGTACAAATTTGAATTTGGAATTCCTTACCAAAGAGGAGATATTTGTGATTAAAGTGGCCAGTACGAAAAACGCCAATTTCATATGTAAGGACCTAATAATAAAAAAATGATATTTTTTTGAGTGCACAACGGTAAACAAACCAAGGGCCCTGTGCTTACATTTCAACAGTATTTATAGCCTTTGAAACATTTTCACGACCCAATAATTTCGTATTATAGGACGATAATTACCGGCGGATATTCCCAATTTAAGCTTCTACGGATCACGGTTAACGTGCGTAGGTAAACCTGAGTTGACACAGTAAGCCGCTGTCATTATTCACATTTCCCTTTGATGCCACCTACTGCCGAGTTCGGAACACCACGCGCCGTATGAGGGGATTAAGTGGTGCCGGTCCACAGCTGGGGTCTGTCGGATAAACATAATTTACTAACCCTGTCTTGTCACAATAACACAATTATGTTACAAATTACATCTTCATACATGATTCCAACATGCGGAATAATCAATCACGCTGAATCCGACGAAGAGATTGTTACTCAGCGATAAACTCGTTGATTGTTGTTTTTCGTACATCGTCATTTACAAAATAACAAGAGGCAAACAAAATATCGGGCACAGATTTATATTCGTACAATAGAGTAATTCGCTGACGATAGGATTTCGAAAGACACCTGCTGCTCGAGAAATGGAAAGCTGTTTTTTGGAACACACTATTTTTTACGGTCTAAATCCGAGCACACAAACGAATCCTTTAAAACCGTAATACCTTTCATATTATTTTGGTCCGCTACCATAAAAGAGGGTGTTGTGCGAAATGTGTAAAGATATGTCAGAAATCCATTAATACACTTTATTCTGTATATTTAGCAAACAAAAGGTTCACCATAATTGTATATATTACATGTATGTATATACACGAGTATGTTTTTATTTCATTAGCCGAATCACAAAAGCTTATTATTTCGAGGATGACAAATTCTACTTACATTAAAGATTGTTAGGGAGTCCTACATTTATATACAATATAATATTATGTTTTTTTTTATAACTTACAAGCTTGCGCTTGACCTCAATCTCAACTGCTGGAAAGTGATGATGAGGTCGACGATGGAGCGCGCTCACCCAGCAAATATCGATTCACTCGACGTTTGAAGATTCCCATGTCATAAGATGCTGGAAACATAGACGCAGGAAGCGAGTTTCACTCCTTCGCGGTTCACAGCAAAAACAAGGAGGCGAATCGCTTCGTGTGAGCAGCTGGAATGTCAACCACATAAAGGGTGCAAACCCGCACGGCGTCTTGTCAATTTATGGTAGAAGGGGGAGGGAGGAACTAAATCATACAACTTAGCCGCACACTCTCCAGAGTATAGTTTATAGAAAACTGAAAGGCAAGCCACTCTACGCCGGTGTTCCAAACTGAGTAGTTTACGTGACGTAAGAGCCTCATCGGCAATGAGTCGCCGAGCTCGGCGATCAATTGAGTCCAAAGCTGCCAGATGGTGTTTGGCGGAACCATCCCAGAGGTGGTAACAATACTCCACACGACCGTACTTGCGCCTGATACAGGTTAAGAAGTTGGGTCGGCGTAAAATGCCGCCTAACCTTGAAAAGAATCCCCAGTTTCCGAGCAGCTGTTTTAGCCTTAGCTTCAATCGAACGCCCAAAGTTAAGGTCAGCAGGTAGCTCCATGCCAAGAAGCTCGAGGCTATCAGCCAATGGTATGCTAACATCCTGAAAAGTAGGAACCAAGACGAAAAGGCTCCGTTTGGCAGAGAAGAGACAGGCCTGATAATGATTATGAGTTACATATATAAATGTAGTTCCAGATATGTCTTTATCTCTAGTAAGTAATAAATAGAAGGACGAGCCTAGTTTGATACAAAATTATTTGTAGCACCTATAAAAATTTCCACGTCCAAATAAAATATGTACCTGTTTCATGATGGTATAATATAACACATTTTACATCATATTTTGATATAAAATATTAATTAAAACTTAACTGAGTCAAACAAAAGGTAAACGCAAGCAGATATTTATCGTTTCAAAGTTTTCAAAACGCTGAATCAAGGGACGTACCTAGTTAAGAATCCAGTAAGTTCTATCTCTCCTCGACTTTCTAAACTGTTAAAAGTGACATAATTAAATATGATGGATATTCTGAGAGAAGAGATGTACAAGGGGAGATCCGCTGCTTATCTCGTTTGATAATCAGAGTCTTCTTTGTGGCGACAGCAAACTCTATTAAGAATAAAATCAATTTTTATTCTTTAGGCTTAACTAATTATTTTGTCTTACAAATACAACAAATCTTAACCACGAGTGAACTTATATGTTATGTTGTGTATAAATATATCTACTTCTACCAGGATACCATTAGAAATCTACTTATGTTAGCCCAAGTGCTAATGGAATACTGAACGACTAAAAATTACATCATCTTTTTATCCTATCCATCGACTTGTTAAGGCTAAAAATTTTATAGAAAACTCAGCAAATTAAAAACATTCTCTAACAATTTCAATCAAAGAAATAATATACTTTTTTAAGTTATTCTAATAGAACGTTAACAATATAAATAGGGATCTGTTCTTATACCACAAAAATAGATAATTCCGCCCTTGTCGATCGGATCAATGGTTAGCGGGAAGCTGTCAAACATCTGCCAAATTTACAACAATTGTCACAGGTGGATGAGATTAAATTAACGAAACAATGATTTTGCCGCTAATTATAATTTAATGTAACCATATTATAAACATTAATCAACTTTAAATCTAACTTTTTTAAAAGTTATCTATAGCGAGATAGTTGTATTATATATAATTTAATGTACAGTATTGCCCCATCGTCAAACATAAACTTCTGGGAGGTCGTGAAGAAGCAGAAGAAGGCCGCCGAAAGGGTCAGAAACCGAACATCTTTGACCATTCGGCGACCAAGGCTCCGTCGCCGGAGGGTCGCATTCGTCCAGAGCGAGCGCGAAATACCCCGCTGACAATAGCTGAGCAGTAGACTTAAGGGAGTCTACTACCCGGATGAGAAGGAGGGGATACTCTGTGTCCAGCGCGCCGCTTGAGAAAGAGGTTTTGGAGGGGTGGGCTCTTTACTTCCTCCACTCCCAGAGAGGTAGCCTCAACAAGGCTTTTCACTCTTCGGGCGTCTGAATGAATTTGGTTTCCCAGGCCCGGGTGGAGCAATTAGAGGGACACCCTGGGGGTTTTAGTCAGTAGAAGTCTAACACCCAGGGTTCGTTGCCCCCACAGCGGCCTGGATGATCCTATGCAGGATGTCCTGCATACCCCTGGATGGATTTTTCCCCTGGGTTACCAAAAAAATGGTCATATCTTATGTCACGCTTTGATAAATACAATAAATTGATATATAGATATGGAATGTAATTAATAACTGTATGCTTGGCACAGCTGGAAACTTGTCCATTGGATGTGCTGTGGGCACCCGGTTTAGGCGTGTACGTGACAGACAGCCAGTGGACATGCCCACACAAACCGCTTGTTTGTAGTAGTGTAATTATTTAGCAACTAAGTGGGATGCGAATATTCTGGACACTTTCTTTTATTGTGCTTTTACTTATGTATTTTTTAATTTAGGACAACAATAATTACAACATAAAATTTCCTTAATCAATAAAAAATATTATAGGAAAGAAGAAAGTTTATAAAATAGAGATATATATTTTTAGAACTGGACGTCAGAATATACTTCGTTGTAAATACATTTTGCTGGTATCATCCGTGGGTAGACATTAGAATAGTGTAGCATCGCCCATTAAAACTTTTATAACTTTGTTATTTGTGAACCTACGCGACGATGCATAAGCAAAAGTTGAACAATACTCTGTGGAAAATAAACACTTTGTACAATATACTCGTACATAAGTATTTTGAACATACACCTCAGGTCTAATTATAATAAATTGATATACGTATAGGTATTTGAGCACACTTGTTAACTAATAAGAATTTATATTTTTAATAAGACTTTAATTATATAGATGCTAATTTCTACAATTTAATACATAAGCTCATGTCAGTTTCACAAAATTACTTAAAACATCAATTTATACATAATAATACATAACAGCTACACCGTAAAAAGAGTAATTTATAAATTCTTTGTACGTACTTTGTTTTCACCACCCCCCTGATAGTCTGGAGGGATTTCCACCGGGTTAACAAAAAAAGTACTTTATTTTACGTACATAAGGATATGATAAAACTGCACTAAATTGGCTACTGACCGCCAATCAGATTAAACATTTAATGTGACAAAAATCGATTTACAGAGTTAACCGCAGAATAGTGCTCATCTTAAACAACTTCAGTTTGCATTATCGGGTTGAGGTAGCAAACACTATACATTCTCTATGTAAAATGATTTTACCAATACTATCATTATATAAAATTGGTTTGTATATATATATATCGTATATAACGAGTACAGTTCGCTATCTACAATTTTACAAGCATATAACTTAAATACTTGCGTAATAAACGTTTCGAAAACTAAAATAGATGTGAGACGACGACTTTTCATTCGTTGAAATAATTTACACTTTCTGGGTTATTCTAAATAAATAAGTTAAAATTAAATTTACTAAATTTACCTTTCGAAATGATCTCAAATATGGCCAAATTTTAACTGTATAAATCCTAAGCGTAAAGAAAAAAGCCTTTGGCAAAATAAAAAGACATAGATGCTAGCATCTATTTTAAACTTCGATTTAAGAATGATCAGAAAGAGAGAGATCAAAGTTTAAAATAGCTAAATTAGTAAAATGCTACTCTACTAGCTTAAGTGGGTGCTAATTTTGCTATCCCGGGGAACATTTTTTTGTTTTAAAAGAAATCAATTACTACTCGTATACAAGTTTAACAAATGAATTTTGCAAGTGAGAATAGAACAGGTACTATTTTATGTATAGTTATACGTACTTATATTTTATAACTATGTTATATTATTTACCAACAAAAATAAAAGTAGGCGCTTGCTACGAATTTAGCTTTTAGTGGCTTATGCTCGCCTAAACAATATTTTCCCCAAAAGAAAAACCTTGGACGTCTTAAATTACTTCCAAATCCGATCGTGAATAAACCAAGAAAGTAATAAACGCTATTATGTCCTCTTTAACTTCAACTTTTGTTGAATATGGTTACATCTATAGTTATTTTGTTTATTCCATTAAATGTATGAATTGATATGCCTAATGTCAGTGTTATCTATGAAGATTGGAAATACTGTGTTTGCATTATTACTATTTTTTTTTTCAATTTTTTTTTTTGTAAACACATGGCCCATCAGGGAGCTGTGAAAGCGGTACTCCAGCGTACTGGACTCTTACCGACTAAAACCACAGGAGTGTTTCTCCTATCAGTCTGCCAGGGCCAAGGGTACGGCTTTGCCAGCTTCCTCAACACCCGGAGACGTCAGACCTTTTGCAGGCCTCGTCTTTTCTGCATTCGCGAAGGGTGGTGTAAATGGTCACCCCTCGCTCACCTCACTGTCCTGGAGCGGTATACAGAAACACGTCACGCATCGCTTCCGACTTAATCATTTTCCTTCCAATTACGTATTAGTTTTTTTTTTTTTTATAAATTAGCATAGCACTACAATTATTATAATTTTGAAATAATGTCTTTAAAACTTAAAATACCTAGCAATAAAGGTGATTGATTAAATTCGGTTTGGAATGGCGCTTTACATATTTTCAGAATCAAGTAATGTTTATTCCCTACTATAGGACTTGAAAATATAGGCCAATAACTAGGACACGAATATGGTACGACTAGTGAGTCGTCATTATATAATATTATGTTTAAATAAAACACTATTGAATATTAATTAAAAAGAATTGAAGAAGAAAGGAGCAAAACATTCTTATTATTATCACACAAGATTGCAAAGCACGAGAACGCGTGAGACTCCAATTTATCGCGAGGTAGATATTTCCCGCGGAAGTGACGGGGGATGAGGGTAAACATCCTGACGTGATTAATTGTAATCCTCGCTAGTTTAATAGTGTAGGATTTAGTTGTTTGAATAATATTATCTAAAACAACGAGGTCGGTAATTTGTTCCTGCGTAGAAACAATCTTATGCGTGTGTACAACATACGCATAATTCTAAAATATCGTATATATAATTAACTAAGTTTGTTTTAGCTAACAACTGAAGTTATATTTAACTGTGCTTAGAAATTACATCAACATAGACGATATGAGTGAAATTATTTTCATCCAAATTATAGTTGATTAAATTACAAAGTCGACTAAATTATAATAATCGATGTGGTGCTAAAAAACTATAACTATATAAAGATAAAGAAAGATAAAAGATAGAAATCATCAAGACTCTTTATAGGAGTAAGTACCCACTGATGACTTAATTTTTTTAATAACAATTTTATTATTATTTTTTAATATTGTTTATATTTGAGTTTATAAATCTCTTGAATGTTTAATACATTTTAGAATAACAATTTTGTAGTAATGTCAGCGATAAATAATAAATCGCGTTCAATAAAACCAGTAGAAACAATTACAACAGTAGAACAAATTATTGTAATAATAATGAAACCTTTTTTTTTTTCTTGGGGAAAATCCTCATGGGATCGTCCCGGCCGCGAAGGGGATAGCAGCCGGGGTGTGCCGGACTTTTACCAGCTAAAAACCCCAAGGTGACTACTGCTGCGAATAAGTGGGGACTGCGGGTCCTATAATCAAATCGCCGCAGCAATAATAATGAAGCCTACATTAAGATCGACTGAACAGTTCAAGAGAGCTATACTAGCAGATAGACAAAAATATAAATATATTATTTTCTTTCCTACAAATATGTAATTATGATTAATTGATCTAAAATGAACATAATGAATGATGTTTTAAAAAAAATATGTTATATGTTAATAATGACCAAAACTATCATTAATAGGTAAATACAATATTAGAGCAACAATCACAAAACGTTATGAATATTCGTTTTATGTTCACCATGTCTGTGTTACAAATATTGTTTTATGAGTCCATACCGAAATATTTACGTATATTAAAAGAAAATGTTTGAAACTAACAAAAATATTAACCGAGTAGTAACGAAACACCTTAACGCCGATAAAAGTAGACGTTTTGCACGTAATAAAACTGTACATTCGAAGAGATCCCACTTATTTATTTACTAGTTCTTTGTTCCTGTTTCCATAAAATATAGGGGTCGTAACTTTTTTGGACTGTCTGTGAATTAAGTGGCACTTTAACTTTGTAACTCCGTTTCTAAAGAACTTTAGTAAAACTTAAATCCGATGAAATACCTAATAAATTTGAAAATAAATTCTTAACCTACATACAAAACTCATTTTAGGAAAAACCGAGTAACAAATTTTAAAACGACAAATATTAGGTCCTTACATATGAAATTGGCGTTTTTCGTACTGGCCACTTTAATCACAAATTTCTCCTCTTTGGTAAGGAATTCCAAATTCAAATTTGTACAGCTATAGACTCATGTATTTGTGCTTCGATGATCGTCATTCATTTGTTTTTTTCTTCTGTTTTTTTCTGTTTGCGTCACTCATTTTACAAAATGGAAAACTTTAAATATCGCATTATTTACGAGTACGAGTTCCGCCGTGGCACTAGTGCTGCGGAAACAACTCGAAGGGTGAATGATGTGTATGGCGGACGTGTTGCAAAAGAAAACACAGTTCGTTTTTGGTTCCAACGTTTTCGTTCTGGAAATTTCGACCTGCAGAACAAGCCCCGTGGACGGCCTGAGACTCAAGTTGATAATGAAGAGTTGAAGGCTATTGTGGAAGCGGATCCATCGCAAACCACGTCCGAGTTAGCTGCAGGCTGCGATGTTAGTGATAAAACTGTTTTAATTCGCTTGAAGCAAATTGGGAAGATTAAAAAGCTTGAAAGGTGGGTACCTCACGAATTGACTGAAGCAAACCGGCAAACGCGCGTCGACTGCTGCGTTACATTACTAAACCGGCACAATAATGAAGGTATTTTAAACCGAATCATTACCTGTGATGAAAAATGGGTTCTTTACGATAATCGGAAGCGCTCAGCGCGATGGTTGGATCCTGGCCAGCCAGCCAAATCCTGCCCCAAGCGAAAATTAACCCCAAAAAAGTTACTTGTAAGCGTTTGGTGGACTAGTGCCGGTATTGTTCATTACAGTTTTCTCAAATCTGGCCAGACTATTACGGCTGATGTCTATTGTCAGCAATTGCAAACCATGATGGAAAAGCTAGCGGCTAAACAACCTAGGCTGGTCAATCGCTCCACGCCACTGCTGCTTCACGACAACGCTAGACCACACACTGCGCAACAGATGGCTACTAAATTAGAAGCGCTTCAATTGGAAAGTCTAAGACATCCTCCGTACTCCCCGGACCTTGCTCCAACAGATTACCAATTTTCGAAATTTGGATAACTTCTTGCAAGGGAAAAAATTCAACTCCGATGGGGCAGTCCAAATCGCCTTCAAAGATTTTATTGATTCCCGTCCGACTGGTTTTTTTAGTAAAGGGATCAATGAACTACCTATGAGATGGCAAAAGTGCATAGAAAATAATGGTTCATACTTTGATTAATTAAATATATTATATTAAAAAATATTCGACTTTTTGTTCCTCCCATACAAAACGCCAATTTCATATGTAAGGACCTAATATAATAAAGTTCAAAGGTAAATCTTACAATTATAAAGAGACATTTCTTTTGGGCTTATGTCTGGTAAGCATTATTTCACATATATTATAGTATATATCGATCTACTATCACGCCGAATCTCTATTGGGATAGGAAGAGAGACTATAAAGCAATTCCTCTTTATTCTTGCAAACCTCTTTCGCTTCCTTAACATTCATTAATCCATGCACTCTCACCGACGCTGCCTATTTTTTTACATTACCCTAGATCAGAGCTCTTTTTAATTTGGTCTGTATAAGTAAGCCTCGATCGGCTTCTGCAAGAAAAAGTCTGGAAGTAAGAACTTTCATCCAAATTCATATTGTATATACCTTTCGTTATCCTTTCATCATTCATCCTCTCCGCATACGAGAACCATCGAAGCATGATTTTATGCATGCTATCGACGAGACTATCTTTCAAACCAATCTTTCTACGTATCTCTTCGTTCCTAACGCGATATTAAGCGTTACTTCGCATATAAATTGCATAAGATATCACATGTCCACTACATTAATTATACTTTCACGCTTCTCCTAACATAGCCAGGCATCACTGCCGTACAACAAAGGGCACCAAAACCGCTTTAAACACTGCTACGCGTGCTATTTATATAATGTTTTTACTTTTTAGAACGACACCCACTAACTTTCTTGCCAAAAGTAGTTCGTCTCTCTGCAAGTATATCATACATACTATTTCTTGTAAACATACTACCAAGATATATAATTTTATTCAATTGTCCTAAACGTTCATTATCTATTACCTTTTACCACACAATCTGCTTTTACATCATATCTTTCAAAGACCAAAATCTAATGTTATACTTTAGTTATTTTTAGAAATTCTATTCTTGCAACATATGTTATATTTTAGTTATTGTATTCTGGCAACATTATATGTATTAGTTATGAATAAATTTTATTAATAAAAGGGGCATTCTTGTGCGAGCCTCCGTAGAAGATACACCTCGAAAGAGCCGAGCTAAAATAAGTGAATGTGGAAATAAAGACGAAGAACATTATACGAGGCACAGTTTTGTGTATTTTCTACACTTCTGGCGTTATTTCTAACACTAATTTTTAATTACATTCAGATGGAGACCTCTATGTGCATAATTATCTTTCATATATGTGACTAGAGTTTGCAACCCGCTCTCTGAATCTGCTATGATCATCAGCATACAGTAGGCAGTTTACCACTAAGCCACCCATTTTACTCCACGTTTACTTTCTCTCGGTTTACTACGACAGCTATTAAGATAAAAAATGAAAAGCCTTTCTAAAATAACGTATCCCTGTTTGACACCCGAGAGTACGACAAACCATGATTATAATTCACCATCCACCTACCCACGGGCCTTGTTGCCACAGGAAAATGATTTCTCTGCCTGCAGCAAGCGGCGTTTCATACTATATCATGGCAGCAATTACCATAGATCCTTTTTTAAAACCTTATCAAAAGATTTCTGTAAGTCTACGAAAGCACAGTAAACCTTCTCATCAATAGCCAAAAACTTCTCTATGATTTCGCGCATAGAGAAAATATGATCCGTGCATCCTCTGCCAGATCTAAGTCTACATTGAACCTCCCAAAGTACACTTCACATACACTTTTCTAGCTAAACTAACGAAGCTGATAGCCCTGTAGCTTAAGCAGTCAGTTGGATACCTTTCCCTTTATGGAAGAATACGTTAACTGCTCGCCGCCAAGCCCTTGGAGTCTCTCCTATCTCCCAGCAGACATCGAACATCGATAGGAGCAAATCTAGCATACTTCGTTTATACTTACTTCCTTACTTACTTACTTTCCTTTCTATATATTGTATATTGATAAATCTTCCTAAGATTAAACATTGTATACGACACAAAAAGATTATTTTCCTTGCATAAATCCAGTATAAGCTTAACCGCTTTATTTACTATCCATAACGACCACGAACAGTTTCGTAATTTGTACGAACTGTTCCTATCAAACTACCCAAGTCATCACACATATCTAGAACATCTATTTTATTTATTTTACTTAGTTTATATGGAAATTTGCTTTGTAGTACATGTTGCGCTTTCACGTAATTGGAGTGGTGCACCGTATGTGTGTATGGCATGATATCTATTGTTATTTTTGAATGTATACACTCTGTTTGAAAGCCTATTAAAATAAAATAAAATAAATTATCCAAAATTCATATAAGATAAACTGAGATGACAAAGATAAGAAAATATCATACATGAAGTCATCTATATAGGTAAATTATTGGGTATATAAATAATTTAGGCATCCTTAAAAGTATTAAAATCAAAAAAGGGGTTCAACGCCTAGTTTCGTACTATTAGCTGATACTAAAAAATGAATTCTAACTCCAGTAAACACGAAATAGAGCCTAACTAGAGTAATTGCAGTTTGAGGCCATTACTGACCACATAGAGTATCACGGATGCGTATGACAACCACAACTGCTTTGTGGTCACGCGGCCTGGTCGCATCCCGCAGTAGTCTGTATATATTTACCCGAACCGTGTTCACTCTACTAACGACTAATGATACGAGTTAGAATATTAATAGTATCCTAAAATGCATTTTCAATGTCAGATGCTAGTAAGTCAATAGGCAATACTTTATCCACATTCTTAAATCTTCCTCTGTTGTTTTTTTTTTTTATTTTAAGGCTTGAGTTAGTTTTTATTCGTAAGCTAGTCAAGGTTGTAGTTTGTTTAGTTTTGTTTTCAAATATATAATGTAGGCTTAAGTTAGGTTTAAGATCTCTCAACCCTTTTCAGCGGATGGATGAAAGAATGAAGTATGAAAGGTAAGAGAAAGTGAGTGGTGTGAAATTTGAAATTTGAATTTTTCCACGTTCTTTATTAATATTTTATAGAGTCTCCATTCTAACAAAATCAATATGTATTTTACTATTTATTTATAAATGTTTCAAATAAATTACTGTAAGTTTAAGTATTTTTTTATAACAAATGCCGTACGATTTTTGCATAGTTGTGGTGGACTAGTAAATGAGATCCAATATTCATGTGAGAAAACACTAATGTTACATGTAGGTACCAATCCCAACGTGTATATCTAGGTTTTTCCAGATCACATATAGTCTTAAGCACCGCATGTTTATTGATGAAGGGAATCGCTATGAGAAACAACCGCATGACATCTAATAAAAATGGTTTTTGTAGAGCCCTGAGAACGGTGACTATCAACAAACAGTCTCCTGGGTTGTAATAATTGCGATTGATTTTTGTACTGCTATGTGATTAGCATCAGGTAGACCATGCAAGTGTATAAAAAAACATAAGCGGAAAAAGGATAAAACCACTAATGTATTTCAGCTCACTCCCGAAAAGTAATTATTAATTGTAATGAATAATTCATTTGTCACATGCTTCTTCTTGAATCACTTTCAACCATCCAACGCTAAGTAAAGGTCATTTCCCTCTACCACACCTCTACCCTTTTGGTAGTCTAGTAATTTAATCAACCAAACCTCAACCACTTTACATACAGACACCTAAAGTGACAATATCGATTTCAGAATTATTCAATACAAATGAATAACGTGTAATTTGAATAATACGTAATTACACGTACGTATATCATTAAAATACTGTTCTGTGTGGTGAACTATAGTTTAATTACTAAAATATTAACTAATACAAATATAGGTCGACTAATTGGATTAATATTTATCAAAATGGGGTATAGAATGATTTTACAACAGTTAAGTATTGACTATTATTTGTTAGTTATATTAAACTATTTATCACGGGATAGTTAAATAAGCTATTTATCTATAAACATTAAAAATGACATTTTCCGGACTGGTTAAAAATGACCTCAAAATAGATATAAGTTTCATAACGACATTGAATATTAATAAATCTACTTATCCTAGTGGGCTCCACCGATTTTGAGTCATAACTATTTAAATTATGCATTATGGTTTTAACACTCTCGCCCTAGGAGTGCAATAATATGATAACCCGATTAAGTTAACTCTGTAATTCACTGTAAAATATAATATAATGTACGCAGAAGAAATATTCTTAATTTATCCGAGTATAATACGTCCTCTTATTAATTTTAACAAAGAGTATTTTTGTATGTCGGTTTTATGCGCCACGTGTCGTTAGTGACGACTTGTATTGTCGCCAAAACTTGTATTGTCACCAAACTGTAAAAATATGTTACTTTTACTGTTTTTTTTTCAATAATTAAAATTTAGCAACATAATATAAGACTGACTTTTCCTCCCAAGTGTGATGAAAATCTTCATATAACACGTACGTGCCTTTTGATCATTACATATTTGGTTTTCTTATGGGTCACCTGGTCTGGAATGATCGTCTTAGCACACTTGTATCAGAATAAACGATTATATCAACTGAATTATTACAAAAATGATTACAGTGTAACTTACACTTAAATATTAAACTAGGATTCCAGGTTTGAGAGTAACATAATGAAACTGCTATGAAGTTTACATTGTAGGATTATGGAGATGAACTGTATAATCTCTCAGTTTCTCTGCATTTCTCTACACAGCGTTAATAACACACAACGCAGAGAAACTGCTTGTTATAACAGGAAAATATACGGATATTGGAGCAAGGTTTAGTATTCCTTTTGAGTTTGTAAAATATTTAGATTTATCACTGAAATAGTATTTGAACTAAAAAAAACTTCTATGGCTTTTTCAAAATATTATTTACTTCAAGAGAACTATTGAAATAATACAACATGAGAATGACGATGATTTGAATATTTTTCATCTACTTTGAATAATACAGATTTAACATACTTTTATTGTAAAATTACCTTTTTTGGTGAGCCATTGGGAATCCTTATTGACCGTGAGAGCGGCGTTCCGGTGTGCCAAACTCTTACCGACTAAAACCACCGGGGTTTTCCTCCGACGCGTCTGCCAGCGACAAGAGAACGGCTTTGCCAGCTTCCTCAATACCCGGAAACGTGCTCCTCTCTTCTACATTTGCGAGGGGTGATCTAAAAATCCACCTTTCGCTCACCACATTGTCCTGGAGCGGTGCTCGGCGCGGAAACGCATCCCGCACCGCTGACCCCTGGATATATTGGGCGACACACTCGCACAAGTCTGCCGCTCATATTGTAAAATTACCTCGTATACTTATTGTAGCAATTTCATTGTTTTCTCTTTAATTTGTACCGGTTTATACTTTTACACGTACATATTACATTAATGCATATATATTTCACTTTCAGTAATATTTATAAAACTCTATGAGAATGAGCCTTAACTGTCATCGTAAAATGCTTATGCATCGTAACAACATTAAAAAAACATTTAGCAGGTAAAGGGCATAGGTGGATTAGCAAGTGTCCTTTATTTTTAACTCATTAGTATAACAAAGAACATACAATTCATACATATACATATAAGTATGCATTACTTTAAAAGAATATAAATTAAGTAGGAAGGATATGTTGCTATCTTTAGTTCATTTATTTAATCCTACATTTAATTTGTGTATACAGTATACACACGTTTTATTTACAATGCAGGCAATGTATAAAATTTAATATTTATAAGGGTTAATAAAAATAATATCAAACGGCCGGGCTCATCCAGTGTTTATACATTCACACCTTTTCACTTCCTTGTAATCCATTATTCTCTTTGAAGTTGTGACATAGGTACTTTACCGTCTATCCTTTATTAGGCCAAATGACCTTAAGCAAGATTTAGTACAGTTTTCCCAGTAGATACGCATTGTTATATTCAGTCCAGAAAAAATCGAAATCCTTACGGTGATCACGCAGGATTTGTTGTTACATTATTCTCATTCTTACTTTTATAGAAAAACAAGGGAACCCTCGTCAAGACGGATTTGTTAACTGTAAAAAAGATGTACAATTTGGTTTTTACGTTCTGTTGCTTCACCTGATCAAGATACGTGGACAGTGAAAAGTCTTCTTAGTAATAGCCCTTTGCTGGAGAAATAGCTATTTTGATAGCCATTTTATGCTCATCATGTTTTATAATAAATTTTCTACTTATATAACTAGCGTATTTGGTGAAGAAATAAAGCTTTGTTTGCTTTTTTCCTATACTGAACTTACACTTTTTAATTTAATTAGCTAATAAAATTGATTGAACCCTTTTGGTAAAATGTTTTTTCTATTGAGCGTAGCGTCATTTCCATTTTTCAATCAATCAGATTTTTTATCCTTTCCGCAGCTATAAAAGATAAAAGTACAATTTTCTTGTATGTACTATTTGCTATTTTGAAATTAATTTCAAAAGCAGCACTTCGTAAGATCATCGCTGATCTAAACTAAAGCCGACAAGGTCCCTTTATCCGACTGTAATGTCAGTGTCTACCTCCAGACGAGTTGTCAAAACACAAACCCAAATTAGAGGCTTTTTCGTTTACAAATCTCCTGTGACGAGGGTTGCCCAGCGGTAATTGTAGAAAATATACGTTTTGTACTCGTAAACTTACCTATTCCTTCTAGTGTCAGGAAAATGTTGAGGTAGGAACTGGGGTGTGTGGATTTACAGTACTAATACTAAAGCATGTTAGAATGGGTGTGATTTGTGGTCTAGTCCGAGCCAAAACTATGAGGTAATATTCATAATTCACTTGTGTTTAGACATTGTGCAACACCTTGACACACCGTTAACACATTACCGGAAATATGTACCATAGAGACTTTATTCTTATGTAATATAATGCAATTATTTTAATGTCTTGTAAAAAAATACTGATTACAATATATCCACAATTAGTTACATACATTACTGATAAATGTAACCAGTGCTCATGTTTATAGCACATGATATATATGCTTTCTAACAAACATCGTTAGAAATTCCGCAAGGTTTTAAATAAAGTTTGTAGCTAATGGTTATTCCAACTTATATAGAAATTCAAATGGTAAAGGGTTGCGTGTTTACTCTCCATTTAACTTGTAAGGATTATATTTGCAGATTTTTATTTGCTTATTGAATTTATTTGCAGTAACTTCTATTTTTACATATACCCGTATTTAACTATTGATCAAAGAGACATTGTTATAGGTAGCATGCACAAAAGCATATATCTCTGGCTCGGACACGTGAAAAGGATGAATGATGAAAGGATGATGAAAAATATATACAATATATAAGAAGAGAGATCATGAGAGTAGATGTAAGAGCCGAGACTGACCGAGACATACATACATGCACAGACCAGTAAAGAGAATCCTGATGTACGGTATATACATAGTACGTGGAATCGGGGAGTTTGCAAGGGAATAATTAATATTAAAATAGCGAAAGGGGGTTTGTAAAAAAAAAGGAGAAAAATTACGTTTCATGCTCTTTGCCTAATCTAATAGGAATTCAGCGTAATGAAGGATAGAAGTATATTTCATATATCATTAATACAACATAAATCTTACAAATAATTTCATAAACAGTTCAACTTAAACGTGTCTTATTTAATTGTTTGTACTGTGTCTGCGTGTATATATCTACAAGCTAGAAAGTTTTAATTTAGTGCGATGATGGCATAATATAATCGTTCTTCATTAAAAGTTGGGACTATTTTTACGCACGAAATACAAAACGCATAATACGGACAACATATTATTAAAGAACAGGGCCACGATGTCAGCATTAAGATGTCGTAAACTTTCTCCGAAATAAGATAAGAAAGTCGCAAATGTCCTGCGGCTCGCGATAAACTCAGAATATCCATCATACTTAATTACCTCACTCTTAACAGTTTAGAAGCTCGTCGGGAGTGTGAATTAACGGGCTCCGTCACTTTGTTCCCCGCTTTAGCGTTTTACAAGCTCCAGTTAAATCTCCATTACACTCAATCAACTTTGTGATGTACCTACCTACTGCGACAGTTTCTAAAAAAGGGATCTAGTCACAAAATATATTTTTTTAAAAATGTTACTTATTAACAGTGATGACTATATATTGATTTAATGTTGTTATTACAATAAAATGACGATTACGTTTAATTATAAACAATTCTAAAATAAGACAGGATAATGACGATATCAGCTTTATGTCTTTAACGATACGTAAAGAAATTTTTAATTCACTTTTTTTGTTCAGAGCGGGTATTTTATGAAAATAAGCTTTAGCCAAGCAGGTTCAAATTTTTTTTAGATAACGGCACATGTAATAACGTTTTTCATTGAAATATATATTAATTGAAAAGAAAATTCATATTACAATGCTAAACCATAATTATACATATTTAATAAATATTCCCATCAAATCACATAACTCCTACACGAGGTGGAATAGTACGTTTCCAGCAAAAGCAAAGACAGTCAAAACTAAGCATTTCATTAACCACCGGTTATATAACAGTGGCATTAATAAACCATGAACCACTTTTGTTGTAACTCTTGTTACAAATCCCGAGAGCCGAGATCGAGATGCACTTATGACACAACTTCACGACAGAAAGAGATGATGTGATTAACATCATATGCCCCATAGCTATAAAACGAATACGTTTGGAGAAAGTTAAATCTTATTCTAAATATTTTTTAAGCTTTGTTTTAATTAAGGTTATGTATAACAACGCCGTGATAAAAAAAACTTAGTGAATTCTTGTGATTTTTCAATGTATGAGAGTGATAAAAAATATTATTTTATCACGTTATACAAAGGGGCAATAATTTCCACGCTGAGTCAGAACATTGTACCCAACTCAATAATTTGCTTCATGTTGAAGATCAAATGCAATAAAACTGTCATTTGTATTGTAATATTAATATATCGTGACGCTATATCCCTTTTCGGGTGAGCAGAAATACATTAGTGGCTGTATCCATTCTTCGTTTATATGTCGTACCCAACATGACCAGTAGCGCGGCTTATCGGCTACTCTCAGAGCACTTACACATGAGAATTATTTTAGATGCTATGCGGGTTTCCTTACCATGCTTTCCTTCACCGCTGAGCACGTAGGGTTTAAATCCGTACATATTCTGGAAATAGCCAGATATACATGCCAAGATGTGAACCTAGGACCATTTGTGTTGCCACGTATGGTTATTGGTCCCTAACCCAATAGACCACCACAGCTCCCCGTATTATTATATTACAAAGAGCCCTAATATGTTTTAACATTTCCATAAGAATGCTATATTGCGTAGCAAAAAAAGGGATATTTCGAAAAACAAGTTTTCTTTTAGCGAACAGCAGGTGCTCTTTGTAATCCCATTGTCAGCGGATTAGTCTATTGTGTAGATAAAAATCTGTGTCCGTTGAGAGGGTCGAATTTCTCTTTTTTGAAGTAATATGTACGAGAAATCGTTTTCCATATTTGATCTTTTAGTTGAATCTTTGTTTGTGACAAACTAAACTGAGATTTATTATATTAGGTCCTTACATATGAAATTGGCGTTTTGTATGGGAGGAACAAAAAGTCGAATATTTTTTAATATAATATATTTAATTAATCAAAGTATGAACCATTATTTTCTATGCACTTTTGCCATCTCATAGGTAGTTCATTAATCCCTTTACTAAAAAAACCAGTCGGACGGGAATCAATAAAATCTTTGAAGGCGATTTGGACTGCCCCATCGGAGTTGAATTTTTTCCCTTGCAAGAAGTTATCCAAATTTCGAAAAAAATGGTAATCTGTTGGAGCAAGGTCCGGGGAGTACGGAGGATGTCTTATACTTTCCAATTGAAGCTCTTCTAATTTAGTAGCCGTCTGTTGCGCAGTGTGTGGTCTAGCGTTGTCGTGAAGCAGCAGTGGCGTGGAGCGATTGACCACCCTAGGTTGTTTAGCCGCTAGCTTTTCCATCATGGTTTGCAATTGCTGACAATAGACATCAGCCGTAATAGTCTGGCCAGATTTGAGAAAACTGTAATGAACAATACCGGCACTAGTCCACCAAACGCTTACAAGTAACTTTTTTGGGGTTAATTTTCGCTTGGGGCAGGATTTGGCTGGCTGGCCAGGATCCAACCATTGCGCTGAGCGCTTCCGATTATCGTAAAGAACCCATTTTTCATCACAGGTAATGATTCGGTTTAAAATACCTTCATTATTGTGCCGGTTTAGTAATGTAACGCAGCAGTCGACGCGCGTTTGCCGGTTTGCTTCAGTCAATTCGTGATGTACCCACCTTTCAAGCTTTTTAATCTTCCCAATTTGCTTCAAGCGAATTAAAACAGTTTTATCACTAACATCGCAGCCTGCAGCTAACTCGGACGTGGTTTGCGATGGATCCGCTTCCACAATAGCCTTCAACTCTTCATTATCAACTTGAGTCTCAGGCCGTCCACGGGGCTTGTTCTGCAGGTCGAAATTTCCAGAACGAAAACGTTGGAATCAAAAACGAACTGTGTTTTCTTTTGCAACACGACCGCCATACACATCATTCACCCTTCGAGTTGTTTCCGCAGCACTAGTGCCACGGCGGAACTCGTACTCGTAAATAATGCGATATTTTAAGTTTTCCATTTTGTAAAATGAGTGACGCAAACAGAAAAAAACAGAAGAAAAAAACAAATGAATGACGATCATCGAAGCACAAATACATGAGTCTATAGCTGTACAAATTTGAATTTGGAATTCCTTACCAAAGAGGAGAAATTTGTGATTAAAGTGGCCAGTACGAAAAACGCCAATTTCATATGTAAGGACCTAATATAAATGCAATTTTGACTTTACTAAACATTACAATTTATATTACTCAATGAATGTCAAAGAATTTGGTAAGTCACCGGTTTTATCAAAATGGACTTGGCTCTGCGTATACTATTGCTATGCTCAAACTCCTATTGTATATTCAGTTTTTTGTCAAAACGAATTAATTTTTGAGAACTTTGACAAGCAAATTCGAAATAGCGTCTATAAATCTCAGCCTTTAAGACTAAATATAAAATTAAACACCCACTGGATTGAAATGTTTTATTAAAAAATAAAAAAATAAACTTTTTTATTCTTTACAATATTGCCAAAATTCTATTCTATACAATAAAATTGTTACGTGACTTTACTACGAGTATCTATAAAATTTTTATACATTATACGTTTGTACAGAAGATTATACTTAAATACGAAAACGCTATCATAGCTCGCTAGATTATAGGTAAATATACATACTACCATATTAAACAGGTATTCACTAATAAGAACATTATTTTGGAAAACGTATATTTTTCCTTTTCGTAAAGGATTAAAGCTCGTCGACAGTAATTATAATTTTACTATTATTTGTAGACGATAGCAGTGGCGTTCATCCCATATATGCATAAAAGCAATGAATAACTTATAATAAATAATTGGATAAATAACTAAAAGTAAAATATAAAAAAAGGAAACACTCACATATATGATATCACGCATCACATCGTTTCGAAAAGACAAGTATAATATTTCCTAATACAAATTAATTACGCGAATGCAGCGCCGCTTACGAAAAACAAAGTAAATTTTGCCATACAAGTCGGAGTTTTTGGCCACGACCACAGCTCTCGGATTTCTTCGAAATTAAAAGCAGTGCTTTTTGTGAACAAAGGTTTTGTTTGAAAGTGTCGTTTACTCAATTTAATTGATAATTATTATTTAATATTAAAATAACAATATTTATATTATTTCATGGCTATAAATTGTAATTATAACAAATTTTAGATATAAGTATTTCAATTTTCCGTTTACTTTCTTTTATAGGCTGATATTTATAGATACTACTTTTTCTTTACTTACACTTTACTTAAACATTACTAATTATATTTAATTAATGTCAAAGAGGGTAAATTACCCATTTCTTTATTATGGACATAGGTAACTCTGCGAATAATTAGCTTATGCTCAAATTTCCCATAACGTATTTATTTTTTAATCAAAAAATTATTATTTTCTGAGCTAAGTATTAGCAAAGTCAAAGTAGCGTCTATAAATCTTGGTCTTAGAGTAAACATTAACATATATTCTAAATGTGCATCAATAGCACATAGTTAATTCGGTACTTGATTTTATACCGTTATATTTTAAGTAGGTACGTTTATCTATTCTAATGTGTGAGTTTAATTAAATAGGTCATATTAATTAGAAATAGTTATTTTTTATGTGAATGAATTGTATATTTATTCCTGTGAAACATTATGTGTAAATTTTAATGCATTACATACTAATTTAAAATAAGCAACAACGTAAATAATTATGTTTAGTGAACAAATAATTTTCGTTTAATTTTTTACTAGAATAGGTTTCTTCGTTTGCTTAGAGAGAGAGTACCATAATTTTATAATCGTAATAATATAATCTATTTTGTATTTTGTTTTTTTATTAGCGGGGTCCAAACTGAAAACTTGCATATTCGGTAATAAATTGATATGCTCGCTATTGAGCAATAGTAACTACTCGTTGTCAGATGTGCTGACATTTTGTTGGCTTCTAAAAAGGTATAAAAAAAATATTCAAGAACAATTTTAAACTTTTGCATTTTGAACTATATTATAAGTACTTTAACTGGTCTTAATTAGTTAATTAATTAAGCAAATTAATTTACTGTGCGTTTGCAAGGTAACCAGGTTGAAATGACGAGCCCCAATCAAAAGTAAGTTAATTCGCACATAAGTCCCGTTAATGTATTTCTAATGAAAGAATCCTACTTCGTTTTAATTTTTTAGTTTGCTCATTGTTTCTTTAGACGTATCTTTATAATTTCATTAATATTAAATGAAACAATCGATTATCCCAAAATACCAATAGAAAGCTTAGAGATTGATATCATATTATGTAAAAGGACACGAGAGGTATAAGCATTATAAGGTTATATTGATAAGTATATGAATGTTGGTACATTAATAGGAAATAAGATATATAAAATGAAAAGGAAATTTGAGTTTTCCTCCGTAGTAATTCGTTTCCAGCACGCTATTTTTCCATTATCCAATATCAATATTGTTTTGTCTTCATCGTTCAGAAATAAAGCTCTGAGACTCAACTAATGATAGCATTGCATGATCTATAGGAAAGTAGGTTCATGCCAAGAATTTTATATGTAATAATTACATATCTATACACAATACAACCATATTAAATATGTAGATATATTTAATAAAGAATTAGTGCTGACACGTAATATAATTTCGAGGTGGTCGAACTAGGTCATAAGCACGATATAAATATATAATTATGAAAATGCTGCAAGTGCTACAACCGTCATACTGACTCGCTACAGCCTGTTACAAAATGTAATCGTAATTTTTAATCATTAATCTAATTACATTTTGCCCATCTATGATTCCAACTTGTCGACTTAACTGGCAAAATCCCAACAGATGACGCCATAATTGAATACAAAGTTTGAAACAGTATAAAAATAAAATACGATTATAGCACCTCATTACTAGACCTATCTAACAGATAATATGCAGGTGGTAATATGCGCAGATTTTTATTTGGTCCGTGATCATTGTATAGTTATATTAATTGAAACTGAGAATAATATATACTTAAATTAAATTAACCTTTTTTAAGAATAAAAGAACAATCTATGGTACAAGATATGAAATATTAAAAAAACATGTGTATCTATAAACGAGATTTGCTATGACCCTGGTTGAAATATATGTAGGTTAATACAAGATATTTTTTTTAAATATCAAAAATACTAGGAGTTCCTTTCCAGAATAATTAATATGTGATAATATTTAGGTAGAGTGATTCCAATAAAGCTAAATTTACTTAAGTACATGAACTTTCGGAAACTAGACAGAAATGGTTCATGTTAAGAAACTAAAACTATTAATTTTATCTTGCCTTTTATTTATAACACAGTTTTACGGTGGGGTTTATAATAGTAAGATTAAAAAGTTTGTAAACCCTTACATCTGACGTGTCATAAAACTAAAGTAAACTTTCAACTATTTAGCTTGTTCTTTTGTTACACAATTCATAAAACGATTGTCGATAGATATTACAATCTGTTAACAACATCGATATATCGCAAGTCTCTATTAAATTATCTAGAGGCTTATTTACTATTCAAATTAAAGGTGAATTGTAATATGACATATATACCCAGTCCGGACTAACAATTACTGGAAAAAAGGATATAGGTAACTATGTTTTACAATAAGACGTTTCCTTAACTTATAAAGGTATCCTTCGATTTCCCAGTAGGCCGAGTAGGGCCTAGCCAAGGGCAGCAAATCTCAAAGGGACGACGGATTTGTGAGACAATGCTCTCTAAGAAACTACGTAAGCCTTATTGGCTATTAAAAGTAAAGAAATATTATTCGAACTATCAAACATTTTATTAATAGTTTAGGTATATTTTTAAACGATATATAACTTTGTAATCTTTCCCTAATACGGGGGTCATTTAAATTTATTGAGAACCGTTTTATTAATAAAAATTTATTCGATCTCGATTATTTATTTATTTTTATTTAGAGGGAGTTCCTGCTTCGTCAAAATGCGATTGATGCAATTCTATATAAACCCGTTGTTTAGCTTACCCTGGCAGCGTGCTTCTTCTGCCGCTGCTTTGTTGATATACTGCCTTTAAATTCATAACTTAGTTTAAGGCCTAGCACGCACTGCGAAAGTTCACCGCCCGATTTTTTGGGCATATTTTGTAACACTGACAATTGTACGAAAACGCACGCACAAGCGGTACAAAATCGCTAAAATTAAACATGGATGGTTATCTATGGATGGAACGTTATAAAATTCGCGCAGCGCGCTTCACTTCAATTGTATGGAACTAACAACATTGTGATGATAATAAACGCGCAAAATTCGTTTCTCATACTGAGTTAGGTGAATTATTATTTGCAAATAAGATTCGTGCAATATTTTCCCGTGCAGCGAAATACCTAGTTGTCTAAAGTTAAGAGGTGCGGCGATAAAGGTAACAATTAAATTAGCTAGCGCGTGTGTCTGTCTATATATCCATATCTCAAAGCTTACTAACTAATTAATATGGGAACTTATTTATTTATCACCATAAATAAGCAGAATTATGATTTTAAAAATAAAAACATCCACACAAGTAGTCTTCTGGAATATGCATAACAAATATCGCATGTTGCAGAGGTAAAATTTTTAAATTTTAATGCGATATTGAGTTTCACCTGCTCTCTCTTACGGAGGTATCCATGCCTCTGTGCTCCGTTTCTACTACAGCTCGTGGAACGCGTATGCAATAAAGAAAATAAAATATAAAATACATTTAACAGTCTCGGCAACATAGCATAAACTTAATTTTAAACATTTTCTACTTGGAAACTAATATATATACCTCATTCCTTTTACACATATTTTATTCAGACTGTTTTTATTACGTAAACATATATTATATCTTTATAACAAAAAGTGGCCCACAAGCTGACAGCCCATCATTTGTAATGTGGTTACTGTGTGTGTATAACATAATACAATTTACTTTACGGTATTTGATTATCTTAACACTTGCAAATTCTAAACGCGTTCCCGTTTCCCTCAAGTTGCTATTTCACCTGCAAAATAGGTTCTAGCTTCTGTATTTCTTATGTTAATTTACTCTAGGTATAATAATTTGATGTAATAAAATAAAATTCCCAGAAAATTTACTTTGGAAGGGACTATGCGTTATGTCGATTAAAGTAAATCAATGAAAAAATAATTATTAGCTTGGCAAAATGGTTAATAACATTATACTATCGTTATTCTTCTGAAAAAAAAGGTTAATTTTAATAGAAATGGAACTGCAAATTCCAAAACGTTTTATTGCAATAATGTAATTAGCTTGTAAATATCCTAATTCACTTTTTATACTTACTAACGCTATAAACAACAAATGTAACCAGCAAAATAGTTATCATTTAACAGTCCTCAGGTATTAATTTTAAATAAATGTAAAAATAAGATAGCATAATATTCGTAATGATAAAATATTATCATCGTGATTTATGAGACAGGTAAAGGGAGTTTGGGACCAAATTTGTTACGACTTTAATTCTTCATTATAATGAAAATGGTGCATCCCACATACATATGTTGTAAATATAACTTCTGTCAGATAAATAATATCTATTACAAAAGGTTGTTAAAAAGACATTTCTTGCAAATTAAATTACATTATTTTATTGGAAATTGATCTCTCTAGCCCAGAGGTCGGCAACTTCTTAATCGAGAGTCAAAATTACAATTTACAAAATATCAAAGATTTTAAAAATCCACAAAAAAATTTCTTGCCAACAATAAATAGTACTTGCATTAACAAAGTTTTTTGGAAAAAAAAAACTAATCCATTTATTCTCATATATAAGTAGTATTTTTTCACAACAAATTAGATAATATATATATATATATATATATATATATATATATATATGGTATTATTATAAAATAAATAATATTTGTGTATGGAACTAAAGAGCCGCAGCTTCACATCCAAAGAACTACATGTGGCTCGCGAGCCGCAGGTTGCCGACCACTGCTCTAGACCATACATAGATAATAATTAAAACTATAATTTGGGTCCAGAAAACCCCTAAGAACTTATAGTTATGAAGCAATTTTATAATACCTATATTACTTACATTTTAAAGCTATTAAACACACTAACACAACTAACTTGCTATACACTCAAAACCGTTTAGGGCGACATCGTTTTGAATAATATACCGGTTATATTGACCCAGAACAAAGGTCCCGGCTGAATGCTATATGACCGATCGTACTTCGAAACCACCACCGGTTGTTACGACTAACGATTTTTACGACTAAATATGAACAGTCCCTTCAATGTCGTTATAACAAATTTTGACTGTAATATATTGTCACATTATATTATTTTAGGGGGGGGGGGGAGATACATAAGTAGCTGTATCCACTTTGTGCTTATATTTAAAGTAATAAAAATATTGTTATTATCAATGGAGATTAAATATGTTTTCGTTTGCGTTATAATTTATCGATATTTAACAATAAATCAGTTACTTGATTACAAATAATTCCATAAAGGTACACTAATAGAGGTCATTCAGGAAAGTGTTGTTCAGTTCTGGCACAATTCCGTGAAACGCCTATTAGCTTCTCATTACGAGACCCGTAGTGTGCTTTACCAGCTCGTTAACAATACCTCGCTAGCAAATTGCGCCTTTGTAATGCGTACAATTTATCAACTGGGGTCGTTGGATAAGACTTAACGCAGCAAGTTGAAACGTTGATTATGTTTGCAGAAGCTAATATGTCAAGGATAGTGTTCCAAAAAAACGTTATATTCCTTTTGGGGTGAGCAAGGATGTATTAGTAACATTGATTAATTATTTTGTATTTCTAGGCCTTAAAAAAACTGATCGCCTTTCTCAGGATACCACAAGCTATGTTTTTGTCAAATTACGTAATTTTCGTTAAAACAAATATTTATATCCACCAAGCATGTGGTAACTTCGCATACAGATAAACCTTTGCCTAAGTTAAAACCCGCGTTCTAATAAGGCCGATTGATATTACCGGATTTCAAACTCATGATTATTCGAATTGTGCTTTCAAAGCATTAACTGAATATAGCCTATTCTAGAACAGGAAAGTTAAAGCCACAGTTATTATTCGTATTGAAATCGCGATCCGCTCCGGTGTATTTACCTATTTAAAAATCCTACTAACTTAGGCGCACATTTGTTTATGAATTTTATTAATAAGGAGAATAATTTACGTATGAATATATAAAATTATAAGCATCGACAAAGGTAAAAGCTACCTATGGAACTCGAAGAAACTTTGGCCGACCCAAAAGTTTTGTCATGTAACAATGTAATTAGCTCCGGGAACTTGTCAGATCTAAACTTGTAACAAATTCTTTATCTCATTTTACTTTTCATTGATTACAGTTTAATAACTAATTCAGGAAGTTCAAAGGAGGAATGGGACTGCGTTTTAATTACTCCAAAAATAAACTTTATCCGCGTTCTGTTATAAGTTGCAGGAACTGAAAGCAGTTTACTTAAATAGAAATTTGATTAGTAACAAATTATAAAGTTTCTTGTTCGCTATGTTTTAATTAGGCGTTATCATCGAGAACGTAACTTCTAAGTCATAAACAAGATCTATAGCAATGGAGAATAATAGAATTTAATAATAATATGAGAGTCGAAGTCGTTACCAAATACCACGATTCATATGTACATATTATACTATAACTTTTTGAACTTATACTCCCAACACATCTTCGTAGAAATGTTGTAGCACAAGCAAGCTTCGAATAATATTTACTCGTAACTAATTTAAGTTTTACACACTGGGGGATCCTACTCAAGATTAATCCCCTGGTCGGAGTTAACAAAGCTCTCGCGCGTTAAGTTGCTAAGATTGTTAGCGATAGTAGCCTCGACGCATGTTTATTTCAGAGATTGCGAGCTTGTAACTTGAGACTGTTTTGCTGGTTTTGAGGTGACGCGTAAACAACGTTTTCTGTTTACACGATACAGCATAACGAAGCAACTACGACTCGTCAGGGACTTTCAAATTTCACACGAGAGCAATCGCCAAATTTTGTCAAACGAACTTTATACGAACGCAATCTTTATGCAAATTTAATCATCATATTTTATGTCCTAATGTTTAAATAGCATTATATGCATCATGAAAACGCGTTAAACAATCTGCGCACATTATATCTAACAGACGATTATACTAACATGTCTTTGATTTCAGATAAAACAAAAATATAGCAAGCACATTAATATTTTACTATAAAATATGATCACAACCTATTTCTTATTTTTTTATTAACTATTTGTGTAAAAAATACATAATTAATATTCCATAGTAATTTTTTTTAGGTCGTTCCTCTGAGACTAGTGGAGGAGACGAAAAGGTGATACAACGTCATTAGTTGCTGTATTATATATTTATCTATTCCGCTTAATTTACTTAGCTATAAATATACTAAAATGCAATACTACAAAGATAAATCTAATTAATAATTACATATTTGATAATTTAAAGAAATATCAAATATATTATTGTATTTATTTCACATTTGTAAACCTTATCATATCCATCATATGGGATCCTTTAAGTGTAGCGTGAGGAGATATTTGTGTAGGCCGGCATGGTCGCTGCTACAACCGATAGGTTCTTTTTAGCTGTCGATAGTCGTCGTTTTTTGGACTGCAACATGCTTACCATCCAGCGTGGTGCGATCACAGCGTCGAGTCAGCATAAAAAGAAAACACCAATTAATAAGGTTAAATGTGAAGTATGTTTGTTATGAGTAGTACTTATTTTTAATACATGTTTAGTTTTAGCGCTCAAATGTTGTCTACGCTGTATATTTTTAGATATACCTAACATAATTTCAATTTGTACTGTATATATTTAAAAGAAAATTATGATAGATCCAAAATAATACATGTTAATAAATAATTATTGTTAAGTTTAAGGTACTACTAATCTCAATATAGATACCTACAAGTTACAGCATAACTAATACGGGACTAACAGTAAAGCGAAAGATGAATAGTTTAGTAACTAATCAAGTTACTTAGAACTTCGTTCAGAACTGTACAGCACTGGCTCTCAACTTTTTATCTGAAGAATCTCGTTAATATAGCTAGTATTTTTATTGAAATATTAGCCACTATGTACAATTTCACATTGATAAATAAGGTTGTATAAGTAATTATTATAAGCGTTTCAGTATATAAATCTATATTAGATTGATATTAGTATCGCTATAATTTCGGATTAGAAGCTGATATGTGCGTTGAAAATCATTTCTATCCCATTTTATATATATTGGGGGATTATCTCTGCTCTTCTTACCATTTCCAACAACTTACATTTGGGTCGCAGCCAGAAGTTAAGCTGAAAAAACTGAATAATTCAAGCAAGTGAAACCCATTTAATTGATTTTTTTGCTCACATGAAACCTTATTACTAGTTTTAAGAATACACTTTATTATTATTTTTTAACTATGTAATTATTAACAATCTCGGACTACGTAGTTATTTATTATTAAAAATTTATGTCTCTCTTGATACTATTCCAAACTGTAAGAAAATTTTAGGAAAATAACGTCTTTTGAATATATTTCCGCCGTTCTTCCTTTAAATTCAGATGAAAAGCATGAATAAAAACTTACATTTATCACTTTGAAATGAAAAGATTCACATGTAAACATTTACGTAATATATATAACGTGACTATTTATCTTGATAATCCTCCGCGAAGAGTTTCATATTTCACCCGCGAATAAGTAACGTATTATCTCATGTCAGACAGGTGTCGCTACCGTCGCGTAGTGTCGGCCGCTTAAATTCATTTCCGCGCTCTCAGGTGTATGTATGTAAACGAACGCTTTAATCCAAGACTCACACCGCTTCAATACTCAGTACTCATCCGCTGAATAATAATACACTGAGCTCAAACCAGCCAAACTGCGGAGGAAGTTATTTTGCTAAAGTAATAATGACATATCATATTATATATATACTATATATAAATATATATGTGCTGCTGGGGTCTTAAAAAAACTAAGTCAAATTCCTGTTCTCGAAATATTGTTTATTGTATAACGGCACTTTTATATTTTCCAACTTTTGCTTTAACGTTAAAAATCCTTTACTCAAAATTATGTGAATATTCCAGATTATCATGGAACACCGTATTATTTAAAGTTCATTCACAAATATAACTTTTCTATAAGAGATTCATCTTCCCGCATTAATAAACTTTCCATATAGTGAAGCTATAAGCCGGTACAGGGGAGGAAGACAGGACAGAGCAAAATGGAAAATAACAGGTTACTATGTACCAGAAAGTAATAAATAAAATTAATATGCAAAGTATCAAAAATCTTTTAGACATCTTAAAATTATCAATTTCTAATTACAAATTAGAATAACATTACTAGTTGCTGATAACATTACCATAAAAAAAAAATACTAAAAAGAGTGGTAGCGATCGCATTATATGCAATCGAATATAGTCGACATATGTATATATGAAACTAAATGGTCGAAATATGAAACGATATCGCCAAATTAGCAAAATATGGAATATAAAATTGAAATAAAAAAGATGAAAGTGGCCTCTATGACATTATACGTCAACGATAAACCCTGCTGAGCTTAAAAAAAAATACAACAACTCAAGCATTGTTGCTTCGTACATGTGCTCGAAGATGGCTGGTAAACGCAAGTGTTGTGCTGATGGTCATGGTCCATGGTGCATGGCGCACAGAGCAACTGACCTATAAAGTTATAGCTATAGGTACATATCGGCTAGGGATGGTCCTTATGCAACATGATAACGACTTCACAGACCAATTTGTTATTTCCAGTGGAGATCAGCAAGGTTGCATTATGGCTCCAACTCTCCGGGCAATAGACTTGAAGGAGTCTGCTGCCCGGATGAGAGGGAGGCGGTGCATAGTGTCCGGCGCACCGCCTGGGAGAGAGGTTTTTGAGGGTGGGCTTTACTTCTTCCCCTCCCAGAGAGGTAGCCTCAACAAGGCTTCTTGTTCCCTGGGTGTCAGGATGAATTTGGTTTCCCAGGCTCGGGTGGAGCAATCAAAGTGTCACCCCGGGGGTTTTTAGTCAGTAAGAGTCTGACACGCCGGGGTCACTGCCCTCAGTATCCCTGATGGTGCTATGCAGGATTTTCACCCGGGTTACAAAAACAAAATGGCACCAAGTCTATTTGCTATTTACTTAGTAACGCGTACTCCAAATGTTCGAGACAAATAAATAAATACTATTATCAGTACCGGGAACATTCACCGGGATACAATACTAAACCAACCAGGACTATTTCTTAACATCGGAACAATCCGGGACAAACCAAACGGTTGTAAAGCAATTGTAACACAGTAATTAAACATGATAAAAGAATCTCTAGTTAATTAGATAGAAACGGCAATTGGTTAATGTTATATTATTTGGTTTGTAAATGCCTAAACAAACAACAGTATTTTTCTTTTCAGTAGAAAACGACGGAAAATATTAAAAATTTTACCCTCGCTACAAATTAGAATAAAGAAATATTTTAAAATTGTTAATAACTAAATTTATGATACATAATATTATATACTACATACAGGTAGTAATAAGCTCTCGTTTTCATTACTTTTGTCATAGTTTATAACCCTATTACTTTCTTCATAAAACATTTAACGTTCGGGATACGCCTCCATAATGACATTAAGAAATATTTTCGGTAAAAGAAAGGAGATAACTAAGTTTGCCGTTTTATTAGGTATTCAGTCAAGTGGCACGATGTTTTCTCAAAAAAAATACAAAGAATTATAAGAAAACGAAAGTCATTGGACGTTCATTTCGTTCTGGTTTCCGCTACGTCAGTTTACAGAGAATTGCAAACCAGAAGCTATTATCAGTCTTATACATGTACTGTATGGCTGCAAGATCTAATTAGTCATAAGATTATAATATTATAATAGTATTTATACAAATACAATTTTGTTTTATCTTTGCTAATAAAAAATAAGAAAAACAATGTATTGTCACGCTATATGACTTTCGGAATAAGTATCTCTACTTAATGCTTGTGATGATGATAGTGCAGGAGATACTGATTTCGGGTGAGAGATATCATGACATATAAGCGCAAAGTGGATATAGCTAAGCGAAAGATAGACATGCCCATCTTTGGTATGAATAAACCATAACTTGTATTCTCACTTAGGTATCACTCAGAAACTACTGAATCAATTATAAGTGAATTCTAATTTGTCAAACCATTGACGTACCTAGTCATTATTAATTAAATGATATATTAAATAAAATTTTACCTCCCTGTAGGACTCGTTATCATAATCAAGAATGATGACTCGAACAAGGGTTCTCTAACAACGAAGATAAAATATAAAACAAACAAACACCAGTTATTATACCATAACATTAATTTTAATCTCTTAAAGTTGAAAAGTCACTTTTAAACAATAAATATTAATAAAAGTAAAAATATTGCAGCAAATATTTTTACGAGATGAAATTCTTTCAAATAGATTTCACTGTCCAAGGCAGTGTCATAAAATTCAGTTCTTACAGAGTAACATTAAGAAAATTGCAAGAAAACCCTCGGAGGCAATAAGCAATAGCAATCGGTTTACTTCGAATGCGGACAATTACACTCGGGCATCGGGACGATCCTTCTTTCGATTCACATTTCTTTATTGGAATCGAAGCGATTAAGCATCTACAGCAGATTTAACTAGGAGGAACTCGATCGAAAGCATTACTCAGTAAAATCTCTTATGTAGGTACAATGTCTATTTTTAATAAATTAGTTTCTACTTGGCGTTATAATATATAATTTTACAAATCAAAATGCAAATCAATAACATTATTATGTTTAGATTTTGTGTTATTCCTTAAACGAATACAAAATATAATTTTTATTGATATTTAATGTACTCGTATAAAGGATTTATAAAGCTCATACTTAAGCTCATATTTATGATAAAACTCACATACTCATACGATAGTTCGTCCATTTTTAATTATCAAAAGTTAATCTAAAAATCACGCTATAGTTAATTTAATATAAATATAGGAACTAAGCTTTGGTACCTATTCCGCAGTTTTTTTTTTATTTATAATATTTGTTGTTTACAATAGGTATTAAATAAGTACACACATAATAATGAAGTTGCGTCAGAAAATTAAGGTTTCTCTTGCTAACGGCGCTACAAATACGTTTCGCAAAAACAATTTGTGTATAAACTATAAAGTAGATATTCATTTTAAATCCACATTTTTATACAAAAAACGCTCAACAAAGTCTAAGGCTCAGATTTATAGACGCTATTTCAACTTTGCTTAGCAAAGTTCTCAAAAAATTAATTCGTTTTGACAATAAACTGAATATATAATATGAACTTGAGTATAGCCATAGTATTCGCAGAACCGAATTCATGTTGACAAAATCGGTGACTTATCAAATTCTTCGACATTAATTGAGTAATATAAATTGTAATGTTTTAGTAAATTCTAAGCAAACTTAAAGTTGCGTCTATAAATCACATCCTAAGACTTTGTTGAGATGTTTATTATTCTTAATGTTAATTGCAACTTCTTTTATTAAAACAAAGATTACATTCTGCTACGTGTAGGTGCGAATCAATAAGCTAATGATATTTCTGATTTATATTAAGGTGTCATTCAGCACAGCACGGCTGGTGCCAACAGCAAACGATGATGATATGTGCCACTAATGCTAACGGCACAACTATGCAGTATTAATTTATATTATGACAATCCGACGTACGCATGTAAATCTAGCGCGGCGTTTTAAGAGGCTTGATATATTATAGCCTTCTGATTTTATACCTTTTGTTTAACACTTCACATCTGTAAAATAGCTTTTCAATCGTTTGAACGTTACAGTTTTATATCCTTTTTAAGATGTCAATTTGCAACAAAAATTGAAGAAACTTGTATTAGAACATAAAAGCGCCCATAAATCTGTCCTATCTACGTTTACTTTTTCCTGTTTTAAGGTATCGAGTTGAAAGTATCTTCAATGCTCAAACTTTTTGAGGTTTGTGACGTCTTTGTGTGAGTAGGCACTCTTCAAGTTATGTATCTAATGGGCGAACATCATCATAATTTGGATCACGAAGTATTTTATATTTTTTACATATATTAATCAAAGAACCTTTTCTCACCAAAATCATCTATACCTATTTTATATATTTTAAAATTAAGATTTAACTGATTTCAATATTTTGTATAATTTCCCAAGCATGGTAAAGAAATTTTAATTTATTACAGATACAAATTACGAACAGCGTTAAAATAATTCTTGAAAACTAAATCACAAGTTTCATTATATCGCAAACAAATGACCGACATTGCTTTCTTTCATCATATAGGTATCACTTTTTGAAGCACTCCTAATTTAACTTGTGAATTTTTTTTAACGGGTTACGGCAATTTTAAATAAATGTTCAACATTTTAAAATACGCCTACACATATAACGCAATGTTTTCGTATGGAAAACCACAAACAAAGCAGAATAAACTTTGATTTTAATTTTCAATGCACATATACATTGAAACCACACGTGGAATGACAAAAGGAAATTATTTTCATAGCAAAAATACCGTTGAAATTGTTTTATAGTAGAATTGGGCAACGTTCGCCACTTCAGTCATGTATTGCAGCTCCAAGCTATTGCTGAGTGCTATTGTGCTGTGGTGGGAAGTTTAAATTGCTTTACGTGACGATAAATATTTTAAGCCTATTCGAGTCCAGTAGCTAGTACCGATTAAAATTCATAAAATATCTATAAGCTATGACTAACAATATTTTTGTAGCACACACAAATCTACTGCTTCCTCAAAACCAATATGAAAGAATTTTAAAAAGATTATAACGTAACAATATTAATACTCTGTTATAACATTGCTATCTCGTTTAGCTAGCTATTTGCTAATAGAACATGCGCCGCTGCCTTAAAATATTTCCTTAAACGGAAATAATAGTGGTAAATTTATGGAGGCAGGTATAATATATATAAACTTAAATAGAATGAAAGAAACAGCCCGAACAAACTGCTCGTTATAAAAACCCATATAGTTGGTAGATTTATTCACGTAGTAGACATATAAAGTGTCGTTATTAAGACATCGCCCCGAACTGTTAATTTAAAAAAAATATGTACTCAATAGCTCTGTTAACGCTTGCCCCACAGGGGGGAGAGACGCAAATTGTTTTACTAATAAGTTTAATTATAACAAGTTAGGTATTATTAAAAAAATATATACTTATCTAGATTAACTATAAAAAATTGCGTGAAACAGATCACATTGTATGGACATCCTGCTAAATAAAGAAATAGGCGAAATAAAAATAATAACTACTAAAAGCAGCGAAAAAAAAAATGTAATGGTTAGATACGTTTAAACTTTGATCTTATAGTAAAACAATCTTTATAATAACAGACTCATTAATCAACTGTATTATATTAAATATAAAATGACAGAAATAATAAAAACAAAAGTGTACATATATTAAAATTATTATATATGTAAAGCGATAGGTATATATCACAAGGATAGGGGTTGAAATTGGGAAAGAAAAGTGTTGTTTCTGTAATCGAGTTTTAATTTTAGGAATGTAATCATTGTTATAGGTTGCATTCCTCTCGGAGGAGATAAACAAAATAAACAAAGTTTCTTTTTATTTTCCAGTGAAAGCCTACTTGACGAGGGTCGCTCGGTGTTATTCAGCATCGAAATGAAATGAGGGATAAAAACTAAATTAAATGCTAATTGGGAGATTCAACAGGAGCCGGGGGATGGATTCGATCGTGTCGTTCAGTTACGCGACGGTATCGAGCAATAACGAGTAATGAAGCGAAAAATAAAGTATAACAGAACGAACGAAAAAATATACCTTATTGCAAATAGTAGCCTCAAGCTTTTATTTATAAATTCCATGTAGTTTGAGAAAAATAGTACAAATATATACTGAGACTTGTTATCACAAATAAATTAATATTCGTAATATACCCTATAAAAATAATAAAAAAAGAGAAAATATAAGGATGTCTTTACATGTTCGACGCTGAGTCATCTCTACGGCCCCAATAAGTACGTAGTAACAAGCTAAATACTACACACGTAAATACGTGCATCGACGCTTGGTAAATACTCTTCGAACCTTTTCGCTCGTGTAATAGCGGGTAGCTGAGACGAGTTTTCCCGTTTATTGGGTCGTTAGGATATAATTTCATCTCGTGTTTATGATATCATAAAAAGTTTGCAGAGCTGATATAACCACTGTCAATTACCGCTGTCGGTTCCCACGAGACTCTCTAATACTGAATTTGCCTGTTCCTGTTATTTATTAATCATTTTTTCTTCTTATCCTCCATTGAGAGATGCGGACTATACGGATTAGACCAAAACTTATAAGTAACCTACGATAATTAATAGTCTAGTTGTAACTTTCACCGTGCTATAAATATACCCAACGTTTCTTATAAATGATAGTTGTTATTGAAGAGGCTCATCATATAGTGATCATGAAATAAATATTATTACGGTGTGTCGTGCTATCAAATTGTGTCATAACGAAATAAGTAAGATCCAGGGCTATGTAAAGATCACATGACAAAAATATATCGTGGAAATATGTTGTTTTTAACTAAAATAAACATAACTAAAATATTAAATTGTGTAGCCATGTTGTTGGGAGCTTAGTGTTGTCAATTAGTTTTTCATTTACAAAGTACCCAAATTTAAAGAATATTTTAATGTACTGCTTATTATTCAAGATATAAGCAATGCCTATATCATGTAAATTTCTCAAGTGTTTTCAGATAAAATAGTAAAACAAAACTAATAAAATGTCAAATTAAATAATTATTATAGAAACAATATATTAGAGATATAAACTGATATTAATAAGAACATTACCAAAAATTAGCATGTATACAAATTCTAATATTATTATTCTAATTATTTGTGACGATTTTTATTTTTGATTAGAAAAATATCGATTACAGGATAAAGTAAGTGGGGATTATTGAGTAGATTTAAATTATCAACAACTTTACTCTTTACCAGAAAAAAAGGGAGTTATCGACAATAAGCCAAAACGTTTAATTAAAATTCAAAATGGCGCCTAACAAGATATGAGAATTTGGTCACCATATTTATTTATTAGCTATTATTGAACAGTACTTACAAGTATATTACGTAATAAATACAATTAAGTTTTACATATTCTACCAATTACACAATGATAATATTTAAAAGTTAACAGAAAAAATAAACATCAAGCTACAGCCAACTCGCATCATTTAAACAAACTGGTGTATGTGTATATGGCAATGTGAGTGTATATTTAATGTAGACTACTAATGAATCCCATAAAGGTTTGTCCAATGTAATAACTGCTGGAATTTTTTGCAAGACTTGCCTATAGAGGATTAAAGACATTATGTACCACAGAAAATTTTACAATTCCTTTACGTACATTATTTACAAAATAATTTTCCTTAAGACCTATTGAGAGACATTTACAAATTTTGACGCGGGAATTTTGATGTCGACTTTTGAACGGACTACATCTGGACATATTAATTATCTTTGGAAATAACTTACTTATTGATAATTTTCCAATGTGGACTTTACTGCGTAAGAGCCGGTGCATACGATGTGTGGTGGCGCCTTAACGCAAAGATTTATCGCATTGGGCACACGATGCGTTGCGACACCGCTTATAAATATGAGGTGTAGTGCCGAAACGCACCGTGTATCCCAGTTGTAACACAATAAAGCAATTAACCCTTTCGTTACCGCAGTCCACTCCGCCGAAGTGGTACTACTGAACCGAGCAGCACGCCTCGAAGTGTGCACATTGCATGATGGCAAGTTGATTTTCGAATTTTCTCATTTAAGGGGTTACATACGTCCAATATAAAAAAAAAATCGATATTTTACATATTATTATTCTTTATAGTTTAAGGCGTATTTCTGTGAAAGTCGATTGTAAAAATTCCTCATAGATACAAAGTTATAGTAGAACATGTGACTGCCTTCATTTGAGGCAGAACATCTCGTCGACTGGAAAAAAATAAGCAATAACAATTACTTACTGATCAGGAAGGCATACAATATGAAGCTGGAATGGGAGATTAGACGTAAGTTAACAAAATAAATTAAAAAAAAAAACATTTTAATTCTTGCTTTAAATGCGACCCCTTAAGTCTATATTTAAAGATTTTGCTGGTATATTAAATCAAAATTTAAATTAGGATAATTCTAAGTAATTTATTTTTTACTTTTCTATAAAATGAATGCCGGCTAAAGCCGGCGCTGGTGCACACGGGGCGATTTGTGGATGCCATCTAAAGCCGCCGCTGGTAACGAAAAGGTTAATAAAAAAGTAAATAATATAACTAATACAATTTAAACGTGTCGCTACAACAGATAATTTCAGATCTTTGAAATAAGTATATTAAAACAATTGCTTACCTCTAAAATACTATATTATTTCATATACAATATGTTTACTTCGTATTAATGATAGTAAGCTTTTTTTATTATAATTGTATTTTTATGTAATCAACGAAAGGAAAGTTATTCATAAAGGCATTATTAATCATTGTTACAAGTGGTTATGTTGAATCGCGGCGATATCGTTAAGGCGAAACGTGATTATAATGAATGGGTAGATAGGGGTGGTCACGTGCAGGTTGCCCCATTTGTGCTTCTTGTGAACACTAAAGGAAGTGCTGCAATTACCTGTGATGGATAGTGAGAGTTAGATGTAGCCCTGAGGGTCCTGCCGCGTCTTGCGCATAACTTTCTTATCTTCATCCGAAAGGAAACTTTATGACATCTTTACGGCAAGCGAAAAATATGGACGACCCTTGACATTAAAACTCTAGTCTCGTTCGGGCAAACCTGATTTGTGAACTTAAGCTCGCATAAGCTCTCAAACGAATCGATTTAAGTTTTTACAAAAAAATACCTAACTAGGTACGTCTATATATTGTCTACTCAATTTACTTATATTACACTAATATTGAACATCATAGTTTAAAACACAAGTAGAGAAAATAGGAAAAGGCAACGGGCCATGAGACACAAAGAAAATTTGTGATAACTGGTGATAATTCTATAATCACAGATTTCGCCAAGGCTACACTGTTAATTTGCCTATTGTTTCAAAAAAATATATATATAAACCACAAATATCTATTATGATTATAATTATTAAGGTTATGTTTGATATTCAGTATGGCTGTAGACAAACAATATTATCTATTCTCAATTTAAACATATGCTTTAACCATAAACAAAAGAGTATATATGTATTTTTTATGTATTATTTTTAAAAAATATTAGCTATCTGCACTCTTTCTCAATATAAACAATAACTGTGCCAAATTTCATACTCCTCCGTCCGCACAATTTTCGTAAAGAGGGGTACAAAGTTTTTCCTTCACGTATTAATATATAGATCTAGATATCTCATCATGCTATTTGCTTTTAAAGGTAAACAGATATTCTTTACTGTGGCTATATCCATTTGCGCTAGAATGTATATTGAATATATTATTTAAAAGATACCTCATTTAATTTTTAAAATTAATTTAATTTGAAAAAAAAAAGATGACCCTATATATGAATCAATAGCACGAATAAAATAAATAAGATTTTTATATAGTAAAACAATTTGACATAATAAACAAAACTATTATACAAAACTTTACCACTATAAATATGTATATCTGTCTACTACGTTTATTTAACTGATATAATAATATTAAAAGAAGAGTAAAAAAGACGTTACGATATCAACAACTAGACTACCCACTTATTTATACAAGTCACAAATGTCTATTGGCTTGTTTAGGTATGTAAATAAAGGAACATTCTAGTTTCAGCATTTTGGCAACGTCGCCAAAATTCTGAGAGCTTTTTCAAGTCATTGCAAAATTGCTATATAAAGATTTAAATAAAGCAAGAACCCGGTGGAATATATTGATTTGTATACGATATGCTTTCTATTCGATTCACATTTTCTCCGGGGCATATAAAGGAACCTTCGGCTTACACACAGCAAGTAATATCCGGCCAAACATCAGAAAACCAACAAAAGTCTAAATGCTTTCAATGCATGTCTATTACGCAGAGTTAGCCTATATTTTCGTAACATTTATATTTAAAATAGGTTTTGATATATAAACAGTTAATATATTTGTATATCTGCATAATAATACAATATAATAAAGAAGTAAATTAGTGAATCAAAACGTCCACATATAACGAATAGTCAATGCCGCTGAATTTACAACGTAAAAGTTCAACGGATTCTTCTTATTGCAAAAAACACAGCAGATATATTGGCCTAGAGTACTGTAATATAATGTACTGATAACGGGTACCACGCAATCATAATGTTATGCCATAATTATGATATCCTATTTATTTAAAATACATAAATCTACCGATTCAAAAGGACTGTTTCAACTTAAAAACGTTGTTCTTCATTAATAAGATACGAATACTACAATGAATTAAAATTTTTGCTTATTGTCTACAGTAAAACAATATTAAATGACTATTTCCAATCATCACCTGCACCAACCACCTACGGTATATGAATTTTAATTGTAAAAATAAACAATGTTTTAATAACGTGGTGTTTATTCCTCATGATTTAAAGTCGCAATTTAGTTAAGAAGAGAAAACTTTATTTGACAAATTGTAAATCAAGACATTGTGCACTCACGATCCCTTTACATTCACGGAGCTCGCATACTTTCGTTGTGTTATTAATGGACGCTATTTTACTGGACGATATTTCCAAGATGAAACCTACTGCACAAGAAATTCCATTCGCACCAAGTTAATTAAGTTAAAACACGATGAACTATCTCGAGCTTTCATTAAAATGAAGTAAATTACTCATTTTACTTCATCTAAGTTGTTTTACGAATACCAACTTAAATACAAGAGAAATATATAAATAAAACTTCGCTCGTACCCTACGCCTACTGAGATTTATAAACGCTATTTCAACTTTGCTTAACAAACTTCTCAAAAAGTAAATGCGTTTTGACAAAAAATTGAATATATAATAGGAACTTAAGTATAGCCATAATATCCGCAGAGCCAAGTCCATGTTTCTAAATCGGTGACTTAGCCATATACTTTGACATTAATTGTCAGCCTTAAAATAATTATAATTTGTAACTTGTTGTTGACTTGAAGTCGTTATAAATGCTGCGCACATGTGCCACTGTAGATGTTATTACATAAATACTGCATTTACACAGAACTATTTTAGCCGGGCTCAATGGCATTTGTTAGGAGAGGCCTATGTCCAGCAGTGGACGAGGATAGGCTGATGATAATTTTAGGAGACATTCCAATAAGCCAAGGCACGCCAATAATTAGAAATCATTCTTATACTCATGGATTGTTATTGTAAATGAATTCAAGTTGTAGATTATAATCTACAATAATTATTAGTAAATACGTATAATGGATTATGATTTTTTTATTTATATAGCACCAATAATGATTTGGCTTAATGGAATGTCTCATGAAATGGACTCGTAGAAATGCAGTATAAGAACGCACTTCGCAGCAACAGAACTAGACGACACATCACTACACAGTACGACCAAACATTGCATATAAGAAAATCATTCATTTTTATTCGATACAAAATGGTAAATTTTACATTAAAGTACTTAAAATGTTCCTCTTAATTAAATAACCTACAGTAGATACATGGAATTATTTCAGAAAATGTAATAACTACGTAATAAATTGTTACTTGCAACTTAGCATAGAACAAATTATAACAGGGTACGTGCTTACTATTAGCTTTATCTCTTACGAACTGGAAGATTTATCATAGTGCTATTTCAGTCGTAATGCGTGTGATTTACATTAAAATTTTCGTCAAAGATTTCACGTTTTGTTCTACTTCTACTCATAACAAAATGACTTTTTTGATCTAATAAAAATTGTTAGCTAACGTCAAACGATGCAAATACCTATTACTGTGCAGACACTTCAGCTGGTGTCGGTGCTCCATTATTCACAATTAGGCCGACACTGACAATGGACCGATAATTCTTTAAGTCCTAAACTGCGCCACTGCGCGCACCCGATAACGTTCGAATAGTATTTTATGAAGATTATAAACAATTGTATGCACGCATTGCTTTCGAGAGTGAACGCTTTTGTCACCGATTTGTTTACAGTTGTCACCACTTGGTGAGTAGAAGTGAAAACTTTCAGTTTAGCTATTAACATATGTGGATTTTTGTTATTATAACCCTATACTATAATATGAAAATTACACATACTAATCTAGTACTAAGCTAGTTTTGTAAGACTGTGGGCTACTAAAAAACCAAGATATAAAGTCTTAAATACTCCCCTAACTTTAGTCATTTTTCTGCTTCTGTGATTCGAACCCAGAACATTTAGCTTCGCAGATCATCTTTAAGAAACAATTAATCTTCCTGGCCTTAAATATACCACCTGCCATTTAAAAACCTATATATTATTTATTTATTATTTGTTATTATGTTAGCATTAATTTTAAAATTAGGCAACGTAATACTGGCACTAAATATGACATGTTGATTAGAAGACGCTATGTTACATGTATGCAAGAGAACGAGCACGAAATACGAGTAGCATAGCTTCATCCTCGATTTTATGTTATAAAGTTAGTTTGGCATAAAGCGAAGAGGGCGCGGGCGCCCAATGCTCCGTCATTCGCGCACAGACTCGTTAGTGAATCTAGTTACAGATGTCGTTAGAACTTTGTTTACATTCCCTTCCATTTTTACGAATGCTCCAAATACCATTTTTAGAGTCAAATTTAACTAACCTCTCATAGCTGATAAACAACAAATTGCAGAAACGCTCTTTAAATTTAAAATCGATTGAAAGGACATATAAATCTATAATTCGTTGTTGAAACCATCAAATTAATGATTCCTTAGCATTTGAAAAATATCATTTATAACCTATGGTTTCTATATGACTATGGTAATAAAACCCTTTTTATCTATGTCATATTGGTATATTTCGTATAGCCAAGCGAACTTTATAGTAATACTTATGAAATTCTCAAGATTTACTAAATCTCTAAGCTCTACACACTAAAGATAGCCATATTAGCGGATTTTCAGCACATATTTGCAGTTATCATCTATTACACCCTGCATAAATAATCCTTATTCGTCGCGTAGGAATCATTAACTTGGTTTATAAGTAGTTTATCTGTTCCCTGTGTGGCAAGTTATTTAACTCTCAAGTATTATATTTACATAATATAAATCGGAATCATTATTTTTGACTCTATTCGCTTGTTGTATTGTCTAAATAACACAACTGATCTTAATGCGGTTTTTAAAGCTTTTGTCTCCATTTAGCAAATATTCCATTATAATATAAACAGGAAAGAAACCTAATCAGTACAAAGGTGAACAGGCACACTATTGTAAATAGAAAATCCTAATAAGAACTCTGTACAATATTCACTACAAGTGTCTAGGTATACGTCTGTGTCTATTTTTATATTTTGATAAAGAGTAAAGTAAAAAGATATTAGAAATCAGCGAAAGTACTAAAAACAAAGAATGTTAATGAGATGGAAGTAGTGTGTAAACGTGATATTCCTTATGGCGCGGAAGACGCCGATGGCGTATCGCGCGTAAATCGCCACTGCGTCATTTTCTGTTGGACCCCGATGATCAAATTACCGCGGCTTTAGCATTTGTAAATCCAAAAAACAGTGAAGTACAAACATGTACTAGATACATTCTATGATACCGGCGTCGCCGACGGCGCCGGAGAAGGATAGTTCAGTCAACTGTCGCTAACCGGTGTGTTTACATTCCGAGACGCAGATCCACGCCGATGTAGCCTTGAATTTCTTTCGACGTTTCTTTTCAAAGCCATCGCTTCCGCAACGCTTGTACATCGCCTTAGATACTTTACCTGGTTGGCCGCCTAAGTCGAGCTTCGTACTCACATGAGTGTCCTTGGATTGCCACCTACCCCATAAATGAAGATTGTTCACCCTAAGCGCTCACCACTCCCATCCAGAGCAGTTGTAAAGCCCCTCTCAGACGAACAGCATAATGTCCTGCTGAAAAAAAAATTGAAGCGATGGCTGAAGGCACTATAATGCAGGACGTATTTATTTTTATGAGACCAATTCTATAACATACGATCGCAAATGTCGCGCGGTAGTTAAATTAATACTGCATTTTATTGAACGGCGTGTGTCATCGCTATCTGCCGTACCCTACGGAATGTTTCCTTAAGGTTAAAGAAAAGTAACGTTTCACACTTACTCCCTACCAGTATCCAACAAAGGGAGCCAGTCTTGCAATTCCCCAGAGTAAGAAAAATATCCTCTCTTCCGTAGAATCCCATTACAAGACCCTGAACCTGAACCTAAATCTAATTTTGTGTAACTCCAATTAGTTTTATCAATAAAATATATTTCTTTATATAATCTCTTACACTACATTTGACTTTGAATTGCATTGTAACTGTTCGATGAGAAATAATATGTGTTACCTATAAGATGAGCACTTTTTACCGTGTCTTGCAATGGGTCACGTCACTGACGAAAGGTTACGAAGTGGCTGTTATATACCAAACTGCTTTTTATTGGATATAAGTTTTAATTTGACTTGTCAATATATAGTATTTTATATCATAATAAATAAATTTAAAAAAACATTACATATAGATTATTCATGCTTTTATGAAATATGTTATTCAGCTGTACTACATTGAATAGGAATGTACGAAGAGAAAAATCTTTTAAAAATTATATTGCTTAACTCACAGTAGGTAAACAAAGCGTAAAATTCGATGTTATATTCTTAATTTAAATAGAACAAGGAATAAATTATTAATTGAAATTGAAAAATACATTTACATATACATAAGAAAGAATTATTTCGATTCAATCAGCAGATTCTGAGAATTATATTACATAAAATAAATACTCAGAACAACTATACTATACTCAATCAGAAGAAATTCTGGCGATATTAGATACATATGAGTGGAAATAACAATCTCCATTGTTTAAAGTCTATTAAAAATTTCAACGTCTTATGACAAGCAAACAAGACATAATAATATAAATTCCTTGTAAACAGCGGTAAAATTATTTATGTGTACCTGAAGCGGCAAAATATCTACATAATACATATCCAAACAACGACTTAGCGTAAAATAATTAAATTATTTTCACTAAAACAAGCATTGAAAAACAACATACGTTATAGAATTATTGCAGTCCAGTGAAGTTAGAATACACGAAACCAGCGCTGCAGACTACCTTTGTGGCTTTAAGCTGATGGAGGGCCCATTTCCCCAATTTTTTTTTGTTTTTGTATTTTCTTTTGTTTCTGTATACTATTTGTGTTACTGTTTTTAAATTCTTAGTTTTTTTTAAGTTATAGCGAAATAAATACATTTAATTTAATTTTTTTTACACCAAAAAATGATATAAAAATTCGTAATCTGCTCAGGACCTGTAAGAATAAGTGACATATAAAGAAATTCCAAGATTTCCAGTCTCAGTTAAATAGAACTTTGCCTGTGCTCAGAATATTAATACACGGGTCAGTGCGAAATTAATTTCTGCAAACCAAACAATCTCTATTTTACCGAAAATTTCTGCTTCGAAAATCCGTTCGTGTTCGCTGTTAAAAATACAATCTATAGATTTCTTTAATATTCAGGCGCGATAACATATCTAAACTGTTATAAATATTTACCTATCTTTAGTATATTTTATAACAGGTTATATTGTGAATAAGAGAGCAAAATACAAAACTGTTGATACCAAAATTCTATACAATTAACGAAGGAGTTATATAACATCATTTTTTTTATGCCAAAGAGGCATGCAGGCTGGCAACCCACCGGATAAAATATGGTTACTATCTATGTATTGTGAACAACAGTAACACTAGATGCGGCGACGTTAGATTAACGACCTTAAAACGTTTTTCGCTTATTTGATTTTCCAAGATTTTAGTAAATAAATTTTATATAAGGTTTTATTGAGTACTAAAGACGTACAAACGCTTAAATACCCATGAAATAAAATAGAAATTTCTGTAACTGAGACAAAACTTTTTTTTTTTACTGACTCTATAAAGTGGCCACTGTGTACCTTAAACAAAGTACAGTGTAGTCCAAACACAGCAACAACTTCCAAAGTACGATAATCAATTTACCGGTGCATCTATATATACAATTTACAAGTCACCGTATATGAACACCTGAAGGTACACAAGGTGATCCTGAAACGCGTCAGGCCGGAGCAAATCACCATGACGGTCTTTGCACTTATGTACTGTGATTTTAATAGCCCTATTACAGCTAAGTTACCTGCTGGTATAGTAAGTTAATTCATTAATGAACAAAAATACAAACCGCTCCTATTTAAATAATTATCACTTTATTATAATGTTTTTAAGCGGCATAAAGTGCATTGTATTTAATTTTTTAAATTTATTGTACCTATAATAATAATGTATGTTAACAGGTAGCTATAGAATGTTTTATAACGTGACATAACGCATAGTAGGAAAGGTACGAGGTGATATAATAGCATACAAGCCCAACGCCCTCGACCCCTCGTTACAGACAATCTGGAGTCTATGACATGATTGATGATCAAGTAATATGTGAGATATCTTACATAATGCTCACGTTCCATTAACAATGACTGAATGTCACATATTGAACAAACGCATATACGCGTCTTCGTCTATAGTTAAATTTGCTATCATCACTTCAGGGTGGATAAACGAAATAGTGCGTTGTTTTTTTTAATTACAATATTATTATTTAAATACAATCAGTAGATTGTATTTAAATTGCTATTTATTGGCAAACAAATATTATATTATTTAACTAGAACCTACCTTAAAAATTATAGAGAACAGAAGAGCCATTTTTAATATAATTTTTTCGCAGTCTTTCAATCAATTAAAACAAATTTAGGTAGATCACTCTTTGTAACTGGAGATTGAAAAATCCATTCATTGATCATGATTTTAACTTGGAATGCTCATGGAATTTTGAAATAGAAATTTTCAGTAAAACAGAGATCGTTCGGTTCGTATAAATTAATTTCGCTCTGACCCGTGTATTAATATTCAGAGCACTCTCAAAGTTCGCTTTAACTGCGAGCGGAAATACTCAAATTTATTAATTTTACCGTCATTTCTCCTCACTAGGGCTCAACGGATTGCGTATATGTCATTAGACTAGTTATAAATATTGATTTAAAAACTTCTGTGCTCTTTTAGATCTTTCCCTTTTGTAGCTTTGTAGACACTCGTACATGCCTCCACTTCTTGTTATAAAAATTAATAAATAATACTAACTTCATATCTTATTATTATTGTCTTTAGTTTTTGTAAGCGGTCTGGACTCTATGATATTGATTTTTTTTGCTAGCATCAAATACTATATAGATTTCATAAAAATCACGTTCATGAAAGAGATACCTATTATTTGTCTAAGCTTTTTCGTAGGCGCAAATTGCTATTAGCCCGGTCAAAATAGACATTTAAGGTTTTTATAATTGCTGAAGATTATATTATATTTATAAAGATATTATTATATTAGATATTTATAAAGAGCTGAAAATTAGTACGAATAATTGAAACGCCATTATAAATAAAATTTTAAAAGTTCTTATTGATCCCACATCTACGAAAAGAACTGTTAAACTAATAATTATGGTATTTTTGCATTTTTCAACGAAACAGAACTTTTATCATAAAAATATAGATCATATAATTACTTATAACAAATGTGCCCCTTTTGTATTCGCCTTAACACGCACAAGTATGACGCGTATATACTATTCTAGTTTTTATCTGTGAGTTCATCTGCGTAGAATTAATACCCCGAAAAGCCTAGTTTTTTTTCTCTTCCGGTCCTCCCGGTGACCTCGCTCTCACGATCGTACAGAAAGAGGTTTAGCCATGAATTTCCTCTTTTCTTTCCACTCTACTTTTTACTACTTTAAAGAGGGATTTCAGGGTTAAAAACTATATTATGTCCTTCCCAGTGTCTGAATCTATCTTCATACCAAGATTAACCGAATGTGAAATTACGTTACATATTACGTTAATTATATCAGCCTAGGCCTTCGCATTAATATGTTTAAAAGTATAGATTTATTCCTATATTTACAAAAATTTCGTGTCACAGTGTTTTTAGTCGCACTCCTCCGAAACAATTATACTGAATTTTATGTATATTTAATAGGTATGAAAAAAAGTCATAAAGTATATTTAATACCGCTAGGTAATTAGGATGTACCTACCAAGAACTCTTAATAAACAATATTTTGGTATTTTAGATGAATGGGTATCAAAAAAATTCCTTTTTTTCTCTTTATTTTTGGGTCGGGCTTTGTCGCAAAACGACGATGGCGCCCTGTAAAGTACACAAATATTACAATCTACACTAACTACTACAATTCAGATGTATCTTAACAAATTTGGCTATATTGTACAAATATTAGGTCCTTACATATGAAATTGGCGTTTTGTATGGGAGGAACAAAAAGTCGAATATTTTTTAATATAATATATTTAATTAATCAAAGTATGAACCATTATTTTCTATGCACTTTTGCCATCTCATAGGTAGTTCATTGATCCCTTTACTAAAAAAACCAGTCGGACGGGAATCAATAAAATCTTTGAAGGCGATTTGGACTGCCCCATCGGAGTTGAATTTTTTCCCTTGCAAGAAGTTATCCAAATTTCGAAAAAAATGGTAATCTGTTGGAGCACGGTCCGGGGAGTACGGAGGATGTCTTAGACTTTCCAATTGAAGCTCTTCTAATTTAGTAGCCGTCTGTTGCGCAGTGTGTGGTCTAGCGTTGTCGTGAAGCAGCAGTGGCGTGGAGCGATTGACCAGCCTAGGTTGTTTAGCCGCTAGCTTTTCCATCATGGTTTGCAATTGCTGACAATAGACATCAGCCGTAATAGTCTGGCCAGATTTGAGAAAACTGTAATGAACAATACCGGCACTAGTCCACCAAACGCTTACAAGTAACTTTTTTGGGGTTAATTTTCGCTTGGGGCAGGATTTGGCTGGCTGACCAGGATCCAACCATTGCGCTGAGCGCTTCCGATTATCGTAAAGAACCCATTTTTCATCACAGGTAATGATTCGGTTTAAAATACCTTCATTATTGTGCCGGTTTAGTAATGTAACGCAGCAGTCGACGCGCGTTTGCCGGTTTGCTTCAGTCAATTCGTGAGATACCCACCTTTCAAGCTTTTTAATCTTCCCAATTTGCTTCAAGTAAATTAAAACAGTTTTATCACTAACATCGCAGCCTGCAGCTAACTCGGACGTGGTTTGCGATGGATCCGCTTCCACAATAGCCTTCAACTCTTCATTATCAACTTGAGTCTCAGGCCGTCCACGGGGCTTGTTCTGCAGGTCGAAATTTCCAGAACGAAAACGTTGGAACCAAAAACGAACTGTGTTTTCTTTTGCAACACGACCGCCATACACATCATTCACCCTTCGAGTTGTTTCCGCAGCACTAGTGCCACGGCGGAACTCGTACTCGTAAATAATGCGATATTTTAAGTTTTCCGTTTTGTAAAATGAGTGACGCAAACAGAAAAAAACAGAAGAAAAAAACAAATGAATGACGATCATCGAAAGCAAAAATACATGACTCTATAGCTGTACAAATTTGAATTTGGAATTCCTTACCAAAGAGGAGAAATTTGTGATTAAAGTGGCCAGTACGAAAAACGCCAATTTCATATGTAAGGACCTAATATTTGGCATCATTGCTAAGTGAAAGTTAAAAAAAAATACCTGTAACCCCACATTTTTGGCCTCCTACCTGCACACTCCCATCTTTAATTGCGATTTTAGTATTTTTGTATGAACAATATCCCAAAAATTTAACCGTAGTTAGTATTTCAAACAAAACCAATATGAGTAATTCTCCAAGTAAAAACTACAAATATTAATAATTAACTGTATCCGCGTGGATGTAGTTTATTATGATAATTATTTCAAGCTGACATGTTTATATAAATGATATAAATGCCATCGATAATTTCCTGTATAATTTACATAACTTTTTATTTATGAACGGATTGAAATAAAATTAACACAATGTTAAACTAATCTTTTCATAATATATTAATGAAAGCCACATCTAATTCGAGTAAGCCAAATCTGAGATCAGCGGGCACAAACGCGTACAGTTATGTGTATATTGATTAATACTCCGTCACATTTTTACTGACCTACATCGCTCAAGTGAAATATTTCTTTAAGACGTTATATATGTATATAGCTCTCAAATATTTTTTTATCTTGATAATAATAATATTATAATAATATAGGTGGCTGAGGAACGCATTTATTACACACACATTACTTACTTTATTACGCATTTATTTATTTTATACACGGTTAGTCGGAAAGGGTATATAAAGCGGAAAACCTAGGAAAGGGGCCATTAAAACAAACATCTTGTGTACTATAACTTTTCGCAAAAATGAATAATTAATGAGATACAGGTACCTATAGATTTACATACTAAAAGTATAAAGAGGCAGCCTTAGAAATCATATGTTTCTTCGTGTGTCAACGACCCACCATCCTTGACCTATAAAATCTTACGGAGCTTTCTATTGGTTGGTGAAGTTTTAGGTAATAATAAATTAGGGATGTCGAGAATGAAAAAAAATATCGTCAAATCGATATTTAATAAAAAATCAATATCGGAGTTGATATATCAAAGGAAAAATATCGATTAAATCTCAATAAACACGAAAGTATTTTACCAGTATTCCTTTTTATTAGATAAAATTTACAATAATATCAAGATCTTAAAGGCTATCTTCTAACTTTAAGACCTATTTAAGATATCAAAGAAAATAAATAATAAATAAATAAATGGCGGAAAATAATATACATTCAACAAATTCAGACGTTAGCTGATATTTCGATATTTTCAATTCATAATATCGATATTTTTGGGCGATATATTTTGAAATATTATATCCATAGAAAATATCCAGTATCGAAAACGATATTTTTTAAATTCTTATGGCATTGAAGTCGCGAAAATCTGAAACTGTAGAAGATAGGAACGAACGAAAAAAAAAGAACGTTGTTGTCTAAGACTGTTGAGTATTATGTTTTGTTACGTTGTGTGCATTGACATCTGAATTTGATGCATGTATATTATTTGCCGCCATTTTGCGAATATTGTCATTGTCAGTGTCAGTACCTTATTATCTCGTGAATTTTTTACTTTTTTATTTTCTTTAACGTCAGAATTAAAGTCACTATGGTCTCGCCACGAAAATTATAGTTGCTGTAGCCAGCAACAATGCAGCTAACTGCTAATGTGGCCTCTCGAAGCAACGGAATGCCGAACGAGTTGAAACAATTCTTCGATGATCCAAATCTATCCCGTAAAGAAAAGCCTATACAATTTTGGATTGAAACAAAACATTTTACCCCAGTATTTCAAATTTAGCACTTAAATACTTGATACCTACGGCTTCCTCTGTACCTTCAGAGAGAGTAGCTTCTGCCGTAAATCTGGTGGTCTAACAATAGAAGCCGGCTGACAGCGTAGCATGTAAAAAGCAGAGTTTATCTACTTTGACTGCCGGACAAATACTGGTTTGTCTGATTTATTTTTGTTTGATATCTTAAATAGGTCTTAAAGTAAGATTAACCTTTTAGTTCTTGATATTTTTATAATTTCGTCTAAAATAACGGAATACTAGTAAAATACTTTCGTGTTTATTAAGATTTAATCGATATATCAACATTTTTCCATTGATATATCGACGCTGATATTGATATTTTAATAAATATCGATATAACGATATTTTTTTCATTTTCGACATCCCTAGTGGGCGTGGCTTGTCTCTATGGTTATCAAAGTTTAAGAATAAATGATATAATTTATTTTGAATATGTAAAAATAAATAACAACTTTCAGGAAAATTACTATATTCCTTTTTAAGTATATACGATACCTATGCCAATAGCCTTGGCTTGATATACCCTTTCCGACTAACCGTGTATATACATATATTGATTGATGATATGTATTGATATTGATGATCTTAGTATGGGATATATATTATTCAACTTGTTTTTAAAGTCTCCACCTAAGTTTACGTTTCCACATACTTTGTTTTACTCTTGTCGTAGATGCAATACAAACACGAATTTAAGAATTCAATTTATTGCATAAGTTTCGAAACAGAATAAAATGTTACCAGGCAGCATAAGTAAATGGACCCAAACTTCTGGTACGTCATAGCCGGAAGACTAATGTATAACAAATTATACACTATTTATATTATTATAGAATTCCATAGTCCATGTTTACTGGATCCACGCTTTTAGCCTCTTTAGCCCTAAACATTAACGATAAAATTAAAAAAAATATATACCCATGTTTCTCGTTTATTTTGAATTTTAATTAATTAGAATAATTTATTATACAAAATAATATTTACTTAAAAAGACAAAAGTGATTTCTGTGAAGGGTTTCAACACTAAATAAAAAATGAAGTTATTAAAAAAACTCAACATCTTATTGCGACAGTCCTCCGTGACAAATTATCAAATCCATTGCAAAGAAGCGAGACAATATTAAAGCACTGGTTCATTTCTACTTAGAGAAACTTCAGCAATCCATCACTAATAATTTCCAGTATTCGCGACTTTTCCCATTTTCGTTATTAATTATTTGGGTATTGTCTCCTTTATTTTTCATAAAAATATCTACATTTTATACTCATAAATAAAAAATTAACTTTTTAACAGTAAGACAAGGCTTAAATTTGTTTTTGAAATTTTATTTATACTTAACCAATTCTGTCTGCACTTGTACAGTGTAATGCAGCTTGACTTATACCTTGTACAAAGCGGCGCGGTATACTGGTAAAACAAATAAGTAGTCTCAGGAACAATTTTATATCAATGTAAATGACCAAATTGTCTTTATTTTCTCTACTAATGTGCTAGCTAAGTCATTATTATGAGACTTCCAGTACCAGAGGGACTCAAGTGATGTCTGATCTAATAATAATGAAATGCTGTAACACAAATAGTAAAATCTATTATGTTAGACATAATAATAGTATATCAATCTGGTTTTATGATATTTTTAAGAGTACTGTTATTATATACTGAATCAGCTAAAACACAAAATATGCACTTAAGTCACTGTAGTTCTGCTGACCCTATATAAGGCTACCAGAGCAAGAGGCCCCATCAAAATTTTTGTGTGTTTATGTAAAAACATAAAATACAAAAACAACATATAAGTAAAACTTATGCTCTATCCTATTTCCCACTATTTCGATTTAGAGCTTCATGATAAAAAGGAAAACATGAAAAACAATCACTGTTTAAAAATGAAAATTCACAATGATTTAACTTGATTTAATACAACAAAACTAATTCATTCAACTTATACATAACATTACTGATCAAATAAATTAATCCTTTAGCAATATATTATCTGAGGATCCTTCTGATAAAAGTTCTTGTTCTGCTGCTACTTTTGTGGCTTCAATTTGTGGCCTCACATATCTAAAATATTTGTAAAAGTGATCTCCTAATAACACTGAACCATACAATGTTAATCCGATGCAAACAATCACCCCACCTCTGTGTAGCTTGTCGTATAACATATTGCGTGCATATTTCTTCATATTAACTGAAAAAAAAAAAATCACCCTCACCATATATACATTCATAAGGAATTTACAAATCTTATTTTTAACACTGATTTCTATTACTACTTCGATGTGTTTAAATTTAAGTTAATATCTAAGATTATAAATATGTCTATATGTACTTCATTCATATGTAAAAAATAAAGATCCCAAATGAGAATTTGTAGATGAAATTGTTTTTTCATACCCCTGTATCTTACCTATCTCTTTTTTACACAATCTGATAACATGACACACTATTGTAATATTTATTTAATGAGCATAATATGACAAACCTCTTAAATGACAACTGTCATTTATGAGAAGTATTGGGTGTCATCAATTCATTAAACATCTCCTACATAGTTAAAGCTACATCTAGACTATTAATAATCTTAGGTTAATATATACTAATTGTAATAATATGAGTTTAAACTAGGTTGGCATGAAATTTGAACAAAGACAAGTAATGCATCTACAGAAAATTCAAAAAGTATTCAGGTAGTTATGGTTTTATGCTAAAAATTCCACTTCAAATATTTTGTTTGAGTTTTAAATTGTAATATGCTGTATACTTCGCTGTATGTAGGCCTATTATCCTGTTGAAATATAAGTTGCCTTTTAATCTGATTTTATTAGTACCAGTGTTCCAATTATGCTTCAATATGTCTGTATACTTTCTATGTTTCAAGATTCCTTCAACAAAGTGGAGATTTCTGACCCCAAACAAGCCAATACACCCCATACCAGCCCAATATATCAATGGTTTTCAATTTTTATGCATCCAGCTCAGTATTTTTATAATGTTACATCATTTGGCGGCCATTAAAGCAGAATATAATACATTTGTTTTATTCACTGAAAAAGACTTGATCACAGAACTTCATAGGTTTGAATTCATGTATCCTTGTGATTTTAAAATTCATTCTGTTTGCTTCATCATAGGAAATATAGAGAAGAATAAAAATAATACATATAGTATGATTTCAAATTCAAAACTTACTCGCAATATAATCGAAATTTTTAGCATAAAACAATAACTCTAAATATTTTTTGTAATGTATGAATTACTCATATTAAGATTAGATGTTTTTTTTTTCTTCAAATATCAATATCTATAAGTATATGAGAATTATGCTATAATGAGACCACCACTGCTAGGATTACCAGTTTTTTAGATAAAATTCGTATTAAACTTCACTAAACCCATCCCATTGTAACTAATATTGTTTCCAGAATAATAAAAATAATAGCAGACATAAAAATAATTCAAATAAGTACAACGAATGCATATAAAAATATATTAATAAATTATACTTCATATGATAAATAACTTACTAACCTATACCTACATAAAATACTACTCACAGTCGCGTAATTATTTAATATTAATTGAGTTAAGGCAGTTTCAAATGTGTTCTACCAAGAAAAACTCTTCTGTGTTAAATGGCAAAGAAATACTCTTCTGCCAATAATTTTCGAAAAATCTTGACGTAAACAAAACAACATTGCATAATATAAAATCCGCAGTGCTGTCAACACGAACATTAAATCTCCTAAAAATACTATACAACTCCCTGAAAACATCTTAAGATTTTCATAATTAATCAAATTGTTCAAAATTTCTAAAATTTTGTAAGTTATTTATCTTTAAATGTAATGAAACGTAGAATAAAACTTTTTTTATCATTTCTAAAACCCATTTATTGTCATAATATGCAGTAGATGAAATCACTATGCGGACGTAATGTATGCGAATCATATTGAGCCAATAGATGTAAGTTTGTAATTGTTCTGCCATTATAAATAGAAAAGTACCATAATTTTAAAATTCATCCAAAACTATCTCAACCTAATTAAGGAATTTAATTCTATTAAGTTACTGTATGTACTTTTTCATTAGATTTATCACGAAAAATAGTGCAATAGTAGCATTTTGAGTTAAATAACACAAAAGTAAGGAGTCTGGGCTGCGGAGCTAAAAATAATGTGACATATATCTTGCAGAGTATGATATGGAAGTTTTATGCACCTAATGCAACGTAAAGACATTTACAGTTTAATGCGTAATATCTAGATCGAGCGCATTCTACAAAATTCGCACCAATTTAATAATAAATGGAATTTAAAGTAAGGACTGCCTTTGAAACACTAGTGTCACAAACAGTAGAAGCTTTCATCACAAGTGGGGGCTAATCCTCCACAACTGTCGACCCTGACGTAATCGATGCGATCCACGGCAGGCGGCAAGCCTCATGCCATACTTAATTTATCTGTGGCAACACTTCATTTATTTTGATTGTTATTTGTTAAATTCACTATAGAACAAGCATAAAACAAAACCATACAGCCTTGTTTGATTTTTATATTTTCTTTGAAAATCATTATATTCTACAGCCAACAAAATATGCATCACAAATATAAGCGAATATATGTTTATTTTATATACCATGTTTAGCTTTGTGATTTAAACCAGTCTTAAACTATAATTGGTTGCAAATCAATGAAAACTAAATATATTTTTTTTATTGCATATTTGATTTGATAGGTACACGTTCTGTTATCTGTATATTTTGAATATTACTTGTAGATGGCAACATAAATTGGAATTACGCAGCATCGGAGACTGTTATATGCTACATGAATTAAAATTTAATCTAATTTAAGGGGCACAAGAGAAATTCAATTCAATGAATACAATATGTTATAGTGATTTTATATATGTTACCAAACAAACATCACTTTGTTTATCAAATATAAATGTTCAAAAAACAACTAGTAACATTAGTTGCGGTCCATAAATGTTTATATCGTACTGCTACTTCGTCACTAATACCGGTATCATTAACGAACCGGCGTTAAGCGTCATAATTAAGAAATAAAATTACGAAGATTTTTAATAACAAATATTTTTTCATTTCAATTCTCAAGCTTACTTGAGCTAAGATTTATTATTTATCTATTTGAGAATAGAAGAAATAAAATCGATTCACGGAAAATAGGGTCGTTAAAGGTTTTTAATTTTTTTTCTCGTATTTTAAGTAATAAATTAATAAGTGTTATACCATTTTAGAATTCTTATTAAATATGTCAACTTTTAATAGTACTTGCCTAACTGCCCTAGTGTATTTTTTTAAGGAGGCTCCGTCAAAGTTGGAAATTTGTATAAGTTGTATTCATAGTTCGGCAAAAAAAGTATTCTTGCTAGTAAACTTGGAGAAATTGTGTTATTTTTAAACGCGATTCCAGATATGTCATTCAGAGTTATGGTAACAAATTTTAAATATCACGTATATTAGCCCCAGTAACTGAGAAATTATTGAGAGTATGTTAAAATTCAATTTTTTTGTAATGCCTCTAATTTTTTTAGATTTTTTTTTAACATCTGTTCTATCGCCTATTTCAGTTGGACGTTGATTTTTGGGACACTTATATAAAACTTGTGTATGTATAGAAAATTATGTTTGCATGCGAAATTATGTTTTGTACTGGTGTTTTCAGTACGGTAGAAAAAACAGCAGACAACTACTTATGACTAATGACAATTGACAGAATTGACAGTACTGTTAAAGTGCCAAGCAAATAAAAATCTTGAAATATAAATATAGTCACATAGATCTAGATATTGAAAATACCTAACCATAAATTGAATTTTTATTTTTCCGTATAATATTAATTATGAAAATCAGATTTGCTGCTTCCTCTTTTTATCAAATTAAGGGCATACTATTCAAACGTTTTAGTTCTAAAGTACCTAAGAACCCTATTCAGACCTTAATAAAAGATAGTAACAAAATAGTTCAAATTGATAAAAACACCTTAGCTCTTTTAGAGAGACTTTCACTTGTGAAGTACAACACTTCTGAAGGTATTAAAGTTTTGGAGGATTCTATCGATTTCGCTAATAATATTCTTCACATAAATACGGATAATGTACAGCCTTTATATTCCGTATTAGAAAACGAGTAAGTAAAATTCATGGATGTTTAGGTTGAGGAACAGTAATATTTTATATTTATAAAAAATCAGCATAACCTACCAGGAATACCTCTACCAACTTTTTAAAATCCAACTACATAATCACCCTAAATTAAAATAAAAATTTGAAACAGCCACTAATCTGTCTCTGCTCACCCCGAAAGGGATATAGCATGATGATATATATACTAATATATTGCTTGTAACAATAATATAAAAATTAGATATTAAATTATGGCAATCTCAATATTTATATGATGAACATAAGTCATATTTTACAGAAACCTATATCTGCGTCAAGATACAGTTACAAAGGGAAATTGCCAAAAAGATATATTAAAAAATGCACACATAACAGAAGATGATTATTTCGTTGCACCACTAGGCAATATACCATTACATGAAGTTGATATAAGTGATGAGAGAGCACCTGAACTCAAAGAAAATGAAAACTGACCTACTTAAAATTCTACAATTGAAACATTTTTTCAATATAGTAAATTCTACAGAAAATATTGTTAATTATAATTTAAAAAGTCCTAGTTTAATACTAATAAGAAATATCTATGTTAATTGGTTAAGGTTTCTGCTTAGTAAAACTCAGAATAAAAGGATACCAATATTCATTAATAAATCTTTGGAACAATTGACCAATAACAAGTCAAACTTTGGCTTTATTAATGGCAAAATACCTCCTTATAATGATCAGACACTATTCATGCACAATCTACTAGATTTTAGACCAGAAAGTTTGTCAGTATGTGAGTTTCATTTAATAATACCACAGGAAGATATAATGTTAAACTTCATTCAATGGCAAAGGTACAGGAAATATTGGTGGAGTACCGTAAGTAATACTTTAGAATAGTACTTACTTGTGCTATACAGTATCAAGTAATGCCCCATGCACTCTGATCTGATCTGACTGAAATTTTATTAAAACATTTTTTTTTAGTAGTTGAAAATTGATTTTATTTGATGTCACAAAACAAATGAATGTTTTCTTTTTAATACCTTAAACTTAAGAATCTATTTAAAACAATGTGTTAAAACTATTGAAACTTACCTTGCCACCGAAGTAACCATAAATAAATTAGCTATGTATTTTACAACTTTCTTCCTGTTGTAATGTACAGAAGACATACAATAATTTGTTTATGTTGCAGATTACTACAACACCTAGTTTGTTTGCTTTAAATGATGTCAAATATCATGATTCATGGGCTTATGCAGAAGTAATAGCCAAGTTTCCTTCCGGTCCAGAGCCTGTTGAAAGAATAAAAATTAATACCAATGTATGTTTATATATCTCTCTCCAGATTTACCGTAAGAACTTAAATTGTATGTAATTTTATTTTTTTCATTGTGTCTAATTAATTGTGTTCCAGAATATGGAAAATTTCTCACAGCTGTGTTGCTCAATTTCATTGGAACATGCATTACTCATTGTATTACTAGATGGACTAACTAATAATTCTAAAGAATACTTGAGACTTCATAGAAAAATGGCACCTTTTAAGATATCTTTCGCTTTAAATTCTAAAGGTAGTTTGATATGAAAATGTTTATACAAGTGTCTAGTTAGTACACATTATGCACACGTTTTTTTTTTACAGATGTGAATTGCAAGAAAAATATGTTCAGTCTTGCAACGATACTATGCCACAAACTATTATTGAAAAGGATATTAGCATTTCTTCCTAATTTTATTAATTCTTATAATTCACAGGTAGGTCTCAATTACACTTGCCATATAAATTACAAACTTCTGTTCTACAATTACGTTTTATTTCTATTATTATTTTAATTAATTTATCAGATGAATATGACTTAGTTATCTAATTAAATATTTATGAATAAATTTTAGATAACAGAAAATTTACACTTGGGAGTAACTTACACAGTTGTTTTAGAAGAAAGTACACTTGACAATGGAATATTATATTTACTAAATAGCAGTACGATGTTAAAGGTACAATTATAATACTCATAAGTACAGGTAGTCATTAATATGTTTCAACTCTCTACTTTCTAAAACGTCCAAATTATTTTTTACAGGAAGAAGTTCATATAACAGATTTTGATGAATATGCTGCTATATTGTTCAAACCTTAAAGAATATTAATTGTTTGTATCAAATATAGACCTCGAGACATTATTAGATTTCAACAACAATGGATTTTTCGGAACCTCATCCTTAATGCTTAGTACGTAACACTTTTAAAGTAAAACCGTAACTAAACGAAATAACGAAACTTTACAGAAGAATTAAAAAAAAAACCTGCCAAGTATGAATCAGATTCACGTATAGAGGGTTCTGTACAAACAAACATACAAGGGGATGGTGTATATAATATTATTTTCAACTCGACAGTTCCACACAGTCCTGAGAAAAAGGTTATCGACAGGCAGACAAATGGACAATAAAGTGATTCTATAAAAATTCCTTTTTCCTCTTGAATTACTTAACCAGGTTTTTTTTAATACAGCCTGCTATCTAATGATACTTTAAGCTGTATTTTAGGTAACATATTTTGGAAAGTATCAATTACATTTCATATGTATATATTTAAGATAACAAATATCTTGAAAACTGGTGCTTAGTCATAGTTTTATGGTTAAAAGTTATAGGCTTCTGATAAACGGATATAGTGATAAACACCTTCCGTCTTGACTAAAAAACCGCGCTTCGCTAGGTCAATAACTAATTAAGCGTATTTGCTTTCAACTATTCTACTAGAATTAAAACGAAATATTTCTACTGAATCTATTTATTCAGAAACTTATGCAAGGAAATTACATCAAATTCTTAACACTAATATGTAAAAATGAAATGTTAAACATAATAAGATTGAATACATGTATTCTTTTAAGTATTAATTTACATAATTTTAACTTTAAAGTGGTAAGATATACCTTATCTATACAAATCAAATAAGATTACTGTGAAGTTGATAGTTATATTAAGCTTTCTTGAATTTGTATTCAAGACTGTTAAATTTGGTTTTTATGGTGTTATCAATACACAATATAAGCCATAACACTAATTAATGTTATCATTATTTATTAACAAATAATCAATAACAAAAAAGGGCAAATACATGTAAAAAATGTATAACTTTTAATTAGTATATTGTGTAAGAGGACATAATAATTAACATTTATCGAAAACATACCATCCTTTACATTGAATTTACACTTCCAACCTATTTAACAGCAATCTTTGTCAGCAATATATGCTCCACACAGATTAATTTTATCAATAAATACATACAAAAATTTATTTTATTTTATTGAAACCCATGAAATTTTCATTATTATTTTTCTTAATGTCAATCGAATAAGTTGTACAGCATTATGTCATTAACAGAAAAGTGTGAATTTATGCTACTAATCTAGTACATTCACAATCAATAATAATCATAAGCTGTTTTGCAACTAAACTTATTTTTAAAGAAGAATCATACACTCCACATATGATCTAAGGTGGATTTAATAATTATAAATATTATTTTTGATAATGAATTTAAATAATGTTACATATTTCGATTTTTTACATATAAGCATATTTTAAAATTTTACTATATAACATTAATAATTGTCCACATGTAAAAATGTTAAAAACCTGTCCTACTACTTTAATATTATACTTGTTGTTAAAATAAATGGTGAACTTAGGTTTTACATAGTAAACTTTGATCATACAGACGTCTAATTCATAACTTTTGTGCAATCTCTTTATGAGGAAAATACAAAATTAATAATATACCTTCAAATAAAATTAAACTCAAAAAGGGGAAACAAAATCAATACAATTATAAACTAATTTATTATTAATTGATGCCAATCCATTTAGGATATATGACAACAAATAATTATTTATTGCTTGTGATTGCACATGTTTCATAAAAAGGTCCATATAATATAATCATCACACACAATTATCATTAGTTAATTAACATCTTCACAACAAGTACAGCACAGACTAAGTTTGTACAAACTAGATCTTAGGTAATTTATTGGCTCACACGCACCATCATCATTTTCAGATATATTTAATCAGGTTGTCTCACAATCTAACTATTAAGTGTTTAAGCTGGTAGCTGCAATTTCTTCCCCTTCAACACTAGAAAAATACAATTTAAAATTTATTACCTGTTGTCAAACCTAATTGCATTAGAATTAATCATTGAAATAAAAATTTAAAACAAGGGTAAGGTAGTAAGTCCTTAGCACTATGTGTAAAAATATGATTTACTTTGTACAAGCATTTTGAATAGTAATATTAAATGGATGTAATGATTATTTAAAAACAAACATACCTTTTGTTATATAGAGGTAGAAGAAATCACAATAAAGCACAGTCTGCACAATTCCAGCCAATATTGGAATCTTCTCATAGTGATCTTCAGTCACATAACGGTACACCTATCAAAAATAATTACTGATATATAAAAAAAAAAACTTTTATTTTTGAGTCACAGCTAAGAACATTATGTAAATTATTATCTGCTTGAGTCAGTGGACAAATAACATTCCAAAGGGTATGAGATATTTCAATATGTGAACGGTTATTTATTTTACAAAATTATAGACCAGTTAGAAATGTATCTATTAAACACAATATTTTTGCAACCATTTAAAATAATGAAAATATCTACAATTTGTAAAGTCATCTTAACATCAACCCTAAATTTGTTATGTTTAACACAAATTATCAAATTGACATCACACTTATCAACTGCTTGATTAATATCAACAATTTTATTTATCACAAAGTAGTTATGATAAGGAAATGTTTTAATGTTAAAAAATTATAATAAAATAACATAAAATTCTTCACAAATATTTAAATTTTATTTTAAAAATATTTAATTACTTATTTGGCAATAATGTCCATGTTATGAAAATTTCTCAAATATTTTAGCTATGAAATCATTGTTAAATTTAATAAAACAAATAAACCTATTTTTTCAATTGATTAAACTAAAGTGTTTTACAAATAGTAAACCATATTTTGAATTTTCCCAGACTAATAACAATAAGTTCTTAATAATATTTTATCTATAACTTACCCAATTTAACAAGTACAGAGCCCTATAAGATCCAAGAGCAAATAAATAATGAGAAGTAATACTCTCAGCTTCTCCCGTTTTGGATACAAGGAACAATTGGGGTAGTATGGCAACAGCTTCCAAATAAATTGAGAATGTCCATAGGACCTAAAATGAATGGAATTCAAATAAATCTAATGTAAACAAATCATATTTGGTATCTTAAAAACTTATTATATTGTATAGAATTGAAATGCATTTTAATGTACAAATATCTATAAACAAGTTTTAGTACCAAAATTTTAAACAAATGTAAGCAAATCATAGGATGCTTACATTCATAAGATTAATAAGTTTAAGTAGTCTAGTGTCTACAAACCTCCATCACTGTGAAGTCATGGTTTATCAACAAAGCAAGTACTAAGCATGGGATCAGCAGAAATTCAATCCTAAAAGTATCGTGGTTGTGGTCATATGTCGCTTTGAACTTGACATACATTAAATAAACAGTCGCATACGATGTAATTAAAAACACTACTTTCATTACAGTGTTATACGGCGAGATAAAAGAAGTAATCAAATCCAAGTATCTTGCTGTGTACACTATAGAAAAAAGAATCTGAGACTTGCCAGAGATGCCTGAAATTTGAAAACAATTACCAAATTATCACAAAATCATTGAACGAACATGCCGGTTGTAAAAAATTTTCTTTTACTCTACCTGCACATGATCGTGTTTTCCAAATTTTAAGTAATAATATAATTATAGCTAGAAGGTGAGATAAATCTCCAAGTAAACGGAATATATTCATTTTTACAGTATTTTATAGCAACGCTAATCTATAACGCCGCGTATACTACTATTCAAGCAAAAATGACGTGGCTCCTTGACATGACGTACATTGTCTACTATTGTTGTTTAATTAGTTCATAGGCAGGCTTAAAATCGGACTCATACTGCCTCGTCTTATTTACAATAATAATTATGCATGTTTAAAAAAAATACTGTGAAAGTAATCGTAAATACACAAAAAGAAAAGATCCATATATGTTTTGCAAGGAATGAAGCATTTACTATAGACTCAAAAATAAAGACTCTTTTGATACAGAACCTGTTAAAAAATGTTTCGTGTTTCACAATAAAAGATATAGACAATAGATGATAAATAAATACATACAAAGGTAATTGTTTTGCAGAAAACATTTGCTGAAGGAGTCTTCGTCTTGTAATGTTTCATATTACTAAATACTCTTCTAGTACCGTTACATGCGCTAAATAGATAAATTTTTGAAATATTTTTCGTTATATTCCTGAATTCATAGTCAACTTTCAAAGTTAGTATTGAGTTTTAGATTAAAGAATTAAAACTTATTCATTGAAATTCGGATTTATTTACAATTCATATAAAAATAATAAAAGAAGTGTGATTTCCATCGCTATCCGGTATGATATCAATAGTCACATTCACACCTGATATCTAAGTAATCTAAGGTTGTCTCACACCTTATAGTTTTCCCACACTGAGACTAAGACGTAAAAGTTTGGAAGATGGCTTATAAATACGACTTGATAGGTATCCCACCCTTCCTGTAATACTGTTTATATTAAAGATAATAGATATTTTTTCAATGAAAATTCATAAAATGAAACCTTTATTCTCTAATATTGAATTAATTAAAAGTAAGTAATTTAACAATCAGTCAGTTCCACAAAAATTTGATCCATTGTAGACTACCGACCACTTTCAGAAACGCTCTTTATACTTTAAGACGCTTTTATACACTAATGAATCATCAATTGCATAATATAATGTATGATACAATAGTGTTCAAAAGCGTATAAAGCATAGAGCACGATATATTGTAGCGTTCTGTGTCTTTACCTAAAACTCATTTTGTTCACCGTACGCTTTCATAGTTTCCTTATTATGGCAATATGGCACTGTTACAGAATATTACATTGTATAATTTTTGTAGGAATTTGGTTTATAGTTTAAATAATGTTTTACATACATGTTGTTTGTGATTAGGGATGTCAAATATGAAAAAAAATCGTTATATCGATATATCTATATTTATTGAAATATCAATATTGGTGTCGATATATCTAGGGAAAAATATCGATATATCGATTAAATCTCAATAAACACGAAAGTATTTTACCAGTATTCCTTTTTATTAGACAAAATTACAAAAATATCAAGAACTAAAAGGTTATCTTCTTACTTTAAGACCTATTTAAGATATCAAACAAAAATAAATAAAAAGGTGTGTGTGCGATTCACTCACGATAGAAGTGAAACTTCAGTAAATTGACAAAAGAATGAGATGAATATATATAACAAGGGTAGGATAATTACAAAGTTTATTTGTTTAAAAATGAGAGTATTTTGATTAATTTTAAAAGATATTTTAATGTTTATTTAACATATGTCACATAATTTCTTGGTGTTTATTAACACTTATATTTGAACACCTATCTTGATTGTTCAAGAATAATTGTTTTTTACGCGCACGAAACTCACGACTACGTACTGGTTTTTATGTAATTTTATTTTCATTTTTTTTTTGCGTCGATATTCACGACACATTTTGGCATTAGTTTTTGGCATCTTATAAAATTTATTATTTAGCACAACAAGATATAAAAATACTCACAACACTGTTAAATAATAACACACCACGCTGCTTCTTACTAAAAAGCTGTAATACGCACCAACAGACCGACATTTGCTCTCTCACTCTGACTCACTAATTTTTGTATTTATGTTTCTTACCTGTTGTTATTCGTTGCATCCGGTTTGAAATCAGAACGATTCTATAGACTTCTATAGAATCGTTCACTTCAATAAATAAATAAATGACGGCAAATAATATACATGCAACGAATTCAGATGTCAATGCATGCAACGTAACAAAACATAGTACTCAACAGTCATAGACAATATAGTTCTTTTTTTTTTCGTTCATCTCTATCTTCTACAGTTTCAAATTTCAGCGACTTCAGTGACATAAGAATTAAAAAAATATCGTTTTCGATACAATTTTCGATACTGGACATTTTCTATCGATATATAATTACAAAATATATCGCTCAAAAATATTGATATATTGAACTGAAAATATATCGCTCAAAAATATCGATATATTGAATTGAAAATATCGATAAATCGATATTTATTCGACACGCCTATTTGTGATACATAGCTTAAGCTGATGGCGTCCGAGATGGGTGATTATAAGTAATTTGTTCTGGCAATAATTTACGTTTCTAAATATAATGCTGTGCTGCAGTCTATGGTGTAATTATCTATTTGTTCTGTGCCTTAATGTTTTTAGGTTAAAGTAAAATGTTCTGTAATAACCTCTAAGTTTTGTTTGTGCAATTGTATTATACTACATAAAATAGTGTTAAATATCTGGGGCATTAAAAAAGGTAAAATGGGTCGTCAAAATAATCAATTGCCCAACAATTTGACGCAGTTGCAAAATTTAATAAAACGAGACCCTGATTCTTATAAAGAAGAGTTCAGTCAGCAACTTGCTCATTTCGAAACCACATTAGAAATTTTCAATTTAAATCCTACCCAATATAATAAAAAATTAGATGAACAAGCTATGTTTTTAGCACAAGTAGCACAGTGCTATTTCGAAGAAATGAAATTGTTTCCACAAAAAATCGTAGACGTTTTAAAAACTCATAATACGACATTACACAATGAGATGAGATTGGCTTTGTGTAAGTGTCTGATTCTCCTCAGGAATAAAAATTTTATCACTCCATTTGATTTACTTGAATTATTTTTTACATTGCTCAAATGCCAAGATAAATATCTTAGAGATTTTTTAAAAACACACATCATAACTGATATAAAAAATATGAATATGAAACATAAGGACATGAAGTTGAATTCTACACTGCAAAATTTTATTTTTGCAATGTTGCAAGATTCTAATGCTAAGGCTTCAAAGTTATCTGTTGATATTTTAATTGAATTATACAACAAAAACATTTGGAATGATCATAAAACGGTCAATATAATTGCTGATATTGGATGTTTTTCTAAAATAACTAAGGTTATGGTTGCATCGCTCAAGTTTTTCTTAGGTGGAGATGAAGAAGAGAAAGAAGAAAACTCAGATAGTGATGAAGAGATTGATCCAAGAGATACTATGATTTCAAATAAATTTAATAAAAAAACCAGAAAAAGAGAGAAAATGGTTGACAAAGTGAAGAAAATAGCAAAGAAGATGAAGAAAAAGAAACAAAAAGCTCCTTCATTTAATTTTTCAGCTCTTCATCTTATTAACAATCCTCAAGGATTTGCTGAAAGGCTTTTTAAGCAAATGGAATCATCTAATGAAAGGTTTGAAGTTAAATTGATGACATTAGATGTAATTTCTAGATTGATTGGTTTGCATAACCTATTTTTATTTAATTACTATCCATTTATTGCAAGATTACTTTTACCACATCAAAGAGAAGTAACCCGTATTCTACAGTTTGCTGCACAAGCTTCACATGAATTGGTTCCACCTGATATCATTGAACCAATCATGAAATCTATAACAAATAATTTTATAACTGAAAGGAACTCGACTGATGTAATGGCTGTTGGTTTGAATGCTGTTCGTGAAATCTGTGCTAGATGTCCACTTGCAATAGGTGAAGACTTACTGAGAGATTTAGTACAGTACAAAAATTACAAAGAAAAATCAGTAATGATGGCGGCTAGATCTTTGATACAATTATACAGACAATGCATGCCTGAATTATTGCATAAAAAAGACAGAGGTAGACCAACAGAGGAATCTCTTGAGTTGAAAGCAAAAAAATATGGAGAAGTTGAGACTAAGGACTATATACTGGGATCAGAAGTATTATTGGAAAAACCTAAAGAAACTAAAAAAAATAAAATTAAAAAGAAAGAATATTCTGATAGTGATGGATGGGTAGATGTTGATTCAGATGATTCTGATATTGAAATAACTTCAGATAGTGAAGAAAGTAATATTGAGGAAGATGATGATGAACAAATCAAAGATAATAAGGAACAGACGCCAAATACGGAAAACATTGGAGATAGGAAAATATTGAAAGCAAAATGCAAAGGTGATAGAGATGAAATATTAAAAAATGCTAGAGAAATAGCCATGGAAACAATATTCACAGATGAAGACTTCAAACGCATTGAAACAGCACAAATAAAAAAGAAAGTATCAGGCATTAAGAGGAAGTCAAATAATATAGAAGAAGAAGAAGAAACTGGTGAATTAGTGAAACTTTCTGCTATAGAAAACATTCACAAGAAAAAGAAACATGACAAAAATGCACGATTGGAATCAGTTTTAAAGGGTCGTGAGGATAGAGATAAATTTGGGTACAAAGATCGTAGAAAAAATATACATTGTTCAAAGACAAACAGAGAAAAGAGGAAAACTAAAAATTATCAAATGGTAAAACACAAGGCTAAAGGAAAAATAAAAAAATCATTCAAAGACAAGCAGATTGCATTTAGAAATTATTTAATTAAGCAGAAGAAAATGCGTTAGATGTGTAACAATGTATAAAATGTATGAAAAATATTTTCTATTTCAATTCAATTTTTAATTTAATTGTTTGAAAAATGAATAAATATATTCAGTATATTTATATTTTTTTTTAATCTAGAAGTTCTAAATAAATCAGTAGGATAACCAATAAAGAATGAGCCTTTTGTTCAGTTTTAACCCTTAGCACACCGAGTGTTTTTTTACTCAAGACAATGGCAGCCCCGTGACATTTTTGCGTTGGAGCATCGACAAATATACTGAAAGCAATAAATGAAAGGATATGGCGCAATAGCGGCATCTACAGAGTTAGTGGCTTTGATAGCACTGGCACAACGGAGTGCAAAGGGTTAAGAACTATATTCCAATATGCTGATTTCTGCTTTTGCAATTTTAACTTTAAATTTGCATTTTGTCTGTAGTCCACCTAAAATAAAAATGAAGACTACATATCTCCGATTGAGAGATACTGGTACAGGAAACAACCTCCAGAGATCAGTATATTACTCTTTGGAGAAGTCATACCTTACTTAACATGAAATGTATCATCATCTTCTATAGTTTATTGGTATCTTTATTAGTAAATTGATAACTTAGAAATAAACAAGTACTTCAAGAAATACATATTATCAGACAAGCAATTAAACAACTGACAAATGCCCATATCCTGCTATTTCTCTTTTTTAATTAATTCTTGTTGTGACTGTTAGTATTTGTCCAGGCGATTTTTAAATTGGTTCACTTTTAAAGTTTAGATCATTCCATGCTGTGACAATCCTGTTGCTCAGAAAGTGCTTATGTGGGTTGTTGTATGTACCATACATAGCTTACACTGATGGCTTCTGCGATGGGAGCTGCTACTGAGCTTGAATATTTGTTCAAAACCTTAAGGCCCATTTAATCTCTTGTGGACTTCCACCAAATCACTGTGATCTTTGTGGTCCTTGATCATTGGAATTTTCAATGTAACTAGCCGTTCCTCACAGGACCATCTCTCGAGTGCTCAAGGCAACTTGATAAAGCTGTGCCCACTCCAGGAGTCTTTTTTTATTTTAGTTTTTTGAATTGTCAATGCGTTGGTGTCCATGAAAGACCTTCACAACAAAGCCGGTCGGGGGCACTCTCCAGGAATTCTATTTCTCTTATGAAAGAAACACATACTCTAAAAAGTTTTATACAGGTTTTGAGAACCAGTAACATCATTTCTTATGATGGTAAATGTATATTAAAATTCCAAAAGATTTCCTGACAAGATATATGAGGCATCTTGCTTTTTTGGTTATCAAAGCTATGTGCTGCTTCTATTTCAATCCTCTGATATTATTCTGACTCCTAGGTCAGCCTAAACTTTGAACTTCATCAACTGGTTATTATCCAGTATGTAATTCAGTCCAGGGTTGCCTTTATCTATACACAGCACTATGCCTTTTGTATTAAGGCTTATAAGCCAATCTTTAGACTAACTAAATTGTCTAAATCTCTCTGTAAATGGTCATGGTCAATCAATGGGTTTGTGAATATCTTTGCGTCATATGCGAAAACACTAACATTGCATCTTATGTGATACTGAAAGTCAAAGGTGTATATATATAATACAGGTCTCAGAATTAATTCTTCGAGCACATCACTATGATTTCCCGATTTTCTGACATAGCTTCATTCACCAACTTTCACTTGAAAAGTTATTTCACATAGGAATGCCTCAAACTAAGCTAATATTTTATACCGTATATGCCTAAAACTTCTAGTTTTTGTTCTTGTATGCATCTTATCAAATGATTTTTTATAGTTAAGATAGATAATACCAATAGGTTCTTTCTTATTAAACTGTTCAGTCCATATGGAAAGGCATGAGAGAAAGTTAGATATTGCAAAGTGGAGTGGGCAAAAACGTGCTATTGTACAGGTATATAATAGTGTTTTTAATAGAATAATTTATTTTACCAGCTCAATTACTATTTGTATTGAAAAATATCTAATCCCTAGTAGTGGTATCCCTGTCTTTAATATAACTAATTTTTAGCTTAAACAGTAAGATTAACATTTATAATATTTTCTCTTCATATTATGTAAATTAGCTTTACAAATATTTATTTTTATACTATAATATAAAAATTCATAATTTATTATTTTATTTAGGTCTCTGGTTCCATTTTCTATATTTTACTTATCTTGGATATACAAACTCCAGATATTTATTGACACAATTTTCTAAAATAACTAAAATACAATGTAAACTCCATATAACGTCACTCGATTTAACGACAAACTCCTTAAAACGTCGATATCACTAGGCTTTGGTTGGGTTAGCTTGTTTCTCATACAATGATACACTCTATATAGCATTACACTCACTCTCAATAATGACAGCAATTTAATAATATAAATACTTTTTAAGTTACCAAAATAAGTAAAAACTGCGCAGCTGTGTACGTTCTTTTGTCGTTTTATTATCCTAGCCCATAATAAACTCGACTGTCGGCATTACACATACCGAACATCACCAAGATCCCTCTTTCACAAGATACGAATAAAACAATTAAAAAAATACAACAAAATTACTGGTGCAGCAAAAGACGTCAGATAAAATTAACAGATTATACTCAATAGCGATCAAATAAGAATTGTTTTTTATGTAATTACTAACACTAGTCTGAAATAAACTTTAGCTAATACAGATTTTATTCTTTTCTCCATTTAACGACAACTCTCTATAACGTCAAAATATGCAGTCCCTTGAGGGTCGTTATATAGAGTTTGACTGTATTTTTAAAGTTGCAATTAGAGCCTATTATGAAAATAATATTGAAAGATGATTACAAACTTAGTAATGTTTTACAGTATTTATTTCATTCTATAATTCAGATACATACATTTTATAACACATATTTTGGTCCATACAGCAAATACTGTATAATTGTAATATTTCTTATCAGAACATTTATTTCTATGAACTGGCAACCTGCTTCAAAGGTCCTTCTAAATACTGAGCAATAGCATTAATTTTCTCTTTCAGGATACCAAAACCTACAGTTTCTTTAGCATATAAACATAGTAATAAGTTAGCTACTTGTGTTATTGCAATTTTTCCATTCATACAATCAACCAATATAAGATGAAGTTTATCTTCCTTGAAAACGTTTCTTCCGTGTTTTTCATAAGCTGACCACACATTGCTTGCGATTGCCGCAGTTACTCTAGCGTCTTTATCATTATAGCCAGAATATGCTAAAAGAGCGCCTTGATGGTTCAACAATCTGAAAGCAAATTCTTATCAATAGAACTGTAGAAAAATTATGGCACAACGCATTCACATAGTCAAATTATTTTGAAAATATTACAATGTATTCTCTACGCCGCCTGTATTTGCCTGGCTTAAGACCTGAGTCAATGCTTTTGGTTTCAACATATTACTTTATCACTAAAACAGTTACTAGGAAAAAAAGAAATGTAATGATAATTTAAACAATCCCACAATTTATTTTCAATATTTCCTTCGTCTTTTATAAAAATCTGTATAGCCTAGTACATATTTTTGGAAATTATGCATTAACATTAACAAAAATACAAAACGATAAGTGAAAACAGTTTTTTTTGATATATTTTCTCCTTTATGATGAATGCAAAAGCATTTACACCATACAGCCATGATGGGGGATTTTTTTTTTATATCTTAACAAATTTACCTACCACCCTATAGAGGTGAGGTCGAGTGTCTCGAGATTTGCTGGGTGAGCGCGGTCCATCGTCGGCCTCATCATCGCTTTCCAGCAGGTGAGATTGAGGTCAAGCGCGAGCCTGTATGTAATAAAAAAAAATCCGATTAGATTTTTCATCTAGGTATTTATAGGAGTATAAGATTGTATAATATATAACTGAAAAATACCTGTAGTTTAATATTAAGTCTTTATTAAGTTTATCTCTTTCTTGTATGCGAGGTGATGCTTAATATAAAAGGGAAGTACCTAATATTTACAAAATATAGGGCTGCATCTGATATTAAACTGTTATGTTTCTACTGCAAAAGAGAGCGCCTGGTACCTAATTAGGAAAAATTAATATATTTTTTTTACATTTTTCTATTATAAGAATATGATTATAATATTTTTATAGTATATTATGGCAACCGAAAACAAAAAAAATCGTTATCTTTAATTAACTTTTGCCTGTTAAATAGTAGACAGACAAAGGAAACGGAGCCGGGATTCATAGCTGGCGTTCGGCACTTTGTGGTGCTGACCGCGAGTTCCATATGTCCCTACACAAACTGCTATAACTTTTTTCTATTACAAGTTTCATCACAAACTTTTAGGTGGTGATTCTCGACGCTATAAGACTTTGAAAAAATGGAATAAAATTGTTTTCGATTATCTGAAAGTTCTACAGTAGAAACATTCTTTAAATATTTGTCAGTTAATCTATAAGTCGTGTGAAAGGTGGTATGGTAGGTACATCTAGAGAAAATGTTTTATATTCGCTCAGCATCTGTTTGTCTTTTTCTATCTTGTGTGAGAAAGTTAAAAATAATTATAAATACACGAGAATAAAAAATAAGTAAATATTTTGTGAAACACGAAACATTTGTTCAAGAGTCCAGACGCAACATAACTACTATTTAAATCATTTTCAGATATAGTAACTCAATCAATTGTTGTCAAACTACCGCAAAAGTTGTGGCTACGAGCGTAAACTGTAATTTTGTTGTTTTATTTTTATATGCACTTAATGTGATTCATCTTCATTATGAACTTGTCCGAAGACAATTCTTTTGGCAATGGACTCCTCTACGTTGGATTTAACCAAGATCAAGGTATGTGTTTTTAGTACGCAGTAGTTCTTCGTCACAAATATAATGGCAATGATAGATTTCGATATTGTATCTTTCCAGGTTGCTTTGCTTGCGGAACCGAGAATGGATTTCGTGTGTTTAACAGTGATCCGCTTAAAGAAAAGGAACGGCAAAATTTTGCTGAAGGCGGGCTTTCATATGTGGAAATGTTATTCAGGTGTAATTACATGGCTTTAGTCGGTGGTGGGAAGACGCCAGTTTATCCTCCAAATAGAGTTATAATTTGGGATGATCTAAAGAAGGATTCAGCAATATCATTAGACTTTAACAATCCTGTTAAAGCAGTGAAATTAAGAAGAGACAGAATAGTTGTTGTTTTGGGTAATAATTTCGCAATTACATTTTCGAATAATGTTTTGTAACAGTGAACAAAGTATAACACAATAACTATTACATAATACATTTAAAGTTTATTTGCTTATTTCAGAAAATTTAATAAAAGTATACACTTTTACTGCTCAACCTCAGCTGCTGCATGTATTTGAAACTTGTCAGAATTTACGAGGCTTATGTGTGGTCTGTCCAAACAGCAATAATGCTCTGCTCGCTTATCCCAGTCGTAAGACTGGTCATGTTCAAGTAAGTTGATAAAGTGTAATGTTAATTTCAAAGTATTTCATAGAAAAACATAGAATAGTGTTCATTGCCTGTTAAATATTTTTATCAACCATGTAAGTGCTCAAATAAGTGTCCATTGAATAAGGAGTAAGAAACCTTACAATTTACTTTTTGTTGATTAAATACAGGTGGTATGTTATTTAATATTTTGAAGTAAAACTAACATCCATTAGTGCAGGAATAAAATATTATGAGACTTTATCTGCCTTAACAGCAATAGACATATGTGATTTTTATTTCATATATATTATTTTACAAACCTTTTGAATGATAAGATTTATATTCTCCATTAACCTAAAGAAAATACTCAGAAAAACGCAATATTTCATTGTCACAAATTAGAAGAATTTTGTTGTTAAAACAATTAATAAAATTCCTATTTGCAGTTAGTTGAACTGAGCAGTCATGCTGGTCCCAGCACAGCACCAGAAGGGCATCTTATTTCTGCACATGAAGCCCCAGTCAGCTGTTTAGCACTTAATGTAGGTGGTACAAGGTTAGCTACTGCCTCAACTAAGGGAACTCTCATCAGAGTATTTGATACATCCACGGGGCAGAAGCTAGCTGAGTTGAGGAGGGGAGCTCATCAGGTGAGTAAAATTTTAATGATAAATAGATGACCACTAAGTAACTTTTATCAATATATGTTTTAATATTACCCTTATACCCTTATATAATATACCCTATATATAATATACCCTTAATTTGGTTTTATGTGACAGTTGCTGCAATACAATTCAAACATAGATCATTCCATTTTCTGAGTGTGTCAGAAATTGTACATGTGTATGTAGTGTCTGACTGAAGCTTTGGCTTTGACCCTTGGCCACCTTCATCTAAACCTTTCGCCTTTGTCCAATTTTGGCCAACATTTTAGCCACAGATGAAAGGTTTCTAAAAATTACTAGAATTTAATGAATTGCTATAATTATTGACCAAGTTTAAAAAGTTGGATGCAAATGTTGCATTTATCTGCATCCATAACTCTATCATGGGGCCAAAGAATTTGGATTATTTATTCCTTAATTAATAGTGTAATGTAAAGTTGATCTTGTTTTATAATGGCGCTGGTCTGATTTTTTTTCTTATATATCTCTGTCATATGTGGAACACATAGACAGGTCTGGATGAGAATTTTTTGTTCAGAAGGATAATAAGGCGAAGGTGTAATGAAGATCATTCATTTGAATGGAATACCTTAAAATACAACAGTAAATAAGTTTTAATTAGTGAAATCTATTGTATGTACTATATATATAGAAGGTTTACTTTCAGAATGACTTTAAGTATATTTGAGTAGACCTGACAGTGTTTCAAGGTCAATTGAACAAATATAAAGCATGTATACTGTTTTGGGGTCCTTTTAATTGAAGTATTATTAGGAATAGCATAAGTGATGGAAACTTAATGCGTCGCTAACTGCTAGTCAGCTAAATCTTACCAACCTTCTCAGAAACCTACAGCATATATGTGTCTTTTTTTTTTATAACCCAGGGGAAATCCCTAACGGACCTCGAGGAGAGATGAGGGCCGCCCCCCGGTGTGTCAGGCTTGCACCGACTAAAACCCCCGGGTGTTCCACTTTCCGCCTACCGGCATCGAGGGCACGACTGGGTTCTCATCCTCAATGACCGGCTGGGCGTGCGGCCGTAAGTAGGCCTCTACTCGTTTGGGGAGGGGTGGTGAATGGAGCCACCCCTCACATGCCTCTGTGTTGTAGAGCGGCACGCGGGAACACATCGCGCGCCGCTTGTACCCTTGTTGAATGACACACCCCCTCAAGTGTGCCGCCCGGTGTCGCCGCTAGAGTCTGACGTTCCTAAGGAACGCCGCTCTGCGGCGCCCTGTTCTTTTAGACCGGGGAGCGGGCCGTGACGACGCTGCCAAAGATGTTGTAGCCAGCGCTTCCCGGTCCCGCTCCGGCGCCTCCTTCCTAGCTAGCACGTCCTCGGCGAACAGAAGGACCACCCTCCATGCACCTTCGCTGTCGACTATTAATGAAACCAATGTCGGCAGCGAGACCCACCACTCTTACAAGCTCGGCCCGCTCCGAAGCCCAGGCTGGGCATATCTGGAGCGTGTGCTCAGCCGCCTCGTCGGGGCATCCGTCACAGTGGTGGCATTTCGGTGTTGGTTCACTATCGGCTGACCTGTGCAGATATCTCCCGAAGCATCCATGCCCTGTTAGAATCTGCGTCAACCGGTAGGACACCGTGCCATGGCTACGATATAGCCACTCCTTGAGTACAGCATATATGTATCTTGTATTGACTCATTTCAAGCAGTTTTGTATCCAACATGATAAATAACAAAATAAGTTGTTTTCATAAATGTACACAGTTTTGTGTGAGAATCATTATTTTGTAAGACATGAAAAAAAAATTGGAACAATGATTGTCAGTCAAATTCAATCATATTTTTCCTACATTTTCTATACAAATCTTCACATATTGCTTAGTGGGTAATGTAATTTTCGGTCAATGCGAAAATGACCATCAGTTTATAAAATTATATTATAACTGCAAAAATTAAGGTTTTAATAAACCTTTCTTTACTAATGATAATTATGAGTTAGTGATTAAAATGAACATACTCACACTTGTCCGTTTCTTCATTTTATACTGCTTTTCACAGGTTAAAGAGTTTTTATTTTTTAAAAATTTTGAATGTGATACCATCACCAGTTGTTTTAGTAGTTTATATAAATCTTTATGTTATATTTTATATTGAGTATGGGAATAATTGTTCTTCCCTATTTGAAAAAGGTAAACTGGGGATATCATATTTGTGCTCTCTCAAATACTATACTTGTAATTTGAGGTTGTATGTGTGAGGTCTCGATTTCAGTAGTTGATATGCTTTTCAAGCTTAAACATACTTTTCCATGTGCCGTCAAAAATGTCTACATTCATCCCGGAAAAGCAGAATTTTCGTGGTTATGTTGCATTATTAGATTTCGAAGAAAAGTGCTGCTGAAATGTGCATTATATTTAGCAATATATACCGTGGTCATGCTCCGTCCAATACAACTTGCAAAGAGTGGTTTCGATGATTACAAAGTGGCGATTTTGACATCAGTGATAAAAAACTGGAAGAATCACCGAAAAATTTCAAAAAATGCGGAACTTCGTGAACTACTAAAACGAACTGACAGAATGGGACGGAAGACATGATAAACTGATTTTGCTGCTTGACAACGTTAGGCACAACACCTTGCATAATCTAAAATATTTGCAAAGAGTGAATTGAGAAATCTTGCCCCAGACATCGCGCCTTAGGACTACCATCTTTTACGATCTATGCAATTAGCCCTTGCTGGAGAATGGTTCGTTTTTTTAATGAAAGTATCGGTAAAAATGGATCAATGAATGGATCGTGCCGGAAAACCCGGAATTCATTCTTCAAGAAATCCATATGCTGCCTGAAAAACTGGAAAAAGTTGTCGCTTCCAATGGTGCATACTTTGAATAATATTATTTTGTATTTTATTGTTTGAATAAATTTTGACTTCGTTTAAAAAATTGGCTAAACTTGTTCCCATTTCTAATATAATCAGAAAAACATATAGCAACATAAAAATTATATATAAAGAAGAGACAAAAGCCAACAAAGTTGCTATAAAACTACTACACAAAATAACAATCAGTCTAAGAAACGTCGATATCTAACCTACAATAATAAATTATATAATAACAAACAGAAATATAATAATAATAGGCTTAAACTGACAATTTCTTTCTCATTAATCTGTTATACAAGCCAAAAAAAAACATTTTTTTTTCATTATTTGTCAATCTTTAACTTAGAATTTTTAAAACTCCGGCATGGGCATTGCAGTTTGTGGTACAACCATATGTAGTGTACAAATTGATTTTACAATCAGAATAAGAAAGTAGGACATATTAAATAAACATTAAACAGCTATCGTGTATATATTGTCTAAGCAGACTGAAATTATGTATTAATTTATTTTATTGAATAAAAATCACACCTTATTACAAAACAGTTTAAACTATCACATATTAAATAAAAAATGAGCTAAAAATGATTTTGCTTATATGTATTAAGCTTTCGTTAAAACGAAAAATAATAGGATATTCTTCTAATCAAAACCAAAAACAATTTCAGCTTTATTATAAAATACAAAAAAAAATGTTTATTAATGTTAGTTCCTTTCTTTGTGGTTTTTTATAGTAAGCAATAGATTGGATTTTTTAAATATTATTCTTTAATAAAGTTCAGTTTTGAAAATAGGTAAATTTACAATAATTATTTCTTGTTTAATTTATATGAAAATAAATTTATTCAATGAACTTTTCAGGCAACAATATACTGCATCAATTTCAACCACACAAGCACTAACCTCTGCGTAACATCAGATCATGGAACAGTACATGTGTTTAGTCTTGAAGATGATAAATTAAACAGGCAATCAAGTTTAGCCACTGTTAATTTCTTGCCAAAATACTTTTCAAGCAATTGGAGTTTTTGCAAATTCACAATTCCAAATGGCCCACCATGTATTTGTGCTTTTGGAGTGGATAAAAGTTCTATCATAGGTAAGTTTTACATAATTTACATTATTCTTTATTGTTTTATAATAAAAATATTTTGCCTATTTACTCCTGTTTTTATCTGTTTTGGGAAGTAACCATTTTATTTTCTTTAAAAATATGGTGGGTATTACGGTTGCAATGTATTTTAACTTTACAGTTATTTGTGCTGACGGATCATATTACAAATATAAGTTCAATGAAAAAGGGGAATGTACCAGAGATGTATATGCACAGTTTTTGGAAACTTCAGAAGACAGGTAAACATAATGACGCGATCTCTGGACACAAATATAGAATACATACATGCACAGGAGAGGTTGTATGAGTTCGTCACACATACTATAAATTTATATTTTTACTATATTGTAAAATAATGTTAAATATAAAAAGTATAATTGAGTATATTTGTGATAAATTATAAACAGTAAAATTAAATAACTAAATTGAAAGATTTTTAGAATATTATTGTGTCAAATTTCTTGGTTATGACTTTTATGAATGGTAAATGTTTTAGAGCTATAGATATATAGTTTTCATCCCCAATACCGTACCATAATTTAAAAAATTACATGATTTTATAAAGCATATCTAAAAACCAATAAATTTTATTTTAATCATGTATTTTATTGTATATACAGGGTTATAGGTAACTAACGCACGGCCTCTTAAGGGTGGCTTTGATTTATCAAGACTGACAACTTTTGTTGTACGACTTTTGCCAAAACCTAATACATCGTTAGATTTTTTTTTTTTAGTTTTAGTGTGAATATCTAGTCATCGTTAGCTCTATATTCCAACTTTCATTCGATCTGGCGTAGGTATCCAATCAGCTGGTGCTATGCAGTCGTGCGCAAAGTTACATTGCTACGCAGCGTTAAGGATCGTGTAGCAGAAAGTTTATTAACCCTATACCTTGTTTATTTTACAAAGTCGCTTATAACAATTATTTGAACGTAAATTTCCATATTTAGTTAAATAGTGAAAATAAATGTTTATTGATTGACGTACTAATACACTATTAAAACAAACTAGAATCAAAATAAAACATTAAATAATTGTTTCACAAACAAAACCAACCTATTATTTGTCTGCCATAGGGAACATCGTAAAATGAACAAGGTAAAGGCCTCTACGTAAGTTAATGTTTCAAAGGTTGTACAATCTGTACATATTTATACACTGAATCCACAATCCCTTCATACTTATCCAGGCTTAGGACTGGCTACACTAAAAAATAAAAAAGTAAATAGAAAAACACGAACATTGATACGTAATCAAGCAATTCATCGCACCAAAAGAGGCGCGCGATCTGTTTGAAGATAGATAATTGCAAACTATTTTTTAATGTAGGCGTATTTAAAAAGTGGAATCACTCTATTTACAATAATTAAACTATTTACAAAAATACTCACAAATCTATTTACTCGGTGTCAACACATTCGGAAATAGTCTCGCGGACTCACGGCAAGCTTCAGATAGATTGTCACCGCACCGAGCATAAACACGCACCATTTCGGTATATTCAATGTTAGTGTATCGATTTGACATTGTGATTTATGAAACGAACGCGTCACTGGGACAACTAACACATGCTGGGCGCACACGCAAGCAAATTTGCGACTGACATGACCCGTGTTACACAGTAGTCAAGCAAATGTCGCCACGCCCGCTCACCGCGCCGCAGACCCCTTTCTTCGTTAGTAGCGACACAAGACGCCGCGCACTACGTAAGTCTGTCTTCGGTCGCCTTTGTCAGCGTGGCGCGATCGTCGCCTTACGAAGAGTTAAAAAGTTCAGAACTGCAAATCTGATTTTTATTTTTTTTGTGTGGGAAAAAAAGTAATTGAATTAGAAAAAGTCGTACAACAAAAGTTGTCTGTCTTGATAAATCAAAGCCACCCTTAAGAGGCTGTGCGTTAGTTACCTATAACCCTGTATAATGTCACCAAAAGTTATTATCACAATTGTTTGAATTGATCAGGGGCTGTTGTGCTTTATCGAAAGTTGCTTTACCATCTTATACAGTCTGATAGTCAGTGGACTGCACTTGAAGAGGGGTCCTCAAGAGCAGCTTTGGCACATTGATGCATTGTTAAATCACATGATTCTCTCTTTTCACCCAAAGGGTTCCAAAGTATTTTTGCTCATCATTAAAAGTGAAATGAATATCACAATTAATTAAATTTATTGGGTAATGTTTGATCCAAATGACGCTTGGTGTATTGAGACTGTTTTGTTTTTGAAATACTTAACTTTTGATACACGCAACAGAAATATGGCAAGTAAAATTGTTGATGTGACCCAAAATTGTGATTTTGTATCATCTAATACATATTAAGCAATTGAGACTATTTAGCTAAGAGAGCTAGTTTAATTTATATTTATTTAATGTTAGAAGAATGTTATATCTCTGGTCAAGTAAATATGTCGTATTGAAATGATTTAATAGCTAAAAGAAATCGGTAAGTAATCTTAATTAGTGATCCAAGCTCTATATTATAAATTTTTATATTACTTTCTGTGTTACATATCATAGCAGTAAAACAAGAGTAACCCAAATGTCGTCTTCCTATTGAAAATGTGCAGAGTGTAATGTGCTATTTTTGTCTAAGAAATTTATTATATTTAAGGAAAAACTACACCTTTTTCTTATCTTCTCTCGGGTTACAAAATGTTTTATGGACAACACTATAGCGATATTCAAATTAATAAAATGTTCACTTAGGCTACTCTGGTTCCTCGCGGCCTTCATTCTGTTCATCTATGTGTATAATGTTCCAAATAATAGGGTTGATATTCTTTATATATGACTGAATAGTTTAAAAATGGCATTATATCGTCAGTCCTGTCCTTATTTATCCAAACGAACATTTTCTGTGTTAGCTCAGTCTCCAAATAACATTAGAAAAATATGCCCTAATTTATCCCATCCATGAATAAATATTAAAATTTTTAAACGTAAGCAATTGATGTAATTATGAAAAGGCTTTTAAATAAAGCTTTATAAAATACTATCCACTATAAAATTCACCATCTAAATTGAACAAACAAGCACTAAGACGACGGTATGATAATTTTGTATCTAATTGAGACCAGATTACATTGAAACATGTATGAGTATGTATTGAAATAATTAGTTATCTAGAACTAAAAACAAATAGATTAAAATTTATTAAGATGTTACTAAATGTTTTATTGATGTTAATTATCTTTCTAAATGTGTATTTATTGATTTAACAGTCATATTTGATGCTGAAATAAGGTTTGGCTTTAGAACTGTTAAAAACGATACTTTTGCCAACGCCACTTTCAATTATCTCCACAACCTGTTTAGGGAGCTGTAGTTGAATATGTCGAAATTGCTGAAAATGTACACTTCATAAACAGTTTGATATTTAATATCAGTTGTTCAGTCACAGTATCAGGATAAGTAATATATGAATCATATTTTTGATTCAATGCGGTAGTAATAAAAATACGTAAATGCTAGAAAACCAAACTGTTCTCACATAAGTGATATTTAAAATCAAACTGACAGATCGCCATTGACTTCCCATCTACCGAGATGCGTTAAAAGTGGCGTTATTTTCAATATCGTTGAAGCACCATGAACGGTTTGAAGTTTGTGATTAGTAGGAAAATTGTCAAGTTTGATGACATAAACTTATATGAACGGTGTTATTTTTACCATTGGCGAAAAAGTCTACATCCTTGAATGCACCTATAGTATCCTGTTAAACAAAAAATAATTTTTGTCTAATTCGTAAATAGAAGAATAAAATGATATATCTTTAATAATTACATAATAATGAAAATTATTAAAAATCATGAGGAATAATTTGTAATTCAAAATAAGCACATGACCCGACCTGTCTTTATACCTACACATTTTGTATGTATATATGTAGAAAAGAAAAAACGTATAATTCAACTTTATAATATCGTTTTTGTAAAACTGAATTTATGTTGAGGTTATCATACACTTATATTTTATGATAGAACCTTTATTATATTTTAAATTTTATGATGAACATATTTTTTATATTTCATATATTATGGTAGAAGTTTTGCCCGTAACTTCTATCGTAGCAAATCTGAAACGCACGCGTTAAAGTTTAATTGAATGTGCCCATCTTGTTAGTAAATCTTTTTTAATGTTACTGAAGAAAATAATTTGTCTTTACCTGTGTGGGATGGTGACTACCACTGAGAGATAAAACGGTATCTCTATTTCTATCTGACCTTATATAATAAAACAAAAATGTGACCCTGAACAATTTTAAAACATAAATTTTACTATTAAATTACTATACCGACCCAGTATATCTATTACCAAATTTGAAAATAAAAAATTGTAAAGAACAGTTTCGTACTAGAAATGTTTTGCTATCATGCGTTTAGTAAAGAAAGTTAAAAATTCGTACATATTATATTTTCATGGTATTCTTAGGGCGGCTTGCACTAATAAATTAAATTTTGTTTAAAACGCTATTTATTTGAAGCGATTTAATTCGACCGCTACGATGATGTAGATTTAACAGCGTAGGATATACTTGGTTCTTAGGCAACGGTCGCAGCCGTTAGATTTTGTTCTGGTGATGTATGAGGCGCGCGGTACGGTTTTCTTATTGGTCGATTGAGGGTGGCGTGATGAATGCCCCAGAGTGCGACAGGACTAGTGATGAAAATTCCCGGGCATTTTCATCACTAGACAGGACGTCCGCCGTAATCGCGCGTGAGGCAGTCCGAGTCGACTGTCACTCGAGTACAGATGAGTTTAAACTAGATTTAATCTGTTGAGGCAAGCTACCCTTACAGTCCGTTCATAAAAATAATTTAATATCAGACGGTGACCCTTTACAAAGTTACACAAATTTTTATCAAAAAATCTCTTTCAATTTTATGAATAATGAACTTTATATTCTCAATGGAATTAGTCAAAACATTGTAGAAGTATTCAATAGGCATGATGATGGTAACTAAAACTAAAAAAGGTATTGCTAAAACTTTTATATTAATTTTTCTTTCAAAACCTTTATTGTTATAAATATAAAATGTATTTAGTATAAGGCAAGTGCGAAAAATCACCGTAGAGTACTTTTTCAAAATCAGTCAATGTGCCTATTGAATGATTGATAAGAATATGGCGGTACTTTTGTTACAATTAATTTAATTATTGTTTTAACAGCGTTATTTTACAATCCTTAATTTATAAACTTGTTACAAAGAGGTTTTAATATTACCTCGATGATAAACTGTTAGTTTATATTATAAAATTGTGATCTCAATCAAATTTTCACATACTGTGAGTAAGAATTCAAATGTTTTTTTTTAATGCAAAATCCACTTTCAGTCCAGTTTTTCGGTATATTGATTGTAACATAAAATGTTCTCAAGGTTAATATGGACATATGAAGTTAAGCTTTACTCATAGATTATAGCTTTACTTTGTTTAATACTCTTGTCATTGCTTAGCTATTGTAGTGCAGTACCATTACTTTGTATGCATCCATATAATTCGATATTTTCTATGACACTGTCTGCGTATCATTTTTGTATTTTACATTTTTTCTAATTAGATGTTTCAATTTGCATAATTAAGGGCAAACATTTGTTTAATTAATATTTTTTGTTATTTTTTTAATGATTCTTTTCATATTTTATCCACGCTATTGTAATCAATATGTTTTAATAAAGTAGATATATTTTTATAATTGTCTGTTATTATTAGACTATATTGGAATAGTCCCAATATAATGAGATTATTCTAACTATTCTAAACCTTACTAACATTATAAATGCAAATGTGTCTGTTTGTTAGGCTTCCACACTTTAACTACTTTTCTTGCTCACACACTGTCAGGATACAAAAAAAGACATAGGGTACCTTTCAACCCCAAAAACGATTTCCCGAGGGATAGAAAAACAACTTCACGCAAAACATGAATTACATGCGGGCGAAACAGCTGGTATTAAATAATTTTGACAACTACAATATTATAGTGACACCTGGATCAGAGCGGCACGCTTGAAAGAATGTATCGCTCAATATCAAGGCGTGAGCGGTGTGCGATATGTTCCCGCACATCACTCTAGTGACAATTCACAGACGAGGGGGTGTGGGGTGTCACTTTACACCATGTTCGTCACAATTATAACAGGCGTGAGTGGGAAGCATCTTTACCACCTCCCGCAAAGAAGGCGGGGCCTGCAGAAAACCAAACATTGCCGGATACGCAAGAAGTTAGCTCAACCGTACTCTTGACCCTGGTAGATGGGAGAAGAAACACACCAGGGGTTTTAGTCGGTAAGAGTCAGGACACTGCACTCTGAGACGACTCCCTCACGGCGCACTGGCGTCCCATGAGGCTTTCATCCGGGTTACAAAAAAAGTGAGATTTGGATAAGTGAGAAACCTCTGTTATTTATAAATACAATGAGGTCCGAGCACTTTTGCATGGAAATATATCTGAAACTGGAAATTTCCAAACCGAGATTATATTAACTGAGATTTGACGTTTCAGATTTTTCGATATTTACCTCTATAACTTCGAGACTTTGTCTCGAATTTCTCAGGACTACCATTTCAAACCTGGCTATTTGGGAAACTGGGTAACTAAAGCCTCTATAACTAATAAAAATCCTAATGACATCGCACTTAACCAGGTTTCACTGTAGTTGTAAGGTGAAGTGCTAGATTAGTTTGTGTCTGACTGACTCGAGACCATAGTACTTTGTCGTGGTGATTCGTATTAGTATAGTTTTTCGAAATCAATTGTTAAACGTCAACCTATTTATATATCTAGAAATCATTGGGCGTGGTGTATTATGGGCTGGCATGATGACGGCGACCGTCATTGGGTGCTCTGGACCTTGCCATCGTATTCTTGGACTGCACTGCACTTAATATCAGATGCCGTGTAGTCACTTTGCAGTACCACTATATAAAGACTATAATCATAGTTACGTTATAGCGGGAGATAGTTAAAATTTTATAGTTTTCTACCCTTAGTTTACCAGCTTTTTTACCAGTGATAGAATGCCACAAAAAATGGTGGTGAATTTGAAAAGAAAACATTCTTTTACAAATCACTAGCGGATCCGGCGAACTTCGTACCGCCATAAATGCTAACTTTTAATTAAAATTACTCTCGTCCTTTTTACCTCCCTCTAATCCTCCTCCCTCACACCATCATTAGCCCTTATCGCGAACACCTATATTTTGTAATGTGTAAAAGATAAAAATGGTTACTGTGAGTTATCCTTTATAGATAAATATATACCATTACGGTCTTATCTATCCATATTTTGAAGATATACAATTCCGTAGTACATTAATTTGATCTATCTGGTAAGGTTTAACCAGCGTTTGCGATTTAAACGCACAAGAATATGTTTGTTTCGGATTACATTACAAATCTTTAAATTTTTCGCCTTTTCTGTATTATAATTTGTATGTACTATATACATATAAACCTTCATGAATCACTATCTATTGCTGAAAACTGCATTATATCCGTTGAATAGTTTAAAAGATCTAAGCGAACAGACAGCGGAAGCGACTTCATGTTATACTAACATATGTAACGGTGTTGCGACGGATTGTTTTTTCACTTTTAGTCGCGAAGACGATAGACCAGAACCCGATTATATTAAAAAAAAATTATAACACACAATTATCTATTTTTATTAATTATTGTAAATAACTATAATACTATTATCTCTTTAAAACATCTATGAAGGTATTTCTTGGGATTTTGATGTTGGCCACACTACGCATCTTTTTCTTTCCTTCGGATTGTTGTTTCAGCAATTTTTTTCTTCTTGTGACGTCACCACCATACTATAATACATTAAAATAGAAATTATGATTAGGTACCTGCCAACTCTTTGTAAGTATATCTATACTTACAAAGACTAAGACTATACTTTATAGGAATCTTCCTATATACAAGGTGATTTTATAGACAAGGAAGAGGAGAGGATATTCAGCCTTCAATTCTAATTCTAAATATGTAAAAATACTAATATCTTAATATTTCTTTTAAAACAAAGTATAGTCAACATATTTAGAGACAATTATACATATGAATCAATGACTAACAATTAATTAATAAGTAGGTATTTTGCATGTCCTAAGCCAGGATAAAGTGCGAAGGGGAACTAGTCAATACCAGTTTACCTAAAATTACGTATGTATCTGCGTACCAATGAATTGTGCGACACACACGCTACGATGTCCAAGCTGTTTACGGTTCAATTCTCATTTGTTCATCAATGTTTTTTTATGATTTGTTAGAGAATAAGTATAGTTATTTAAATTTTTATAAGTTAAAAGAAGGTACAAATTATTGTTTCCTGAAATATTTCCCTCGTCTATAAAACCACTATGTATTAAAGTCATTTAGAATAGATTGTGTGATAATATGGACTTAATTTGGATTATTACGTCTGATATATCTTAAAGCAGGTTAGTCGATGAAAACAGCAATAATGCGGCCGCCAGTAACAAGCAAAACGAATGATTCGTATGGAGCGTACTTTTTACATGCTCGACAAAGTGACTACAGTGCTCCTGACGGTAAGTACAGTGTAGTACAAAAACGAAATCGACAACCAAAGAATGAAAATTCGTTGATAGTCTCCGTCATCATGTCGGCCCACATATACCACGACTGAAGGTGTCTAGGTATACTAGGAGTTACTGGATATACCCAAGCTGACCCCGAAACTTGACAGGCTCAAGCGAATCACTATGACAGTCTTTACACTTTTGTGTACTGTACACTGTGGTAATGACTCAGTTCGGGCAATCACCCTAACCACCATAAAAGCGACAAGGCTACATTGCTTCTTTCGACAACTTTTTTATTCACGAACAAGAGGAAGGAAAATCAATTTCTAAAATAGCGTATTAACAGAGTTTCTTCGGTAAGATATAAAATATAGATTCTTACCAATTTTGCTGTAACGTCTTTTCTGTAAGCTTTTAATGTTTCTCTAGCATAGACTTTACCAGACACGACTGCTTGGATGGCGATCTATGAAATGAAATTAAAGGTTACTCCCATCCACCGACTATCTAGTTGATAGTGCCTAAAAAGCTGTAGATTGTATGATTCGAAACTCCAGTAATGACCAAAATTTTTATGTGATAAACGCATTAGTATGTCTAATTAAAAGTGCGAATCTAATTTGGGACTAGGTTAAAGTAATTCATTCGTAAATCGTCGGTCCGTAAATATTATTATTTTATCTTTTGCCTTTGGAAGCCTGTGTTTACAAACAACAATTGAACATGTACTTGACCTATAGGCCATACAAAAGATTGATTCCATGTGATTCGAATCCACAACCTTCAGCAGTTAAAATTCGTTCGGTCAGCCTACTAATCAACCGAATGAGGTATTAAGTGATATTCTAATAAGATACAGAAAACAAATTAGAGGTACTTAAGTCAAATAATCATCTATAATATAAAAATGAATCGCAAAATGTCTTGAGAAGCGCGAAACTCGAGAACGGCTGAACCGATTTGGCTGATTTTTTTTTTGTTGTGTTTGATGAAGTCTGAGGAAGGTTATTACGAAGAGAAAAATTTTAAAAATTCCCTGCAACTGTCTAAAAATAACACTTTTCTGTATTCTCATACAAAAAATTCGTAATAATATTTAAAAGTCAATTTGAACTTTAACACCATACCATAAAGTTTAAATGTCAGTGGACGGGTTCCGGGAAGGTAAAACAAATATTGAGTGACGTATAAATATTAATGTCAATATTTGTCACTTTTTATACATATAGCATTAAGGCCAGGTTCCTTCAAACAATTTTTAAAAAACAGCCGACAGGCCAATAGGTTTTGGCAGAATAAAATCTGACGGGGAAGCTATTAACATTTTAAAAAAAATTGACTTTGTTTTAGAGAAATAGGGCAAAACAGGGTTGCCGGGACAGCTAGTAATCGAATAAAAAGTTCATAGCTCACTTGAACCATTTGTCTTGGAATCATCTCTTTTAGCTTTTCAGTTAATCTTCGTGCGTTATATTGCAAACGACTTGTGTGCACTATTGTCGATAATTCATCAACTAATACACCATTTATTAAAATGTCCATCTGCAAAATATTATAACTATATAAGAGTCAACAGTCTCATGTACCTAATTTATTTTAATCTATCCCTGATATAAAATTGTAATGTGGGTAATCTTTACATAACCCATTGACTGCCAGACATATTTAGAGCGCCTTGCCCTGGGTGCCAAGGTTTTATTTTGAAAAATACATGAAAATTTACAAAATATAATTATATTAAGTTACTGATATAATATTGTAATAGCATTTACAGTCATTTTTATTGAAATAAAAAATTAAATATTTTTAACTGAATTGGCCATTTGTAATTAATCTAAAATTGCAACACGCATTACGAGATATCTCGTAGCTGGCAGTCAACGGGTTAAAGATAGAGAATCTGCTCAAGATCCACTATTTGAAAACTCTTACGCTGAGATTTATAGACGCAACTTTAAGTTTGCTTAGACTTTACTAAAACATTACAATTTATATTACTCAATGAATGTCAAAGGATTTGGTAAGTCACCGATTTTGTGTACATGGACTTCACTCTGCAAATACTATGGCTATACTCAAGTTCTCATTATATATTCAGTTTTTTGTCAAAACGAATTTATTTTTTGAGAACTTAAGAAGCAAAGTCGAAATAGCGTCTATAATTCTCAGCCTAAAACTCAATATTTTTATTGTGGTCTCATTCTTGTTTGTCCGTAAATCACATAGAAACTATTGAACCAATCCTGTTGATATTATCACAATTTTAAAACCTACTTGTTTTTCGTCCTGAAGTCAGCGATTTGTGGGTTTCTATTTAGTTAAGGTAAAACCGAAGATACATCTTAACCTTTGCATAAAAATCTAAATTTTTGCTCATTACCAATTATTGTATGCATGTATTACAAATCATCACTGCGTATAATAAACTCCATGGAGGTCAATTAAATGAATATATGATTACAATCGTTACATTTCTATGTTTGATTGAAATTGGTTTGACTGAATCGGCTTCGCAGTATTATTCGCTGTAATACTCTACGAAAATGAAGTATGTTATTACGTACCGTTACTTTATTACGTAATATTAGATTTCGTAACCAAACATCAATCATAATCTTCGACACTTAATCAGGTATTTTAAATTTGCTAACATTAACAAAGTCACGGACAGAATCTAGTTATAGCTAATTATAATCCTCTGTAATCAAATCATTTACTTAATATAATTTTACTCTAAACATGTCCAGTCTACATACACAGATCAAAGTAGTTGTAATATCAACTTAAATGGATCAATTTAAGAAATCAGTAAGTTCACTTTAACAATACGCTGAAGGTTAAAAAAAATATTATTAATAATTTCTTTTACAATATAGGTTAATTTATGTATAAAATTGTACCATGGATTATATAATGAAAATATATTTACAAAAATTTCGGACTGTTCACACATTTTTGGAGTCAGTGAGTTCTTAAACTTGGGCTACTTGGGCACTTACTCTCGCCAATAGACTTGGATGAAAACCGTGATCTTGATAATCGAAGCTCGCGAATCCAGAGGTAATACTCTTAAGAGTATCATGAAAGTCTATGACCACTTCTGAGAGGGGCAAAACGAACTGCAACATAGTCATTTGGTCGTCTACCGCGCTGGACGGCAGTGGTACACCTCGTCTGTCTATGCAGAGCGTAGTTACAGCGCCAATGTATTCAACCGGAGTTATTATTGTACCTTTAAAAAAGATGTAAGTTACTCGGAGAAAGTCCAGAAATCTAGATTACAGCTGTTTAGAGGTAAATTGTCAATCACGCGAATTCGCGTGATGAAAGTTCTCACGAAAACGACGATCACCCGTTATTGTGTGGACAGCGCTATCAAGCTTCCAAATGGAATAGTATAGTGGTAAAATCAAAACGAGTAATATTTATATTGGCCACTAAAAACGGTCTAAATAATATATTACTTTATTAAAATTTGACCACCACACGAAATCCAGATATGGATTTAGATATACAAAATAGATACATTTTCGGTTAGGTATGTGGGTACATTGCTTTTTCCAGATATACAGATTATATAGATAATTCTGGTTAAGAATATTTTTATAACACCCATATCGAGAAAATCTTCACCAAGTAACTATGATTATTCAAACTTTTCCAATTAGATAACATTAGTTCAACAGTGGGTAATAAGTTACCTATCACAAATGGCTCGTAGTATTCCTCTATGTTGTGGGGATCTGGTAACATTAAGGGGTTCGTTATGATCACTTCTTCCCCTCTAAAATGTTTTATAACTTTTGCTCCTTTCACTCTGAAAGCACATAGCTACATATTAAAATTTATATAATTTAATATTATATTACATTAATGCGATACATACTTAATTTTATATGGTACTGAAGGTGCTGTTAATATTGCTTCCGCTTTGTATTCTTGAAGCAATCTTTGTGTAAAAACTTCTAAATGTAATAGACCTAAGAAACCAACTCGCCATCCTTGACCCAATGCAGGACTGAAAATGAAATTATCTTTTTAAGATTTATTATTATTTATTTATTTTATGTACATTATTACTTATTGTAGACGAAAAGTATTTGCAATAATAAACTTTTTCTAATTGCTTATAATGTTTAAATTATAAAAAAGGTTTAAATTTAGCCACCTATGCAAGAAAGGATTGAAAACATTGTTATTGTTATTTTTTCGGATTAAAATTTATTTACATTCCTATTTAGGTTTTCTATCAAGGTATACACACTGGCATGATGTTAGTGGAGGTCAATGAATTCATGTCTCTTGATATGTATCATCACCAGGCCTAGTAGTCATAGGCCAGTGCCACAATAAATAAATCTAAAGGGCTATATCAGCTTCTTAATAAATAAAGATTTCATTTGTTGTATCCCCAGATATATGGGAAATTTTATAATACAAACCTGGAATCTGCTGTAACTGATACAGCGGAATCATTCAATGCTAGTTTCTTTATAGCATCACTGAGTACTGTATGCTGTGACTGATCTGCAGGGAATATACCAGCATAGACCATGTGTTTGACAGGTGGCATTGTGCTTAATTCGGAACTATCTGCTACTTCTTTCGCCATTAACTGATCACCTACATTGCCCCCACCTTTTGGGCCACAACCTGCAATTATACTGTCATGTTATATGTATAACTATGTATGTGCTAAAATGTTGTATTTTTAACGGAACTTCATAATGTAACATATTAATATTATATTGCTGTTAATTTAAACAAAAAGACTTAATGACCAATACTCTTAATCTTATATAGAATTATACATCTGGAACAGAATGGTATAGAGAAATTTGAAATAGCAACACAGTAATACTCTTTCAGAAAGCTCTGGCTCTTTTTTATAAAAATTAAATTGGCATTGTTCAATTTCAGTCCAGTGTAAACTTCATTTTACATATTTTCCCAGTGAATGCTGTAAATATTCTCATTATCCATTAAATTTTCAAGTGACAGTTCAATGAAATATTTCTTTACCTAACAGTCAGCTTAGAAAATAATATACGTTCTAATAACACATCACAGTAGAATGTTTAATGCAAAATCATTTATCTAGTACAGATGACATAGTTAAGGAACATTTTGTTATTATATATTCTACATTGAGTATGGTCTATCTACAGTAAACATACCTAGCATAACAACTTGTCCAGCTACAGCTTCTTTTATAGGTTCCTCATTTGGCCTCAATAAGGCCAAGTATTTCACAGTTTGAGGTCTCAGATCAGATTGCCATTTCACTTGCTGACCAACTTCCACTTTACCAGAATATATATAAGCTAAACATAACACTCCCCTGTATTTATCATGCCATGTATCTATTATATGAGCCTTAAAATGTCCTTCCATTTTGACCGGGGGAGGTGGAATTCTTGTAACTACGGTTTCCAACAAATCTTTTATTCCCCAACCTTTCTTTGCTGATATGCTTAAAACTGTGTCTGGATCTATATTAAAAACTGCTTTTAACTGCTGTTTGACCTTATCTGGGTCAGCTCTGGGAAGATCTACTTTATTAAGTGTAGGTATGATAACTAAATTGTTTCTTTTGGCTAAGGAATGCACAGCTACTGTTTGTGCCTGAACTCCTTCATTAGCATCAACTAACATGATAACTCCTTGACTTGCTGTAACACTCCTGGCTACCTAAAACAGAATTAGAGTTTCATTAGTTACTCATATTTTTTATCAATGTACATAATATTTATTCTCCCTCCAATGGGTTCATCTAAAGTGTGAAATGTAATATGGGGATGGTTAACTAGATTCACTGGTTCAATAGTAAATGAGAATTAGATGAATAGTAAGATTTTGCATTTATAAAAGTCTATATGATGTTTATTAATACAAACAATAGAAAGAACTAAGATATATAACATACTGTAATGAATTCTTATAATACAAAGAGTTTTTTTTTTCCAAATTGTACAATATGTTGATAGCTGGGCGAGAGGAAATTTTTGTCTTAATATTTTGGAAAATTTTAATATTCCATAGCATCCATCTTGACATGGTGATTTGCAAAAGAATGTGAATTCATAAATTTAAATATTAGTTGAATTCATAATGAATCTTCATTAAATTACCTCATTTGAAAAATCCACATGACCTGGAGTGTCTATCAGATTAAGTAGATAATTTTCATTATTATAAGAGTAATTTAATGATGCTGTTACAGCTTTAACTGTAATGCCTCTCTCTCGTTCAACCTGAAATACCAAAACATCATGGTGCAATAAGTTATCACAATTATATAAAGGAATAGGGTCAACAGGGTAACTCCTCTTTATACAAAAACTCAAAAGTACAAAATACTTTTGAGATAGCATAGGTCCTGTGTTCAAATCACAGTATTGGTATTTTTTTCTGTGATAAGCTTATTAGTTTGTTATGTGTGTATATCAACTTATTTAACAAAATTATATCTTACTAGCTGATCCGGCAAACATTGTTTTGCTATATAAGTTATTGTAATATCTTCTAAGATGTTCATTGAAATTAAGTGATGTCAGAGACAATTTTGTTCACAATTAAATACTCTTAATCAACAACACATTTATTTGGATAAAGATTAATATTATTACGTTGATACAACTCTTAACAAATAATGCATTAATTTCGACCAAATTTGATTACTATAAAAAAAAACCTACCTAAAGCCTTCCTCGATAAATGGTCTATTCAACACAAAAATAATTTTTCAATTCGAACCAGTAGTTCCTGAGATTAGCGCTTTCAAACAAACAAACTCTTCAGCTTTAAAATATTAGTATAGATTTTACAATAATATGGAACTACAATATTTTTATTTGTAAAATGAACTATCATTTCATCTAGAAATCATATAAAATTTATTTGACAAGAAAGGCATCATAAGTAAAAAATGTTAAAGCTTGGGACTCCAAAAGAGTGAGGAATTTCTGCACAATGTGTGCCACATCAGGTGATACTACCTTTTATATCTACCCTTGTTCCAACAACCAAGAGAAAGCTTCTCAAGATGAAAATCAAGGCTCTTAGGGGTCAGACCATTAGTCGATACAACTATTGGGACATTCTACATCTGATATCTCATATGAGAGGTCTATATATTTTATAGATTTTTTTCTTGCTGGTGCTGGTTCTTTCACAAGATTATTGCTGGTGTATGCTCTTAGCAACTTATGTATGTGTAAGTACTCATCATCAATTGGCTAGAAACAAACCATCATAAACCTCATGCCTCAAATATTCTCCAGGATGGCAGCCTGCTCTACATCATACCATCCTTGAGGATGTATTTTCTCAAATTGTTCGTCGTGATAACTTCGTCCATAATTGGACAAACATAGTTTTAATTATTATGGAGGAAGTTCTGTTTTGAGCTTTGTTTTTTTGTTATTAACAAATTTAAAAAAGGTTGTTTGTTTGCATGCGTTTTTTTATGTTACAAATAGTACCTGCAGTTGATCTAAGACCTGCGGACGTTCGAAGCCTGGTTTTATAACTCCAGTTATTTCCAGCAATCTATCAGCTAAAGTGCTTTTACCATGATCTACATGGGCCACGATACTAAAATTCCTTATTTTCTTAGCGTTTATTATCTTGGTTGTAGCATCTGAACTGCACATTCTCCGCAGTAAATATCTAAATATGGATAAGTCAATTTGGTATAAAATGTAATCCCCTTTTAAAGTAAATTGAATTTAAATAGTTTAGCATACTTAAGTGAAAATCCGGTAAGATTGTATACTTGTAGTTTTTTTAGAAGATTCACTATTCTTACCATTATAAAGTTATTTTAAATACTCATGTATACAAATAATGACCGATTGAGTTATAATAACCTATGTTCAAAAACATTATATTGAATTCTCAGTTGACAATCAGCTGTTTTGGTGTTCTTTTTTATGGTTTAATTTCTCCTTAGTGGGGAAGGTAAAGACTTTCACGCCATACATCCATGTCTAAGGTTTTTTGTTTTCAAAGTTTAATTAAGGTTCTGTTATATCTTCCCTCCACGCTCCAATATCTTTGTCGTAGTTTTAAGTTACATGTTCATCTTCATTTCCTATTTTTAACACAATTTCTTCACGTTTGCACGCAATATAAACGGCGAGAAAGACTATATAGATTGGCTGAAAAAATCAGCAGTCCAAGGGCAAATCACTCCGCTAGCGTCTTGTTAAAAAACCATTGATTCCCCATTGCACATGGTCGGCTGAGCATTCCACTGCCACCCAATCCCACAAGTTCAGACAAAAATTAAACACCTGACCGCCACAACAAGAAAGCAACGAGAGCAAGAGCGCAGAAGAGACGCAACCACTCCGGCTTGAAGCTTTGCCGCCAATCCATAACATTTTGTTCTGACCACGGTCGCCCTGCGACCTCACTCTCACGATCAGAAAGAAAGCGGTTTAACCATGCATTATCTTTATTCTTCCCACCCCCTTTAAGAATGATTTAGGGGATAAAACAAACCTCAGTCCTTCCATATTTTTCTTTATGTTTGGAATTTTATTTTTTCTTATATGCACCAAAAAATATTTTATTTGTATGTGCAAAACAATGTAAAACAATAATCGTAAATATATAAAAATGCAAGAAAATGTGTTGTGAAACATTTACTATAACCCATTAGCTGTTCGTGTTGTTGTTTAGGTGGAATATGTATTTACAGTTATTTTGTTTGTAGAAGCTAGGCAATAAAACAATAAAAATCATTAAAGTTATTTTTATTACAAAAACAGTCATTGCACGTTTATAGATATTCTAGTCTACCAAATACCTAACCTTGGACGGATAACGGAGTAATAAAGTCGGCATTAAATATTTTCTTCAATACTTAGATCTGGTGAACTTGATCCTTGAATATCTTCTTCAGGCTGCCGTTGCAAAGCCTTCAACTGATGTTCGAAACCTATTTATAAATTGCTATTAGTTGAATGAAGTTTAATAAAGCTTTATACATAAGTTAGTATTTTTGTTTTCTTAGATATAACTTATTTAATATTAGTATTTGCATAACATGTTATCTATTGAATACTCAAATCATAACTACATGTGTAGGAATTCACTATAAAAATTAGTAATTGTAAAGAAAACCAAACTAACGTGTGGCATCTGCATGATTAGGAGCAAGATGAAGCAATAATGTCAATACTTTCTGTTCAGTTACTAGACCAGACTTCCCTCTGACCGCGCGCAGTAACTGCTGAGCACTAACCACCCCTAAAATTAATTTTACAATTAGAATTATTCATCTTATTATTATTAATCTACATACAAACGTGACAGTGCAAATAATTATAAATTTTCTGTATTTGTTATAAAAGAAGATAACTCAAACGTTTTCCAGGCTGGGTGGAATGATTAGAGGGACACCCCAGATTTTTATTTTGTCAAAAGAATCCAACACACCGAGGTCGCTGCCCTCACAGCGACCCTGATGGTGCTATGTAGGATTTTCCCACAGGTTTAAAAAAAAGGCACCAACTTTCGAAACAACATTAATTTGACGTCTTTCGATAGTAAAGGAAAACGATATAATTATAATAAATGTACCTGCTCACCTGTATTAATTTCTCCTGCTTCCAAGGTCTTTTTCACGTCTAAGTAACGTTTCACCAATGTACTTTGCTCTTGAAGCGCCATAGTTTGTGCACCTTATAAATGTTAAAAACAAATTTAAAATTAAATTTACTTTAGTGAATTTACACATTTTACAAATAAAACTTATTTTACCCGTATCAGGATCCGTCGATTTTGCCAAAAATTTAACGGCTTCCTTCAATGCTTCCAATGATTTTTCGTAGTTCTGTCAAATTAGTTCCAAACAATTAAGCAATAATTATGTTGCCTGATGTAGTTTATCTATTGGGTTGTATGAGCTGTAATAGCTCAGTGAGTAAAGAGCCAGTGTCTTCGCCAAATGTGGACAACAATACTTTGAATGCCATTGGGTTTTTATAAGTGCAATGCAGTGCAATAAGCTGCCCAACGAGTTACGTTGGGTACTACTGGTAACATCAAGTGGGATTTTATTTTTAAAATTTTCAGGGAAACATATAGAAATATAAAAACAATAAAAAATACACATAAAGACACATATGCAAGCAAAGTTTCCACAGTTAAAAAACTGTTAACAGCTGTTCCCGGCTATGGGTTGCTGTGACTCAGTCTGGTTAATCAGAGATGGTGCTTAGGTACATAAATGTACGCCCAAGTCCTTTTTACCTTCGTTTTCGAGGTTTGTAGTATAATGGCGTTCCCTCTGGTTTTGAACTCACTTATAGGCAACGGTGGCTACATTCCTTGAGGTGTCCTTTTTGGTTAAAAAAAAACTTTCAGAGAATTGGACAAATATTTTTGATTATAAAATATGTTCGTCTAGGACCTACATGAACAATATATTGTATAAACTAGATCTAGACCAAACCTAGATTCTAGGTAAGTATAGTTATGCTAAAACAAGATTATAATACATTTCAGTCGTAAATAACTTACATCATACTCATCAACTTCCATTTTAGCGCATTCTGCGTGAAAAGCGGCGAGTTTAGCATGTGCCTTGGCTTTGGTATAGAAATTGAGGATGTGTCGCGTAAGATCCGGTCGAGTTTTCCAGTCGGCTTGACGGCGCAGATAGTCCGCCGCCATTAGCTGTGCGTTGCGATCGCGCGTCGCTGCCGCGAACGTTGCTATGCGATCCACGTCTCCGGAACGCATCAGCCATCGCATTGCACCCGCCTGTACACCACCCTCTAACCATATAACGACTAATACTCAGTGCCAGATTAAGATAGCGCGGAACACCTAGCTAATTCTAACAAGAGGGGCCATTACTTAGTTATAGGTCTTTAAATTTAAGCTGGAATAAAAAAAGGGAAGTCCGAGAAAGTTATGGACATGTTCTGATAACAAGCGCTTAAAGACAATGTAGCAGAAACAAGTGTTTTTATATGGTGCGTATTCCGTAGTAGCCGTACGTTGTATTAGTATGACGCACTGCTGGCATTAAATTCGCAGGTTGAATTCCTGAGTGACAATGTATTTTCGGTTTACTTAGTCTATTTTCACGTTTAGGACATATACATAATATAAACTTTAACATATGCGCAATTAAAATTTGATTGAGGCGAGATTGTTAACGTTGAAACTTTTAAGTTATTATTTTGTCCCTCAGATATAATCAGATATAAAAATATAAAGTAGGATTACGTCGAAAAATTAATCAACTTATTTTACGTCTTAATAGTCGGTCCAACCAAAGATTAATTAAATCAAATCACCAGTGAATCAGTCAACTTATCATAAATCCTTTTGACAAACTGATTTTTGTTTATTTTCTAAAATAAATTAATAACAGTATTCAAATTGCACCTTATCTCCTGCGTGTGCCAGTCGTTTAGCAGCTTGATGATAGAGGCCTCTAGCGCCAAGCACATCTGCTAACCGTCGCAGTAAGACGTCGCGTCCTGTCGTGCCTGGCGGGGCTGCTAGTCGCTCGCTTAATTCTTCAGACAGTGGTGTCGAAGTTTTTTCTACTATATCTATAGCCTCTTCGTACTGAACGTTACAGAAAAGATTAACATTTGAACATATTATCTACTGCTGCAAAATTGTAATAAATAATAATAATTAAAAAAAAATGTAATTTGGATAAATCTGGGTATTGTGCAGAACAAGTGGACCAATTTTGAAAGGTTTTTACAGTTATGATTAATATTGTACTACGTGAAATCATTGATGTTTAGCCGGCACTATACATTGATAATTTTAAGTTGTGTGTCTGGGTAGTGTTGGAAATACCGTTTTACCTATTACAATCTAGGAAGGGCAACTGTAATCCATTGTTTTTCTTACTAAAAAAGCAGTCTAAGTACAATCAAACTGGAGTATTTCATCTTTGCTCACATAGACAAATTATACATAAACGTAAGGTTGCCTAATAAATTCTTGTACCAATCACTTAATTCATATAAATCAGTTTCATTACAGTATTTTTACGTTTGTTAAACATACGCTTTCTGCTTACCTTTCCAGCTACAGCTAACAATGCAGCTGCATGAGAATGATGATTTGTTTTTCTTAGATGATCAGCGAGGGCGTTTGCTATTTCAGGATCTATCTGATCCCCTAATGACTCAATGACTCCTATTATTGCATTTGTATCACCAGAGTTCAAAGCTAATTTAAGTGCCATATGAACTTTTCCTTTAAAGTAATTCCAAAAGGTTAGTACTTAAACAAATGTATATTTTATTTTACTGTTGTTATTTTTGTATCTATCATACCTGCTTTCTGGTAAAGTGCAATTGCTTGTTCAGTTTGTCCTGCATTCTCTAAAATGGATGCAGCATGTAAAGCATGTGTTGTTGAAGACGAACCTGCTCGCCGTACAAGATTCCATTCTCTTGCTTCAGCTGCAACTCGTATAGCGGATGAAACCGCTCCACATTTTATATAGAGCTGAAAAGTAACAAAATTCGTTTATAGGAATAACATTTTATAAAACATGATATTAATATACTCAAAGATTTACTTTCACGGCATTTTCTGTTTTGTCAGGTTGCATTTCCAAGTAACGGGCCATTTGATACAAAGATGCTTTATTTTTATTACATAGCTTCTCTGCTTCATCGATTCTCTCCATATGACATAGTAAACGAGTTTGTTCGCCGTGATTGTTTGCACGTGCATACGCTGCTACAGCTCCATCGAGGTCACCAATACTTTCAAGATAATGACCCCACCATGTTAATAAATTAAGATCATTAGAATTAGCTACATACTGGGCTAACACGGCTGCCTGTCCCTGGCTTATTAGCAATCTGGGTACGTGAGGTACTAATGTCCCTGCATTTTCAAAGAGTTTTAATGATGCCCCAGTCTCTCCATTCCACCAGAGTACTTTAGCTAATTTGTGCTGAGCGCTTTTTACAAGAAGTATATTTTCCCCTTCTTTAGTTCCGTTCGTGACCTCATGCAATCCACCATTTTTAGCAGAAATAAGACGAGTTACTAAGTCCGGCCGTTGAGCAGTGCTAAATAATTTTTCGGCCTCTTGAGTCATACCAAGATTAACTGCAAGTACGCCTACTTTACAAGTCTCATCCATATTAGTATCGTTCATCACTTTACGCATCATCAAAGCACCTTTTATATTACCCATTTTACTTAGACATACTGCTCCAACATCAGCTCGTTTTTGAGATACGCATATTTTTGCTAAGCTGTTCCAAATAATTGAGGTACCACCTGCTAACATGCTAGTTCCGATAACAACGGCCTTTTCCAAATGTCCTAAAGTCATATAATACAAAAAATCTAAGATTTGTTTCACATTAGTGTGGTCATGTTCATTTACGTTTTCAAATTCATTCATCATAATCTTCTTTATGGACTGTTGTGACAAAATTACGACATAAGGAGCATATAATGAGCATAATATGAAATCTGTTGTAGAATAGTCTTCTAAGATTGGACACCAATTAGTGTATTCGTTAAGTACACCTTCATGACAAAAAAATAAATGAATTTGATCTAAATCTGCGGAGCGCATATGTACAGCAACAATCCTTGGATCATTGATATCCCATAAGATTGCTATTGGCACACTTTGGTACGGCGGTGTTGCACTATCAGCTAGAAGTTTGTTTGTGATGACGTCATTGGCAACATCCCAAAGATAAAGTCTAGGATCAGGTGCTAATCCAGAATTTGCAATACTAAAACATATAAAGCGTCCAACACAGTTTACCGAAGCTCTCATTACTTCTCCAAAATCTTCCATCATTTGATAACAATTTTTAGGTGGATATGGCATTCTTAAGCCTTTTTTTGTAATTTCTACTAACTTAAGAGTACCATCCATAGTAGAGATTATTAAAAATTTATTTGTATTAGTGATTCCTATTGGCTCCCCTTCTCCTTCTGTACTGGGCAAAATTCCTAAGCTTGTTCCAGTTATAGAGTAACATTCAATATGTGGATTTACTATCCCAACAAGAACATCATTATGTATTATAAGAACTTCTGTTTTCCATGAAAAAACGCGTACCAAAGTGAATTTGGATTCATTTTTGTTGCATGTCCATATCTGTTGAAAACAACATTATTTATAAAAATATAGATTTTATTACATAATTATATCAAAACTTGTATACAAACTACTTCGACATCTTGTTTCTCTATATGTCAATCATCACTCTTTCCCTATTGGGACATGCAGAAGGAATAGAATACCAATTTTCACTATTATTACACACCTCATTCGCCTTCTTAACATTCTTTAATCTCTTCATGCTTTCTCTCAATGATTCAAGTCATTTCCAGGTCTTTCATCATTTTCTTTATGTGGTCTGGATATGTAAATTATGGATGGCCTAGGTTTTACCTTCCATACACTTTTATATCTTTGTGTTACAAATTATTTTTAATAACCAGTATTACTTAGTTATTAGAACAATATTATTAGTTAGTAAGAAATTAATTTGTTGTAAGACAATTGTTTTATACAAAATTAATTATCATAGTTTAATACTAAAATATAATACCTGAACTTCTTTGCCATCTCCAATAGCAACATTGTGGTCTCTATATGCAAATGCCCTTATAGTTATAGTAGTATTGATGGCAGATGTTTCATTATTTTTATGTGTTACTGCTATTTCCTTGGCAGACTTCTGCACCATAAATAGGTTAGGAGAGTAGCCCCAACATATTGGTTGTTCTCGGAGGACAAATACACTTGTTATACAATTTACATGTAATAAAGGATTCATTAATCCTTCTGAACCCCAACTTACTTCCTTAATAGTGCCTTTGACTGATGTGCTACTGATTAATTTCCAATTGTTTTTATGGTCACGTCTCCATAGGTATAAATACCCCTGAGCAGTGCCACAACAAAGAGTATCACTTAAATCACAATAACTTATGCTGGTAAATGTGTCTCCAGGATTAATTTCATCTGTTTCCTTTGGCAAAGCATCATTATCCCCATTATCACTGTCCCATACTCTTATAACATTATCACCAGTGATAACAGCTACATAGAAATTTCCAGCAAGTACAATGCACTGACCAGTTCGTGCAGCCATTCTTACATGAGTGTCAGTAGACAAAGATCCATCATCAGCTGTTATAAATCTAGTTAAACTGAGTGCACCACCAGACTCCCATGCCAAGAGGAGATAAATATTACTTATTATGCCCATGAATATAATATTTCCAGGTGCATTAAGTACTTCAGAACATGTCCCTTTCTGATCAATGTACAATATGACACCATTATCTCGGGCTGCATAGCAAGAATAGTTATCAGGTTGCGTACCTTCTCTTAATCTTGCTGTTGTTCGAGGTCTCCAAGCAGCAAGAGCATCTAGAGCATTTTCATCTCCTGCAACAGCTGCTCGTGCTAAACCTCTAATTGAAGATTCTGTATTTGGTTGTGGTGTACAAAATGTTATGTGAGTAATAACATCACCGAGTTGGTGATGAAAGGAAGTGAGTGGTGCTCCTGAACCAGAATGCCATCCAGACAAAGAACCAGCAGCATCTGAAGCAAGTAATCTGCCTCCACCGGGACTGAAGGCAATATAAGTGAGAGCAGCATTGTGAGGTGCTTCTAACCGAGCCCAAGAGTACTCAAGCCAAATATATAATTCACCTCCATCCCATCCAACTACTAACAACCGCCTTGTAGGATGCCATGCAAGGGCTGTCACTTGACTTGATAATAGAATAGGCCAATCACATCCTTCCAAAGGTAAGCCCTGAAATTAATAGCAATTGCCACAAGAGTATTGTGTAAATTGGTTGAAATATGACAATAAAAATTAAAAATTTAAGGAAAAGCCAAACATACTATGAGTTTTCATCAGAAATACTACATAATACCTTTGAGATTTAATCAATTTATGAAAGGATTAAAGGGAGGGAGAGGTAGCAGGGGAAGAGGAGTGGGTTTAGCTAACTAAACCCATTCCTCTTCCCCTGCTACTTCTCTAAAACTAAATATGACATTCACAGACTGTTAGGCAGTACAAAGTATGCCAGGCCAGCTAGTATTTAATATTTTATGAAACAGAAGCTGATATTAAAATGTAAGATATGTCAAATTACTTTTAGTTGCATGTAAGTTTTAAACCTGTGAGTAGCTACTTTATTTGACTTTTTGATTTGTAATATAAGTAGTATAACTATAAAAAAAAAATGGTTTACATAGCTGTTTATATTTGTAATTTGTTGTATATTTTTCCTTACGGAACAATTTCATGCTATAATTGCATTGTAATGATTGACTTACTGTTTCCTTGAATATTGTTACGAATCCTCCCTTTTCTTGATTAAAAGAACCCACAGCTAAAAGTGGTTGCGACGGATGCCATGAACCCAAAGTTGATACAACGTTATCATTAGAAAAGTTTAGCTTGGTATCAATGTATAAAGTCATTTATACTCAAGTTATCCTGATTTGTTAAAGATGATTTCATATATATTTATAATAAATGTTTTAATTGAATGAAATCATTATTATTATGTATATTTCCGTGTTTATTACCTACCTATTGACTGACACGATCGATTGATTATTCTTAAATAAATAGGAAACCTTTACATATTACATACTTGTTGCTAGGAAACGAAACCTATAACTTTGTCTGTTATCACACCGCGAAGTCGTGACATTTTAGAACGTTATATACCGCAAGGTGTGTATAGGAAGGATTTCAATTTTTTGATACAACAGTATATTTTAAAACAAAAAATAATCCTATACTTCTTGCTTTTGAGTTAAATTATTATAAACTGATTTAAAGCTTTGTTTTTCTTTACTATTAAACACAGAAATGTTTTCGTTTTCTCTTTATCTGTGATTTGGTGTGAATAAATTTGGAAAAGGGTAAATAGAAAACACTTCACAATTTTCAATGGATATCTAGTGTGTTTAAAGGAATGAGTGTGATCGAATTCAAAACATTTCATCATTTTGTGATTTTATTTAACTCCATAAGCGTAACATTAGCTACTAATGATTAGAAATGCTTGCATTAAATTTAAAATGAACAACATATTTTTGTTACAATGATATTTTTGTGTCCAGAATAAATGAAAACCAGGATGTTTTAATATTTCTTTACTGTGGTGATGAAGCACAAATGTATGCATACTATATTTTTAACGAATAATAGTTTACCTTAAAATCAATTCGACTAGTGTTTCTAATCGGCTAGCGGGTCATCACTAGTAAACAATTTTTATTATTTCATTTTAGCGCGGGGCCCTGTGTTCTGATTTTATTATTTTTTGTTGAGTGTTTTGGTAATGAAATAGCGCAATTTGGTAGAAACTGTTCTTTTAGTGAAGGTTTTTTTAATTAGGATAAACGTTTATTGAGAAATAATATATAAAATGTGGTATTTAACGTCGGATTACGATGATAGAGTGTTATACGTTGTACCAGAAAAGAATGAAATAGTGTTAGGAAGAAATGCTGATGGAAATATATTTGCAAACGTGGATGATCGTTCTATAAGCAGACAGCATGCATCTTTGACGTTAAAACATGATGAATTATTTGTTCAAGACTTGGGTTCCAAATATGGTACATACATTAATGGCTCCAGTGACAATCTAGGAGTTGGATTGAATGTTAAACTTAATGATAATGATCTGGTGAAATTTGGTAAATTAAATTGGGAGTGGCGAGTTCATAAACTTAATTTGCATACTTGTACATCAACATTGAAGGGGGAGAATCTACAAAATGTAAGAGCTATCCTTGCAAAACTTGGTGGAAATGTAAAGAATGATTGGGATGAAACCTGTTTATATTTAACCATGCCAGTGATAACTTTAACTATAAAAGTTGTATTAGCATTGGTACAAGGATCATATATAGTGACTACAGAATTTTGGAACAAGTGCCTTGAAGCAGTGAATAGTTCCACAAAATTACCTGAACCAGTAAATTTTACACCTGAAATAGTGGAGTCCACTCTAAATAAAGAAATGGTGTCATTCTTGCCTAATCAAAACAGGAGAGTTATATTTGAAAACAAAAAATTTGTATTTTTTTCTAAAAGGCAATTTGAAATGTATAAGCAAGTTTTGACGAAAACATCTGCTGAGGCACTGTTACTTAGCGAGTCTAAGTTAACAAAAGCAATGCTTTGTGAACAAAATGTTGTAGTTATACAATACAATATCTCAAACACAAGTCAGGACACACAAGCACAAAGAAATCAAATTAATGAAATTATCAATTATTTGAAGAATAAAGAGAAAAGAGTTGTGGCAGAATCTGAAATTGGTTTGGCTATATTATATTGTTCTACTATTAAATACTGTAACCCTGATTTTAATCTATCACATGAAGTTACTAAACAGACTTTGGAAAAGAAAATGCCAAATATATTGGCACAAGAATCTCAAGAGACAAGCTCTCTGCCCAAAAATGAAAACATTGTAATTAATGAAAGTTTGACATCACTTGATGCATGTACATCAGCTAAGAGGAAGTTAACTGATGATGGCACTGATGATATGGTAACAAATGCTAATAAAAAGCTCGCCATAATTACTAATAACACCCTCAATGAAGGTATTAATAAAAGAAAATTGGATGACAATGATATTACAGAAGATAATCCTAATAAAAAAATTGCTGTTAATCAAAATAGCCCAGAGAGTGAAGACTACTTTAATTTCATAAGCACTGTTGGTAATGAAAGTAAACAAACAGAAAAGAAATTAAACTTATCAAAACCAACAAAAAGGAAAGCTGATATTGAGAATGATAATGAGTTGTTTAATTTTATCCAGTTCAATGATAAACCTAAAGATATATCTAATAACACAACAGTTACTAGCAAGCAGATAGAATGTAAGGAAACAAATGTAAAAAAAGATAACATCTCTGCTATGAGAGGTATTAAATTACAGGAGTTAATTAACAACTCAAACTGGGATAGCAATGTCCCCAATATAAAGAAAGATTTTAATGATTTAGATAAAAAAATGGATAAGCTCAACTTGGGCACAACTATTGTAAAAGTAAGGAAAGATTTAATTATTAAGAAAGAAGTTACTGAAGCAGAAGAAGAATTTTTACAAACGAAAAATTTCAAGAAATTTAAAAAAGTCTGGCCTTTGAAAATGCATGTTACTGTATTACCCAAATCATCAATGATTGTGGATGAAAACAATACTACAAATTCATTGTGTTATTAAGAATCCAGAAAAAATCATTATAACTTTATTGTTAAATTTACAAATTCTTAAAATTATGGTATAATTTTAAATAAAAAAAAATAAAAATTATTATAAGATTTTATTTTTTGCAAATTCTTAATGTCTAATTTTAAATCTAATCATTTTCTTGGTCAGATGGTTTATTAGCGGACTCATTTTCATTGTTATCTTCTTCGGCATCACTGAAATAATATTATTATTGATATTTTTTATTCTACTGGTTTAAAGAAATTACTTACTTTAGGATGCTTATAATGATATAATGAAGGAACCAATATGCAGTGAATTAATTTCGTTTTACTTTCTATGATGCAGATTTTCTTATAAATGGTTTCCCACAGAATTTATTGCCTTGTCCTGGCTGCATTGACAAACAAACTTTATATGAACAAATAACTAAACTCTGATTACCTGTAGGATATATAAATGTTTGTATGTAGAGCCTAAATTACTGATGTTAGAAACATGAGTTTTGGATATTGGGTTCTTTTTTATGTAGGCACCCACTAAGAGCAGATATTTGTTATTCCACTTCTAAGGAGGTAAAATAGGGATTGATAGACTGTTTGAATATCTGCCAGTATTGAATGTAAATTGCACTGAAGCAAAATCTGACTAGTCCACTACCAAAATTATAAAATGAAATATTTACCTTAGAACTTTTGATTTTATGAGACGTACATTTCCATCAGGAGCTACTCTAACTTTGCTACCTGGTATAGTAGATAGCTCATCTTCTAAAATAGTAAAATTCTTTGGTCTCTTTTGCCTCAGTTTAGGAGCACTTATAGTCTTAGATGGTCCTGAAAAAAATTATATTACATTGCCTATTGTTGTATTCCAAAATTAGTTTCCATGATATGACAAGTCACATGAAGTAACTCCGATTGGGCACAAATTACACAGCATGGTCTGTCATTCAAACACATGCCAATAAATAAGTTAAGATACAAAACAAGATGATTGAGAAATGCCTTATTATTAATGTATTTTTATGGTATACAATACACTCATTGTAGTATGTGTGGTATCTCATTATTATTGTAGTTAAATTTTCTGTTTACAACTAAATAAGGGTTTAAAAATAACCATTATATAATATACTTACGTAAAGTTATGTACAATGGCAAAGACAAGGATAGAGGTAGTTTTAAACAAATGGATCTGATATTTTCTTCTCCTCCTGGATATTTAGTCCTTAATTGATCAATCAAAGACATCACATTTTCCTTAACTTCATTTTGAGGCATTCCAGTATGTCCCACAATAATAGTAGAAGTTTCACCTACACTTAATCGAAGCATAACTGTACGTTGACCAATGTTAATTGAGGTTTTTAAATTAGAATCATCCATTCTTACAGGAATAAGCATATTATGCTTTTTGAAAAACATTTTTCCTAATACATGAGATGTCTGGTTTAATATTCTTGTATCAACCATAATGAAATCATGTTGTGTCAGTAATCTACGTTTCAATTCATACTGATCATATTCCACTCTTAATTGCCTTAAAGGTAGTATAGTTTTAATCTAAAAAAAAGTAACAGATAAGTGTACATTTATTCAAAACATGTAATATTGAGTAACAAAATGTTAATATTTCAATTATCTGCTTAAAACAGGCCACTCTAGTACATGTGGATGCTTTAAAAGGTGTTTTATATTCATAATGTATGTATAATATTAATGGCATAATGTATTGAGCCACTGGCAACTTCTGTAGGAATAAAATAAATCTATTCTTCAGCTGTTCTCAAACTAAGATTATCAAGTGTTATTTACAAGCTGTATTATAATGTTTTGTCTGTTTGTCATAAAAAAAAATTGTATCTAAAAGAAATCATACATTTGTAACTCCTGCTTCTCTTAGTTTTTCTTCCCAGTGATCAATAGTTGGTTCATGATCAAATTTCTTCCCTTTCTTCAAGTCAGGTGTAATCAAGCATATTTCACCTGTTGATGCTGCAGTGCTATGCGGTAAGACACTAGAAACATATAAATAAGAATCAAATAATACTTAATAAAATACACAAAAATTGAATAAAAATGATAGACAACATGGTTTCATGGTTTCAATATCAACATACACTGATATTAGGTTAAGAGTGTCCACTTTCTGATTTTATTGTGTTGTACTTACAATTTGATATTGCCTGGTATAGTTTGTATTTTGATACATCGAATTTCGGCAAATATTGACACTTCATCATCAAACAACTTATTCTTTTTACGGTTATGCACAGCTAATTGTTGCAAAGCATTCAGACAGTGATTAATCAATTCATCTGTTACATTCTTTGATGGCATAATGTATTTTTGTTTTTTAGTTACGACTTTCATTTTAGGTTTAGGTATTTCTTCATTGAACTTTTCATTACTTGCTTTCGGGTTAATTTTTACAGATTTCTTTTTTATAATCTTATTTTTAGTTGAGTTTTTCTCTGCCTTGATTTTATTGAATGGTTTTATTTTAGTGGAAACCATTTTCTTATTAAATACTATTTTATTATAAATGTATTTTATTATGAACGATTAACGCTAACTTAATAACATTAAAAATCAACACACAAATGTCAGGTTCTAACCTCAAATTTCACAGATCACATGGCCAATATTGCTAGATTCAACATTTGATTTTGGATATTATAATAATTGACTCGTCTAATTCCAGAAATCCCTATGTATATTTTACCATATTAACTCAATTAGCGAAAGAAAATTACTTTTTTACCTTAAAATTAAACCATAAAGAATTGTAATAAAAAATAATTACGTTATATAGTATTAAAAGTATATATAATAAGAACTGATAATTGCAACAAGTAGAGATCCTTCACAACTAGTTTAAAATTGAACGACAAATATTTTTTAATTATGAACCAATTGAATTAAAATTAACACAAATTTTAAATGACTTTTTACATAATACATTAGTCAAAACCGCATCTAAATTAGTTAAGTCATTTCAGAGATTAGCGGACACAAACGTGTACAAATGATGATGATGATGATAATGTCCTAGCCGGTTTCGGCCACGGCGACTGTTTCAACACCGGTTAAGAAATTCGAGGTCCAGTTTTCGGAAACAGTCAATTGCGCAGGAGATATTTAAGTGCATAACTGGACGCGCAGCCAGAAAAGCACTCTCTCGTCCGAGTTCCCTCAGGCCCGATGGAAAGGAGAACTAGTACGATCGGGAGGGAGCGGGATGCAGGTTTGGTCGAGTTTTCCCTTCTCTAAACACCCGGTTGAATTGCGGTGTTAAAGAGATACCTTAGTCGCCTTTTACGACACCTCAGCAAGAAGAGGGGGATGCTATTCTATTCTGCCGGCAGCCACCACGGCGGAAAAAAGTACAAATAAGTGTATATTGATTATCCATTACGATACACTTTTTACTAATCTTAATCGTACAAGCGAATTCTTTCTGTAAGACGGTATATATAGAAACTCTAAAATAATTTTTCATCTAGATAATATACACTTATATATGTATGCCAACATTTTATTAAAAATTACTATTTAATTATTTTTTTAACATTACTGTACAATTTAGTATGAATATCTGATGAATTTTCAATAATATTTTTAGCATCATCCGATTAGATGTCAAGGTGTCATGTAAAGACCTAATTTCCCGCAGATGACACGCTTTCTAATTGTTCATTATTCCATAGACACTGAGAATACCTAGTTTAAATAATAAATGGGACTTACTGAACTTTATTTTAAAACAGTGAACACAAACAATTCTCAAATGTATATTATTAAAAAAAAAACACAATTAAATTGAGTTTGAACAAAATCGCTAAAAATCATTTGATAGAGAATTAAAAACTCTCCATTGTTCTCCAAAATCTCCAAAAAAGCTCCATTGTTAACTTCAAAACAATTAAAATAGATTAAGAGGCTTATAAAATTAGGCAGTTCTTAGTATTCTAATTTTACTTTCCATGGAAAATCGGTACTTTGGATCTGTAAAGCTTATTACAGTTTTTCAGTCAAAATAACCGATTGCTTAAAGTAAGCCTGTGAATTCAAGGAGCATCCCGTAGGTTCGGCAGGAAATCTGATTCCTATTATAGTAAATAAAGGATTCTTTTCGAAGCTGACAATCTCGGTTTGTACAATTATTATTTTTATAAAAGATGGTGGAAATTAAGGTATAAAGGTACCAAAGGAATGGGGTACTGTAATATGAAATAGGATGAAACCCGTCATTTTAGAATGAGTTGGCAACATTGTACATGTCTATTGTCGGACATTTTTTTTGTCTGACTAAGAAACAGGTTAAGATTTAAGATCATACAGTTAATAAATTTTTGAATATAACATATTATGTATGTACTACTGTATAAATCTGTCTTTTCACTCTCTTTTAATAGAGGCGCCTATAAAATAACAAACGGCAAACAAAACATTAAATGTTAAAAAAATATTATCGACTCTATAACAGTTATGGTCTACTCAAAACATAAATGTCCAATGAACTGGAATTTTAGCTGTGTTGGTCACCAGACGCGGCGTCGGGCGCAGCGTTCACGTTATCGAATATCGTCATAGGCTGCCACAATAATAGTTACATATAGTACCCGACCATAATTATTTATGTATCTACTTTATTGTGTCATTTACTCACTGTCACTACCACCGTCACTGATCTGAACTTATCCCCACCGAATATAAACCTATTACCAACATAAAAGTGTCCCGCGCACACATTTTCAGTATTCATCAGGATAAACATTCTTACTTTCTTTTGTCACTACTTTAATCTAGTAATCAAATTGTATCCTCCGGACACTAGTGGCACAAGAATATTTATTTTCCTCCTTGTAGGCACTTTCTATTACCGTGTAGTGATCGGTTACCGTACAAAAATATACTGTGCCGGAAGATAACAGTCTCGTAGAAACCTCATATTTTTTATAGATTTTTTTATAAGAAAGAAAGAATTACATCAGGAAAAATTTCGGTCCTCAGCGGTTATAATCTACGTTACGATATGGTAGAGCCTTTCTAATGAAATGGCCTTAAAAAATAAAACAGATTTTCTATATAATTGAGACTATTAAGATAAAAGATTGTCTTGACTCATGTCTTGACCGAACGCGTTGTCTGTTTCTATTAAAATGTTGTTAATTTGCCATTGATGTTGTCGAAGGTCGGTCGTGATTTTGTTTGAATCCATGACTGTTGTGTGGTACAATAGCACGAGCCATGTGGTAGATAATCTCATTATCCACTCGCTGCTTCATTTGTTATGCAAACAGAATTCACCTTTAGTATCCGCTTATTAGCCATATTTTCGGGATAATTTTCCTATAGGAATATAACGAAACATGTTTTATTTAGTTTGTGAGTTTTTTTAAATAAGAATGATTAAGCATTTACAAGGCAAGCGTGATCCATAATTGAACTTATCGTCACATTTCATGAAAAAAAAAAATCCAATTTTTATCTCTGCTGTGCTTTTAGTCTGTGGACTGATCATTCAGCCTATGTGTTCTCTTCCTATTACGATATTGTGTCCTAACTCTTTCGCAACTATCGGTCACAGTAGTCACCAGCTAAAAAACGCCGCCCGTACACAATGAGTGACTATAGTTACCGGCTGAAAAACACCAGTTATACACGATAGGTGTTTATCTTTTATTATTTTATTAACGGTATTATTATTTTTCTGAAAACTAATGAAAATATTTTGATCCAAAGCTTAGGCCCTGAATGCTGAAGACAGCGCGTTTGAAACGCGCACTTTCAGCACAGAGCTTTGTTTCCTGCGCAACTCTTAGCAGCGAATCCTGCCGTATTGAAAGGGTTAAAAGGAAGTGCGAAGAGCTTCAGCACGATTAACTCATAGTATTATATTTCCAGTGATTTAAGGTTGGTATTTGGACTACACTGTACTTAAAATCAAATGCAGTAGTCTCCACACCCACACAGCCTTGAGATTCTTTCGGTATTATTGTGGTGGTCTTTTCAAGGTACCCGCTTCCGAAATACTAGTAGTAACCGTTAGGTTTCGTATTTTGGCTGGCGTCCCAAAGCGTCGAGGTTCGAACCCACAGCGGTGCCTTTGCTTTGTCACCCTACCCATAAATTTGCTGGTTGAGCACCTCAGTGTTCGCCCTCCTGCTCGGTTATTGGTGAAGGTCTTTCCCGGCAATCGCCCATAGTTTCTGTCAAAAAAAAAAATAGAAAAGTTACATGTCCGAGTTAAATTAAAAAATTGAATGGTATTGTAAATATTACGAGCATTATAATCTAAAGGACGCGACGTTACGTTTCTTTGCTTGTAAAGTTAAAACAATAGACTTTACCACGGTTAAATAACCGATATATTTTTTTTTTTTATAGATAGATATAGATTTTTTGCATAGTTATAAATCTGAATTTATAACTTTGCAAAAAGTGATTCTTGGGACAAGAAAAAGAAACCTACCTATATTTATCTGTTATATTTAGTAGATACAGAGACTTAAAGTACCCCAAAGGTCAGCTGAGCTGAGCAAAGCTGTTTGACACATTGTTTAGATATTTGTCATAACAGAGTACAAAGTATGACGCAATCCGGATTTACTCCCTTGAGTCGTTGAGATACAAAATGAAATATTTGATGGAAAGAAACCATTTATTATATATTAGCTTAGAAATGCTACTGTCTTATGGTGGCTTTTTACGGTGCATTTTATCACGAAGCATGATGTGTCAACATGACTTTATATATGAGAACGCTGTACGACGTACCACATGTTGCGCTCTCTGATATTCAATATTACATGTATGATGTATCTAATGTGTGCATATATTTTTTACATTTTTATTTCGACAGGACAAAATAACTGAGAGGGCCATCACGAGCACTGGCCCTTCAGATTTAAGGCGCTCAGCCAGCGCATTTTATGGATTCAAAGCAGTGTAAAATCGCCTCTATTTCTGTGTGGGTACTCCTGGGGGGCCTACTGGGGGAAGTACTACCTAGATCGATCTACTAACGATTCTGAAGTCATTGCCTTGGAATAAACTCTAAAAGAAACTTGGGTCTACGTCAGAGTATATTGAGCATACCAGTTAGCGATAGTTAATTGACTTATCCTTTTTCAGCGTCGACATTTTATATATAAATATAAGGTCTTGGGGAAACGAGGTCTCAGGCTCGAGAGGAACTTCAAATAAGGCTAAAGCTACTTGGTATATTTTCAATCTGAAACTAGGAAAGTATAAGTCTAACAAAAATCATTCTTTAAGTAAATAATAAAATTATAGATATTGATTTTGATAATAATAACAATAATATATGTAACATTTTGATTCAAAAGTGCTTGGAAGCGGGTATATTAAAATAAAGTTATATTTAATTTTTATTTTATTATATATTTTCCAGGGTGTATAGCCCTATTCTTCTACGTGAAATACTGAAAAAATTTGGGACTTCAATAAGTCTTCTATTCTGTGGGCCTAGCCCACAAATGATAACGAACGATTTTTCGGAAGATGAAAAATATGAACAATATCTGGTTAGATATTTTTGAGCATGGACCATGAACACGATGACACAATATCGGACAAAGATAACTCAATTTAGTAAAGAAATAGCCGTGACAATAAAACCTGAAGTAATTGTGGGGTCCAGCATGAATGTTACGCTTGCAGGTACATGGCTATATCTCCGAGTGTATTCCCAGGGGCGACTCTTGGAATTGTGTATCCAGTGAATTCTGAGGACAGCGCTCGGTGCCCGGCTCAATCTTACTTTTTGAATTTATTCCTAAATTGATGAATATTCGTACTGTATATGCACTTAGTTACATACGGCAAGTAAAATATATAAAAGAACTTTAGAAAAATTAAGAAAATTGAAGTATTGAGATTTTTATAAATATTATAGCATGTTATTATACAATTATTTTAGTATAGTGTTAGGAAAACAATCATGCGATTTGCTCTCCCTCGTGTAGAAAGATATGTTTTATTCAAAGGATGGGGCTGGCCTCTATGTTACTTTATATAAGATACTCAAATGAATTATTAAAGACAAGGTAATCACTCCGCATGCCAAGAAAAAATACAATGTGAACAATGAAAAAATGTCTTGCAACTTTCAGCGGTCACGAATAATATATTGTGGGGTGTTTATACTTTGTAGGTATCCACGAGTCTGAAATGAAGAGAATATGTAATACGGATGTTTACAAAAATCTAAGAATCTTCTTTTTGTTTATTTGTTATAGGATGAAGAGCTCTTTTATAAAACAAGTATATTTTGTAACCTATTGATTGCAGATTAGTCTTTTACTGGTAAATAGGTAAATAATAAGATATTATTTTTTGTTTATGTTGCAGTATATGTTATGAATATTTACCATAATATAAAGCTTTACTGTAAATCTGTTGAACCAATTTTGAAAGAACCTTTAATTTTAATAAACACTTTCTCATTTAAAACCTAGGATATAATTGATGCTGGTTGGTTGTACAGAACATGACATATAGCTTGGCCAATTTTAAATATTACAAATAATTACATTAGACAACGTATAATGATTGGTAAAATAGAAACAGAGATACCACTCGGTCGTTCTGTAATAGTGGTAAATAAAGAGGTAAAGTAAAATGATTTTCTTCGTCAAATTATATTAGAGGTACTAAGGTTTTTTTTTACACTGGCTCAACATAGTGACTCCAATGTACCTGATGGTAAGTACAGTGTAGTCCAATAACAAACGCGATCAACAAAGGATGAAAATTCATTGATAGTCTCCGTCATCATGTCGGACCACATATACCACGACTGAAGGTCTCTAGTTTTACGAGTTACTGGATATACAGAAGCTGAATCCGAGATGCGACAAGCCAAAACTAGTCACTATGACGGGCTTTACACTTGTATACTGTGGTCATGACCCAGTTCGGGCAATCGCCCTACCACCAAAACTAAGTGCATGCATGTAATTATTACTTAAACAGGAGTGTTTTATAATTGTCACCATAGACGAAGTTGCAGGCTACAGATGAATTTTATAGATACCCTATGCATTGCAAATTATTTTACCAAAGTTAATAATTTATACAATAATTTAACTATTTTTTCCGCTATGTATTTATTATTCTAATCAGGTCGTATTCGACATGTAAAAAAATCGAAAACATCATTTAACTTACATCCCCTTTTAGGATAAAGCTTGCGGGTTAAGCTGGTTTATCGATAAATAAATGCGAGCAAATATGTTTAAGTTCAAAGAGAAAAGATTAAACAACCAGCCAACGTCGACGAGTACGTAACTTAATTTCGTGAATTGCGGAGCGGCGTAGCAGCGTAGCTAACCTTACGTGATTGTGCTACAATTGCAGAAGACATTGTGCCTTAGTACGAATACGCACTACATCCGATCCTAAACCATGAAAATACAAGCTTGGGAAACTGGGACCGAGTTCAACTATTTGATTTCGTGCTATCTTTGATCCCAATCCATAATAATATGAATTAGCAGCTCATTAAAATCAACAGAAAGCGTTACGTCAAGACGTCAGGAAATTATACATAGTTCGGACGCAGTACACAAGTATTTATAAAATAAAGCTACAGTTATTTCGACCTAAATATTTTTGGTTCTGAATTCGAGATTATTCGACGGCGGATAGAAACCAGATGACGGATTTAGTGCGTAAACTTTCATACAAATAGTTCTACAGCTACTTCAAAACATAGTCTTATATAGTAAGTAACTTATACGTATATATTAATAGGTAATAAAAAGAAAATGTAACTATTTCATGAAAAAATAAGCGCTGTGCTTACACGTTCTGTGCTATTCACATGGGAAGAGCACGTTGTATGTGGAATTTGTTTTCCTGATAGCCATTGCAAACATCTGCGGGAATATGTGAATAATGTCCTGCCACTGCTTGAAATATACGGTCGTAAACTGTATAAGTAAGACTTCTTACACAAGTAATAGTATTACAAATAAAATAATTTTAATCACGTTATTCTTTCGATTTTTTCTGTAATATTTATGGTGTCAAATAGGTAGCTTATTACATCTTTTGTACAGCAACGTACATCCCATTAAATCACAAAAAGCATTATTTGATTATATTTGGACTTTTAATAAATATATTGACTTAAAATCTAGTAATTACCAGAACAAGGGTCTCAGATTCCATGTAGGATCGAATTTAAAACAACATAGGTGTTAAATACCTAAGTATTGCAAGATATTGCTTTTTTATGCTTCTATGGAATGCACGCCACTGCTTTTATATGATATTAATTATTAGGTTTTTCATACGAAGTATACCATATTTTATGAAAGTCAGCATGCTTGGCGACAATTAAACTCCTTCGATTTGGTTGTACACTATACATATAGTAATCATCTACTTATAATCAGAAAAGGTATAGCAATTTACTAAACTGAAGCAAAATAAATGGATAAATATATTTAAAGATAGTATCAATAAACAGATATTTTTATTTTCAATTGTAATTATTGATAACTATGTATCAAAAAAAAAAAATTACAATTAGCCTTATAATTTAAATAATTATTTACTTTAAAAAATGTAAAATCACTGAATTTGAACGTAGAATTCCTGAGTGAAATTAATGTTTTAAAATAGATAAATTATACAGAGAACATTTAAAAATCTCTATCATGCGAACTACTATTAAATATTACACGAGGTTAGGCAGTATAAGCGTAAATGTTATAATAAATTTATTCGTGCTTAAGGATAAATGATTTGTTGATGCAACACTTCTGTATTTTGTAACTTTTGGTACCTAAGGCCTCATTAGTATGCCTAGTATACTTAAAAAAATCTGTTTTCATTTATAGTCAGAACTGAAATGAAACATTAAAAACTGAGATTGCAAGCTCATTGTGTTATTTGAAACTCGTAACATCAACTTTAAAATGCTTTGATGCGCGCTCGAACAGAAACATCGTGGGGATATTTAAAATTATTTTATGAAATACTAGCATCTACTTACTCGCGTCTTCATCTGCCTTGGTAATAAGGAAATAATCCCCGTTTGAGCCGAATTAAATATGTTCTTTTAGTTAGCAACGCCTTTGTAATAAAAAGAAGATAATTTCACTTTATATCTTTAAAGTAGGATGGCTACGGCTACGGAAAAATCAAGTTGTATCTCTGTTTCTTTTTAGCTATAATTGCGTTTGTGATTTTCGTATTAAATAAAAACAAATTGGATGTTTTTTTAAGGTTGTTAGGTAAGTAACATTTTGGAAATGGTTAAGTAAACAAATAATTCCAGTTTCGGTAACGAATATGGATTTGAAATTATTTTGGGAAAAACACAGTTATGGATTTTTAAATTGAGTTTTTACTTTGTTTATTTAGCACGACAAATTCTGAAATCAGCTGATTATTTGTATCAGACATGATTATGGATATGGGCCTCCATAACCATTTTCAGCTAAAGTAATAGTGTTTCATATGGATTTATTATTCTTTACAGGAGACGCATAAAACGAGAATATTAGAAATGTATTTTTCAACTCTGCAAAAGTATTTAGCGTGGTAGAACGAACGAACGATCACGTCGGGGTCACCAGTTTAACGTGGTAGGTATGGTAGAAGAAAGTAAACCTACCGTAGGCTAAAGCGCAGGATAGCGTGTAGAGATGAGATGATGAAAGAATGAAATGAAGAAGTCCAGACAGCAAGCAGATAAAGCACGTTTAATACAGCACAGTAAAAAGTCTAGTAGAAATAATTGTATAACAAACTCCTTTCTAGTTTGAGATAATTTTATTTTTATTTGGTTAACAACGTTTAATGTTTGGTTTGAATATAAAAAATACTAAAGAAGCCTTACGTACTATAACATGAAATAAAATCTTGACACCGCGATATAGATAGCACCTTAACGCCATCTATTGTTGCACTTGTGTACCATTGTAAATTATACATCTCTGAACATTCCGCCCACCAAGAACAATATTAATTGTTTTTAACTGAAATAAACCGCCCACCATGGGAATGCTTTGGGATTGAAACTTAACCTATTGTGCCGATAACATACTATGTGCTTTAAACAATTTATTGAGCTATTGGAAGAAGACAAAGTTTCGACACAGGTCTTTTTATCAGTGTATTTTTTGCGCGTAAAGTAACTACCCGTGTAATATTATCCAAGCCAGGGTGTTTGGCAACAACCCGACCAAGGAGCCATCTACATGGAGGTAAGTCATTTTCCTTTACTAGAATCACATCCCCTAACTGAGGTTCAGGTGTTTGGTTCGACTATTTATATCGGTGTAGAAATTGAGTTAAATATTCCTGCGACCATCTTCGCCAAAACATTTGTACTAGCTTTTGCGTTATGAGATAGGAATGACGCTGAGTTAACGACGACTGTTTTATTAAATTAAGGAAACGTCTACAATACGCTACTACTCTTACAAGTTTAGATAATGATGAGTATTTATCCCATATAAAACTATCAATTACTGCAAAATGAACTTTTTTCATTTCTAATTGAGTTTCTGCAATTTTGGCTTCCGATAATTTATAATATTCTGGTGGAGCATTGCTGGCCCTTGTAGCCACATAGGATAATTTAATAATTCTAACGGATTCATTCCTCTTAATGCACCGTCAGCTGGGTTTTGGTTGGATGGAATATGTGACCACTGATTTGAATTTAGAATATTCAGAATATCCGAAACCCTATTCCCGACATAAGTCTGCCACTTACTAGGATGATTGCTCAGCCAAGCTAATACTACCTCTGAGTCAGTCCATGCATGTATGCGTGAGTTATCTATTTCTAATTCTTCGGCTTCCTTCCTTCGGCGACTTCCTTCAGGAGCTTACTCAACAGTGTAGCTCCACATAACTCTAATCTAGGGATCGAAATTTGTTTAATAGGGGCCACTCTTGTTTTAGAAGTAACTAGCCTGACTTGAACCCGGTCATTGTGATCAATTACACGTAAGTAGACAACTGCACTATAAGCTAGTCTAGAAGCATCCGCGAATCCTTGCAATTCCAACAGTTTGTCATTTTGTTTTGTATTTATCCACCGCGGTAAGCTAATTTGTGAAATATTTTCCAAATCCTTCCGGTAATTATTCCACTCATTCAATAACTGATTTGGAAGCTCTTCATCCCAACTTAAACCAGCTAACCACAGTCTTTGTATAAAAATTTTGGCCGTAATAATGCTAGGTGCCAGCCAGCCTAGTGGATCGTATAATCTTGATATATCTGATAGTATAGTTCTTTTTGTTACAGGTCCTGTGTTCAGAGGCAGTGTCACCGTATATTGAAACTCGTTTGTTCTTCGATTCCAGGTAAGTCCCAACAATTTGACAATTTCATCTGTTTTTATTTTTATTCCCTTTCCTATATTGTTTCCTTCTCCTTTCTCCTTTAAAACTTTTATAAGCTCATTATTATTTGTCATCCATTTTTTTAGTTCAAATCCTCCCTTGCCTAGCAACATGTTCATTTCATTATAGATTTTTATTCCTTCATTTACAGTTTGACAGCCTGTGAGTAAATCGTCCATATATAAATCGTTTAGAACTCTTTTTGATGTGTCGGGATACAACGCTCCTTCATCATGTGCAACCTGTTGTAGAGCCTTTACTGCTAAGTACGGAGCTGATGCTGTGCCAAATGTTACACGTAATAAACGATATCCTTGAATGTCTGCCTTTGATTTTCCTGTTTCCAAGTTTCCACTCTCTTCCCCATTTGTATTATTAATATTCCATTCTTTATCCCACAACAGTCGCTGATAGTCAACATCTTGTTCTGCCACTTTGATTTGACGATACATCTTTTCGATATCAGCGACTAGACAGATTGGGTATGTTCTCCATCGCATCAAGAGATGTCTTAACTCTGGTTGTAAATTAGGGCCTACCATAAGTGTCTCGTTTAATGAAATGCCATTTTTATCTTTACATGATGCGTCAAATACTACTCTTAGTTTAGTAGTATCTTTATCATTTCGCACCATTGCATGATGAGGTAAGTAAAATGCGCTTTCTTTGTTTCTTTGTTCCATCGGTACTGTGACCATATGACCTAATGTTTGGTATTCCATTATAACATTTGCGTATTCTGTTTGAAAATTTATATTCTTTATGAATTTTGTATACAGTGGCTTAGGGCGTTTCCTCGCTACGTCTTTAGATTCTTCAAATCTATGTATAGGATACTTTTTAAATGGTAGCCTCACGATATAACGACCATCAGAATCTCTGCACGTCGTTTGTTTAAAGAAGTCATCACATTTTTCTTCTTCTTGTGTTAAAATCTTTTTTGTATCTCTTGGTTCAGATTCCATTTCCCAAAATCTTTTGAGGTTATCATCTTCATTTATGTGAGCGTGCATTACCACGATATTTCTAGTCTCGCAGTGCGATGTAATGCCTGATAGAATCCATCCCAAAGCCGTGTTTTGTGCTATTGGTGAATTTTGATTTCCTTTTTTAATCCCATTCTTTATTACTTGAGCATATATCTCAGCTCCTAAGAGAATATCTATTTTATTCGGAACGTTGTAATCAGGGTCCGCTAGACGTATTTGTATAGGATTTATCCGATTCAGTGTATCTAACCTTTTGCTCGGAAGGAGTGTAGTTATAGATTTCAAAACGTATGCTTGTACTGTGATTATTGTATTCGTTTCAAATCTTGGATGAATTTTTACTTCTACCATATATTTAACCGACATTTGTTTATTTCCATTCAAACCAGAGATATTTCCGTGTATTGGAATTCTTTTTAATCCCAAGTATTGAGCCACAGATTCCGTGACGAAAGATGCTTGTGAACCTTGATCTAGTAATGCTCTGATAATATGATTATCACCATTAGACGCCTCAGCTTGTACTAAAGCTGTTGCTAATAGTACCTGATTATGAATTTTTACTGGTTCCGACGAATGGCATGATACTAGCGTAGTATTTTCTACTTGTTCCGATGACTGTATCTCTTCTATTGATACAGCCTCCTGTTCATCATGCAATGTTGAAGCAAACACCCTATGTGATTTTTCCACTTCGGTTTCATTGTTAGGGCTAGTATGAAGTAAGGTATGATGTTTTTGCTTACATACGCGGCATGTGAAAGGACTTAGGCAAGCCTTGACCGAGTGGTTACCAAAGCAGTTGAAACATAATCTATTTTGTTTAACGAAACGTTTACGAGAACTTACATCTTGTTTAGAAAATCTCTCACAAAAATTGAGCTTATGATGTTCTGCACAAAACGGACACTGAATTTGAGCTGCATAGAAAACTTTGGGTTTGTTACCAGTAGGCATTTGTACATTTTGCGACTTATTAATCGATGTTGACTTAGGATCCAAGTTTTCAAAGGCGCGGTATCTATTCGTAATAAATGTTTTGAATTAAGAAAACGTAGGAAGTTCCTCTAACGAGTTCGTATTATTAATATAAAGTTCCCAATCTTTCTTGGATCCCACGTCAAGTTTCAATACCAACAAGTGTACAATTATTACATCCCAAGTACTTACATTTATATCAATGTTTGCTAGTGCGTCTAAACAATCAGTTGTAACATCTATCAAATTCTTTAACAAACATGCTGACTCACACGTAATATTCTTTTGACTCAATAACCTTTTTAAAATAGAGTTACATAAATATCTTTTATTATTATATCTTACATTCAGTGCTTTCCAACTTCTTTCGTAATTTGCCTGAGTAATTGGTGTTTGTCTAAGAAACTGTTCTGCTTCCCCAACGAGATAACCCTTTAAATATTGCATTTTCTGCACATTTGTTAATTGTGAACTTGAATGTACTTGTGATATAAACAAGTCCCTGAATGTTACCCATTCAGAATACTCTCCCGAAAACATCGGGATTACAACACGAGGCAATTTTACGTTAGAAGTATGGTTACATTTAGTCTCACATGAAACCTCGGATTTAGTTTCAATAGAGGCCAATGCAGTCTTTAATTCGGTTTTATAATCAATGTATAACTCTTCAACCTTTTCATAAGTCTCATCGCTGAAATATTGTATATTTTCACCCTTGGCCAATCGTACAATATTACTATGTGTTTCTCTAAATTGCGACCAAAGTTGACCCAACGTTTCCTGTCGAACCTCAACATATGGTTCTGTTATTCTATCTTTAGGAGATTTTTTATAATTTCTCCTAGCTTTTACAATTCGATTGTGCGTATCGATTTGTAAGGAAATAAAAGCTTCCATTTTTGATAAAGTTTATGATAAAAATACTGACCAAATATGAATACAAGTAAAAATAAAATATAATATATAAAGTAAGTTAATATACAAACTTCAAAGTAAATTTTCAAATTTCAGATCAAATCTTTAAATTTTTACAAGTGTTTTTGGTTAATAAATGTAATATATAAAGTAAGTTAATATACAAACTTCAAAGTAAATTTTCAAAGTTCAGATCAAATCTTGAAATTTTTACAAGTGTTTTTGGTTAATAAAGTCTGGGTGAAATCGGGCATAGGTTCCCCGTCTGAACCACTTTTCTTAATATTAACGTTAGTAATTTTTCTAAGTTAAATTCGCACAACACTGAATAATTTTCTAAGTTGAAATAAATTCTAAATATTCTAAGTCCAAGCCTTAATATAATTTTTCAATAATTCACAAGCACAAATCTTCTAGGTTGAAATAGTGTAAATATTCTAAGTTAAGGTTCACGTAAATTGTTTCAATAACTCACAAGCACAAATTTTCTAAGTTAATTTGATCATTTGTATAAGGTTCAATTCACTCACGATTTTCCACTGATCACCTTCAAGAATCTGGCGGCTCCTTGCAACTCCGTCAAGCCCCCTGTAGGCAATGTCTGCTCCTGATCTTTGCTCCGGGTACCATTTCCAGCAGCACTTCGTCAGCAGTTGCTTTACTGATGAACTTAACTGGTTGCGGCAAGCGATCCACTTGCCCAGTTAAGATGTGTTTTACAAAAATAAAACATCCACTCCAAATCTTCCAATTGCTTTTTAATCCGAGTCGAAGGACCACTTTATGTATAACAAACTCCTTTCTAGTTTGAGATAATTTTATTTTTATTTGGTTAACAACGTTTAATGTTTGGTTTGAATATAAAAAATACTAAAGAAGCCTTACGTACTATAACATGAAATAAAATCTTGACACCGCGATATAGATAGCACCTTAACGCCATCTATTGTTGCACTTGTGTACCATTGTAAATTATACATCTCTGAACAATAATGAAGCACAAGTATAATAGTCTAAGTAGAGATAAAGTTCAGATGACAACAATACGAATAAGAACACGCAAATAAACACAATACGAAAACTATAAGTAGCGAGCGAGTGGTGCCTGGAAACGCGCCGAATGTGATATCGAGACTGTTTTTACGGCTGCGCAGACGGTTAAGCGCTTGCGTCGCGTACACATGCGCAGTCCCCCCCGCGTGCGCCTGTATCCCACGTCTCACTAAATTAGAGCCGTTTCCACCGCAAGACACGATATTGTAATGAAATATCAAGTCTGTTAGTATGAAATGTGTTGATAAAATTACTTTGATAAATAAGTAAAAATATAATAATGTTATTTAAAATAGTTGTTAGTTGTAGGTTAGTATAGTATACAGAATTAGAAAATAGATAATGTTAAGGACAGAAATAAATAAATAGGCAGTGAATAGGCTACAAGTACTTTTGTGTAAAGGACAGCAATTTGGTAGTTATAATGGAGCTCATTAAAGGATTAATTATTTTGACTTGTTTAGATTCTTCGGAGTTAAGTATTATTCTCTGCTTGTTCTATCGACAACCCGCCGTGAATCGATACATTTGCAATAAGCAAACGGACACGATAAACATATATAAATTTATGCTTAGAACATAAGCCCCAAATGATAAATAACTACCTACCAATAGGCAGAATATCTTTTTACTCGAACATTGTCTATAAACATGTAATTATTTAGTAGAGAAGGCTTGAGTAGATAATCTAATACAATTATAACACTGTAATAGTAATTATAACAAAAAATAGTAAAGTCTGTTAACAAACAAACTGTTAACGAATATAAGAAACAAATGAAAAATCTAACAGGATCTTTTACATCGCATAATGAATAAATAATGTAGTTTAAAGTGGAATTTGTTATCAAAAAGGGATCGCTTTATGATTTCACGTTCATGATTTCTGCATTCTGAATATTACCACAGATTGTTTGAAGTCGATAGACGTTTCAACGTACGATTTTTTTTAATTTGATTTACTGATCAGATATCACATAAGAAAATATAAAACAGAAATAACAATCAAAACAGGAATATGTACAAAAGGTTGATGTTTATTGAATTAACAACTTATAAATAATGTGAAAGCCAACAATAGACGGCTGCCAAGAGACCAATATCTATTTACAGTTGCTATATGCTGAAACGTATAAATGTAAATAGGCGAACCGGACCGGTCTAGTCCCGGAATATCGTAGGCTGAACGAAGTGTGTCACTAAGACGAGCTATAAACCCACGTACTGTGGTCGCGATCAATATAAATCAGAAACAAACAAATACACCTAGTAGAAACAGACGCTCTGTAGACTTTTCCCATATCTTACAGACAATATAAATGGTTTCGAAATTGTAGTTTAACTTTCACGGCAACTACGTCGAATCCAACATGAATTAAATTTTTTAATTGCTAAAAATTACAGCGATACCTCGTAGACGAAAATTATAAATTAAAATTATGTTAATATGTTGATGAATACGCTCAAATAGCTATAAAATGAGCTTTACAGTGAATAAAGTATCAGTCACTTAAGGTCTCGATTTACTGTCGGCAATAGTTAAAAACTTGCATGGTAAATATGACAAATCCAGTTACTAAACCTCTAAGCCTCTTGTTTATAGGTAACGTTCACGTTATTTGTAAGGTAATTACGATACTTGTTACAGTACTATGATCAAATCAATAGATGTATAACTTTAGCTACAATAGTTAAGTCAGTTATATTGTACGTTGTGGTAAATAATTAAGTAAGTATCATATAAAATGTGACTTTTCGAAGTTATGATTCCTTGATATGAATATTTTATGAATCAATATGTACTTTATTTTATTTTTTTAATATAGATAACTTGCAGATTGTGGAAAGAAAAGCAATAATAATATGCATATTGGCACATAAATCGTTTAAAACCTGCATAGGGCCATCAGCTTAATATATAATGAATAGCTTTTACGCTCCATATCATGGTTAGGTTCGCTTAAAGAACTAATTTCTCAAGACCTCTCCTCTATTTGGCGGTGCGCAAGATATGAATGCACCGTCTTCGCCTCATACGGGCAGCAGACTACCTCAAGTCTACTGCCCGGAAAAAATCTCCAACGTCAACAGCTTCGTAATAGTATGTAGCTTTCGTAACATTGCTTACGTTTACAATAAGATTATTTGCAACCAACTCCAAGTATTCTATTTTATAAACGCTACCCACAATCAACTGTACAAAAATACGTGTGGGAAACCATACCTTTTACCTATTTAAAGCTACAAAGGTTTCTCGCGAACATATAGCTCCGCTTAAGAAATCTATATATCACAGATGTAAAGGAATCAGATAGCTAATTTTTTTATATTTGTTAGGGAAATCGGATGCCAAGTAATTGTTAATAAGAGAGCGAAAATATGAGAGATGAACTTTGGGACGAAGGAAGCACTTCGAGTCGAGCTCAAAATAAAATGTTCAGAACTTAGATTCATCCATGATAGTAATATATAATATTTTAAAACATTATTTTATAAATGAGCAGATGAAATGGCTTACTGTGGTGTGTATATCCGCAGTTGATGTAGTAAAAAATAACAAACAATTTTCATAGATGTATCAAATTAAAATAGCCTCTCTCGCGTCAATGATAATGAAAGTAGCAGCCTTGTGCTATAATTAAATTAGTTTTATTACATTAATTATTAAATTAAAGATCGTAAATCGTCGTTTAGTATTCTTTTCCTCGTAGAATCTATGAATACGTAAAGCAAAAACTTTGTACCCCTTTTTATGAAAATTGTGCGCAAGTAGGAGCATGAAATTTGGCAAACTTATAGTTTATATGGAGGAGAGCAGAATGGAATATTTTAAAAATATAAATAAGATATTTTTAAAAATAATGCATAAAATACTATAAAGTGAGGAATACAGATTAACTATCTAGTCAGCACGTACGATATTCTCAGATTACTATGTATATCAACGCATTAATACTTGTCTATCTAATACCATGAAATCCAAAGAATATAAGATATAATAATTTGATTATAAAATTGGTAGATTTTAATGACTAAGCCTTTGCCTGTTTATTATTGACGATCACTATTGTTATTTCATCTTTTACACCACAGCTTCAAAGCTATTATATATTTGTTACGCAATAAGCATAGCTGATATTTAATTGACATATTAGGTCCTTACATATGAAATTGGCGTTTTGTATGGGAGGAACAAAAAGTCGAATATTTTTTAATATAATATATTTAATTAATCAAAGTATGAACCATTATTTTCTATGCACTTTTGCCATCTCATAGGTAGTTCATTGATCCCTTTACTAAAAAAACCAGTCGGACGGGAATCAATAAAATCTTTGAAGGCGATTTGGACTGCCCCATCGGAGTTGAATTTTTTCCCTTGCAAGAAGTTATCCAAATTTCGAAAAAAATGGTAATCTGTTGGAGCTAGGTCCGGAGAGTACGGAGGATGTCTTAGACTTTCCAATTGAAGCTCTTCTAATTTAGTAGCCGTCTGTTGCGCAGTGCGTGGTCTAGCGTTGTCGTGAAGCAGCAGTGGCGTGGAGCGATTGACCAGCCTAGGTTGTTTAGCCGCTAGCTTTTCCATCATGGTTTGCAATTGCTGACAATAGACATCAGCCGTAATAGTCTGGCCAGATTTGAGAAAACTGTAATGAACAATACCGGCACTAGTCCACCAAACGCTTACAAGTAACTTTTTTGGGGTTAATTTTCGCTTGGGGCAGGATTTGGCTGGCTGGCCAGGATCCAACCATTGCGCTGAGCGCTTCCGATTATCGTGAAGAACCCATTTTTCATCACAGGTAATGATTCGGTTTAAAATACCTTCATTATTGTGCCGGTTTAGTAATGTAACGCAGCAGTCGACGCGTGTTTGCCGGTTTGCTTCAGTCAATTCGTGAGGTACCCACCTTTCAAGCTTTTTAATCTTCCCAATTTGCTTCAAGTGAATTAAAACAGTTTTATCACTAACATCGCAGCCTGCAGCTAACTCGGACGTGGTTTGCGATGGATCCGCTTCCACAATAGCCTTCAACTCTTCATTATCAACTTGAGTCTCAGGCCATCCACGGGGCTTGTTCTGCAGGTCGAAATTTCCAGAACGAAAACGTTGGAACCAAAAACGAACTGTGTTTTCTTTTGCAACACGACCGCCATACACATCATTCACCCTTCGAGTTGTTTCCGCAGCACTAGTGCCACGGCGGAACTCGTACTCGTAAATAATGCGATATTTTAAGTTTTCCATTAAGTAAAATGAGTGACGCAAACAGAAAAAAACAGAAGAAAAAACAAATGAATGATGATCATCGAAGCACAAATACACGAGTCTATAGCTGTACAAATTTGAATTTGGAATTCCTTACCAAAGAGGAGAAATTTGTGATTAAAGTGGCCAGTACGAAAAACGCCAATTTCATATGTAAGGACCTAATATTCAAAACAGCCTCTATAACAGAATGCTTAGACTAATGAGTTAGTCCGTGTGAGGTTGCATAATATGTGACATTGTGGTAGGAAAGTATTCCCTTAAATTATATTTATCATAGCAATTCGTCCGAGATATACACCTACCATTACTGTGCGGTGTCTGTGAGTGCAATAACAATGTGCTCAAAGAGAATTAATTATATACTTATGAAGAAGTTTTTCCATTAGCTAAAGTTGTGAGCGGCGAAAAGGTACTCAAACTTTTGCTGCGAACCCAAGCACAATGATCTTAATAAGTTGCTATAACAGGTAACATTAGGGTGACTAATTCGCACTAATTGTTTTGTATAACTATGTTTTATCTAATGTTAATATGGATATATCTTATTAATATAATAAATCATGATTATTTTAGGATTCTGGATAATAGCTGTAAAAGGAACAGTTGTATTAACAACAAAATTCATAATCAATTAGTCCTAGAACTAATTTAAGCAATTAAACATTTATGCGTTATGTGGATACAGCCACTAATGTACCTCTGCTCACCCTGAAAGGGATATAGTGCGAGAATATAATAATTAAAAAAATATATTTTATAGACTTATTAACTAAGATTTTTTTAATAAAAATATATTTGTCTTTATATAACTTGTCAAGTGATAGTGTTTGGTTTTATTCTCGCTACTCATCATGTGGTGTATGGATACCTTTTTTTATAACCCCGAGATGTCCGTTATGAACCGTCAGGGGGTTGTGAGGGCCATCCCCCGGTGTGCGTACTCACACTGACTAAAACCCCCGGGGTATTCCACCTGCCATGAGGATGCGACTCGGGCCTCATTTTCGATACGGTGTGTGGATACCAAGGTAATGTTTCTTAAATATGTTTTCCAATATAACTTATAAAGCTGAATTGAACCAAACTTCAAATTAAATTTTATTTTTTATCTTTACATTATTGTCATATATTTTGGTTTCTATTTATAGTTGTTAATTAGTTTTGCTCACTTCTGAACTCAAGTACCGTTAGGAATAGAGTTGTAACAGACCTTCTTCGAAACTTCCGCATGATATGAAACCTCCGTATCAGCATTCGCTTCCGCAAATTTTCATGCGGAGATTATGTGATGTGAACGAGTATGGAAATGCTACTAATCATGTTTGTTGTGGTTATTCGTATGATCATAAGACCACATGATTATACCAGGCCGAAAAACAAATCAGTGCAAAATATTTACAAAAACAACCCTACATTTTTAATTTAAAGACAGAGTGCTTAATTTTTATATGCATATTCAGTAGGTCTTAGAATCGGCTACTATCTATTTTTCATACCCCTAAGTGATAAGGGTTGTTCATCCTTAACATTTTTTTTTAATTTTTTATTTTATCCTCACACACAATAAGTTAGATATTTTTTTCTACACTAGAAATTACCTAGAAATAACTTATATTGCAAAACAACGTTTGCTGGGTCAGCTAGTATTTATTTAGTAATACTCCATCTGTGTTTCCGTTTCTGTAAACTTTTCGATTATGCAGAGGTGAAATGCCAAAACTCGAGATCCACTTCCGTTAAGATATCCTCCGTATCAACTCTAGTTAGGACAAATACTGCCATTCCGGTAGCTCTCACACACGTAGCTCCTTGAATTATTTGTGGTGCCTTTTTCTATATTTATCGTCTGCAGGTAACGTGACTGAAATATTGGAGTTCAAGAACATTTTACACCTTGGGAGATAGAAAAAAATCTGTTTTGTTTCGGATAATACAAATATAGTTAAATATTGTGTAATGATTTAATAATAAAGAAATCAATAATATGTGTACAATAACTCTAAATTATAATAATTGTATTCAAATGTATGAACTAAAATTTTAGAATAAAACTGATATTTTAAATATAATTTATTTAAAATAATTTAAATATTCTTGCTTATTTTAACGATATGTAAAGCTTGTAAGAAATATAACACGAATCATGAAAGTTTTTATAACGATTAAAACGCTAGGTAGGTTAGGTAGCTAGGATTAGGTTTGATACATAAATTGTAATTAATTAAACATTGCAATTAATACTTCAAATCAATTTGGTTTTTAATCGCAATGTTACTAATTATACGAGTAAAAAAGAACGACGTAATAACTTAAAATTGTTGTGGTATCAAAGCGGATGACAAAATTAAAAGAAAACAAACTTTGCTAATATCAAAGTTCCGGTGAATAAATAAGTATTATTAAAGTTTTGGGACTTGACCTAAATTAGAAGTGAATGAATATTTTAAACAAAATTGATGTTTTGGATAATCCTTTCGCGTGTAAAAGAACAAATCATACTTGTATATTATATTTACAGTTATTATACATCATACTGATATACTGCACAATTTTTAAAGAAAACACCTCTTTTTTCGCTGTTAGAAAGTTGCCAATATCCAGTTTTCGAAGTAACTATTTTGCTGTACTGGTAACAAGCTTTAACAACAAGCATACGTTTGTGTTTCACCGGTGTTGGTTACAAAATAACTTATTAAAAACAGTATAATTATTGTTTGACTTCGGTTAATTTTCTTTGTAACCGGAATAACAACCTGAAAGCTAATGAAATATTTAAGTCAGATGTAAATCAACGTAGCTATGTATTACCAACACGGTTGTTTCCTTGTTGTGTTGTGGGAAGGATATAGCGCGTCGATATAAGGCACTGGGCAACGTTTTTATAGCCTGCTTCCGCATAAATTACATCTCGGCCTTTAAGGCTTTTCGGATAAAATATTATACATTTTTAAGCAAGAAACTGAAAATTTCTTTAACCTTTACGAAATGTGGTTAAATTCGTAACGTGGAAATTTTAAGCACCTCTCTGCCTTGTCTAATTAATTACAATTTTTTTTATCGAATTTCGTACTATTGGAATTAGCATAAGCTGTTAATTAGTTCACGTATGATTTCTGTAAGTTACCAAAAAGCTCATGCTTAGCAGATTTCATATTTATCCCTATAGTTTTTTATGTGTTATTTTGTGATGACCACTTTTATTACATTTACACGTTACATTATAGTATGCTGATTTCCCGTGGGTCATGTATGTCCGGATAGCAAGTAGGCAGTGTATTCACGAGATAATATTCACTTAACAAATTTTAGATCTTGATTTCCTATAAATCGATTATTATAATTTTTATTATGTACCTAGTTGATAAGAAATATTAGCAAAAAAATATACTTAGAAAACTTTATTTCTGTGAAGATGTTTACTAAACTGTTTTTTGGTACTGATATTTAGTTTTTATTTTGTCTGCCTTTCGGCCTTTTCTAAACTATTCTCTGAAGAATAAACGACTGGGTTACAGAATGTATTTCCACCTTCCCCTTTTTAACATAAGTTGACAAGACGCTGTAAAGAATTTGCAACCTTATGTAATTGATGCTCCAACTGTTCGTACGAGGCAATTATCGAGTGGAATTCGTTTCATGAAATTGTTTTCCAGTATCTTATGACATTGCAATCTTCAGACGACGAGTGCAGCATCGGTATTTATTGGGTTAGCGCGCTGCATTGTTGGTCTGATTATAACTTTCCATCAGGTGAGATTAAGGTTAAGTACATGCCTGTCTGTAACAATAAAAAATAAATCATAAATCTTGGCAGTTCTGTGAATTAAAAATCTACACACGCTATCAGTTGACACTATGATAAATGAATGTATTTATCCTACCCTTCTCAGTATGTAGACTTAAATAGGTATTTTTAAATCAATATATCTACGAAAATAAACTCCACTTTGTAGATGTATTATAATTTTTCATGTAGTCTAATATAAGTTGTAAGAATGAGATCATTAAATATTAAGATCATAAAGAGCCTTATAGGCTTAAGAATATTTGTATGTAAGTTTACATGCCGATCGTCAAATTGTAGAAACGGCTTTTAAAATTTAAAGCCGATTTAAAACACTATTGTTTTGTCTTAAAAATCTTTGTGAAGAGCGTCACTACAAATGGGTTTATATCGTTAAAAATAAGATAAGTTTTATTATTTTGGAATATAATGCGGCAGTGACATGTTATTTACAAGTAGGTATGAATGTATTACTCGTACAAATAGTTAAGTTCAGTGTAAAATCTTTATCGCGTGCTCGATTTCACCAACAAATCGGTATACTCACATCTAGTGTATACCTATGTATATTTAATCTGAGAACAAGTCCGTCTGCCTATATTGTCAACTAAACTTAAATAATGAGTATTTAGGAGTATAGGTAGATAGGTAATATTTGTTTGTTTGTGGAAATCGATAAAAAATTTACGACCATCGTTCATATACCAGATATAATACTTTAATAATATGACTTTATTAATGTATATAATTTTTATGAATGGTTATTATTGCCTTCCGATCATAAAATGATTACCGTCGTAAATTCTATTTTCTCATAGCGACGCTCCAGAGGGCATGTCAGTATTATTTAAAATACCTACAATAAATAACTAGCCCTTTTTTACTTGGGGAAAATGTTCATAAGATTTTTCCGGCCGTTCATAGTGAGAAAAGCAGCTGAGATGTGCGGGAGTTTATACTGACTAAAGACCCCAATGCGTGAAATTTTGACAGTATCAATAGCTGAAATTTCGTCGTTTACGTTTTATACAATATCTAAACTAATATTACAAAGAGATACTGTTTGTAAGTTTTTTGGATGTAAAGATAATCTTTAAAAGCATCCGTTTTCAGTCATTTTTCACAAGTATTTTAGATGAACCTTTAGAGTGGTCATTAACTGTATACTATCAAGTTCCCACACAAAATGGAAATTCCACGCGTGCGAAGCCACGCCCATAGTTAGCTTTTGTAATGTAAGTAATGTTTATAAAATAATGGTTAACTCCGAATGAAGAATCATATTATTGCTTATATTTAATTTAATAATTTATGTGTTTTTATTATTTGTCAAATTTACTGAATATCATTAACTGTATTTATAAATATGTAAGTGATAACGTAAATTGTATAAAACAATTTCTATAACTTTTCAAATAAAAATATAGGACAAAATAAGTTTAAAAAATTCAATTATACTGGTTCATGAGAGTGTGAATCGATGAGGTAAACATTTTTGTCCCCTGTTTGTGAGCATGAAAGCCTTGTTATTATTGCAAATTGTATTATTGTAATTTTAAACGCTATTTTCTACTTTGGTTCCCTTTACTACTTTACTTTTTTTAATTTTAATATTGAAGCTTATGTTAGTGGTTTACTTTGCTTATGGTACCGAGAAACTGATAAATGTTCACCGCGGTGAGCGTAAGTATAAGCCTGATCCGACGAAGTAGCAATGCTGTTCGAGAGCAAGTGTTGCCCGCATACGTATTTTTAGTAAACACATTCACACTTATTTAAAGGAGGTAAGCAAAGAAACCTAAAGCGATGTTAAATGCGATCATTTGTTAGGAAATTTTTTGCCCAGTCAGGTCAATGTCTCGCCGCTGTGGTTTCTTAAAACATTTCTCGCTATCTTAACTACTCTGACTCGATACATATTCAACGATGCCATTAGAGCTGATATTATAACCTCTCTAATGTAGGTAAATATTATGTAAAGACTTTTTCACATTACAGAGAAACAATTTATGATAACGGTATGGCTTTCCAGTTTAATTATTTCGATATGTAGTACTTACAAAGGTGTGTGTTATTTACGTAAAATAACAACACACTTTATAATACGGTTGTACCTAGGACGCGGCGACCACTTAACATCAGGTCGACTGTCAGTCTGTAATTGTGTCATAATAGTTAACGACCCAGAGACCAGACCTCAAAGAGCCTAGACAAATATATTCAATAAAGGATAATGCTAGTAAAATCTGCAAATTGGAATTGAATGTATGGATAATACAAGTGGAATTTTATATAAGTACACGTAGATTTTCACCAATTTCTTCTTTAATTATCGTTAATATCATTCATTTATTACTTACGGTATAGAATAGGATCAAACTAATGAAATAAAACTATTTTTTTACTACTGTCTAGAAAGAGGTCCGATAGATTATTAAATGTTAGTATTGAGAAATGAAGTTTGATTTCATGTAGCCTATTAATAGGGCTTTGTAAAAATCTGGTAATTATTTTATACATGAATGTTATCATCGGCATAAGTAAAGTTATTGCAACAGATAAATGTACTATGCTATTTACGCATTAGTTAAAAATCTCTCAATACGAGTCGTGAGTTCATTCTAATTTCTATGACTGGCGTACCAAAATAATTTCTAATAAAGTCAGCCCTAACACCTGCGATCCCGGTCTATACGAACCTTAATACAGACGAATGGGGCTCCATTCGTCAGTAAATCAAGCAGCTAACATTTTACGTATCGTTTATCTCCCCTTCACAGTTACTACGGCTTATTGCCATTTCACTTAAAATCATAATCTATAAAATAATGAAAATAAGCAGAGTTCACCAGCATCTTGCAGCAATTTAATTATATTTATACACCGAATAAATAAAGGATTTTTACTTATTGCATTTTTATTATGATAAGTTACTAGTTATCGTTATAGTTATAGTTAGTGTACTATTGGTATATTTATATTGTTTTTTTACCAATATGCTAAGATATAAATTCAAAACTGCTTGTAAGTAGGTAGGCCAATTAGAATACAAGTACAATTGTACCATTTAAGACACAAAATCTTATTGCAGAATATTTTAATATCTATTAAATTATATCCCCGGAAGTTATACAGAAATGTTTATCTTTACGTAGCTACGTTATATACCAATAAAAGCTATTATCGTTTGAAACATAACTTTCGATCACCATGAATAATAGTTTGGAGACATAATGTGATGGGCACATTTATTGTAAAATAAATGTACTCGTAACAATATAGATGAGCAAAATTAATCAGATTTATGAAAAATGATTACAATTACATTTTGTAAGCACTAATGAATTCTCAACTACATACTAATTTTTTACTCATTAATATTTAGATGGGGCTTAATCATATAATATAATTACATTTAATGAAATTAAAATTACGAATAAATTTTGTAATCTTTAATGCAATATTTACTCAACATAATTATTGATAATATAATTTGAGACAACATAGCAGTGCCCGTCTCAATATATTGATAGTATATTCGATTCTATATTACATTTATTCTTTTTACTTTTTTTTTAGTTCAGTAAAATGTCAATAAAAAAGGGCTATTCTTAGTTATACATGCATTATAGGAAGTAAATACAATGGTGTGAACGCCACTAGTTGTACGTCGAGAGATAGATCATAGATGGGCGTAATCATGATTACTTTTAATCAGATTAATAATCAGATTACAAGTAATCATGACGAATGTAATCATGATTACTTGTAATCTGATTACTTTTAATCATGACTACATGGGTAATCATTAATCTTGATTACAGTAATCATTCAATTAATCATGATTAATTGAATGATTACTTTTGAGTTCGGGCTGAGAGAGAGAGACCGATTTAAATACTTGTTTATTTAATTTTTCAAGTTATTTTATTTCGAATTATATATGACCCAAACTTCCGTCTAATAGTGGGGGTGGTGCCCAGGGGAGAGTGGGGGGGTGTCCAGGGGAGAGTGGGGGGTGGCTTCCAGCGGAGAGTGGGGGGTGGGGTCCAGTGGAGAGTGGGGGTGGCGTCTAGCTGAGAGTGGGGGGTGGCGTCCAGCGGAGATTGGGGGAATCCAGCGGAAAGGGGGGGGTGGCGTCCAGCAGAGAGTGGGGGTGTCGTCTAGCAGAAAGTGAGGGGTGGCGTCCAGCAGAGAGGGGGGGTGGCGTCCAGCGGAGGGTGGGGTGGTGTCGTCGTGTGTGTGCTCACACGCCGCCCCTATGGGAGGTATTGTTTGGGTAGTTTTACGACCCTCTCCCAGGGAGGAGGCCTGTCTAAGACCAATCGCTCGCCGGGCCCCTAGGAAGTATCTGGATTCCCAGGCCAGGCGAAGGCGAAGATTAGGCAGTGCTGGACCCGGTGGTTTTAGCTGGTGCAAGTCCGCCCCCGAATATCTGTCTCGTTGAGCTAATCATAATCATTATAAGGGTCTTTGCAGTTGTGTACTGTGGTCACGAGTCACGACATTGTTCGGCCAATAAACCTACGAACTCATAGTAACTCGCTTCGACCTGATTACGTTCAGGACCATTTTTTGTGCTTTCAGCCGTTTGAGTTGGTAGGTTAATTGCCGGAATTGGGTCGTGACCATAGTACAATAGTGAAAAAACTGGTATAGTGACTTGCTTCGACCTGACTACTTTCAGGATGAGTTCGTGCTCGGTGGCCATTAAGTAAATCCAACGAAATCTAGCTGATCATAGATGGTTTTACTATTGTTCTGAGTGATTCCTGGACTATTAGAAGTGATTATCAAAGTACCGCCCATATTTTACTGAAATACCGGCTCCTACCCGATAATCCACGCCAACCTTCGAGATGGAGAATACTTCTGATAATGGCCAAAGACTTTGTGTGCAATCCTTTAAGTTAAAGTTAAATTTTTAAAACAGAAAAATGAAATTACTATTTTTTACTTTTATTACTCATTAAACAATATTATGTATATATGTAGGAATGTGAGTGAAATGGAACATATGATGCTTATAATATAAAATGATAAAGAACACTGTATGAGTGTGAAAGGGATAGAAAGTATAAGAGAGAGGGAGATAGATACGAATGGCGGAGATAATAAGTTGTTGTGACGGTCGTGGTGAAATATTTATATTTAAAACTGTACCCGTAATTTTAATTGTGCTGAATAAATGATTTAAAAATAATCATATATATATATATATATATATTTTATTTAATTATATTATATTATTTTATATAATATATATATACATAATATTATTATATATATTAAAATATATATATATATATATATATATATATAAATTGGTAAACAAAAAAGCGTTTTTAGTGAGATAAAAATGGCGCGTGCCCGTATGTCGATTTGGTTCTTTTATTCTGAGTACTATACTCGTATTCTTTAGTCTTTAAGAAAATGGAAGTCAACCGCGAAAAAAAAAATTAAGCGCACTGAGAAAAAAAACTATGTATGTGTCCCGCTGATATATTGTAAGAATCAAAGTTATTAGGTAGAACGTCAGTTATCCGAAAAAAAAAGATCTGTATTTCAACTTAAATTATGAGTTAAAATTCGAAATACGATACGAACGTGTGCGGCGGCTCGGTTTACATCAAAGACGAAACCGAGTCAGTAGAGAGAGACGGATGACCAAGAAAGGTGATGTCGCGCTCTGCGCTATAGAAGCTTGTGTAAATTTGAGAAAATGATGTCTTGTTCTGATCAATTAAAATTTTGCGCTATCTTGCTCTGTCTCTCTATCTCCATCCCGAAGGCGAGCGTGGATTATCGGATTGGAGACGGTATTTCAGTAAAATATGGGCGGTAGTTTGATAATCAGTTCTAATAGTCCAGGAATCACTCAGAACAACGGTAAAAGCATCAATGATTAAATAGATTTCGTTGGATTTACTTAATGTCCACCGAGCACGAACTGATCCTGAAAGTAGTCAGGTCGAAGCGAGTCACTATTGTACTGCGGTCACGACCCAGTTCGGGTAATCCCCCTAACACCTAACTATGTGCTGGTACTCAGTTCGCCAGTTTAGCTAGTAGTAGTCGTACACTATAAATAAAAAAAAGGCGAGCGCCGCTCTGCTTTCGGCAGCACATTTTACGTATCAAACAGAAAAGTAAAAATAAAAGTAATCATGATTAATTGTAATCCGATTAAGGATTAATAATCCTTAATCACCGAAAAATGATTACTTTTTTTGATTAATATCGTTAATCATTAATCATGATTAATGATTACAAAATGTAATCGTAATCGTTAATCATTAATCTGATTACATTTTGCCCATCTTTGAGATAGATCTATAAATACATAATACGTTAATAGTTAACTGGACTCGCCCGGTTGAGTTGTGAAGGTCTATCCCGGCCACCAATGTATTGCCCAGTTCGAAAAAAAACTTAATTGCACTTAAAAAATGTTTTCTATTCATATATCTATTTTTAAATCGTTTAATTTTGTAGTATATAAATTTAAAGTATATAAATAGCAAATTGAAAGTTTCAATATAATAAACTGTCTAAAGATACACTCCGTTAGCTCTACTACCAAGCTCACTCCGTTCTGCTTTATTTACTAATTTATGCATATACATCATATTGGCGCTTAGTAGTTTTACCTCTTATACCTAGTTTTAGTTATCACCAATTTATTAGATGAATGTACAATATTTTATTGGTAGTCTGAATATGAACTTCAAATTAAGGGTACTATCCTTTAAGTAAGTTTGGGTTCTTAACTAATAACTCATAGTTGATAACATAGTTTTGCTTTAAATTATATGACTTAATGGAATATAATAAGCCTTTAATCATATAGATATATATTTTAAACAATTAACAATAAATTAAAAGCGGATATTTAGTTTTCGAAATAATTGTAATGTTAATCTTTCAACTCAAACACGATCTTGCCCACTCGTGCATATTTTAGTACGCCTGCGAGGCAAACAAAAATATCCCTTAATGTATGTCTATTGATAAATTCTTCATTTACATAGTAGGCCTAGTGTTATTTTTGTTTTAGACGATCAGTATCCAAAATTAATATATTACTTATCTGACGTTTGTTAGGCCGTAACATATTATAATACTTTCCTGCTTACACACACATTTCTGAAGTAAAAATGTATTTATTTGTGAATTAATGATACACAAATTATTAATGTTGGCTTTTATTAGATTTTTTTTAGTACCCCGGGGGAAAATCCCGCATAAGATCATCATGGCCGCTGTAAGGGCAGCGACCCCTGTGTGTCAGACTCCTACTGACTATAAAACCCCCGGGGTGTCCCTCTAATCGCTCCACCCGGGCCTAAGAAACCGAATTCATCCAGTCGCTCGGGGAGTGGGTGTTATTAGATATGGTAACCTACTATAACTAACTGCATTTTTATATTTTTCCTTATAAACGTAGAAATCATTCTTTATATTGTAGTTCACGATTAGCAAAAATTTTCTGCACTTTGATAGACATAAAATATACAGGAAGTTTACTTTATATTTCTATTGAGATTTTCATATAATGTTTGCTATTTCTTAAGAATGGTGAGTAACATAAATTAGTGGAAAATGATTTTATTATTTCCTATTAATATTATCTATATTTTATATCTACATGTCACTGAAGTTTCCGTTAAATAGTCCCTGTAAAGTTTGCAAAACGTTTTCATGCTCCAGCTAATTTTCCAACAGGGGAATAATAAAGGAGGGTGAACTTTTAATATCCCTAGATAACTATTATGTACATATTATGTTGATAATATACACCGTACCGAAAGTTCCCAAGTTAGCTTGATGTTCAGTCATTTCAATAATCCTAAAAGATATGCTTGTAATCATAGATGGGCAAAATGTAATCAGAGTAATGAAAAACGATTACGATTATATTTTGCGTTTTTTATCAATAATATGACTGCATTCTGCTCATCTATGTTTTCAACACCACGGATTCCTCAATTGCATACACATTTATGACTCCTTAATGTTTTGAAGGGATTTAATCATGATTACAGAGCAACAAAAGTAAAATTACGATTATATTTTGTAATCATTAATCACATTACATTTTGCCCATTTCTTCTTGTAATGCATTCTGAGTTTATGAAAAATTTAAAATATTACAAGTAATTTATTTTGCTTATTCAAATATAAACACAGATTTATATTTTATTAACTGACTAATATTTAAACCGGAGAGTAGTGGTGTTTTCTACTCTTACATAAAAGTCCTTATAGAAAAACTCGGTTATATCTTAATTTAAGCATTCAATTCAATTCAATTCAATTCAATTCAATACAATATATATATGATGATGATATCCTAGCCCGTTTCAGCCACGGCGACTGTTTCAACACCGATTGAGAAATTCGAGGTCCAGTTTTCGGAAATAGCCAATTGCGCAGGAGATATTTAAGTGCATAACTGGACGCGCAGCCAGAAAAGCACTCTCTCGTCCGAGCTCCCTCAGGTCCGATGGAAAGGAGAACCAGTACGATCGGGAGGGAGCAGGATACAGGTTTGGTCGAGTTTTCTTTCTCTGCACACCTGGTAGAATTGCTGTGTTCAAGAGATACCTTAGTCGCCTTTTACGACACCTCAGCAAGAAGAGGGAGGTGCTATTCTATTCTGCCGGCAGCCACCACGGCTTATATATATATATGTATATATATATATATACATATATATATATATATATATATATATATATATATATATATATATATATATATATATATATATATATATATATATTCAATATTCAATTTTAGTAATAACTAGCAAACCCGGCGAACTTCGTTTCGCCACCAGATGGCTTCGTTTTGGTTTCTAGTTAGCGTTTGAAAGAACGTACGCATAATAGATGTCACATGAAATTAACTGAGAGGAGTACAATGAGTAGTTGTCAAACAATGTATAACGCATCGGCGCCATCTACTTAAAGTACTGGTGCGATTTGCTCCACCACCATGCAAAACCATATTGGTTTTTAGTACATACTGTGTATCAGAGATGGCGCTGTATGTGAAAAATTATTTTCCCCGTTTTCCTGCTTATCTAATGAAATTTTTCCTGAATTTTTGTATGCTATAAACCTCACGGAGCCCGAGACCTTTCCAACGAATGCAAAACCGTGGAAATCGGTTCGTGCGTTCTGGCGTTATAGCGTCAGGAAGGAAAACCGGACTTATTTTTATATAATAGACTAGCTGATCCGGCAAACGTTGTTCTGCCATATAAATTATCCATACATATATTTTTGGTATCTTGAACCGTTTTCGCAGCGCACGCAATGGAAGCCCTCAAGGATGAATAATTTTCCCCGTTTTTTTCACATTTTTCATTATGTCTTCGCTCGTAATAGTTACACCGTAATGTTATATAGCTTAAAGCCTTCCTCGATAAATGGTCTATTCAACACAAAAAGAATTTTTCAATTCGAACCAGTAGTTCCTGAGATTAGCGCGTTCAAACAAACAAACTCTTCAGCTTTATAATATTACTAGCTGATCCGGCAAACGTCGTTTTGCTATATAAGGTTTTGTAATATCTTTTAAGATGTTCAAGTGATGTCAAAGACAATTTTGTTCACAATTAAATACTCTTAATCAACAACACATTTATTTGGATAAATATTAATATTATTACGTTGATACAACTCTTAACAAATAATGCATTAATTTCGACCAAATTTGATTACCATAAAAACGGTTCTAGTGAGTTAATCTTAAATGATAGACATATACTGTCGCGGACATTTTTTTAGATCATTTTAAGAGAAATAATTCTTTCATACATATATTTTTCGTATCTTGGACCGTTTTAGCAGCGCACGCAATGGAAGCCCTCAAGGATGAATAATTTTGCCCGTTTTTTTCACATTTTCCATTATTTCTTCGCTCCTAATAATTGCATCGTGATGTTATATAGCCTAAAGCCTTCCTCGATAAATGGTCTATTCCACTCAAAAATAATTTTTCAATTCGAACCAGTAGTTCCTGAGATTAGCGCGTTCAAACAAACAAACAAACAAACTCTTCAGCTTTATAATATTAGTATAGATTAGTATAGATTATATCGACTGTTTGTAATTTTCCTTAATAAAATGTATTGATTCATCATAATATTAATTCATAAGTATGTATAATTTACGTTATAAATATATATTATTACTATTAGTTATATATAGGTCGGGCGGATGTTCTCTGATCAGCCTCCTTCCCATTAATTGCTTAAAAAACTGACGTAATTCAAACAAACCCAATATGCATTTTAAATTAGATATACAGGAGATATATCTACGTTTGTAGATTACAATTTTAATTATTACTTTTGCGTAGCAACAAAAGTCATCGCCTACATCAATAAAATGAACATACAGGGCGTAGGCCAATTTTATGGTGTGTTTAAAGTCCTGTAAAACCTGTTTTATGGGCACTGAATACCCTATAATATAAAAACACTTCAAAGCAATTAATTGTAATTCTAAAAAAGTACACATTTTATTATTCTTTGAGTCATTTCTGATATTATACAATACAATCTGGGTCTATAAAATCTCAGTGTAAATAATATTTTATTTACTGTCCGACGAAAAGCTGCAAACGTGAATTAATAGTGTTGTATGTGGTTGGAGTCTAATGTTGGACATGTTACGTAGATACTATTATGTAGTCAAAATAATAATTGATTTCGCGATACTTACAAGTATTATATACATATTATATGGTGTTTCGTAATAATTACATCATTTGTTTTAGAAGAAAATTTTGGCACATATTTTTTTAGTAGATAATCTACTTTTATACTTGACTAGCTGTGCCCGCAACTTTTTTCGCGTGGAAGTTTAATGGAAGTTTTAATATGACTATAATTATTTTAAGCTGAAATCTTTATACAAATGATATAAATGCTATTGATTCTATAAATTACAACAATTAAATATAGAACACAATTACAGTGCTTTCATACAGCATTTACAAACAATGTACAGACACGCCTCTGCTACAATGTTATTATACAACATTTATAAATGGTACCAATTTCAGTCAAAATAATTTTCTGTTTTTATTTAAAGAAAACCTTATATTGGCAATTATTTTATACCATTTTATACCGTTCTTAAACTTTTTTATTTATAGCCTGATTGAAATGTAATTAACATTAAATGTTAAAGGTAGATTTCCACAATACATTAGTGAAAACCACATCTCGCAAGAGAAATGCTTCAGCAAAAAGCGATATATATAAAATCTCAGAAATAACAATTCCTGTACGTTTTTACTAACCTACATCGCGTGATTGAAATTTATCTGGTCAGTCTCATATACACACGCTCTTGCAAATTACAGTATCCGTGGAATAGTGGAGAGGTGGCTGAGAGACAGATTTAATATGCATTGATTGATTATATAAATATATATATTCTAAACGCTATATGTATAAGCACCTAAGCTAAAGCAGAATCAGAGCTTGGTAGCAGCGTATAATAATATTCGTGTTCTAGCTGGATCTGAGGGACTCATGTCACAAAATTATCTTTTTTAAATCCAATAAAAACGCGGCTCAATAGATTTTATTTTATAGTTGCGTATTTTTGTAAATACTGGCTTAATAAAGTATGTAGTCCAAGAGCGGCAAAAATTACTATGGGATAATCATCAATTGACAGTCCCTGTTGTCATGATGACTGACGTATAGCACAACCGAAGATTTCTTGATATATGACCAACTGGAGGTACTCATGCTGATATTCTGAAATGTAACACGCCGAATCAAGTCACTATGATGGTCTTTACTCTTGTGTAGTGTAAACGCAACCCAACTCGAGCAATCACACTACCAATGAAAAAACAAGTCTCAACTTACGCCATCAGATAAGGGTGCTATTTTACCTACGTATTCTGATCTAGGAAACAATTGAATAAATACGACCACGAAAGGCTCACATTGCAAAAGCATGTATAAATTGGCGTAATTCCAGTTGATTCACAAATATCTTTTGGCTTCCAGATTATGTTAACAAGGCAACTACGAGTATACTATGTTATCAAATATTTTATAACTGGAATGGTTGTATTGGCCGATTTAAGCCATTACAAAATAATTGAAAGATAGTTATTAGCTTTGCGATGGTTATCTATACTAATATTATAAAGCTGAAGAGTTTGTTTGTTTGTTTGTTTGTTTGTTTGAACGCGCTAATCTCAGGAACTACTGGTTCGAATTGAAAAATTCTTTCTGAGTGGAATAGACCATTTATCGAGGAAGGCTTTAGGCTATATAACATCACGATGCAATTATTAGGAGCGAAGAAATAATGGAAAATGTGAAAAAAACGGGCAAAATTATTCATCCTTGAGGACTTCCATTGCGTGCGCTGCAAAAACGGTTCAAGATACCAAAAATATATGTATGAAAGAATTATTCCTCTTGAAATTATCTAAAAAAATGTCCGCGACAGTATATGTCTATCTTTTAAGATTAAGTCACTAGAACCGTTTTTATGGTAAACAAATTTGGTCGAAATTAATGCATTATTTGTTAAGAGTTGTATCAACGTAATAATATTAATCTTTATCCAAATAAATGTGTTGTTGATTAAGAGTATTTAATTGTGAACAAAATTGTCTTTGACATCACTTAATTTCAATGAACATCTTAGAAGATATTACAAAACCTTACATAGCAAAACAACGTTTGCCGGATCAGCTATAGTGTCTTGATAACCGCGAAACTCGAGAACGGCTGAACCGATTTGACTGATTTCTTTTTTGTTGTGTTTGTTGAAGTCTGGGGAAGGTTATAACAGAGAGAAGATTTTAAATAATTATCTGAAAAAGTCTAAAAACAACACTTTTCTATATTCTCATACAAAAGATTTGTTATAAGTCAATTTGAACTTTAACACCATAGCATAAAGTTTAAATGTTAGTGGACGGGTTCCGGGAAGGCAAAACAATTATTGAGTGACGTATAAATATTAATGTCAATATTTGTCAATTTTTATACATATAGCATTAAGGCCAGGTTCCTTCAAACAATTTTCAAAAAACAGCCGACAGGCCAATAGCTATTAACATTAAAAAAAACAATGTGACTTTGTTTTAGAGAAATAGGGCAGAACAAGGTCTGCTGGGACAGCTAGTTATAAATATAAATAAGTAAATTGATTGAATATGTGACATAAATGCAAGGTAATATCATATAAAATACAATATATAAAATTCTCGTGTCACAATGTTAGTTACCTTACTCCTCCGAAACGGCTTTACCGATTTTTACCAAATTTTATATGCCTATTCAGTAGGTCTGAGAATCGGCTACTGTCTATTTTTCATACCCCTAAGTGATAAGGGTTGTTCACCCTTAACATTTATTTTTATTTTTGAACAAAATTTTTTGTTTTTAATTTTCTGTGATGTGGCATAAAAATACATACAACCTTAAATTTTTACCCTATTATCACCAACCACTATTTTTTAATAACCATTTTAGTAATTTGTTCATTTTTTCATCCCGCTCGATAACTGATCAATTATCACCTAGAAATAACTTATATGGCAAAACAACGTTTGCCGGGTCAGCTAGTATTATATAAAATGCTTTTTTTTTGTTTAGTTTACATTTTTTTGTTTTATTGTTTTTTACAAATACAGTGTGCCTATTGTCCTTTAAGCTCATTTCAATATTAATTTTTAATTTTCCTGAGAATATTTTAGTAGCAAAATGTACTAGTGCAAGCAAGTTTATGTAAATTACATTCTTAAGCTTGCTCGTGTGAAAGAATTCAGAACGTAGCGGGCTTTCCCGGACCTGCATACGCTTAGCCAAGCAAACGCTTGCAGTTCTGTCAATAGCAATTTTATTTACTTCGAATATATGAAATGCGAATTTCTGAGAAGGAATTGTTAAGAAATATTCGTAACCATACTTATTATAAACGATAAGAACGTTTATTAGACATTTTCCTTATTCAGCAATATCTTCGGCGACAAGGGAATGGTGTTGCACAAACTTTTTTACTTATTTCAAACGTTGCTAAGGAGACTGTAACTTATTCGTGCTGCTCAGTGAACACAGACAGCTTTCAAGTAATCCTTGTGCTCACTCTGCGGTAGTTAACTCTTCTTTATAGGTATTTGAGGGAAGAAATGTTTAAAAATGTTTATAAGACTATATGAGCCATCTCTTATTATAAATAAATTTATACGTGCTTACGAAATTATACAGATTATTTAAAGTTATGTAGTTTATAATTTAGACCGAATTACAGACATTACATATTTTGTAAGGTGGATATTATAGTATACTCGTATAGTGATATGATTTATGTATATTTAAAAAGTCTACATGTTATACGTGTAAACAATATTATAATAAAATAAGTTTTTTTACGTACCATATTAGACGTTAACAAAATATCTAAATCTTTGAAGATACATAGTAAGTTATTAGTAATTGATTTTTCTTGAATCAATATACTATAGAATAATTATTATACATATATTAATTATGAAATAACGTTATCATTTTCCTACAAAATTATAATAAAGACTATAAAGTTTTACAGCTAATTTGGCATATTTTTCATTAACTACAAATAATGAAAATCGTTTCGTGAATTAAATTCGAAGTGATAATTAAGTCATCCTTTTAAAAAGGACGTGTTTAAAGCGTTAATGTGTGAAACTGTCCGGCTATGGCTTAATAATATAGGTGATATATGAAAATATAATTTGTATAGCATAATTATTCACTTCAATGCAAGTCCTTTAGTACAAATAGGACGACTTTTGTGGTGCGACGGGAAAGTGTGCACGGGGCTTGCGCGAGGGTGCAGGTGCACCTGGGCGGCGCCCCGGCGCCCGGCAGCCCCACGTGCCCGGCAATGATGCCAACCTAAGGGTTTTAGCCCTAAGCGCGGGAGTTTTTAATGTAGGTAGTTAATGGGATTTATATAGGCACCAATTATTTAGACACATGAATTTTTTTAGTTTTAGACAAATTCAGGAGAAAAATGTACTATTTCACATAAAGTATGTCAATTTATAAAATGGACTTTTATGATGATAACAACGATATAGAGATGATAAACAATATTTTATATTTAGTGGAACTACATACATTCTATGAATAAGCTAATAAGTGGTTAATAATAATCCATATATTTTTAAAATAAAATATTAATACTCATTAATATTAAATATATTACATAATAATAATAAAGCGGATAAAGAAAAATATTTAGACCTCGCACACGAGATTACCAATATGTGAAATGTGCATTTTGCGATTATTGTCCCAATAGTTGTATCGACTAATAGGCTGATCGCAAAGAGCCTCAACTTCCACATTGAGAGGCTCTCGCTTCGTTGTTAGATCAAGGGCTTTATACAGAAGGCAGTATTACTCGATACGGCACGTATTGTTAGGAGGTTCCTCACCCTGAGCTCTAACTAGCGGTGGCTTGGGCGTCAAGCGTCTTTCCCGTAGGTCTACAGGTTTTTATGTTTTAAAATGTATTATACATATTATCTTTAAAATTAAATATGATGAATAAAGAGTTAATAATAATATTATTTATTATTTAATTATTATATTTTTATTTATTTATTTGATATTAATATTAATTCATTAATTATTTTATTCTCCAGTTTACGATTAAAGAGATAATAATTGTAACCAATTTCGGTACCAATGAAATATACGGTACGTTAAATAACTATAGGGAGATTTTGTTGTCTGGATTTGGCAAAACTGGTGCCCGGGCGGAAGGCTCAGTCGCTAGTCAGCCGCCGCTGCGCTGCTACTGCCGACGTGCTGTTGTGTCGTCGCCGCACAGACTCGATAGCGACAGGTGGCGCTCAGCGGCGCCGACGCCCGCCGCCGCCGCCGCCGCCTGCGCGATCCGCTGCTACCCTGTGCCTACTGGCTCGACCCGCTCGCGGCCTACACACAATACCCGGCCGGCTTTTACAAGAAACTTTCATATAACCAACCCTTCATCACCTCATTACAGTGCAGTGGGAACTCTTTTTAAAATCAGAAATGTTTGCTATACGTGAATGTGCTTCATTTGGGGAAATGCCATGAAGTCGTGGGAGATTTTAAAATTTTATTTTCTATTGGGGATTCTATGTAAGTATGAGATAAGTTACAGTGCAGTAAATATATTTATATGTACGAAAAAATAATTTTAAATTTAACATTTATCTTGTAAACATGTACACTATAATTAATTATTGATTATTTTTTCCTTTCTGTAAACATATCACCCGGCAAAATAAAATATTAAAATAACAATTAATGGGCAGTTTACATATTGTAAGATTTAATGACAGGCAATCATATTCATCGCATTTAGTATTCATAGCAGTATTCTACATTTCTGGTTTTAATTAAGCTTTTAGCACGAGAACATTGTATTTCATAAAATAATAATAAAATAACTTGAAAGGTGCTTAGCACTGTAAATGAAGCGTCGACGTAACTACTTGATTCTCATGAACTCTCGAGTGGGAAATCACCCGGTATAATTAATTGGCTCTACAGTCATGGTGCCCAATTATTAAGTTGCTAAATAGGTGATAACAGTCCGGGGAATTTGACTATTATACTTCATTGCTTAACTTTCGAGTGTAGTTTATACTGATTTTACAACTAATGTATCAAAAGATGTTTTATAATATCGATAATATCGTAAAGTAAATCGGTAAAAAACGCTAATTCCAAATATATATATATATATATATATTGAGGGGGTGAAAGGCTATTTGGTTTAAGCGACATTTTTTAGTGATATAGTAATATATATATATATATATACCAAAAATACCAAAAATTTTCACTTAAACTAAATAGCCTTTCATCTCTCGATGTGATCACAGAATGATGATTCTATTTTTATATAATGGTTCGACTATTGTCTATTTTGCATCACAGAGTAATGCATCCACAATAACGACAACCGTTAAGATAGTTACGATTGTATTTCGACAAACAGTATATTCATATCGATCTAAATATGCCACGGTGGATGAGGCCTTAGCACATAGGTAAGCACTGAACGTCACAGGCTGATACATGAAGGAAAAGTAGTTTTGCTATGAAAATGCGATAAACCAAACCAACACAAAGTTTTATACAATCGATTATTTATTGGTTGGTTTTTAATCTCACTACTAACAATTTATAATATGGTACACTAACTTGACTTATATGTACATAGTAGGTGTTTTATGTTGGTACCGAAATGGGCAATTAACCGATGTAACAATATTCTCAAAAGTTCTTATCACTTTTAGGATTTGATAATATATTTTAAATCTCACAATAAAAACTCTAGTATGTGCTACAAAGAATTATGATTTGCAACTTAATAAATGTAAAGGTACTTTCATCTCGAGCCCGGATTCCTAATAAAACGAAAGAGTAAGGCTTACTAGGATATTTTAATTAAATAAAAGCTAAATTAAAATAATAAACGTTTTACATATTAGTTATATTAATGATTCCAAAATAAGCTTTGCTTCCCTTTTGTTCCAAGTTCATCTTGCTAGGCTTATACATCATTGTTCGTTATTAAATTTTTATGCCGGCGCGGATAGTATTACCCATTACTGAAATACGGCCACCTTCCACTTAGCAAACGATGTTTTTAAAAATACTTTAGTATACTGCCTTCTGATAGTAACATGTATCCTAAAAAATACATTTTTTATTGAAACATATATTTTTTAAATTTTTATTTCAAGTCAAGCAGATAACTCGTAAACTATATTAATTGTTTATTATCAATTACTTGGTATACACATACCTTTATATAATGAATTTACGATACAACGAACTACTCTAGGCTATAATAAAGAATTATTTGAAAATAATATACAATTAGATTCTTTAGAGATTTTGGAAAAATATTACTTAAAAATATGAAATAAAGGATGTGAGTACGAGGGCAAAGCTACAGGGGATGCTACTCATCTGTATAAACTTTAACACAATCAAAAGCAATTTTATGACATTTCTAGAACGTTCTGAATTTTGTGCTCGTTACAAAACAATATAGACTAGGGGAGGAAATAAATCTTTAACAGAGGAATTCACCGGATATCATCCGAACAACAGTTTGGCAAACATGACCCTTATCAAAAGTCCCGACTGGCCGCGTCGCTCTCGGCTGAGTGCCGCCTACGAAAGATATGTGGTAGGTTCTACGGCGCCATCACACTATTTCAAATAGACCCGCAAACGATCAAAGACAGAAATTAATTGCACCCTACTAATAATCATTAAACATAGACCACTTGTTGCTTTCTCGCCTTTGTTTCTGTTATTTATTTTCCTATTTGCTTGAGAGTGTCGCTGTATTGTTTCTTGTAATGATAACACTAATCATAATAATTATGGCAACTACTAGTAGATATATGATTCGTTTTTGTAAATTATAACCGTAGTCTTAAGGCAAATCTATTATGATATTATGAAAAAGTCTCTGAATTAGCCGAAATGTTATATTATTTTTACATTTTAAAATACATATAATTAGGTCGCAGCTTGTCCGTGATCGGAGCGATAAAGTTAAAAGTGACCTAATATTTTTCTATATTTTTATAGCTTATTTAGTTAAGTGTATGGAGTTTGAATAAATATTGAATTTTCATAAGAGTCTAATAATTAAAAGCAAATAAGAATCATATTTATTGAATTTTTACTATTTACTAACTTTTGAATAAGGCTTAAACATTCTTAACGTTTTAACAAACAATATACATATATCTTTGGTGACCGTATGGTAATTTATGGCTTCCTTATAAATATGCAGACATGTAGTATATTTAGTAAAAAAAAACTGTAATATTATGAACTATAATATTATTAATGAACGAGGATATTTTCGGGCGAGCCATTAAGGTTGTTTATAGCCAGGTATTACGTTGTTTATGACGAGTGCTCTCATGCATATTATAACACCGGAGGTTTTATGGTGGGATATCTCTTGGTGTGTATGCTTTAACTTGTGATATATATTATACTTCGATGCAGGTATCGGTGACATAGCATCGAGTAGTGAAGCTCTAGAGGTGGCAGAGGCATGCGGGCGATGACGCGGCGTGCGGCGTGCAGCATGCCCTGCTGACATGGCACGAAGCCGCTCCGCGCTCCTTACGCTGGCAGCTGTCGCAGCACTCGCTGGTGAACTATACTTTCAGTATTAATCGTACAAACTAACAATATTACGGATATCCTTATTCGTAAAGCTTAAGCCACGCTGTAAAGGCACGCTTTGGATTCTGGCTCTTGTGGTTCCGCATCGGCGACCCGGATGCGACCATGTCGTAGTGTATCGTTTTGTATACATTCTATGTACTCATAAAGGCATCTGATGTAAGCGACTGCGCGGCGCGGCGCTGTCAGGTGGCTTTAAATATAAATGTATACAGAGGGGGGTACATCGCGACCTGGCTGCGAATGCCAGAATCCGACTCATACGTTATGAGACTAGTTAAAGAACACGGCAAATATCTTGATGACATATCCAAGAAAATTGAAAGCCTAGGATGTCAATACCAATTCTATTTCAAGGGCGATCTCTGAACGCCACCTTACCATAATCCGTAAACTCATAAAACTTTATTTACAATACCTACTAACATTGATTTGTGTTATTCTCAAAACCCTAATAAAAATCGAAAGTGGGTGAAAGGCTGGCTACGTATTACCGCTACTAATACGGCAATGGAAAAAGGCTAAATGTGAACATTGCTATATTTAAACAGAACGTTGATATTCGATAGGGGTAGCAATATTTTTATTACGCTTTCATTCATAAGACAATCAGTGCATTGGCTTCACTATGTTTTCATAATTTTAAATTGAAAAGTTTGTCCCAGTTGATAAACACTGGTCTAGGAACTTCGAGAACAGACACTGGCACGTGGTTACATATTGACAAAAAGTTACATAATTACTTAATTCATTAGTGTTCAGACGTCTAGCTAGTCTTCTTCAATGTGCCTTACTAGGTTGAAACTAACCGAAATAAATACATTTTTCCAGGATATACTTAATATACTTGATAATATTTTTATTTACCCATATTCAATTAAAACACTTCGGATATTGAAAAATCCTTATTCAAAATTTTAGCTGTGTTCGAAATAATGTTATTTGAATTTTCATTTCCCTTATAAGTCAGATAGGACTTGAAATTAATTTTCAATTAATTAATGTCTACCTTACACGTCATTTATCATGATAATCGGCATGCATTTTTGATATTATGTAGTACCTTGGGAACAGCCATTCATTGCGCTATTAGTCACGTTGGGCTTGACTCAAATGAGCAAAGTCTTAGTCTTAGCACAGGCACTACATTAGTGAATGTTCTGCACATCTCAAAGTGATATAGCGTAAAGATATATTGCTATTAATGAATGTTTATACTACGTAGCAAAACAAAAGCTTAAAAAAACAATTACTTAATAGATATAATTTCACTAAGCGTCTTTGATGGTTTCTTCATCATCACCTTTTAAGATATGTCGGATATTTCTCCTATCACTATATCATTTTTTATAGCTTTGCTGATATCTCGCTTGAAATATGAGTCTGAAATCTATTTAAAATGAAAATAATATTTTTTTTTTATAAAGAAATTGTATTTTATAGTTCATAGACCTTTCACAAGTTATTCTAAAAATAGATATTAAAAATAATATATAATAAATAAGTTAAGATAAAGTATTTTTATATTTATGTCAGTGAGAACCTATTGATCTATTTATTAGTGATAAAAACAAAGCAACAGAACTAATACTGTTAGCAAGTTCTGGCAAACCAACGTGGCCGACGCTCTTGTTTAACTTCATAGTAAAAGCCTTATAAAACTTCGCGTAGTCTTTATTCAAGCTTTAAATTTAGACTTTATACTTTAGTCTTTAATTGCTCAGCTAGTACATTAAAAATTATTAAAAATTTTGATCCAGTATAATTTATACATTTTATTATTCATTTGGTCGCGTTTTTTGAACCTCACATAAGTTGAAATAAGAAACTATATTCTGTATAATGTTTTATTTGGAAATAAAAGTTAGTTACATAATGTCCGTAAAATATATATAATAAAAAACCACCGCCGATAATACAAGCATCTACGTGAAACAAATACCGTGAGGGGATCGGCAATTATATTTAAATATTTCAATGAATTAAATTTCCTAGCACAATGTTGTACATTGTGCTAACAATGTACAACATTGACATTGACAATGTAAAAACATTGTCTGTTCTAAAATATGTGATCTTATAAGTATTACTTTCCTATCAACTTACATAGAGTCCTCGTACTTCAGACAAGGATTTTTCCAATTTGTTCTTTAATAAACCGCCGCAACATCGAACAGTCTGACTAAGTTTATCATGATTGATTGTCGTTTCCTCAGGGTTGTATATAACTTCAGTTTTCGGGACATTTGAGACGATTATTGGGCAAAAAGAGCTATTTCCTTCTAATTCTCGGCAAAAGTTTACGAAACCCGCATACTGACAGTTGTTATTCAAAAAAGTTTCCAAAAATAAACAGTAATAATATCATTATCATGCTGGTTTTCTCAGGGTAAATTAACTATTGCCATCTATATCCTATTTGCGTATCTTAATTATGGCACAAATCACGGTCATCTAAAAACTCTAATGAATGTGTACAATACGTGTATGGCTTTATTTTATACCGTAAACAGGTTCACGCTTTACTTAAGTCATACCTGGTGGATAGTAACAACAGGTCTAGCAATTGTAATTGATTACCTAGATAAGCATATGATGTCACGATATTCTATTAGTACGAACTACTAGTATGAGTTTTAATGAGAATTTTTTTAGTAGTTGGTAAAGTTCGGACATACATATATGTGCTAAATTGAATGTATGTAGATACGAACCTTGGTTTAACTCTGGGTGTTCTCGAGTAAGGATAGAACTTATATACCTAAAGGATTCGGATTCTTGCAATCGCGACTTGGATGCGGCTGTCAGGGAGCGATTTACCGCCACAGTGTAAATATACACAGAGAGACAGTAGTAGACAGTACGGAAACTACGCCTAGTTGATAAAATAAATACATACGCTTCATTGCAGCAATAGGGTTGTAACTTTTAACGTTTTTGATAATGTTTGTCTTTATTATTAAAATATTTTTGTTCTGTAGTGATCACTCAATCGAATTGAAATAACTAGCTTAGAAATACAAATTAAATAGGTAATCGTCGTCGAATAGGCGTCAGTTAATCTCAGCAAACGACAATATTTTAAAACACGGAAAGCAGTTTAATATTAACACACAACAACTTGCAGAACTGTAGATCTGTAACTTTGTCACTACGGCGTAACCTTTTACACATTTTAGCGGGACGTTACGCGAGCCGCGGTTAGACGAAAACGTTTCGTGTGCACTCACTATTGTCAGCACCGCGACAACCGCTTAGGGGTCTCGTCAAGGCGCAAGTTTGTGTGAGCGTGCCATTTTAAGCGTTTATAAGTAGTTTCCGTACTGTCTATAATATTTATACTGCGGGAGCGTTCTTTGCGTATTTATATGGAATGACTTCTGTTGTAGGCGACTATGCAGTGCTATCCGCTGTCACATTCGCGAATTTGACATGTCGCCTGACAGTAGCTATTCGCTGCTAAGTCGCACTTATAGATTTCGAATTGTGCCTTTATGTTCTCCAGTAAATTCGCAAATAATATATCATAATATAAATAATAATATACGCTATACCCCTTTCTGGGTGAGCAGAGAAAGTAGTTGTATCCGCTTTTCGCTTCTGTGTCGTGCTCATCGTGACCAGTATCACAGCTGATTGCCATTCACACAACACTAGTACACATTTTATTTTTATTAGAATCCATGAGAGTTTTATCACGATGATTTCCTTTACCAGTGAGTATGTGGTGCCTACATCCGCACTGTGGTAATTTGCATGTGATTTAATAAATTTGATACGTATAAAGAGAACGGCGATCACCTGGGTTACTGATTACTTCAAGAAAATCATTGTAAGTAAAAAAATATACATAGGTATATATAAAACCTCTAATAGCTACGTCTTTGATCAGTACGCAAGGGATATAGCATGAAGATATGATTAATCATAATATGTGTAGGGTGTTGTATGAGCGCGCCGCAAGGCAGTGTGCAGGGCGGCGTGCAGGGCGGCGCTCAGGTCCCTCCTGGCGTGCCGCACTCCACCGCGCCTCCCGCCGGCGTCGGCGGAATCCGAAGGTATGCAAACGATCCACCTAATCCATTTTAACTGCCCATTAAAATATAAATAAACTGAAATTTATAAAGAAATATGATAAAAAAATCACCTGAACTCTACGCCGTTGAATTTATTTTCTGCGTTTAAGTTTACATTAATATAATTATTTATTAGGTTGTCGCATAAATACACATTTGAAGCACAGTATCTGTATAAGCACTGTACTTACTAACAACGTACCCACCCATCACGTCGCTATTGTATTTCTGTATTCACATTTGAAGCGAAACGAATAGATCCTTTATAATAGGTCCTTTATAATTTCCTATTACAATGTATGTATTGTATTATGTATGTATTGTGTTATGTATACATTTATTATTGTCCGTTGAGCAAAATTATTCTTTAATGCAAAATCATTATATAGAAATATTGGAAGATTTTTAAAGATTTTAAATAATAATAGGTTAAATAGGTACAGTTCGCTTAATCTTTTCTGTAAGAATTCACAAGTATTTTTTAGGCAAAGCGATCTGAACGGGGATCCTTTACTATCACCATAAATTATTAGGGTAAAGCAGTTGAAAGATATCGAAAAGCTTTAGCTGTTTCCCTGGATATTTCCAAGGAATTTGACAGTCTGGCATGCAAGTCTTTTAAGCAAGCTCCTGTCATATGAGATTACTGACGACCTTGGATTACAGACTTCCTGAGTTAACGGTCTATTCGAGTAGTGGTTGATAGCTGCTCGTCTGCCTTATGACAATTAATGCCAGAGTTCCTCAGGGGTTACTCTCTGCAACATTATTCTTGCATCACATCAATTGAGTCCCGGTATCTTTGTGTACGCAGATGACAGCACTGTTGCTGAGAGATACTAATCTAGACCTCAGGCTGTTTCAGCTGAGATCTGTAATGAAAGGGAGTCTATGGTTCGGCGTGTTCATTGGGCCTTAGGGCACGTATCCAACTGGGGTGATGCGAATCTGGTTAGATTTAACACTTTGAAAAAACACGCGCCTATCTCTTCTCCGCTAAACGAAGCTTTTTCGTCCAGGGCCATGTCCAGAGTGTTAGCGTAACTGGTTGATAGCCTCGAGCTTCTTAGGATGGAGTTAACCACTGACCTTAACTTTGGGCGTTTTATAGAAACTAAAGCAAAAACAGTTGCACAGAAATTGGGGATTGTTTTCAAGGTCAGGCGGCATTTCACGCCGACCCAACCTGACCTGTGTGTAGAGTATTGCTGCCACCTTGGGGTTGGCAAGCACAATTTTGTTGCTTAGAACTCAATTGATCGCCCAGTTCAGCGATTATTTATCGATGAGGCTCATACGTCGTGTAAGTCACTCAGTTTGGAACACCGGCGTAGAGTGGTCTGCCTATTGGTTTTCTATAATGTATTCTCTGGAGAGTTTGCGTCTGAGTTGCACAATTTAAGTCCCCCCTCCTCTTCTACCATAAATTGTTAAGACACCGTGCGAGTTTGCACCCTTATGTGGTTGCCATTCTAGTGGCTAACACAAGGCGATTAGCATCTTTTTGCTGCGAACCGCCAAGGAGTGGAATTCGCTTCCTGTATCTATTTTATCAATATCTAATGATATGGGAATCTTCAAGCGGCGAGTGAATTGGTATTTGTTCGGCCTCATCATCACTTTCCATCATGTGGTATTGAGGTCAAGCGTAATCCTGTCTGTCATTAAAAAAAGTCGACATAACTAAGTACATTAACTTCAACTATAATTAATATTTGTGTAAACAAAAACCATTAAATGATTATTATATTTCTAAACGAAATAGACCTATAACGAAGTACAATATAATAAATATGAAATTAGGATCACCAAAACGGAAAATTAATTTATACTTAATATTAAAACGAAATTTATGTCAGTAACTATTTTTATAATCTTATGTATTCATATGCATACGTTATGATTATTGGATGAGCCATCATTTTATAATATTGGTCGAATATAAGCTATAGTAAATGTCCCATGAATAAAACAGTTGGAACTCTGACTCATAGTCAAATAAATAGAAAAAAAAAGCATTTATTTGTTACATACAACATATGTTAGGAATGAAGACAGAAAATAAAATCAAATACCCTCTGTTGTGATGATGCGTCAAGGGGAGGTCAGCTGAGCAAATGCGAAGTTCCAATGCTAAATCATGGGTTCTGATAGTTTTACTAAGGGGATACCGCGGAAACCTGTGGAATAGATACTGTTGAAACAGCTTTTCTGAGCCTAATTCGTTTCCTTGTGCATATCGATAAATATTGCTTCTTTTATCCAAGCTATATTTTATGCAATGTACGTGACAATAATCTGGGAAAATAACGTGTGAAAAACCAAACATTTCACATAGGATAAGATAGGTTATCTGTTTTATTATTTTATGTAAATAAACCGTTGAGGTTACCCGAGGAGTTACATTTAGATTTTTACTTGTATTGCAGGTGCGCTTACTAAACCTTTGCCAATACTTACAGCATAAAGCTTCATATTGAAAGAGAACCCCTAAAGTTGCAATTCATTTAAGTTAATTCAACATTTCATAAATCAATTTTACAAAACTTTCAATTTTATTTATTTATCGTAACTTGAACATCCTATACTTTGTGTTTATCGTATGAAAATATAATATTTTACTATACAAAGATAAGTTAATGAACTTGAGGTTATCCAAGAATATGTAAACCTGAGGCAATCACTGCAGTTAGAAACAACTTCGAGAGGGAAGTCAAAGGCAGAATTCGGTCGGGTTGGGCAGCATTTGGAAAATTACGTCGGGTCTTTTCCGCTTCTATTGCACAAGGACTGAAAACCAAAGTTTAATCAATGCGTCCTAACAATTAAGACGTACAGAGCTGAGACGTGGACACTAACGGTTGGGCTAGTCCACCAGTTTAAGGTCGCTCAGTGTGCGATGGAGCGAGTTATGTTGGGCATCTCTTTGAAGGATAAAATCCGTAATGAGGTTATCCGACAGAGAACCAATGTTGTCGACATATGATGCTCTCCATATTAGCCGTGAGTAGAAGTACCGGTGGGCAGGCCATACATGCCGAAGAACCGATGCTCGTTGGAGCAGGCGGGATCTTGAGTGGAGACCGCGGATCGGCAGACGTAGCGTGGGGCGCCCCCCGCCAGGGAGGAGCGACGACCTGCAAACAGTGGCCGGAAAGGATTGGATGAGAAGAGCCGAAGACCGGGCTCAATGGCACTTGTAAGGAGGGGCTTATGTCCAGCAGTGGACTATGATGAGCTGATATGGAAGTTAATGAACTTGGTAATTAGTCATTTTCGCATTCATCGAACCAGATTGTGAAAATAAATCATTTCTTTGAAATTAAGATGTTATTATTCCCGTAGCGAATGCATAACTGTGTCCTATAACTAAGTTAGTGATGTAGGTATACAGATAAAGGTCATATGTGAGATGCCAGGATATAAAAAGTTATAACAAAGGTATATCGTTACTTATTCGGTGACATTGGACAAAAAGATGTCTAAGGCTTGATGAGAATCGATAGCCACATAGAAAAGTCGATTTTTTTTTCTGTATAAATAATTCAAGATCGTAGATGTCGTTTATTACATAACATTAAAGTTTTATAATAGTTACGTTCTTTCACAATTAACGTAATTATAATTATTTTTAAATATTGAACCATATCATTTCATAATTGTTTCAAAATTTTGTATTAATTAATAATAAAAAAAGGATTGGACATAACATTTGTACTATTTTATTACCCGCAACATAATGGGTGCGACGAGACGTAATGTAAGTAACTTGTTATTTAAAAAATATAATTGCATACTATTTTTATATAGCTAAGAAGCCAAAGGAAATGACCATTTTAAAGCCATCATCTGTGTCTGATGGATAGACAGGCTCTGCATGATAGCAATACATTGTAATTAACATTTACATTTATATGCACGTTTAATCCACTAGTAGTTTTTCTGAAGAAAATAAGGAGTACTATAAAAACAAAATAATTTACATGGTATACACTGATTATTTACTTTGGTTCTATTGTTTTAGGTAACATTTTATATTAGAATAAAACATGATTTTACTAACATCAATAATTAAATAGTATTTTAAAATTATAACTTCTATAATTTCCTCTATCGTATTTATTTTAAAAAATACTGCGAAATTGAATTGTTTTGAATAAAATACAAAACATTATTCATTCGTATGTAATGTTATACTTTATAGAATGGTTACAGCATTAAATTCTTAAAAATGCCTTTCGCATTAATTTGACATGAGAACTGATATGCTTAGTACGTACATCCCTTACCACGGTAGTTTTATTGCATTCGCATGAATCACTTATTTGCACGAGAGGCAATGAAAATATCCTAGAAACGGAAAATGGTAACAATTCAATTTCGCTTTTTTGCTATAGAATGTATCAAGGTCTGTTTCCTAAGGACGACGAGCTTTAGCATCGAAAGCTTGGCTTCCTGCCAGATATTATGAACAAAAGCATCTTTGGTAGTATCGCAGTCTCATTACAAGCATTGGCGTGACATTGTTTTCTCATCGTAGGCCTTTGTTCTTGTGTGTCTTATGGAGTAATAATGTTCAATGTAGATTGCAGTTCTCAGCCTGTAATTGATGACAGCGATACAAGCAAGGTTGCTTTCAAACGTGCTCGTGTTTGCACACAGATTCAGCCAATATTCCAGAGGACGAGGGTACCGCGACTGGCGCACGCGCGGCGATCCCACACTAATCAACTCACTCTGGCGCAGCCGACAGCCGCTAGGGATAAGGAAACAGCTCGGTTAGATTTATAAAAAATCTATCACCCTTGCTATATAAAGTAACTTTGTTGGTTTTTTTTTCTGTAATGTGGCGGAGTTATAATAATACGTATTGATTGTGTCACAGGGAACGCGGAAGTATACATAATACTGGCGCTGCTGATCGGGTTCGTAACGGTAGTGGTAGGGTGCTGGCTGTCCGACAATTGCTGGTCGCCGGAGCCGGAGGACGCGCTTGCGGGCGGCTGACCCGTGGCGGCGGGCGCCTGCACACACGTCTAGCGCCCGCCCTCCGTGCCCCTCGACAGGGAGAGTCCTCCCGGCGAGAGCTCGCTGTCGCCAGTGCTGCCCGCGCGGACGCCCGCTTTGCTGCACGCCGCAGCGAGACACCTCTGCCACGGCGGTTGTCTCGCTTTCCCTTGTGATGGGGGACACAGGCCTCTAGTTTTCTGACCAGAGTCTGCACACCACTCCTGTCTTATCCACGAAAAAACTAACGGTAATCATATTTCTATTGTGGCAAACGGAGCGGTGTGCGATAATTGAAACCCTGAATAATTACTAAGGATTTGTTTATTCTTTAATGTGGTTGTGTACTCTGACAGTGCTGAATTCTTTACTAGTGAAACAGTGATAAAAAGCAGGTAAATGTTTTGGTGAACCGTAAGAGCTTTGATTTAGATTTTTATGTATTAATAATGTTGTAATTATGAAAGATGCGTGTATTAGATTGTGCAATATAATTAAAAGCACAGCAAGAGGTATTTGCTATCTGTAATCGGGTGTTCGGTAAGTACATTAGATGGTTCAGCGTATGACTGAATAGTAGGTAACGCTTCTAACGGTTTCTCTAATTAGTACCCACCGACAACGTATCCCTAAGCGTGGTGCAGCCACTTTTCGCCGCACCACTTTACTATTGTTTCTAAAAGTATGTGCCTTGTAAAGCTTTCCTCGACTTGACTCGTAGTCGGAAGTATGTTTTGAACCGTTTAGAGAAAGATTTCTCCTCTCTGTCTGTTGTACGGACAAGTAATTCCATAAGTGCAATACACATCATGACCGTGCCTTTACCGTTCTATAGACTTTGAGAGGGACGTAATTAACAATAGGTTTTAATAAACAAGAACTCTCCTCGGTACTGGGGTTTGACTACAAATCAATTATTCTTTTTTTTTTGGTTCCTGCTTGTTTTATTGTTTTAGGTTTCTTTTGGCGCAAAAAATAGTAGAGGAAAGTGAGCTAGGACCAAGAATCTTTAAGAAACGTGCGTCAATTGGTGTATTTTAAAACATTGGAAATAGCCATCACAATAGGATAAGAATGAAAACTTTAAGAGACAACGACATGAGTTTACAACTAATGTAGGATTTTGATCATATTTGGCAAGTTACTTATATATTATGGATAAGTACTGAAAGTACATACATGCTGTTATTAGAACTTAAGATCATAATCTAGTAAACATATACGCTTTTTATACTTTAAAGATATAACATTATTGGAGAAATCAGAACAAAGTGGTTTAGAGTTCACAATTTTATAATAAATATTATGAATTATGTTTTGAATAAATTGAAAAATATTTTAATTGCATAGCGTCAGACAAGAGATACAATACTTGAATAAAACGGAATAAGGACTGCTATTAAATGTGGTCTTTCGCAAAACATTAATGATTATGTAGTTATTCATAGGTAGTTTGTAAATTCTGTAACATTTTTATAGTGAAAATGTATTTAAAATATATGTATTTCTTGGTATAAATTTTTTTGTAAGAAAATTGATACAAATCTGATCACTACTATTCTTCCATTATCATATATTATATAATGCTTTGTTGTACGTAATGTTTTTAACAATAATACTGGATACAGAAATGACTTTATTGTGACAAAAGACATGAAAGTCCGACGTGAGATTATAATTTTAAATTTATTGCTAATATCAACCCTTTACCTCCCTCATAAATTTAAATTCGAGCTCGTATGCGTTACCCGTTTTCTCACACAAAACGTGTAGATTTGTTATTATTTTGGTATCGAACTTTTGTTTTACAATTTATTTGTAATATTAAAACCACGGTAATTATAATTAATGATTTGATTCGACGTATTTTTACTTTATTTGATTTGACATATTTTTTTATCTGGAAGCGCACAATAATTAATACACAAAAAATGTACACAAATAATTATGATTAAGGTGATATATATCATCTTTGTAATGATAAAAATTTCCACAATTCTAGGTAACTAACAATACTAAATGACAATTTATAATGTAAATTTAAATTGCTACATTATATAATTAATAAGTAACAAAGAATTAATTTTGTCATGTCACATCTTCGTTCTCAAATAAATTTATATATATATATATATATATATTTGCGACCTGTTTTTGGTAAACCGTTTACATATAATGCATGTTATATTAAAAATATACGGATAGTTTATAGGTAGGTATATGTAGAACGCTGGGGATTCTCGCTAGACAACATTTTAAATCATTCTTTAACTTTATATACAAGTGATAGTAAAACCAGCAGAGTTGTCTGTGAGAATGCCCTTTTCATCTTATAAATAATAAAATTGTAATGTTTAATTCCATTGTTGTATTGTGGCATAAACTCATTCGAATATGATATTTTCTTTATATTATTGATATAATTATAAGATGTGCGATAAATACATATAATTAACAATAGTATAAAGCATATTTCTCGTAACGTTAAGGAACCCGACTGAATAGTCAAAATTTGTAAGCATCATGTAAATTGTAACTAGTCCGTAGATGAATATAGATACAAGTACAATATCAGGAAAGAGGAATGAAGCGAAAAAGAATTTAATGTATAAATAATACGCAGTGTCTTTTTTGTAAAAACTAAAACTAAGCGGATTTTTTTTAAGCCGTAAAAGCAAAATTTTTGTTAAACAAATAATGAATCTAAAGTATGTTTCAAATATTTACCAATAAGAAATCTTATTTTAAATTTGAAACATGACATGTTAAATTTTTACGCAAAATTATGCTCTTTCCATTTTTGTTTTATGTGTGTTTATGTAACATATTGTTTGTACAATTTCATTAACTTAGTAAAAATACTTTTATCTATACTTATTATTTGTTAAAAGTGGCCTTGTTTGTTGTAGTTGGTTTATGTGAAATGTTTATTATTGAAAAAAAAAATAAGATTGGTTTTTAATGAAGAAATCGATCAAAGTTGTTTTTCTATCTACATACTTATTATTAATTGATATTTTACATGTATAAATATAAATTCAGTAAAAATATTTACTGTAAGTATTTAATATTTTTTATTTACAGAAAAATAATTAAATTTGTATGACTAATTTATGCACCAAACAAGTCTTGTTGGCTGGGCTGATTAAGGAATTGAGAGGAAATATAAGCTCAAATTTAAATTAGCGATAACATTAATGTAAGTTGTCATTTGTCAAGAATAAATTAAAATAAATTTAAATGTAACACGTCATAAAGGGTTATCATTTAAACCTCGTAAATCGCCTTGTTTTAGGCAGCTGAAATCATTGTCATAAGTCAGCAAAGAAGATCTTTTGAAGAAGAATGTTTATAAGGAAGTTTTAGTGCACGAACTGTTTTCATGGGAAATCTAGGGCACGACGCTCTTCTCGCTACAAGCGATGACACAGAAAAGCTTTTTCGCTTGACGTTCCTATATGGCTGGGTATTGGGTGCACCATACTCATCAACATGATTAAAAGCTCTTGCAAGTAGCACAAACTTATTTTACAGTCAAAGAAACAATTGGCAAGCAACAATTCTTTTCATTAAGTTATACTGATATAAATTATACTCAAGACAACTTAAAACAGTGGCTTATAACTTATTAACTTAAATATAACATTTTATCTTTAAATCTTACGAGTATATTCTTCGTCATTTGATGGTTTTTGCTTGGGTCGGTAAATCACAATATACAATTATTATCTTTATTTATTATCACAGTTTCCCTTAAGTTCAAAATGTAACATTTATTAGAGCTTTGTGTCCTATGATTGATATTTAGAATAAAAATATGCGACGATAATTTATTCAGATTTATGTAAATTCAATACTCGAATAAAAAGCAATCTGCTTTAAACAAACGAATGAATTAATACTTTTGAAAATAAACAATTTTTTCCTTTGCGTACCATTTGCTGACTTCATTAGTTAGTTTATCTTTTCTTAAAGGGTCGTTTGATCTCGCCTCTCTGTATAAATAATGTTAGACTCTAATATCATCCATACCTTACAATGAAGTAGTAAAAACAGTTTTTAGGAAGCTCTTTTTGAAGAGTCTTGAATAAACTACTACGAAATTTCAGTAAAAAACAGCCTCAACAAACAGCGCGACTGCCACTCAACGAATGTTTGCAAAACAACTAAGCAATTTGTTGATAGAATCTATCTCTCTACAATACATTTCGTAATAATTATTAGTTGCCAATGCCAGCTGGTGTTAGCTGCTTGTGCATAAGTCAGCCGGATGTGCGTAACAAGTCTTAAAACGACTATATGTTTGATGTAGTAGTTTCTACTACAATAAACAGGCCGAGTTTTTGAGATTGAACCTTACTGCTAAATTGTAAAGAATAAATACTACAGAAATGTATCTTACGGAGTCGAGTCATAAGCTCCAATTTAATAATAAAGTCGACTTTTATTACATTTTCAAACAAAACCAAATTGGGCTTTTCAGTATGTTATGGTTTTTATAATGTGTATCTTCAATTAAATATTATATATGAGACGACGTGATTAAAGGTTTATCATTTTATATAAAGCGTCAAAATTCCTTTAAAGTAAAGGTCGAGGAGCGATCTGTGCCGAAGCAGGCAGTAAACGCGTTGGCCCATATCGACGCGCTATATCCGTCCCACATCTCGGTGGGGGAACGATGACATATAGCTATGTAACTACAGCCTCATCAGGTACCTCATAATAGTTGAAATGATAAACTTAGGTAACATAGTAAGCATCTAAACAGTTATCTATCTCTGTTATATATCTGTAATGGGGTAAAACTCTGTTATTTTGTCCACATCGAGATTAGATATTTAGCTAGTCAATAGACCGTAGATACAATATAAAAGTGGTTTTTGGCTGTGTGAGTAGTTATAGGCTTTTGAACATGAAACAATAATGTTAAAAAATATCAATGATTATAGGTGCCTCACGTAGAAACTGATGAAAAAATCATAAAGGGACTTTTGTGTGTTTTAAATTATAATTTTAAACACATATTTGTTTACTTAAACTGTGAGCTATGTTTGTTAAGATCAATAATGGGCAACTTACGGCTCCCAGGATATCTACAACGCGCGAATGGTTACAATTCTGGCACACGGCAGAATTCGATGCCACCGTAGTTACGATTTCTCAGTAAACTTAAATATTATATAATACTTACACACGTCACACTTACAAAATTCTTATTTTTGCGTCGTGGTTAACAATTAGAACCTATCGTGGTACAATTTTTGGTAGTGTAGAATAAGATAACCTTTAATATCATTGTGTTAATTAATTCCGTTCTGTTTTTATGTATAATGAAAAACTTTACGTAATTTTTTTTTTATTTCTATAGTGTATTTGATTGGAATATTTTCTATATTCATATTACTTAATTTCCAACAAATAAGTGACCTTTTAATTTTGTCGAAACCTGCAGAGGTTTCTGAAATACAAGTCCTTAATGAAATGAAAAAAAATTATCCCATATGTACCTCTGAGCACACATCAATCGTCAAAAGAAAAGGAAAATTAATCTACCACTGGTTCGGAAGGCAAAACCTATTGAGAAAAGCCAGAAAGGAACTCTTGTAATTGTTCTGTACAACATATAAATACAAATCAATACACAAGAAAATAAATGACCCATAAGAATTGTTCAGGCGAAGGGCATGAATATAAAAAACGTACTTAAGTCCCTGCCCGTTTCCTCTGCCATTTCACACTCGGTCCTTAACAGTGACACTTGTGTACACACGACGGTATCAAGTAAACTTACCATCGGCGGTGATCCCGGTTACACCACGGAATAGACGGCTGCTTTGGACAATACGGCGGAACACCTAAATAATTGTATAGCGGTGTACAGTCCGGAGCTCCAGTAGCCTGTCCTCATCATCTAGTTTCCAGGTGCCTTTTGATTATTTCATTGACACTGTGCCTGAACGAACTAATCGTCCCATAATTAGTTACGCGGAGATCAAGAACCTAGCGGCGCTCTCCTGCGTTAATAAGAGTATTCAAGGTATGTCATCATCAGTTATACATAAAGTGACTATTTTGTTTTACCAGAGCGGGAATCTGCGGAAATATATATATCCCGAGCGGATGCCGTGTCAGCCGTTTCAAGCGGGATAAATATATTGTAATGCAGGGCGATTTTATAAATAAGGGAGATATTTCAGAATACAATAATTTATACCTTCTTATAATTAATAAAAATGCTTAGAACAAGCACAATACCGACTTAATAATTAATTGGTATTCATGTGTGTAATTATCCCTAAATATGTTGATTATAAATAACTATGTTTTAATAGAGATACATCACTATTTTTACATATTTGTATTTAGAATTGAATAATGAATATCCTCCCTGAATATCTCCCTCGTTTATTAAATTATTCTGTATATTTAATATATTTTACTATCGTTTGGTCTGTTTGCAAAAGCGGGACAATATCGGCCTCACTAGGGACACCGGGACAAACTGCCTGAAAGCGGGACTGTCCCGCCCAAAGCGGGACGTATGGTCACTTTAGTTATACAGCTATTTGTGGAATAATAATTATTTTTCATCAGTTTTATTCACTTAATGTATTACAACACATACCCGAATAAAGGTTAAAATATACATGTTTGTAATTTTCACTTATCTCTTCATAACAAGTATGAAAGTATTAAACCCTGAAGTCGCTTCGTCAATGTAGTCACTTCGCTGAACATGAAAACTGTTTCAAATAAACATATGCAGGCAGTATATTACTTTAGTATTCCACTTGGAACTTTATATGTAACAAAATCTGAAAGCAAATTTTAGCTGCCCTTTTCAGTTATTTCTTTAAAATGTTAATTTACTTTTTCCTAAGATTTGTTCATTACAACTTAAAACTTAATGCATAGTAGATCTGTAGGAATTATATTTCTATTGGTATACAAAATTATGTATTACTGGCAAATAAAAATATATTTAGATATGATCTGTTTTATCGCATATTATACTTATAAATATAGTGCTTTTCTCCTGAAGATACATACTAATAAAAATTGATAGATGCTTTTTTTTTAATTATTGACACGCTTGCGTTTGACCTCAAACACACCCGCTGAAAAGTGATGATGAGACGGACGATTTAGCGCGATCACCCAGCAAATACCGATTCACTCGACTTTTGAAAATTCCCATATCACAAGATGTTGGAAAAACAGACGCAGGAAGCGAATCCCACTCCTTGGCGATTCGCAGCAAAAAGGAGGAGGCGAATCGCTTCCTGCGAGCAGCTGGAATGTCAACCACATAAGGGTGTAACCCCAAAACTAAATTAAAGAACAAATTCCAAAAAACAGTGATATCAAAAAACACAATAAAATGCTTGATAATACGTAATTTTAAATTCACTTTGTTTATGCTATGTACTTATTAGGTTGATATTTCATAATAAAGGAGCATTTATTCTATTATGAAACACGAAATGAAAGGGAAACTTGTAATCTATCTATCTATCTATCATATCGCTGAATTTGTTCTTCATCGAGATAGGCAGAGAGAGTGGAACGCCACTTCTCTCTATTCCTGCAAACCTCTTTCGCTTCCTTAACATTCATTAATCTCTTCATGCACTCTCGCTAATTCCACATACTTTTAAAATTACCCTCCATCGGAGCTCTTTTTATTTGTCTGTGTTGGTAAATTTCGGTCGGCCTCGGCTATTACTTCCATTCACATTTATATCGTATATCTTTTTCATCATCTTTTCATCATTCACCCTCTCCACGAGCCCGAACAATCGAAGCATGCTTGTAACATTACAAATTATAATTTGTAATCAATTACCATAGACTTTAATAAGATCAATGCATCAACGGCGAGTTTAAAGTATTTAACGTGCATAACAAACGTTTTAGTTCCGTTAATTAACTTTATCCTTTGTCAGAAGACTTAACACAGTACAGTGTGGGATATTTGCTTGCCTACAAAAAAAGAATAATTATTAATAACAGGAGCTTATTAAATATATTAATTAATTGGTAATCTTCACTAATATTTTTAACTATGAACAGCATAAGGTAATATTAGGTCCTTACATATGAAATTGGCGTTTTGTATGGGAGGAACAAAAAGTCGAATATTTTTTAATATAATATATTTAATTAATCAAAGTATGAACCATTATTTTCTATGCACTTTTGCCATCTCATAGGTAGTTCATTGATCCCTTTACTAAAAAAACCAGTCGGACGGGAATCAATAAAATCTTTGAAGGCGATTTGGACTGCCCCATCGGAGTTGAATTTTTTCCCTTGCAAGAAGTTATCCAAATTTCGAAAAAAATGGTAATCTGTTGGAGCAAGGTCCGGGGAGTACGGAGGATGTCTTAGACTTTCCAATTGAAGCTCTTCTAATTTAGTAGCCGTCTGTTGCGCAGTGTGTGGTCTAGCGTTGTCGTGAAGCAGCAGTGGCGTGGAGCGATTGACCAGCCTAGGTTGTGTAGCCGCTAGCTTTTCCATCATGGTTTGCAATTGCTGACAATAGACATCAGCCGTAATAGTCTGGCCAGATTTGAGAAAACTGTAATGAACAATACCGGCACTAGTCCACCAAACATTTACAAGTAACTTTTTTGGGGTTAATTTTCGCTTGGGGCAGGATTTGGCTGGCTGGCCAGGATCCAACCATTGCGCTGAGCGCTTCCGATTATCGTAAAGAACCCATTTTTCATCACAGGTAATGATTCGGTTTAAAATACCTTCATTATTGTGCCGGTTTAGTAATGTAACGCAGCAGTCGACGCGCGTTTGCCGGTTTGCTTCAGTCAATTCGTGAGGTACCCACCTTTCAAGCTTTTTAATCTTCCCAATTTGCTTCAAGTGAATTAAAACAGTTTTATCACTAACATCGCAGCCTGCAGCTAACTCGGACGGGGTTTGCGATGGATCCGCTTCCACAATAGCCTTCAACTCTTCATTATCAACTTGAGTCTCAGGCCGTCCACGGGGCTTGTTCTGCAGGTCGAAATTTCCAGAACGAAAACGTTGGAACCAAAAACGAACTGTGTTTTCTTTTGCAACACGACCGCCATACATATCATTCACCCTTCGAGTTGTTTCCGCAGCACTAGTGCCACGGCGGAACTCGTACTCGTAAATAATGCGATATTTTAAGTTTTCCATTTTGTAAAATTAGTGACGCAAACAGAAAAAAACAGAAGAAAAAACAAATGAATGACGATCATCGAAGCACAAATACATGAGTCTATAACTGTACAAATTTGAATTTGGAATTCCTTACCAAAGAGGAGAAATTTATGATTAAAGTGGCCAGTACGAAAAACGCCAATTTCACATGTAAGGACCTAATATATAAAATTACGTAATTCGAATAACAAGTTTCGGAAAATCTGAAACAGTTAGGTACCTAGTTTAGTTCTAAAATTACTTACTTACATGTCTTTTATGTCTCTAATATTTTAGTGTAGGGAACGGAAAAATGGTAATTTTAAAGCGAAAACGCGAATTTTCATTATTTATTATGGTAATTACTGAAAAAAAAACAGTTTTCTGGATACAAGGGTTTGGGCTCTGCGTTGATAAATTATTCAGTGCGATGGTCATATATTTTTATATAATAAAATCTAATCTATTTATCTACAACCTTAATAATTAAATATACCTCTCGCGTTCTTTAATGACTAATTAACGATATAAATAAAGAGAAAATAAAATACCCAGCATATGTTTTTATAGTGCAATAATTTATTGGATTTTCTATTAAAACATACTTTTACATACCCAATAAACCATTTATTTTTAAAACGAATCAATTTAATTTATATTTTGACGTTGAGACTAGAACACTGTTCTCGTAAAGTAAATAATGTAACGAGAGAAACAAAAACTTCAATCTAGGACTAAATTGTTAATATTAAGTTTTACAGCCTTGGATCCAAGCCTTTGATCCTGTCGTTATTATTTTTAATATTCAGTAGTTTCTGATTGACGACAAAACTAACAACCCAAACGATGCGGTTTCTACCCCACGCTATCAGAAAAATCACAAATTACCCGCAGAATTTTGCCATCTGGCCATCTTGTTAGTTTCTAGATCTAACACCAACCCAAATAACAAGAACAACACATCCATAAGGATGCAACAACGACAAATCAGCAACTCTGCGATCTTCAATGCAGCATCGTGATTTTTTCGGCGTTTTTTCTCAAGGTAGTTGCTCCCGAAACAATTGTATAGCAACGTTTGGCACATTTTTACTGGCTTTACCACGCTAGCCGTAAATTGGTGGCTGAGCACCTGAAGTGCTCACCCTTTCAAGCCCGCTGAAGTTGTAGAGGCCTTTCCGGTCAGAAAAATAACGTCTCGTCGAAGAAAAAAAAAAAACTCTCATAAACGAAAAACAGAAGTATTTCCTTTATGATACAATAATTAAAATAATAATAAAACATTTATTTGGCACACAACACAACAAACAACATAGCAAAATAGGTTATTAAAGACAGAAAACAAAAAGTAAACAGTCTATGTTGTGATGATGCGCCAAAGGGAAGTCAGCTCAGCAAATGCTAAGTGACCAGCCGAGCCCCCCAGCGCTGATTTTCAGCTGACACCCATTTATTGAATCGACAATCATTCATGTTCAAAGGTTTGACGTCAATCTCTTGTACTCATTTAATCCAGTGCGGTTAGCATTAATTAATTAGATTTCTACTTATTTTAAACATAAAAAGTTTTTTGGCGAACATGAAACACAAATTAATTCGCCCCTAGTACAATTTGAATTCTAACTCTATTAGATTATATGTTAGCTGTGGTAGCCCGGCGTTGCCAGGGTAGAAATAATATACACTCATCAAGATTTTTTTTTTAACTACGAAACACATTGGTTTTATTTTAACTAAATGTGTTTTCATTACAATAATACGATTTTACGATAGTTACTGTAAAATAACTACTTCTCGGATCTTATTGTCGTATTATGTATTTATTGCAGAAAGATATACTTAGTAGTAAAAAACTTTATAACCTCACCAGCTTTAGTACCCCGGCGATGACGGGGTAGAAATAATTTATCCGTAAAAAACTAAATGCCGATTTTTATAGTGTTCACTTGAAAGTTGACGGGTTTTTAAACAAACATTCAGTCCTATCAGTGATAATACATCGATCCCAGTACAGCACTGCATGACCATTCGAGAACTGGCTGAGGTACATACTGATAGTGTGGTACCCATGGTGTCCACAAGACCTTATGAAAGAGAAAGTTATTGATACATGATCTTGGATATTTCATTATGTCTGTGTAGGTACTCGCCGTTAGCAAGAAACGTACAACCAGAAACCACATGCCTCAAAGGTTCTCTAGGGCGGTGGTATGTTTGACATATGTCGAACCGTACTGTCCTTGATGATATACTTTGGTTGTTCGTCTTAATAACCTCGTATACAATTGCACCATCAGGTATCAGGTATCAGGTTCACACGGGCTCATTTTCCGCAACTCGACGTCTGAGTGCGCCTATTTTGCGTGAAACTGGGCCGGGATGATTTCAATCATCCCAGCTCAGCTCCTCCAGGAAATCCGCCAGCCGCCTGATATTGCTGGTTGCTTCCGGAAGGGACCTCGGTGTGCCGAGGTGTTGTGCCCGATACACTGCCAGTTCACTGCACTCGAGGAGCATGTGCCTGGCTGTCTCCTCTTCTCTCATGCATGCTCTGCACAGAGTAGTTTCTGTGACACCTAAGTGAAAAAGATGTCTATTAAAATAACCGTGTCCTGTTATGGCTCCGGTGACCCTACGTATCTGTAATCTACTGAGATGCAAAATGGCTTTAGAGACCTTTGTATTCGCTCTAGGTAAGGCCTCCTTGGCTTGTCTGCATCCTACTAAGTCGTTCCAGTCTGAATCTTTCAGACGTCTTATTCTTTGGCGAATTTCGGATATGAACCAGCTGAAGGGAAGTGGAATAATCGGCTCAGGTCCGAATATTCTTGTATCAGATCCCCTTCTTGCCAGCTCATCTGCGGCATCATTGCCGCGTGATCCGCTGTGTCCTTTAATCCATTGAAGAGTTATAGCATTGTTGTTTAGACATAGCTGAGTTAGGGCTTGGTGGCACTGCATGACCAGACTGGAATTGTAATTTTTACTTCCTATGGCCAGCAGTGCTGCTTTGCTATCCGACAGTATTCGGATTGGTTGATTTGTTACCTTCCTGGAGATGACTGCATGGGCTGCCAGTAGGATGCCCATGCATTCCGCCTGGAATACAGTATTGTGGGCTCCCAACGCCATGAAGGTCTTGATGTTAAGATCCTCTGAGTAGACGCCTGTGCCCGTTCCTAAGTCTGTTTTAGAGCCGTCAGTAAAGATCCTCAGTTCTTTTACATTTAGGCTCTCGTAGTCTTGTTCATGTAATTGTATCTTATACTTCTTGTCGAAAACGAACTGCATAGGTACTTTGTCGCAGGTAGCTTCAAGTAGTGGTATATCATCTGTGAATTCTTTTAAGATTTTGGTGTGATGAGCACCATTATCATTCCACAGGTTTATAGTTTTCAATCGTAAGGCTGATGATACTGCCTCTTGTTGAACATACAAGTGTAAAGGTATCATGTCAAGCATGGTTTCTAGTGCATTTGTGGGGGTGGTTCTCATGCATCCTGTAATGGCCATGCATGCTTGCCTTTGAAATTGTCTTAACCTTGTAATGGCTGTTATGAGCTTAGTTCTAGTCCACCATACTAGTGCTCCATAACTTACCATGGGTCGTATTACAACTGAGTACAGCCAGCTTGTGATTTTAGGGGACAGTCCCCATTTCTTGCCTAGCATTCTGCGGCATTGCCAGAAGGCTATGCTGGCTTTTTTGATTTTGTAGTCTATGTGGCTATTCCAGCTTAGCTTACAGTCTAGAATAATGCCAAGGTACTTTACTTCTGGTTTTAATTCCAGTTCTATATTTGACATGCGTGGTAATATGAAATTACCTAAATTTCGCTTGTTTGTAAACATAACTAACTCCGTTTTTGTTGGATTCACAGAGAGGTTGTTTTCTTTGCACCATTTTTCAACGACTCTTATTGCTGCTTGAGTGACGTCACAAACCGTGTTTGCATATCTGCCTGTTATGAGGATCGCAATGTCATCTGCGTATCCGATTGTGTAGAAGTATCTAGTATTTAAGGTGTGGATAAGGTCGTTTACTACGATATTCCAAAGGAGAGGGGACAAGACGCCTCCTTGCGGGCAGCCTTTGGCTACCAATGCACCTTTTCTTTGTCCATCAGCAATTTTGATTATTCTTTTGCTGAGCATGTTTTCAATCCAGTTTATTACATTGTCATCGACACCATGCCGGTGTAGTGCTATGCTGATACTATAAAAATTAGTTTTATCAAAAGCTCCTTCTATGTCTATAAATGTGCCTAGACATATCTGCTTGTTTTTTATCGCATGTTCGATTTTGCCTACTACCATATGTAGGGCTGACTCTGTGGATTTTCCAGAGCTGTATGCGTGTTGGTTTTTATGTATTGGCACCGTAGTTAATGCTTTGTCTCTAATCAACCTATCACAGAGCCTTTCCAATGTCTTTAACATAAAGGATGTGAGGCTTATAGGTCTAAAGGATTTAGCATCCGTGTAGTCGCTTTTGCCTGGTTTAGGTATAAAGACAACTCTCACTTCTCTCCATTTAATGGGTATATATTTGTGTGCTAGGCACGCTTGCAGTATTTTCGTTAATGGGTCTATAATATATTCTATTCCCCATTGTAAAAACACGGGTAGAATATTGTCTAGGCCTGCTGTCTTAAATGGATGAAAGCTTTGTATGGCCCATCTAGTTTTTTCCATAGTTACCTCTTCGGTAGCTATTTTCCAACTTTCCTCTGTTGTGGTTGTTCTATCCGCTTCCCATTGAAAGTTGTTAACTAATGTGCTTCCTGGGAAGTGTGTTTGTAGGAGTACATTTTGAGTTTCTTCCGGTGTGGATGTCATTGTACCGTCTGGGTTTCTAAGTGAACCTAGGTTGTTATTATTTTGGCTGGATAGGATTTTTCTCACTCTATTTGCCTGTATATTGGATTCAATATCTCCACAGAATTTCCTCCATGATAAAGTTTTCCTGTATCTTATTCGCTTTTTATACCTTGATTTGGCCTCTATATATTTGTCCCAATCATGGTCTGCGTTAGTATTCATTGCTCGGTTTAGGAATTTCCTTGTTCTTGTCCTGAGCCTTAGTAGCTCAGGTCCCCACCAAGTGTTCTTATTAGTGTTTTCGGGTATGGCCTCTTCTATGAGTGGGCATGCCGAGTAATAACTAGTTATTATTGTCTTAGTAAGATCATTTACTTGTTCATCTATTTGTTGTGCAGATTCAATTCTCTCGGGAGTCACTGTCCCTCTAAGACCAAAGGCCAGCATTTTGCGGTATATGCTTCTATTGGTCCTACGGGGGTTCCTGTGAGGAATTGTAGTTTTGGTATGTACCTGAAGATCAAATCGGATCCATTTGTGATCAGAGCACGAGTCTTCATCCGACACGTGCCAATTTGTGATTTTGTCTACTGTTTGTTTCGTTGCCAGGGTCAGATCAATTATGGTTCTGCTTCTCCTGTTTACGAATGTAGGCTTCGAACCTGTATTTAGGATGTCAAGGTTAGTCGTTAATAAATATTCAACAAGTATGTTACCTCTACTATTGCTGTGTTCCATGCCCCACAGAGGATGATGAGCATTGGAGTCTGTAGCTATGATGAGCTCGAGTCCTTCTCTTTCACAACGGTCAACCAGGGCTGCCAAGCTATGTGGAGGGGGATCCTCGCTGTCTGGCATATATGCCGAAGCAAGAATCACTCCAGGGCAAGTCTGGTCGTGCTCGTTTAGAAGTTTTATTGTGCACAGGTGTGTTGCACCATAATTGTACAGATAAAACTTTTGGGTTCCTCAAAAAATACACCGAAATGTAGCTAAGATGTGGAGGCAATCCAGTCTACATCAGATTCATAAAGAGCCCTATAAAACCATCCATGAAGCTCCTTACTTTTACATATGTCGACGCGATTCAAGGTAATTAGTACATTTGGATTTTGCCAGTTCTCATTTGCCAGATAAAGCGGAGATAGTCCTTTATTTATCATCACTTCGTCCCTGTGCATGCCCACTTCACTGTGAAGGAAAAGAATTCCTAAGTTTGCATATGTCCTTTGACTATTGAGGTTATATAGGTCCTTAGCATTAAGGAAGCCACAATCTCCACGCTTTCGCGGGATATACAATCTTATCACCAAGGAACGTGAATGATGCATACGGTATTTAGTAAGGAGAGGAGAGTACGAACTTTTTGTTCCGGGGCATCCAGTTCAGTTTGTGTCCGTTTGAGTATGCAAAGAAGTACAGGAGCAAAGGCATAACTTAACTGTTAAAGGCAGGGATCTTATTTCCGCCTGATAAAAGGCTTTTAATACCTTCGATAGGCGGTTAAAAAAACGTTCCTTCCTTTTTACGTCCATGTCAGCTAAAGGTTCAGACATACTCAAATATTTGCAGGCTTACGTCCCTTCTCCGATAATATTACATCCCCAAAGACCAAAACTCTAAATTATTAATTACATTGTGTATAACAATTTGCTATTTTGAAATATTTTGGGAGTCGAAGCTGCTCGCGTCCGTAGGCTTTACCCTAGTTTTCCTACACGTGGCTCCTGGGTGGTGCTAAACGAGCAGCAGCGAGGTGGTAGGGCGTCGGTGCCCATCTGGATCGCGACCACAGTGCATAGGTGTAAAGCCCGTCATAGTGACCAGTTTTGTCTTGTCACGTTTCGGGATCAGCTTGTGTATATCCAGTAGCTCATATACCTAGAGACCTTCAGTCATGGTATATGTGGGCCGACATGACGATGTAGACTATCAATGGATTTTAATGCTTTGATAGTCGCTTTCGTTTTTGGACTACACTGTACTTACCATCAGGTACTCTGTAGTCACTATGTCGAGCCAGGGTAAAAAAAAGAAATACTTTTATGCATATTTCAATTACAATCAAAGAAATATTTGTCTTTACTGCCTTTACAATGTAAATAAGTGCGATTAAAATATGAATGGAAAATCAAAATTGAAATTAAAGTTAAGTAAAGAGTAGATAATAAAATGCCCCTTTTGTGTGAGATATCAATTCAATGTTTGACTTCAATTCATAGCAAACTCGCCGTAAAGCTCTGTCGAGCGCGAGCTCTGAACCTTTATTTCATATTCGATATCCTTGCTGAATAATCATTATGTTAAAGCTTCAATGTCATTGTTTTCATTCTATAATATTTATTGCTATTAGCTAATATAATGAACTAAAGGCTTTCATATTTTATTAATTTTATACTGTAATTTTGAAATAGAACTGTATGGTCCTTGTGTCAGATTTTTAGTTTTGGGTCGTGTAGTATTATGAGTATATGAGAATTTCAGGTCGTTAACTTACTTACTTGATTTAGAAGTTACAACCTTCGGACATATGGATGGAAAGATGGGTAAAGTACCAAACAATTTTACTTCGAGTCCTCGATTGGCATGATCAATCCAATTATTTTGACTTACAGTTGAATATCTACAGTCACGACTGAAAGCTAGTGATTTATGTTTATAGCAGCCACAGTTTTTGGTAGGATTCCTTCTAAATAGAAACAGCCGACATAAAAAAACTCAACGTGAAACAGGCAAATGTTATTTCGATAAAACACTTTTTTGGTTGAACTTCGCTAACCGCAGCGATTTGGGGTTCGGGTGGACCGCGGCCTTTTACCGCCAGTCTCGCAGTGAATATTTAATATAGGTACCTACATAAACAGTATAATTCTATACAATATGGGTGCGTGTGAAGTTTTAAGTATTTATTGAGATTATAAAGGTTTAAACAAGATACAATAACGGTCACAAGAATTCATTATAAATAAATGAGTAGACACTATGCAGTGGTGTAGCTAGGGTAAATGAGGCCGGAGTGGAAACGTCGTGGTGACCTCCTTATTATGATGATTATCGTACATCGGTATTAGTCTTTTTTACAGTTGTTCGTAACAAATATACAGTAAGGGAATTCATTACAGTGTCAGAAAATATATCAAAAATTATCTATGATTTTTGAAGAGTTATGTTTAATCGAAAAATGTAAAAAATAAAGTTTTCTGATATTTGGCTAAAATTTTATAGACCTACAGTTAGTGCGCAATCTAAATAAATAATACAAGGAAATAATGCAATTTTTTTAGTTCTTTATTTGTGTCTTTCTGTACAAAGACTTGGATTTTTTTTAGCAAAATCATTGTATGGCTTATTTAAAATAGATTCTATTTTGTTTTAGAAATATCTCCAAAGGACTGTTTTTCGCCGAGATATTGGAATTTAAATGAAAACTATCGTTTTGTCTTCAATCATCGATATCTCAGCTACCACTTCTTGAATAGAAAATTTAGTGGCAGTTTTAGAAACTTTTAACAACTTAAGTTATAAACAACTACCACGACTTTTAGAATAAATTTCTCTTCATACCCATGACCAGAATTTAAAAAAAAAAACAGGAAAGTCGTGTTTTTATGGTTTTTTTAGAAAATTGGTGATTATTATTACTTATTCGTGAAAAGTGAATAAGTGATGAAATAAGGGTTAAAAGTATCAAAATCTGTAAATTTTGAAGTTTGAAGAAATTAAAATTCGATTTGTTGGTTAGAAATAAAAAAATACATGTTTGGAACTTTTGGGATTTTGGTGAAAATTAATTATTAAATTAGTTTTTTAGTTAGAAATAATAAATGTGTATTTTTTTTTATATATTGACACATGTTAGTTCTATGCTATTAAATCATATTTTCGTTTCTACCCAAGCTAAGCTCGGAGAGCATATAGTGCAAAGTGTTGTAGTGTTGTGTATAGTGTTAAGTCCGTACTTAATCTGGAAAAATCTAGAGGTACGCGCCGGGATTTGAATCATTAACATTAGCTATTTATTGTATTATTATTATTTTTTAAGTATTGTGGCTGTTTTGGCCTAGTGGATAATGGACCGGTTTCCATGCACGGCACCGTATTCCGAAACCTTGGGTTCGAATCCCGGCAAGCATCTCTGTTTTTATTTTTTTCAGATTACGTACGGATTTTGGCTCCACATAATCACTGGTGATGGAAAACATAATGAGGAAACCAGCATGGTATATAATAGAATTTTCATGTGTAAGTGCCCTTTTTTTTCGGTAACCCGGGGGAAATACCTAACGGACCTTCAAGGAGCAGTGAGGGCCGCCCCCTGGTGTGTCGGACTTGCACCGACTAAAACCCCAGGGATGTTCCTTCTCTGCCTCACTGCCGAGTGCCAAGGGCAAGGCTGAGCTAATTTCCTCGGCACCCGGCGACGTATAGCCATCTGCAGAAATGTGTAAGTGCCCTGAGAACGGTTAGTTTGTCTATTGAAACCTCTTTATGATTAAATTATTACCAATAATGTAGAAAAAGTTTTGAGAGATATAAAATAAAATACGACCGAAATGGAAATAAAGCAGTGTTATCCTAATTAACTTCCCAGGATTTAACTTGCGAAAACAAACATGATGGTATATCGAACATTTGAAATCTGAAAAACAAACAAGACTTTATTTCTTGTGAACAAATAAAACATTTATAAAATAAATACAAGCCTTTGTGTATCACTCCTTTACTTGCGTTTTTATTCTCAATTGTCAAGTTGAAACCACCATTCAGATATGGCTCTTGCCTCTATAAACATGAAACACACGATGAATAAGTAGATATTTCAGACATGGATACAGCTTCTATAAAATTAAAAATATGACGAGATAAAGATCTCCGATATGGCTGTATGACGTGAAAACTTTTGCCTTCCCCACATATGGATTATTTTTTAAGCTGAGACTGTCAACTGTCATTCTTATTTTGTGGATATGTAGATTTGTGAAATGATGACCAAGAATTGAAAGAAAATAGATAATTCTGGAAATTTTATAATGGCTGCGCGTGGAGAGAGAGGAATAACAAGAGTGCTTGACAAATTAGAAGCATCTGTTAACGCTGGTCATTATTATGAGGCACATCAAATGTACAGAACACTTTATTTCAGGTACCTACTTATAATGCATATTTTCATTATGATATTTATAAATTCTACAATT